>CM035632.1:63242724-65742724 GCA_020496765.1 Gossypium stocksii | reverse complement strand
TCACTGTGAGAGAGGGTACCCTAGCTGAGAGGGTAACCTGGGAATTGTTCAAGCAGTCTTTCAAGGTGAAATATGTTGGGGCTAGTTATGTGGACGCACGAAGGAAGAAATTTCTGAACCTGACCCAGGGTAGTAAGACTGTGGCTGAATATGAGGCAGAATTTCTACGACTAAGCTGGTATGCTAGCGGCATTGTTTCCACCGAATATAAGCACAGCGTTCGGTTTGAGGATGGCCTCAGAGATGAGCTGAGAGTTTTGATAACACCGCAGAAGGAGCGCAACTTTGCTGCACTGGTGGAGAAGGCTAAGATAGCCGAGGAAGTGAAGCAAGCTGAAAGGCAGAATCACAATAGGGATCGTAACCGTTTTAAGAGAGATTCTGGAACATCAGGAGCTGCAAACTGAAATTTTAGGAGGGCTAGAGTAGAAGAACCGGTACGAGCTGTGCCAATGAATGTTGTTAGACCACAGGCTTGTGGAGACTGTGGCAGAGTTTATCGAGAAGAATGCTGGAAACGCAGTGGAGCTTTTTTTCGTTGTGGGTCTAAGGATCATCAGGTTAAGAACTGCCTACAAAAGCCAGCTCAGGCTCAAGCTGTTGATCAGAGGGTTGCTCAGCCTGTGCGAGGAGGACTGCCACTACCAAGGGGTCGTGGTCAAGGTAGAGGAGGCAATGGTAGTGGACGTGGTCGTGGAGCACCTGGCAGGAGTGCTGGTAATGCTGAGGCTCGTCAGCCAGCCTTAGTGTATGCTGCTCGCTGTCGCGAGGAGGGTGATGCACCTGATGTTATAACTGGTACGTTCTTAATATCTCATACACCATATACTGCTTTAATTGATGTGGGTTCGACGCATTCGTATATTGCTTGTGAAATTTCTGGGTCGTTGGGTGTGCATTCTGAGGAGACTGTAAGTGGGGTCACAGTAGTTAGTCCTTTAGGTCACTCTGTTAAAGTAGACAAACTATTTAAGGAAGTGCCTTTAGAGACTCAGGGTTGGATCTTTACTGGAGACTTAATGGAACTACCTTTTGGAGAATTTGACTTGATTTTGGGTATGGACTGGTTAACCAAGCACAAGGCAACGCTGGATTGCGCGGCCAAAAGAATGGTATTGAGAACAACCGAAGGCGAAGAGGAGATGGTGATTGGTGAATGTAGGGACTATTTGTCCAATGTGGTTTCTGCCTTAAGGGCTGAAAGGTTGATACGCAAAGGTTGTGAAGCATACTTAGCGTTCGTAAGTGAAACTGAACCCGAAGGGGTGACAGTAGAGACAGTGAGGACTGTTAATGAATTTCAAGATGTATTTCTTGAGGAGCTTCTTAGATTACCTTCTAACCGGGAAGTGGAATTTGGGATCGATCTGTTGCCTGGAATAGCTCCAGTGTCCATTGCGCCTTACAGAATGGCACCAAAAGAGTTAGTGGAATTGAAAGCCCAGATTCAAGAGTTGTTAAATAGGGGCTTCATTAGACCGAGTGTGTCTCCGTGGGGAGCACCGGTGCTATTCGTGAAAAAGAAGGATGGAACGATGCGTATGTGCATCGATTATCGCCAGTTGAACAAACTAACGATAAAGAACAAGTACCCTCTACCGAGAATAGACGATTTGTTCGACCAGCTTCAAGGAGCTTCTGTGTTTTCCAAGATTGACCTTCGATCTGGATATCATCAGTTAAGGGTAAAGGAGGTGGATGTGCATAAGACGGCATTTAGAACTCGTTATGGTCACTACGAGTTTTTGGTTATGCCATTTTGATTGATGAATGCACCAGAAGCTTTTATGGATTTAATGAACCGAGTATTTCAGCCGTACTTAGATCGTTTCGTGGTCGTCTTTATTGACGATATATTGGTGTATTCAAAAACAGAGGAGAAGCATGACGAGCATCTTCGAATTGTTCTGCAAGTTTTGAGGGAAAAGCGGCTGTATGCGAAATTTAGCAAGTGTGAATTCTGGCTTCGAGAAGTGACTTTTCTGGGTCATGTTGTTTCTGCTGAGGGGATTAGGGTAGATCCTCGCAAGATTAAGGCAGTTTTGGATTGGAAGCCGCCAAGGTCTGTATCAGAAATTCGTAGTTTTCTGGGTTTGGCAGGCTATTATAGAAGGTTTGTTGAGGGGTTTTCTATCATCGTGGCTCCGTTAACGAAATTGTTAAGGAAGGGAGTAGCCTTTAATTGGACTGAGAGGCAGCAAGGAGCTTTTGACAACCTGAAAAAAGTGTTGACTGAGGCGCCAGTGTTGATTCAGCTGGAATCTGGGAAGGACTTTACGGTTTATAGCGATGCTTCGCATGTGGGATTAGGTTGTGTACTGATGCAAGAGGGTAAGGTGGTTGCTTATGCTTCGTGGTAGCTTAAGCCTCACGAGGTGAATTACCTTATGCATGATTTGGAGTTGGTAGCGGTGGTATTTGCATTGAAAATCTGGAGACACTACCTTTATGGGGAAAAGTGTATTATATACACTAACCATAAAAGTCTCAAATATCTGTTAACTCAGAAGGAGTTGAATCTTAGGCAACGGAGATGGACAGAGTTGCTTAAGGACTATGACTGTTCGATTGAATACCACTCTGGCAAGGCTAATGTAGTGGCTGATGCACTGAGTCGAAGGACCGTTGCTGAGTTAAAGGCCATGTTTGCTCGTTTGAGTTTGTATGATGATGAGAGCTTGCTAGCAGAGTTGCAAATAAGACCGACTTGGACTGAGAGAATCAAAGAGTTACAGTTGAAGGATGATTCGTTGATTCCTTGATTTCAGCAAGTCAAGAATGGTGAGAGTAAGGATTTTAGACTGAATTCTGATGGGGTTCTTTGTTTCCGTGGGAGAATTTGCGTTCCTAAGGACTCTGATTTAAGGCAGTTGATTTTGGGTGAGGCTCATAGTGGACCCTGTGCTATGCACCCAGGAGGTAATAAGTTGTATAAAGACTTGTGAGAGGTTTATTGGTGGCCTGGACTTAAGTGAGAGGTGACTAAGTTCATTGGGAAATGTTTGACGTGTCAGCAAGTTAAAGCTGAGCACCAATTGCCTTCTGGATTGTTGCAGCCAGTAAAGATTCCGTAGTGGAAATGGGAAAGAGTAACGATGGATTTTGTGAGTGGGTTGCCTTTGACATCTTCGAAGAAAGACTCTGTATGGGTAATCGTGGATAGGTTGACGAAGTCTGCTCATTTTGTACCGGTCAGAACTGATTACTCACTGCAGAAGTTGGCCAAATTGTATGTAGCAGAAATTGTGTGTTTGCATGGGGTGCCAGTTTTGATAATTTCTGATCGAGACCCTAGATTTACATCTCGATTGTGGAAGAAGTTGCATGAGGCGTTAGGTACGCGATTGGACTTTAGTACTGCATTTCACCCTCAAACAGATGGTCAGTCTAAGAGGGTTATTCAAGTGTTGGAGGACATGTTGAGAGGATGTGTGATTGACTTCTGTGGTAGTTGGGAAGACTATTTGCCATTGGCCGAATTTGCATACAACAATAGCTATCAAGCGAGTATTCAGATGGCTCCATATGAGGCACTTTATGGGCGGAGATGTCGTACTCCTACATGTTGGACAGAGTTAGGATAACGTAAAGTGCTTGGACCAGAGTTAGTGGCAGATACTGAAAGTAAGGTTAAGCTGATTCGAGATCGGTTAAAGGAGGCGTCTGATCGGCAAAAGTCATATGCTGACCTTAAGCGTAAGGAGATTGAGTTCGCTGTTGGGCATATGGTGTTCTTAAATGTGTCGCCGTGGAAGAAGATCTTGAGATTCGGTAGAAAGGGCAAGCTAAGTCCACGATTTATTGGGCCTTATAGGATTCTCAAGCGGATTAGGCTAGTAGCATCTCAGTTGGAGTTGCCACCAGAGTTGGATCGTATCCATGACGTGTTTATGCTAAGACGGTATCGATCGGACCCTTCGCATATTGTACCAGTAGAGGAGATTGCAGTAAATACCGATTTGACCTTCGAGGAAGAGCCTGTGCAAATCTTAGATTGTGAAGTCAAGGTCTTAAGGAGGAAGTCTGTTCCATTGGTTAAGGTGCTATGGCGCAATTATCGTAGAGAAGAAGCTACGTGGGAGCCAGAAAAAGCGATGCGTCAACAATACCCTTAGTTATTTTGATCAGGTAAATTTCGAGGCCGAAATTTCTTTAAGGAGGGTAGAGTTGTAACGCCCTGATTTTCAGGATTTTTTCAGGTTTTGTGAATTTTAGTGAAGTTTTAAAATTTTGGTGTTCTGAAGGTTGAAAATGTATGTACATGTGTTAGTGGGCCTTTAGAAGGCCCAAGCTTAAGTTAAAACCCGGTAAAATATTAAGTTGGATTTTCAAGTGAAAGGGGACTTGGCTAAGTGGGCCTTTAAGAAAAACCGTGTAAAATATATCACAAATGGAGCCTTGGTAGAGTGGCAAGGTGGCGCCACTAAGCTCCTAAAAAATTGGCACCTAAGTGGGTATTCAAGGACAAGGGTTCGAGTTGCAAGGTAAACGTAGTGTTCTTTTTAATTTTTTAAGCATGTGCTGGGCATGTGACTAATTTAAGTAGGAATTTCGGCAAGGGCTTTTAGGGACTTGGGCCAATTACTCAAGTGTGATATTAGGGTTATATCTTTTTCTATTTTCTATCATAAGAATTAGGGTAGCCACCTTAGGAATTATTTTTCTCTTCTACTGTCAGAAAAGCCAAAATTGGCCTCCCTAGGAAGCTCATAGCCGAATTCTTTCTCTCCACCTCTACCATTACTTTTCTTCACTTTTCTTCTTCCTCTTTGATTCATTCCTTAGCCGAAACCCCCTCATTCCCTCATTCATCTTCTCTTTTGATCACACCCTCCATAAAATCACCATAATCAATTTCCTTAAAAAGCTGAAATCCTGAAAAGAACTCACCTTGGTGCCGAATTTCCTAAGCCAAGATTCCTCAACTTTCTTTCGTTCTTTTGGCCAAATCTCACTCCTTCAAGACTCTAAATCCCTGTCGACAACACCTATACTAAACTGCCCACACCGAATCATCTTCTTCCTTACCTTTCTAAAAGCCGAAATCACCATTAGTTTAGGGAGATAGCCAAAAATTTCAGATCTCAGAGATAAGGGTTCTACTAACGTTTAAGGGTTAGATCTACTTCAGATCTGAGTTAGAGGCAAGGTAAAAGCAGTGGTAAGTGGTTATCAACTCAGATCTTTAAGATATTTCATACTTTGGAAAAGCCGAAAGTCCCTAAAGTTAGGGAGGTTGTCGATTTAGTCTATTAGTGATTTAAAGTAGTATTTTGGTTCTTTTTGGATGTTATTTAGCAAGGAAGGTGATCAAGCAAGGAGTGGAAGGCATCGGTATCATCAGATCTAGATCTAGTGCATCTAAATCGACAGAGGTAAGTTTTTATAGCCATTAAGGGTGTGGCCGAATATGGTAAAGGATTTTGGTTGTAGTTTTTCATAGATCTACTGATTAGTCACTTAGATAATGGATTGTAGGAACGGACGCGTAGGAAGTCTCGTCAGTGGAACTGCAAAACAGGTGTGTGTTTCGAACACCCTTCAATGCTCAAATCGGCAAAAGCTGAAAAGCCGAAATACCAAAATTCTGGCATTTCGAGAGCTTGTGATTGTGCGAACGCTCTCAAGTTGGTAGGAGAAGGTTGGTTTTGGAATCGGCACTGTCAGGCGGGCTGACCGCGGAATTTTAGGCGCTACGGTAAGTTGGGCCTCGGTGGGCCAAATATGGGCCCAATGGGCAATTTGGGCCCATTTGGGTAAAAATAGGTTTAAAGGCAATAATATGGATTACAGGCATAAAAACTGTTTAAACAAGATAATGGATGGGAAATTAAGGCTTAAATGGGCCTAATGGGCTTAAATGGCATGGTAGAGCCCATTAGGGGTTTTAGGGCCTAAGGACTAGAACTGATAAACTAAATTAAATGAGTTTCTGTAACAACCACTGTAATAGTAGAGGTTGTAATCATAATAAAAACTGTAATAAGAGAACAAAATTACTAAAATACCCTTAGGGTGAGAAATTACTGATTTACCCCTAAGTATAAAATTACCATTATACCCCTAGGGCTAAAATCGACTTACTGTTTGACATGACTATTTCTGTTACTGCATATCATGATGTATGTATGTCTGATGCATGGGTTGGGTTTATATTGGAGGAAGTGTGAGTGGCATCGCCATGTTACTGAAAGGGGCTATGCCTCGTACTGTTTCTGAAAGGGGCTTTGCCTCGTATACTGTTTATCTGAGCAGCCATGCTGCGACTGTGGTGTGTGGGCTGGGTGGGTCGAGTTATTCCCCACATGGTGTGTTGGCTGGTACAGGTGGTGTGTAGTGGTTGGTGGGTTGAGTAGTCTCCCCAGTTGGGTTGCATTCATACTGTTATACTGTACTGTACTGTTATGGGGCTTATGGGCCAAACTGTTATTTGAATAGGGCTTCGGCCCAGTATCTGTTATAGGGCTTTGGCCCAGTATCTGTAATCTGGATAGGGCTTTGGCCCAGTATCTGACTGAGACTGGTTAGGGCTCAGGCCTAGTGGGCTCAAGCCGATGTGGGCTTTGGATGGGTTCTGCACACACTGAGTTTTCCCAAACTCACCCTTCTCTTTCCATCCTTGCAGGTGAGCCCTAGATCGTGACTTGGTTGCTGGGAGGGATTCAGAGTGGCCACGAGGACTGAGCACAGTTTAAAATAAGTTTTACTACTTTATATTTTTAATTATCGGTTTCTATTTTTAAATTTATTTATGGGTTGTAATAAGGCCACTATGACTGTTTCTATTTGGGATTTTCAACTGTTTTATTTCAACCACAACTACACACCGTTTTCGAAAATTTAACAAATGTTTTCTTAACCAACCTGACAATACAAATGGCTAAGTAGGATAATAAGGTTAAAATGAATCGCTTATCAAATGGAATAGAGATTAAGTTGAATAATTATTAAAACGGGAATTTCCAAAAAACAAGCATTGCTTTTCAAAACTCACCATCAGACTTAGTAAATAGGGCGGCATAGGATAGTCTAGGTGATGTAGCACACCGGACATGGCCATAACGTTTGGGCCGGGTTCGGGGTGTTAAAAACCATTTATAAATCATATATCATAAGGACATAAATGTCCACTACCATTTAAAATGGTAAAATAACCATTTAAGGACTCCCATTTTAAAAGCCCTGATCAAATAAGTCATTTATGAAATAGAATTCCTATTTATCGCTTTATGCGATTTAATTCTTTTTATCAAATTAGTCAATCAAACAATAAAATTTCTGTACGAAACTTTCACATAATGAATCTATCATGCTATAAAACATATAAAATTAGTTAAAAAAAATATTTTAACTCGGTTAAGTGGTCCTGAAACCATTCATTCCGATTAGGGTCTAAAATGGGCTGTTACACGCTTCCTATAAGAAAGTGTAGCAGTGGTGTCAGGTGTTGGAGAGATACATCCCAGGTTGCATAACAAACCTTGAAACGGCACCTACAGACTACAACGACTGATTGCTCCGTGGATGCCAAGTTTTCAAGTGTCTGTTCTAGAGCTTTAAGCAATGCCAAGATGCATTTTTGTACTGTAAGCCATTAGTACAAATTGACGGTACCTTTATGTATGGTAGATATGCCAATCGGCTATTGCTAGTTGTGGCTAAGGATGGCGGTGGGAGAATCCTTCTAATTGTGTTTGCAATAACACTAGGAGAATCAGGTGATGACTGGGATTTCTTTCTTTCTAGGTTAAGGAGGCATATATGCCCCCAACCTAATATCTGCGTTATACAGGATCAGAGCACTAGAATACTAGCCACAATTGAGCGACAAGGAAGCTTATGGCATCGCACACACCATCGGTATTGTCTAAGGCACATTGCGTCTAACTACTACGGGTAATATCAGTCTACAATTGAACGACAACAAATGACCGACATGGGTATTTAATCTCTATTAATATAATTTCGTTTGTAATATTTAATTTATTATGAATGGAAAAGTTGTATGTAACTTTCTCTATCAACTTATATTGCTAGGGTATGAGATAAGTAAGTATCGCTTTCATGAGACGTTGGTGGTTTTGTGTTCAGTTAACGAACAAGGCGCAGACTACCTCTATAACATACCTTTCGAACAGTGGACACAAGCATACGACGGCAGCCTACGATATGGTCAAATGACCTTAAACCTGGCTGAATATATAAATTCTATTCTAAAAGGAATGTGTCATTTACCGATAACCTTGGTTGTGCAAGAGACATATTTTTGTTTAGCGGCACTATTTCAAAAGTGAGCAACGAGTTATAAAGGCCAAATGCAGGGAGGCCATGTATGGTGTCGGAAGGTATTGCAAGAAATTAACAAGGTGAAGGCACGGGCCAACACCATGCACACAGTGTGTCAGAATCGTGACAACCTATGGCTTCGTGTGATGAAGCTTAACGGATCGAACCAAAGTATTACTGGCGGGCAATATCGTGTACACTTGAGAAATAGGACTTGGGACTGTAGGAGGTTTGACGCACTTCGTTATCCATGTGCTCATGTAATTGCAGCTTGTTAGAATATCCGTTTGGATCCTATGAGCTATGTCGGCGAAGTGTTCAAAATAGAATACATGTACAACGTATGGAAACATGCATTCCTACCGGTCCCAGATGAACGTAAGTGGCCGTCTATATCACTTGCTCCGTTTAAGTTGTTACCGGATAGAGAATTGCGTCACAAACCAAAAGGTTGACCTTACTCGAGTAGAATACGTAACAATATGGATTTCCAGGAAAGAATGAACCAATAGAAGTTGTGCGGATGGTGTAGGAACCCGAGTCAACAACTCGATCATGTCCAAATTGAAATAGTTGATAATTGTTGTAATAAAACTATGTTGCATTATTTATATTTTATTAAAAATATAAAAATATTAAAAATATTACCTTATTCAAAAGAACTTCTATTTTATTAAAAATATAAAACTAAATTACAATTAAAATATTAAAAATAACTTTTATTTTATTAAATGAAGCAATATAAAAACAATTTGTATAAATATATTAAAAATATAAAAATATTAAAAATATTACCTTATTCAAAAGAACTTCTATTTTATTAAAAATATAAAAAATAAATTACAAATAAAATATTAAAAATAACTTTTATTTTATTAAATGAAACAATATAAAAACAGTTTGTACAAATATATTAAAAATATAAAAATATTAAAAATATTACCTTATTCAAAAGAACTTCTATTTTATTAAAAATATAAAAGTAAATTACAATTAAAATATTAAAAATAATTTCTATTTTATTAAATGAAACAATATAAAAACCGTTTGTATGAATATATTAAAAATATTACATTATTCAAAAGAACTTCTATTTTATTAAAAATATAAAAGTAAATTACAATTAAAATATTAAAAACAACTTTTATTTTATTAAATGAAACAATATAAAAATAGTTTGTACAAATATATTAAAGAAATTAATGTTGGTGCCAGTAGGAATCAGTGCCACATGGGGGTCGTCAACGGTTACGCGCTGGATTCCTCCTTGGTTCATTTTTCAGCGGAGGTTGTGGTTGCTCCGGCGGGCTTTGTGGTTGTGGGTGTTGGGAAGATGACCCACCTTGATAGAATAAAGAATACGGAGGTGTTTGCATCACCCATGGTAGAGGTGTTTGAATCCCATAAGGCGATAGAGATTGGTAATAAAAAGAGTTCCCCGATGGTACCTCGTGCGATCCTTCCTGCGTTGGTGGCCTATATATCGTTGTTTGAGTTAGAGTCATCGAGAAAGGAGATGAAGCGGACCATGCATTCCAACCTGGAATAGGACTGGGAAAAGGAAACATATAAGGGTTAGGATACATATAAGGGCTAGGATACGCACCTGGCACAATCTAAAGAGGCTGTGGTGTGGGTGTCGTTGGTTGAGGCGTTGGGCCCGGTGGTTGTGTGGACACTGTTGATGGATCCATGCTGTCATCCCTTCTCCTTGGATTTAAAGGGCACCGTCATTCCCTTTCGACAAGAATTTGTCGTTGCCTCTGCTCTTCCGACAGTAAATATGGTTTACCATGGATCCTAAACCATGGCATGTAATCTAGCGCACACGCTAACTTTGGAACGATGATTGATTCTCGATTAGGTATATGATCATACCAACTTTCCTACATTTCTATATATTCCGACCAGAATATCGGCCAATCCGTATTCAATTGCCGTAAGTCAATTTTGTACTCATCATCAAACACCTCAGGTGCCACGGGAATTGGTTGTCGAAATCCAAATTACCGTAATACTCTATCTGTCTGGTACATCTCCATGGTAGCATAGTTGACCAATGGGACCTTCATATGCTAAATGTTCAGATTTTGAAAGATCTCATCTGGAATTACTGCACGAATTGCCGGATCCTGTATGGTGTCCATTGAAACTATATGAACATGATAAAAATATTAGTTATATACATAATACTAAATACTAAATATGAAACGACTATTTTATGTATATACATTTTATTTAATACTTATTTGTGCTTTCAACGTTGGTCTAATAGAAGTCGTATATCTTCAAGAGCGATAGGTATTCCAATATAACTAGCAGAATGGTTCCACTTAATTAAATAAATTTTTAGCATACAATTATATTTTAAATCTATGTAATAATTGTAAAATATAATATAAAATTTACCTCCTTATGAGTGGGAATGTATACGGGTGGTCCACTCGAGGACTTAAAAATGGAAAGCAAAATCGAGCCCATGATTGTAGTAATGATAGGCAACCTCGGGTTTTGACTTTATTTGGTCGTGTCACCCCGCATATCTCCTAGTACAATGTTGCCAACACGGTAGACCCCCAACTAAATTCGCCAGCTGCTCTAAAATCAACAAGTTTCAGTAGCCACCTCAGATGTACGAGGTTTCGTGACAAGTCCGGCACCAGATAACCTCCAATCATATTAAGGATGTATGCCCAAACATATCGTATTCTTTCTACTCCAGTCGAATCATTCACTGGCTCTTGGAATGTGTCTCATAACTAGCCCATCTCGATCTGACCTTCGTAAATATTATTCGAAATCGCACCCAAAAGATCGTGGCATACAAATTCCCAATTAGCAGATTGAGCGGACCCGGAAACTGCGGACCCATCCACCGGCAATCCCAATTGTAGTTGCACATCCTCCAAAGTGATGGTATATTCTCTACATAGAAGATGGAATGTGTGTGTCTCGGGTCTCCACCTCTCTATCAACGCGTTGATGAGTTTCAGGTCCAACTTGCACCCCTGGCCTATCATGGCCACGTGCCAAAAATTCGTTTCCCGCAAATAATTCTTTATCAACGGTGATGGAGGACCAGACATATTACGAATATAGCATTGTAACACCCGATCTATAGACTGTTATAAAAAATTATAAAATAAAAATTAATTAAAATTGCATAAATGAAAAAATATTAAATAATATTGAAAAATTAAAATTAACCCTTACCATTTTTATTTGTTTGACGGAGATATGTTTATTGTTCAGACGAATTAATTCTCTGGCCATTGCTAACACAATCAAATATTTTTGAAATTATAAAAAAAATACTAATTTAGAAAAAAATTAAAGAGAGCTTTTTTGCAAAAATTAAAGAGAGCTTTGAGAAATTTAGAGAGAAATTTGTGAGAAAATTGAGGAAATAATGTGTGAAAAAATAGGAGGGGATTTTATATATATATTTTTACCATTGGACCCCCCAACGGTCAAAAAATAAAATAGCCGTTGGGAAAAAAATACGGGCTAAAACGCGTCCCTGAGGGAGCATTTTTGCCACATCAGCAAAGCGCGTTCACGAGGGCGCGATTTGTGCTGACATGGCAAAAATGCTCACCTAGGGACGCGTTTTGTTGAATTTCTCCTGAAATCGTGCTGACGTGGAAGCGTTTTCCCAAAATTAGCTATTTCTGATAAATAGTGAAAAAAATTGGCCCATTTCCGTAAATAAAATTAGAAATGGGCCTTTATTGGTAAAATACACTACGAAAATAGTAATAAAATTTATACTTATTTACAAGATAAGTTGAGCTATAAAAATATTCTTTAGCCGATGTGGGATTAAAAATTGATTGTATAAAAAATTGTCACATGTCAACAAAATGGATATGTCACGTGTCAAACAATAGTTGTCCACGTCAGTTAGGGTCTTGGGCCTTGTAATCTATAATATATAATAAATATTATATATGATTAATAATTTATTTTTTTAATTTTTTAAAATATTAAAATCAAATATTATAATGTTCAATATTATTAAAATACATATTTAATTATTTATATTTAAGAATATAATTAATTATTTAATATTACAAATTTATTTTAATAATAAATTTAACCATAATAATTTTAAATTTTAAAAATATTCTTAATATATTATTAAAAAATATTTATATTAATATTTTATTAATAAATATATATATTACAATTTACAAATATTTAATAATAAATGTTTCATAGTATAAAATATAATTACTTAATTATATAAATATGAGTTCTTTTTAAAATCATTTTTAGCTCTCATATATGCAATTTATATTAATTTTTAATTAGATATTGTGTATTATTAAGTTTATATATGATATTTATTATTATAAAATATTATCTTATTATAAAATAAATTTTAATTGTTAAAAGAAAATGCTACAATAATATTTTGTAACAAATATAATAATGTTGTATTTATTTCACTAAGAACAACTTTTAAAAAATGATTTTAGAAAAATTTGTCAAAAAAATGAAAAATATTTTACATAAAATCATTTAAACATAAGAAAATCTAAATTTTTTTAAAAGATTAATCCATTTTTTTAAAACAAATACAATTTTATAAATAGTAATAGAAAATCAAGCTTAGAAAAAAATGGAATAATAAAATAAATTTCCATCAATTTGTTTAGTAAATTATGTTGGTTAATAAAAAATATATATAATCAAAATTTCAAATTTATATTATAAATTTTGATTTGATAAAATTCTACAGTATATAATAAAATATCAGTTTTAATTTAATTTTACACACAACTAACACCACATCATTTTTGAGTTATTTGTTACATATACAAATAGTTATTTTTATTTAATTCATAAATTTTGGGTAAATGTTGAGTTACCCAATAAATCTGGTAATTTTTATTAAACATTTTTAAAAAATGTATATAAATAAATTAAAATCATTTTTTTATATATAATTAAATTTATAAAAAAAAAAAAGCATATATAACTTTGCGTTAAATCGCTTATTTATATTATGTTTGGGTTGTATTAAAACTAGAAAAAGGAAAGGAAATGAAAGTAACATCCTTTCCTTCGTTTGGATAGATTCGTCTATTTTAGCAAGGGAGTTGCATTTCCCTGTCTTTCTCTTACCTTAATTAGGAGAAAAGCTAAGAAAAAGAAAAGTGAAGTTGAAATTACATTTCTTTTTTTCTATTAATTTTTTACATGAATTATTTTAAAAAATATAATTAAAAAATCATTATCATCAGTCATTCATAGTATAACGAAACAAAAATTATAAACATCAGTTTACGACCATTTTACTAAAAAAGACTCATTTCTTATTTTATCTATAGAAATGGGCCACTTTAAACTTTATTTATCGAAATGGGCCAAAAAATCAAAAACGCTTCCACGTAGGCGCGTTTTAAGGGAAAATTTCAGAAAAATGCGTCCTTGAGGGAGCGTTTTTGCCATGTCACCATAAAACGCGCTCACGTGGATACGCTTTGCTGACATGGCAAAAAAGCTCCCTCGAGGACGCGTTTTAGCCCATGTTTTTTCTAGGGTTAGGGCTATTTGCATATTTAGTTCCTAGGGTTTATGGGTTTAGGGTTAAAGTTTTGTTAAAATAAATTAGAAATTTATTTGTGGGGTTAAGGTTTAGGGTTTTTTAAATAAATTAAATTAGGGTTTAGGTTTTGTTTAAAAATAGATTAAATTAGGATTTAGGGGTTTTTAAAAATAATTTTTTGTTTAGGGTTTTAGGGTTTTTGTAATAGTTTTACGGATGAGTCTTGAAAAAATTATATTGACAAGATGGATTCTGTTTTTTTTTGGTTCAGTAGTTTCTGAAAAAATAATTTTGAGAATGTGGTTCGAAAAAAATAGTGTCAAAAATACTTCAAGTAGGGTGCACTATCAGCAAAAGTATTGAAAAAAGCTTTCACGTGGACACTCTTTTTCTACAGTAGTTTCTAAAAAATAATTTTGAGAAGACGATTATGAAAAAATAGAGTTAAAAACGCTTCAAGCAAGGTGCACTGTCAGCAAAAGCACTGAAAAAAGCTTCCACATGGACGCTCTTTTTCTACAATAGTTTCTAAAAAATAATTTTGAGAAGACGATTCTGAAAATATAGTGTTAAAAACGCTTTAAGCAGGATGCACTGTCAGCAAAAGTACTAAAAAAACTTCCATGTGGATGCTCTTTTTCTACAATAGTACCTGAAAAAATAATTTTGAGAAGGCGGTTCTAAAAAAAAGTGTAAAAGACGCTTCAAGCAGGATACACTGTCAGCAAAAGTACTAAAAAAGCTCTCATATGAACACTCTTTTTCTACAGTAGTTTCTAAAAAAATAATTTTGAGCAGACGATTTTGAAAATATAGTGTCAAAAACGCTTCAAGCAGGATGCACTATTAGCAAAAGTATTGAAAAAAACTCCCACGTGGACGCTCTTTTTCTACAGTAGTTCCTGCTTGGCCTTAGGCTATAAATGAGTCAAATTTCATTCTCATGTTGCATAAGTTACAGTAAGAAAAATTAGAAAAGTTCAGAAGCATAGAAATGGAAGATGAGTGAAAGTATTAGTGTTGTTATTTAATATGATGGTGAGGTTCGCGACACTAAGAATGGCGTTGTTTTTTATCAGAGAACACAGAGCGACTAGTTTTTAACCAGAACATAGCTTTAACATAACGTTGTAAAAGAATTAGGCGCAAAATATTCAAAATGATGCCAATGAGAGTTTTGTCTATTAAGTATCGATTTTGTGCTTGGGTCGATCCCGTGAGATATGACTCATTCGATATCAAAGGTGGTCGGAGCTTGGAGGCGATGGTGCAGACTCATTTCGATAGTGGATTACCCTATCTTGAGTTATATGTACAATTTTCATCGCCAAATGAAGCACTTGCGACTTCAAAATCTATTGTTATTCGAGAGGAATATACGACCCCTACCCGATACTATGTTAGTGGGAGACAGAACACGAAAGCACCCATTTCAGGTGGCAGTATAGAATACACAACCCATGCACTACACTCAGTTAGTGGATGGGACATGCACCTTGGTGGGTCAATATTCGATACTAGAAATACGTACTGGGGAATGAAATCAACTTCTAGTTGTTGGCAATCTACATCTGATTGGGGACATTACGAAACATCCACAAGAAGGGATGATGTACTCTCTACGATGTTCACCGGTAAAGGGACCTCGTTCGTTGCAGATGATGGTGAGTTGGAGGACGAGTCCGATGTAGATCCACCTCGAGATCCCGGCCTTAATGGTGCAGAAGTTGCATTATTTTCTGAATCGGAGCCTATTTCAACAGAATCTAAGGACAGTGAAGGGGTTCAGATGAAGAAGAAGAAGATCCATGATTTACTACGTACTCACCTCCAGCCAAATGATGCATTGGAGTTTCCAGATCTACCACACAGAAGGCATGATCATACAAGTTCGTCGTTGGATTCGGATGATTTGAAAGTTGGTAAGGAGTTTTCCAGTAAGGATAGTTTTCTTGGTGTATTGAAACAATATAGCATCATGAACGAGGTTAACTACCACGTGGTTAAATCCAAATCAGAGAAGTTCAAGGCCAAGTGTGTAGTGTGAGATGGTACATATTCATGAAAAAGCATGGCTTCAGTTAGAAAAAAGACAGGGTTGTGGGAGATAAAAAAGTACAAAATTCCACATACATGTGTTGTCAATACAGTATTTGTAAAACCCCCTAACCCTTATCCGTCACCGGAACAGGGTTACGGAGCATTACCGGACTTTTCAGATCAAATACGAACATTGCATAATCATTTATTCAACCAATCCAAAACACAATCAAATACATATATCACATATCAAAACAATCAACCTAATAACCTATCCAATGTACTATCATAGGTACTTCACACATATATTATCCAAAACAATCCAATAAAACACCATTCAAGCCAATTTTAAATTCATACAAATTTCAATACAAATAACCTATATTAATTTCATGTATACACTAACTTAAACATACCATGTTAAACCTCAACATAACACATATAATTAAGTATATAAGTAACCAATTTCATCTTGTAACATCATTTACATTCACTTTCCAAATTGACATGCATAAGACATCCTAGGTACATGCCATTACCAAAAAAAAATATACATCACCACGTTTTGAGTTCGGGATCTGTGTTGGATGTTGAATCGATGATCAACTTTTAAGTACCTAACCTACGCATAGAAACAAACCGTACGCTGAGTATGAACTCAGTGGTATTTCTGTAATCCGAATACTTTAAAGTAAGATAAATAAACATATACATTAAATCATTCAAAATTTTAATCATACGACTAATCAATATATAAGCAAACATTTATAATTCATTCAATTCTTATCAATTGCTATCCCAGATAGCTATTTAGAATATCAACACATATTACTTGAATCATAATATTGATCATTCATATTTAATACACAAATACTCAATTCACGTGTTTCTATCCATAGCTCATTTCACCATTCAATATCAATCATAACACTATTTATTTCAATAATTCCTATTAACATGACCTGAACTCGGGCAAATACACGGATCCAACCAGAACACACCAGTTTGGCACCCAGTGCCTCATTGGATGAATCGAAGTAATAGATTGACACCCACTGTCTCATCAGCCATGCCGAAGTAAGTTGGTACCCAGTACCTTATCGAATTTATCTAAAGTATAATGTAACACCCAGTGTCTCATCGACTCGAAGTCGAAGTATCCCTGAACTCTTCCAATCCTATGGCATACCATCTATATTCGATTCAACCCAGTACAGTTAATAGAGTTTAATTTCACATTTCAGATATAATCAATATCCAATACTAATTTTTCATATAATCACATAATTACCCATATATTCATTTCAATTCAAAAAAAAAAATTCAATATATTCATAATATATATATTTAATCAATTCCCATCAATTTAAAATCAATTCAATATCAATATGCCAAATACTCACCTCAACTACTTACCATAAACATTAAATCAAAATTTAATAATTAATAATTAGCTTTAAATTATAAAAATACAAATCGTAATTTTTGAGCTACCCCTCATTAACTTTATCTTTTTCTTTCTTAGCCGAGGTGTAATGGCCTAAATTTTTAGTGGTGTCGAAACAGTGATTTGAGATCACTAAATATGACAAATGAGTGGAAAATATCATTAATTTAGTAAGTATAAGTTCAACATGAAGTTAGCAAAATTTTGAAATAGGGAATAATGTTTTAGGAATAAATATTAGAAATAATAAGAATCGAAAATGAGGTATCGAGACCTCAGAATTTTAAATCGAGCCATAAATATTTCTATAAATATTTATGGAGTGTTAATAAGTTAGTATTAAAGTTTCGTTAAGAAATTTTAATGTTTCAGTTGTCAATTGAATAAAAAGGACTGAATTGTAACAAATGCAAAACTGTGAGAAGTGATTAAATAGCATAAGTGTTAAAAGAGGGAGGACTTAAAAGGAAAATAGACCCAAATCCTATATGGGCTGGACGGCTGGGTGAAAAATCAGCAGAGAAATAATGTAAACTAAGGGCAAAATGGTCATTTGAGTAAAATTAAGCATAAAAATCTAGAATCAAATTGGAAATCTAGAGATTTCTTCATTTTTCTTCATCCTCATCAGCTGAAAACAGCCATTAAAAGAGTCTTTAAAGCTGGTTTTTCATATTTTATTGCAAGTAAGTCCAATTCTTGATTATTTCTTGAAATTTTTGTGTTTTTGAAACTTTTACAACTAAGTCATACTATTTAATCTATTAGTTTTTGATTCTATGAAAGAAATTGAAAGTTGCTATAAATATGTGCTGGAAGTATATGATGATTTAACATGGAATCGAAGCTGTGATTTGTTTATATGATGATTTTATTGAATGAATGAATAGAAAGTGAGTATTTATGACCTATTTGTAAAAAAAGTTTGGAATTAGGGTTTGATATTGAAATCCTAAATATCAAAGGTTGTGAAATAGTTTATAATTATATAATAAAGTGTAAATTAAGAATTAATAGCTCAATTAATAGGTTAATTGACCAGGGACTAAATTGTAAAAATTGTACAATTTGGGGTAAAAGTGTAATTTTAGGAATTTAAGGGCATAAGTGTGAAATAGAATGAAAGTGAAATCAATGCTAATAAGTGAATGATTTTACAATTATAGATCAAGAACCCAAAGCGAGTTGTGGAAAAGAGAAAGTAGTCGAATAATTCTCGAATTTCCACCACTTTTACAAATAAGTCCAGGTAAGTTCATATGGCTGAATTTTAATGATAACTAGATATTTTTATGAATTATATGATATGTTATTTCATATGTATAATTGATGAAATTGTGAACATTGTAAAAAAAATGAAAATTGAATAAACGACCAAGTTGAGTGGAACGTCGGACTTGAGTACTTCTGATCAGTGATAAGTGATGAATTGACGGAAAAGACCATGGTTGGACCATGGCAGCAAGTAACAAGTGATTTTCGTATAAGACTATAGCTGGGCTATGGCATCGAAATAAAGTGATAAGTGGCCTCCGTGTAAGACCATACCTAAGATATGACATTAGTGATATATGTGATCCGTGTAAGACCATGGCTGGGCTATGGCTTCGGAAAGTGATAAGTGATCCTGTGCAAGACCATAGTTATACTATGGCAAAATGGAAATGAAGTACTCAATTCTAAATTTGTTCCCTAAATTGGTAAGAATGGTATGAGGTAAATGGGCCTAAGAAATTAAAGCTAATAAGTAATACTGAATTTATGCAAGAGAACTTACCACTGATTGGTGGTTGACAGGACAAAGTAGTGAGATTGTATGATGTATGATAGTTATAAAGTATTCTGTAATATTTATGTTTTATGCATATGAACTTACTAAGCTTTTATAAGCTTACTTGTGCATATTCAATGTTTCTTGTAGATTAATATAGATATAGAGGATCGGATCAACACAGAGGATCACACTATCTAGATTATCTCTAGTAGATTTTGTAGAATAATTTTTTATTATATGGCATGTATATGAGTTTGATGTTTACAAAGAATGGGTTGAATATAAATACTATAACTTGATTAGTAAATGTATAGTAAAGTATAAAGTAATAAATATGCTATATTATATGCCCAAAATAGATGTATATTTTGGTCTCAATTGGTTGATTGGTTGATTGGAAATGGTATGAAATAGTGTTTAAATGTAGTTAAGTAAAGTGGGTGAGAAAAGTGGCCTAAAAGGGCCTATTTTTGTAACACCCCAAACCCAGGTTGGACGTTATGGCCGAATCTGGCGATGTCACATGTAGGTGCTTTCGAAACTGAGTCTATTACTAAAAACCATTTCTTCGTTTAACAACTTTACATTATCCCATGTTAATTAAAAATCATGGCACTGGTTTAAAACGTTATTCAACTTTTCCAAAACGTGGTTTGATTACAATTCGTTATTAGATTTCAAAACGTTATTCTCTACAGAAGCTTCTTAAAATGGTTTGCGTATTCGTAGTGTTTTGGTAAAATATGCATCTGTTTTGAAAATCTAAGTTTTACCTACCACTAGAGTTAAAAAGCATAAATAGTATAAAACCCTATTTAAAATAAAAAATTTAGAAGAGGCCATTATTACATAAAAATACCCCAATTAAAATCTAAAATCAGAAGAAAAGTACAAAATTGTGTAAAAACCAGTCGTGAGGCCACCGCTAAGTCCCCGCCACACTGATCTGCCTAGGTCTAAGGATTACCTATGCAGTAAAACAAAAGGGGTGAGTTTATGAAAACTCAGTGTGTAATCCCCATGCAAACATACAGATAGAATACAAACAATAACAGTCTAGGCTTAAGCCCATTTCTCAGGAGCAGTATCAGTTTGGGGCCCTAGCCCACCACCATATCAGTAATCCGTAGGGCCTTGGCCCATTACAGTATTGGTATCAGTAACAGTAGCAGTAGGGCCTTAGCTCATCACAGTATCAGCATGCGAAAATGCAGTGTACAGTATGCAAGTCTCACCCAACCAACCACTATACACCATCTCCTGTCCAACCTTGTACTCTTGGGGGGAATAAATCACCCACCCATCCCTGCACTTACAAATTAGCACTGGTTGCGACACTAAACAGTATTTGCAGCAGAGTTGACAATAATATAATAGGCTAAAAGCCATCAGTGAATTGCAACATAGCTGCCAGTATAACAGGCATTAAGCCTTTCAGTACACTTCCTCCATATATATCAACCCAACCACATGCAATGCAACATACAGTATATCATGTCATGTCGTGATACCAGTACATACAGTATCATTTAACAGAATAAACTCATACTCAATAACACATCTCAGTCATATAAACTCATACTCAATAACACATCTCAGTCATACAGTCATATCATACAGATAGGGGTCTACGTATGGCTTACCAACCCTACAGTAGGTCCGCAGTCTTCTCGGTTGACCGGTGCCACCTTAACAAACAAATCAGTAAAATAGGCTCACATGCCCGTATGGGCCCACACAGCTCAAATTGGCCTTGGCCTTTTGGATCACACGACCTGGCCTAGAATCCCACATGCCCATGTGGTTCACCCATGTGGGCCCACACGCTCGTGTGGCCCACACGTCCCAATTGGTCGAGCTCGTGTCTTGCACACAGCCTCGTCAGATGTCACACGGTCATGTCATGCGCCCGTGTCATGCAGGCATGGCCTAGCTCGTCGATCACACTACCGTGTATCATCACACGACCTACCACACGCCCGTGTAGCGTCGACAAAAAGTTTTTTTGGCTTTCGCTGAATCACGATTTCTACGCTATCGAGTATACACCTGGTTCATTTTTTACACGAAAATACTCCCGAGTGGTCCCAAACCTATAATTGAACACGTTTGACTCCGTTAATCACATAAACGATCGAAGTGAACCAAAACCCCAAAACGGGTTAGACACTTTCTAAGCGTAAAACCCTTACCTTGCGAACCACAAATGCTTCTTACTACGATTTGACACTAGAGCAGCCTCTCGCACTAGATTTTCGGTTGTAAAAATAGTTAACAAGAATCTCAATTATTATCCTAAAAACCAACACTTCAAAGTATCAAAACCACTTACTGAATTCGCGCGATACTTGATTGAACAACAAGGAATCAATTGAAAAGGGAAGACAAAACGGCAGGGGAAGGGGAAATAATGGGATTTTCGGCAGCAAAAAGAAGAAACAAAGGTGTGGAAACCGAAATTTTGAAGAGGAAAAACAAAGCAAATACGTCTGTGGAAGAGAATGATTTTTGGGAAAACTAAAAAACTAACCAAATAACCCCTGATTCTATCCACTACTCCACTACTCAATATTTTACTAAAATTCAAGCTCTTTGCCAAAATTTGCAACAAAGTAATTCCCTCACCACTGAAGAGATTTGAACACATGACCTCTATCACACCAACACCCCACTTATCCACCAGACCAGCAGGTCCATTCTGATATAAACTTACCAACACATAAACTTAAGCCTATTGAACAAGAGTAAGGCTTTATTCATTTAAAAACAAAAATTTTACTCAAGTCAAGGCTTGAACCCAAGACTTCTCAGACACTTCCAGAATACATAACCACTGAAGTAGACAGATATTTGTGCATCAAATTTACAAAAGTCAGAATTAAGAAAATTAGGGCGTTACAATTTTCGTCCACATGGGTAGACACACGGGGCGTGTGTCTAGGCCGTATGTGACACACGGTCTACCCCATGGGCGTGTAATCTAGCCGTGTGTCCCCTGCATCTTAAAAATTTGAAACAGAATGCCCAAAAATTTGCACACGGCCCAGCACATGGGCGTATGGCTTGGCTGTGTGATACACACGGGTCTGAACATGGCCGTACGATATGGCCGTGTGAAGTTTGCACCTATTTTGGGAAATAAATTTTCCACACGGCCTGGCAACACAGGCGTATGCTAAGGTCGTGTGAACTCAATGTGTTCATACATTACAAGTCAGAGAGTTACACGGGTAAAGGACACAGGTGTGTCCTGGCCGTGTTAACCACACGGTATATCAACACGGACGTGTCGTAAAGGCACACGGGCATGTCTCTACACCACACGGGCGTGTGATCCCTGAAAATGAGAAAAATTTTGGGATTTTGCAAAAAAGTCATCGTGATCCCGATTTAGTCCCAAATCGATTCTAACGCATGTTTTGGGCCTCGAGGACCCATCTAAGTAACGTAATTACGTATTTTAGGAAATAATTAGTGTTTGACTCAGTTTGATTTGGTAAGTTCCGGTAATGCCTTGTACCCTATTCCTACGATGGATACGAGGTAGAGAGTGTTACACGAGGTCTCCAGCACCACGTTAGCTAGGAAAATTAAACAATTAAAAATCATCAATACAAGACAATTTCACATTGAATATTTCAATATACATTCAATTTTTGCCTAAATTCCAATTTAGTCCCTAACCAAAACTAACTTTATTTTCTTCACAATTTTTTTTCTATATTTTCATTCAATTTCCACTTAAAACTAAACTTAACCCTCTAATTTCACCATAAAACCCTAAATTTTGAAAATTTCCCAATGTAGTCCCTGTTACTCAAAACTTATAATTTATTTTAAAATTCAATCCATTTTTCATTTCTAACTTAAAATTCTATCAATTTAGTCCTAAGCACTTAAATTATTCAACATGAACATCATCTAAAAATCTAATAATTTCCAAAATTTTAACATAGATTAAGTAGTATTTGTTACTAAGATTTCAAAAACTCAAAAATTACAAGAAAATGGACAAAATTGGCTTACCAATCAAACTTTGAACCTTGAAATCCCAAATTTTCTTTCTTTCTTTTCTTTTTCTTTTCTTTCCTCTCTCCTTCTCTGTTTCGTTTTATGTTGGTGTTCTTTTTCCTTTATTTCTTTTATTTATTCTTTATATTTTATATAATATTATAATATAATAATATAATAACATTTACTTAAATAATAAGTAAACATAATTATTATTTAATATATGTTTATTATTTACACACATGAAATTTATTTTTACCACACACTTGTAAATTTTAGGTTTAATTGCTTAATTAGTCCTTTAACTTTTCTCTAATCTATAATTCAACTTTTTTCCTATATTCAATTTAATCCTTTCACTTAATTACTCTTAATTTAAACAAATTCATTTAGCCAAAACCTAATTAACCACACAACTAACTTCGTAAATATTTTTAATAAATATTACGAATCCATTTTACGAAAATGGAATCTCGAAAACACACTTTTTGATACCCGTGATTTTTGGGTCATTACAGTATCACTGGGTGTTTAGGGTTTTTGAATATTATTGTTATTATTAAATGTTGCATTATTTAACGTATTGCATTGATAGGTGTTTCACAAGATCATCCTAAGATGGATTCAAATATGATAATTGGCTTAATACTACCAATGGTGAAGGTAGATCCTAGGACTTCATTGTCGGTCTTAATTGCTAATATGCGTAGCCAATTTAAATACACGTCTTCTTGCCGTAGGGCCTGGATAGCTAAGCAAAAGGCGTTGGAAAAGATGCATAGTGGGTGAGATGCTTTATATAATGAGATGTGGCAGTGGTATTAGGTGTTGGAGAGGTGCGTCCCAGGTTGCTTAATAGACCTTGAAATGGGCCCTGCGTAATACAACGACCGCTTGCTCCGTGGATACCAAGTGTTCAAGTGTCTATTCTAGAGCTGTAAGCAATGCCAGTACGCATTTGTGTACTACAAGCCATTGGTACAAATTGATGGTACATTTATGTACGACTATTGCTAGCTGTGGCATAGGATGGCGATGGGAGAATCCTTCCAATTGCGTTTGCAATAACACCCAGGGAGTCAAGTGACGACTGTGATTTTTTTCTTTCTAGGTTGAGGAGGCATGTCTGCCCCCAACCTAATATCTATGTTATATCATATCAAGGCACTGGAATACTAGCTGTAATCGAGCGACAGGGAATCCTATGGGATCGTACACACTATCAGTATTGTCTAAGGCACATTGCATCCAACTACTATGGGCAATATCGGTTTACCACTGAATGACGAAAAGTGACCATTAATATAACTTTGTTTGTAATATTCAATTTATTTTGAATGGAAGAATGGTATGTAATTATTGCTATCAACTTATATTGATAGGGTATGAAATTAATAAAGACTGCTTTCATGAGATGTTGGCGATTTTGCAGTCAGTTAATGATCAAGGCATAAGCTACATCTGTAACATACCTTTCGATCAGTGGACACAAGCATACGATGGCGGCTTACGATATGGTCATATGACCTCAAACTTGGCTGAATGCATAAATTCTATTCTAAAAGGAACGTGTCATTTGTCAATAACCTCGGTTGTGTGGGAGATATATTTCTATTTGACAGCACTATTTCCAAAACAAGCTGTGAGTTATAAAGGCCAAATACAAGGAGGTCATGTATGGTGTTGGAAGGTATTGTAAGAAATTAACAAGGCGAAGTTACGAGCCAACACCATGCACACAGTGTGCCACGATCGCGACAACCTATGGTTTCATGTGACGAAGTTTGACAAACTGAACCAAGGTATTACTGGCGTTCAATATCGTATACACTTGAGAAATAGGACTTGAGACTGTGGATGGTTTGACGCATTTAATCATCCATGCGCTCATGTAATTGTATCTTGTCAGAATCTCCGTTTAGATCCCATGAGTTATGTCAACAAAGTGTACAAAATAAATACATACACAACGTGTGGAGACACGTATCCCCACTGGTCCCAAATAAGCGTAAGTGGTCATCTGTATCGCTTACTCTATTTAAGTTGTTACCGAATAGAGAATTGCATTGCAAATCAAAAGATCGACCTTGCTCGAGTAGAATACGTGATAATATAGATATTCGGGAAAGAATGAACCAACAGAAGTTGTACGGATGATATAGGAATTTAGGTCATACAATTCGAACGTGTCTAAATCAAAATAGTTCATAATTGATTAAATGAAGTTATGTTGCATTATTTCTATTGCCTTATTCAAAAGAAATTCTATTTTATTAAATAGTACAAAATATAAAAATAATTTACTATTAAAATATTTAAAACAACTTTTATTTTATTAAATGAAACAATATAAAAACAGTTTGTACAAATAGATTAAAATAATCAATACATGTACTGGTCGAAATTAGTGCCACATGGGGATGGTCAATGGTTATGCGCTAGATTCTTTCTTGGTTCAACTTCAGGCAGGGGTTGTAGTTGTTTTGGTTGTAGGTTTTAGGAGGATGACCCACCTTGATAGAATAAAGAATGCGGAGGTGTTTGTATCACCCACGGCGCAAGTGTTTGAATCCCATAAGGCGATGGGGATTGGGAATGAGATGAGCTCCCCGACGGTACCTTGTGCGACCCTTCCTGTGATGATGACCTATATATCATTGGTTGAGTCGGAGTCATTGGGATAGGAGGTGCACCAGGCCATGCATTCCAACCTGGCATAGGATTGGGAAAATGAAACATATAAGGGTTAAGATACATATAAAGACTAGGATACGCACCTAGCATAATCTAAAGAGGCTATGGTATGGGTGTCGTCACTTGAAGCGTTGGGCTCGATGATTACGTGAATGTTATTGATGGCCCCCCCGTCAGCCCTTCTCATTGGACTTAAAGGGCCTGCTATTCCTTTCGACACGAAATTATTGACGCATCTGCTCTTCGAAAAGCAAATATGGCTTGCCATGGATCCTAAATCATGGCATGCATGCTAACTCTAGAATAATGATTAGTTCGCGAGTAGGTATATGATTATACCGATTTTCTTACATTTCGATCTGATCTAAGAAAAAGACAGGCCAATGCATATTTGGTTGCCATAAGTCGATTTTGTGCTTTTCATTGAGTATCTCAAGTGCTACAGGAATCGCTATCGGAATCCAAATTGCCGTAACACTCTATCCATTTAGTGCATCTCGACGATAGCATAGTTGACCAATGGGACCTTAACGTGCCAAATGTTTGGATTTTGTAGGAATTCATCCGAAATTACTGCTCGAATTGCCGGATCCTCATATGGTGTCCATTGAAACTATATGAACGTGATAAAAATATTAGTTATATACATAATACTAGATACTAAATACTAAATACTAAATACTAAATACGAAACGATTATGTTATGTATATATATTTATTTAATACTTACATGCGCTTCCGACCGTTGGTCTAATAGAAGCTGTATATATTCAAGAGTGGTAGGTATTCCAACATAATTCGTCGAATGGTTCCACCTAATTAAATAAATTTTTAACATAAAATTATATTTTAAATCTATGTAATAATTATAAAATCTAATATAAATTTTACCTCGTTAAGAGTGGGAATGCATATGGGTGGTTCACTCGATGAAGTCAAAATGAAAAGCGAAACCGAGCCTATGATTGTAGTAGTGATAGGCAATCTCAAATTTTAGTTTTATTTGGTTTCGTCACCCAGCATATCTCCCGGTACAATGTCGACAACACGGCAGACCCCCAACTGAGTTCGCCAACTGCTATAAAATCGACGGGTTTCAGCAGCCACCTCAGATGTACGAGGTTTCGTGACAAGTCCAACATCAGATAACCTCTAATCATCTCAAGGATGTATGCCCGAGCGTATCGTATTCTTTATACTTCAGTCGAATCATCCCCTGGCTCTGGGAATGTGTCTCATAACCAGCCCATCTCGATCTGACCTTCGTAAATATTATCAGGAATCGCACCCAAAATATCGTAGCATACGGCTCCCCAATAAGCAGATTGAGCTAACCCGATGAGTATAGACCCATCCACCGACAATTCTAATTGTAATTGCACGTCCTCCAAAATAATGGTACACTCCCCGCATAGAAGATGGAATGTCAGGTCTCCACCTCTCTATGAACACATTGAACGCGTTGAAGAGTTTCGGGTCCAACTTGCACCCCCAACCTATATTGGCCACGTGTTAAAAACCAGCTTCCCTTAAGTAATTTTCTATCAACGGTGATGAAGGACTAGACATATTACGAATATAACATTGTAACACCCGATCTATCGACTGTTATAAAAAAATCATAAAATAAAAATTAATTAAAATTATATAAATGAAAAAATTAAATAATATTCAAAAATTGAAATTAACCCTTACCATTTTCATTTGTTTGACAAAGATATGTTTATGATCGAGACGAATTAATTTTTCGGCCATTGCTAACACGATCAAATATCTTACAAATTATAAAAAAATAATACTAATTTAGAAAAAAAATAAAGGAAATAGTTATTTAAAGAGAGCTTTAAGAAATTTAGGGAGAAATTTGAGAACTTTTTTGAGAATTTTAGAAGAAATGTTAAAAGAAATTCTGTGAAAAAAATAGGTGGGAGGCTTTTATAGTTTTTTCTTTTTTTACTATTGGCCTTCCAATAGTCAAATTTTTAAATGACCGTTGAGAGCCAAAAACACAGGTTAAAGCGCATTCTTAAGGAAGCGTTTTTTACCATGTCAGCAAAATGCGTACATGTCAACATATTTTATGCTGACATGGCAAAAACATTCCCTTAAGGACGTACTTTTCTAAAATTTCCTCTTAAAATGTGTCTCTGTGGAAACGTTTTTAATTTTTTGATCTATTCCAGTAAATAAACTTTAAAGTGGCCAATTTTCGTAAACAAAGTAAAAAATTGGCATATCTTAGTAAAATGGTCTTAGTTTTCTTTACTAATTTTGTCTATACAAATAAAATAAACATACCTTTCTTTTCGTAATATCCACATTAACTGATGTGAATTAATTAATACAAAGTAAACCGAAACCGAATTCATGATAATTATTCCACAAAATAATATAATGGTGTCATTTTGTAAATTAATATTTTTATTCTTTACAATCAAAAGTAAGTAAAAAAACATTATTCTATTATTAAAATAATAAATCCAAAACCTAAGACAGGCCGAACAAATAAACCACCCCCAAGAAACCCAATCTCTAAAATATCTAAACTATGCAAGAAAAAAAAAAAGATTTTCCAAAGAGAAAAGGTGGGAATGAATTGGGTTCAGAGGGCGCCTGACCAATAATATTTCATCAGGAAACCACCGTTATTGATATTGATTACTAGATATAACGTCTTTTCCCTTTCTTGGATGGCTCTCACTTGGCACTTGCAAGTTTGGTGCGGAGCTGCTTGGCAGCAGCAACCATATTATTCAGTGCCGGTTTCACCTCCTCGTACTTGCGAGTTTTCAGCCCGCAGTCAGGGTTAACCCACAGGATGTTGGTTTCCAAGACCGCCAGCATCTTGTTAATTCTGTCAGCAATCTCTTCAGTTGATGGTATTCTCGGGGAGTGGATATCATACACACCAGGGCCAATTCCAGCACCATACTTCACTCCTTCACGGAATACTGACAGTAGCTTCTCATCTGAACGCGAGTTCTCAATGGTAATGACATCCGTGTCCATGTCAATAATTGAGTGGATGATATCATTGAAGTTGGAGTAGCACATGTGGGTGTGGATCTGTCGGATGTTTTTGAGAATTCAGCTATCACAGAGAGAGAACGTGAATATGGAAGTTTCGATAAATGAAAAAGAGTGATTTAGACATGAACCTGGGTTGTATCCTTGACACCACAGTTGGTGATCCTAAAGGAGTGGACAGCCCATTTCAAGTAGAAGGCGTGCTCAGACTTTCTAAGCGGCAACCCCTCTCTCAAAGCAGCCTCATCAATTTGGATGACATTGATACCAGCCTTCTCAAGATCCTCAACTTCATCCTTGATGGCCAAGGCAATCTGGTAGCAAGTTTCGAATCTGAAAAATTGGCAATCATAGTCAAACAATAATCATATTGCAAAGTAAAACAAATGCCGGTAGAAATGCAATACTTCTCATCATTTTTCCTGTATTGGCTTCCTTGTGTCATGCATACCTGGGCTGATCATTTCTGACAAAGGACCAGTTGAGGATGGTAACAGGACCGGTAAGCATTCCCTTCATTGGGCGTTTAGTCATGCTTTGGGCAGTAGATGACCAGAAAACAGTCATTGCCTTGGGGCGGCTAACATCACCATAGATGATCGGTGGCTTGACACAGCGAGAACCATAAGATTGCACCCACCCATTAACAGTGAAAGCAAAACCAGACAACTGTTCACCAAAGTACTCGACCATATCGTTTCTCTGCACAATGTCAGAAGTTAGGACACTTTGCCCATTTATAAACATAAAATATATCTCCCGTTTACTTGCAAAATACTTGCCTCAGGCTCTCCATGAACCAGGACATCAATGTCGAGTTCTTCCTGAAGGTTGACAACCTTCTTAATTTCCTCCTTAATGGCTTTAACATAATCGTCCTCTGAGATCCTGAAGGGAATAAGAGAGCACTAGTTAAAAGAATGGTCAAATTTTCATTTTATACGAATGATGTTAGGGAAATTTTCTGGATTAACTCACTTGTTAGCCTTGAATTCACGACGAACTCTCCTGAGTTCAACCGTTTGAGGGAAGGATCCAATGGTTGTGGTAGGTAGGATTGGTAGGTTAAGCTTTTTCTGCTGCGCATCAAGTCTAGCACTAACGTTTGTTGTGCGACGGTGGTCAGAGCCCTTCAAAGCATCAGCCTGGAAATGCAAGCATGGTAAAACACGATAACCAAAGAAAGAATTTTCACGGGAAAAGATATTACCACGGAGCAATCACTCGAAAGACAGGAATTTTTAGTTTTATCAGAACACTTACAGCCTTTTGAACAGCTGCATTGGTGACTCTTGGGGAGGACTTCCTTGAGGCTTCAGCAGCAGCATTAGAAGAGAAGAAGGCCTAAAAGTAGATGCATAACTTATGAGTGACATGGTGTTATCTGGATCTCGAGAAAGCAGCAAACAACAAAAAACAAAAGACCAAGTCCAATGGCTTAAGGCCTGACCGGAGATGTATCCTCATTCTTAGAAAACTAGCAAATTAAGGAGATATACCTCATCTTTCTGACCAGCCAATGCCTTCGCAAGGGCATTAACTTCAACAACTTTCTGTGCGGCAAATGCAAGCCAGGATTTGATTTCATCATCGAGCTTAGTTTCATTTACTAAATCGACAGCAGTGTGGAGCAGCGAGCATGAGGTGGACACCACGAGCTTGTCTACACATTGGAAAATTAATTCACAGATATCAGTAATAACAAACTGTAATTCTCACCATGAAATTACAGGCCATAAAAGGCAAGAGAAAATAGAATACCTTTGCCGACAACAGCCTCAAGCGCCTGCAAGGTGCTAAGGGAAGAAGCAAGATCATTGGCCCAAATGTTCCTTCCGTCAACAACTCCAGCAAAGAGGTATTTACCTTTAGGGAAGTCCTTCTTGACCAAATCAGTGGTTTGTGTTCCACGAACCAAGTCCAAACCATAAGCAGTAACACCCTTCAATCCAATGAGGGTCTTGTATGCCTCAGGAGTAAGATCAGCGAAGTAAGTTTCAATCAGAACATTCAAGCCAGAAAGATTTGATTCCAGATCAGCATATGCAGCAGTGAATGCTTGCAATTGTTGAGAGTCGAGATCCAAGACAAGGGTCGGTTCATCAAACTGAATCCAGGAAGCACCAGCTGCCTTAAGCTCAGATATAACTTCCCTGTAGAGATATTCAGTGTCATAATAGCAAATTAGAGCAGTTAAATTCGTGAAAACTCAAAGACAGAAGGAGAACCAACTCTTACTTGTAGATAGAGATGATTTTGGGGAGGAGAGAAAGAAGAGAAAAGGTCTTCTCGACACCCTTTGCGGGTTTTGACAGCAACAAATATGAGACAGGGCCAATAAGGACTGGGACGGTGTCAACTCCGAGCTGCATGTGGGGACAGACAATCAGCATCCAAGTTTCATAATAAGACAAAAAACATCAAATAAGAAGTAAGAAGTATGGAACACAGGATACAAGTGGGGCACAATAATCAAGTTGGTCCAATTAATACTTCAAGTCTCTCAGGGAATTCTCAAAAAATGGATTGTATAAAAATACAATACTAGGGAGCTACAAACTATTATACAAATCTCAAACACCATATTGACAAACATGAAACCATTCCCAGAACCCTGAGCCAGCCAACCATATATTCTAAGCCATTGCATAGAAGAAAGTATGCTAAAAGACATTTATCAATTGTCTAAGGCCTTGAAGCTATCTCAAATTCAGACCATCATGCATTTTCATGAAGTCAGAATAACTTATAAATCCTCCTATTTCCATCACAATGCATATAAATACCTACTATGTTTATAAACTAGACCCAAGAACATACCGCCTTAGCTTCCTTGAACTCATCCACTGCCTTGTGAGAAGCATAACAGAATTTAACATCAGGTCCGAGTTCAGGAACAATGAAGTGACTGAAACAATATATTGCACAACACACACACACACACACAAAAAAAAAAGCATTAGTATGAGAAAACTCAGCACAAAGAACAAAACTAACAACGTACAATTGACAATGGCAACTTACTAGTTGGTGTCGAACCACTTGGTCATTTCCATGGCAGGCACAGAGGCATTTCCTCTAGCCATGGAGAAGTAAGTGTCATATCCGATCTCACCACCAGTCCAATTATATCTAGGTGGAACAGCTCCGAGCATGGATGTGGTATCAAGAACCTGGTCGTAGTAAGAGAAAGTGTTGCTGGGGATGTACTTGATACCAGCACCAGACATCTGTTTCCAGATGGATGACCTGAGATCAGCTGCAACTTTTTTCAAATCCTCAGCACTGCTCTTCTTATCCCAGAAAGATTCCAAAGCAAATTTAAGCTCTCTCTTGGGTCCCATACGGGGATATCCAACAATGTGGGAAGCCATTTTCTAAACCAAATAAAAGAACAGACAAGATAAGCTTTACGATATTAAATCATATACAAAAGATAACAACTTTAAACGTCCTATACTCCTAAACTGGAAATAAATGGAATCAAAGCTAAGATCCATTACACATGCAATTCAGCATGGACTGAGATTAAAACTTCTAGATTACTAAATCACCTGAGAGCTTAATAGATAACACCATGCCCGAAACCAATGATTATACACTAAGACTATAAATACCAAAATCTAGAAGGCTTGGATCTATTCAATTGATTTCATAAAGACAAAATAAAATAAAATAAAATAAAAAAGATAAGCCAAAATACTTGATCAAATGCTAATAATATCAAATAGATCTGACAAAGAAAACTAGGATTCTTTAATAATTCCAAAAACCCAAATTAAAAATCAAATACTAGTAATAAATACCGAAAAAGAAAATCAAATGAAAAAAAAAGTTGTATAAATAAACAAATGCGCTGATCAATGCTTAAACTTTCTACTACACTTTTGCATCGAGAACCCAGAAAGAAAATCAACTGGTACAGTTTAAAATCTAACCCTTACGAATAAATCTCAATAAAAAAAGTATGATTTTGTAATGTTATTGAATAAACCATGTTAAACAATGAGAGGTTCAAATAATATTTAATGAAAACCCAGACAGAATATCACCAGGAAAAGTACAAATGCAGACACTTACCCGTATATCTTAATTAAAAAAGAAAAGAGATAAAAATTGAACTTCAGACAAAAAAAGAAAATGTTTAAGAACTTTTGAGAGAATTTCAAATCGTTTTAAAGAAGACTCAAACAGGAAACATCAATAGGATTGTAGAAAAAGGACATGAGAGAAGAGTTTGAATCAAGGCAAACAGTACTAATGAGTGAATGAGAGAAATGAGAGGAGGAGACGAACCGAACTATACCGTAGTGAACGGAGATGAAAACGGAGAGAGAACTAAATTAGAGAAAAAAAGGGAGGGAACGGCAGAGAGGAAGAATCGGCACGATTTCTGAAGGTGGAAGAGTTTGAGCCTATTTATTGCCAAAGATGGTGGCCACTGCCTTTCATCTATTGACTGATAAACAAATCTCAATTTTCTTTTTTCTTTTTCTTTTTTTTTGTTTTAAATAAAAATCTGGTTTTTTCAAAATAAATAAAGTTTTTGAGATTTAGACTGAGTTTAGATGTGCGGTGTGTTTACCTGCATTTAGTATAAAAATAGCAGTGACGGTAATATTAGTTACTGTAATGACACTGTAGCATGAGATAAAAAGTAGGTTAAACGCACCGCACCGCACCCAATCGTCCATCCAAATTCACTTTTAGTGAAATTTAAGCTTACTTGCGACTTTTTCTGAAATAGCACGTGGGATTATTGTGGGGCTTGGTGAAGTGCAAGAAATGGGTGACATACCAGAAAAGGTCTATTTTTAAAAAAATTATGGAAATGGGTCACTTTTGTTGAAAATTACAGAAATAGGTTAAAAATATAAAAATGGTCCAACTGGTGTCGTTTTCACGGAAAAATTAGAAAAGTGCATCTAGCTCAACATTTTTTCCCCTAGCCAGTAAAATGCATTCATATCAACGCGCTAAAGAAAAACGCGTCTAGGTCAACGTGTTTTCTTTCCAATTTTTTTAGGGCTTTGATTGTTTAATTAGGGTTTATGGTTTATTAAATTAGAGTTTAGGGTTAATTAAATTAGTGTTTTATTATTTTATTTAATTTTTAAGTGTTTATTAATTAATGTTTTAGGAAAAATGATTATTAGTGGGTTTTGGGTTTGTTTAGGGTTTTATTGTTAAGTTTTTTAATGTTCATAAATTAAGGTTTAAGGATTCTGAAAAAATAAGTTTGACGAGATAGGTTTTAAAAAATATATCCTGGGATTATCAAGATATCTGAAACGTTTCTGAAAAATGCCCCTAATAATAGGGGTTGAGGTTTGTAGAGAAAAAAATGCTCCAAGCAGGATGCACTGTCAATAAAAGTATTGAAAACGCTTCTAGCTAGACACCCTTTTTCTATACTGTTGCTGATAGTGCGTCCCACTTGGAGCGTTTTTTCTCTACAAATTTCAACCCCCATTATTCGAGGCATTTTTACAAAAACAAGTGGGATATTATCCCTTGAGCTATAAATGACCCATATTTCAGCCTCTGATGGCATAAGTTGGAGTGATGAAATGAAGAAGTTCAGAAGAATAGAAGTTCGTAAGGAAGGTATAAGTTGGAGCAACGATACTATTTGTAAAAAAAATAAGCATAAGTATTGATTTTTTGTGTTAATATTTATTTGAAGCATTATATTTTTTGCATAATGTTTTTGTTTTGAACTTTTCTCGATAGAAAATTTGGTTAAAAATGAGTGGACAAATTAGTGTTATTATTTACTATGATGAGGTCTGTGACATCAAGAACGACATGGTTTTTTATTAGAGAACACAACGCAACTAGCTTTTAACCAGAACATAGAGTTGCCAGAACTTTGGAAAAGAATTAGGCAAAAAATTGTAGAAACTATGACAATGAGAGTATTGTCTATTAAGTATCGATTTTGTACTTCGATCGATCCCGTGAGATATGACGTACTCGAGATCAAAAGTACTCAGGCCTTGGAGGCGATGGTACAGGCGCACATCGACAGCGGATCACCATTTCTTGAGTTATATGTGGAATTTTTAAGGCCAGATGAAGGACTTGCGATTTCAACATCTCTTCCTATTCGAGAGGCGAGAATGATTGAAAATGTCGATAATCCAACCTCTTTGTTAGAAAGTTCCTATTATGATATCCTTGAATCATCAATGGGGAGACATTCATCTACCTCGACCTTAGATTTCAATCGTGGGAGGCAGAATACCGAACTATCAGGTTTTGGTGGTAGAACTGAGTACACAACCCTTACACGACACCCAATTAGTGGATGGGACATGAACTTCGATGGGTCGATGTTCAATGGTGGAAATACTTACTGAGGAATAGAAACAACTTCTAGTAGTTCGTAATCGACATGTAATTTTGGATGTTCTGACACGTATACGAAAAGGGTTGATGTACTCCCTATGACGTCCACCGACGAGGGGACTTCCAACATGGTAAATATTGGTGGGTTCGAGAATGAAGATGGTAATGAATCTGATGTGGATCCATCCTAAGAGCTCGGTGCCGACGGTTCAGAAGTTGCATTATTTTTTGAACACTTTTGAACCATAGCTTGTTCCAACTGAACTGGAAGATGATAAAGGGAGTAAGATGAAGAAGAAGAAGATCTATGATTCACGGTGTACTCACCTCCAACCTATATGCATAATGTCGATCTATCGATAGAGGATAGGTTGAAGTTTGCAAAACTACCACACAAGAGGGCTTGGCTATACAAATCATTCGTTGGATTCGGGTGATTGGAAGTGGGCAAGGAGTTTTCTAATAAAGATGATTTTCTTGTTACATTGAAGCGATACAACAACAAGAATGGGGTTAACTTCAATATGGTTAAATCCAAATTTGAAAAGTTCGAGGCCAAGTGTGTAATGAGAGACAATAGATGTGCAAGAAAAATCATGGCTTCTGTTAAGAAGAAGATAGGGTTATGGACGATAAAAAAGTTCATCACTCTGCATACATGTGTTGCCTCTAGTATAGTATTACTGGGTTTTTAGGATTTTATTAATTAGGGTTTTAGGTACAATTCCACTTAATTTAACGTACTTGTGGTGTTACAAGTGTTTCACGATATCATCCGAAGTTAGATTCAGATATGATCACGGGCATAATACTACTAATGGTCAAAGCAGATCCTAGGGCTGATGTGTCTATTTTAATTATAAATATTCATAGCAAATTCAACTACAAGCCTTTGTATCGCAAGGCATGGATAGCAAAGCAAAAGGCCTTGGAGAAGATGCACAATGGGTAGGATATGTCATACAATGAGGTTTGACAATGGTGTCAGGTGTTGGAAAGGTATGTCTTAGATTGAATAACAGATCTTGAAACAAAGCTCGCGTACCATAATAATCACTTGCTCCATGTTTATCGAGTGCTCCACCGTCTGTTTTGGACCTTCAATCAATGCTCCCAAGTGTTCTATTACTGCAAGCCATTAGTACAAATAGATAGTACCTTTATGTATTGTAGATATATCAATTGGTTGTTGCTGGTTGTGGCATAAGATGGTAATAGGAGGATCCTTCCAATTGTGCTTGCAATAACATTAGGGGAAACAATAGACAATTGAGATTTCTTTCTTTCTAGGTTGATGAGGCATGTTTGTCCCCAACCTGATATATGCATCATCTCAGATTTGGGAATTGGAATACTATCCGTAATTGAACGACAGGAAGCCTCAGGACCGCACATGCCATCAATACTGTCTAAGGCACATTACATCTAATTACTACCAGAAATATCCCTCTATCGTTGAGCGATCTCAAATGACAAACTTGGGTATGTAATCACTACCAATATTATTTGGTTTGTAATATTTCGTTTGTTTTTTTTTTTTATCTTTTTTGGTATGTAATCATCACTATCAACTTCTATTGATAGGGTACGAGATCATGAAGGACCATTTTCATAAGATGTTGGAAATCTTACGGTTAACTAACCCAGCAGTGGCACAGTACCTCACTAATATACCCTTCAATTAGTGGACACAATCTTACGATGAGGGTGTACGATATGACCACATGACTTCAAACCTGGCGAAATGCATCAATTTCGTTTTAAAAGGAAAGCGTCATTTGCTAATAACTTCGGTTGTCAGAGATACATACTTCTGTTTGGCGGAACTATTCCCAAAGCGAGCGGCAAGTTATGTTGAAAAATTACAAGGTGGTCATATATCGTACCTAACGGTACTGAAACAAATTAAGAATGTTAAGGCTCGAGCCAACTACATGTACGTAGTTTGTCACTTGCTCGACAACCTATAGTTTCGGGTAACAGAGTTCGATAAACCAGACCAAGGTATTATTAAGGGACAGTATGGTGTACATGTAAGAAATAGGACTTGCAACTGTGGAAGATTTGACGCATTTCATTTTCCATGCGCTAATGCAATTACAGCTTGTATCAATCTCCGTTTAGATCCCATGAGCTTTTTCGACGAAGTGTACAAATTAGAAAACTTGTACAATGTGTGGAGACACTTATTTCCACCAATCCTAGATGAACGTAAGTGGCAGCCTGTATTGCTTGCTCCATTTAAGTTGTTACTAGATAGAAGATTGCGTTGCAAACCAAAAGGTCGACCCACATCGACTCGAAAATGTAACAATATGGATATTTAATATAGGTCAAACCAATCGAGGTTATGCAAGTGGTGTAGGAACCCGAGACATACAATGCATTCCACATTGAAATGACTAAATAAACTAGAAAACATATATCAATTCCATTATAATATGTAAATGCGTAGTTCGGTGAAATAATAACAAATATCAAATTTTCATGTTCTGAAATTATAAAAAATTACAATGTTAATTAACTGAAATGATAACAAATATGGCTTCAAAATTTTTAACAAAAATATGAGATATTTCTTGGGTTCTTAATAATAACAAATATCAGATTTTCAGTAACCAAGTCGTATCGCTTCAAAAGTTTCAAATGATCGAATTGGGTTCTCAATTATTTTCAACAAAAACATGGCATATTTCTTATCAAATCAAATCTTATTGCTATGGCATGTGAAAAGAATCAAAGTAAATTTCCATTTTGACTAAAGATGAATGGTACAAAAATCCCACTATGTAGAAAAATGTTCAAAATAACTTCCTTTTTCTTAAATGATACAAAATAAAATTAATCAATGCATATGTCGGTTAGAATTTGAGCCACTTCGGGGTCGTGACAATTACGCTTTAGATTCCTTCTTAGTTCAACTTTTGGGCGGGGTTATGGTCTCGGTTGCTCCTCTTTTTCGCTTTTAGTCGATTGTGAATTCTTGCATTCTCGGTTGCCATCGTGTATCCTCCAGTCTATAAATAGGTGGTTGGGAAGATGACCTATGACACCCCCTAACCCTAAACCGTCGCCGGAACAATTACTAGACTTTTCAGAACAATTACAAATCATTAAACAGATAATTAGTAAACATTTCATAATTAAATCATAATGTCTCTTTTATAGGTCCTCTAAGCCTAAAACACGTATTAAAAATCAACCGGGACCAGTTCCGGTACTCTAAAAAAATTTTCATATTTGATATTCAAATCAATTCAAATCTATCACATTCAATCCAATTCAAGTTTGTACCAAATTATGCCATATCCATATGTTTATCATCTTATATTCATAAATGTTGTATTTCACCATTCAAAGTCATATTATTACCTAATATACAACCATTACTTAAGATGACCAACACAAACATCCTAGGTACGTGCCATTACCAACAAAAAGTACTTTATCACAATGAGTTCGGGATCGGCTTTGGATGCTGGACCAAAACTTTTGTCTTCAACTAACCTGCGCATGGAAATAAACCGTACGCTGAGTATATACACTTAGTGGTATTACTATAATTCAAATTTATAATATTATACAATATGTATATTTAATTTACGCCTATAATCTTTCAATAACCATTTTATACATTAAATCAACTTGTTTCAATAATAATAACTATCTCAATACTTGTATTTAATTGAATTTATACATTATTTCACTATCTCAAATTCATTTTATATTTCACATCTCATTTCAATAACTCATTCCATTTCATATATTTATTATATTTTACCACATTAATTTTTCAAATTATCAAAATATACTTTAACATTATATATATTAAAATAAGCTATCTTAGTTAGCTTTTCTTTACTTTTTTCATTCAACATTTCACTATATCATAACCATTTCATCAACCCATGGTTCAAACATTTCATTTCCATATCCCAATTCAATATCTTATTTTGTTTTCATATCTAAAATCTTATAACATTAGTCTTTCAATAATCAATTCAAACATTTAAACCAACATTTTTCAATAATAATAATTATAATTAATTGACAAGATTATATTCAATTAACTCATACACTATTTCATTATTTCCAACTCATTCTATTTTCACTTCTTATTTCGATATCTCAATTTCAATTCACAGATCAAATTTCTCATTTCTTTTCAATAATTCGATTCAATCAAATTCATTTGATTTTCTCATTTCACTTATTTACCCCTATTAACAAGACTCGGACCTTGACGGATACACAGGTCTAACCAAACACACCAGAATGGCACCTAGTGCCTCATAGGATAGTTCGAAGCAATATAGTTGACACCCAATGTCTCATCGGCTTAGCCGAAGTAAAGTTGGTACCCAGTACCTCATTGAATCTATCCGAAGTAATAGTATGACACCTAGTGTCTCATCGACTCAAGGTCAAAGTATCCCTGAACACTTCTAATCCTATGGCATGCCAACTATATCCGACTTAGCCCGACTAGTTAATAAGGTATTCGATTCACTTTCTCAATTCACTTTCAATCAAATTCATATCAATCACAATTTCTCGTATTTCAATAACCAACCAATACACATTTCAATTAATCACATATATTCAATTCAATTCAATATAATTTTCAATTTCACTCAATATTCATATCAATTTCAAATACTCACCTCAACCTTTACTTACCATGCATAACAATTAAAATTCAATAATTAATAATAATTAAGTTCGAATTATAGTAATACAAATCAAAATTTTTGAGCTACTCCTCATCGACTTTATCCTTTCCTTTCTTAGTCGAAGTTTTCGGTACAAAGTTAGCTACAGAAATTAAAAAAATTAAAATTCATCAATACAACAATTTAAAACTCTAAACCCACTTGATATTGATAATTTCTTTCAATATATTAATTTAGACAATAAAACGATTCATTTCATGTAATTTGGTCATTTTTTATATTTCTATAAAATTACCCTTAAAATTTTACTTTTATTCAATTTAGTCCCTGAGCGTAAAACTTGCAAATTAGTTATTTTTAGTGTAATCCATGATAGCTAAATATTCATATATGTTTCTACTCTTCCTCTCCATTCCAATCCTTAATATATATATATATATAAAATTCTACTATTTACTTATATGTTCTTTTAAAGCTGTCTACCTCAGTCATTGTCATTAAATTATTTATATCTTGAGTTATAGAATACCAAATTAAGATCTGCTTGATGTTTTTGAAACTAGACTCAAATATCTTTCTACCATAAAATTTTCAGAATTTATAGTTTATCCAATAAGTACAGTAAAATCTTCAAACTTACCCATGTTCTGCTGCTTAACAGCCTTGACCTTTCCTTATTAAAAAATATTTATCTCTTAGTACGGATTTTGGATGATGTTTCTATTCGTTTCTCTTGAAAATAGACTCATTAAGGATTTAAACATATAAATTTAAGCCCCTAATTATTTTTTGTACAATTTAGTCCTTGAATTTACCATTTCCATAATTTATGAACCAAATATACATATAATTTATTAACAATCCCTAAATTCTTAAATTTTATAACTTAACACCATGCTAATTTAACTTATAGCATTAAACTCTTTGAAAGCTAACATTAACAAAAATCATGGTACAAAATATTTTAATTACTCACAAAACTTAGTAATTCAACTCAAATTTCCAGCACAAAGAACAATCCACCAAAATAGTCCTTAGACTTCACAAAATTAACAATCTAACCTCCAATTCTATTAAAACAACCCCTAATTCTTTCATTTATTCAACATAATCAATATCTAGAAATCTAATAACTTCCAAAATTTCAACATAAAACATGAAATATTTTGTTCTAAGTTTCTAAAAACTAAAAAATTACAAGAAAATGGATTAAATTAACTTACCAAATTAACTTTAAACCTTGAAACACCAAATTTTCCTTCTCTTTTTTTTTTTCCCCCTTTCTTTCTCCCCTATTTCGTTCTAAGCTTTCTGTTTCTTTTGTTTCCTTATTTATTTCTTTTACTTTATGTTGTATATATATAATATAATATAATATAATATAATATAATATAATATAATTATTTAAGTTATTAAATTAATATATATTTTAACCAAAAATCTCAGATATTTAACCAATAAAATTGGTCTAATTACCCCTTTAGTCCCTTTAGTTTTTCTTTAATCTATAATTAAACTTTTACTTCTATTACAATTTAATCCTTTTACCTAATTATTTTTAATTCAAGCAAATTCACTTAACCAAAACCTAATTAACTATATAAAGTAACTTCGTAAATATTTATTAAAAATATTTATGAATCTGATTTATTGGAACAAAGTCCCGAGAATGCACTTTTTTAATTAATTAACCATCGAAATGTTAAAATTTCTTAATGAAACTTTAATACCACCCTAATGACACTCCGTAAATATTTATAAAAATATTTATGGCTCATTTATAATATCGAGGTCTCGATACCTTGTTTTCGACCCAATTTACCTAATAATTTCTTTTAAATCACAAAATTTAATAATTCAAAAATATTTCTAAAATCACACTTAACCTATAATTATTAATTAATAAAATTTTCTAACTTTTTTGTCGGCTTTAGTGATTTTGAATCACTGTTCTAACACTACTGAAAATTGGGTTGTTACATGACCCACCTTAATAGAACAAAGATCCTCGAGGTGTTTGTGTCACAAACGGCTAATGAGTGTAACTATATTGAGTCCTATAAATCAATGGGATAACGAGTGGACTCTCCTTCGGTGCCTCATGCATAGATGGCCTATACATTATTGTAGGCATCGGTGTCATCGTGAAATAAGATGGCCCCGGTGTGTAAAACATCGGGGATGGATGACCAATAGTTCAACTTAACATAGGACTAGAAGCAGAAAAATGTGGTGCAACATATTGTGATTGTGTGAAAATATAAGGGTTAGGATACGCATCAAAATAAGATGGGACATATTGAATGGGGGTGGTGTGGGCATCGGTGCTGAGGTCGTCGAGGTCGATTCTTGCGTGAGCGCTGATAATGGGCTCGCCTCGCAACCCCATCAATTTAAAGAGCCTCGTCGTGGCCTATTCGTATGGGGATGTCAATGTCTCGCATTTTTTCTGTACAAATATGGCTTGCAATAGATCCTAAACCATGGCATGTACTCCGGATCACATGCTAACTCTGAAACGATAATATATTCATGAGTAGGTAAAAAATCACACCGATTATTCCACATGTTGATATATTATGAGTGGAATATTGTCCAATTCTCATCTGGTCGCCGTAAGTCGATACGATGTAGATCATCAAGCTCTTGAGGTGCCACGAGAATTAACAGTCAAAATTTGAACTACCATAACACTCTATCGGTCTCGTGCACCTCAACTGTAGTGTACACTACCAATTGGACCCTAACGTGCCAAGTGTTGGGATTGACAAAGAATTCCTCGGGGATTACTATTTGAATTGTTGGATCCTCATATGGTGTCCATTTAAACTATATTTACGTGATAAAAAACATTAGTTATATATGTACTACTAAATACAAAATAGACTACGTTACCCATTTCTGATCGTTGGTATAATAGAAGCCGTATATTTTGAAGCTTGGTAGGTAATCCCACGTGACTCGACACATGGTTCCACATATTTAAATAACTTATTAGCATAATAATTTAAATTTAAATCAATTTAATCATGAGGATATTTACTAAATTTTACCTTGTTATGAGTAGGAATGTATATGTGTAGTTTGGTCGAGGACGTAAAAATGGAAATCGAAACCTGGCCTATGATTGTACTAGTATAAGGCAACCATCAATTTTTATTTTTGCTGGTTGTGTCACCTGACACATCTCCCGATACAATGTCGCCAACACGGCAGACCCCCAACTAAGTTCGTCCACTCCTCTAAAATTGACGAGTTTCACCAGCCACCTTAAATGGACGAAATTTCGTAACTTATCTGCCATTAAGATACCCTCGATGATTTGAAGGATGTACACCTGAACGTATCATTCTCTTTGGGCTTCAGTCGAATCCTCAACCAACTCCACAATTTTTTTTTCATATCGAAGCCATTTCGATCCGACCTCTGTAAATCATCTCTAGAACCACACCCAAAAGATTTAAACATACGACTCCCCAATCACCAAACTGAATAGACCCGGCTACTACCGATCCGTCCACGAGTAACCCCAACTGTAAATGGAGTCCTCTGGAGTGATGGTACACTCGCCGTATGGAAGATGTAATGTGTGTGTCTCAGGTCTCCACCTCTGCACCAACGCGCTTATGAGTTTCGGGTCCAACTTACACTCCTGATCCACAAGGGCCACCTGCCAAAAATCGACTTCCCTCAAGATGTTTCAATCAACGGTGATGGAGAACCGGGTAGATTATGAATATGACATTGTAAAATTTAATCTTCCACCTATTTATGTAAAAATTATAAAAATTATTAAGTTAAAATATATCAATGAAATAAAAAAATTAAACAATATTAAAATTTATTAAAATTTATTCTTACCATTTGCAATTGGTTGACGAAGATGTGCTTGTTATTAAGACGGATTAAAGACCCGTCCATTGTTAAATTATATTGAACACGAACAAATTTTTAATAAAAAATTATTTCTTGAAAATATTAATAAAAATAATAATAAATAGAATTTAGATAAAAATATAATTTAGGAGAAAAAATTTAAGAGATAATTTGAGAGATTTTTGAGAGTTGATTGAGAAATTTAAGAGATTTAAGTGAGAATTGTGAGTGAGAAGAAAGTGTGTGGGGGTTTATATATATATATATATATATTTACCGTTGGGGGGGCCAACGACTATTTTTGAAATAGCCATTAGAAGTGACCATTGGGGGAAGGGGGAACGCGCTGATCTGGACACGTTTTATTGGTCAGGGGAAAAAAGTGCTGAGTTGGACGCACTTTTTTTATTTTCCCTTGAAAACGGCACCAACTAGGCATATTTTTGTATTTTTGGCCCATTTCCGTAATTTTCAACAAAAATGGCCCATTTCTGTAATTTTTTTAAAATTGAGCCTTTTCTGGTATATTGGTCGTGAGTTATGTATTAACCCATTTTTTCCTGGGCTATACACAACCCAAAAACAAAAATAAAACAAACAAAATTTTAAACCAAAATAATAAAAGTCCCTTTATAGTCCATTTATAGCCCAAAACTATTACCTTAATAACCCATTACACCCGTAGCACAATTACTAAAAAACCTGATTAGCCTAATCCTAATCTAATCCATACCCAAGATAAACCAAGAAGCCCAAACCCGAAATGGCCCAAAACCTAAATCTTTCCAGCAAGGATCAGAAACCCTAGCCCTCTTCACATGCGCCGTAACCCTCAGCCCCGCCGTCGAGCATTATGCCCTCATCAGCACAAATCTGGCCTTATCATCGCTGAAGATCTCGTCTTTCACCTGCAAAAGGAAAGAAACACAACAAAAACAGAAAACATAGCAACAAATAGAGCAAATCAAGATTGTAAATATTTATTGTTTTCAATTTTGTTAGCTATAAAAGCAAGAAGTAAAAAACAGTGTAGGGGACTTACGATTTTTACGAATACGAATACAAAAAATTGAAGAAACACAGAAATCTCATATTTTCCTAGGTATTTTTTTGTTCTATGCTTCGAATAATATACACATATGCATACATTCATATTAAAAATACACAGGTTTTGATTTTCTTACCATTTCCGAGAAACAGAGGAGAAACCGAGGGGTTTTCCCTCGTTGTTCATATTTTGGGGTTACAAAAGGGTAGTTTTGACCCCAGATTTAGCTTTAGACGGCCTTAAAGGTGCGAAATAACCCCTTTTAGGGATTTCGACCGCTGCATACGGCGGCGCCGGCGATGGTGCACGGGGCGGATCGGACCGGAGCACTGGCCGGAGGCCGAAGGAGAGAGAGTTTTTTTTGAAAGCTCTGAATTTTTTTTTGAAATGGTTTTAAAAAATGTTTTTTTTTAAACAAAAATTTTAGTTTTATAAGCCATCTATATGACGCTGTTTTGGGAGTTATCATTATTGCCCAAAACGACGTCGTTTCAAGGCCATAACCCGCGCATTGACCGATACCCAGGGAGGATCCGCGTGTTTTTATGAAATGGGTAATTCGCCACTTTGGTCCTTCCTAAATATTTAGTATTTGTAATTCAGTCCAATTTAAATTTATTTTTGTTTAAAAATCAGCCCCGAGGATTTGATTTTGTCCCGATTTGGTCCCCGGGCCATTTAAGTATGAGCATTGGAACGGTGCCGTTTTTGGGAATAGGGCATATTTGCCCAGTGAGTCCCTCCTCTGTGGTCCGCATTTCAATTAAGTCCTAATTCGGTTTTATTTTTTTTATTGTTACCCCAGAATTCTATTAACATTTAGATTTAATCCTTTTTTTTTATTTATTGTATTTTATTCTAACTTAGTTTTTCAATTATTATTTGCTTATCTTAATACTCTGTATATAATATTTATTTTAAATTCCTTTTTATGTATAAAATTGTTTCGTTACATATTATTTTATATATATATATATATATATATATATATTAGTGTTTTGTATATTATTATTATACATTAGTATTATTTCAAAATTTGTATATTATATAATATTTTAAATTAATTTATTAATGAAAAGTTTTATATATATCGTTTATCTTTAAATATGTATATTATCTTTTTATATAAAAATATATTGTTATATAATATATTTGTCCATTATATTTTTTTAAAACCTAAGTTTTTTATTTTATTTATTTAAAATACGTTAATCATTTTACATGTATATATATTAAACCTTTCAAAAAAAATTTCATTTATTTTTTACTTCTTTTTATTTTTTATAATATCTATTTGTTGTTTTAAATGCCTCAATTCTTTGATATTGTTATTTTATCTTTAAATTTAATCTTGTATATAAAGTTTTGAATTCGCTCCTTAGCCTCTATATTTTGTATATTTTTTAATTTGTTATAGCTCATTATATATCTTTTATGTGTCAATACGTGTTCTATATTTGTTTATTATTGCTTTGGCATGGTCATTTTATTATATGTATCATTCATTATTTTACGATTGTTTTTTAATTGCCTATATCCGTATGAAATGTTATTATGTCATGTAATTTATGTAAGCTGTTTTTGATATACCAGTCTTATGATACATTAATGCGATATTGTTACTCGAATCATTGTTTTAAACAAAAAACGCATTTTGCAAAATTACCAAATTTTATTCAAAAATTTTAAAAGGAAAACGAAACGATATTTGATATTTGGGAGCTTCGAGGAAAATTGTGCCCTAAGTTACTGGGTTTCGATTTTTCTTGTTGAATTCAAATATCCAAGAATCCCTTTGGAATAGAGGTGTGCATGGGTCGGGCCGGGCCGGGTTCGGGCCGGGCTCAATTAAAAATTTAGGCCCGTTCGTCGGGCTCGGGCCGGGCCGGGCCCAGAAAATGGGCCTAAAATTTTGCCCAAGCCCGACCCGAATAAAAATATTAAAACCCGGGCCCAGCCCGGCCCGCCCATATTAATTTTTACACTATTTTTTATATAATTTTAAAATATATATAAACCATAAAAAATACTAAAAAACCAAAATAAATATTTCTCAATAAATAAAAAATAAATTTTAAAAAATATGTATACTTAAATAACAATAAAATAGATGTAACTTAACAAACAAATGCCTCTAAAATAATAACAAAATTAACAAATGTCTTTAAAATAATAACAAAATTAACAATAAAATAAGTTTTATACAATATCTAAACAATAACAACAAAATAGTAGCAATATAATAGTAAAATGATAGCAAAATAGGGAGAAAATAATAGAAAAATATTATTAAAAAATAAATTATTTTTTGTCTTTAGTGAATTCGGGCCGGGCCGGGTCGGGCCCGGGCCGAAAATATCTTACCCGAGCCCGGCCCATTTTTTAAACGGGCCGTATTTTTTTGTCCAAGCCCATTTTTCGGGCCTATATTTTTGCCCAAACCCTCCCACATTTCGGGCGGGCCTTCGGGCCGGGCCGGGCCGCCCGGCCCATGCACACCTCTACTTTGGAAATCAACACTTTCGAGTTTTAATAAAAAAACCTATTCTCGGGAAGTTAAGAAGTTGTGTCCTAACTCATTGGATGCGACGTTTTGTCATCTCGAAAAAGGATTTCCAAAACGAAAAGGAAATTTGATATTTAGAAATTTGAAAGATCGTACTCTAACTTATTGAGTTTCGATGTTTCTTTTAAAATTCAAAAAATTAAATGTCCGTTAAAAGGCTTTGAGTTGTAAAAAGATTTTATGTTTTTTAAAAAAAAATCTTTTCAAAATATTCGATATTAGGACATAAATCAATCAACTAGGTACCAATTTTTGGGCGTTACGAGGGTGCTAATCCTTCCTCGTACGTAATCGACTCCCGAACCCATTTTCGCAAAATTCGTTGGCCAAAATTGATGTTTTAATAAAATAAAATGTTTTATAAGGTGATCCGATCACACCTAAACAAAGATGATCGGTGGCGACTCTATTTTTCGTTTTCAAAGTCGATTCCCCATTTTTTCAAAAATATAAAAATGGTTTCGACAAGTTATATGGATTGCAAGAAGAAAACTTCGAACCCAATGGATTCTTATTAATATTTTATATATTGGTTAAAATAAGCCAAAAATACATTCACTCTTTACAAATTTAAAATTTAGTCTTTATATTTTTATTTATATGAATTTAGTTTCTTTGTTTTTCATATTTCAAAATTCAGATCCAACAGTTAACACTATTATATATTTTGTTAATATTTTTAGTAACATTTTAAAATAAATAAAAAATATGCGTTAGCCATGTAACCAAAAAATGACTTTGTAATGAATCTAAATTTAACAATTGAACTTGAATATTAAAATCTAAAAAATAGGACTAAATTCGTAAAAATAAAGATACATAGACTAAATTCCAAATTTACAAAGAGTATATTTTAACCTTTATAAATATATTAAAAATTTATGAATAAAATTTATAACTATTTAATATATGAAAATGTAATTAAATAATAACTCTTTACGTTAAAATATAAATTAAAATAAATTTTAAAAATATTAAATTATGCATATAAAATATATATTTTTAATACAATCATTATATATTTATATTAAAAATACAAAGTTAATAGTTATTCAAATCTACAAAATTTAAATTTATGATTATATAAAATATATAATGAAAATTTAATAATGTAAAAATCAAATTAAGCCTAAAACAACCCTACCAGTCAAATTTGGTGAACTTTCGGGTAATAAAAAATCAAATTCGTATGTACTCTCTATGCACAAAATTCATGTGGAAAATTGATATGAAAGCCTCTCTAAGCAATTTCTTGTTTTGAGACATTTTGATGAGTTTTTAGCAGGATTTAGACATTTGGACAATTTTCTTATTATTTTTTAATATTTTAATATTTTATACGGTTTGTTTTTGTAGTTTTTAGATTTTTTTAATAATTATTATATTTTCTAATGATTGATAGTTGATTTTTTTTTTTACTAATGACTCAATTGAGTACAAATTTTAAGGCTTTAATTGATTTTTTATTTTTTTTACTAATGAATTTTTTAACCCTTAAACATAAATATAATAAAAAATTATTCAAATGTCAAATTAATAATATAATAAATAATAAATGTTCTTTTTGCCAATTCAAAAGGTTTTTTTAAACTCATGCTTTGTATATTCTAGATAATAATTCAAATAAATAAATAAAATATTACATACAAAATGCATATAGAAATCATATATTAATATTAATTAGGTTTAAAAAATGCCCAGACATATTATATAATCATTAGCATTACTTACAATAAGCATTTTTAATCATGTTATATACAATTTTTTTTTTTTTGAAAGATACGACTAGATCTTGTATTCATATAAAAATAAGCTCAAAAATAAGACCACCCATACTGGACATCCAAACAAAACAATAAATGCCGCAGAAAAAGCAAAATAATAAATGCTGCCAGGAGTAAAGTAAATGCAACTGTAAAAGTAACTATAGAAAAAAATTATAAATGCTGCAGAAAAATGAAACCTAATCTTTAAGACTAGTCGAATCAAAAAACAGCTGTAGACTGCATTTCGTCGTCTTTTCCCATCAGCTGTCCCTTCGGTTTCAGATGGTAGCCGTTCCAAAAATATCTTGACCTGCTACCCCTTTCATTTCTTCCCTCATACTTCATTCCTTAGTCTGGTTCTCTTCTCCAGCGCCCTTCCGGATACAGAGAGGAATCCTCATTCACTAGCACCAGGTATGTCTCCTCTTCTTTCTTTAAAGCTTCTCGAGCGATCTTGTGTGCCAATAGATTATCCGTTCTGTTTATAAACTTGAATCGAATATTTTGAAAACAAATTTTCTTGCTCTGAATGTCGTGAATAATAGCCCCTATGACCGACTTGTCTTTCTCCATAGATTGGCATTTCTTAATGATTGTCCGGGAATCCCCCATGACAGTTACTGAGGGGAGATTCATCGTAATCCCTAGTCTCGTCGCTTGTAGACCTGCAAGGGCTTCCGAGGCAAAAGGAGAAGGAACATTTGTGTGCAGGACTGTCTTTGTTGCTGAGAGTCTACCTGACCGGCCCCAAACCACCACCCCCGATGCTGATTTAAAAGTTCTTTTATTAAAAGCTGCGTCAAAAGTAATCGTCACTCCGTTAAGAGGCTTGCGATGGCGATGACAACAGTTCATATTTGAGGTACTTTTCTTCTCCTCCAGCCCTTCGAGTTCGGCTATATATTGTTTGACTTTATGTGATAACTCCCTTCCTGTCTTCGATTTTCTTTCATGAATGAGAATATTGCGCGATCTCCAAAGAAACCACATGCCACAACAGATCCTTTTACACTGCTCAGTAGTGCTCATCTTGAAAACCCAGGTAAGCCATTCCCAGAATCCCTGAATCGTGCTGTCAATAATCCAAGATAGATCTGATAAATGCCATACCTCAACTGTTACAGGGCACTGCCGAAAGATATGAGTAATATCTTCTTCCTCTCGTCCACAACGAGGACATGCTACATTTCGAGTAACTCGTTTGTATTTTAAATTAACAAGAGTAAGAAGATAGTTCCAGGATATTCTCCATATTGTAATTGCTATTTTGGAAGGGAGCTGTAGATTCCATAGCTTGTTATAAAAATCCTTAATGTCGGCCTGTATTAAAAAATTAGGATCAAAGCTAGACTCTTGTAATAGTTTGTAGGCGCTCATCACTGAAAAATCTCCAGATAGTTCACCTTTCCACACTTGGAAATCCTCATGAGGAATTTCTGCTAGAGGAATCTGCAGTATTTTCAAAGCAATTTCTATCGGAAAGGTACGCCTAATCAAGTCTGTCTTTCATTTTCTGTCTGTGACCTTAATTAAATCTGCAACTAACTTAATTTCATTATCATCTCTGTTGGGCCATTCTCCTGGACTAATACCGGGGATCCAATAGTCATCCCATATAGAAATGCCAGTCCCTCGTCCAACTCTCCAACACAGCCCATCCTGTAGCAATCCCCTGGCAGTCAGATACTCTTTCAAGTGAGTGAAGGTAGGTTGTCTAACTGAGCGTTAAGAAAATCCGACTGTGGAAAATATTTCGCTTTAAGAACCCTCGCTAACAATGAATTCGGGTAAGTAATAAGACGCCATCCTTGCTTAGCTAACAGCGCAATTTTAAACTGGCATAAATTACGAAAACCAATACCCCCTTTCTCCTTTAAAAACAAAGATTCGGCCACGTACTCCAATGTATCCCCTTCTTGCCATGACTTTTTTGCCACCAAAAAGTAGCTATGATGCTTTCTAATTTAGAACATAATGCTTTCGGTAATAAAAAACATGCCATTGAATAGGTCGGAATGGCTTGCAAAACCGCCTTGATGAAAACTTCCTTCCCCCCTTAAGAAAGTGTCTAGTACTCCATTTGTCAATCTGCTTCTTAACCCGATCTTTTAGATTCTGGAAAGACTCCATTTTCCTTCTACCCACCATATTTGGCAAACCAAGATAACGCTCTGGATTATTTGAGCTCCGGACTCCCAAAATCTCTATAACCGCTGCTTTGGCTTCTTCTGTCGTATTTTTACTAAAGAAAACTGTAGATTTTTCAAAATTAACGCACTGGCCCGAGCAAATTCTATATTCCTTTAAAATGTCTCTCAAAGTGGTAGCCCCTCTACTGGTTGCCTCGCTGAATAAGATACAATCATCTGCAAAAAGTAGATGAGAAATTTGCGGTCCACTTCTGCTAGCTTTCACTCCTCTCAACCCTCCTCCTTCAGCTGCAAGCCGCAATAAACAAGACAAGCCTTCCCCACATAAAAGAAATAAGAACGGGCTCAAAGGGTCTCCTTGACAAAGGCCCCTTACTGGGTGAAATCGTTCTCCTACATGCCCATTGACCACGACTGAGTAGGAAACAGACTCTAAACACCTCATAATGGTATCAATCCATCCTCTAGCAAAACCCATTCGATCCATTAACTCTTTTATAAAATTCCATTCAACTCTATATACAATATTTCTATTCAAATAAAACATATATATATATATATATATATATATATAAAAGTTTTACTTAATATGAAGCAAATTTATATAGTCTTATCATTACGCAACTAAAATTAATTTTACAGATGAAATAAAAATATTTATAATTTATAAGGTATCAAAATTATTTGGATTTGTCTAAGCTCGCCTGACCTGAAATAATATGAATTTGAGAAAATTCGAGCAAAAAAAATTGAATTCGAAAGAGCATGAGTTTAAGAAAATTCAGGCTCGAAATAGCCCAAACTTAAGAATATTTGAGCTTGAGCTTATCCAAACCGTAGATAATCTGAGCCTAAAATAATCTAAATTTGAAGACAGCCAGATCCGAACTTGAACCCTCATGTTTGCCACGCTAAAAGTTAGGACCTTGTTAGGCTTGACAAATATGAAAGCCAAGTCAACTTTAATAGGATCACCTCTGCCTCTACCTTTGCCACCATCAACCTTAACCTCGACCATCGTACCTATCTTCAACAACTTTGTCGACGCCTTCACATTTACTACAACAAGGTCATAGATTTCTTCCACCTTTAGTATGGCCTCTTGTGGCAAGTTGGCCCCATTCTTCCATGTTCCTCCTCCAACAAGGCAAAATTGGTCATTAAATTCAATTTACTAGAGTATATCTTGAAAAATACAAATATGATTTACCGTTGGCTCCAAATCATTCCACGTAAATTGAAAATGCTTCAAAATTACCATTCATGATCAATACAACCTATGTTGAAGATAATTAGCCCAATGTGTGACGCACCCGACATGTTTAATGACATAATTATGATCTAACCTGAATACAAATTTATAACATGATAGTCATCCATGTTCTTTAAATTTGCCAGAACTTTTTGACTATCTTGAATTTTCATAATAGTCAATCAAAATAATGTCACTTGATGCAGGAAAAACATATAAGTGGCAAGCACACAAAAAACATGGCGTGTGTCTCTAGTTGTCACACTCGACTTTCACTTATGTCCCAAATTTAAAGGAAAGTTAGGAGCTAATTGAATAGAATGGTAAGTTGGCGGGCTCTACTAGAAAACTTGGAAAATTTTGTGGTAAGTTAGTAATTAGTTGATATCTAATTTTGATTCGATTAAATTGGAACTGGCTAGTTTCTTAATAGGAGAAAAAATGATTATTGATTGATGGTTACTTGAGGCCTTGAATCATACGTGAGAATGGTTATATATGCATAAGTGGAGGATTTTTTTAAAGGCAGAATCCTCATCATTTCTATCTTACTTTCCTTCTTTCTCCATCATTTTCTTTGGTTTCTCTGAAGGACAGAAAAGTGAGAAAACTGTTGCATGGGGTATTGATCATGATGTTAGAGGTCAAGGAGTAAAGAATTCAAGGAACAGGTAAGTCTTTATATCTTTCTTTATTGTGGATTGAAAAAAAAAAGGAATAAGGATTCTTGAAACCTCTGGGAAACTTTGAATGATACTAAATTCTAGGTTTTAAGGTTGAATACCTTCGATTTAACTAATATACGGTTGCCATGCTTAACTGCCAAGATGATAGAGGCTCTAGCATTTGGACAAGCTAAGTTGCTGAAGACAAATAATTAAATGTGAGTTTTTGTACTTTGCTTTTGGATGATTGATGGATGAGAGCTACTTGTTTGATCTGAGTACACATATGCTCTGAGTTCTGTTTGAAATTTATGTTAGTACATGAGTATGGTGAATGAGCATGACATACGTGTTTAAGGTTGTATGAATTCATGAAATTATGCAAGTATATTTTGTATGGTAGGACGACGTTTTGTTGTATCAAAGTGTGGCGTACTCCTTAGTGTAGTAGTATTTGGAATGTCATGTATGAAACACATGTTTATATTATATGCAGAGTACGAAGGGAATTACCTTAATAGGGTAGATGAAGATAGAAATAATGGGCAGAATGGAGGAATGGGCGGATTGATAAGGGGATATAAGAGAGTTTGGCAGCATTGCGGAATGGTAATCTACTGTTCCGCTAGAGCAACACCGTGATGACAGTCTATTGACTCCATGGAGTGACACCATGATGACGGTTATCAACTGGACCTTTAGGGTGACACCGTGTAAACGGTCTATAGGTCCCATGGAGCGATACCATGACGACAGTCTATTGGCTCCTTGGGGCGACACTGTGATGATGGTTTGCTAGCTCTATGGAGCAACACCTCGAAAGAGGTTTATAGACAATTGGAGTCGTAAGTCCATGTATGATGTAATTCTGGTCACATCATGTGATCGAGAAGAAAAACTCGAGATGCACGAGAGGGCAAAAACTAAAATGAAATTCATCAAACGAGTGTTTTATTTGATATTTCAATGTTTTGTTATTAACGTGTTAGGTGTCAAATTAATTTGTATTTTATTCATCTACAGCTTGTTATTTACGTTTATGTATTAGGTGTATCATTATACCTATGTTGCTTACTATTAAGTTTTAAGTGTGTGATGTTTTCATGTTTAGAGTCTAGCAACTAAGTTTGTTAAGAGTGTCACATTTTGTGTTTTTAACAGGTTTGAAATTATGATTATTTGCAATGTTCTAATGTAACACCCCAGACCCGGCTCAAACGTTATGGCTGAATTCGGCGATGTCACATCAAAGAGGTTATTTCAAAACGACTTTGTTCAGTTAAAAATTATGTTCAGCGAAAAAATTGCTTGGTTATAAACTTAAACTTGTGACTTACAAAATCAAAATCCTTGTAACTTGTTAAGTTATGGTGAAAGCCCATATTTTAAGAAAACGTTCACATATTAAGATTACTTAGAAAACCTTGATTAACTTTTAAAAAAATTAATCTAAGTATGATGATCCAACAGTTGTAACAATAATAAACCCAAATGAAAAGTCAAATTGGAGATACAAGGCCTTATTACAACCCATTGAAAAACAAGAAATTAAAATAAAGTAATTAGAAAACTATTTGAAACTTTTAAGTAGCTTGCAGTGTGGCCATCTCCGAGTCCTCCCTCACGTCGAGCCGTCTACTAAGGGTCACCTGAAACATTAAATTAAAGGGTGTGAGTTTTGCAACTCAGTGTGTACGACCCTTGGCAATCAAATCAATATGCACATACCACATTGGGCCTAAGCCCTAACAATATCGGTGGTCTTGGGCCTTAGTCCATATTGACTTCAAATCACATCAATTTCTCATGAATGCAATGCACCCATCCCAAATCCAACCCTGCACTGCATTTCCCTTCCAACCCTACACTCCTATGGGGATATAAATATCAACCCCCCCATCCCTACACTCTAAAGGTAGCACCAACAGCGGCACTACTCAAACGTTGCAGTAAAGCTGCTATTCATATATTGGGCTTAAAACCACCGGTGGATCCACAGTCGTCAAGCGACTATGCGATCCTCAAATCTTCCTCCATTCAATTAAACCCACCCAAATGCAACATACTTTTCATGAATGCAACATACAAGTTTTTCCACACATTAAGCATTTAGGGGTATTTTAGTCATTTTACTACCTAGGGGTATTTTGGTAATTTCTACCCTACAAGGGTGTCTCGGTAACTCTACCCTTCGAGGCATTATAACAGTTCTACTCTACAGGGGCATTTCAGTAATTCTACCCTAGAGGGCATTTTAGTAATTCTACCCTAGAGGGCATTTTAGTAATTTTTTAACGGTACGGATTTTAATTATGGATTTTGGCCCATCAACAAGTCATCGCGGCTAAAGTGAACGGATACTATGCACTAGGTAGGATTCAAGAGAAGAGGATGTGGGTCACTCGGACCGCTTAAGTACCAAACTCTTCCTAGATCCAATCCTAGACATGCACACATCCATTGCCACACCTTAGTCTAGCAACTTGTCCACGGACATGTTTAATTATTTAATTAAGTCTTATGCAAAATTTGAGAGATTAGAACTAGGCCTATAGTCCATTAAAAACCCTAGTATGCATTTCTACACTCCTATAAGGCCCATTAAGCCCAATCATGTTCATAAACCCATTAAGCCCTAAACATGCTTATGTAGCCCATTAGGCCCGGTCATAATCCAATCATACAATCATGCATATTAACCCATCATAAAATTTCACATCACAACTTTGCCAATTTGGGCCTACAAATTCGGCAGGCCCATTCAGGATTCGGGATTTCGACATTTGCCGATTTGTCGTGTGTGTAGTGTATGTACACACCTGGTTGATGATCCGCACTACACTATCCTCAGCCTCAACCTACAACCAAAACCACTTTCAAATCAATTCTATACTTAAACTACAACTTTATCAAATCCCGAAGCCTTACCGTAACCTTACCGTGTGCCACCAGTACCAATAGCCTCTCCTTAGCTATTATTCCCGAATATCCTTAGATCTGCACCAATACACACATATTATCAACATCAAGTGACTCGTATTCCACATGAGTCACCCCTACCAACCACACTTATATTCGGCCACCTAAGAAACCGAAATTGAAAACGAGTTCACTTACCACTTGCTAGAGATCCTTTCCACGCTTGGAATCCTAGAACCCTACCCCTTGTTAAAACAGGGTTAACGACAAGAAAAAGAAAAGATTAGATAGCCCTTTTGGCTTTATCAAAACGTACTAAAAACGGCTAATTAAGCACTTACCGAAACTAGTCTCCGATCTTGCGGCCTAGATATCTACTGAATGTGCCCTCGGCTTTTAACAACTCAATTAAGGGTTGCAAATAACAAAAACAGATTGTGATGAAGAAAAGCAAAAGAAATCAGTAAGGGGATGTGAGTATTCGACTTTTAAGGATGGTATTTGGCTTTCAAAGATGATATTCGGCTTTCAATGATAGTATTCGGCTTTTAAAGAATCAAGGGTGATATTCGGCTTTTACAGAGAAAAAGAACACAATTCTATGGATTTTCGGTAAAAGGATGAAAGGGAGAAGAGAATTCGACAACGAAATGTTTTGGCAAAACAAAAAAACCCCTCAAGAGCATTCGGTACCTCCCTTAAATAGCCAAAAGCCGAAACTAGCTCCTCCAACAGTCTCAATTGGCTCCATCGCATCTACACCTCAATCTCCTATCTTTTCTCTATTATTTCTCAATATCCACACCACTACTTGCACGGCATGAGTGCAAAAATAATACTTCTAATGCCAAAGTCGTTCCTTGAACCTTGGACCTCCCTACTCTACATGTGGCGTCACCCTCTACTCCCCAAGGTGGCGCTACCTTACCGTTAGGCCACAGGCCCATTTGTGTCCTATTTTCCTTAAATTTGTTTAAGAGGCCTATTACCAAAGACTAGGGTTCCACTAAGGCAAAAATTAAATTTTTCCTATGGTCATCCCTATCCCTAGAACTTCAAATAATCCTTGTAACATCTTAAAATTAACACTCTAATAGTGCCAAACATGTAATCTGAGCCGTTATCTTACTCTCTAAAATTTTAAGTACACTCACGCCCGAGGCCCAATTCTTCTAGGCCCAAAATTTGGGGCGTTACATCTAACATCTATTTATATATGTTGTAGGAGGCCATTCAGTTGACCACTTCAAGGCTTCTCATTTACCCTAACCAATGTTGAATGCATGTCATAAAATGGAATGATTCTTAGCCATAAATAGGTGTATGGACGGATGAAAGGAAGGGAGCATCATGTGACCATTTGGATAACAACCAGGAATGGTTCTTATGCATGAACGTCCAAAGAACTGCGCTCACTTAAAATGTTGTACATGGAACACCAACATTCATGCACATATAGGAGGAAGAACTTCAAATATCCATACATCAAGCTCATTAAACCGTCATTAAAAGAGGAGTACATGTCCATGCAAATACATATACGGTTAAAGGGGAAGAAGGAAAACATTCAAGGCATTTGGAGTTTTCTTCCATGCTAAGCATACATGCACGTACCAAGGGGAATAAATTGACCATTCGGTTTATGCATGCATCCAACAAGAATCATGAACCAATTTTAATGTCTATGTGTGAACATTTTAAATCATTGTGTGAGCACAAAAGATGCTGAATTTAGATTGTAACACCCCTTACCTGTATCTGACACTGAAATAGGGTATGAGGCGTTACCTCACTAAATCACATGCAACCTTTCAACTTTACACTAATTGAAATGTGTCCCAATTAAAAACTTTTTCAAACAACGTCCTACGGACTTTAATATGGGCCTACGAGGCCTAAAACACGATTTGGAAACAACCTAGGACCATTTTAGATACATAGGAAACTTCCAAGAAAATCTACTAAAAACAGGGCACACGCCCGTGTGGCCTCAAGGCATGGCCATGCTGATGGCTTGTGTGCCTTACACGGCCTAAATACCTAGGGACACGCCCATGCCCTTCATCCGGGCGAATTTATTTTCTAATTTTGAACCTATAGGGGTTTTCATACAGCCTGGCACATGCCCGTGTGCCTAGCCTGTGTCCCACACACGACCATGACACGCCCGTGTTGCAGCTCGTGTGTAAAAACCTTGACATTCTGTTTCTCACGTCAGTGGACACATGGCTGTGGCACACGCCCTTGTGCTTGGCCGTGCCCTCCACACGGTTGAGACACATGGTTGTGTCTCAACCCGTGTGTTTACTACTAGGCATTTAATTCTTCCCATGCAATGTGCAGGGGACACACAACCTAACCACAGGCCCGTGGGGTTAACCATATGTCACACATGGCCTAGACACACGCACGTTGTCTACCCGTGTGGACAAAAACAGGCTATCTACCAAGCCTCTTTACCACCCTGAAACAAGATCAAATACAACCCAACATTTTCATATCATGACTCAACATCGATATGCATCTAAATGTCCATAACTATGCATTTATCCAACAACCACAATTCGTATAATGTGCATGCAAGATTAATCGAAGCAACCATCCACAATTTCCATGAACTCATTTCATTAAAAATAACTATAACAATTTTTGGCCAATTCCAATGGCCACTTACAAAATGAACTTTATAAGATAAATGGCCAACAATTGGCTAACTAGTGTAACTTACACCAAAATGACCAAATAACCTATACATGCCATTACTCAAAACACAAAATATAACTATACCAAAAGCTTCAATTGGTAGTGTGAATGATGCCTCCAAAGTCCTTGGATCCTCGAATTATTTAGGTGGCACTATAAGGGAAAATGGAAAGGAAAGGGGTAAGCATAAAGCTTAATAAGTTATAAGTAAATACATAACAACAATTACCATGTTAAGTCATGCTCTCAATACATCATCATTTATGCATGATACTAAAATGGCCACAAGCATAACTTACTTGTTTTAATCCTTTATTAATCATATGACATGCTATTGAGCTCACATTTCATACATTTCATTTATGTACCTGCACCACTCATACTATCTCTCAAGCTTAATACGACTTAAGATTGTCCCGTAGAATACGAGGGGATATTCAATGAGCCTCCAACGTAGGGTATCGAGCCGATGCCATGTCCTAGACATGGTCTTACACTAGCTCAGATATCAAGTCGATGCCATGTCCTAGACAGGTCTTACACTGACTCTCAATGTATCGAGGCCGATGCCATGTCCCAGATAGGTCTTACACTGACTATCAGCTATCAGCTATCAGTGTCGATGCCATGTCCCAGACAGGTCTTACACTGACACATAACAAGCTAACACCATGTCCCAGACATGTCTTACACTAGCTTGTATATCTTGAGGCTGATGCATGTCTCAGACATGTCTTACACTAGCTCTCATCTCAAGCCGATGCATGTCCCAGACATGTCTTACACTGGCTTGTAAATCTCGAGGCCGATGCATGTCTTACACTAGTATACACATCACCCAATGTTATGGCATGAATATCCAATTCTATTCCAAATGTTCAACCAGGCGCTATTACACATGTTCTCATTATTTCATGAATAAAAAATCACCATTTGCACAATTCATGCTCGATTAACTATTTGCATATATTGCTTATATCACAACACATAATTTTACGACAATTTAATGATTTCATGCATAAAAATTAGAAATGTTGCATTATTTACCTACAACTTACCTTGATATACAAAATGGAAAATGACTTTTCGGTTTAATCGATTTGCTTAGCTTTTCCCCGATCTAGGTTTGGATTTGGTAAATTTTGATATATAACAATAAAAATTCACTAATTTAATCACTGATTTAATCTACACAAATCAAGAATCATAATTTTGCAAAATGACCATTTTGCCCCTAAACTTTGGCAAAATGACCATTTTACCCCTAGGTTCAGAAATCGATTTTTATCGAATTTCCTTCTTAATCAAGCCTAACTAAACTCTATTCACTCTTATAGCATCCCCAAATTCTTATTATTTCACACAAGTACTAACAACTTATCAACTTTACAAATTAGTCAAATTTGTAGTTTTTCCTAAACACCATTTCACAAAAGTTGTTTATTTAATAACAATGACTTATTTTCTTCCATAAAAACCCAGCAAACAACACTTATTCAATCCTTATAAATCTCTAAGCTTTCACCCATTTTGCACAATACACCCCTTAAAAGGTAGCTCATGCTACAAAGGTTCCAAAAATGTAGAAATATTCAAGAAAAGGACGTTCAAATGACTTACTTATGAGTGCTAAATGTTGCTGCAACTTTTAAAGCTTTCAAACCCTCTTTTTTCTAATAAAATCGGTAAGGAAGAAGAAGAAATAATGCAAAAATGAAGGCTAGGCCATTAGGTATTATTTTATTGATTTTAGTCACAAAAATCCTACCAACGCTTTGACCTATTTCCTTATTTCATAACCCATGGCCAGCCACCCTTATTAAAATGGGTGCAATTGTCCATCAAAGGCCCCCGATTTAGTTTTATGACCAATTCACACCATTTGCTAATGAAATCAAACTTTTACCCTTTATGCGATTTAATCCTTTTTCGTGATTAAGCCTTCAATCGCGTAAATTAATTTACCAAAATTTTCATGCATTCTTATAAAAATACTATAACACATAAAATAATTCTAAAATAATTTTTTCTCTAACCTCGGGTAAATGATTCCGAAATCACTACTCCGACTAAGCCTAAATTTGGGCTGTTACATAGATAGTTATTCTAAGGCCTATATAAGTCATGTAATTTGTCATTTTGAAGGTTAGAACTTTATGAATCAAATTTATATTTGTGAGATTATTTTTCTCACGATTCTTAATTGAACTATCGAACTTAAAAAGCCTTAAGGTTTGTGGCATTTCACTAATTATCTTATCATCTCGTAACCCATCCCGAGTGTGGCGACTTCGATTATACCAAGGTTCGAGTATTTGTCAAGTTTAAGCGAGTCAAATTCTCTTATAACTCCAGTTCCTTAAAGTATTCAAGTACTTCAGGTTAAGGTTTCCACCCTTTGTTGAATCATTCAAGACGATCCTTCCCTTCAAGAAAATTTTCAAACATTTCATGTCACGAGAAATCGCATCAGATAGCCATAATGAGATCCAGTGGGGAACAGAAACACCCTATGGCAAATTAAAGTCCACCAGAATAATATACAGGAGAGTCATCAGGGCATATCAGTGGGAATCATTGAATGATTAACATGGAGTAAAATTTGACAAAACATTTATGATATGTATGAGAATGCAGGTAAGCAAGCTAATAAGAGGCCTCGCAAAAAAGGTAAGGGTATATGCAGAGGGAAAGGGGTAATTCCTTCAGAATATTTTCAAAGCAATAATTATCAATAAGAGTTCTCTAGTGGTGACGAATAAGCCAGAATTGGACATAAGAATAGTGAGACAATTCCTCAAACTCTAATCTTAAGCTTGTCTTAGCAAAGAGGCTATCATAGGACTACTTTGAAGACGGGAATCTTCGTAGGGACTATTTTATGGAAGGAGAGTCTGCTAAGGGCAATCTTAAATAGGAAGTCATCCAAAGATGTTCTATTAAGGAGATAGACTGGTAGGATCTATCTATGGTTTGGAAATCCATTAAAACTATCAAATTAATGGAGTTATCGGTTCAGACTATCTTGAAGAGGAAGAGCCTCGTGGGATTATCTTTCTAAAATAATTTCGCAAGAAAAGAGTAGTTTTCACCATTATCTACCAAATCTTATATTCAAAGGCCCCATAATGAGGGTATATATATATGGGTATCATGTCCCAAAGCTAACTGTGAAATTTTTTACGTGAATAAGTTAGATTTTAGTAGAGGTAAATACTCACATACAAAAACCTATAGGTGACTATATGGGCTATGTTCTTGGGATAGGCATATGCATAAGTTAAGTTACAAGATAGCTATTGTAACATCCTGTTTTAGGGCCTAAACAGAATAGTGGTTTTGGAACCACAAATCTGAAGTAGAAAAATTTATTACGATAAAGTTTTGAGGTTTATTATATGATTGAATGCATGTGTGAAAATCTGGTTAAGACATTTTGTTGATAAAGGGTCCAATTTGATTTTTAGGACTAATTTGCAAAAGTCGCAAAATGTGTGTTTTAATTGCTAAAGGGATTTGATTGTGATAAGTTCTTAAATTAGAAGTCCTCATGTGGTAATTAAACCAATATAGTTTAGTTTAGACAAAAATAGACATGGATGAATAAAATATCAAAGTTTTAAGTGAAGGGTATTTTGGTCATTTGGTTAATAAAAGAATAAAAAGGGAAAATGAAGTCAAATTTGTGTCCATCTTCCCATACCTTGGCCAAAAATCCCTAAGGACACCATAGCTAGGGTTTTTTCAACTTCCAAGCTTCATAGTAAGTGCCTCCAAGCCCCGTTTTTAATGTTCTTTACATTTTTGAAGTCCTCGTAAACCGATTTACCTATTTCTATCATTATTTTTGTAACACCCTACAACCCTCATCCGTCGCCGGAATAGGTCATTGGGTATTAACCATTTAATACAACCTCAGGACAAATACGGAATAACATAGGAACCATTTTCAGGTGACCAATGAAAACAAATAAATAATACTACAATTCTTGACTTTAACTCAATATAACTTATGCATCTAAGTAATGACATAAGCATTATCCAATCAAGCTTTCTTTTTAGTTTATGCACAAAAGTGATTTACAAAAACATACAATAAGTACATGATAAAAGAACCATTTGTCATCATTGGTAATTCAATAAATATAACAACCACTGAATCTGCACATATATATATATAGACCTTAACCGAATATGTCATCTAACTAGATCATTTCACAAACATTAAATCAATCATGGGACTTTACTAATCAAAAGAACCAGCCACCTTCGCATGGCTTTAATATTTACATAACCAAAATATAACTTGTTTCAAAAGGAGAGTTAAGCCTATACATGCCATTCACAAGAGTTTAGCTAATTAGGTACCGAACAAGGCTTTGATAGTAGAGATGACTTCGAGCTTGAGGTTCCCGAGACCGTAGCTGACGAACAAAAATCTATAAAACAGAAGATGCAGAGCAACAGAGTAAGCATTTCTATGCTTAGTAAGTTCAAGTAATAAAAACAAATCAATTTACTAAATTTAAGACATTTTCAATTTGCTCATTTAAAAAGATTTCACCTTAGCCGAATGTGCCTATACTAAATTTGTTCCCCCTTTTTATTCGAATATGCTAGTAGTCCACAAAAATACATGCTCACATAATTTATAAGTTCACACATAGGGCAAAGTAGCCACAGATTGTCACAATCTCCTTAAGACCATTGTTAGCACTAAACATCACTCCTTTGTAAGATAATTCAATAGGAAATTGTTCACTATTATATAACTCACGTACCTGGTCATTTTATAGTAGATGTCCCATTAACAGAGATTGATAAAACCGAGTTCTTATCGTTAGCCCTACGGCTCTTCGGGATTTGCCCCGGCTTTGAAACTCTAGCCCTAAGGCTCTTTGGGATTTAACCCGGCTTTGAACTCTAGCCCTAAGGCTCTTCGGGATTTAACCCGGCTTTGAAACTCTAGCCCTAAGGCTCTTCGGGATTTAACCCGGCTTTGAAATACAGATTCACATATGGTTAAATTCAGTGCATGAGCTTATTACCAAATTAATTACAAAGCATCATTCATTCATTCACTTCTCACATTAACGCAAATCATGGCACTTTCAAGGTATAAAATTTGGTCTAAAGACATATAAGTAAAGTACAATCAACTTGCTTACTAAAGGCTTAATAGGTAAGAATGACTTTCGGCTAAATTTGCTCATCTCTTACGTATTACGCTTACCTTAGGTCACTTAAGTAAACAATTTATCTTCATGAGTAGCCAAAAGCATATGCCATGTTAATTTAACAAACATGAGAGAAATTTAATACTTAAACTTACATCGAACTTTTCGGTAATATTACGGGTCGGCTATTCCGTCACCTTTGCTTTCCCCTTATCCGATGCCGTTCCTCCAATTTCTTGAGCTTTAGAATTAAATAACAAAAAAATTAAATTTCATTAACCAATCATCCTCCATACTTGAGCAAGATAAGGGATATGAAAGCAATTCTTTATTACACAAACACATATATACGTGTACCCTTATTCAGCCAAATGCCTATTCCCTTACATTACAATTAAACTATAGCTAGGTAGGTATGTACCCAAAGGTTGATGTCACTCGGCATTCAACTATACATTAAATATAAATCTATCTTTAACCGGTTCACAATTCACAATCACCAACCACATGCCGAATGCATCTCAAGAGATCAATATATGTATATATATATATATATAATCACACAAATGCCTTATTTGATTACAAGTATTTGTACCTATTTAAGGTACCACTTCCTTAAATGGATTTCCAAATCCCATTCGGCCATAGCCCCAAAAAAAATACCGATAATAAACTTATTTCAAATTTAATAACATACTTCATTGTACACATAAACATATTTATTTTAAAACCAATTGTTCAATTTCTCAACCTCCCAAAATTTCATTCGGCCATCACAAAACTTACCACCAATTGTTAACTACAACCCAATTACAAAACATTTAACCAATTTCAAAACATGCATGTATAATTATATATATATATATTAAAGCCGAAAACTATTGGCTTACTATCTCAAAACTCATTCGGCTATTAAGGGTGCCCACACAAAACAAAATACTAGCATATAAACCCATCTTCAAATAGCTCTTCTTATTAATTAAACAACAAATATTACACTAAAAACATCAAAATATTTATACGGTTATTCAATCTTCATGGCCGAATGCTTTCTTTGATTTAAGTACCATCTAAAACAAGATTAATAGAATTTAAACAATGCCTTCATGAATTCTTGAAGTTTTAAGACTAAAAACACTTCTCAAGACTCCATATTGTCTTACATGATAATAGAACTCAAAGTTAGCCAAAATCCTTTACGAATTTGCTTTGACCGAATGGAGTTTATACCACCAACTCAAAAATTTATGCATGGGCTAACCCATATGCTTACCATTCAACTTGAATTCATAAATTTTAAACAAACTAACAAGATTTCTTACCTTTGATTTTAGCCAAGTATGACCGAATGGAAGCTTAAAACTTTCCCCCTTTCTACCTTCTTCAAATCACGGCAAAAAGAACAACAATTCCTTCAAAATTCTTTTCTTTCATTAATTTATTTTTCTATTATGATATCATCCACTAACTTAAGTTTATAAAATTATAAAATAATGTCACAACCAATGGAGTCAAATGCATGGCCGGCCACTTTCTTCAAAGGGGAAAATTGGCATGCAAACCCACTTGTTTTTAGCCTATCTTATTTTAGTCATTCCAAAATTGCCTAGCTAAATTTCTAAGTTTTTCAACTAAACCCTTTTTAATAAATTCATATTGAATTTGTCAAATTCAAATCCACAACTTTCACACATGCATTAAACACATAATTTAAGCATTGAAAAAAAATTAATATTAACTATTTTAAGGACTTGGTTTAGCGGTCACGAAACCACTTCCCGACTAGGGTCGAAAATAGGGCTGTCACAATTTTGAAGTAAGATTCATGTTTAAAAATTTACCCATGTGTGACATACATTTAATTTGATGATTTATGGTAGAAAATAAAAGTTTAATGTGATAAATAACTTTTACTAGGTGGTTTTTGATGAAAATGCATAAAATGACTTATTTGTAAAAGTTGTAAAACATGTGCATAAAATGTGATTTAGAGTAAAATATAGGCTATTACGAGTATGTATATGTGTCGGTTAGGCTTAGGTAACAAAAAAAATGAGAACATTTCGTTATACGAGCCTAGGGACTAGAGTATAAATATGGTAAACTTTAAGGGAAAAATGTAATTTTTGCCATAGTGTGATTTTTGGACCTAATTGAGTAATGTGATAATTAGATGAGTTAAATTTGGTATTATAGATCAAGAAAGACGAGGAATTGACCTTGATCGGGGGAAAGAAAAGATTTTCGACTAAATCAAATAACTTGTCATTTTGGACCGAGGTAAGTTTGTATGTAAATAATGCATTGCTATATTATGTTTTTGAATACTTTATCATTAGTATGCTTGTGAATAACTATTTGAATGTGTATACCTACCAAGCTTCAACAAGTGAGCGAGATCTTGATTGAACCTTAGGAGTCGAATAGGATACAAGTGACATGTCACTAGGAAACCAAGTGTTTAAGTGATAAGTGATAAGTGGTAGCTTCGGCTACAAAGATAAGTGGTAGCTTCAGCTACAAATGATAAGTGGTAGCTTCGGCTACAAGTGATAAGTGATAGCTTTGGCTACAAATAAGGGTGGCACTTATGTGCAAGACTTCTGAGTATCTTTTAGAATTCCAAGTGGTTCAACGGGTAATTCAACGTAATAACGAAGTGTGAGTGTAAGTGATCATGTAAGGGTTGGCACAGGTACGTATGTGAAACTCCTAAAAGATGAGTTTTTTATGTGATGACTATTGGTAAGGTTGTGAATGAGTAAGTTGTGATCGTAAGGTTTTGATAGTATCTATGAAATTGTTATAATTTCAATTGTATGTTAAATGTGTGTTTATAATGCTCATTATTTGCATATAAACTTACTAAGCTATTTAGCTTACTCTTCTCTTTTTCCCTTACCTTATAGCGTCACCAAGCTAACTCGGATTGGGAGAACGTCGGAGGATCATCTCACACTATCAAATTTTCTTTTGGTATATGTAGTTGTTGGCATTTTGAGTTATGGCATGTATAGGGGACTTGGTTATTTTGTTATATGTGTCATATTTGATTGGGTCAAGTATGTTGGCTTATTTTGATAAACAATCATTTTGTATAAGGCCATTAAAAGTTGGCCTTTGAAGTGGTGTAAATGTGTTTGTGTTTCAGGGTGGCAAATGGCTTGGTAAATAGCCTTATATTTATCCACACGGGTAACACACGGGTGTGTGTCTAGGCCTTGTGTGACACACGGTCTGCACCATGGGCGTGTAATCTGGCCGTGTGTCCCCTGCACCCTAGTTTTGCAAAACAGAATGTCCAATGGTAAACATATAGGTAGAGACACGGCCATATGTCTCAACCGTGTGAATGACCTGGCCCCGGGACATGGGCTTATGCCCAAGGCATGTGAAGTCTGTACCTATTTTTCGAAAATTAAATTCGCCACACGGCCTGGCATATGGGCATGTGACTTGGCCTTGTGACTCTTCTTGGTGTATGAGGTCATAAACAGATAGTTACACGGGTTGAGGACATAGATGTGTGTAATCACACGGCCTACCCACACGGGCGCGTGACTCTCTAAAACTTGAAATTTTTTTAAGTGTTCCAAAAATCTCGGTTTAGTCCTGAACCGCTCTCAATGTATGTTTTAAGCCTTGTAGGCCTATAATAGGGACAATAGGATTATGTATGAAAAGTTTTAAATTTGAATAGAAATTTATAACTCGAATTGGTATGATCATTTGTGTTTGAATGAGGTAACGCCTCGTACCCTATTTTAGCGACGGATGCAGATAAAGGGTGTTACAGCTATGTGGATAATATGGTAGGAAGGCATTAGGTTTTACGCGAAATGAAGGAACCAGGTAAGAATTCACCATATTAGTGAATTACCTGTAAGCATGCCAAGCTAGTCAAAATTCTATATATTTGTTTGTATTGTTGTCTCTTCTGGGCAGAAGACCCCCAAAGACCTTCAAAAAGTTAAGTTCTTGGTAGAGGTGATCTTTTGGAGAGTCTCTTCTAACTACGAGGCACTCTTGGATGATCCTCGTAAGCAAGAAAGGTAAGGACTCTTAGTGATCCACCCCAAGACTTGGATCCTCCACTTGGCCAAAGATCACGGGATGTTGAAGCTCTAAGTGTTAATGCACCAGTGGCATTAAAATAGCTATTTAGCCCCAGAGACAATGTTAAAGTCAAATATGCCCAAAGCTCTAGGTGTTACGTCATTCTATTTTGGGTAGTGTCCTCCCTGATTGATAGGACCTTGATTTTGAGAAATGTATCTCATATCTTTGAAAAAGCCATGTAGAGCTACAGTGACAAATGTAGAGCTTTCTAGGCATATAAGTGATCTATTGATAAGGGAAGATCAAGCCATTTCTAGAAATGGAAACAAAAGGAAAAGAAAAGAGTTAACATAAGTAAAAGAAATAAATTGGAATAGTTTTAAGGGAAACGAGAGTTAAGCCTACCCAATTTATAGAGAAACCATTTGTGCATGGGAAGTTTAACGGGTGGAAACCGTTGGCTTCTCTGAATAAGGTAACGACATCTGTCGTGGGAAATAAGTGATAAAATAGTAAATTCAATAAGAGTAATGACGAGTTAGCAATTAAGTCTGACGACTGTTTACACTCCTAAATTAGAGATTGACAGTTGTCCGAAGAAATCGCTGAGTATTTGCGCTAAAAAAGGGAGCTGCCAAATGGTGGAGTTGAAAGGTTAAAAGTTAATCTTAGGAGCTATGCAATTAATAAGGAAGAAATTGAATCGTTACTGGTTTGTAGTCATGATAATCTCACCCAAGAAAGGAAATTTTGAGGACGAAATTTCTTAAAGGGGGAAAGTTGTAACATCCCGCTCAATCGAATCTTAGTATCGAATACTATTCAAAAGAATAAGACAGATAAGATGAGTCTAGAAGTGAATAGTGTTTAAGCTAGTCTAAAGATAAGAACCATTTAGGTGCACCCATGATACTTTTAGATTTGGTAAACATGGTTAGCATGAAGTGAATAATAAGTAAGTCATTAAAGAAAGGTTCACCCTTAGGAACCTTTGTTGGCATGCATAGGATAGGCGAAGTCTGTTATAGGTAAATGAACATTGTGACTAGAAGCATATGTCAGTAATGAAGAACACCCCCTAACAATAGCCTTGAGCCAATTAAGATATAATGAAACGATGGTTAAAGTTCAGCTGAATATGAACTAAATAGTTAGAATCAAAGGAAAAGCACTTGATCAATATTCTTGGAATTGGGAAGATTTGGATAAGACCACCCTGTAACACCCCTAACCTGTATCCGTCGGTGGAATCGGGTTACAAAGTATTAGCATAAAAATAAAGCTTTAAAACATACATATCATACATCAACATAAACATATCATAAATCATTTATATACATGCATATCGTCCCTTAATCGAGCCCTCGAGGCCTTAAAAACACTTTGGAAACAATTTGGGACTAAATTGAAATCAATCAAAAAGTTTAAAAAAAAGTTAAAATTTTTGAACTATAAGGGTCACACGGCCATGTGGCCAGGTCATGTGACTCACACGGCTGAGACACATGCCCGTGTCTCAGGCCATGTAACAATCGAAATAGGGACACACAGTCGTGTCCCAGCCCGTGTCTGTGCCTATGAAACTTTCGAAGTTGGGTCACACGGCCAAGCCACACACCCGTATGCTAAACTTGTAACACTCGAAATAGCCTCACACGCCCATGTGCCAGGCCATGTGCTAGGCTGTGTAACTGTTTGACTTGCAACCCTTGAAACCTAAAAGGGACACAGTCGTGTATCACACACGACTGAGTCACATACCTGTGTCTCAGGCTATGTGAACATAAAAGTGGTCAAATTCAAGCCATTTTCACCACCATTACAAGCATGTACCTATATGTAATTTGCAACCATGACTAAGGCATAAAAAATATACCAAAACATGAACAAAATGACCAATTCAATAGACCATAAATCCATTCGACCACTATGCCAATAAGGCACCTCAAATGCATTGAACCAGATCTTACCTATTCATGGAAACATTACCAAATTTCATTTATACATATCAAGTCCAATACCATTTTAAAACTTACCCTATTTTAACCATATTAAAGCTATTCCATCACATACTATATTGGCCATTGAAACATGCATCAAGATTAGTTATATTAACACATACCAACTAGGTATCAAAAGCACCAAAAGTGCATCAACCAAAATAACATATACAGCCAAACCTATCAACTAACATCAAACAGAAGTCCACCTATACATGCCATTATAACCTCGGCCAAAACATCAAAAACTACTGATATAATCATTGGATAGTGTGATAGACCTCCGATGAGCTTCCAAACGGATCGAGCTTCCAATTATCTATAAAACATAGGAAAGTAAACTACGTAAGCATATAATGCTTAGTAAGTTCGTAAAACATGAACATAACTTACCATTTCAATGCATAACCTTAAAATTAAATATGATACAATCTAACACAAGTTTGGCACAAGCCTAAGCATCATTAACAACATAGGTTAGTGCATCAACATAATTCACTTGAATTAGCATAAGGTAAGCTATATGTACATGAACAACATCATTTGAAATCATCATTTTGATAACATAGATATACTTTCATTGAACATTTCATTTTTAATCCTTTTCGTAGATTCACTACATAAGCCATTTGAACACTTACCGTTCATTTCCTTTTCATGCTCGTTGAACCGTTTAGAATAATATCGGATACGCAGGAAAGCTCACACAAAGTGTGCTAAACATATAACCTTTCCTTTTCATTTACATCGTTGCTCATACGAGTCGTGAAATGGGTCTGCTCACATAAGTTGACTGTCAAAATGTAAGCTACACGATGCTGCTCACACAAACTGTTGAGTATCCATAAAAGATGTCGGACATCAGCCATCTGTAGGACATTCAAGACTAGCACCCGAAACATGGTAGCCTTAATGACATGTCATTGTATCCTATATATTTCTAAGGTTCAAACAGGGCTCGATAATCATCATAACATCATTGGATTTCCACATATGATTTCATGGCAAATAATATATGAATATATAATTTAATATAACATTAAAACGTTAATTAATCATATGAACTTACCTTTATGAGAAAGACGTAGAAACGAGAGCAACTAATCTGAGGCTTTAGTTTTTCCTTAATCTAGATCTATACGAGGTTTATCTTGATCTAAATAAGAAAATTTAATCCATTTAATACTCACACTATTCAATTTAGTCCAAATTTCATACATTTGTAAAATTATACTTTTACCCCGAATATTTTAACTTCTTTACAATTTAGTCATTAAGCTTGTAAATTAAAATTTAAGCAATTTCATCTATATTTCATGCTAGCTGAATGCACTAGGGACTTCTACCAATCCATACAAATCATCATTTCAAGAATTTAACATAAACTTTTATCACTTTTACAAATAGGTTCCAATATGACAATTTCATCACAAATCCTTTTACAAAACTTATTTATTTAACAATAAGGACTCATAATCTTTCATTAAACTTTAAGAATTATGCAAACATGTTCATGGAAAAACCCCAAATCAATAACAGTTTTGCAAATTAGTCCTTGAACTAGCTAGATTAAGTTATAACGATTTCGAAAATATAAAAATTATTAAAAACGGAATCGAAATACATACCATGCAAGAAAAAATGGCTTTACCAAACCCTAGCTATACACCCTTTGAAGAATCGATTGAAGAAGAAACATATTGAAGAAGATGATGCATTTTACTTATTTAATTTTATCTTTATTTACTTATTTACATTTTTAACCTTTAAAAATATTCATAATTTCAACAAAATTTATCCATGAACATCCACTAACTATATAAATGGTCTATTTACCATCTAAGTCCTCTTACATTAAAGTTTTATAGCTATTTGATACCTTTAGCAACAAGAACTTCACTTTTACATCTTTTACGATTTAGTCCTTTTCACTTAATTAAGCATGCAAACGTCAAAATTTTTTAAAAAAATTTTATATGAATCGACTAACATACTGTAGATATTAAAATAATAATAAAATAATAATTTACTCGTCGAATTTATTGTCCCAAAATTACTGTTCCGATTTCACTAAAAACAAGTTGTTACTGATGTGACGTTTGTTGAGTCCTAATAAAGTCAAGGGACAAGTCAAAATGTATAAGGCAAGAAAGATATCTTATGTCTCTCCTCGATAGAGCAAAACCAAAGGAAGAGAAGAATGCTTCTCTATGTTAAGTATAAGGCCTAATGAATGGTGAGCCCTGTATTTATAGAAAAGTAAAATGTTATCTGTCCGCCCCACTAAAACTTTTGACGTATAAGTGAGTGCATAATCTATAATGAAATCTGATGAGAGATGCAGTTAGGAAAAGACACCCAAAAAAGCACAGCGGATTCAAGTAATAGAGTCTCCGCCAAGAAGGCATGATGCGCCAACGCGTGATTAGTCAAGTTATCAGCTACGCCCTAACGAGGGATGGGCTAGGACGCTAGCATAAGCTATGTATGTGTTTGTATGCATGTACGTGATGCTTTACAGTTGCTGTGCATCTAACTAGTGATCACATGGATTAATACACATGTTAAACATCCACTGGAACAAAGGAAAATATCTAGTTAACCGGGTGAGTGAAGGGAATTGTTCATTACTTCCTCATGAAGTATTCTTCATCTATATAAAGATGAGCTAAGGAAAAAAATCTTCTCATTTTTTAGGGTGAGTCTAGAATGTGGATTTAGCTGGGAATGCCTCTTGTTAAGGTAAGCATCGTGAGTCTGCATGTTATGCTACTAAAGAAAATATCTGTTTAGCTTGATGATACAAGTATGGTGAAGTTTTGCTATGTGATTATAATGTTCAAAGTGAAAAGAAATTAAGCTGAGTAGACAGATCTTGATGAGTTTTTGTGGTTTAATGTTTAGGGGCTTCTGATTTACTTGATGGAAGCCCTGATTTGGTGTTGGAGCTGTTAAATGTGAGGATTATGTGAGGAAAATGTGAGGATATTGCGAGGGTTTTGTGAGAACCCTATGGACTCTTTTATGTCTGTTGCATGTATATTTATATGTTTATTTCTTTTTGTGTCAAAATATTGGTCTGTGAAATAAAACGTAAGCTGTACATGTGTGATATGTTGATTTTGAGAAAATGTGTATCTGGTAAGCTTGCATATGCCGTTTGATGCCTAAATGACAATACGCATTTGTTATGAAAAGTATGACAATGATGAATATGTAAGAAAGCATGAGCTAAATGATAAGTCTTTGTTCTATTGATAAGTATGTACATGCATAAAGACGCCTGAAAGAGGGATGAAGTTTCTACATGAGGAGTTTATGCATAAGTTGCATGAGCTGCCTAAGTTTGCATGTTGAGTCTGCTTACGTGTGAGTCTGTCAGGATAGTAAACTCGAATTCTAATATGGAAGTCAATGGCCATAGCAAGTAAAGACCATATAGTGTAAAACCTAGTTTTAAGACTATAGCATCATATTAGGATAAAAAGACCACATAGTGTAAGGCCTAGTCTAGGACTATGACATCATGTGGGGAAAGAAGATAAAGGATAGTTGGGCGAGTACTAGATAATGAGGGGCAAACCTCAGAGTACCAGATGATGAGGGGCAAACCTTAAGACGTTGAGTTTAGGCAAATCCCTATCATCGAAAATGCCATTTACCGAAATGTAGAAGCCTTTGTGGGTAATTCTATTATATGTGAGTCTTTGTGGTTGATTCTGTTATATGTAAGCCCTAGTGGCAGAACCTGTTATATGTGGACGCCTTTGTGGTTGTTCTCTGTTTTATGTAAGCCTTAGTGGCCAAACCTGTTTTATGTGAAAGCTTTTATGGTTGAATCTGTTATATGTGAGACTCTGTGGCGAAATCGTCAAGAAAAGTCTTCACGGTTGATTCTGATGGAAGCACCTTCGTGATGAAGTCTATTGTATGTATTTAGATGCCTTTGTGGCTATCTAATGATATATGAATGGCTTTATGGCTATCTAATGATGTATGGACGCCTTTGTGACTATCTGTTGATCAATCGAGTGTCTGAAGCTTCCAGAGAAAAGGGAAGACATCTGAAGTCAAGAATACACCTTAGTGGTGCAGTCCGTGAAATGACCTCGGAACAAAGATTCAATGGCAACACCTGAAGTGGTAGACTCTGAATAAAATGCAATTGTTCAGCTTGATACAACGAAAGAATGAAGAGTAAGTTACCAATACAACCCGTAAGGAAGTCTAGCGATAACGACTGAGGTAAGATTATTTATGGAATATGAATAAGCTCAAGGTATGTAGAGATTTAATATGTGTTACTACTGAGTTTGATGAGTACCTGTTTGGTTCCATAGAGTAAATTGCAATATTTACATTTTATGTGAAATGATGAATAAATGTATGATAATGCCTCACTAAGTTCTTGTAAACTTATTATAGATGCCTTTGATTATAGGATTTGAAAGGAGAGTGCGCCGAGAGACGATGCCAAGTCTACGCCAGAGGAGCGGTGGTCCATGTTGATATACATGCAGAGGAAGAATAAAAAAAAAGGAAAGCATGAAGAAAAAGCTATATGAAAAGCTTTTGGACTATATGATATCGACTAAGTTAAACAGAAAGCCATTGGGCGAAGTTGAAGTATGCGCATAAGTTGTAATACTCTATTTGTGTACTTGATAACAGTAAGATGAAACGATAGTTGTATTATTCAGAATTTAAAGACGAACACACTTTGTACATAGAGTAAATCCCAGTAATATACACAAGGTAATTTAGTAAACGAAAGTAGAAAATTATATTAAGTCATTGCTCGTCTAGTACATAGGCGAATAGAAAAGTTTAGGTTACATATATTTTAGGAAGTAACACCCAATACTCAGATCCGGTCGATCGGATCGGGTGAAGCGCGTTACATTAGATTTTTGTGCACTTTACTTCTCTTGTTTCAATTATAAAATTTACAAAATTCAAAATTTAGTCATTAGCATAATGGAAATTCAATATTTACTATAATTTCACTTTAACATCACTTTATGTTTAATTCACCACTATACCATACTTTAATTAATCTTTCTATCATAATATTTTATTGCACATATCAAATTAGTTTACACTTTATTTTACTAGTTTATCACAAATTCCATAAAGTTTACATTTTAGTCCTTAGGTAACAAGAAAATTCAAGGTACTGACATCTCTTCAACCTTTAATCACTTGTTTTTCTCTTTCCTTTGCTACTTGAATCACTTCATCTATCTCTCTTTTCAAAACCATGCCAATAACATAAAACTTTTCATGAGAATTCTTTATTTTAACATCATTTCCTTATTTTTCTAACAAGATTAAACTTAAAAACATGACGAAACCTTGAAACTCTTACCATGTTCTCTTGATTTCAAGCCTGAGCTTGATATTCTCTCTCATCCAATTCTATCTTTCTTGAAACCAACTTGATATTCATGTTCACCATAGTCTTATAATTTTTCCCTATTGGTAGGTATGAAACTTTTTTTATTTCTAGGTGAAAAAAGTAAATTTTGATGGAAATGACTAAATTACAAAAAAAGCAAAACTTTCTCTTCTTTAAGAAATATGGAGAAATTTCCATCATCTTTCCTTTTTATTTTCTTAACCATTAATTAACTAATAAAATATCTTATATTAAAATGATATTAAGATAATCTTAACCAATCAAAATCTAACACCAATACTTATAATCATCATGATGTTTCATGATAGTTATCCTAATTGAGAAATGTCTATTTTACCCTCCAACATTCTCTACAATTCCTTTCTCGAATCATCACTTAATTAGTTAAATTACAACTTTGACCCTCATATTTCTTCACTTATTCAATTTGGTCTCTACTTACCAATTTCGTGCCACAAGAAATTAGGTTATATTCAAGCTTGGTCCTTCAACTTTCTTGTATTTACATTTCAACGCCTCAAATTTTGAATAATTATACTTGAGGCCTAAAACTTTTCACATCTTTACGATTTAATTCTTGCCTTAAATTAATATATAGCACAACTTTCTTATTAATTAAACTTCCCTTGGCATTCGTCATCCTTCTCTTTTATAAATTATATTCCGTAGTTTGCTTTACTAAGGAATACATTATGCACAAATTTCACTTTATACTATTATAACATAATGGTTTTGAAAGTGTTACAAGAAATAATTCTATGATTAGGTAAATTTATTCCCATATCATAAAAACATCGATTTCAACGTTGTTGCATTCTAATTAACTTGTCCCTCTTTCAGTCTTTGTAAGAGAGTAGTCATTATGGTCTGATTATAAATTTAAATTTCAAAAATCTTACGTAAAAGATAAACGTAGAGGAGGAAAGCTGAGTTTCTATGAAAAACTAACGAGCATGATTGACTATTTATAAGGTTTAGAACTAGGGTTTTTAAAAAAAAAACCTTAACACGCATGGATGGCAAGATCAATTAAAATTTCTTATTTATATAATCGATTACAGATTACAATATACAATTTTGTAATATATATATAAAAAACTTGACATCTATAATTGTCAATTTCCACTTAAATATTATTCATAACCCTTAGACATTAAATTATATTGTTATAATTTAAATTTTAAATATTTTAAAGTGAAAATACTCATGGGTGCCAAAGGTGCTTTAACTATTTCAAAACTTCCAACAGGGTACTAAAAAGCTATGGATGTCAAAATATTTCTTTAAAAATAAGTATTCTAGAAAATAACTTTTTTTTACAGATAAATAATAAAAATTAGATTATAACAAAACTTCTGATTTGAGTGAAAAATGTAACAAATATATTTATTAAAAACTTATAAAAGAATCAAATGATGTTTTTTGTTGAAATGAGAAAGCTGCGGATTTAAAATTCATAGTGTTTTTCTTTCAAATATGATAATATGTAAATTTTTATCGATTTATAAAAAATATAAAAATATAAATACTCTCATAACATAACTTATTTTGTAAAAAATATTTTTTAATAATTTTTCAATTTAATTCATATCTAATTGATAGATTACATTAACTCAATCCCTTTGCCTTTTTTATATAATTTTTAGTGGGGTTCTTCAAATTATATTTGTCCTTTCAATTTGTTTATATTCAATAATTCAACTTACAAATTTACATAATAAAATCATCTTAAAAAGTTTTTTTTTTTAAGTTTATCACTATTTTTACAAATTAAATACACTATTAAAATTAAAATAGATATAACATCACAATAATTTATTGAGTGATCACAATATTTAAATTTAATTAACAATTTACTGTCTATAATTAATGCTTAAAATTAAGTTAAAAACTATATGTTTAATTTCATAACCATATTATTAATGAAATCTTACCAAATTTATGAAAAAATAAAAATAATTAAATGTAATTTAATTGATACATAAAAAAGAAAAACTAGTATAATATAAAACCAGTTTTACTTTGAACAAATAAGGGCATAGTTGGTATTCTAAAAAGTTTATAGAGTCAAAACAGGTTCTTCATGAGTCACTAAGAGTAAATAACGATAATGCTAGTATTTAAAAAAAAATTCTAAGGTTAAAATAGAATTTTTCAAGAAAATTTATAAATTGTTTAATTTTTTTTATTTTATTTGAAAATTGTATTAATTACAATACTTTAAAATTTTATATTAATTATGGTTTTTCCTTCGTCATCATTGAGCATAAATTGTTATGTTTTAATCCTTGGTCTTAGTATCATTTTGCTCTTTGTACCTTTCTTTAGTTAAATATTTTGTTTTATAACTTTTTTTTTCTTTTTTCTTAATCTTATTGTTGAACTCCTGTAATTTTTTTTTAAATTTTAATCCCCATTTAAATTATATTATCTAAGATAGTTTTAATGGTTTTAACCTTTTTTTTATTTCTTTTTTGCAATTAATGTTTTTCTTATTTATAACTAACATATTCATATATTCGGATTACATAAATTACAATTTATCTTTTATCTTTTTAGTTTATTAGCTATTTTCATTCCCAAGCTTTGTTCATTGTATTTACTATTTTATTAAATTTATTCCCTCAATATCTAAATTAAGGTACTTTAATTGTCATTGATAATTATTTAATACTTGGGAGATTTTTTAAAACCCATACAGTTATAAAAACTTCCAAAAAACAACTTTTTTTTTTGTTTTTAATTTAATGATCATGAAAGCGCTTAATTGCAATTATTTATGGATTTCATTATTATTGAAATTTATTTATCTATTTATTTAGTTTATGTTACATTCTTAACTAAATTAGTTATATTTGAGAATTTAGGAAAATAAGTCATTTCAAGAGAGAAAGTGAAAACGTATGTCTAGCTGGGCACACTTTACCTTTAAATCACATTTTTTTAATTTTTTAATGTAATTAATTTTTTTGTCAGATGGTTAAATATTAGTAATTCTATCCTTAAGTTTGAGATGATCAATTCCTCTCCTACTCACATTTATATTTTTTTATTAATGCTTTTAACATATCAACTCCTTTAGTTAAATTCTTAAATAATAATAATTTTATTCTTGAGACACAAGTTTAATTCCCCTCTTTTAAAAGTATTTGTAATTCTTATTTTATATTGTTTTAAGCTTTTCTTTATTTTAATTAATAAATATATTATTTTCAAAAAAAATATTTTTAATCCATATTTTTAATTAATAAATCTTTTATTCATAAAATCAAATAATTATTAAAATTATTATTATTTTTAGTAAATATATTTTTTATATATATAATATTCATATTTCAATCTATATAATGAGTATAGTAAATTTTAGTATTATATATTTTTGTATGTGTATTTAAAATATTTCACAAATAAACATAATGATATTTGAAATAATTAATTGAAATATTTCACATACAAAAATATTTGAAATATCATACCCACAATGTAGAAAAAACAATGATATTTAAAATATTTTACGTATAAAAATAAAAATTATATTTGAAATAATTATTCCATTCTATTACATTAGAAATCATCATACGCACAATATAAGTAGAGAAAATAAACATTTGACATATAAATGCTATATATAAAGAAAAATATATCAAAAAAATTAGTTGATGTTTATATTATATATAAAGGAATTATTAATTTCAAATATTTTAAACATGATGATATATGTAAAATATAATTACATATTTATTATTTGATTTTATGAATAAAAGAGTTATTAATTAAAAAGATGAATTAAAAATAAAAAAATTGAAAAAATATATTTATTAATTAAAAATAAAAAAAAGAATATAGAAACAAAATGAAATAAAAATTACAAATGTGTTTAAAGATAGAAATTGAACCTTAGTCTATAGGATGAAATCATTATTCTTCAACCAAATGAGCTAATATCTTAAAGACATTAATTAAAAATATGAAAAGCTTAAAACAAAATGAAATAAAAAATATAAATGTGAGTAGGAGAAGAGCCAAACATAAGATTTAAGGACAAAACTACTAACATTTAACTATCTAACCAAAGAAATTAACTATATTAAAAAATTCAGAAAATGTAACTTAAAAGAAAAAGCGCACTTAACTGAACACGCTTTTCTCACTCTTTCTCTAAAAAAACAGCCTATTTATCTAAATTTTCAAAAAATTAACCTATTTAGCTAATAAACTGATTTTTTTTTAATATATATAACTTATTTAGCCTACATTCTACCTTAAATATAATTTATTTACTCATTTACCTTTTCGGTCTGTATGTTTCATTAGTAGAATGTTCTTTCTATGAATTGTTTCTAGATTTATAGAGTTATGAATTGTTTTCAATTTTCAAGTTTAGCTTTTAATATATTTGTCTTTCTCGATCAGATTCGGGCCATTTGGCTTCCTTTTTTCTTTTTCTTTTTTTTTTAAATTGTAGTGGTATTTCATTATGCAAATTGATAGATTTTCTTTTACAAAGCCGAACTCAATTCCACCCAGTATACAATCAATCAATTAAAGTCCTTTTTTTTTTTTTTTAAATTTCCTTACCTTTGACTGTCAAAATCAAAAGGGTATAAGCCTACCATATCTAGAGAACGATCAAACAATGTTGTAATTTGTAAACAATCACTACTGCTGTGTTATCCAAGGACTTGTTATTTAAGTACCCGACATAAATTTAGAGATCTATATGAGACTATAACCATCCAAAATATAAGGAAAAAGTTGAACATACTCACTATTATTTAGCACTCTTAATCCGCGGTTAACCTTACTTTCAAGTACAAATTATACATATATAATTCCACATGAAATAGGATAGCTACCAAGAAAAGCTTAGTGCCTTCAACTTTTGAATGGTTAGTTAGGATTTGTTACTTAGTTTCCTCTTGCCTTCTCCAAATCTGGAAGATCTGCAATTAGGAAGAATAGAGATTAGAAATGTAATGCAAAAAACATTAACCAAGAAAAACATGGTATCATAGAAATCTCAAATTGTTTCAGTAACAATTTTTTGGAATGTCAAAGAGCACTCCCTTTTCCACAGAACTCGATTAGCCTAGCTGGCATGTCAGACTCGGAACTTACCAAACCAACCCCCTCCCCTGTTGTTAAACTGGTTGTTAAGTACTTAAGACTTACATGTTACCTGATTAAAAGCAGAATAAACGTACCTGGGGTTTGTCAAGCAACTAGGGCTGCCTTAGAGGGGTAATGAGTAAACTAAACCAGATAAGAATGTATGTGCTAAAGAATTCTCCAACTGTTCACTACCAACTTTTGGAAAGTCAAAGAAGCCTCTCCTTCCCCTAGAATACTTGGCAAGTTGGACTCAGAACGTTAACCCAACCTACCACCCCCTCCCTGTTAAACAGGTTTCAAGTACTTTGACTCCCCAGTCGGGATTTGCTCATAGATTGCCTCAGCAGGGGCAACACGTAAACTAGACCATATGAAAATGTAAGCGCTAAAGAATTCTCTTAACTCTTCACTAACAACTTCTCTAATTCTCTAAAAAATTCTATCATTTTGGACGTTCGGCTTATTTCTATTGTATGACCTGAGAAGGATGTCAGAACCTTAAATTGTACTCTGAATAATACATGCTTATGTCTTCAGAATGCAATTCAATTTAATAGTTTCAGGAAGCAATCAAGCTGTTTAACTCACACAGCAATCCTTCATCGTCGCTGCTTTCTTCTTCTTGACCAACATACTACAAAAAGAAACAAATTCACATCAAATGGTTAGTCAATAATTATGAAGAATTGCAAATGTCTCTACCAATTTAAATGTAGGGACAACAAGTTAAAGTTTTTGGCTTTCCTCTTAATAATTATCAAGAATGGCAAAGAATGATGGTCAGGACTATGATTAGATGTTCTCGGGATCTTAGGCTTTTATCTGTCTTATAACTAAAGGATACAAGGATATGTTAAGCCATTCAAAAATACTAGCATTACACTTTTAAGTCCTTCTAGGAACTTTATAATTTGCCTGACAGCCAAGAAGAGACTTTCCCTTTGTTTCTTGGCAAGAAATTTTGGATTTAACGGTTAACTTCAAATATGCCATCATTTTATCCCATATCAACTGCATTTCACATCATGGAACAGAAAGCCACTTACCGTGGCATCATCATCATCAGAGGCCAAATCAGCTGCCAAGGACCCAAAAAACTCCAGTCAGATCAATAACCTAAATATGAATTCTAAACAACAAGAATAGGATTAATCAGATCGACCATTAGGTAGAGAAAATTTGTTAGAATAGACAAGTAATGCTCAGCATTAAGATCACATGATAAAACCTAATCTTACTCGGACTCAATGTGAATTTCAAACACAGGTATGTGTCCATCATAGGTATGTTAAATTTTTCAAAAGTTTTTCCATGTATTTGGAGGATCTTGGGACATTTATACCCCCATATCCATGTCCAAATATATGTCAGACTCATGGGTCGGAGCCAACATAAGAAAAAACTTCAAATAACTTAGGTGTCAGAGGACTAGAACAGGGTGATTTTCAATTATAAAAGCATCAACAGAAAATAAGAATATTCATGGGGTTTCTAAATTATAAATGTACAAGCACCATTTCCCAAAAACGTAGGCTGGAAAGGCATAGATGAATAGAATGAAAAGAACCCTACAGTGGTAAAACTGTAAACTGATATTACAAATGTTTCCCCGATGTTGTAATTAAAAACCTAACACACAAGCAAGTGTATCATCTAGAAACAGTTTAGATTCTTAGAAATAAGCAAGAGTGGAAAGTATACAAGGCACATAATACAAATAGAAGAAGTTAGTAGATTAAAAACTAAATATATAATTCAATAACTTACAATTTGGATCTTCATCGTCTTCATCGCACCATTTGTTCCAATCAACCTTGATGTAAGGCGCGGGTTTCTCTTCTGACTTTAACAATCTTTTCCACCACCCTTTTTCTTCTTTCATGATAGAGCATATTATATTCCTTAACCCAACATTAGTTTTGCAACCCTGCAACATAAGCAAATATTTCTTTTGAATGAAAGTCTAAAGGATTTTCTTAAATAAAATGTGAATAAAAGGGAATATATAGAAATAAAAATAGTAGTTACTACAACGCAATAGAAGAAAATTTCTGTTTGTGATAAACTTTCAGGGAAATTTTCAAGACAACCTTGCGTCCTCGCATGTCACCAGTTTGCTGGTTTTTCAATGATTTAGTTTTTCACCAATGGCATTCAACTCTGAGCATCTTAAACAAAAGCTACAATATCTCAATTTGAGATGCTTGTGTTTCACTTCAAATAAGAAACAGCCCAAAGATCAAAGCCACTAACTAGGCTCAACTTCATGATTTCCTTCCTTCAATATTCAGCTTTTTGCCTTCAAGAAGATGCAAGATCCAAACTTTCTTAATGGCACTTGTTTAAGATCTCAATTCAAAATGCTTGTATTTTGCTTCTTATAAGAAACAGGTCAAAGATCAAATCTACAAATTAGGTCAATTCTTGATTTTCCTTCAATCTGCAGCTTTCGACTTCTAGAAGACTAAAGTCATTTTGGAAGTGTGAGATCCAAACTCTCTTATCAGCCTCATGTTATGATAGATAACATGAATCATTTCACAAACTCCACTCTTTCCCAATGCTGTTTAAACTGGATTTTTAATATTTATTCAATTAAACTGAATGTACCGGTTGAACCGGGAATCATGGTCTCACTGGTTATATCACTGGTCCAGTTCTAAAAACCTTGCAAGATGTTTTCAGAGAGACACACATGAGGAAACTATGTCACAACTCCATTTCAACACTCACACCCAAGTCGAGGAAAGAAATCTGTTATAACTTACAAGAAGGACAAGCAAGAACTTTATGCTACCAATGAATAACGAAAATGAGCATCTAAGATACAAAAACTCACCTCAGGAACTATTTTCCCAAAAAGCTCCAAACTGAAATCGAAGGATTCTCCTTGCACTCCCATGGCAGAGAAGCTAAACAGCCCCTGAGGGTCACATTTAACAGAAATGTCTTTCGCATCAGGCAAAGAAATCGTAAGATATACCTTATCAGAGCGCTGAGCCCAAAGAACCTCCGGGTGACGACTGAGAACAAAACAAAACAAACAGTTTTAAAATCATCAAAGACAACATATATCAATTTCCATGTAAAGCACAAAACAGCAAAGTAATTTTAACACATAAATAAGAAATCAAATAAAATGAACCCACTTTTTTTAACAGTATTATATAGCAAGAACTGGAAAAAAAAAAGACTAAAATGGTTGCGAAAATCTACAACTTTTTTTACCAAAAAGATCTTTTACATGGAAAATCAAGCAATGGATTTGTTCTTAAAAATCAAACAAGTTTAGTATAACATTTTTTTCTCTCTTTTTTTTCTATCAGAGACATAAAATATTTAGAAAATCTTTTGGCAGGGAAATGCAGGATGAAACAGTAAAAAGAAAACATGATGGAAATTTTATAAGAATCAGGAAAGAAATAAAAAAATAAAACTACAGAACCTCATATCTGGGTACTGAAGCAAGAGAGTAAAAGTGTAGAAAATAAAAAGAAAGAGGGTTTGAGGGAAGAAAAGAGTAGGGCTCGACGAATTTCCGAAGCTTCAAAACTGAGCTCAATCGTTGGTCAAGCCGGTCAAATGGAAGGGTTTTATTATATTTCGAGAACAGAAAATATAGAATAATGTTTTCTAGAATATAAACTTTTTTTTTATTAAAAAAGGATTAGGATGTAAAAACCCCTAAACTTAAAAAAAATTAAGTCTTTACCTTTTTTTAATATTAATTTTTAATAAAAAAATAAAAGTTTGTATAATTTTTACAAAAATAAAAAAATTTATAAAATACATCAAAAATGTCATTTAACCATTAAGTTTAACCGTTGGTCGTTAGAGTTAACAATCCTTAATTTTTTTAATTAAAATCATCACGTGTAGCAACACAACGTGAGAAGTGATAAAAATGATAAAAAATAAAAATCAATAAAAATTATAGAATATTATAAAATATTTCTTTTAGTACGAATTTATAATTTTATTACGACTTTATAAAAATTTTACAATTTTATATTTTATATTTTTATAATTTTACGATTTTTATAATTTTTGTCTAATCTTTATTTTTTTATATTTTTATTAAAATTTAATAACTTTTATAACTTTTATTAATTTTTATTCTTTATAATTTTTGTCACATGTCATGTTATAGTTGTGACACGTGATGGATTTAATTAAAAAATTACAAGTAATTAACTTTGACGGTCAACTATTAAAATTAATGGTTAATTAATCTTTTTGATACATTTTAACAATTTAAGTACCCAATTAAGTGTAAAAAAAATAGGAGCCTAATTGTTTTTCTTTTCTTTTCTTTTTTTAATTTGAGAACTTTTTTTATGTATTTTGAAAGTCCAAATACTCAATTGAGTGCAAATAAAATTATAGAGACTTAATTTTTTTTTAAGTTTGATAACTTTTTACACATTAAAATTATTAATAAAAATATAATTAAAAATTTCGAATATTTATTTTTACTATCTATATCTATAATATATATTCTATCACAATACCTTGGTTTCTAGCTTACTTGAATAGTCAATTTTTTTTATTCATATTTTAAGTTAATCAATATTTTTTAAAATTTTATTATTAATTAAAGAAATTTTCATATAAATGATAGTCTCAAAAAATTAATAAGATTAACCATTTAAAAATACATTATTATTAAAATAAATATTTTTCAATTTAATATTTTTTTTATTTTTTTTAAAACCCTAACTAAACTAAATACATAACTACCCTCTAATTTCCTTACTTATTCTAACATACCACCTAATGCCCGCTCAAAATCAAAAGTATACTCTCTAGACAGATCCCATCTATAAGTAGTATTATATATTTTTGCTTAACTTACTGATATCTTAATAGTTTCCATAAAGCTTTAAGATAATACTTGAAAAATAAAAAAATTTCTATTATTCCAAATACATCATGCTAGTAGGTTAAAGAGAATAGCCTAAGGAACCCCAAACTCCTGGTACCCACTTAAGATTCCCCAAATTTGTCCTAACCCAATCAATGAGGTTTCCTGAAAAGAATTGAGGTTGACAACTTTTAAGTATAAAATTCATCTAGACCTCTTTAATAGTCAAACAATCCTTAATGATGTGTAATATATCTTCTATGTTATGGTGGTAAACTGAGCAGGATGTATTATGACCAATTCCTCCTCATACGTGCTCAATATTAGTAAGTAGCTTTTGCTTACAAACAAACCAAAGAAAAAAACGTACACGGTATGATCCTTGGAATTTCTAAACTTTCTCCTACTTAGTATCCTCTGCATCCCACATGTTTCTTTTTATCATTTGATATGCACTTTTAATTGAGAACCCTTCACTCTATGTTCGAACCCAAAAAATTTTGTCCAATCTTGCTAAAAAATGTGGGGGAGGTATGTTCACGATCCTTCTAACAATTTCTTCTGGCAACCTTTCCCTAAATGCCTCTAGATTCCATACTCCTTCTTCTATCACTATATTCTTGAGTTTACAAGCAGTTGTTGGTCTATCAATAAAATATACATGTAATATCAATAAAAGGTACATGTAATATTAAAATGTTTAAAAATAATTTAAATTTTGTTATAATGAGTGGGTTAAATTTTAAGTCTTTCTACTGGTTTTTTTTTATCAACATAATATAAAAAATTAATTATAAAAATGGAATAAGTTATAGATTAATTATGAAAATAGATGTTTTCTAGGGTAAAATTGTGTGCCATCAATGTATTAGCCGCACCAACTATAAAAAAATATTTTAATAAAAATAATTAAAATAATAAATTTTTAAAAAATATTTTAATAGAAAAATGGGTGGAGCCAAATTGTCAACGGGCTCCTTTTTCCCTCCTCAACTTTCGGTTTTTATTTTATTTTATATTTTTAAAATTTTGGAGTGATTATGGTATAATTTTGAATTTTATATTTTTATTTTATGAAAATTAAAAATTAATTTTTTTATTATCATAATTAATAAAATTATCAATTCAACAATTTATACGTGACAAATAAAAAAAATTCAATAGTTCAAGCTTATATGTTTTTTTATCGATAATTGAATTAGTTTTAATAACGTACGAGGATTAAATTTTAACAAATTAAAGTAAATGAATTAATTTCTAAATTTTTTTTATAAAGTAAAGATATACAAATTCATAATTAGACCTTTAAAACAAACTAAGCAATACTAGACATTATATGATTATAGAAAACATATACGATATAGAAAAAAATAATTAAAATACGAGAAAACTTAAAAACATAAAATTATCAAAATTTTCTAATTTGCCACATATAAATTATTGAATTGATAATTTTATGAATTCTTTGCATATGAATTTGATAAACGTTTGATCTTAAAGTAGGTAATTTGATGATCAAGTTTACTAGTATTAAATAATTTGACTAAATTTTTAAATTTGAAAACATATAAAAATCAAATTATGATAAATGATAATAAAAAAACCAACTTCTAATTTCTATAAAATAGATATATGAAATTCAAAATTATACCATATTCACTCTAAATTTAAAATTAGAAAAAAAAAAAAGTCTAAAAGTGGGGAGCGAAAAAGGGGTGCCACACAATTTAGCTTCACCCTTCTTACATTAAAATATTCTTTTTTAATTTTTTATTATTTAAAATATTATTTTTTATGGCTGATGCCGTGGACCACACTTACAGCATGTTTGATTGGCTGTAATATTAAGTCATTACAGCTGAATTCAGTGGGCCTATCATATTCCATTGTTTGGTTGGCTGTAATGGGCTATTACAGCCCTACTCCGTACAGCCTTATTCAAGGCAAAACCACCGTTTACAATTCAACACTCTCCCCACAGAATACCAATTCAGTGTGAAGATTTTTTCAACTTTACTCTTCTCATTTCTTTCTCACATCTGAGCATTTTCTTCTTTTTTTCACGTCTGATTGCTATCGAAACCATTTTTGTTTTGAAAAACGGGAGTCGACTTGAAAACGAAAAAATGGAATTGCTACCGATCCTTTTTATTTAGGTGTGATCGGGTCACCTTGTAAGACATTTTGTTTTATTAAAATATCAATTTTGGCCTTCAAAATTCAAGAAAAAGGGCTCGGGAGTCGATTACGTACGAGCAAGGGTTAGCACCCTCGTAACGCCCAAAAATTGGTACCAGATTGATTAATTAATGTCCTAATGTCGAAAATTTGAAAAATATTTTAAAATACGATCCCTTTTTAAAAAATGTTTGTATAATTCAAATTGGATGTTGAGATTCTCTTATCTCGAAGTGATAAAATATCACATTCAGTACGTTAGGATACAATATTTTAAACTCTCGAATCCAAGATCGTCTCTTGATTTTCAAAGCTGATACATTGAAATTTAAAAGGATATTTAGTTACTTGGTCAAACGGAAAATCGAAACCCAGCATGTTAGGGCACGATTTCTCGAATTTCCAAACACGATATATTGCCTTGTTTTTAAAAGTTTTCTTTTTGAATTTGGGGAAAAATTGATGCAATATTAAAACGATGCGTAAAAACATTGATAAAAAACAACAATATGAAAATACAGATAAATATCTTATAGGACACAAAATGATAATAATCACATCATATATATTATTTAGGAAACTAACATAAATAATCAAAGACAAATGAATTAAAAAGCCATATATAACAATTTTTAAAAAATAAAGCAAATTGAAATAAAATGTAAAAACAACCTAAAATGATAATAAGAAAAATAAAAATAATAATAATAATAAAACAGCTTGAAATAAGTACTACATAAAAATTTGGAATAAGTAAACAAAATAAAAATTTGAAAAAGGGTGAAAATAAAATAAATTTTTATACAAAAATTATAAATAAACGAATAAAAATAAAAAGAATAATTAATAATTAAACAATTAAATGGATAAATAAAACAATAAAAAAAACGCCTAAGCCAACCTAACTCCCACAATATGAGGATTCAACGAAATTCCTCCACCAAAATCCAACTTGGACAAAAGCAACTCAAAAAGAAATTAAGATGAATGAAGAACAAAATAAGAACAAGCCACAGAAAATAAGAATGCAAGAGAGAGAGAAATTTGAGTGAATGCTCTCAGGAATTCTTATTGCTCCTAAAACTCAAGTGATTTACAATGAAGGGAAAGGCCTCTATTTATAGTTAAGCCTTCCCAAATCCAACGGTACAGATCAATTACATCAACGGCTATGATTAAAGGGTATCTACAAATTAAATCTCTAATATTACAAAATCATATATTCTAAGATTGTATATCATATCTTCTAAGATTGCATATCACATCTAAAATTGCATATCCTTGAAGATTATGTTTCCATATGCGTCAAGCTTGTAGATGGACCTTCAATCTTTTCAAGTAATGGGCCATTCCGATCGGGCCAAATGATATATTTGTAATTTTAGACTGAACTTGAACTTTGTTTTATTATTTTGGGTTTATTATTGTTTTGTATGGGTCTGGGCTAAATTGGCATATTACAGCTGCCCCTCTTTGCTCATTGTCGTATAACGAGAATGGAGCAAAGACTATAAAAGGGTCAATTTTGCTCGGTCTTGCCGGGTTCTGACTTATTTGAGTGCTTCTTTCTTCAAGTAGCTTTATTCCAGTCCACTGCATCTTCAGGGGTATAGGAATTGTTGCTCTGATATGCTCCACTGCAATTTTAGGACGATACGGTTTGTGTTTATTTTTCTGCTCCACTGCAACTTCAAGGAGATAAGGATTGTATCCCATAGCTACAATCTGTTCCACTGCGACTCTAGGGAAATAAGATTAGCTGTATTCAGTCTACTCCGCTGCAACTTCAGGGAGATAAGGCTAGTGGCTTCAATCTACTTCATTGCATATTCAGGAAGATAAGATCTTCCATAACTTGTAACTTCAATTTGTTCCACAGCGACTTCAGGGAAATAAGATTTACTTTCTTCAATCTGCTCCGCTACAACTTCGGAGAGATAAGAACTGGTAATTTCACCCTGCTCCACTGCATAAGATTTGTAGATTCACTGATGTTGCTACACCGTCATTGGGGGACATGACTTGTAGAATCAGTTTTATGCTTATGCCAATGATTAGGATGCTATGATCGGAATGAATCAAATGCTCCTAACTAGATGTGCTTTAAATGCAGAAATTTCATGAGAATGATCCCTTTTTAATGCTTAGGGTGTCATCACTCGTTGTTCATCAGGGCTCTATCACTGACGTATTACGATGCCATCCTGTTCAGCTGCTATTTTGACAGAAAACCCAATGAATCAAACATATTGCTTAGCTGGTTTACTCCACTATAACCTCAGGGTATATTCCACTGTACCTCTGAGACATAAAGTTTGTACCATCTTCAAATCATCCCACTGCAACTCAGGGGTATAGAATCTGAATCTTTTTCCATCTATTCCCACTACAACTCAGTGGTATAGGATTTGTGGCTTCTTCAATCAACTAATCTGTTACCATTCTCTAGGTGATACGACCATATGTGTATGCATGAATGTAGAATGTCATTTTCCGATAATAATCTCCTCTTTGACATTACTCGTTGCTCGTCGAGATTGTAGCACCGAAGCAATATCTTGTCTTCTCTTTGACAGAAAATTTGAAGAGATAGTCACAATTTAGACTCCTCTTCCTCAAATATTTCCAACCCTTAGGTTTGGTAAGTTTTAAACAATAGTCTTGTTTCAGGTTCTTTATTATTTAGAAGCTTCCAAAGTAATATGCGAAACTGCTTTTATGAAAGTGTTATTAGTCCATTAACCGTTATTTCAATGCAAAATGCTTGAAAAATATCATAACAATGGACAAGAAGGAAATTAATTAGGAGCATAGCTCGAAACAATTAATGCAATAAGAAGAAAATTTATTGGGAGCAAAGTTCAACACGAAATAAAATAATACAATAAGAAGGAAATTGATTGGTCAAATATAGCAAATATGGGTAAGATGGAAAATTAGGTTCCCCAGATATCGCAGCCTGAGCTCCTCTTACGAACTTCTTGAGGACCATTTTGAGCTCAACATATGTTTAGGGGATTCGGAGTACTTTGTCGATGCCCCAAGACGTAGCATACTTCCTTATTGTTAATTCAGGCATAGCAAGACTACTGCATGCCCCACTTTTGATCGAAATTTGAGTCACCCTTTTCGAGTTTTCAACTCAAAACCCATTTGGTCTCAAGGCACCCTTTGCAGGTTTTCGCCTTGGCCTCTCCTTTTTCTTTTTTCTCTTTTTTTTATTTTTATTTTTTTATGTTTCTTTGATTTTTTTATTTTTTGATTTGATTTGATTTGATTTGATTTTTTTGTCTCAATGCACCCTTTGCGGGTTTTCACCTTAGCATCTCCCCTTTTGATTGAATCTAAATTCACTAAATTGGGCATGTCCTTGCCATCCATCTCGGAAAATATCAATGTTTCTCCAGAACAGGCCTTCTTTACAACATAAGGTCCTTCCCAGTTTGGTATCTACTTTCCTATGAAGTCATTTTGCATAGGAAGGGTCTTCTTCAATATCAGATCTCTCTTGTGGAATTCTCTAGGATGAACCTCTTTATTGTAAGCCTGCATCATCTGACCGTGACAGATAACTTTTAACCTTATTCTTCAAATTTGACTGATCATATTGGAATTGGATCCATTCTACCTCATCCAACTTTAGTTCTGACAAAATTTGGAGAAAAGGAATCTCAACTTCAATGGGTGAAACTGTTTCCCTTCCATAAACAATGAGAAATATGTTGCCCCGGTAAAGGTTATGACCGACGTTCGATAGACTTAGAGGGTAAATGGTAGCTTTTTTATGCCAATCTTTACAAGTCTCGGTCACTTTCTACGATCTTTTTTTTTGTTGTTTTTGTTTTCTCTTTTTTCACTTTTGTTTTTCTCTTTTTGGCTACCTTTGCTGTACTGTGATATGACACCTGATCTTTGAACAGACCGTAAACTTTTGACATTGTGCGGTTATGCATTGTTAGACAAAATCCTTCTGGCATTTTTTTCGGCACCAGATCTTTTTTTAGAATTTGATGACTGTCAACTTTGTAACATTGGTATATGAAGTGACTTTCACCCTCTTAATAAAGTAATCGACGATCACAAAGATGAATCAATGTCAACCAGAAGCTCTTGACGAGATCGACCCAATAACATCCATGCCCCACATAGAAAAAGTCTGTTAAGAAATGAATGAAACATATGAGTCTTGTTTTCCTCAATTCGATATACTGATGCAATCCCCTTTCATGATGGACCGGCAGTACCTAAACGTCTTGATTAGCCTGGCCCTCATAAAACCATGAGCATGTATTCTTCAGACACCCTTATGGACTTCTTCTAAGATTTTCTTAGCCTTAGCAGCATGCCCACGTCTTAGTAACCCAGGCGTGTCTTGGTATGATCGTGTGAAAACATCTTGAATTCTTGAAAATAACTCAATAATGTCTCGCCTTATTTCTGTGGTGAGCTAGGCTTCAATCTTTACCTCTTTCCTAGGCTCGCAATGTCCATTGACCCTTTGTAAGGTAGGATCTGTTTTTTCATCTTGTTCTACCATCCTTAACAAATCAAGATATAGGTTACAATCTCTGTCATCTTCTAAGTCCTGAGATCCCTCTAGACACATATCTTACTCAAAAGGAGACTCTGAGTCAATAGCAGCATTGCTCATGTCATTGATATCTGGGGACCTATTGTAGGTACGAAGGCAGGTTTCAAAGAATAAATGAATCTAAGAATGATTATTTGTATGATGAATGAAGAATAAAAGAATCTTTGAAAGAGAATCCAAAGAATAAAAGAATCTTGAAAAGAATAAATATTTGCTCAAAAAGATGCATTTTATTGAAATAAAGATTTTGGACACAAGCTTATTTCACAAAAGGATTCTTATTGCCTCTAGGCTGAGTGTAACAAGTGTGTTTTGAATATTACTCTAAATTAGCTCTAAAAAATACATGGATCTTTTCCACAGTCCCATTATTCAAAACACTCCTAAGTATGTAAGGGCAGACACTTGGAAAACTTTTATTCCTCGGCTCTCTCTTCGGATATGTCTTTAATATTCAGATTCTCCAATATTAGGTCTTGCACTAGAGCCCTGAACCCGATGTACTCTTGGATCTTATGTCCCTATCCATCATAGAACTCACAATATTTACCCATTTAACAGAATGGTTAGGTAACGGATTTTCTGCACCAAAGGGATCATTGAATTTTACAATACCTATTTTCATAAATCTTTCGATTATCTTTTTGAAAGCAGTGCATTTCTTAATCGAATGCCCTGTGATTTCCGCATAGTATTCGCATTAGGCGTTTATATCGTACCATTTAAGGTATGGAGGCTGTATTGGTTCTACATAAAAAGGGGATACAACATGTACGTCAAACAAAATTTGGTACAACTCCCTATAAGAGATTAGGACCTGATAGCTGGTAGCTGTCGTCTTTGGCTGACTTATTGTAATCGGCTTCAAATGGCCCTTATTATACCTACTCGTATTATTCACTTCCTTTTCTTTTTTCCTCGGGGCCTTTAAAGTCCACTCTCCCATTTCCTTTATTTCTGCTAGGCCAAGAACAATAGGATTTGCTCGATCATCCTTCGAGTCAAAAACTAAACCCATCAGGAAATTCAATAGTACCGAGGTATCAGTCTGATATTGGGGTCTAATAATGATAGGTATCCCTTGCGGATGTACGTTTGCTTAGGTCAGGGCGCTTATTAGGGTAGAACCTAGAAGATAAATGAGTTCTTTATTATCACTCCCATTGTTGACCTCCTTGCTTTTCCTTTTTTCAAGCCCTCCGGCTAGTAACTAGGATAACTGGCTCATCACATTCATTTGAGCATATACTGTTGAATTTTGGCCAATTGTTTCTGTATTTGCCTTTGCTTTAATCTCTCCAACCTTTGTTCCATGGCTTTTGTTTTTCTTCGTGAGTACCGTAACAATGCTTGGTCGATAAACTTCTATCAATTTCCAAGTTAATTGAAATAATGTTACCTAAATAGGGTCCTTTTGTGAAAATCTAATGCACATGATGCAATGCAGTGCAAATACATGAGATGAATGTAAAGAAAGAGAGGCGTTGATTCTGAATTCAATTCCATTAGAACAACTTTTCTAGAAAACAAATTCCTTTACATAAAACGAATTACATATGAGGCCTCGCCCTTAGAGTGCTGGTGAAAATCGATCTTTTCTTTATATCTGGATGTTATGGTCGAATCTTGCGAATTTTCCAAAGAATGTCTCTATTATCTCCTTTTTGCTTGATCCAAGCAATAAAACAAAGTCTTGTATTCCTTCACGGACTATCAGCCTTCTCTCGTTGTGTTTACTCGGACCATATTCGGGAGGTCGCATTATATTCCACTTTATCAAGAGATCCATTTTCCCATGACAAGCTCTTCTATTTAGCAATCGAATATGAACCAACACCTTCTTTCTATGATGAAAATATGATGCAAGCAAAACAAAAGAAAACACATTAGCACAGGAGAAATAAACAACAGAATAGAGCACCTAATCGAATGACCACTATGGTTCAGCATAGTTCTACCTAGGGTGAGGCCTTAGGGTTCACTATATGCGATTCGGTTCTAAAGAAAGGGTACCTGAACCAGCAGATTCCTCAATCCTTACCATTATAGGCTCATATGGATCGAGTTCAGTTCAGAGGAATACATTTCTCTATGGCCATGTGGAGATGAAAATCTCACAAAAACATAGGTACGGATGTATCCCGGAAGCAGTCCACTAGCCCATGCGGAGGTGAAAACCTCATGAAGGCGTAGTTTCTCACTCCTACTTAAAAGGTGTAATCAAACGGTCATGCGATGCCATACAATAGTACACTATGAGACTCAAACCACAACAATCATACGAAATGACACAAACAAATGCAGTAAAAGGATCGTAAATTTTTCAATTAGATTTTCAATTTTCGACAAAAGGACAAAAAACAATCAATTTACAGTCTGACTCTTTTATTTGTCTCCAGTGGAGTCGCCAAGCTATCGAAACAATTTTTTTTGAAAAACGGGAGTCGACTTGAAAACGAAAAATGGAGTTGCCACCAATCCTTTTTGTTTAGGTGTGATCGGGTCACATTGTAAGACATTTTGTTTTATTAAAACATCGATTTTGGCCTTCGAAATTCAAGAAAAAGGGCTCGGGAGTCAGTTACATACAAGGAAGGGTTAGCACCCACGTAACGCCCAAAAATTGGTACCAAATTGATTAATTAATGTCCTAATGTCGAAAATTTAAAAAATATTTTAAAATACGATCCCTTTTTAAAAAATGTTTGTATAATTCAAATTGGATGTTGAGATTCTCTTATCTCGAAGTGATAAAATATCACATTCAGTACGTTAGGATACAATATATTAAACCCTCGAATCCAATATCGTCTCTTGATTTTCAAAGCTCATGCATTGAAATTTAAAAGGATATATAGTTATTTGGTCAAACGAAAAATCGAAACCCAGAACGTTAGGGCACGATTTCTCGAATTTCCAAACACGAAATATTGCCTTGTTTTTAAAAGTTTTCTTTTTGAATTTGGGGAAAAATTGATGCAATATTAACATGATGTGTAAAAACATTGATGAAAAAACGACAATATGAAAATACAGATTAATATCTTATAGAACATAAAATGGCAATAATCACATCATATATATTATTTAGGAAACTAACATCAATAATCAAAGACAAATGAATTAAAAAGCCATATATAACAATTTTTAAAAAACAAAGCAAATTGAATTAAAATGTAAAAACAACCTAAAATAATAATAAGAAAAATAAAAATAATAATGAAAACAAAACAGCTTGAAATAAGTATTACATAAAAATTTGGAATAAGTAAACAAAATACAAATTTGCAAAAGGGTGAAAATAAAATAAATTTTTATACAAAAATTATAAATAAACGAATAAAAATAAAAAGAATAATTAATAATTAAACAATTAAATGGATAAATAAAACAATAAAAAAAGGCCTAAGCCAACCTAACTCCCACAATATGAGGATTCAATGAAATTCCTCCACCAAAATCCAACTCAAACGAAAGCAACTCAAAAAGAAACGAAGATGAGCGAATAACAAAATAAGAACAAGCCACAGAAAATAAGAACGCAAGAGAGAGAGAGAAATTTGAGTGAATGCTCTTAGGAATTCTTATTGCTCCCAAAACTCAAGTGATTTACAATGAAGAGAGAGGCCTTTATTTATAGTTGAGCCTCCCCAAATCCAACGGTATAGATTAATTACACCAACGGCTAAGATTAAAGGGTATCTACAAATTAAAAATCTAAGATTACAAAATCATATCTTCTAAGATTGCATATCACATCTAAGATTGCATATCCTTGAAGATTATGTCTCCATATGCGTCAAGCTTGTACATGGACCTTTAATCTTTTCAAGTAATGGGTCATTCCGATCGAGCCAAATGATATATTTGTAATTTTAGACTAGACTTGAATTTTATTTTATTATTTTGGGTTTATTATTTTTTGTATGAGCCGGGCTAAATTTGCCTATTACAATTCCTATTTCCTTCTAACCTTCTCCCTCATTTTCACGTCTGAAGCATCCTCACCAACCCTATCCAAGCCTGAACCTAGATTTCTCAGTTTTCTCGAGAAAATTTGACTTCAGCGTGAGAGGAAAGGGGTAACGATCTAACACCCCAGATGCTAAATCGGTGCTGAATCGAGCGAAGGAGTTCGTTGACAAGGTAAAGTTTTTGCTTTGTCTTAATGAAAACTACTCTGTACGGTTGACTCAACTTGCCATCATCTTCATTTAAGAAAATAGGAACAGATAAATTATGTAGCAGACAGCTTTACCAAAAACCAAAATACACAGTGTTCCCCTTTCCCAAAGCTTCATTATTCATTTGGAAAGTCCATTCACATTCTAATCGTGAACCAGCAAAGGGGAAATCCTTGCAACCTCCGTCCAAGTTCCATCGTATCAATAAGAAGCAGCTTATCTTCATTCCAGCGCCTGTTTTATCAGTTCCATCTACACAGCTACTTCTCCTCGAACCAATTCAAACTTGCAATTAGTCTGGTCGGCTAGTCCACCACTTATCCGCCGTGCATATCTCTACCATGTTTGCTAGAGCTTCCTCTACCCAGAACCGGCTTTCTTCATTATTAAACGTTTCTGTAATAGCCCAAATTTCAGTAATGTCGGAAATTGTGGTTCAAGACCACTAAATTCGACAAATGAACTCGTAGAAAATATTATTTAATATTTACGAGCCAAATGTGGTTTTTAAAAGATTTTTGAAATAGTAAGATTGTGTTCATAAAGATTTATTTGGTCAAAATATCGAAGAAAAGAGGTATCGAGATCTCGGTGTTATAAACCGAGCTATAAATATTTTATGAATATTAAAGGAGTGTCACTAAGGTAATATTAAAGTTTCGTTAAGAAATTTTAAGGTTTGGTGGTCAATTGAGTAAAAAGGACTAAATTGAATAAGGTGCAAAATTGTGAAAAGTGATGAAATAGCTCAATTGTCAAAAGAGGAAGGACCTAAAGTGTAAATAAGCCCAAAGGAGATATTTTGGGCGGCAATAGCTGAGAAAAATTAGGAAATGGGTGAAATAAGGGCAAAATTGGAAAATTTGCCAAAATTAGTTAAATAAAAATGGGACCAAATGGGAATATCTGGAATTCTCTTCATTTTTCTTCATTCTTTTCAGCTAAGAAACAGCCATGGAAGAGGTTTCAAGCTGGTTTTTCATACTCTAGCTTCATGTAAGTTTAATTCTTGCTCTCTCCTTGAAATTTCTATGTTTTTAGACTTTTACAATTGGGTCCAACTTATTAATTCATTAGTTTTTGATTTCATGACTAATTTTTAAAGTTGATATGGATTAGTTTTGAAAGTATGTGATGAATAAATATTGAATTGAAGCTTTAATCTTGTTATATGATGATTTTATCAAGTAAAATTGATGGAAACTTGATTTTAGGACCTAATTGTGAAATTGTTGAAATTAAGGCCTATTGTTAGAATTCTGATTTTCAAAAGTTTTGAAGTAGTTCAAAATGATAGAGAAAGGTATTAAATGAGAAAATTAGCTCAATGGAGGGGTTAATTAAGTAAGGACTGAATTGTATGAATTGAGCAAATTGAGACAAATTGGGAAACAAGATGTCACACTAAAGCAGTATTGGACAGCAGCAATTGTCTAACTTTGAAAAATCACCAAAAATGGTAGAAATTGAATTAGAAGTTGAATAAGATATTTACATTTTTGTGAGACTGGTTCAGATTGATTTCGAGATCCCCTGTTCTGAATTGTAAAAATCATTAAAAATTGTGCAAAAATAGTTATGGAACATAATTTATATGGGTGGATTCCTTATTGAGTCTATTTTTACTAGAAACAAACGTGGATATCTTTTGAAATCTGTATAAAGAGAAATTGGAATTTTAGTGAAGAGCGGTCAGGGTTGTCGAGTAGTGAAACAGGGGAAAACTTTAACTAATAAACTGTATTAATTGGCCACACCAAAAATTCTGGAAAAATTATGGTAAGAATATATATGAGTCTAGTTTCAAGAAAAATTTACGGATCTGAATTTGGAGCTCTGTAGCTCAAGATAAAAATAATGTAGTGACTATGACACGGATGGACAGCTTGAAAATGTACATAAGTAAATAGTAAAAATTATAGAAAATGTTACTTACAAGTGTGTTGTTTATATTAAGGATGTGGAATGGAGTGGAGGAGGAGGAAAATATATGAATGATTTGTATTTAGATTAATCATATGCTTGATTGTAATTGATAAATGTTGAATCAGAAATGGTATAATGTTTTATTACTTGATATTATTATGAATTATGTGACTAACGGAGATATTGAGAATGTATATTAGGATTTCGTGAGCAGAATGACTGAGTATGTTTTGTAGTAATCAACTCGAGCGATTCCAGCTCAATGACAAGATGAATTGACGGAAAAGACCATGGTTGGACCATGGCAACAAGTGAAAGTGGTAACTTCGGCTACAAGTGAAAAGTGATTTCCGTATAAGACCATAGTTGGGCTATGGCATCGGAATAAGATGATAAGTGACTTCCATGTAAGACCATAGCTGGGCTATGGCATTGGGATAAAGTGAAAAGTGATTTTTCCGTGTAAGACCATATCTGGGATATGGCATCGGAGTGATATGTGTTTCTGAGTAAGACCATATCTGGGATATGGCATCAGTGATATATGTGATCCGTATAAGACCATATCTGGGATATGGCATCGGCGTGATACGTGCTTAAGATGTAAGACCATAGCTGGGCTATGGCATTCTAATGAAAAGTAATGAATTGACGGATAAGCCCATGGTTTTACCATGGCATGGTGATAGTGAAGATATAAGACCATAGCTGGGCTATGGCATTCTATCGAAAGTGATGAATTGACGGATAAATGAAAAGACCATAGCTATGCTATGGCATCAGTGATTATCAGTGAAATACAATGTGTATCGGTGCAAATCAAAGAACACGGGACTATGATTGTGCCATGCAGGAAGTGAAGAAGTAACAGATCATAGTTGGATGAGACTATGACATCAGTGAAAAATGACGATTTCTAAATCGGTAAAGTTTTGGTAAGTGATATGTGATTATTATTAGCATTGATTCTGATATTTGTGTACTATTCGATGTTGAAATGATTCAACGTATAAACTTAGCATAAGAATGAGAATGAGATTAATATGAATAAGTTCAGATATGTATATGAGTTTTGTGAGTATTGAATTGATAAGGCTTGTGAACTGTGTGGCATATTATGTGAAAGAATATGACATGGGTTATTGAATCCCTACAAGTTACAATGTAAAATGTAATGAAAACGGTTTAATTACATGTGTGGCACATAATGTGCGAGAATATGGGTATCCAATATATTTGTATAGATTTAGTGGAAAAAAAATATGGTAATACGAGGACAAGTAGTAATACTGAGTAATATGAGCTCAGTAAGTAAGTGATTTTTAGTACTATGAGTTTATGACATGGGTAAGAGTTTTAAAAGATTGAGTGTGTGACATCTGTTTTAGCCAAACGTAATGGCTTATATTAGCTATTGTGGCTGGAAATATGATTATATATATATGCATGTGCTATGAATTTTATATGATTAGTTTATGATGATTATGGTAGGAATGTGATAAAGACATGAGTAAAATCTATGATCTCTAATGCATATGAAATTGACATGATCATAATATGGCTAAGGACGTTTAAGTGTTCATGTATGCCTTGTTGTATGCTATTGTATAAGTATGTGTTCGTATGATGAGAATGCGATAAAAAAGGCTTAATAAATAGCCGACACTATCCACACGGCTGAGTACACGGGCGTGTTCCCTGGCCGTGTGATTTTGACACGATGTGCCACGATCATGTTTAGGCCGTGTGATGGAACACGGGTCATAAACACGGGCGTATGCACAGGCCGTGTGAGTTTGGGCAGATTACTCCACGGGCTGTTGGCACGGCCGTGTTAGAGGTATACACGGGCGTGTTTGTAGAGTCACACGGGCGTGTGACATAATTGTTAACAAATTTCTAAGATATCTTCTTAAGTACTTGAGAGTTTTCGGTTTGTTTTCTAACCACCTCGAATGTATGTTTTGGGCCTTGTAAGCCCGTTTAAGGGAGTAATGTGCATGCAAACGAAAAGCTTTAAATTGATCAAAATTTTATGGTCCGGTTTTATATGATTGGTTGAGTTTAAGTTCGGTAGCACCTCAAACCCTTTCCAGGTATCGGATATGGGCAAAGGGTGTTACAGCTTCCTTCGCCAGTTGACGTGCTTCCCGATTCCTATCTCTCAAGGTATGTCTTGCTATTTTCATTTTTTATCCCTTTTTATTATTATTTATAATAATTAAAATTTGTTTAATCTTTAAAATGTTGTTAATGACGTCTAATGTTAAAATATACAGTGGTAATCAAGCAATGAACAAGCGTACTTGGACAATCTAAAAATGGACCCAATGTGTTTTGCTCACTCTGTTTCTATTTTAAGAAATCCCCAAACCCCATTTTTAATAATAGAGCTTTCTTCTTTCATAAAAAAAGGGAGGTTGCTTGTTATGGTAATCAAACCCTATTTCACTAAAATTCATATTGAGCACTTAAATGCTATTGTCATTGATTGGTGTAAGCTGTTTTTAAGTTTACTTGTTGGAATTGTTAATGAATTGTATGGAAATCTTGTTGATTCGGTAAAGGAACAATTAATTTGGGTTACTAAGGAAATGATTGATGTTTCTGCTAAAGGAATTGATAGTTTGTTAGTTTGTTTAATGAGGTAAATTATTGGTGGTGATTTTAGTGATGGGAATATTTGGTTATGTTTCGAGTTAGTGAATCTTTGTTTAAGTAAATGGGATTGTTTGTTACAAGAAAAGCCTGTAGTTTTGACCAATGCACTATATACATTTCTTCATTTATTAACTGATCATTGTAGGGTATTGAATAATCTAAAACTAGAGATGTTGAGGCAGATGGAGATTGAGTTTTGTGTCAAAATGTTGAGGGATCAGTTTCAACTTTGTTTGAAGATAGGAAGGGATCTTGTTCGGTTATTACAACATTTGTTTCATGTACCATTTTAGCCCTCAAATAATGGAGAGTTCCATTTGCCTCCAGAATTTCCTTCTGTAGCCCATCTTTATCTTCAGCCATTGATCTGCAGTGATTTACCATCTCTTCCTTTTCCTTGATTAGATTCTGCCATTCAGCCTTCTTCTATGTTAGTTCTTCCATAGTTTCCTCAAGTATCTTCTCCATTTTTGAAACTTTCAATCTCAAGTTATCATCTTTGTTATCATCTTCATAGTGTGACATAACAAGCATAGAATCCATTGGTATGTTTATTGCCAATGGGGTTGCTCGTACCCCTCCAATAGGGTATCAATTCTTTCACTTTTTATTTTATAAAAAAAGAAAAAAAGGTGATTAATTTTATCATTGTTTACAGGTGGAATAGCTGGAATCACTTTCATTGTAGTATAGATGAGAAGACTATAAAAAATACTGGTAAGCTTCTTAACTTACTCTAATTATTTACATATAGTCATTTTCATTTTAATTAAATAAAACCCATAATTTACATTTAAGTACTTGCTAAGATTTTCAACTTCAAATACTGAAAGTTTTAAAACTTGTGCTTGAGCATTAATTAAATTCAATATTGGACTTGGATCATGCATGCTTATCCATTAATTTGATTGGTATAGTAGAATCAACAGATGCTTTAAACCACCTCCATCACCATGCTGTTTCTAGCCTTCAAATCTAATTTATACTTCCATTTTCTTAGTTTTTTTACTTTGAATATTCCAACAGTAGATAATTTCATAATACCTTTTTATCAGCAGTGTTTCAGTGTTCTTTCTATTACAGTAATTAATTATGGTTTGAAACTTTGGGTATTAGTTGCTATTTGTATGCTTGACACGAATGAAAAATGCCCATAAATTGGGTGCACACTTGTTAATTAGGATCTGAATTAGTCCAATCAAGAAATTCTTGAAATTTAATTATAGATTTGATAAATTACCTTATATTATGTTTGAAATAAAGACCCTAATTTTTATTAAATAAAACCCAGAATTTGTATTCAAGTACTTGCTGAGATTTTCAACTTCAAATACCTAATATTTTAAAACTTGTAGTTGAAATTCAATGTTGGACTTGGATCATGCATACTTATTCATTAATTTGATTGGTATTTTGTTGCTGAAAAATATGGAATAGAATCAACTGATGCTTAGGACCACCACCATCACCACTCGCTATTTACAACCTTTAAATCTAATTTATACTTTCTATTTTTATTTTTTTGACTTTGAATATTCCTCAGTGCTCTTTCTATTACAGTAATTAATTAGGGTTTGAAACTTTGGATGAATTTGCTATTTGCATGGTTAGTCGGTTTCAAGTTGATTGGCACGAGGTACAGGGTTTGGTCCCCGTAATATAATTGCTTACTTGTACTAAAAATAAAATATTTGCATACTTAAAACTTTCAATTCATGGTTCGTATATTTATTAAATATAAGAAGAAAAAATCTTTTTTATGAACAATGTGACATAGCACGTTCCATTTCTGTTGATAAAATTATTGTTTTTATCTATTGTCGCATCTGTTGGATAGTCTTGATTTCATTTTGAAACTAAATATGGTGTTCTAGTCTTACATATTCACTTATCCATGAATGAGCATTGCTATTTCCTTTACAATATGCTACTCGGAAAAGGTAAATTATAATGAAGTTATGTTTTTGGCATGATACATATCTTTTGCCAGCTATTCCATCGATTCTCGCTCCTCAAGCTCCGGTTGAATTCCATCGATTTCCCATTTCCACAAATTCATCCTCAAGCTCCGGTTGTAAAGAGTGGATAAAAACTTCATCAGGATCCTTATCATCTTCAACCGCACATGTAGATTTGACACTCACTGCTCCTCAAAATACAAATTTTGAGTCTCCTGCAGGCACCTCTTTTAGTTTAAAGGTATAAAGTAACTTTCTTTGGGTAAGGTATTACTGATTTTTAGGATGACCGTAACAAGTTTTTCCCCCAAGATCCTTTTTTATAGATTTGATTGGGAAAATTGCCCACTATTAGTAGATTTCTTGTTCTCTCATCAGCCACTATATATTTTGGTAGTTTTATTTCTCAATATGATATTAACTAAGGGATGAAAGATTTTGTTTGTTAATATGGATTATTCATTAAAATGCTTTGCACTGAATCGTCAACAAAAATCTATGTTAAATGCTTATTGGTTTCTTAATTTCTTCGAACTAAGGTGATTTATGTGGACTTTGTTTTTAAAACAAAAACGAAGCATTTGGTAATTTATGTGCCCATAAATAACATAACACTTATGTTGCAGGAAAGATGTGCAGGTGCTGATACTGTAGCTCTTGTAGCTCGGATTTTGCATAGATTTAAAACTAATCTCCAATCATTGCTATTAAAGAGTAATACAGCTGTTGTTGAAGATTTCTTTGTGCACCTGGTATGTTTCTTAATTAGTCATTTTCTATCAATTGGGTTAAGAAAATGCACAGAAATTAATACTTGTGTGATTTAAGTTGACTTATGGTTTAGTGCTATGTCTGAACAAGACCAGAATAGTTATTTATAACAGTATTGGACCACTTCTAATCCATATTTTCCTGAAATTAAAAAAAAAAACAGTAAGAAGAGACATTTTGTCCTCTCTTCTTTCACGAAGGATGTCCTGGTTTCTGCTTTGTGTTCTTTGTATATGTATAGTATTAAATAAACGTCAAAGTAGTATGTGTTTAAGATTTTAGTTCCTCCTTTCATAGAAAAGCAAGTTGTTAATGCTTCGTAGACATAGAGATATATTATAGATAAGGACAGGGGTCATTGTACTGGATCTTCTAAGTGAGTCTGTAAGGTATGTCAGAGTAAATTTAATAATTTCCCATTTTGTTGCTTCATTAATTTGGTACATTGAACCTTTTAAACATATAGGCAGCTTCATAATATTCAAGCAGTTTCTTTATTACTTTATACTAAATTCAATTGAATCATTATTTGGTATGATGTGATGAAAAGTCATGATTGATAAATCTGATAGTCTGAAATAGGCTCCTTGTTGCCCCCTCTTGCCTGAAAAAATGGCCCTCTGAACAATTTTAGGATCTGTAAATTATGAGGACTTAAATTCTTAAAGACCTTTAACACTATCTTGTGCTAGATTATTATGATGGCAGTGTCAAGTTACTCTATGTAACTTATGATTTGTAGCTAAAATATTTTCTTTAATCAGTACAAAATGATGACAAACACGCAGCAAGGGGGCTCGATTACGTGTACTTAAACTTCACTTGAGGGACATATACATATGTATGTATGTATGTATCATGTACGCATAAATCGTAGGTAATTATTACCCACTATATTTTTAGTTTTTCTTTTTCTTTACAGTTCTGTTTAGTGTTTCTTACTACTATTTCCTTATCTCAAACAAACTCAAACATTTGTCAGATTCTTACTATCCTCTTCTTAACACCTCTGTTTTTCTTTTCTTACTCCCTTACAAAGTTTAACCCCTTTTTTTTTTGCTAAACTAATTTAAATAACCCTTAAATTTTACTACTTTATTTAAATTAAGTCCTACTTTTTGTACACAACTCGTATTTTAATAAGCCCTTGAACCTTGAATATGAATGAACCTAAACATAAATCAAGCTTCCACTTGAAACTTGGCCTTACTTTCGTATAGATAGGGGTCTATTAAGGCATGAAGAAAGAATAGAAGTTTATCAAAATAAAGCAGTAAAATTCAAGAGTTGTTTTAATGTTTTAGCCAGATTTTACCCTTAGAAATGCCTCTAAAGAAAATACAAATGGGTAACAAAACCCCTTAAAATAAGCTTTTTTTTGTTAAATGCTGTTGAGTTGAACATTTTCAATAGCAATGACTAAAACAAACAACCTTTTCAGCCATGATTGTCAATAATTTCAAACCCTCATACCATTTTCACCTGTTCATGTAGGAAAGAGTACCCGCTGTCCATGCTGTTAATTTGATTTGAAGAAATTTTGCATTCCATTCTTAAAATATATTTAGAGCCTAATAAAGAGGGGGGAATGTATGCTGTTTCCCTACAGTAGCATGTACCTCTCAAGTTTTTGCTCTTGCGACTCAACCCTGCCTGTATATCCCATGTAATAATCTACATAGCATAAGCTAAGCTGCCTTTGTACTAGAACAGCTGCAAGTTTAAGCCCCCTTGTTGTCTACTATCTAAATCAAATTGTTGAAATGCCTTGTACCATATTTAAGCACAATCAAGATTAAGTGATCTTCTCCTAGGAACATAGAAACTAGTTAATGAAATTATTTTAAATCAAATAGAGATATACCCTATTTTGCAGTTTTCATATATAGTTTTTATAGATTGTAAATGATATTATTTAATAGTTAAATTTTGATCTTATTTGTTTTTTTAATATTGCTACAACAATAAAAAATTATATATAAAAATCAAACATGATTTTAATTAAAATGTTAAAATTTAAAATCCATGGTTCGCTTATTTATTTAATATAAGACAAAATCTTTTTTATGATGCTCTCTATTCTTGTCACCAAATTAGTTGCTGATGCTTCTTATTTTTCTGCTGAGGTTTACATATTTTCCTCAAGAGAACCCGTTATGTTTAGTGATTAACTTGGCATTTTACATAGGTTTCACCTTCAAAGCTCGACATAGTTGTCGTGGGAAGCTTTTCATTGAGGAAAAGCCATAAATGTGACATAGCACATTCCATTTCTATTAATAAAATTCTTGCTTTTATCTATTGTTGCATTTGTTGGTAGTCTTGACAAAATTCTTGTTATTTCCTTTACAATATGCTACTCAAAAAAGGCAAAATATAATGAAGTTATGTTTTTGGCATGGTATATATCTTTTGTTGGCTATTCTACCTGTGATTAACTTGTAATCTTTCACTTGTTGCAGATCATCTTATCACAAGAGAAGAACATTCAGAGACTTCAGGAACTTGTGCGGAGCCTTCAGCAGCAACTTTTGCCTATTATTTTTTTAACTCTCTATTAAATTTTGCCTAGTTTTATCTTTACCTGAATTTTTCTATTCAAATTTAATTTAAAGATAACTTTTAATTAAAACATATTTTTAATGTTTTATTTTAATAGTTAAAATAATAAATTAATTGATAATAAATTAAATCATTAAAAATCATGGTTGTGTTGATGATATTTTAGTAACTTTTTGTGTTTGTAATATTTGGATAGTATAATGACATGATAGAATGTCATTACAATGTTGTAAATTTTTGAGGTTGTAAAATTTTATAACATATGGATTATGACATATAAACTAATAAAATCATATAAATTTTTGTTAATGTAAGAATATTATGTTTGGATGTGAAATAATATTCTCAAGTTATTTATTACTTTTAATATTTTATTTTTTATTGTAGAATAATTAAATTATTTGTTTCACTAATGATATTTTTATTATTATTTTAGTATTATATATTATGATTTTTTAATTCATATAATAATAATAATTGTATTAAGAATTTTATTAAATTATCTATTATTTATTAAATTATATTTAATAATACTTATGTTAAAATATGGTTAAATTATTTAATATTTTTATTAAATTATTTTTAATAATAATCTTATTAAAATTTAATAACAAAAACAATAATCATCTACCTAAAAAAATCTACTAAGGGTATTCTGGTCATTTTAGGTTTTTTCCTTATGCTATTACAACATCATCCTATTCAACCAAATACAATAATACTATTACAGTTCTATTCTATTCCATTCAACCAAACAGTTGAATTACTTATTACAGTTCTATTCAATTACAACTATATTCAATTACAGCCTTATTCTATTACAGTGAACCAAACGTATTGTAATATTTCTTTATCAAACAAACAAATAGCAATGCTTGTTCTTAAGAAAAAAAATAATAGATTTGTAAATACATTATGTTAAAATTTAAATAATTTATTAAAAATTTAAATATTTGTTAATACATTATTTAACAAATACCAATATTTGTTACCCTTTAGGCATTATTTCTTAATAAACAAGAAAAAAAGTCGTTATGTGTCAAATTCTAGTTCTCACAAAAGACAGTTATTACTTATTAGTAATTTTATTTCGTTTTTGTTTTTGCACAGTTTCTCTCTCTGATAAACTGTTTTTTCCCTATTATTTCCCCAAATTAAAGGAAGTGAAATCACTAAAACCCTAATCTTTCTTCATCGAAAACCCTAAAAACCATGAACATCAACAATTATCCAATTGCAATGGAATCCCCGTCTGAAGCTTCAAAAGATGCCCAATCTCTTCAAGCCCTAGCTTCGGGTCCTTTCTCTTCTTCTCTTTCCTCACTGTCTTCCTCATCTCGAACCCTCCCTTCCAATCAAGACTTTCATTTCTTTAAGAATTTCGACGGTTTCAATCTCCCCATTAATCAAATTGCCAAAATATCGGATTCTTTGCTTGAATCCATAGGCTCATCGGCTAAAACATGGTGCGTCAATAAAGCGATCAAATTTCCTGACAGAATTGGGAGTATAGCCGATGATGAAGCTTATGATTGGCTTGTTGATATCAACGACGAAATCTTGGAACGATTTGACGTTTCCGTGGATGAATTCCAAAATATCCGAAAGAAAGAAGAGGAAACGGGGAGGTTTATCGGGTCGGATCCGGAAATTAATGGGTTTCAATTGGTTTACGAGAAGAAAAAGAAGAAAGGGGATGTTGGGTTAATGGGTGACTCGGTTGCTGAGTCAGTGAGTGGGAAGGAAGGTGGGTCTCCGAGTTATTCTGGAGTGAGGGTGAAGAAATGGGCGTTGGCTGCAGGGACGTCGGGGAAAGCGAAGGTTCCGTTTCATATACCAACAATACGGAAGCCGCAGGAAGAGTATAATATTCCTGTGAATAATTCGAATAAGCCTTTCGAACATGTTTGGTTGCAAAGGAGTGAGGATGGGCAGCGCTTTGTTCATCCACTGGTGAGTGTTTCTTCTTCTTCTTTTCTTGTTTAATTTATCAAATTTTGAAGCTCCTTTTATCGAGTCGGTAAGTTGTTTGAATGCTTTGCGCAGAAATGATTCCTATGGAGACCGTATATATATATATATATATATATATATGAATAGGGCGACCTTTTAAAGTTTTCTAAAGTTAAAGAACCTTTCAATGGTTTATAGGAAAGCATCTTCAAAGTTATTTTTCTTATTTTCTTTATTGATGCCAATGGTGGTGTAATTAATGGTAACTAGAAGACAGAGGACCGCAATTGTTTTTAAGAATGTTATCATGTTCCTAAGAGCCATCTTAACAGTTTTAGATACGGATTTGTTAATAAAATTCACTTTAATTCCTTTTTATAACTCAGTATCTCACACACATTCAATTGTGTTCAACAATAGCTTCTATGTAATTAGCTGGGTTATCTCTGGTAAATTTGTGGTGCCTGCCAAAATTATAATTAAAAAACCCCCTTCTGTTTTGCACTTTACAGGAGAAGCTGTCTGTTATGGATTTTGTGCATAAAGATATAGCAGATATTGAGCCTGTAAAGCCACCTTCAATTGAGTCTACCCCATTCAAGCTGGTGGAGGAAGTAAAAGATTTGAAGGAGTTGGCAGCCAAATTACGCAGTGTAAATGAATTTGCGGTAAAAATCTGAGAACTAATATTATTTATGTGATCATTCTTACTCTCCTTTAACAGTTGGTAAGACATAGAATGAAGTGTTTACCTGGTCTGAAGAACGGTATATGTATCTCGGGTATTGGGGCTACCAGTTTGACGTGACCTTGTATGCGTCAAACATAGGTGTTCTATTTTTAAAAAAATAATTCTTGTAACATGTTACCACTTTGCATGTAGTTTAAAATTGTAATTGTTCTCAGGTTGATTTGGAGCATAACCAATATAGATCATTTCAAGGATTGACTTGTTTGATACAAATTTCTACCAGAAATGAGAATTTTGTTGTCGATACTTTGAAGCTACGAATTCATATTGGCCCGTATCTTAGGGAATTTTTCAAGGATCCCACCAAGAAAAAGGTTGGCCTCTTTAATGGCTGCAATTATTTCCCATTTTGGTCCTTCTGCACTTTTTAATATCCTTAGTTTACATAGGTTATGCATGGGGCAGACCGGGATATTGTGTGGCTTCAGCGGGACTTTGGCATATATATATGCAACCTCTTTGACACTGGACAGGTTTATACTGCTAACCTGTTACTTCTCTGAACTTGATTAAAATGATAATTTACTGTAAACTCTTGGTTTTGCTGGTATGTTTTAAGAATTGAAGTTATTTTCTTCTATCAAATTATTTATTAGGGTTAATTACGATAAATTAGGGGAGAGGACATTGGTGTCTCAGACTATACATGACAACTCTGTAATTGTGTTTCAGATTATTGAACTAACTTAACACAAATTTTGGATGACTATTGAGATGCTAATCTCATTGGAACTCATTGAAGATGTTAAATATATTATAGGCTTGGGAATATTACTGCTTACTGCAGATTCAAAGAGCCTAATTACTGTACTTTAAGTGCCATTTTCTCAATAGAAATGCTTAGGCATACTTTTGAGTGCAATTAGATATGAATGAAATGATTGTTTGAATTGAAGTTAAAATTGTGTTGGACACCTACCATTTTGTTGACTTATGCTTTTGCATGGTACTCAGGCCTCGAGGGTCTTGAAAATGGAAAGAAATAGTTTGGAACATCTTCTGCAACACTTTTGTGGAGTTACTGCTAACAAAGAGTAGGTTTTCGTTTAAATTTGTTTGATCTTCTTCTTCTTCTTCTTCATTATAAATTGATCATCATCTGTTCTATCTTCCTCATTGCAGATATCAGAATGCAGATTGGAGATTGCGTCCTCTTCCTGCTGAAATGCTCAGGTAACATTGCTTTTGGAATCTGCATCTTTTCTCTTCTCTGTTTAACTCAATTGATCATTTTACAGGAAAAATTTAACCATCTAATCTGCAAGATGGTATTACTGACATTGTACTAGTTTTTACAAGAAAAACTAAACAATCATATAGGAAGTAAATTGTAGTTAGTTTCGAGTTTTTCATCAATATGAAGTAAAACACTTTGCTTTTTGTTTATGATTGCACTGCTTGAAGAAAGTTTCAACGTTCTGTGATTGCAGATATTGAAGAGGAAACTTTCATTGTTTTATGTTAACTAATTGTTTTCCTTCTATTATATTTTTCTATGACAGATATGCTAGAGAAGACACACACTTTTTACTGTACATTTATGATTTAATGAGAATCAAATTGCTATCCATGCCTATGGAACCTGAACATTGTGATGCTCCATTGGTAGAGGTATGATGCAATGAATCATAATTCACATAATTTTCTACATTCACCATCACTTGTTGTATCATAGTCCTGACTTTCTCGGAGAAAAGAAGCTAAGGGATTTCAGTAATCTTTAATCATAGTTTCAATACTGGAAGAGTTGTGCTTCTTTACATATTCCTCCGGCATTTGACGTTTATTTTGTTCGAGCTTCAATGTGTAATTTACAGCTGAGGCTATGTATTCAAAATGTTTAATGCATAAGTGTCCTCTCATTGATTCTTTTTTTTTTTTTCCCTTAAATTGACTTGTTCTTGTTGTCCTCCTTTTTTCAAATAAATTTACTAGGATATATGAATTTGTGAGCTTTGATGCTTTGCAGTATTTATTTTTGACTGCAAAGGTTTCTGGATAGCAGGTCTACAAGAAAAGTTCTGATGTATGCATGCAACTATACGAGAAAGAGCTGCTGACAGAGAATTCATATCTCCACATATACGGGTTTGTTAAATGCTCAGACTACACAGTGCATGATTGTGTGAACATTTAAGTATACCATGTTAATCCAAACTAAATTATGGCCTTTATTCTTTGCCATTTGATATAGGTTGCAGGCTGCTGGTTTGAATGCTGAGCAGCTATCAGTTGTCTTTGTAAGATCATGTTGTTTACATTTTTACATGGCCATTTTGTTTACGTTAAACTAACAGATTGATTTGTTTGTAAACCACAAGATATGGCGAATTTCAATTTTGATATATGTAATTGATGTGAAGATGCCTGACTAGCAAAAGTAGATGGATGGTATCCATTTCTTTGGCTTATATAACCCACTTAAATGGCTTACAGGGGCTTTATGAATGGCGAGACCATATTGCACGTTTAGAGGATGAAAGTACTGGCTATGTATTGCCTAACAAAATACTTATTGAAATCGGTATGAGCACTTCAAGTTTTATCAGTTTCCACTGTATATCCTTTTTTATACTCTACTTATTGGTTTTTTTTTACTTGTTCTTAATTTTTTCTTACCATGAAAAGCCAAGCAGATGCCTGTAACTGCTGGCAAGTTGCGTCGACTGTTGAAATCTAGACTCCCATACGTGGAGCGAAATCTTGGTGCAGTTGTTAGCATCATCAAGCGTTCTATGCAGAATGCTGTCTCATTTGAAGCTGCTGCTCAACAACTTAAAATGGGGCGTGTGCTACACGTAAGAGTTATTACGCTGATTTGATGATCCTAATGTTGACATACTGTTAATATATGTTGTTAATCGGTTAAATTTCTTTTGTTATCTCATTTTACTTTCAGTCCTCAAATTGGTTGCCATCTTATCTAGAAATAAAAGATAGCATTCTGAATTGTAGAATGCTGGCCATATGACATGAATAACAAAATCCAAGTAAAATTCATAATGTTCATCATCAATTATTGTAGGAATATTCTGTAAATATTTTAGGAATATTTTGTAGATATTCTTTTTATTACAATCCCTTATTTTAAGGGATCATATCTCCTATTTAGTATCTTTCCTAACTGTTGTATATAAAAAGATGTAATATGTTATATTGAATTAAGAAGAAAATTCAGAGAATTACTCTGATTTCTACATGGTATCAGCTTAGGTTACGATTTCTTTTTCAACCTAGACCATGTCCGAAACTCCTTCTCCTACTTCGGAGATTACTTCAAATCCAGAAAATTTTTCTGGTTTCGATGCTCCATCAGATTCGTCTGGTCTGACTATCACCTGCCATCGATTGAATGGCAACAATTTTCTTGAATGGTCCCAATCGGTTAAGATTTTTCTCTTGGGCAGAGAAAGATTGGGCTACGTTGCTGGTGAAATCAAGAAGCCTGCTGTGACTGATGCTGGTTTTGCTAAGTGGATGCGTGACAATGGTCAGGTTATGACTTGGCTCCTTAATTCCATGACCCCAAGTATAAGTAGAAACTTTCTTCTTTACACCACAGCCGCTGAAATTTGGAGTGCAGTCCGCGAAACCTACTCTAGCACGGATAACATTGCCGAATTGTATCATGTTGAAGATCAGGCAGCCACCCTTAAGCAAGGAACCATGCCTGTTACTCTCTCCTACAATACCCTTACCGCTCTTTGGCAGCAATTAGATTCGTATGCACAGTATGATTGGGTAGATCTAAGATATGCTGCCCTTTATCAGCAAATTGTCACTCAACGAAGACTTTTTCAATTTCTCCAAGGCTTAAATAAGGACTTGGACGAGGTTCGCGGCAGGGTCCTGGCTATTTCTCCTCTTCCCTCCCTTTGAGAGGCTTTCTTTATGGTCAAGAAGGAAGAAAGCCGAAGGTGTGTGATGCTGTCTGATGAACCATATTCCACTCCTGAAAGATCTGCATTACTGACCCATCAATCATCTCCCTCTTCCAAACGGGGGAGACCTTGGTGTGATCATTGCAAAAAGCCTGGCCACTCTAAGGAGAAGTGTTGGAAGCTTCATGGTAAGCCTCAGGACTAGAAGTCCAAGAACTCTCGAGATAATAAATCAAGCCTTGTCGCTGCCACCTCTGTCACTAGCTTCACTAAAGAACAGATTGCTGAACTTCAAAAACTGTTTGGAAAGTTTCAAGGGTCTTGTGAGGGTAATCTGGTCATAAAAGAACCAGAAGGTAACCTTTCTTCTACAGCATTTTTCTCCTCCCAGTTGACTCCTAATTGGATCCTCGATTCTGGTGCTACGGATCATATGACTGGTAACAAGGCCTTGTTTCACAATTTTTTCCATACCTTTGGTAAAGCTGTCAAAACGGCTGATGGTACCTTGTGCAAAATAGAGGGACATGGCACTGTTATTCTTAATGAACAGATTGCACTTAAAAATGTTCTCTTTGTACCAAATCTGGCGTGCAATCTCATCTCTGTTAGTAAACTGTCCACAGACTTGCACTGCTCTGTAATTTTTAATGATCTTGATTGGACTTTGTAGGCATTGAACTCGAAGAAGATGATTGGTAAGGCCAGCTTGCAGAGTGGTCTCTACATCCTCCCTACCTCTCCTAAAATCGAGATCTCGAAGTCGTTTACCGCTTTAGGAAAAGTTGATACTGTTATGTTATGGCACTTTTGTTTAGGCCATTCTAGTTTCCAATACCTTGCAAAATTGTTTCCTGCTCTATTCATTAATAAAAGGCCTAATTCTTTTTCTTGCAAAGTTTGCTCTCTTGCCAAACATACTAAATCATCTTATTTTCCTTCTACATGCAAGCCTTCTTACCTTTTTGCTTTGATCCATAGTGATATTTGGGGCCCTTCTCGGGTGAAGAATGCTGATAATTGTAAGTGGTTTATCACTTTTATTGATGATCACAGTAGGATAATTTGGACTTATTTGCTGAAAGATAAATTTGAAACTGCTGGTGTCTTTGTGCAATTTTATAACATGGTTCTCACTCAATTTGTGTCTAAAATCCAGCTCTTTAAATCTGATAATGGCAGTGAATTTTTTGCTAGGTCTTTAGGTGATTTTTTTAAGGAAAAGGGCATAGTTTAGATTAGTTCTTGTGTTGGAACCCCACAGTAAAACAGCATTGCTGAAAGAAAAAATAGGCACCTTCTTGAAGTTACTCGTTCTCTTCTATTTACCACTAATGTTCCCAAATATTTGTGGGGGGAAGCCTTATTAACTGCCACATATTTAATCAACCGGATGCCTAGTAAGGTTTTAAAATTTCAAACGCCTCAATCTATATTTTTGCAGCACTTTCCCCATTTTAAGCCTATCTCCTCCATTCTACCACTAAAAATTTTTGGCTGCACTGTTTTTATCCAAAATATTCCTCCTAATAAGTCCAAGTTAGATCCTAAGTCTTTAAAATGTGTATTGGTTGGGTATTCTTCGCTTAAGAAGGGTTATAAATGCTACCATCCTCCTTCTAAACGATTTTTCACCACTATGGATATAACATTTTATGAGCAGGATCCCTATTTCACTCAGGCTGAAATTCAGGGGGAGACATGGAGTCATTTTCAGCCACATCAAGTATCTCCTCCTAATCTTCATTCTCAACCTTCAGAATTGCCATCTTTTTCGTCATTACCTGCAGATCTGTCACCTGTGACTACTCCCATTGATTCTCCTGTAGTACCTATGACTAATTCACCCACACCCACTTTAAACACTCTTCCTGAAAATACACCTACTCCAATTGACAGTCTTCCAAAAACACCACCACTCAAAAAACTTCGTGTCTACACAAGAAAAAGAAGACATATCCCTGAGACTGTTTTGCAATCTGATTCTTGCCGAGAATTGGGTTTGGGTCCAGCTGCCGAAATGGAAGAAGAAATCAGTAAGTCCACTACTCTAGATGACTTTCCTATTGCTATTAGAAAAGGGGTTAGACAGTGCACCAAGCATCCTATTGAAAAATTTACTAGTTATAATTCATTGATGTCGTCTTTTCAAGCATTTACAGCAACCTTGGATAAAGAACAGGTTCCCACAAGCATAGCTGAAGCTCTAAAGGATCCAAAATGGAGAAGGGCTGTTGAAGAGGAAATTTGTGCACTAGAGAAAAATGCTACTTGGACCGTTACAGACCTTCCTCAAGGAAAAAAGGCTGTTGGCTGTAAATGGATCTTTGCTGTAAAGTATAACTCCAATGGCAGTATCCAACGATACAAAGCTAGACTAGTGGCCAGAGGTTTTACGCAAACATATGGGATAGACTTCACAGAAACTTTTGCACCTGTGGCAAAGCTTAACACTATTCGAGTACTCACACCAACTTGATGTAAAAAACGCATTTCTTAATGGCAAGCTAGAGGAAGAAGTCTATATGAAATTGCCACCTGGCTTAAAGTCTATTGAAGGTAGCAACAAGGTTTGCAAGCTCAACAAGTCTTTATACGGGTTAAAACAATCACCCAGAGCTTGGTTCGAGAGGTTCACTAAAGTCATTCTTCAAAATGGCTACAAGCAGTCCCTTGCCGATCATACGCTTTTCATCAAGGTAACTTCTACAAATAAGAAAGCTATCCTAATTGTGTATGTGGATGACATCATTCTTACTGGAGATGATGAGGAAGAGATTAGCAATTTGAAGAAGTTGTTAAACAGGGAATTCGAAACCAAGGACTTGGGAAAGCTAAGGTATTTCCTAGGAATGGAGGTGGCAAGATCAAAAGGACTTGTGATCAACCAGAGAAAGTATGTACTTGATTTACTCAAAGAAACTGGTTTTCTTGGTTGTAAGCCGGCTGATACACCAATGGAGGCAAACTTGAGATTCAACAAAGAAGATGGGTCCTTAGTAGACAGAGAGAAATTTCAAAGGTTAGTTGGGAAACTAATCTATTTATCCTTGACAAGGCCAGATATAGCTTTTCCCATGACTAATTCTACTGAAGAGCATATGGCAGCAGCAAATAGAATTCTCAAGTACTTGAAGAAAACTCCAGGACAAGGCTTAATGTTTAAGAAGACACAAGACAGAACTGTTAAGATTTTTACAGACTCTAGTTGGGGTGGAGATCTCACTGAAAGAAGATCAACTAGTGGCTACTGCACTTTTGTTTGGGGTAACCTTACAACTTGGAGAAGTAAGAAACAATCTGTTGTTTCAAGAAGTAGTGCTGAAGCTGAATTTAGAGCACTAGCTTTGGGGATATGCGAAGGAATTTGGCTACTTAAATTACTAAAAGAACTTGGCGCAAATCAGGAGGATCACTTTGAAGTTTTGTGTGATAATCAATCTGCCATTCAGATTGCCAAGAACCCAGTTCAACATGACCGAACAAAGCATGTTGAGATTGATAGGCATTTTATTGCTGATCAAGACAACAAAAAGACAGCCACTCTTTCTTACATTCCTTCAGAAGGACAGATTGCAGACATTCTTACCAAGGCTTTGCCAAAGCCTGTGTTCAATAAATTCCTATTCAAGCTGGGATTATACAATGTATATTCTCCAGCTTGAGGGGGAGTGTAGGAATATTCTGTAAATATTTTAGGAATATTTTGTAGATATTCTTTTTATTACAATCCTTTATTTTAAGGGATCATATCTCCTATTTAGTATCTTTCCTAACTTAGAGTTTCCTAAAATAGTGACATAGGTTGTATATAAAAAGATGTAATATGTTCTATTGACTTAAGAAGAAAATTCAGAGAATTACTCTGATTTCTACAGTTATCAATTGAAGTTACAAAAGTGAATAATATGCCAGATAACTGGTTCAAATATATGCAATCTGTTAAACCTTATTGAATAGGCTTTAGAAATCTATTTAGTTGCTAGAATGGGTTGAAAAAGGGTTTATTTTACACTTTTCTTTGTGTTGCTTCTGTTTGTTCCAATGAACAGGCATCGGAAGAATGTGTAGCAGTTAATAACGGAGCTGTAGTCATACCTCCTGAGATTCGTACAGACTTAAAAATTGCAGAGGATAGAACAGAAGTCATAGATGGTGGCATGAGGGGACTTGATGGGAAAACTGCAAAGCTTGCTTCTCCTCCACGTAAAGAATTAGTAAAGACTGGAAGCAGTATTCCTGGACCTGACACGGACAAAAAACAAAAAAGATACCATATGGAGCCGGTTGTGAACAGTATCTCAATGTCTGTGAGAGAAGGTCTTACTGATTCAGGGCTGAGTCCACCTTCGACAAAGGTTGTAAGTTAATCCTTCGTAGATGCATGGTGATCTATCTTCTGATATGTAGCTGCTGGCTAAAATATATATTCGTGGTATAGGCTGGTGGAGCAACTGTTCAGATTCTGAAGAGACCTAACTGTGGCTTTGGGGCATTTCTGCTGAATTCTGCCACGAAGAAAAAATCTGATATAGATAAAAAGGTGAGCCAAGTTATTTTGCTACAATTCTTTATCCACTGCAATGTTTTTAGAAAAGCCGATCTCCCTCTTTCTGGCTTTGGTTTGGTTCTTTGTGAGTGAAACTTACCAAGACGCTCAGATGAAGTCCATGCACATAGTTTTAACTGTTTCATTCCTGTATCTTTGAATTTATTTATAGGTTTTGATTTGTTCAATCAGTCTTTATGAATAGCAATTCTTTGCTAACTTGTTTACTGTTATCTAGAAGGAAGAGAACAAGTTCGAGCAGATCAGATCTTCGGTGAATCTACCATTCCACTCATTTTTGGGTATAGAGCAGACAAAACTGGTGACGGAGGAGGCAACTAAAGTATCACAAATTTCACAGCCTGAAGAACCTGTTCCTGTGGTAGCTACGGAGTTGTCATCTGAAGATATAATAATGTTGGAAGAAAATTCAAACAAAGATGAATCAAATGATGGTGGTGGTGGCCCAAAACCCAGTGATGCTTCTGTCAGTGATAGTCCTGTTTGTTACACCTCGGAAACAAATAAAGGTGACAATGAGGAGACTATGTCCCTATCTGATTTATCTACAAGCTTCCAACAATCCACCCAGTCTTTTAAAGTCAAGGAATCAAAAGAACAAAGTGGTTCTTTGCAAATAAAGCCATTTGATTATGAGGCAGCCAGGAAACAGGTTAAATTTGGAGTAGACACAGAGGAAAAACCAGGAAGTCAAGTAACCTCTGCCTATAAGAAGAAAAGTTCTGCAGTCGGGCTGCTGCCAATAGATGATGGGACGAAGCTGTTCCCTCAAGCTAGACGACGACAAGCTTTTCCTGCATCAGGGAATAGGATTGCAACTTTCCGGTGAGTGTCTCTGATGATAAAATTATAGCTCTGCATGACAAATGAAAAAAGAATTTTGCGTTTCATATTTAAAATTTTGATCAATAGAAAACGATCACAATCTTGTTTAGGAAAGTTTTAAACTTATTCCTATTTTGGAGTTCTACTAAATACACGGAAAAATTTAGTAAATTAAATATATTCGTATTGGAAAAAGCATAGATGTATCTAATAATCAAACAAAAGGTAATGATCTATTTAAATGTCGGTCTCTTAATTAAAACTTAATTAAGCAGAAAACAGGTTGTTGAGCATTTAAATTTACGAAAAATAAAATTTTTGATAGATAGTGGAAAGTTATCACTATTAACATTAATTTAGTTATTGAGTTTACCAATTATATTTTTATAAATAAACTTGTATTGATTATCAAATCACTTAAAAATGAAGAGAAAAGTTATTTGTTAATTTTACTAATGTAATTTTCTCGCGGATTGTTATGGGTGTTACATTAACAATTAATTATTTTTTAAAAATAAAGGAATTAAAAATATTTTTAGCAAAAATAAAGGAATTAAAAATATTTTTAGCAAGTTTTTATTAATTTTTAACAAATTTAACAAATTTTAAAATAATAACTTTGTTGAAATTTTAAAAATTTTACAAAGTAGTTAATTGTTATGTGACATTCACATGGCAAGTTAACAAACGTTAATTATTTATTTATTTTAGTGTAATTTGACAAATAATATAAGTTTAAGGTCTAAAAAAGATTAAAAAAATTTAAGTGAATGGTTAAAATAATTTTTTTTATAAAAGTTAAAGGGTCAAATAAGCAATTATGTTTATTAGTAATTATTATTTATTAACTATAAAATTTATGTCTTGATTTGTATGGAGTAATAGTTAAAATTATTGTCAAACACTTGTTTGTTGTGGTTTCAAACTATGTTATCTCATTTTTATTATTATATAAAAAGAAATGTGAAATTTATTTAAATAATAATAATGGTAAACCATATTTGTTGTCATTTAACTATTAGTAAATATCCTTTTTAGTCATCCAACAATGAAAAGTTTCAAAAGATTTATTTAATTATTCAATTTTATCTTTTTTTAATCACCAGCGGATTAATGTGGTAACTTTTAAAATTGTCATGATAGTAACTTTAACCCTCTAAGATTTATAAATTATGTCAATTTAGTTTTGATTGTAAAAAAATTAATCTTCAAAATTTACATATGGTGTAATTTTTTTTTTTTTTGCAGTTTTGTTTTTTTTTTTTGCTACTTTGATTTAAAAAGAACGAGAAAAATATGAAAATTGCAATATTAGATTTTGGGTGTGCTCCATTTTTGCATATCTTAATCAAGTTTAGTTAATAAATTTATTTTTTTAGTGTTTTAGGTGAAAGTGTAATGCCCTTACCCAAGCCTGAATCTAAATCCGATTAAGGATTGCTACATTTTGAGTCAAACACCACACTTATGAACAAAATATGTCATTCAAGTTTGACTCATCTAGAAGACTTAATTAAGCTCTTTTAACACTTTTAGAATCATTTCGAAGCTCCTTATACAATTTGGTTGCCTTTGTAGGCCATTTGGGCCTTTTCTATGTGAAACTAATGTAAATATGGCTTTCGGAAGTAGAGGTACCGGTACCTAGATCTTATGTATCGGTATTTCTACATGTTACTATTCACTTTTGCATTTTGCCTATTTATGTACCAATATTTAACCCTTAGATATTGTGATACGAATGAGAGTGGATGAATGCGAAAACGGATCGTAAAATTTGTTAAAGTCACGAATTTGATTTAGGGTTCTAGATATTCAAAAATAAATTTAGATTTTGACATAACTTGAAACGCAATAGAATCCAAGTTAAAATAAATAAATAAATAGGATAAATAAAACAGAATAATAAATCAAAGATTAGAACAATAAGGAAGAAAATAAAGAAGATAGATGGAAAAATAGAACGTGGTAGGCCTCAAAAAGAAAACTCAAAAGAAATTATTGAAAAAAATTCAAAAATAATTTATTAACTCAAAAGAGAAGTTGAATAATAATGAATTGTTTGATTTGTGTACAATGCAAATGTCTATATATAAGCTAGCTAAATAAATTTAAATAAAACTCTTAAGTATACTAGAATTTTAGTTAATTTAAACAAGAATTAGTTTTAAACTAAACTTTATTGTTGACATAAAACTCCTAAATAACTTAAAATAGTGAATAATTATTAAAAATTCGAAATAATAAAAAAATAAAATAATAAGAGTTGTCAAAAAACAATATTGGGCTCATATATAATAAAAATTAAGCCCAAAACTTGAACCTAATATGATTTAAACTTGAATTAAAAGTCCGGGACTCGTAATTTTCATCATAATCTTGTCCTGAAATTTTGCTCGCACAGTCTTCATTAAAACAGTCATAATTTGAGCGCCTGAACTTAAAATATAACGTCCCAAAATTCGACCTAGAAGTTTAGACCGAATCTCGGAGGTTACATTGATCACTGAAGTGAGCGTGGGAAAATTTGTTTAACAACATGAAAACATTATAGTATTAATAACAGAACTTACAGTCTAAAATTTGTTTACATAACATCAGATTTACAGAAAACACTTTATTAACTAGTTTAAAAAAAAGTGACGTTTTCGAGACCTTCAACGAGCTGAGTCCAGCTACAGAAGACGGTAATGTACCTGAAAGAGGAAAATTGAGGGGGTGAACTACACACGCTCAGTGTGAGTTCAAAACGAGAAACATCAGATTACAGAAGAGATTTCCAGATAGCAATTCAATAGCAAAACAAACTTACAGAGAAATGTAGAAACAAAAAACAAACTTGGAACTAATGTCCTAACAAAACAAAACAACTCAAGCACACCAAGTCACGCGCACGAACGTACGCACACTTAGTCATAAGTGTTTTCAGTCAGACAGAAAAATAGTCAAATAATAAAAACTCACCCATCCAGCCAAAACACTTCTCCGTCCCTCGATCACACCCCAAAGAGCTAATTAAGCTCATCCGTAAGTGTTTTCAGTCAGACAAAAAAAATAGTCAAATAATAAAAACTCACCCATCCAGCCAAAACATTTCTCTGTCCCCTAATCACACCCCAAAGAGCTACTTAAGCTCATCTAATCAAACACACCACATAGGACCTCAAAAAGCTCATCCAACTCTACACACCAAGTATGTGGATTGAGCCATTCAAAAATTAATACGCAGCAGAGCTGATGTATATACAGTGCAGTACAATGCGGTAATCTGCTGTACAGATATATTACAGTTTAAATTGCTAGATCAGAAAATGGTACGTAGCAAAGCTGACGTACTCACGGTACAGTATGGTAAATCGCTGTACGAAAAATTACCGTTAAATTACCAGATCAGATAAAGTTGACTTACTCGTGGTACAGTGTGGTAAATCGCTGTTGAAAAAGTTGCAATTAAACTGCTAGATCAGATAATGGTACGCAGCAAAGTTGACGTACTCCCGGTACAGTGCGGTAAACCGCTCTACGAATAAATTGCAGTTAAACTGCCAAATCAGATCAGAATCAGTCTCCTTCCTCTTTAAACCCAAACCCCAAATGTTTTATGTAAGTGTATGTATGCAGACAGGCGTACAGAATCAGGATACAAGATTTCCAGACAGTCATCAGTTACAGAATTCCTGTGCACTCAAGGGTGTGCACAATACACAAACACTTATACACCAATCACTTAGAATTAGAAATGTGTACATCAACCTCAAGCAACAATCAAATAATCTACTTAAATAGAGGTAAATCTAAACGAAACACACCAGTCTAGGCGGAATCAAAGTCCTGACCAACTTTACTAAGATCTAGCCAAGGGTCGGAACACACAGAATCATAATCAAAACAAAAACAAACACAACACAAAAACTGGCGACATAAGGCCACATGGCCGTGTGCCCCGATCGTGTGGAAAAGCCCAGACCGTGTGGGGGTCTACACGCCCATGTGAAGGCCACAAACGCCCATGTGGAGGGGACATTCACTCGTGTGGGCAGCCCGTGTAACTCATTGTCCAAAAGTACTAAAAATTAAGAGCAGAGGAAACACGACTGTGTAGAAAGCTCACACGTTCGTGTGGGGTCACATGCCCGTTTGGTTAGGCCGTGTGGTACCAAAAATCATCGAGAACTCTAAATTTCCAATTGCACACGCCCATGTACCCAAGGGAGATGGCGTGTGAAAATTGACTAATTTTCTCAAATCAGCCACATGGCTGTGTAGCACCCAAATTAGCCCAGAAACCTTAATTCTCAACTGCACAAGTCGTGTGAACCACCAGTGTAGGGGCACACGCCCGTGTGGCCACCTGTGTGGTCAAGAAACCACACTGAAATAGGCTACAAAATATGTTTTTGATGTCAAAACGATCCCCAACCCTCATTAACTCAAGAATAAGTCAAAAGCACACAAAATTCCAAACGATTTCGCAACAACGACACTTCAGTTGATAAATTTTAATAACCCATAAACCATGTCGAAATTCACAGAACCAAATCAGAATTTCATTAATAAAAAAAAGAAAAATTTTTCGAAACCACACCTGATTTCGTGAACCAAAGCCCCCGAACGGATTTAACGTCACCACTTACTCGATTCAAAATACAATTAGATGGAACATAAGGAAACGATTCGCCTCAGACGAACGGCAAGTAACATAAATGTAGAAATAAAAGAATAAGAAAAGAATTGAAGAATGGAATGAACCTCAATAGAATTCTGAAAATTTGGGAAAGAAAAATAAACAGAAAAAAGAAGAACGTGAAGAGAGAGTAATGGAGATAAAGAAAAAAATGTGATCTTTTTTTTTTTTTTTTCTGAAAACCACTTTTTATCTTTAAAAACAACAAATACTTAAATAATTTAACACAAAATCAAAAAATAACTTGAACCAAAATTCGAATAAAACCAAATCTTCTCTAACACACATGGGGATTCGAACCCAGAATTGAGAGGCAAATTAACACACAACAAACCACCAGACCGGCAGGTCCATTCTGACATTAAAACGCAGAAATCAACCTAGTTTCCCAACCTACTCACTGACCTTAAGCACAAATCTCAAAAACTTCTAACCCTAAATTCGGGGTGTTACATAAAATCTAGTGATTCAAAGTGTGTTTCGAAGCTAAGAGATAGGTCTTCGAACTCCATGAAGACATCCCAAGCTTGAATATTGATAGATTCGGTGAATGTAATTTGATAAAATTTACCTCATCTGTGCATGTATCATTCCCTCTTTCCTAAAAAAGATTTGTCATTGAATCTTGTATTTGATTGAATCTTGTTTTGTTTTGATTTGCTTGGCCTTTGACATTGTTGTTGGGCCTTAAGGTAATGTGAGCCCATCACATTCATGGTGAGAAATTGGGTTTTGAGACTCGTATTATTCCCCCTTCCTCAAGAAGATTTGTCTTCAAATCTTTAGCTGCACAAAAAGAAAATGGATTAGAACAAATAACAATAAAAACGAAAAAAAAATATTTATCTAAACTTTCTTGTGCACCAAAACTATCCCCAGGATCAAAGATATGATTTTGATCTCCCAAATGAGCATGGATCAAGTATTTTTCCTTCAAAAATAAACTATCAACACTAAACAAAGAAATATTAGGCACATGAGTGATAAAGTAAAAAATAACCTGTAGCTTTCTTTGAATATACATAGTCATCCATAAGAATTTTCAACGATGAGTCAAGAATTTCACATAATTATAAAAATCAATAATGTTAAGATTATGTAAAAATTATTATTAAAGGTCAAGATAGAAAATTTTATTGGAAGAGCAAATATATAAAATGCTTTAATAAACCTATCTAGTGTAAGAGAATTACTATTTTTAACCTTTACAAATCTACATAAACCTATAAAATCAATCGAACTTTTAGACTAAGGTTTAATGAAATTTGACCAATGAGAAAGCATGTTGTAAGGAAAAACAAAATCAGTAGCATACTTATCAAAAACATTTATTGTATGCCTTCTTAAATCATTTTGTAATGTTTTTTTTTACCTTTCTTATCTTTTAGCACTTGTGGAGAATTATTAGTGTTCAACTTACCTCTCTCCCACAAGTAAAAGTGTCGATCGATAGTAGAGTATTGTAATTGGAAGTTTATCAATGGATCATTAAAATCCTGTAACAAGGAAACATCACTAAATAAATTCGAGTTATGGTTAGTTAAAACATAATCATTCTTCACTTTTGCATGAATACTTTCTTGTTTTTCATTTTCTTTTCCCACTTGAGAACTCTCCAATTTTACCTCATATGTATATTCACTCATCAAAAATGGACCATCAAGTAGACTTTTATCACTCAAAGTCTCTTTTCTCTCTGTCTTTACAATTTTTTCTTTCTCACTTCCCATATCCCTCTCACAAGTATTATGAATATTCAATTCAATACAATATATCTCAATTGAAGAACATTATGTTTCAATCTCATCTAACTCCATAGATTTGAGAAAAAAATTCTCACTATTATCTTTTTTTTATCAACAAAAATATCGTCTTGGCAAAATCATGACTATAATGCTCATGCCCTTTACACGTAAAATATTCAATGTCACGAGCTCTTTGTTGTTTTGGAAAAAATTAGAAGTGGGCTATTTAGAAGATGTAGAAGAAGGTTTTGTAGGTGCCTCACTTTTCCACTCAAAATGTTTAGTCTCATTATGTTATGGCAGCAACTTATTAGTGGCATAAGGAGGTTTCGAAAAAGTAGAATTAGAACTTGTACCTCTATAATATTGTGATGCACTAAATGGACGAGATTGGTGTTGTTGAAATTGCTGCTCAATCTCAACTGCCTTGTGTATTGCCTCCTCAAGATCAATATAGATTTGAAGATTAAGAGCATTGGCTATTGAAACATTCAAGCTATCTACAAACTGCACCATGGTAGTCTCTTTATCTTCTTGCACGTTTGCTTTTTGCATAAGGATCTCCATCTCCTTAAAGTACCCATCAACAGATCGATTACCTTGAATAAGGCGTTGAAGTTTCGTTTTGATCTCTCTGTAGTAATGAGAAGGAACGTAATGCTTTCGCATTACTTATTTTAACTCGTCCCATGTTTCAGTTACCCTTTTGTAGTTTCTTTGATGATTAAATTTAAATTGAATCCACCAACTCAACGCATAATCTGAAAGTCCACGGGTCGTCAATGAAACTTTTTCCTCTTCTCGGCACTTATAGTAACGAAACATAAGTTCAGGTTTTTATTCCTACTCACAATATGCCTCGAGATCATTCTTTCCTCGAAATTGTGGAATTGAGAACTTTGATTTAACTAAAAAATGTTGCCCACGATCATTATTAATGAAAGTATCATCATTTGCACAAGAGATACGTCGAGCATTTTTTGCACGAAAACGAGACTGATCAACCTTATCTCCCTAATTACAATTCAGATGCTCAATTTTTGTAGTTAAACGTTTCAAATTTTTGCTTATCGTTTCTAAAATAGTGTTCCATTACTGATCGTAAGCAACTTGAACCTCTTGATCCCTTTGCAACTTTTCGATCATAGTATCGTAAATCATTATGAAAGTTAGAAACGAAAAATTAAGCAAACCTCATTGTTATGCACTCATAAATAAAATAAAATTCTCAATGAGGTAAGAATTAATATTGTGAGTAATTTAAAAGTGTCTATATCAATCAATTAGAATGTATTAGAATCAAACTATCAAAACAAACCTAGTAGTACTAAGAATTCAAAATTGGTTAGACACCAAATAATTAATTATATTGCACGGAGGAAGGAATGTGCAATGTGCTTTAACCTACTAACACAATAAACAATAAAGTGTTAGAATGCGTAAAGAAACAATAAAAAGCAAAAAAAAAAAAAAAGGCTAAGAGTCAGTAAGAATTGTTGAAACCCGAAAACTTGAAAAATAGCGAAGCAACTTGACAAACTTCGTTCGAGGTGTTCCTGATTTCCAAAAATCACAAAATTTAGAATGGAACCTGCTCATATAATGTATACTTGATGCAAAGTGCATTTCAAAGCTAAAAAATAGATCTTCGAACTCCATGAAGACATTTCAACCTAGAAGCACCAAGATCCTATCTAAAAAGTCGTTACAAGTCTATTGATTTTCTAAGCTTGAAAATTGGCAACTTCGATGAATGAAATTTAATAAATTTAACCTATCTGTGCATGCATCATACTGGAACTTGAGTACAGGGGAGCTAAAAACAATTCCAAAATACCTCAAAGTCATACTGAATCACCTCCAAATCAATCCCAAACAGTTTCAATCATTTTAAACCTTTATAATACCTGAAATATGACTTAAACAATTACTTGATCATTTATTCTCATTTCACATGTCACGTAACATAAGATTCTAATAATTCCACCTAATCACTAAGCTCGCATACTTGTTTAACACCAATGAACTAAGTACATATGTTGATAAAATATTTCATAATTCATATCTTGGTGATTATATGATATGATTTGTCAAGCTTCATCAAACTCTAACTTCTCGAATTTTTTTTTTTGCAAAATTATGCCTTAAAATTAATGCATTAAGCTTATTCGAAGTTTAGCGAGTATTCACAAGAAATACACTTTTATCTAAGTATTTAATATGTTTATTTTTAATTCTTTAAGTTTACTTATTCATATTATGACTTAATTTAGTCACTTCATGTTAAGGACACTAACTAGTTACTTGTACAACATGTTTTAAGTATAATAATTTATTCATTATTTAATTCACTTACTGCTTATCTCCTTTGGCACCTATTTATTTATCACTTTCCTCAATTCCACTTGGTTCATTAGCTCTTAATAAACAATAGAAAACTAAAAAGGATAGGCGAAATCATTAAGAATCGAAGTGCCACTTACATTTTAACATATTAAGATATTCTTATGACGTGCCATTTATATCCTATTAGTTTTATTTTGTTCACTAAAACTTTACATTACGTTCTCTTCCTTAAGATTATTTCTTTTTAGTTCTTATTACTATTAAAATTTACCATTCTTATATATACTTTCACATAGCATTTTTAATGTCAATTTATTTCATTTCTCACTTCAATTTACTTATGAAGCAATCTTTCACTAGTACCTCATTTCACCTATATATAAATTTTGATTCCACTTAACACTACTTTTCATTTCTCATATTTCTTAAACTAAGTTCATAATATTCCCCTACTTCGCTAATGATATTACTTAGTGATTACTTAGTGATACGTTATCACTTATTCATGGTTTAGTGTAACAAATTATATTTCATTACATTAATTAATTATTTTAGTAATTAAATTGTCTTATTTTACTTATCACCTTTATTATGTTATTCACTTAAATATAAACTTGCACAATTAATTCGCTTTATAAATTATCTATTAAATCCATACATAATTACTAGAATTAACACTTAATTATCATTTATGATCACTTTCTATATTTATTTAATTAAATTCTCTACTCACAATTTAATACACTTATAATATAGTAATTTCTATTTTAATGATTCAATTGCTTTTAAATTTCATCATATTTTTTAGTATTATTCAATTTAGTACCACTTTTTTTAACATATCATGAACACTATAAAATTTCGTATAATATAACTTCTCAAAGTCATCTAATATACTGAATTACTCACTTTAATTCTTAGATTTTATAATATAATTTATCATTTATTCCTTCACTCTCATAATATTTTTAAGTAATTTCACATTCAATATACCTATTATTTCTCATAATTCAATTTAATCATTTGGAAATAAATAGAATTCACATTAGTACTTACTTGGCTAGAATTTGACTTTTGTTTCATTTTCTTCTTTTCACATCTTAGTCACTTCCTCTCTTTTCTCTACACACTTCCACTATAACACTCTTCACTCGTCCTGATGTACGATAGTACAAGTAGAAGGTGCTACTGGTGTACTTTTAAATTGAACCAAGAATTTTCTTCTATAAAACGGAAAATCCAAAACATCATAATGTTCTTTAAATTAAATTGATAAATTTTAAAAGGATTCCAATATGATTAGAATCCATTTCAAATCATTTAACACTTATAGGGGTACGTCCAAATCATAAAACAAAGTTTTGAAATTCATAGGCTTAAAATGAAGTTTTTCGGGTTAAGTAAAATAGGGGATCGATCACAAAAAAAAACTTTAAACAAATTAAATAAAATCATAAAATAGAAAAAAAATGTTTTGAAGGCTTTAAAACAACTTAAAACCATTTGGAAAATTTTTTGAGTGATCAAAAGTGGCCGAGGTCAAGTACATGCCTCAGAGAGCTAAAAATGGCCAAAATAGTGTAATGGCGTTGTCTAGGAGACTAGGTATAGGTACCTGTCTCCTAGGTATCGATACCTAAGTCCTTGTACTATTGATTTTGGCATTCTGCCAAGTTAGGATGCGAGGGTATTGGACCCTAGGCCCTTAAAGTTGAAAATCAGGCAAAAAAACTCTAAAAACATATCCAAAAATCACCATATCATTCTATTATAAACCAAAACATCATTAATCAAAAATTAAACTCATTTAAACTTAAATATAGAGCATAAACACATTCACGGATAGAATGACATTCATAATGGTTAAGAAAACTATAAAGAATTTAAACATGCCATTCCACCTTACATACAAAATAAATATTTGTATACATGTTACCTAGTTTAAGTCCAATAACATTCAAATGTTTAAAATGTAACCTTAAAAGTTTGTTGAGTGATGCGATGCTTCTAAGCTATCATAACGATTTCTTGGTTTTGTTGAGTGATGCGATGTTCCTAAGCTTAAGTCCCTATTTATGCGTTTTAAACCACTAATGCATGAGCTTTTAAGGATTTATTGATAATTTAGTTATGAAATTCACGCTCAAGTCCCTTATTGTAAGTTCATATCATATTTGATTTTTCATTTTAACCCTTAAGCCATTTCTTTCACAAATTCATTTATACATATGTTCTCCTTTTGGACATCTTATCCCATATTATGATTCTCACAATTCAATTTCACTTTCCACCCCTAATGGCTTACTTAATTTAACATTCACCTTAATAACATTATAAGGTTTTTAATTAGGCCATATTTTGTTAGGATATATTATTACACCTTGTTCTTTGTGACTTTCACATTTAGTTATTTATAGTTCATATAGATTAATACCTTTTCAATACGTACCATTAAGGGTATCCAACACTTATATTCATGGTCATCTCAAAAATTAAATTTTAGTTCGTTATGCCTTTAGTGTAATAACCTATACCCGACTCAATCACCAGGTTCGGGTACTGAATGTCACAACAAATCCGAATATCTTAACCAAATTATATCTAATTTTACTACGAACTTAAACAACTCGACCTTTCCAATAACTAACTACCGCTAAGACTCATTTCATATTAAAATTAATTTTTTATAACTTTGGTTCCTTAAAAAAACATGGAAGTTATTTACAAGTTTTGAATTATTGAAAAAATTACAGACGCAAACATTTTAAACCTTGAGGCATGGCCTATAAGGGTGCCCTTTCATAAACATGAGTCAGCTTTCATGTCTAACTCTAACCCTGATGGAGACTAGCTCGGTCTCTCCATTTGATTTCCATGTCCTTATTTACCCTACATTCAAGCAGTAAATTTTTATAAGTTTAAATGAACTTAGTGAGGTTTATTCATACAAATTTATAAAAGGCTACTTAATTTCTAAGAAAATAGATTTTGTGTATAGAGTTAAACTCCCTGGGTTTCGTGGGAAAAATTTATGAACTCAGTTGGCGTAGCCAATGCTACCATTACTTTGAGCTGAATGCTGGCAGTAACAAACTCAAGCTGATCATATCCATGTTCTATCTAGATATATTCTCTTTAGGGTCTTGCCCCCGCTTTTTCTTTTTTCGCTTTCATTCTACTCTTCTTGATAAGCTTCAATACTATCCCCTATTTGCCTTCTCTGATCGGTGACAACTATCTGTAGTTATTCAATTAATTGCCCTGGTTGTGAGTCCTTAACTAAATCATCTTTCCTAAATAATATCCTTTCCTGATACCGTATTTTACAAAATCTAAACGTAGTGAGGGGTTGATTAGCACCCAATTTTCCTTGGTGAACTTGTGCCCCAATGTAACCGTAAGCACTTATTCCTTTAGTCTGTTCCTTTAAGATACTTCATTGGACATGTAGTTTACAATGAACTATCTCTTACTCAGGTATCTCTTGACAATTTCCATACCTGATAGACCTACAAAATTCTTCTAGTGCTTCAAAGCCTTGATGGACTTTCCCCTTTTACTACTTTCTAGCGGACTTTATTGGTCAATCACTCATGAGCTGTCATTAACTCTTATGAATACCTTTTTCGTCTATTCATTCTTTCAACTATCTCCTTATCGATTTCCAATTTAAGATTATATCCTATTATAGCCTATTCTATGCTTGCTTAAACAATATGGGATCTGCGACTTTTTTGGCAGACTCATATTGGTATACATCATGTTTACCATTTTGTCTAAGGGGTCTTTCCCTCCTTTTAAACATAATTGAGTTAAGATGCTTCCTAGGCACCATTCATCACTACCTTTGACGAATTCTCTTATTATCTTGTTAGTCTGTGTTCCCATAAGTGTCGAGTTCATTCTGTCTTGTGACTTGTCGCGCATGTCACAATGTGACTTTTACTTTGTACCTTGGCGGGTCTCTTAGTTAACTGATCTACAGACTTCACGTGCTGTCATAGCCAAATTATGCTTTTGCATACATAACCTATGTTTAATGTCTTGGCAGACTATCCCATGTTTATTGTCTCAACAGACTACCTCATGTTTACTATCTTGGCGAACTACCCCGTGTTTACTGTCCCAATGGATTACCCTGTGTTTTTTGTCCCGATGGATTACCTCGTGTTTACTGTCCCGGTGGACTACCCCATGTTTACTATCCCGACAAAATACCATGTTGCCATAACCGAACTAAAGTCTTACACATGTAACCCTATGTTTAATGTCCTGACCAACTCCATTGGTTACCATAATCGAGCTATGGTCTTACACCGTGAATCATTTCTATAGTGTCGCCCCAAAGGACCTTATCACCGTCACAATGTAACTCCATAAAGTCGATAGACCGTCGTCACGTTGTTGCCCTATAAAGCTAGTCGATATCATTTCGCAATGTCGTATAATCTCCCTTGAATCCCCATTTTATTTCACCCATTCCTCCTTTTCACCTAGTATTCCTATCTTTAACTACCTCGTCAAAGAGTATCCCTCCTTTCTTCGCATCATATACATATAAACATTTGATGCAATTTATTGTATTTATTTCTATAGCATATAGTATGCCACCTATTAACATTTCAATTTATAACTAAATAAACATCCAGCATATATGCATGCAAGCATACTCAGTCACCATGTTCATACACAGTTATGTGCTCATATAACACAAAATAGACATAGACTCATCAAAGTATTCCTATATTTAACTACCCTATCAAAGTATATCCCTCCTTTCTCCGTATCATGTACATAAAAGCATTTCACGCAATATATTGTATTTATTTCTATAGCATACAATACGTCACCTATTAACACTTCAATTTATAACCAAATAAAAATCCGACATACATGCATGCAAGGATACTCAGTCACCAGGTGTAACACTCCTTACCCGTATTCGACACCGGAACAAGGTACGAGGCATTATCGGACTTATCATGCGAGCAAACATTCAATCCTGAGTTACAAATTTGTGTCAAAATTAAAATCAATTGCAATTAATCATAAAGTCCCTAATACGAGCCTACGAGGCCCAAAACATGCATTGGATGTGATTCAGGACCAACCCGAGAACTTTAGGAAATTTTATAGAACTTAGAAAATTTTTGCACAAAATAGGGGTTACACGCCCGTGTGGTTTGGGACACGCCCGGTGGGCAGGCCGTGTGGTCACACACACTCATGTCCCTACCGCGTGTAACTCTTTGACTTGTAACTCATGACCAAATTGAGATCACACGGCCAAGTCACACGCTCGTGTGTCAGGCCGCATGGAAAAATTAATTTTCACAAACTAAGTGAAGAATTCACACGACCAGGGCACAAGCCCGTGTTCGAGGCCGTGTCGTCCATATGGCTGTGACACGGCCAGGGCACATGCCTGTGTACCTACCTGTGTGGACAAAATATAGGCTATTTATCAAGCCATTTTGGTTTCTCAAAACTAGTGTGTAGAGGACACACGACGTAAACACATGTCCGTGGGACTGGCCGTGTATCACACGCGGCCTAGACACATGCCCGTGTACCGACCTATGTGGACAAAATATAGGCTATTTACCAAGTCATTTTGCCACCCTTTAATGCACACACCTACACAACAAAACATAACACCAATCCAAACATATACATACAACCAAATCAATAGCACATCATTCATGAAAGACATCATCATATGAATATACTTATAACCAATATTGGCCCATTTCCAATGGCCTTATACAAAATAATCACCAAACCAAGTAAGCCAACATATTTGGCCAAATCAAATATGACACATAACAAAATGACCAAGTCCTCCTATACATGCCATACATTTAAAAATGCTAAAATTACCAATACCAAAAATGAGAGAGCTGATAGTGTGATCTGAATCTTCGACGATCACCGATCTGAGCTAGCTTGGCAACACTATAAAACAAGGGAAAGAAAAGAGGGAGTAAGCTATATAGCTTACTAAGTTCATATGCAAATAATAAGCATCTTAATCACACAATTTTCCTGCAATTCCCATAATAAAAGATAAAATAATTGTCATTAAAATTCCATAGGTATAACTTACTCAATCACAATCTTACCAAGAGTTCATCATTGATAGCCTTCGTACTTGTGAGTTTTACGTACATACCTGTACCAAATCGTAACATAGCCATACATACTTTCATATCTTTGACATTGTAACACCCCAAACCCGGCCCGGACGTTATGGCCGAATCCAGCGTGTCACATTGAAGTATTTTATCAAAAACCTCTGAGTTCCACCATCCGTCGAACCGCCTACTAAGGATTTCCTGAGAAAAATAAAAAAGAGAGTGAGTTTCGAAACTCAATGTGTACAACCTTCAGCAATAATATATATATCATGCAACACAAATCATCTTGGGCCTGAGCCCAATACAATAACAACATTTAGAGCAATCATGTATGCAATAATGCAATTATGCAATTCTCACCCCATCCAACCGATACACAACATCTCCGTCCAACTGAATCACATTCTGTGGGGATGACTACATCGACCCACCCATCCGATACACATCAAGGGTAGTGCCGGTTGTGGTACTACCTAACGTTGCAACAAAGTTGCTGATCATATATTGGGCTTAAAAGCCTTCGTTGGATCCACGGTCGTCAAGCGACTATACGATCCTCATATAACACTTCCTCCAACATAATTCCCACCCACATGTAACATTATAACACATGAGTGCAACATATAGCATATAGTCATACTTATAACACACAAGGGTAATTTAGTAATTCTACCCTACAGGGGTATTTCGATAATTCTACCCTATAGGGGTATTTCAGTAATTCTACCATATAAGGGTATTTCAGTAATTTACTAACGTATGGGTCTTAATTGCGAACTTTGGCCCGGTAACAAGTCCTCCTTGGCTAGAGTGAACAGACACTAGGCACCAGGTAGGATTCCAGAGAAGAGGAGGTGGGTCATTAAGATTACTTAAGTACCAAGCTCTCCCGAGATCTAATCATAGACATGCATATGCCCATTGCCATACTCTAACCTTACAACTTGTTCACAGACGTGCTTGATAAATTAATTAAATTTTATGTGCTTGAGAATTCATTAGAAACTAGGCTTGCAAGTCCATTACAAAACCCTAGCAAGTCTATAGGCTTTCATTCATTCATATACCCCATCAGGCCCTATCACATTTATACGACTCGTTGGGCTCAATCACACTTATACGACCCATCAGGCCCAATCACATTCATATTCATGCAATCATATGCTTATTCCATCACTTAGTATAAAATTGTCAATTTTACCTATTATGGGCCCTAAGGCCCATTGGGCCCATTTAGCACATTCTGGCCCGGTTGGCCAATACACGGCCTAAGTCCATGAGATCGCCCATGGGGCCTCTACTAACATATCGATTACCCTCGTTCGAGTGTTCGTGCACTTGCGAGACTACCGTAGCTAAACTTTTGGCTTTTCGGCATTTTGGCTTTTCGACATTTCAGCTTTTGTCGATCTACTATGTGTGTAGTGTATGTACACACCTGGTAAATGAGACGTGTTACACTATCCTCAACCTTGAACCTACAACCAATACCAACCTTTAATTAATCACACACTTATCCACAGTATTTACCAAAAATCGAAGCCTTACCATAACCTTACCGTATGCCCTAGGTTCTAATAGCCCTTTCTTAGCTACTAATCACGAATATTCCCTCGATCTGCATCAATCTTAATCGTTAAAAACAAAATAATAGGTGACTTGTATCCAACTCAAGTCACCCTTTTCCTCACCATAGACCATTCGGCCAACTTAACCCAAAATAAGGAACACTTACCCAAAATCTGAAACATATAGATAGCTTTTCGGCAGAGATCTGGAGATCCATGCTTGATTCCAACTCTCCAAGATCTGATCTACCAAAATCAAAGGAATGATGATAGCCCGACAGAGATTCGGTCACTAGAGTATTCGACACAAGGTTTTGGGATGATGAAGAAATAGGCTCCAAGAGCAAAGATTTTCGGCTTTTGAAGTCATGAATATTCGGTCCCCAACAATTGAGATGATGGTGGGACGGCACAAGCAATGGAGAAAGAAGAGAATGATATTCGATTTAAGGCTTTACGAGAGAAGAAAAGAAAACACAAAAGGAAGAGGCGAGGTTTAGAACAGAAAAAGTGAAGGAGGATTCGGCAGAGCACTATAGTTGCCGAAGTAGCACAAAGGGAATTCCAATTGCTGAAATAGCATAGAGGGAATTCGGCACCCCCTATTTATACACAACCGAAACTCTGCCTACCCCTAAAGTCCCAATCGGCTCTAACTTTTCCCCATCTCATCTCCTCGTTTTTCTCTCTGACATAAACATGTATATACACATAAGTTCCTAGTGACATGTCACTTGTATCCTATTCTATTCCTAAAGTTCAACCGAGATTTTCTCACTTGTCGAAACTTTGTCGAATATATCCAAAGAGTCAATCACACAATTTTTACAATAATAAAGCATTAAAACATAAAATAACGATGCATTATTTACATACAAATTTACCTCGGTACAAAAATAGTTGAAATGGACCTATTCATCAAATACTTTGTTTTTTCCCCGATCTAGGTCTGAACCTCGTTTTTTTGATCTATAATAACAAATTTAAGTTATTTAATTATCACATTATTCAATTTGACCCAAAAATCATACTAGGGCAAAAATTACATTTTTACCCCTAACTTTTCAATTATTTACACTTATCCTTAGGCTCGTAAAATGAATTTCTTTCGATTTTCTTCATTACCCAAGCCTAGCTGACTCTTTTTCATACTCATAACAGCCCACATTTTTCTTTTATTCATATATTTCTACACATATTTTACAACTTTTACAATTAGGTCATTTTTGACATTTTTACCGAAAATCACTTAGTAAAAGTCGTTTATCACACATCTAACATACATTTTTTACCATTAGACATCAAAATACATGCATGTCTAATATGGGTAAAATTTTAAACTATGATAATGCTTCAAATTAGTTCTTGGAAAGATTAGATTAGGTTACGAGGATCTCAAAAACATAAAAATCATTAAAAATGAAGCTAGGTGGACTTACAATTGAGCTTGGAAAGCTTGGCCAAAACCCTAGCTATGGAGACCCTTCACATTTGGCTATGGGGGATGAAATTGAAGAAGATGACATCTTTTATTTGTTTAATTTTGTCTTTATTTGCCAAATGACCAAAATACCCTTAATGCCTAACTTTGAAATTTCACCTAAGGATGTCCATTTTGTCCATCCTATGATATAATGGTCTAATTACCATTTAAGGACCTCTAATTTAAGAATTCATTTCAATTAAGCACCCATAGCTTCTAGAACTCACATTTTGCACCTATTACAATTTAGTCCTACTAGGCAATTTGGACACTCTATCGATAAAATTTCTTAAGGAAATTTTCACACAAACATTCAATCACACTATAAATCTTAAATTATTATCACACTAAATTTTTCTACTCCAGATTCATGTTCTCGAAACCACTGTTCCGTTTGGGCCCTAAATCGGGCTGTTACAACTCTCTCCCTTTAGGGATTTTTGTCCCCGAAAATCTTACAGGGAAAGAGGTTGGGTACTGTTTTCTCAGGGCTTCCTTGGGTTCCCACGTAGCCTCTTCAACCCTATGTCTTTGCCACAAAACTTTCACTAGGGCTATGCTTTTATTTCTCAACTGTTTGACTTCCCGAGCCAAAACCTTGATCTGTTCTTTTCCATAATTCATATCAGGTCGAATCTCAACCTCTGTCGGTGAAATTATGTGCGAAGGATCTGATCGATAATGGCATAACATAGACACATGAAAAACATTATGGATTCTTTCTAACTCTGTCGGTAAAGCTAACCGATATGCCACCGACCCTATTCTTTCAATAACCTCAGACGGACCAATAAAGCGTGGACTCAACTTACCCTTGTGACCAAATCTAAGTATTTTCTTCCATGGAGACACTTTCAAGAATACTTTATCACCGACTTGAAACTCAATTTCCTTTTGTTTCAAATCCGCGTACAGTTTTTGTTTATCCGATGCTGCTTTCAAACAATCACGGATTACCTTCACTTTGGCTTCAGTTTCTCTAACCAAATCAATCCCGTGAATCTGTCTCTCTCTGAGCTTGGTCTAGTGTAACGGAGTTCGACACTTGCAACCATACAAAGCCTCATACGGTGCCACCTTTATGCTCAACTGAAAACTGTTGTTATAAGCAAATTTGACTAAAGGTAGGTATTGTTTCCAACTACCTTCGAACCTGTATCGTTCTTTCCAATCGACCATCGGTTTGCAGATGAAATGCGGTACTAAAGTTCAATTTCATGCCCATAGCCTCTTGTAACTTTTTCCAGAATCGAGAAGTAAACCTTGAATCTTTATTCGAAAATAGAAATAGGCACTCCGTGCAATCTAACAATTTCAGCAATGTACAATTCAGCTAGCTTATCAAGTGAATAGTTGGTACGTGTAACACCCCTAACCCTTATCCGTCGCCGAAATGGGGTTACGAGGCATTACTGGACAAGACACAACTTTGATACATTCATATAATCACTTAAGTCATATTTGAATATATACATATATATAACACATTGCTATTAAAATATTAAACTTAATAAAAAAATTTAGTCACACAACATTTACGGATCATATCTCAAAGTTCAACTGAATTCATATCGAACATATATATATATATATATATATATATATATATATATCACATTTTACAAGTCAATAAACATGTTCCTAAGTTACACCGTAATTACTTAATTTATATACTAAATATATACATGATATTCGATTACTTAATAAATATCAAACATTTTATTTCATAATTGTATACATGCACTTACTAAACGAAAATCATATGCGGCATATATTTAAGTTACAAAATAATGCACCGTTTCATATGCCTAATTTACCATATTTAAAATACAAATACATAACCAAAACATGAATCAACTTTAGACACAAATCATGTTCTTCATTATCCGTTTACTATGTACCAAGAACAACTATTATCTAAATCATCATTTCACATCCATTTTACAATTATACTAATCACCATCTTTGACCACAATTGATAAATTAATGATATACTTAATTTACTAGCATATCATATACACATACACAGCATACAAGATATATATACACTTTTCTATATATATAAAACACTTAAAGTGACCTAATATTATACCATACATACACCTTTGGTTATTTAATATTAATGCATTTATAACCCTACCTATTAAGGTCATCTTCAAACACTTATACTAAAATCATACATGCCCAATTTCAAATACTCAATCAAGGTAACTTATTTCACAAACAGTCATTTAATATAACTTATATAAATCATTTAAACATATGCATCTTTTACCAATTCTACCAATTCAAACTTTCAAACCATCCAAATACCTTTTATGCATATACTTATCATCTCAAACCAATTCATCATTTTCATAAGTATAAGTGCCGAATCATAAGTAGTTCACAACCATCACCCATATTTCATCTCATAACTGATTATGTATTCAACAACCATCTTTATCAAAATTTCGTAATGAAATAACCTTAAGCCATAAATAATTACTTCATGCCAAAATATTTGTATATCAAACATACCACAATTGCCATTCACATTTGTCTTTTAGCATTTTTACCAAAATGAGCCTCAACCATAATCAAACATAATCGAACACAAACATTAACAAAACATACTAAGCACACCTCATTTATATGCCATGACCGAATTTACTTAGACTTAAACATCATATTTAGCCATTTTCGCACGACTTATAATTACAGCATAAAAAATAATCCAACTTATAAGCTAGCGTATACATGCCATAAGTTCAAAGTTCAACTTTTATAAGTATCGAAAAATGATCGATAGTGTGACGGATTTCTCTGATGATCCTCGAGCTCGTAACTAGCTTCCAAAAACTTTAAAACACGAACAAACACACACATAGTAAGCTTAAATAGCTTAGTAAGTCATAAGCAAATAAATCATTCAATTTAACTAAACCGAAACATGCTAATCGTAACCACATATACATTTTCAATCTTGCAACTTCACATATCAATAGATATAATTTAGCATTTTTTTTCATTTGACTGAATACACATATATTCACAAGCATATTGAACTATCGCTTTTAATATCACATATACATCCTTTGACCGAATATGAGCATTCATATATACATATAATTCACTTTGTATCATAAATAATTTATATCACCATTTCAAATAACAAGCTTACCTTATTTTCATTAACATTAAACTTAGCACGTACCTGAACCTTTTAGCTTGATTTCACATTCAATCATAACTCAATATTGCCTGTTGAACCATTCGGAATTAAAAAGGATACTTGGATAGTCGAAAAGCTCGTACAATGCCAATGTTCCATACGTGGCCTTACATGTAATCACATATCAATGCCATTGTCCTAGACAGGGTCTTACATGAATCAAATATGATGCTGATGTTCCAGACATGGTCTTACACGTAAATCACAAGTCGATGCCAACGTCCCAAATGTGGTCTTACACGAAAACACATATCAGAATCCTATGTCATGACATATGTATCCTAACTATTCCTAAGGTTCGTACGGGGCTTTTGGACGTCGTTAATCGAACGATTCCATCACGTATATATTTCTCCCAAGCATATATCAATTCAGCATCAATATATATATATATATATATATATATATATATAGAGGTAATAATTCAATTCAGCACATAAATTACATAAACATTTGAATTTAAGACATTTAATTTACTTATGAACTTACCTCGGAAAAACGGACGAATCGGGATGACTATTCAACAACTTTAGATTTCCCTCGATCTAATTCCAATTTCCTCTTTTCTTGATCTAAATTAATACAAATTTAAGTTATTCAATCACACATTCATTCAATTTAGTCCAAAAACACATAAATGGGAAAATTACACTTTTTCCCTTGACATTTGAAATTTTTCACAATTTAGTCCCTATTTCACAAAGCACAAAATATGCAAAATTTTACCACACTTTAGTATAGCCAAATTTTACTAAGGTTATTTATTTTACTTTTTAACCCCTCAATTTACCAAATTCACAATTTAGTCCTAATTACTCAAATTCATCAAAAATTCAAATACAAAACATATTAATCTTTCACATATCTTTCATATTTCACCAACTATCATCCCAAAGCTCACAATTTCATCAATGGCATAACTTAAAATCTTCATCAAATTAAAAAATTGAAACATGGACTTGATAGATTACATAGTAACGATCTCAAAAACATAAAAATTATCAAAAACCGAAGTAAAAACATACCTTGATTAAGCTTTCTCAAGGTTGAATGTTTAAAAGCTTTTGAACTCTTGTTTTTCTTTCTCAAGTTTCGGCTAGATGAACTAAATGCATGATAATTTTATTTTATGTTTTATTTTATTATATGTTATTACACTTTTTACCATTTTAACCTTATTAATTTTAATATGAAACCATTATAACTTAAGCCTAAAATCGTCCAGCACATTTATCCATGGTCAAATTGCTACATAAAGACCCCACATTAAAAGAACAAAGCAATTTGACACTTTAACAATTAGTTATCCACTTTTTTATTTTATACGATTAAATCCTTTTAATAAAATCGAACATTTAAACAATAAAATTAAATCACAAAAATTTCACACATATAAATTCAAATACTGTAAACACCAAAAATAATTTTAAAATATTTTTCTGTCTCGGATTTGTGGTCCCAAAACTACTATTTCGAATAGGGTCTAAACCGGGCTGTTACAGTACGCACCAGAATAAATCTATCAACGACGACCAAACAACATCTTTCTTCTTCGGAGTCAGTGATAGTGCAGTTACAAAATCCATCGCAATTCTATCTCATTTCCATTTGGGAATCATAACAGGTTGAAGTAAATCTGAAGGCATTTGATGTTCAGCGTTTACTTATTGACAAATCAAGAATTTTGATACAAATTCAGAGATATATCTTTTCATACCTGACCACCAATACAATTTTTTCAAATCATTATACATCTTTGTACTGCTTGCATGAACTGATAAACAACCACTATGTGCTTCGTGCAAAATCTTCTGAATAAGCTCATCATTTTTCGGTACACATATTCTATCTCGGAACATCAAACAATCATCCGAACCGATCCGAAAGTCTGAATCACTACTCAATTTGCACTGAGCTCTTTTTGCTTGCAATTCACTATCATTTTTCTGAGCTTCACAAATTTGCTGATGAAATAACGGTCTAGCTCTCATTTCGGCCAAAATTGAACCATCATTGGACAAAGTCAGTCTTGTATTCATAGCTCTCAAAGCAAACAAAGATTTTCTCCTCAAGGCATCTGTGACTACATTCACCTTTCCCGGATGGTAGTCAATCACTAGCTCATAATCTTTCAGTAACTCGAGCCATCTTCGTTGTCGCAAGTTTAAATCTTTCTGAGTCATCAAGTATTTTAAACTCTTGTGATCGGTATGTATGTGGCACTTTTCACTGAACAAATGGTGTTGCCAAATCTTTAAAGAAAATACAATGGCATCCAGTTCCAAATCGTACGTTGGGTAGTTCTTCTCATGTGGCTTCAACTGTCTTGAGGCATAAGCTGTCACTTTTCCCTCTTGCATCAACACACATCCAAGACCGTTCAAAGATGCATCTCTAAAAATCACAAACTCTTTTCTCGACTTAGGTTGCACTAATACCGGTGCCTCAGTCAATAACACTTTCAACTGTTCAAAGCTCTTTTGCCATTTCGTGGACCATTCAAACTTAACATCTTTCTGTAACAATCTTGTCATAGGTGTAGCGATCATAGAGAATCCCTTAACAAAACATCGATAATACCCTGCCAAGCCCAAAAAGCTTCTAACCTTGGATACATTTCTCGGTGGTTTCCAATTAACAATTGCCGAAATCTTACTCGGATCAACCCTGATATTGTCTGCAGAGAGAATATGCCCCAAAATCCTACTTCTCAGAGCCAAAACTCACTTTTATTGAACTTAGCAAACAATTTCTTATCCCTCAAAGTCTGCAGTACAATTCTCAAATGTTCGACATGCTCAGACTCATCCCGAGAATAAATCAAAATGTCATCAATAAACACAATCACAAACTTATCTAAATATGGTTGGAAGATCTGATTCATTAAGTCCATGAAAACGGCTGGTGCATTAGTTAGTCCGAAGGGCATAACAAGAAATTCATAATGCCCATACCTTGTCCTGAAAGTGGTTTTTGGCACATCCGAGTCTTTAACTCTTAACTAATAGTAGCTGGATCTCAAATCTATCTTTGAAAGACTGTTGTCCCTTTGAACTGGTCAAACAAATCATTGATCCTCGGTAAAGGATACTTGTTCTTTATAGTCACCTTGTTGAGTTGTCGGTAATCGATACAAAGTCTCATGGATCTGTCATTTTTCTTGACAAATAACACCGGTGCACCCCATTATAAAAAACTCGGTCTCGCAAAATCTTTATCTGTCAACTGTTGTAATTGAGACTTCAATTCTTTTAACTCGGTTGGAGCCATTCTATATGGAGCTATCGATATTAGTGAAGTCCTTGGTACCAAGTCAATAGCAAACTCTACCTCTTTAACCGGTGGTAATCTTGACAACTCTTCTGGAAACACATCCGAAAATTCACAAACTACCGGTACAGATTCAATCTTCAATTCAAACACTTTCGTATTCAGTTGACAGGCAATTCACTTGATTCATCTATTTCAACTCAAAGAACTTCACCATTTTCACACTTTAATTCTAGAGTTTTCTGTCTATAATTTACTTTGGCATCATGCAGTGTCAACCAGTCCATACCCAAAATAACCTCGAATCCATCAAATAGTAATAACATTAAGTCAGCCGAAAAATAGTGACCTTGAATCATCAAAGGACAATTCTTGCAAACTTTATCAACTAGCACATATTTGCCTAAGGGGTTTGACACTTTAATCACAAACCTAGTAAACTCAACAGGCAAATTTTTACTAGATAACAAATTCACACAAACAGAAGAATGAGTTGATCCAGGATCGATCAATGCAATAACATTAGTATCATAGAAAGAAAATGTACCAGTATCACTTCGGGAGATGACGTATCCTCACGAGTACGTATGACATAAGCTTTAGCAGGTGCTCTAGCTTTGAATCTCACAGCCGAATCTTTTGTCACACCTTTACTACAAGCCCCATTCTCGGTGTTCTTCGGTGGTCTCCCTCTATTGGTAGTATTACTTGGCCTTGCACTATTAAGTTTTTCTTCCTCATCCTTCTCAAGGCAATCTTGGATAAAATACTCTTGAGAACCACACTTGAAACAAGCTCGGTTAATCATCCAACACTAGTCGGGATGTCATCTACCATAATGCTGGCATTCAGGCCTATTAGACCCAACATTACCCACACTTGCCATCGAAGTAGCTTGAGCTTTAAAACCCAAATATTGTTTCCCGCGGTCTCTGCGTGAATGCTCAGCTGATACATTTAAACGAGAATACATTTCTCTAGATTTCTTTGACTGAGATGGACATGACTGCTCATACGGCCTTTTTCTTGCATCTCTAGCATCACTCTCGGCTTTTCTTTTCTCTTTTCTTAGTTCTTCGATTTTGCAAGCTCGTTCAACCAATACAACAAATTCCTTTATTTCCAAGATTCCGATCAACAGCCTGATGTCCTCATTCAGCCCATCTTTGAACCTTTTACACATAATAGCCTTGGAGGAAACACACTCTCGAGCATACTTACTAAGCCTGACAAATTCCCGTTCATACTCTGTCACTAACATTCGACCCTGTGAAACTCCTTACGTTTCTGATCGATGAACCGCTGAATAATATATTTCTTTTGGAATTCCTCTTGAAAGAACTCCCATGTAACCCTCTCTCTCGGTACCACAGATACTAGTGTCTTCGACCAGTGATATGCTGTGCCCCTCAATAATGATATAGCATATTTCAGGCATTCTTCGAGTGTGCACGATAACTCATCAAATACCCTGATAGTATTTTCATGATTTTCAGGCCAAAACTTGGCTCTCTCGGGATCATCATCTATATTTTCTGTCAATTCTTCAGTCTCTTACTTTCGAATCTTATCAATCGGAGGCTTATTCAGTCTTACCAAATCCACACCTTGAGGAGCTACGGGAACCGGTTGAGGATAAGGAGTGGGTAGAGGATGTTAGCCATAGGGTTTATTCGAACAAACTAAGTATACTATTCATTCATCATGTGGAGGAAGGCTTCCCTATTCATCATGTGGAGGAAGGCTTCCCTAGCCCCTTCTCCTTAACTAACAATAGAAGGTCTCAATCAGATGGCACTGCCCCTTGAGTGGGAGCCGGTGCATTACTTTCTACCTCATCAGCTACAGCTTGATCGAGATCCATTTACTATATAAAAACACAATTTAAATTGTCAAGAGTCGTCACATTATCACAATTTATATATGACATGTATAGCTAGACTCTTACACATGCTAGGTTAGTCCGAGAATCGACTAAATCATAGCTCTGATACCACTAAATTAACACCCCTACCCGTATTTAATGCCAAAATAGGGTATGAGGCATTACCGAACTTATCACGTGAATAAACATTCAATCTCGGGTTACAAATTTGCGTCCAAATTAAAATCAATTACAATTAATCATAAAGTCCCTAATACGAGCCTATGAAGCCCAAAATATACATTAGAGGTAATTCGGGACCAAATTGAGAACTGTAGGAAATTTTACAAAACTTAGAAATTTTTTGCACAAAACAAGGGTCACACGCCCGTGTGGTTTAGGACACGCCCGTGTGGGTAGGTTGTGTGGTCACACATGCCCGTGTCCTTACCCCATGTAACTCTCTAACTTGTAACTCCTGACCAAATTGAGATTGCACGGCCAAGTCAGACGCTCGTGTGTTAGGCCGTGTGGAAAGATTAATTTTCACAAAATAGGTGTAGACTTTACACGGCCAGGGCACACACCCGTGTTCAAGGTCGTGTCATCAACATGGCTGAGACACACGCCTATATCTTTGCCCGTGTGCCCAATTCTGAGCATTCTGTTTCCCAAAACTAAAGTGTGGGGGACACACGGCCTAAATACATACCCATGGGACTGGCCGTGTGTTACACACGGCCAAGACACATGCTCGTGTGCCTACCCGTATGGAGAAAATATAGGCTATTTACCAAACCATTTTGCCACATTTTAATGCACACACGTACACAACAAAACATAACACCAATCTAAGCATATAAATACAACCAAATAATTAACAAATCATTCATGAAAGACATCATCATATGAATATACTTATAACTAATATTAATCCATTTCCAATGGCTTTATACAAAATAATCATCAAACCAAGTAAGCCAACATATTTGGCCAAATCAAATATGACACATAACAAAATGACCAAGTCCTCCTATACATGCCATACATTCAAAATGCTAAAATCACCAATACCCAAAATGAGAAAGTTGATAGTGTGATCTGAATCTCTGACGATCACCGATCCGAGCTAGCTTGGCAACACTATAAAACAAGGGAAAGAAAAGGGGGAGTAAGCTATATAGCTTAGTAAGTTCATATGCAAGTAATGAGCATCTTAATCACACAATTTTCATGCAATTCCTATAATAAAAGATAACATAGTTGTCATTAAAATTCCATAAGTATAATTTACTCAATTACAATCTTACCAAGAGTTCATCACTTATAGCATTCGTATTTGTGAGTTTTACGTACATACCTGTACCAAATTGTAACATAGCCACACATACTTTCACATCTTTGACGTTTCCCGTTGAACACTTGGAATATTAACTGATACTCGAAAATTTGCACATAAGTGCCACATATGTAGCCGAGCTACCTCATATTACATAGCACACATAGGCTCTTTATCAAACTATTCACAGGCCTGCTCACACAAGCTGTCGGTCAAAACGTAGCTACCCAGTACTGCTCACACAAGTTGTCAGGTATCCGTAACAAATGCTGGAGTACCCAGCCACTGGTAGGACATATGAGGCCAGCACCCGGACATGTCACTTGTATCCTATTCTATTCCTCAGGTTCAACCGGGATTTTCTCACTTGTCGAGACTTTGTCGAATATATGCAAAGAGTCAATCACACAATTTATACAATAATAAAGCATTAAAACATAAAATAATGATGCATTATTTACATACAAACTTACCTCGGTATAAAAATAGTTGAAATGGACCAAATCGTCAAATACTTTGTTTTTCCCCCGATCTAGGTCTGAACCTCATTTCTTTTGATCTATAACAAAAAATTTAACTTATTTAATCATCACATTATTCAATTTGACCCAAAAATCATACTATGGAAAAATTACATTTTTGCCCCTAACTTTTCAATTATTTACACTTTAGTCCCTAAGCTCGTAAAATGAAGTTCTTTCAATTTTATTCATTACCCAAGCCTAGCCGACTCTTTTTCATACTCATAACAGCCCATATTTTTCATTTATTCACATATTTCTGCACACATTTTACAACTTTTACAAATAGGTCCTTTTTAACTTTTTTACCGAAAATCACTTAGCAAAAGTTGTTCATCACACATCTAACATACATTTTCTACCACTAGACATCAAAATACATGCATGTCTAATATGGGTAAAATTTTAAACTTTGATAATACTTCAAATTAATCCTTGGAAAGACTAGATTTGTAACAACTTGAATTAGGGCCTAGTCGGAATAGTGGCTTCGAGACCACAAATTTGAAGTATAAAATTTTATTTCATGACTATTTTTGAGATTATGGCATGCTTGCATGATATTGAGAAAATTTCATGAAGGAAATTTTATGAAATAGTGATTAATTTGTCCTTTAGGACTAAATTGCAAAAGATGCAAATTATGAGTTTCTAGAAGGTTTAAGTATGAAATAGCATGAGAGAAATTATTAGAAGTCCTTACTTGGCAATTAGACCAATTTTTAACGTGATGGACAAAAATGCCCATGGAAGGGTAAAATTTCAAAGAAAGGGTGTAAGAGCATTTTGGTCATTTGGTTAATTAGTGAAATAAAAAGGGAAAATAAGCAAAAAATAGGCTCATATTCTCCATGTACCAGCTAAAAATCATAAGCCTCCATAGCTATGGTTTTCTTCATTTTCAAGCTCCAAGTAAGTGACTCCAAGCCCCGTTTTTCATGCTCTTCGTATTTTTGAAATCCTCGTAGCCTAATCTAGCTATTTCTACCACTAATTTTAGCTAGGGTTTATATTAAAAAATATACCCATGCATGACATGCAAGTAAATTGATGCCTAGTGGTAGAAAATGAAAGATTAAAGTGTAGTAAACACCTTTCTCTAGGTGATCTTTCATGAAAGTCTCTAATAGGGACCAAATTAGTAAAATGTGTAGTAAAAGTAAGAAATTGTGATCAATGTGGGCTTTTATGGACACTAGGGAGTGTCGGCTAGGCTTGGGTAGCCAAGAGAATAGATACATTTCATTATACGAGCCTAGGAACCATTTTGCAAATATGCAAAAGTTTAGGGGGAAAATTATAAATTTTGCCAAAGTGTTAATTATGAGCTATTTAGTCAATTTGAGTGTTAAATCAATTAAATTTGTCATTTTAGATCAAGAAACGTGAAGCCCAGATGAAAACTGGGGAAAAAGTAAAGTAGTAGACTAAACCGAGCATTCGCCCACATTTTGGACTCGAGGTAAGTTGTATGTAATAATTTAGCTCATATGTTATGTAAATTCATTATAATGACTTTTTATGGAATTTGTGATATTCCATGAAGTTATGGATGTAATCTTGTATGAATTATGTGCAAATTCCATGAGATTTATTGATATGAATTTATACCAAGAAATGATGAAATCATGAAAGGAGAAATTACATGCAAGTTTAAATGATACGAAGGATACCGTAATCATGTCATGAGTATTGTAGGTCCCGTATAAGACCATGTCTGGGACATGGCATCGACACCGAACTGAGATCCCATGTAAGACCATGTCTGGGACATGTCATTGGCATAGAGATGTGATCCCCTGTAAGACCATGTCTGGGACATGGCATGGGTATCTGAGATGAGGTCCCGTGTAAGACTTTAAGACATGGCTCCGACATCGAGAGGAGATAAGGATCCTCTATAAGACCATGTCTGGGACATGGCATGGGCATTCGATATGAGATCCCGTATAAGACCATGTATGGGACATGGCGTCGGCATCAGTGTACGATCTCGTGTAAGACCATGTCTGGGAAACGGCATCGACATCGATGTGTGATCCCATGTAAGACCATGTCTAGGACATGGCATTGGCATCATTTCATGAGATTGACTTACGGGTATCATTCGGTATTTTAAAAGAATCTAAAACGAGAAAAGTATTCAAGTTGATAAGTTTCAAGCGAAAGGCTAAAGTTTCATGTTAAGTGTTGCAGGTATATATGAGTAAGTATGAGATATTGAAAGTAAATTGTTGTGAAAATATGCAGCATGAAAAGCATGAGTAAGTACATGCTTGACTAAGTCATGAGGATGAGTAAGAAATTATATGAAATTCACGATAACTTTTTTAAGTGATGTTTCATGAATTTTTATTGCTATTTTGTTCATGCAACTTACTAAGCATTATATGTGCTTACTCCTTTCTTTTCCCACTTCCATGTAGATTTGCCGAACCAGCCCGGGGATCATTAAAGTCAGAGCTCGAAGTCACACTATCAAGCCATCCATATCGGTATAGTAAAGTTGGTCATTTTGATGTATGGCATGTGTAGGAGGTTTGATCATTTGGTTATGTGTCATTTTGTGTAGTCAAGTAGTGTTGTAATGGCCTTTGAAAATGGCCTAATATTGTCTAACTCATATTTTATACAATGAGGATGAAATTCATGAATGTGCAACCTTGCATGTGTAAGTATAGTAAAGTGTATGAGAATGATAAGTATGTTGGCATTGGGATGCCTTAATTTCGAATATTTAGAGAATAGGTTAAGCCTTTTGATGTTTTATGGGAATTGGCTTTATGTTTGGTTGCGTTTCAGGGTGGCATAAGGCTTGAAAAATAGCCTAATATTGTCCACACGGTTGGGCACAAGGGAGTGTGCCTAGGCCGTGTGTGACATACGGTCAGCCTCAAGGGCGTGTTAATAGGCCGTGTGTCCCTTGCATCCAATTTAGTTAAGTTAGTATAGAACACGGGACGAGCACATGGGCGTGTGCCTTGGCCGTGGGCAATCCTGATGATTGTGGCACTCAAGTCAGAATACTCCACGGGATATTGACACGGTAGTGTCTAGGCCGTGTGAGGGACACGGGCCATAGACATGGGCGTGTGCCCATGCCATCTCGAAACCCCTGTAGGTTGAAAATAAAAGTAAAGTAGACACGGGCTAGAGACATGGGCATGTGTGACCACACGGTCTACCCACACGGGTGTGTCCCATCTCACACGGGCGTGTGGCCCTATTTTAGGCAAAAATTTCCTAAGTGTCTAAAAATTCTCGGACCGGTTCCGGAACGTACCTGATATATGTTTTGGGCTTTGTAAGCCCATGATAAAGCTATTAAGAGGACGAATGATAAGTTTTTAAAGGAAATAAAATTTTATAGCCTGAGATTTTACGATATAGTATGATTCAATAAGGTAACGCCTCGTACCCCGCCCCGGCATCGAACTCGGGTAAGGGGTGTTACAAGATTAGGTTACGAGGATCTCAAAAACGTAAAAAATCATTAAAATCGGGGCTATGATGTACTTACAATTGAGCTTGGAAAGCTTGGCCAAAACCCTAGCTATGGAGACCCTTCACATTCGGCTATGGGGGATGAAACTGAAGAAGATGACATCTTTTATTTGTTTAATTTTGTCTCTATTTGCCAAATGACAAAAATGCCCTTAATGCCTAACTTTGAAATCTCAACTAACCATGTCCATTTTTGTCCATCCTATGATATAATGGTATAATTACCATTTAAGGACCTCTAAATTAAGAATTCATTTCAATTAAGCACCCATAACTTCTAGAACTCACATTTTGCACCTATTACAATTTAGTCCTACCAGGCAATTTAGACACTCTATCGATAAAATTTATTAACGATATTTTCACACAAGCATTCAATCACACTATAAACCTTAAATTATTATCACAATAAATTTTTCTACTCCGGATTCGTGGTCCCAAAACCACTATTTCGTTTGAGCCCTAAATTGAGCTGTTACACCAGGTTTATACACAACTACGGGTTCATACAGCATGAAATAGGCCGACTCATATCTTTCTAGTAGTTCATTATCATCAATCACCAAAAAATGGAGCACAGAAACTCACCTTAAATCCTTTCTACTTGTTAGCTTAGCTTGTCACAATGCTAGAGCCTACTTTGTCCTGGTAGCTAAGCATGTCAACCATTTATCTCGGTTAATTTGAAGACATTTAAACCGTAAAACCTAGACCCTAGTTTATAGAAACCTATTAGGAGCCGTTACTTTCTCCTTCCTCAAATTCTCGAATATAAAAGGATAAGAAAGCTTATCGGTTACTCAATTTCTCTACTCCCAGATTCCAGTTCTCACAACTTTTTCTCCGTGCAGAGCTCTCTTAAGTTTTATTCTTTTCCGGAGTAACTGAAGCAGACAAAGCAATTTAAAAGAAACTTATAGATTTAATTGAATAGAATTTTTCTTCTTTTTGAGCATGGCCACTTTCACCTATATATATTTACTATACACAGTCTTCCAAACCCTCTTAGCCAATTGTTGGCAATAATTATGTCTTCCACTATGGAACCAACTGCTTCCATCCTAATCAAACCAGAATTGGAGCTCAACTATTTACTTGACGGTTCAAAAATTTTCCCAAAATTTCTGGTAGAGTCTGCCAACTCTCTACATTGTTCAATTAAGTTTCAAAACTCCTCTAGATTAGAGTTCTTAAAGATATCCAGGTGTGACAATTTGATAGTGATTGACTTTTCATGAAGGAAGATGTTATGATTACAATGAGATAAAATATGATCATATTGGGGGAACAGATATTATCCGAAAGAGATTAAGGATATCTTATGAGGGTAACACACTTTTGATAAGGTCATTAGACGAGCACTAATCGAGTTGCTTTACGTAATAGTATTACGTTGGGAAGAGCTTAGTCATGATACTATAATGGAATGACTTCATGACTAACTGAATTTATAATTAATAGGCAAAATGCTAGAACTTAATAATAAATCATTTGAGTCTTAATTGCATATGTCCGATCGGTTCTTCTACTAGCTCGTTGAAATCATAAATGAATTGCTTGTTGAATCAAAATGAACAAAATGAAAATGGAGAAAATAAAATCATTTGGAATTGAATGTGGTTTTCTAAAAATGAAAATGAAAACGAAAATAAGAAATGAACATGAAATTCTAAAAAATGATCGGAAGATTGAGCTTATGTTTTTGAGCTATTTTAAAGCCTAAAAATGGAAATAAACCATGTGATCATAGTGAAGAAGTTGAATGGTGAAACATTAAATATATTTTCTCGAAAATTTTATCAAGGTAAAATCATCATAATTTTACTGGGGGTAAAATTGGGATGAGAAATTTATTTAATATAAACATTGAAGTTTATTTTTGGAAATAGAAATATAGAATCAGGTTGGATTAGATTACAATATATTGGGTTAAAAAGTCCGAAAAGTACTTGTAATTGGACCTAATTTGGAAGTAGCCCAGAAGCCCCTTATGGAATAAAGGAGGACAACAAACCCTAGTATATTTAACTAGGGTTGCCGTCCCCTACATCCTAGTAGAACTAGAATTTTGTTTTTCTAGTTGAAATAAACTTCTTTAATTCAACAAAGGTTCTACCTTCTCTCCTGATAAATACATGACATCGGTAGGGTATAAATAAAAATTTTCGATATCGTTATTTTGATCCAAAATAGAGAGACTTTTATTCACTAAGAATCAGATATATTTTCCTGAATAATGATTCTAGAACACTCCTAACCCATATCTATCGCCGGATTAGAGTTACGGGTCATTACTGGACTTATCACATAAATAATTATTCATTTCACAATCACAATTCATATCCATACATAATTCATTCACACACATTCATATAGTCCCTAACACGAGCCTTTGAGGGCTAAAACAATCATTCAATACAATCTGGGACTTAATCACAAGCTTGTGAAAATTTGAAGAAAACTTTGAAAATTTCTAAATACAGGGGACACAAGCCCGTGTGGCCAAAGACATGCCCGTGTTACAGACCGTGTGGACATTCGAAATGAGATCACATGGCCGTGTTCCAAACCGTGTCCTACCCCACGTAACTCTCTGACTTGTGTCACACGGCCAACCACACGCCCGTGTGACTAGCCCGTGTAACTCACTGACTTACTACCTTTAAAAACTACAGGGGACACACGACCATATCATCTAATCGTGTGTCACATACAGCTGAGACACACACCTGTTCTCTGCCCGTATGGACAAAAATAAGCTATTTTTCAAGCCATCTTTCTGACCCAGATTTGCATCAACCAAAACATGTCAAATGGCATATAGCCTGGCATCAATAGGCATTCAAACCAATCTCAAGCAAGCCTAAATCATGCAATTCCAATACCAAAAACTATAATGCTCATAAGTATCACAATTAACCATTCACTTTCATTCCAATTTTACATCTAAAAATCACCTAAATGGTCACTTTCAACTATGCATTATTTTTGCGTAAAATAACATGCATACCATATCACAAAATTCAACCATTTGGTACTCAAAATAACAATTCACAACAAGCATTCACATAGCAATTATAAGACACATATTAAAAGGCCATTTACACATATATACATCACCAAGTATACCAAAATAAGCCAAATCACATGACTTAACACATAACCTTTACATATATCATTTACAAGCCAATTTAATTGGCTATACACATCACAAACATATAAACCATATAATCACAATGCCTATACATGTCATATAACCAAAATCACTAAGTTCAAAAGTACCAAAATGATAGCTGGATAGTGTGATGAGATCTCTGATGACTTCCAATCCGAGTGAGCTTCCGAATCACTATAAAACATGAAAAAGAAAACAGAGTAAGCTATATAGCTTAGTAAGCTTATATGACTAATAAGTTAAATATATCAATTCATTTGCAAATTAAAGCAGTAAAAGTAAATGTGCATAAACTTCATTCATTCTAGCAATTAGCACATTACCATAACCATATGAATCATATTTGAATTCATCATCTATCACTTACTCATCATATGAATTTATCAACTCTGACTTACTTGTCGAGCTTATCACGAGTACCTGAACTGATCCATGTCTTCCCTTATATTCTCGTACTCTCATATTTTCACGTTGAACCATTCGGAATAATAATGGATACTCAGGTATCGCACACTAAGTGCCATATATGTGGTTAAACCACCTCTATCACATCTCGTATACATGCTCACTCTCGAGCTATCACTGGGTCTACTCACACAAGCTATCGGTCAAGACGTAGCTACACGGTACTGCTCAGACAAGCTGTTAAGTAGTTGCAACATATGTCGGTAAACTTAGCCATTGGTAGGACGTACTGGACCAGCACCCAAATCACATAATCATGGTAAGCCCTAATCACATGTCATTTGTATCCTATCTATTCCTAAGGTTCAAACGTGAACTATTCTTGGTTGATGCCTCGTTGATAACTTCCGCAATGTCATATTATCACAATTACATAATTTAAACTTTTAAACACTTATAACATAAAGCTTATTAAACATACGAACTTACCTCAAATGTATACGCATGAAAATCGACCGTTCAATCCACTAATTTGTTTTTCCCCTGATCTAATTTCAATCTTTGCTTTTCTTGATCTATATATAATCAAATTTAAATTTTTAATTATCATTCTATTCAATTTAGCCCAAAATACACTTTTTGAAAATTTACACTTTTACCCATAAACTTTTGACTTCTTTACAATTTAGTCATTATCTCATAAAAATGCAAATTTATGCAATTTAGCCTTAACCCAAGCTAGCCAAATTTCACCTATACTCATAGAAACCCATATTTTTCATTATTTCACACATTTACCACACAATTTATCACAATTCTCAATTTACTCCCTAATTGACTATTTGATCAAAAATCACTTTACAAAACTTGTTAATCTAACAACAATGATGCATTTTCTATCATCAATCATCAAAACACATACATATTCATCAATGGTAAAACCCTATACTTTTAAAAGTTTCACAAATTAGTCCCTGGGCTAGCTAGATTAAGCTGCAACAATTTCAACAACATAGAAATCATTAAAAACGGGACAAAAATGCACTTACATGCAAGGATGTACTATGGCCAAATGCTTGGAGCTCTTTAATGGAGTTTTCTTCTCTAAAATTCTGTGGAGAAGATGAACTAAAAATGATGTATTTTATTTTTCTTTAATTTACTTAGTTTATTTTATTAAATTACACTTTTAACCTTTAGTAATTAACATTTAAAATCACCTAGTTAGTGTCCTTAATTGTCCACTCAACATGTAAATAGTCTAATTACCACATAAGGATCTCTAATTTAAAGCTCTATAGCTTTTCGGCAGAGATTTGGAGATCCAAGCTTGATTCCAAGTCTCCAAGATCCGATCTACCAAAATCGAAGGAATGATGACAGCCCGACAGAGATTCGGTCACTAGAGTATTCAACACAAGGTTTTGGGATGATGAAGAAATCGACTCCAAGAGCAGAGGTTTTCGGCTTTTGAAGTCACGAATATTCGGTCCCCAACAATTGAGGTGAAGGTGGGACGGCACAAGCAATGGAGAAAGAAGAGACTGATATTTGATTTAAGGCTTTACGAGAGAAGAAAAGAAAACACAAAAGGAAGAGGCGGGGTTTAGAATAGAAAAAGTGAAGGAGAATTTGGCAGAGCACTATAGTTGTCGAAATAGCACAAAGGGAGTTCCAATTGCCGAAATAGCATAGAGGGAATTCGGCACCCCCTATTTATACACAAAATCGAAACTCTGCCTACCCCTAAAGTCCCAATCGGCTCTAACTCTTCCCCATCTCATCTCTTCGTTTTTCTCCCTGATAACTCTCTAATCCTTTTCCTATATTTTCTCTTCTGACCACCCTCCTTAGAGTCCATCATCACACCGCTTCCAACCTTCTAGAAGGCCAAAATTAAACTCATAAAAAAAAATACTAAGCTAGGATTCAAACCTAGGATCTCCTTGCTAGCCCATAACGCTACCTTCCTATACCCTAAGTGGCGTCACTTGGCCACTCCACCACAAGGCTCTTTGATGCCATTCTTCCCTATTTTTGTTTAAAAGCCCAACTACTCACCGCCCTGGTTCCTTTAATAATTAATTAATAATTCATTCACCTCAAAGTTCGAAGCCAGAAGTTCTCCAACTCTAAATTTATTAAACCCTTAAATCTAACATGTCATTTATCATTTTCTTACTTACTAAAAATTTATGAAACCCAAAGCCCAATGCCCAATTCATCTAGACCCAAAATTCGGGCGTTACACTTTATCTTGATATCCCTTAGGGGCATCACACCTAAGTTCTTAGTTCTATTCAAATTAGTCCAATTTGTTACGATTTGATCCTTTGACCAAGGGATGTTAGTTTACCCACATCTTCATCAAACAATCTCTTTAAAGGTTTAGCTACTCATGCTCAAAGTAAGGAAAGTAAAAATAAACATGGAAAATAAAGTAGCCATGAAAGTAAAGCTTGAGAAAAATATTAAAGTTGTGATTTTTATGTAAGAAAACTTAAATAGCATGAAACCAAAAGCATTTAAACAGATAAATCTAAGGCAAGAAACATAAAAAGAACAAGCTTTAATAGATTTAAAGTCAAATAAACTAAAATACATTAAGCTAAAGCTTAAAGTGTCTTGAAAGCAAGGTACATGGACTGGAAATGTAAATAAACCTGAGCTACAGTGATAACTAACTTCACTAACACTAAGAACAATAATAACAATAAGTAAATGCAGGTAAATAAACTCTAATCTAAGGTAGAAGAAGAGAAAAATAAAACCCTAGAAAAGTTCAGAGAAAAACTAAAGAAAATCTAGAGAAAACTAAACATAAAACTAAGCTAGTGTGTGTCTCTTTCCTCCTCAGCAATTTTTGGCTATTTTGAAGTGTATTCTAATGACTTTTCGTTGCCAAAAATGCCCCTACATGGGCCTTGTGTGATTGGTGGTCCAGGTCGACAAAGATTGCCCTTTTTGTCTAAGTTTGTCCCCTTGACGAAGGTGATATTGCGATATCCCTAGCAGTACTGAAACTTGGGTTCTTCCTTGGGAGGTGGATATCATTATACCCAAAGGAGATATCGTGATACCACTGAAGGGAATCATTGGTCTTCTACACTATTAGAGGTATCGCGATTCCAAGGGTTAGATATCGCAATACCCTTGCCTTAGGTATTGTTCTTGCTCGTTTTCGACCTCCGACACATCCCTACATCACTTAAACATGCATTAGGCCTCCCAATGGCACTATCGGCCAATTTGGGTTAAAAAAATAGATAAAAATGAGACATTTTCACTTATTACCTGAAAAATGTTAAAATAACGAAAATAATAACAATCTATACTCAAAACTCTATTTTTCTCGAGAAAAAACTCCTTAAAGTAAACATGCATTTTCAAAATATTGCACATGTCAATAATTATTAGTTTTATTTTCTAAAATTAATAATATTTTGAAACAACCATTTAGAGTGAAATTGATTATATGAAACCTTGGTGTCATAATTTCATTTTGTTTTAGTTTCTCAATCATTTTAATGAATATTAACAATTAATTTAAATTTATTTTGTTCTTAATTTATATTTGATAGAATTACCTGAATTTTAAAAATTAAAAATTTATATTATTTATTTTACTTTCAGCAATCATAGTATTACTGAAATGTTACGAATTTTTAATTAATAAATATAAAAATTTAAAATTAATGCATACAATCTAATCCATGCACGGGATAAAAAAAAACTAGCCTATATTATATATGTTTGTGTTTTTTCTATTCAAATAAAATATGTGTTTATCTATAGTTAAAAAAGGAATTTTGAAAAAAAGAATTTGAAAAGGGATAATGATAAATGTAATTTGAGGAGGTTGTTAACAAGGTAGTCAATACTGTATCAGTTGATATACTATTTTAAATTTATCGATTTTTTTCTAAAAAGAATAATATAATACATGTCCTTTATCTAAATAGGGTTTTCCTTATATTTTATAAAAAAATTAAAATTATTTATAACTATTTTATTTACTAAAATTAATTTTAATTAGTGACTTTAATTCATTATAATCTATTAATAATAACTTGAAAAAAAATTAAAAAAATATTTTAAGCTCATTAAAATATTTTTTGGACTAAGTTATGTAGGCCTAATCCATCAAAAATATTTTGTTACTCTCTTTTTAAAGCCGAGCCAGATTGTTTATTATATTTTTAGGGTTTCATCTTATTTTTGTTTGCGCCTTTTCTTTCTTTTCCATAGCTACTCCCGATTCTTCTTCCTTTACTTTCTGCTATAATGCTTCTTCTCCTATAGTGTGATTCTTCTTCCTCTATATTCAACTACAAAGTGAGATTGTTTGGTGCATGATAAGTTTCCATTATAGTCAATCACTCATTATCCTCCAATTTGAGAAACAAACACACACAAAAGAAAAGTCTTTATTTGGTAGTGCCCCATACCTTAAATTCCGGTAGAACAGACGAATTTTGATTGGAACATAGCGAAACAACCGGTACCAAACGAAATTTAAATTGTAACGAAACTTGTGGATGAGTGTCCTGCTCTCTTATTCGAACGGAGTGTTTTAGCCTATACGAGCAATACGGTACAGAACTAACTTTTATAGTTGTTAAAATTCATTGTTTAATTGAATGAAATGAAATAGAATTCTAATAGTATTCTTGTGTTTGGTTGAATAGAATAGATGTTACAAAAAAACTTTGAAATAACTAGAGTACTTTTAACACATATCTTTTAGGTAGATAACTATTGTTATTAAATTTTAATAGGGTTATTATATATAATTTAATAAAAATAAAAATAAAAATATAATCATATTTTAATATAATTATTATTAAATACAATTTAATAAAAATAAAAAATATAATTTAGTAACATTTTAAATATAATTATTATTAAAATATTAATTAATAAAAATAAAAATATATAATGTTAGAAAAATAATATATAGTCTACTTTATTATTTTTAAACTGCAATGTATATTTGTGTGCTAGTGGCACGGGTCAAAGTGCAAAGCCCGTGACCATGGCACAAGATACGTCCCGTGGAGGTCTATGGATTTGATGGGGATCATTTAGCCCATAAGAACTGGGCCGATTCAAGGAACTGATAGAGAAGCCTGTTAGATAAAGAACTAGGTGACCCAATGATGTAGATATGGAAACATAGACTACCTTAATCAATATGGGAACTAATATTAGAAGATTGATATATAATCATATCTTGTAAAGGCTAGATTAGATTTGATATTGTAATATTGTAAATCCCTTGAATTAAAGATTGGCTTAATCTCATCCATCGATGAAACTTAATCTAGACTGTCGGTTGTGGGGGAGCTCAACCATAAATAGAGAGTCTTCTCTCACTTGTAAATCCATCTATTGCATCTTGAATTTTTTAGGAGTTATAGAATTCTTTGAAAGCAATTACTCAAATACCTCTCGTCCATTATTTTCTATGATTTTCTCTTCTTTTGTGGTTTCTTTTGGCAGAATTGCTTCCGCTATATAAATTGGTGCATTAGAGGAATTCTTTGTGAATCCTCATTTTGTGGTGGTTAGGCTTACTTAGGTGTGTTTGTATAAAAAAGATCATCCAAGGTCGCACGAATTGCGAGACTAAAGATCTATCCCCCTAACAAATGGTGTTTGAGCTTTTGTTGTGAAGGCACAGTTGGGATGTCGAAAGAATTTGTTAATTAGAATGAGCTAGTGGAGACCCGTGGAAGGGCCAGAAAAGTAAATCGATTGACAGATATACTGTCAGCTTTGGAGGAACGAGTGGTCAATCTCGAAGAGTTTATGGGTGATGTGAAGGACAATATCGAGATGATTGAAGGACGTACTGTGGAGTCGGACTTGAAGGGAGAGTAGCTCAAAGAAGCAATATTGGAGTCTCTTAATTCTAATGCGGAAGAGATGCCAGGGGTGCTCAATTCTACTATAGGAAAGCTAATAGAGAGGGATGATGCTCTCGAGGCCATAGCTATGGGTTTGAAGAAGAAACAATGGCCACAATAAGGGATTTAAGTGCAAAAGTGGAAGAGCTCGTGGGTAAGCTTACTTTGTGCCAAGCTGCTATGGGTAAATAAGTGTTGGGTGGTACACCAAGCCATATGATTGACGCTCCCAAACCGAAAAAGTTCAATGGAATAAGGTCTTCAAGGGAGGTGGAAAACTTCTTTTGAGAGATTGAGCAATACTTTCGTGCCATGGCCATCAAAGATGATGATGCTAAGGTAGACACTACTTTTTTGTATCTTACTAGTGTTGCTTTCTTATGGTGGCATCGTAGGTCCATAGATTTGAGATGTGGTGGAATTGAAATTGGGACTTGGGAGAAGTTTCAAAAGGAGTTCAAAGCATAGTTTTACCCAGGACATGCCGAGAATGAGGCTCAAGAAAAGTTGCATCGATTCTTGCAACAAGGCACAATAAGGGAGTATATGAAACAGTTTAGTGAATTGATGTTGCAAATCACTAATTTGACTAAAGATGAGGTATTATGCTTCTTTATGGATGGGTTGAAGCTGTGGGTTAAATAGGAATTAGAACGTTGAGGTGTCTAAGAACTGTCAAAAGCCATGATTGTAGTTGAGTCGTTGCTCGAGATTGTTCCAAAGAAAAATAAGTTTTAGTCTTCCAAGCCCAATAAGAAGGTCCATGGTGGGAGAGATAGTGAGGAAGAGAGACATAGTAATGATGCCAGCAACATCGATAGTAGTAATGAGAAACCACGATATGGGAAGTGGAGACCCAACAGCCCCAAAAAAAAAAGGAGCAAAATGAGATGCTTCTTTTGTAAGTGGCCACATATAAAGAAGGACTACCCAAAGGTATCTTCATTTTCGACTATCAAGAGGGATAATGAGCTGAAGGAAGCGAAGCCTGTTGAGAGGATTAATTTGATGATACTCATTCCTGCAAAAATGAATGGTAGGGAAGGGTTGATGTTTGTAGACATCAACATTGGAGGTCAGAAGAGAAGTGTGTTGTTGATACAAGTAGCATCAATTTGTTTATATCAAAAAATGCTGTAAAGAAACTTGGTCTCTCGATTAGGAAATCAAATAAGAAGATCAAGACGGTAAATTTTAAGAATGCTCTAACTTTGGGAGTAGCTCGAGGCATGGAGCTACAAATCGACAAATGGAAAAGCAAGGAAGATTTTGAGGTAAGCCAATTAGATGATTATGATTTTGTGCTTGGCTTAAACTTCATTGACAGGATTCAAGTGATTCTGTTTCCATGGGTCAATCAAATTCATATTGTTATTAGTCCATTATCATAAATTGTTGTACCGGTGCATCGAGATATGAAAGTTGGGACCAAGGTGTTGTCGTCAATCCAACTAGTTGAGCATGTTTCGTATAGGAAGAACATTGACTCGATAAAGCAAAGTACTATGGAAGCCCTTTCAAAAATGTTAGTGGCATATAAAATCGATATGAGGCCTGTGGAGTTGACTGTGGAGCTACCACCTTTGGGAAATGTGGGTTGTGTATTGAATTTTGGGGGAAAAGTAGCGATGTAAAAATAGCCAGGACAAGTAAATGCTGTGAGTAAGGTACATTTCGAACACTTTGGTAGTGTTTTGAGTTTTGACTTGTTGGATTGGCAAGATCGTATGGCCCTTTCAAAGTTTTTAAGCAAAGAGGTTAAGGGACTGTGGGCAAATCGAAGCCAAGATGTGAGAATCAAGAGGATTCCAATCGGAGCAAGTTAAAATTAGGGCAAGTTAGACCGAAAACTTCTTGCCAATGAGATGTACCAATAAGTGCAACAGTTCAAGTTAAGAGGTGACAGAAGCCGAGGCAAAGGCCTCAAAGGAAGGGATAACCCGATAGCAAGACTAGTTGGGAAGGAGCCAAGGCGACGAGAGAGTTCCAGGTCAAATCAAGTTAGTGCCATTCTGAAGGTGGAACAAGGGCGTTGCGGGAATGGGTGGGGAAGAATGTCACGGGTGAAAGTGCAAAGCCCATGACCATGGAACAAGATGTGTCCCATAGAGGTCTATCGATTAGATGAGAATCATTAGCCCACGAGAACTGGCTCGATTTAAGGAATTGATGGAGAAGCCTATCAGATTAAATATTGGGTGGCCCAATGATGTAGATATGGAAACATAAACTACCTTGGTAAATATAAGAACTAATCTTAGAATATTAATAGTGAATCATATCTTGTAAAGATTAGATTATATTTGATATTATAATCTTGTTAATCCCTTGATTTAAGGGATAGGCTTAATGTCGTCCGTCGATGTAACTTTGTTTAGACCGTCGGTTGTAGGGGAGCTTAACTATAAATAGAGAGTCATCCCTCACTTGTAAATCCATTTATTGTATCTTGAATTCTTTAAGAGTAATAGAATTTTTTTGAGAGCATTTACTCAAACACCTCTCATGCATTGTTTTCTGTGGTTTTCTATTCTTTTGTGGTTTCTTTTAACAGAGTTGCTTCTGCTATATAAATTGGTGCATTAGAGGAATTCTTTGTGAATCCTCGTTTTGTGGTGGTTAGACTTACTTAGACGTGTTTGTATGGAAATGATCGTCTAAGGTCACACAGATTATGAGACTAAAGATCTAGCCTCATGACACTAGAGTATCATTAGCGAAACAAATAATTTAATTATCCTCTAAAGTAAAAAGCAAAAGATTAAATGTAATAAATAGCTTGATAATTATATTTTTCATCCAAATATAATGTTCATACATTAACAAAAAGTTACATGATATCATTAGCTCATATGCCATAATCTATATGTTCAATTTTATAGGATAAAAAAGTTACAACAATTTATGGCATTTGATCATGTCATTATACCATCCAAATATTACATATACAAAAACTTATCAAAACTTTATCAACACAACCATGATTTTTAATGGGTAGAAATAAATCTTCTCACCTATTCCAAATGCACGTAAGAAGGTAGACTAAAGAAAACAAGTATTTGTGTTGGATAATATGAAATTTTGCTCAATGCAAGAAAGCGTTCATCCTCAATTATTTTTTCTACTTCACATAATGTTAAATAGAATTTTTGGGCATTTTCTTGAATGAACATTTTTGACTTCTCTTTATTTAGCACTTCAGAGGCAATACTCGTACTTAATTCAAATCCAACAGTCTGTATGGTTTCCGTCAAATATGTGGCAACATCATTAATTGAAGAAGAAGAAATTTATTCACTTTCATTAGAAATAATTTTTTTGAAAATGTGGAATCATCATAGTTTGGTTTCGACAGTTGCAATTGTGTAGTCGAGACATCCATCTCATCCAAGGAAACATCATATTTGTATCCATGGTAATTGTTTCCTTCTTTAGGATTCTTTGCAGTAGCGACATCCTCAGTATCTATATCTTAACAATATCAACAACTGTTTGAGTATCTTTCCCAGTGACTCGATCTTTTGCGTATATGGAAATAAGTTTGTCATAATAAGGAAAATTGCGATGTCTGAATTGACTGACTTCTTTATGACTATAAAAAAGAAGGAATCCACCTTAGATATAAGTTTCGTCAAAACAAGATAAGAAAATTAGGAAATAATTATTACACTTATATTTGAGTTCTACACAATATCTTCAGCAATAACCATTTACCTATGCTCGTCCCAACCAAAGTTGCCATTGTCTTTTCCTCTGAGCATGTTGTAAACAATTGCCCGTTTATTTTTCAATGTCCTAATCCTCGATTCAAGATTAGATCTAGCCTTTAGCAAAGCATGAGGTAAAAATTTTTCTAACATTCTTTTTAGCGCATTTAAATAATTGACCTTGAATCCCATATCTGCGTTAAAAGTTCCAACATTGTGCAAGTCGACTGTATAGGAAACCAATGCAGCATCTTCTTTTGGAACCCATTTCCTTTTGGTTCATTAAAAATTTTGGGAAAAGTTGCAGTTGATTGTAAAAAAGCCTGACATAACTATCTTGAGAAAAAATAAAAAATAAAAAATAAAATTAGGTTCGATATTATGAATCAAAAGGTAGACACTTTATAAAATTATAACACATGATGAATCAGAAGAAAATAAATTAAAGTTGTAACTCAAGAAGTCCAGTATAATACATAAAGACAATACAAACAACACCAAAGTTTCATAAACTAGTTACATGAAATAACATAAACAAATTAACATTTTACTATGTTTTAATAAACTTAACTAATTTCTAGATGCTTGTCATTCATAGAACATTTGATTGGCTAGTTCCATCCTCCAAGTAGTTTATGCATCCAATGGATAAATATTTACGATATCCGATTCATCATCCTCTATCACATTCCTAGGTAATCCTTCTCCCAACTCTGCTTCAATAGGATCAAGGCTCATGTAGGTTCGAATAAAATTATGTAGCAAGCAACATGCAATAATGATTCTGTTGTGCACTCTCACAGGATAAAATGATGGACTCCTAAGTATTCCCGATCTAAATTTTAATAACCTAAAACATATTTCAATAATATTGCGTGCTGAAGCATGTTTCAATTGAAAAATTCTTCTAGAATACTCGGTTGGTGAACCTGGCACCAGTCATTCAAATGATATCTTTGTCTCCTAAAAGGTGCAAGAAAACCCTCACAATTTTTGTAACAAGCATTAACTAGATAATAACAACCTATAAAAAAACAAAAAAAAAACTATTTATCATGAATAACTTTCCAAAAAAAAAAGTATGATTTTAAAAATTAATTCAAATTCATCAAAATTTGCACTTTACCATGAGAAACTTTTAGTTAATATCTCTTACTAATAACATCTCAAAGAACTCATACATCAGCAATAGAAGCTTCCCAACTAGGAAGAAAAAAAATGCATATTAGGCACCTAACATATTTGTTGTTATGTCACCTTTTCACGCTTGATATCTAGGTTTATCAACTTTTGGAACCCTAATCTTGATGTAGATTCCATCTAAAGCACCTAAGTAATTCTACAAAAATAGTTTAAATCTCGAGTTAGGATACTATTTTTAAATCTATATCAAGTGAATTATGTACAAGCTATATATGAAACCCACTCCAATACCTTGAACCATTTCCACATTGGGTCTGTAGAATTAGTTATAATTGGCTTTGCCTTTTTAAATAGCACATGCTATAAGCGTATGACATCATTTAAAACATTGTGAAATGATCTACTAATGGTTTCCCCTAGACCTATTAAAGTGATGCTTAATAACTCAATTTTTAAGGTGATGAGAAATAATATGTAAGAAAATTGCCACTTGTTCATCAACAAGTATGTTCCTTCATGACTTCAATCCTCTTAAAGTTTGTAACATCTCACATAGTTTTAAAAAAGTAACTCTATTCATCCTAACTTGTTCAATACAAGTCTCGTCATTATCATATACAAGTCTTTTCACATAATCTCGTTGTGCATAAAGATCTAAAACATATGATCTAATCTTTGGTTTATCAGTATATAGGCTAGAGATGGTACCCAACATAACTAATAACCAACTCAAAACTGTACATATTTGCAACCATACTTTCAATGCAAGTCCAATTATTTTTTGCCTTTCACTTTGTACTATTAAAGGCAAATGAGTCATTACTGCAAGATATTAGAGTGTTACATATTTTTAAATTATAATATAAATCAATCCCAAAACAGAATGTGATTCATATATCTTCAAAGCACACAATGCAAAGCTAAAAAGAATAACAAGAAAAGATCAATGCTCAAGAAGCCTTCAAAGTCAATATAAATATATATATATATATATATGAGATGGAGAGTAGATTAAAGAGTTAAATGCAAATAAGACATTGCCAGAATTATATTCTACCAATAATTGAAGTAGGGTGTATTGAAGGATGGTTTGTAGATGAGAATATCAAAAAAAGATTTCTTATTTCCTTTAAGGGAGCTCAAAATCTTAGAACCATGGAAGAATGCTTGAAATGACAACAAGTAATTATTCTTGAAACTCGAAGTGTTGTTGGTTTTATGTTCTGGTAATGCAATTTTTTGTGGTGGAGTTAACAATCTTGGCCACTACCATATTAGAGAGAATTAAGTTAAAAGGCTTAAAGTTCTTCAATACTAATCTCAATAATAGTAAAACATAATAAAAAAATTTAATTGCAAAAGAACTTATAGTGATTCAGTGAATACAAGAGGCTCAGGTGTGAGTGGAGCAAGCAAGCCAAGGGACTAAGGGTGGAGTGTTAGTGGTAGGAGGCGAAGCAAGCAAGGGAGGCTAGGATTGAGAGGTAAAAATAACAAGACAAGTTCAGTACTAAAAATAGAAGAAGAAAATGTAAAGCAATATGTTTGAAGAAGTAAAGTAACATGCCCACTCATATGCATGCAAATGAAATTAATAGGTTCATCATATTGCATGAGCAAGACAGTTTGGTCATTTATGAGTATCTACTAGTTTCTTTTAAATGGTAGAAGAATAACAAAGTTTATGAAATTTGATATATGACTTGTTTAAAAATATATGATATTTCATTTAGAAGAATAATAAAGTTGACGCCTGAACGTAATTAATTATTTTTTTAATATTTAAAATTTTAAAATATATTAAATAAATTATTAAAGTATATGAATATAAAAGATATAAAAAATTCTTTTTTTTTAAATACTTAATTACTGACGTACATGGCATATACGTTGAAGCGACATCAACATTATATTCTAAGTGGCAACAACATTATATTATAAGTATTAGAATTTGGATTACATCCCAAATAATTCAATTTCCTCTCTCAAATATATATAAAGAAACTAAAAAAAAATAAAACTGATGTAATAATAACAAAAATTCTGTTTCTAAATGGGGAAAAATGTGATACTCTATGGTAATGTCTTGGTTATGGAATTCTATGATGCCAGAAATCAGTGATACATGCATGTTTCTTAACACATCCAAAGATATATGGGAAGCTGTGAAGGAGACTTATTCTAAAGTTTGAGATGCTACTCAAATTTATGAAATTAAGACTAAGATTTCATCTACCAAGCAAGGAAGTCAGTTTGTCACGAAGTATTCCAATCTGTTGCAAAGCTTATGGCAAGAGATGGATCATTACCGGTGCATTCAGATGAAGTGCAGTGCAAATGCAGCACTCTTGAAAAAGTTCGTTGAAAATGATCAAATTTATGGTTTTCTTGCTGGACTAAATGTTGAGTTTGATGCAGTAAGAGTTCAAATACTTCGAAAAGAGGAGCTACCGTCACTAAATAAGACAATTGCAATTGTTCATGCTGAAGAAGAAAGAAGAGGAGTTATGATTGAGAATAGGCAATTGGATAGTTTAGCCTTAGTTACAAAAGTTGTAAATGAGAGGAGATTTGTCCTAGAGCAACCAACTAGTAAAGATAGTAGGCAGACAGAGCTTACAAGGCCTATTAAAAGGGAGTCTGTATGGTGCATCTACTATAAAAAATCTGTTCACACTAAAGAAAGATGTTGAAAACTCCACGGGAAGCCACAAACAATTAAATTTTTTTTCAAAAAACGGTGGACAACCAAAGGAACAAGGGTGAGCACATATAGCAAAATAGCTGGATGGAGAAAAGAATTCTCAAGAATCACTTGTTGAATTTAATAAAGAAGAAATTGAGAAGTTGAAGAATTTGCTGGGATCATTGGAAAAATCTTCTTCAACAAGTACTTGTAGTTTGGCTTTTTCAGGTATATCCTCTTCTCAAGATTCTAAGGTCTTGGATACAGTCACCAAAAGGTCTTAGGTCATTGACTCAGGAGCTAAAGACCACATGACCCACTCATCACAAAAATTTGTTTCATTTACACCTTATCCTAGTAATAGAAAGATAATAGTAGCCGATGGTTCTATTATCATAGTGGCTGGTCAGGATGATATTATTATAAACAAGACTCTTACTCTTAAAAATGTGCTTCATGTTTCGAAACTGTTTACCAATCTTTTATCTATCCAAAAAATTACCAAAGACTCTAACTATAGTGTTGTTTTTTATCCCAATCGATGTTTTTTCAAGGAATAGAATACGAGGAGGATGATTGGACATGCTAAGGAAGTAATGGCCTATACTATCTTGAAGAATCCAGTGGAGAAGTTAGTGCTCTGAATTCTTCACTATTATCATTCATATCCGAATCTGTTAAAACCAATAAAGACCAAATTTGGCTCCATCACCTCTGCCTTGGTCATCCATCGTATAGAGTCTTTAAAATTATGTTTCCTTCATTGTTCAAAGGGTTAACTATTGAAAAATTCTATTGTGATGTCTGTGAACTTGCAAAACATAAACGTACCTTTTTTTTGGTAAGCAATAAAAGAACATCCACTCCTTTTACTCTTATTCATAGTGATGATTGTACCAGTTTGTCTTGGATATTTCTCTTAAAACAGAAATCTGATGTAAGGTCTGTCTTTCGAACCTTTTACAACATGATTAAAACATAATTTGGAGCTAAAATAAAAAGGTTTAGGTCAAGCAATGCCAAGGACTATTTCAATCAATTTCTCTCACCATATTTCCAAGAAAGAGGTATTATACATGAGTCATCTTGTGTTAGTACACCCCAACAAAATGGTGTTGCCAAAAGAAAGAATGGTCACATTTTAGTTATTACAAGAGCCCTCCTGTTCCAAATAATGTCCCTAAACAATACTGAGGGAGGCTGTTTTAACTGCTACTCATATGATAAATAGGTTGCCTGCAAAAGTCCTTGAATCTCAAAGTCCTATGCAAGTTCTAGCAAAATTCTTTCCTGATTTCAATACTTCAAGTAACCTTACTCCCAAAATATTTGGTTGTGTTGCCTTTAAACATGTACATTCTCAAAATAGAGGAAAACTTGATCCATGAGCTGTCAAATGTGTCTTTCTCGATTATTCTTCCACTCAAAAGGGGTACAAATACTATCATCCAGCCACAAAAAAAATTATGTATCAGCGGATGTTACTTTTGCAGAACAAGAGAATTTCTTTACTTGTCCTTATCTTCAGGAGGAGATCTTATTCACAGAGACAAGGACAAATAATTCTTTCTTCTTGATTTTCCAGCCCCTGTCCAACAACCAAACACTCATATTCCAACTTCTGTCCAGCAACCAAACACTCCCACTCCAGCTCTTGTCTAGCAACCAAACATTCATATTCCAACTTCTGTCCAGCAACCAAACACTCCCACTCAGTCCTTGCTTGCTAACCAGTTTGTTCGACTCGAACTATGGCCCCTATGCAACCTGAAATAGAGCCTAATACACCTAAATCACAAAGAGGGATTCAGGACACTACTCGTCCTTTGCTGGTTTACTTAAGGAAGAAGACACCGTTACAAGTTCAATCATCTTTTTCTCCTGTTCAACCTGCTACTCTACAACCCGAGGTAATTGCTGAACCTACTAAAAATTTAGATGATTTTCCCATTGCTATTAGAAAAGGGACTAGAGCCTGTACAAAACATCCCTTGTACTTATTTATGTCTTATAAAAATTTGTCCCATAACCATAAAGTCTTTCTTACTAGCCTAAATTCTATCTCTATTCCCAAAACTATGTCCGAGGCATTAGAAGATGAGAATTGGAAAAATGTCATAAAGGTTGAAATGGAAGCTCTTAAAAAAATAAGACATAGGACTTGGTGAAATTACCGAGAGGAAAGAAACCAGTAGGATGTCGCTTGGTATACAAAGTGAAATATAAGTAAGATGGTTCTTTAGAAAGGTACAAAGCACGATTGGTTGCTAAAGGATATACTCAAATGTATGGAATAGACTACCTTGAGACATTTTCCCCTGTTGCGATGAATATTGTGAGAGTGTTGTTGTCACTAGCCACCAATTGAGGCTGGAAATTACAACAATTTGACATAAAAAAGGCCTTTTTACATAGTGATCTTAAGGAGGAAGTCTATATGGATGTTCCACCAGGATTCGGTCCAAATACAAGACATGTAGCTTGTAGACTAAAAAAGCCTTTATACAAACCAAAACAGTCCCCGAGGGCTTGGTTTGGAAGATTTACCAAAGCAATGCTCAAGTTGAGGTATAAACAGAGTCAAGGAGATCACACTTGTTTGTAGAGCACTTATTTTTAAGGGGAGTGACTACTTTATTAGTCTATGTAGATGACATTATAGTGACTGGTGATGATCTGGAAGGAATGGATAATTTAAAGAAATGCCTAGTAAAAGAATTTGAAGTTAAAGAGCTCGGTAAGTTAAAATATTTCCTCGGTATTGAAGTGGCACACTCTCGAGAAGGAATTTTCATATCTCAACAAAAATACATAGTTGATTTGTTGACAGAGATGGGCAAATTAGGATGTAAAGTAGCAGAGATACCTATTGAGGTGAAGCACAGACTTGGAGATGGTCTAGAAGATGCAGTAGTTGATAAAATTTCATATCAAAGACTTGTGGGAAGCTCATTTACTTGTCTCATAGACCGGATATTGCTTATACAGTCAGTGTTGTAAGTCAATTTATGCACAACCCTAAAGAATCACATCATAGAGCCATGTATCAAATTCTAAAGTACTTAAAGGGCACACCAGAAGAGGAATCCTATTTAAAAAGGGAGAGAATTTAACCCTTGAAGCCTGTACTGATGCAGATTATGCAGGGTCTATGGTTGATAGAAGATCAACCTCAGGCTATTGCACTTTCCTAAGAGGCAACTTTGTGACTTGGAGGAGTAAAAAATAGAATGTTGTGGCTAGATCTGATGCGGAAGCTGAATTTAGGGTGATGGCTCTTGGAATTTGTGAATTATTATGGCTAAAAATTATTTTGGAAGATTTGAATATCAAGTGGGAAGGTCCAATGAAGTTGTATTGTGATAATAAGTCAGCTATCAATATTGCACATAATCCAGTTCAACATGATCGTATGAAGCACGTTGAGGTTCACAGACATTTTATAAAGGAGAAACTTGACAGTGGCTTAATTTGCACTCCATTTGTGCCCACTGATGGTCAGCTGGCAGACATACTTACCAAAGGATTATCTGGGAAAATCTTTCAAAAATTAGTATGCAAGCTGAGAATGGATGATATCCATTTCCCAGCTTGAGGGGAAGTGTCAGATTACAGTCTCCTAATAAGGATCTTGATTGTATTAGATATGATTCTGTAAATATTTTATTGATTTCTATCCCTAACTTTAAGGCTATTTTTTAAGGGACAACATCCCTAGAATTAGTCTGTTTCCTAGTATAGAGTTTCCTAAGTTAGGCTCACTATGTGTATAAATACTAGTGTAATTCTTTGTGAAAAATATAACAGAAAAAGACTATTTTTAACAATTTTTATCATTATTTGCTTGCAATATCTACTTTTATGTTTCTCAAACAAAAAAGCACAAATGGAAAATTTTCAAACCAAGTTGTTCCAATTTTCCATGAATTGGAGAATGGTATAGATCAATACATAACTACAAACATAACCCCCGCCTCTAAGTGAGGTCTACCTACATGGTACATCAGCAAAAACATAGCAAGATTGTCAATCCTAAGCACCATATCGCCTGTATTATTCAAACAATGCTTCTTGTGGTATGTATTATATGCCAAAATTCCTCAGAATGTATCATTACTTTCAAACAAAACTTTCACAGATTATTAAAAAAATTATTAACAGTTAAAACTTCTTAATCGTCAGCATCAATGGAAAACATCCATACCTCAAACCAGATGTAGTGTTCTGTTGTCTTAACTGAATTAATTCACTTGTTACTACTGAACATGGTCTCTCCTCTTCAATAGGTCTTTCATTTCGTAATAATCTACCTCTGAGAAGTGACTGAAAAGTTAAAAGCGCTGATAGGTAAGCATAGTCGTATATGCAAATAAAAATCTAGGTAGGAAAAGATATTTAAAATATATATTAAAATCATGACAAATTAATCTCATTTTGAACTACAATATATGTTGAAGTTGAAACATTGACTCAAACCACGGAACTAACTTTCATGCATGAAGAGGCAAACTTGTAATCCTTGTATTATAAACCAAAACAAGAAAGAGACCATGCCAGTACATTGCAATATAAGTGTAAAACTAAGTAGCACAACATAGTACAATAATAAATGTGCACAGTTTACTTCAACTCAATTTAAAATCAAGCAAATTTATATTTCCTACTGATTAAAGAAGTCAAAAACAAATATCTACAGCTCAGCTGAATATAATTTCTTGAAACAACGAAAATAAGTAATATCCCGAATTAGGGCCTAATCGGAATAGTGGTTTCATGACCACAAATCTGAGATAGAAATAATAATTTTATAATTATTTTGAGGTTTATGATATGATTGTATGATTGTGTGAAAATTTTGTGAAGAAATTCCATGCATAATGTGCTTAATTTGAAATTAGGGACTAAATCGAATAAGTTGCAAAATTTGCATTCTAGAAGTTTTTAGTATGAAATTGCTTTGGAATATTAATTAGGAGGTCTTAAATAGCAATTTGACCAATTTCTAAGTTTATGGACAAAAATTGGACATGAATGGAATTTTTGAAAGTTTAGTAAGGAATGGCATTTTGGTCATTTGGATATTAAATGGAATAAAATGGGAAAAATAACACAAAAATTGATCATCTTCTTCATATGTTGCTGCCGAATTTTTCTCTCCACCATAGCTAGGGTTTCTTCAACTTTCAAGCTTCATAGTAAGTGCATCCAAGCCCCGTTTTTAATGATTTTTATATTTTTGTGATCCCGGTAGCTCGATAAAGCTTATGTTAGCAATATTTTGAGTTAGGGTTCATATTTGGAAAAATACCCATAGGTGAAATTTGTGTATTTTGATGTTTTATGATAGAATATGAGGTTTCGGATTATGTTAGACAACTTGTGCTACTCGGTTTTGTGTAAAAACGAGTAGAACGACTTAATCGGTAAAAAATACCAATTGTTCATAAGTGCATGTTGTAGTTGGAATTTGAGCTTGCTAATGGTAAATAAATGATCAGCATGTCCTAAAACATAAGAATTTGGAATAAAATTTAATTTCTGAGCCTTGAGGTCAAAGTGTAAATATATAAAAGTTTAGGGGTAAATTTGTAATTTTGGTAAAGTTGGGGTCAAGGACCGTTTTGATAAATGTGAGTATTAAATAAGCTAAATGTGTTATTTTAGATCAAGAGAAACAAGATTCAAGTCGTGATCGATGGAAAAATAAAGTTTACGAGGAATAGGCCGATTGTCGATATTTTGGTATCGAGGTAAGTTCCTGTGTAAATAATGTAACATAATTGCTATTTTAAGTGATTTAATGCTATTTATATGATATGATACTTGTTATTGTGAATATTATGCTTTGTGAAATATTATGTATTGGTATGAAAAGTATGTGATTAAATTGATAAGTATGAGATACAAGCAACGTATTGGTTCCGATATTCCGAGGAGAGCGACTGGGAAATGTGTGATTGAGAAAAATCCCATTTGAAGCTTGGGAATAGATTAGGATACAAGTGACATGTCACTAGGATGGTTGGGCATCCGAACTCGTTGAGTTGAGTCCGAGTTCACTTATGGATGTAAATGTCCGAACTCGTTGAGTTGAGTCCGAGTTCGTGAGATGTAACTAGGCATCCGAGCTTGTTGAGTTGAGTCCGAGTTCACTTATGGATGCGAACGCCCGAGCTCGTTGAGTTGAGTCCGAGTTCGCTTATGGGCGGGTTACATGGTTACTTGATTACATATGTGGCACTTATGTGCAAATTATCCATGTATCCGAGTTATATTCCGATGTGTTCAATGGGTAAAATTCTAGTGAAATGGAAGAACACTTAAGATGCAAGTGTCATTTTGATAAGTGTTGTGAAATGGACACTTTGGATAGGTATGTACTTAACCCTCGGGTTGAAACTCGATACAACATCAATAATGTGGTAAGATGACAATTGATGATTAGAAATGTGATATATGTTTTGGTGATACCATGCTAGTGTTGTTTGGAAGAATTGCTTTGTTATGTTACTTTTTATTTGCATGTGAACTTACTAAGCATTTATGCTTACTCCCTCCTTTTCATTCATTGCAGTTTTGGACAAGCCGGCTTAGGAATCGGGATAGGTCGAAGGCTCGTTCACACTATTCGAAGAACTATTTTGGTAAAATGGCTTGTATAACTCAAATATGGCATGTATAGCAATATACTTGTTTTGTGTAATTAATCTTGTGATATGGTTGTGGTTTGGTTGAGAAAATGCTTGATAATGATTAGTCCTTGGAATGGTTAATTTAGATCATGTATGAGACCATGTATGTTCAAAGTGTTAATAGTTCATGAATTTCTATAGAAAAGTGAAAATTTGTCATAAAACAGAATGTTGTAACAGCAGTGACGTGAGTTTGAAAAAATCACTAAAAATAGTAGGTGATGAATTAAATATGAAATTGAAGCTTAATGTGTCTACTATCATATGGAAGAAGCGAAACAAGTAAAGGAGTTATATGTTATGAGATATTTGAGTTTTAGTGAAACAGGGCCAGAGCGATTTCTGGATCCCCTGTTCCAACTTTGGAAATTCACTACAAATTGTACAAAAATAATTAGGAGGTTTAGTTTATATGTTCAGAATCCTTATTGAGTCTAGTTTTAATAGAAACAAACGGTATAGCCATATGTATTCTTTACAGAGAGAAAGGTGGTTCGTAGTAAGCAGAGATCAGTGCAGTCAAGTTCTGAAACATGGGTAATTTTAACTAATAAACTGTACTAATTGGCTCAACCAAAAATTCTGGAAAAAAATTTGTAGATAGATATATGAGTATAGTTTCAGGGAAAATTTACAGATCTTGATTTCGAGTTTCTTAACTCGAGATATGATTTTTTAAGCGACCATGACGCAGAAAGACAGATTGCTACGAAAATGTAATTAGTTGATTTAAAATTTAAAAAGTGATGAAATAAGTTTAGTAACACCTCAAGCTCGACTCCAGCGACGGTCTCGGGTAAGAGGGCGTTACATTATAATTACAACACATACAAATGCATGGGAGCTAGTGTCATATTAGAGAAGCTAAAAGCATACTTTATAATAGCCAACTAACTTGGATGCAGTCACAATGAGCAAAATTAGATACAACATGGTGCTCCAACAAACACTGAAGTTAATAAATTTAATTAGCAATTTAGCACATTACAATTAATAAAAAAATTGTAATCTTTTTTTTCAGAAACCAACTAAAAACCTAGAAATGGAAGAAAACCGACATAAAAAAATTTTAAAAATGAAAAAGAAACAAGAAGAGAGAGAGGGAAGAATCATGGAAAAAAAAGGAAAGATCTAATTGGGGATTTCAAACGTGAGAAAAAGGAGAATGGTGAGAGTAAAATTGAAACATTTTTATTCCAACCATGTCCTGAATCACCATTCATTGGGGAGAGTACCAAATGATATGTGGAATAAGCCCTTTACCTGGAATAAGCCCGTATTCAATATAGGCCGTAATAGTCTATTCCCCCAACCAAACAATGGTTTGGTGGTGGGCTCGTTGAATTGGGCTGTAATGCATTCCTATTCCCCCAACCAAACATGGTGTAAATGCTGGGAAAAGATATGTGGGTGAGTGGCAGAAATGAGCAAATATTATTTTTTATTCCCAGAATGTCATAAATTAATTGACTAATTTTAAAAAATACAAGTTTTGTTTTCTTTCTAGAGTCCCTAGGATGAAGCACATTCAATCAATTTTATTAACAAAATATAAGTTTCATTTATTTTATTAAATACAAGAAATCCTATCTTATGCATATGGAAATTATAGATTTAGATCACATATATATTTAAAAATAATATCTAATATATTGTTTTAGACTAATTAATTTAATAACACGTGAGATATGTACGATATTAAAATAAAAAAAACTAGATTAAATTGTGTGTAACATCCCCAACTCGACCTATGAGTTTTGACTAAGTCAAAGGCATTGCAATGATCACCGAAGTGGTCCTGTAAAGTCGTACTGTTTACTCGAGTGGATTTTGTATGTAAATCACTTTTTTATTTAAAAAAAAAACATTTATTAGTTTAAACCAACTTTATTTAACAATTACAATATTATTGCGGTGTAATTTTGAGAAAACAATTAAGTTTTAAAGCGTTTTTATCAAAACATTAAGTAGTTATAGAGCAGCGAAAAACATTTAAGGTAATTCTTTTCTAAACCAAAAAGCATACAAATATAAGAGTTTAACTAAACCTCATGCTTAAAATAGATAAGCTAAACAATTTCAAACCTATGTGATAAAGCAAGAAAATAATTACAACCCACAAATAAACGATTAAGGAAAACTTTAATGAAACTTTTAAAATAACAGTAACAAAAAACAAGATGTTAATCCGAGATTCCTCTGATGCTATTTTGAGTCTTAGATTTCTAAGGAAAATGGGGAATGAGCTTATAATGGCACAACGTGAGGCTAATTTTAAAACTATTATATATATAATTGTTAAACAATATAACATTTAATTTATAGCATAATAACAATTTAAGCATAATATAAGGAACATATAATAATTTAATGCATATATAAAATACATTGATGATGCAATCCAAATGCATGTTTCCACCCATCCATCCTAATTGCCCTTGAGTATTACTTGACACACTATCCCACAAATAAAAAATTGACCATCTCGGGTTTGAATTCCAATGATGATGGTTGTTTACTTGTCATCTGAGACAATAAATTTTACTACAATAACTTACCATCTCAATTTCTCAATTTTGATGGTTTTTTCCTACAATAACTATCATCCCAGTTGACCTGGTTTGGAGGTTTATTAACCTATCATCCTGGCTTATCCGTTATGGATGATATTGCCACCTACTTTGTATAGTACTAACTTTCAATTCAATGTGGACTTAAATTACCACTGTCTCATACAGAACTTTTCTATTCTCCGTACCCGATTTAATGTATTATGCAAATATACTTAGCAAATTATGTTTTTTTATCATCAATCGACGCTTTGCTTGTCAAGCACATTCAATATCTTATACTAACCTTTAATGGTATGTATTCGTGCATTCATATCAATTTTACATATACAACAAAAAAATTATGTGAACTAATAAACAGTTTCATATATACAGTATTATCATGCTTGGTTCGACTAACACATACATATTGGTTTACAAATTGGGTTCGCATGTATAGGGTTCACACATTACGACATAGAGGGTTCAGGGTTTGCATGTATAACAATTCGTATAAGGGTTCACACATTTTAGGGGGTTCGCATGCATTAGTAAGGCTCACATGTGATATCATATAGTTGACTCGCACTAGTAGTAGTTTGCATGTAAATATGTCACTTACATGTATTACTAACTAAGGTTCACATATATTACTAATCTTGTGGTTCATGTGTAAGAACCTACGGTTGGTATGAATATTCCTATATGTTTATGCATATGGGTTTGCTGTATGGGGTTCCCATGCAAGGCTCACACACATATAGCTAGTTCACATAAAAAAGGGGGTTTGCATGGGTGTTAACTCACACTAGCTCACAGATGGGTTCGTATACAGAGGGGGGTCGCACTAAGGGCTCGCACACAGGGGCCTGCAGGTACAAGTTTGCATGCAAGGGTTCGCACAATAGGGGCTCAGACCTACTAGGGGATTTTCACAAAGGGCTCACTTACATGGCTCGCACTTTAAAGGGTCGCACAATAATCTTATGTACCTATGGGTTTGCATAAATATTAGCATGCATATAATAAAGTGATCACATATTTTATCATTAGGGTTGCATACTGGTTAGACTTAGACGTATATAGGTTCACATGTAATAACATCTAAAGGGTTCAGATATCTAACAAAAGGGTTTGCATATACTACAAGTAGGCTCGCATATTGCACTAACATACAGTCTCACATATTATTCTAGCATATAGGCTCGTATATAAAATCCTAGGGTTTGCAAGTGTATTTTCAAAAGAGAGGCTCACATGCTTATTCTTTACATGTTTGACCCAAATCTCCTAATGATTCAACATGATTTAATCATACATAATGATTTAATATTAGATCCCACGATAGTTTTGAAGGCTTAAAAACCTTAGTTTTGGAGAGGAGATTGAAGATCCACTTGAGGGATAGGAAAATTTTTGAAACCTTGGATCCTTTTGCTTTGAAAATCAATTTGACAAAGAAAGAAATTTTGGATGTTTTCTTGAAAAATCTTGTTGATAAAAATTCTAGGGTTTGATCAAAATTGGCTATTTATAAAACTACTTTTCCCTAATTGAATTAGGTTTTAGGAATTCATGTAGAACTAGGATTATTTTGAATTAAAGACTAAATTGAAAGAAATGGTTTTTGGCTGGGTATTTTGAAAATTTGACATTTTCATAGGGTAAAAATAAGGAAATAAAATATTTTGGCTAAATGCACACATAAGGTTTCAAACTTGAGACTTATGGGTAAGTTAAGGTCTTATCACTAAACCAACATGCTCATTCTTACTAATTCTTAACACAAATAATTTTTAAGGCATACTAAATTCTTTTATCCTTTGTTTTTTAAAAAATAAAATCTAATTTTTTTATCCTTATTTTGTAACACCTCAAACCTAGCCTAGACGTTATGGCCAAATCTGGAAATGTCACATGGTAGTGCTTTTAAAATCATATCGCCGCTAAACCATTTCCTGTTTAAAACTTTTCCTTTGTTACTTTTAAAATTGTGTCGATTGTTTTTAAAACATTATTCATTGTGGAAGCTTTTAAAACAGTTTGCGTAATCGTGGTATTTTGATAAAACATTTGATTCTTTTGAAAACCTGAGTTTTTCCTACTACTAGTAGAAATAAATCATAAAATAGTATAAAATCCAAATTTAAATAAAAACCCGTAGAGGCCATGATTACAACAAAAATCCTCCCAAATGAAAATTTAAAACCATGGCCAACCGTTGAGTCCTCCGCCGCTCCGATTTGTCTAAGTCTAGGGATTACCTGTACAAATTAAGTAGAAGATGTGAGTTTACGTAAACTTAGTGTGTAACCCCTATAAAAACAAACAGACAGTAAACAGATAATCACGGTCTAGGCCTAAGCCCTTTTCAGTATCAGTATCAATTCAGTTTGGGCTTTAGCCCGTCTTAGTACAGAAACAATCATGCAGTAGGGCCTTAGCCCATCACAATATTAGTAGCAGTAACAGATATGCAGGCACAAAATCCTACCCAACCAGCCTCTACACACTATCTCCGTCTAACCCTACACTCCATGTGGGGATATAATCAACCCACCCATCCATCCCTATACTCCAAATAGTACTGAATGCGGCACTAACCAGTAATTTGTAGCTGAGCTACCAGTATTAGGCTTAAAGCCATCAGTAAGTTGCAGCTGTGCTGCCAGTATATTAGGCTTAAAGTCTTTCAGTACACTTCCTTCACATATATCATCCCAACCCCCATGCAATGCAACATATAGTCATGACGTGCCATCCGATGGTATCATACATATAATCAGTATAGTATTATCATCATGCTCAATATACAGTCATACATATATCATTCAATCAATTAGGGATCTAAGCAAAGCTTACCGATCCTACAATAGGTTCACAATCGACTCGGGCGACCCGTGCAACCTTAGCAAACAAATCAGTGAAAATAGGCTCACACGCCCATATGGTCTGTCTGTATGGGCCCACACGGCCTAAATTGGCCTTGGCCGTGTGGATCACACGGCCTGGCCCAGAATCTCACACGCCCGTGTGAACTACCCATGTGGGCCACACGTCCGTGTGTCGCACACGACCTCGCCAAACCATTACACAGCCATGTCCTTCGTGCACAGCAGCCTGGCTTGTCGATCACACGCCCGTGTTCCGTCACATGGCCTACCACACGGGTGGCCACATACCTGTGTGGCGTTGACAAAATGGTTTTTTGGCTTCGCCGATTCCTGTTTTCTGTGCAATCGAGTACACACCTGATTTGATTTTGCTCCTAACGTAATCCTGAATCTCCAGAACCTATAAAAGGCGATATTCGTCTCAATTAGACACTTAAACGATCGAATTAAACTAAATCCTCAAAACGGATCAGTCATCCTCTAAGTGAAAAGACCTATACCTTGCGAACCACGAATGCTTCCCTCTATAATTCAGCACTAGAACAGCCTTTCACACTAGATTCTCGACTGTTTAAACAGTTAAACATAGGTCTCTAATTAATATCTTAAAAACCGAGATTTCAAAGCACCATTAACACTTACCGAATGTGCGCGACTACTCGATTGGACCGCAAAGAACCCGTTGCTAACAGAAAAGATGAAATAAGGGATGAAAAGAAAAGAGAGAAAGAAGAAGAAGAATTTCGGTAGAGATCGAAAAACAAACGTCAAAAACAAAATGGAGAATTTTGGGAAAATTGTAATTTTTGAGAAAAAGAAATTAATCCCAATTTAGCTAACCCCTCAATCCCTTATTTTCCTCATCCAATCTCCCACTAACAGCCAACTACTTAGAATCCTAATTAATTCAAATTCCTATCCCATGCCGGTAGCAAAATAAATCCTTTACCTAAGCAAAGACTCGAACACAAGACCTCCATCACCCTAATACTCTACTTAACCACCAAACTAGCAAACCCATTCTGATATAAATTTACCAACCTCTCATTAAAAGCCTACTGACTAGAGATAGGGATTTATTCAAATAAAAACACAAATTTTGCCTAAGTTAAGGCTTGAACTTAGGATCTCTCGAACACTCCCAAAACACTTAACCACTAAAGCAAATACACATTTTGTGTCAATTAATTGCGGAAACATAGACATATATTTTTGGGGCGTTACATATTTCTTCTAGACTCATTTTTGGGATGTGACATTGTGAGTAAAACAAATTTAAAACACATAAATACATCATATTAATAGAATGCACTAGAATTGTTTACACAAATTTGGTAAGAGAAAACATTTTAAGTTAAAAGTAATTTTTTACTAAGTTTACTCAATAATGTTTATAACTCAATTAATGATGGGTTCAATCCCTAGACATGTTAATTTTTAGTTCTTTTATTTAAAAACTATATAGAAGTATGAAAATAATAAAAAAAAAAGCTATAAAAATAATAATAGTGTCATTTAATAAAATGATATATTAGTCATTTCCTAATCAAGTTGGTCAACCTGTGACACCAAATCAGTTAAAGGTTTTAATAGTAGTATAAAAATACAAATTTGGTGAGAGAAAATATTTTATGTTAAAAGTTAATTTGTATTTTTTAAATTTACTTAAGAATTATTATTAGTGTAGCGGTAAAGAATTTGTTTATAACTCTATTAAACACAAGTTTAATCCCTAGACTTGTAAATTTTTAGTTCTTTTATTTAAAAATTATATAAAAGTATGAAAATATAAAAATATCATAAAAAATAATAGTAACCATTTAAAAAAGATTTAATAATAATTTTCTAATCAAGTTACATTCGATTAACTTATTACACCAACCGAATCAAAAGTTTTATTAATACTATAGATATCTTTTTAAGTCATCGAGATTTATGAATTCAATATTTCATAAAAAAGAGAGCATAATTTAACTTGGTTCATTAAAAACTTCTTTTAAGTCATTGGGATGACTCGAACTAATTCCTTTTTAAACTTCTTTTTCATTAAAAAAGATGGCCAACCTAAAAAAACTTTACTACATTTGGTGCCTCATATTGAATCTTTCTAGTAAATATCAAACCTCATCTTCTGATTGAATTCATCATCATCGAATCTAAGCGATTTTGGTGATAATACAAACATTTTCATTTAGAAGAACCGGAACTTATCATTCTTGTAAAATAGATAATTAAAGATTGGTGACGACTCCATATACTTTTTAAAATTCATCTAACATATCTAAAAAAGTGTTATTACATTTGGTGCCTCATATTGATTCTTTCCAGTGAATGTCCAATCAAATCTTCTGATTAAATTATTCATCATCATCATCATCATCATCATTATTGAATCTAAGCGATTTTGGTGATAATTCGAACAATCTTCATTTAGAAGAATTAGAGCTAGAGGTGAGTAAAATCCGATTCGATTCGAAAAACTTGATAAAAAATTTAAATTTTGAATTAAATAGTTCGAGTTATTTGAGTTAATCAAGTTATTCGGATCAACTGGAATAAAAAATTAATTTTTTCTATTTAACTCGAATATGAATTACACAATTCGAGTTATCCAAAAATCTGAATAAGAAAAGACAAAACTACGTTGTTTTGATAAATGTTTACTTTATTAAAAGTTAAAATTCAAAATAATTAAGTTAAAAGACAAACTACGTTGTTTTGATAAATAGTAACCATTAAGTTAAAAGGTAAAATCATTATATTGTTCATATAGTTAAATAATCTTGTACTTTGTCTATTAGTTAAAATAATCGGTTCATCTAAACGCAAAATTAAGTATAACTAATAGGATTCGTTAACTTGACTCGATTTGGCTCAAAATTTTTTGACTCGATTCGATTCGATTTGAAAAAAATTCAAATTGAGTTTGGTTGCTAAAATAGGATTTGTCAACTTGGCTAACTCGAAAATTTTTGACTCGATTTGACTCGACTCAATTGAGTACTCACCCCTAGTTAGAACTTATCGAGAGTGTTTGGTGAATAGGGTTTTGGGTTATTTTTAGTTGATTTGGACACAAATGGAGAATTGGGTACTCGATGTTTCTAATTGTAGTATTTGGTGAATGGAGATTTGTAAGAACTTGAGTGAAAACTTTCAACACAAAAAATGTAGGGGTGGACAACTTTTTTTCACAGCTGATTGGGAATGAGATATGTGAAATGAGATATGTGAAATAATATATCTGACCATACTTGCTCAGAAATTACTCCCTTGGTCACATGCTCTCAAACCTAATGAGATATGTGGAATAAGATATATATCTATTTCTTGAATATTTATGTACTCTTAATTTTATTTTCAATTTACTTGTATAAAATGATTTCTTATGCAACTTTATATTAATTGAAATATGCTACTTGACAAATTTATTCAGAGTGTGACATAATTATTACTAATTTACATACTAAGAATATGACATAATTATCACTAAAAATATAGTTTACAATTATATCGATACACTATTAATATTTATCAATTTCTACAACGTTATTATTTACAAATAAGGAACTTAAGAAATTTGTTTATATAAATTTTTAAAAATATCCATTAATTAATTTTCATAATGGATGTTTTAATTTCTTGGTAATATTGTTTTATTTCAATAATTTCGCCTAGTAAAGACTAAAGTATTATAAACAAATAAATACTTAGCAATAAAATGTGATATGCCCTTATTTATCATTTTACACATATTAGCTTTCAATTATCAACTAAAATTTACCAAACACTTTTAAATGAATAATTAATATAATCAACAATGAACTATCAATCAATTGCCAAACAGGTCCTGTAAAATAGATAATTAATAAGAAAAAGGATTTGGTTCTAAACCTAAATCAGTTTGGAATCATTGGAAGAATGGTATGATTAGACATATAGAAAAAATAGTAGAGATAATATAATTTAAAAATGTTTAAATATGTTAAGGGTGTCTCTACTCTTTAAAAAATTAAAATAGTGAATCCTTACGCAATCTTGATCTTTTAGCTAATTTCTATACTCATTTAAAATTTACAAATTTTCTCCCTAGACATATTTTTAAGATAGTGAATCATTATATATTTTTTTTAGTTGAAAATATTGATCTTTTACCTAACTTCCACCCAATTTATGAAGTAGCAATTATAATAACTTTAAAATTTATAATTTTTATCAAGTTGAAAATAGTAGAACGTTGATGGTGGATTGTGGAAGAGCTGCTTTGGTGGTCGCCATGAATGAGCTTGTGAAGTAAACTTGTGCATAGATCATTTTTATATAAAAATTGAATTTAAATTGGGTCATTGAAGAGAGAAAATTTCGATTAATTTTGGTAGGATTTTTGAAAAAATAAGTATAATTTAAAATTTTGAAAGAAACCGAAAAGATTTTAAATTTGTACTTATGAAAATAATAATTTTTATTTTTATGAAAAATATGAAAACTGTTATGAATATTTTTGTAAGTGGATGTCTATCATGATCAAGATAAAGTTTGAATGTATTTTAAATTCTAATAGTTATTAGAATTAGATCTCTATTTCTTTTATCTTTTTATGCCTATAAATAGATACTCTGATAAAACATTGTAATCCCCTCTTTTGATCAATAAAATACATTCTCTATTACTTTCATATTTTCTTTATTCTTTATTCTCTCCATCTCTTTATTTTATAACAAAAACAATAATTTTTAATTTTTAAAATTTTTATATATTTTTAAAGAGTAAAAGATCAAAATGACAAAAATTATAAATGTTGAAGCCTATAAAAATTATTTTTTAAAAGGTAAAATTAAAAGAAATTTAACTAAATAATTAAGATTTTTAAATTAAAAAAATTATAAAACTTAATATCTTAAAACTTAAAAGTTATAATATAGAAACTAAATTTTAAATTTTGAAAGACTAGGTATATATTTAAACCTTAAAATGTAGAAATAATTTGGAATTTATGATCGTATTACCTGCTAATGCAATTATGTATTTTGACCGGTTAAAGAAAAAGAATATGTATGTCTGGATTATATATATACACAATTGATACAAGTTGGGATCAAACATGTTACATTAAGATTTGAAATCAACATTATATTTATCATTTTTATTCAAATTTATCACATTAAATCAATATTTAAAATTTTAAGCTTATCAAATTTATTTATTTTATTTCGTTAAAAATAATATATATTATATAATAAGAATTAATCATTTATTATTTGAATTATAGGTGTTTATAGGTGTAGTTGAGCTTAAGTATAATCTTCGCTCAATTTTCTCGTACTTGTAAATGGTTAACTCAAGCTCATTTTAGACTTATCTATATTATTTTATTTTTAAAAAAAATATTTATGTATTTTTCATTCATTGGAAATATATATTTAGGAAACTTAACATTTTTTTAATATGTTTATATTATATTATAGATTTAATTTTTATATATTAGAAATCAAATATAATACAATATTATAGAAATCTAGATAAAAGGTTAGGCTAGGCTAAGTTTGCGTCTTAAATGTTTAAACTTGATCCTAAATCATATTTTAATTGGACTTAAAGTTTTTGTTCAATCTTATTTTTTAGATTTAATATTTTTCTCAAATACTTTAAATTTCGAATGAACTTTAAATTTAGATCAATAACTCAACTCTTAATAAGTTTGATTTGAATTAAAATAAGTAGATTGATTTCTTTTAAGATGTTGAAGAAATTATGGACAGTTGATTTCTTTTAACATCCTTTAACTGTAAAAAGATTTTGAGGATTTGGTTATGATATCAATGGAATAAGAAATTTTACACAATTATATACATACCTACTTCTTTTTACTTAGATTATTAGTTTTCAGAGTTGAGGAATTTTGAAATCCTAACAATAATTATTTAATAAAATATTTATATTTTTTAAAAGTTAGTAATATTGCAGTAAATTAAACTTAATAAGCTTTCCGAAGATAAGATTAATATTGTAGATAAAGTATTGGAGAAAATTAAATTAAAGAAAATGAGTTAAAAAATACTAAAATCTAGTAAGAATTGGAGGTAAGATATTGGAGGAAATTAAATCAGAATAGTAAAGTTAATGGAATAAAATTGATTTAATTCCCTCCAATTCTCACATACAACTCGTTACAAGTATTAAATATATGATGGGAAGAAGGGAAATTGGCAATTGAAATCCAGCTTCCAAGATGGTTATATATAGGATTGTTGAAGATGCATGTGGCAAAAATCTCGTGAGCTGGGGAAGTTAGTTGTTTGACTAATCAATTCGGATTGGTTTCTAAACTTTTTTCATTCCCACGCCTAAATTAGATTCCTTTTATTCTTATATTAGTATATACATTATAATTTGAATATGCCCCGCCAGTCCCATTCCTAGTGTACCAACAAATACTTCAACTTGCACCTCAAACTATTTTTATTAATTTAATTATAAAATATATTTTAATAATAATAAAATAAGCTTTTAAGTTGTCTTGGACCTAAACTTGAGCAAAGAAAAGAAACTGATACTCCCTCTAAAAACAATAATGAAATTTTTATGCCTTCATTAGAAATGTCTTTTAAAATTTTTAATATATTTCAATTTAAAAAAATTAGCATAGCGCTTCTTCAACTGTTAGATAATTTTTTAAGAATACTATTCATTTTATTTTTAAATGTAATTCATCACTTAGAAAACTATTATTTTAATAAAATTTTAAGAGAAATTAAAATTTACTAAAATAATAATTTCTTTATTTTTGTAAAATCAAATAAAGGTATATGAATTAGATTACATGTGAGGAATGTATTAATGTCATGGGATTAGACTTTTAGTCTCACAATTTGTGTGACCTTACATGATTTTTTTGCTTTAAATGCACCTAAGTCAACCTACTTCCCACAAAGTGAGAATTCTCGTAGAATTCCTTCAAGGCATTGAAATTATAGTGCAAGCAACTCAAAAGATAAAGAATTCGAGAGATGAGAAAAGCCACATAAAAACAATGCACGAGAGGTGTGAATAAATGCTCTCAATGTAGAATTTACAAGCAAAGAATGAAATATAATGCGTGATTTACAATTGAGGGAGAGACTCTCTATTTATAGTTGAGCTCTCCCAAATCTAATGGTCTAATTAAATTTACATTGACTGATGAGATGAAGCTTATCCCTACAATTAAGGGATTTACAAGATTATACAATCAAATCATATCTAATCTTATCAAATTTTATTTCCCTCAATATTCTAATATTAGTTTTTCCTATTTATCAAGGTAGTCTAATTTTTCATGTCTGCTTCATTAGGCCATCCAGGTTTCAAATAGATAGACTTCTTCATAAGTTCTTCAAATCAGGTTAGTTCTCATTAATCAAGTAAACCCCATGTAATTGGTAAACCTCTATAGGATACATTTTGCACAATAATCACAAACTTCAAACAGTGTCCCGTGACATTAACACCATCTCAATATCCATTATTAATGTGGTACAAAATAATAATGTATTGTGATATATTTTCAATTTAATATTAATCTATATCTATATATTATATAAATTTAGCTATATAGAGAGCCATAGGAGTTTAATAAAGGTAATATAGACATTTTAGTTAATATAAATTTTATATATTTTTATCTTTCTCTTTAATTATTTTAGATTTTTTTAATTAATCTCATTATAAGTTTTGGTCTATTTTTGACACAATATCTAAAACTATGCGTAATTCCTCTACAAACCTATCAATAGAAGAATAATTCTTACAGATTAAATAGGTTTAAAATTGTTAGAATTGAAATAATCACAGTAATTTCAATTTTCTCATTGCATTCATTCCTAAATTTTTTTTAGATAAATTGAAAACATCGTTATAATTATACTAATAAAAAAACTTTCCAAACTTTTTCCAATCATTATTATTTATATTGTGTTATTTTATTTTATTTTACTGAGTTAATTTTGTGTAATGTTGAGAAACAATTTTTTAGTGTTATATAAAATGGAAGAAGTATTAATTGAACATGTTTATATCTATATATGTATTGATTAATTGGGAAAAATTAAATCTTTTACAGTTTAATAATCTTTCAGTTACTGTTACATTTCTGCTTTTTCATTAAAATTATATTCATTGGAAAAGTTTACATCTATATTTATCTTATATTACATATTAATTTTATTGAGTAAATAAGAAAAATTAAATTATTTACATTTTATTAATAATTGCATGTTGCCGTCTATTCCTTTTCCCATTTAAAGCTAGCATTAATAGGAAATAATTAATTAATTAATTTTATATATTATGAGATGACAATTAGAGTTTTAATTTGTATATAAATTACTTTCATTTTCATTGTTTTTAGGCAAATTTCATTTAGCAGCCCTTCCCACTAATAATCTATTTGTTAGGTCCTATAATTGTAATTCTTGCAAGTAAGTAGATTGATTTTATCAAATATTACATTTCTGATTCTTTTAACCTTATCCTTTCTTTGCTTTACTTTGAAAGCTAATTAATAAGTCAATGTAATCACCTTATTGAATATGAATCTATATGTTATCAAGCAATAATTGATTCTCAAGGTTGAGATGAGAATCAAAGTTTAAGGGTTTGAAAAAAAGTCAAGTAGGCCCCCAACAACATTGGTTTTTGGTCTCTCTTCTAATGACAAATTAGATTAACTGCAACTACAAGAGTTAGATTTAGAAAATTGGACTAGCTAAACTATTTATAGGTGAAATTTTATTTTAAATCTAATTACCATTACTTATAAATTTATTTATAGGTTTGATGAGGTAATACTTAAATTATGAGGAACCGTGATCATATTAAAAGAATATTGAAAATGATTCTTTTGAGAAAAAAAGTCAATCAAAATGTTATGTAAAAAAAATGAAATTTTGGTTTTAGTATGCTTATTGTAAGTTATGAAATTTATGATATTTTTATGATGAAAAAAATTATAAAATTGTATGATTGAAGTAAAAGTAAAATTTATGTTAGTCTTTAATGATATTAGAAATTTTGACTTAAAAAACTACATTTGGTTTTAGAAATATATATATATATATATATATATATATATATTGCTACATAATTAGGGGACAGCGTTCGATCAAATTGAGTGAAATTTTTTGAGTTAATCGAGTTGACAAGTCCTATTTTATATAATTAGTGGTGACGAAAACAGTAGTTTCGGGACCACAATTTCGACGTGTATATTCGTAAATATTATTTATTTATATTTACGAGGTTATTATAGTGTCATCGTAAAATTTGGTCTAGTAATTTTAATATTTGGTTAGTTAATTAAATAAAAATGATTAAATTGTAAAAGCTGCAAAAATAAGTCATTAATAGGTTATATGTGTTAAATGGATATTAAAACATGAAGTGAGGGTCATAAAAGGAAATTAAACCTTATCTTATTGTAGTGGACAGTTTAGGTTTGTAACAGCTCGTTTTAGGGCCAAATCAGAATAGTGGTTTTGGGACCATGAATCTGAAGTAAAAATATTTATTGTGATAATATTTTAAGGTTTATAGTATGATTGAATGCATGTGTGAAAAATTTGTTAAGAAATTTTATCGATAGGGGGTCCAATTTGATTAGTAGGACTAAATTGTAATAGGTGTAAAGTATGTGTTCTAGAAGCTATGGGTGCTTGATTGTAATGAATTTTTAAATTGGAGGTCCTAAAAAGGTAGTTAGACCATTATACTTTAAGATGGACAAAAATGGACATGGTTAGGTGAAATTTCCAAGTTAGGCATTAAGGTCATTTTGGTCATTTGGCTAATAAAGACAAATAAAACAAATAAAAAGTCTTCATCTTCATCAAATTAGTCCCTTGTGCCGAAATTGAAGAGGAAACCATAGCTAGGGTTTGGCCAAGCTTTCCAAGCTCAATTGTAAGTCCATCCTAGCCCAGTTTTTAATGATTTTTATGTTTTTGAGATCCTCGTAACCTAATCTAGCTTTTCCAAGGATTAATTTGAAGCATTATCGAATTTTAAAATTTTTCCCATGTTAGACATGCATGTATTTTGATGTGTAAAGGTTAGTTGTGTGATAAACGACTTTTACTAAGTGATTGTCGGTAAAAATGTGAAAAGGACCTATTTGTAAAAGTTATAAAATGAGTAGTAGAAAATGTGACTAAATGGAAAATGTGGGCTATTATGAGTATGAAATAGGTCCGACTAGGCTTGGATAATGAATAAATTGAAACAAAATTCATTTTACGAGCCTAGGGACTAAAGTGTAAATAATAGAAAAGTTAGGGGAAAAATGTAATTTTAGCCTAATATGATTATTTGACTGAATTGAATAATGTGTATATTAAATGAGTTAAAATTTTTATTATGGATCAAGAAAAACAAAGTTCGGACCTAGATGTGGTGGAAGAACAAAGTATTTGATGATTAGGTCAATTCCAACTATTTTGTACCGAGGTAAGTTCGTGTTTAAATAATGCATTGTTATATTATGTTTAAATGTTTTAATATTGCATAAATTGTATGATTGACCCTTTGGACAAATTTGTTAAATTTTTGACGAGAGAGAAATCCCGATTGAACCATAGGAATAGAATAGGATACAAGTGACATGTTACTAGGAATCCTTGTGTATTTATGTGTATGTGATTCTGGATGTTGGCCTCGTACATCCTACGAGTGGCTGGGAAATCTAGCATATGTTGCGGATACCTGACAGCTTGTGTGAGCAGCACTGGGTAGCTACATTATGACCAACAACTTGTGTGAGCAGACCCGTGAATAGCTCGAGAGTGAGCCTATATATGTTATGGGATATGAGGTAGCTTTGGCTACATATGTGGCACTTATGTGCAAATTTCCAAGTATTCGTTAATATTCAGAGTGTTCAACAGGGAATGCCAAAGATGTGAAAGTATGTGGTCAAGTTACGAGTTGGTATCGGTATGTACGTAAAACTCATAAGTATGAATGTAACGCCCCGAATTTTGGGTCTAGATGACTTGGGCATTGGGCTTTGGGTTTCATAAATTTTTAGTAAGCAAGAAAATGATAAAAGACATGTTGGCTTTAAGGGTTTAATAAATTTGGAGTTGGAGAAGTTCTAGGTTCTAACTTTGAGGTGAAGGAATTTTTAATTAATTATTAAAGGAACCAGTGTGGTGAGTAATAGGGCTTTTAAATAAAAATAGGGAAGAATAACATCAAAGAGCCTTGTGGTGGAGTGGCTAAGTGATGCCAATTAGGGTATAGGAAGGTGGCGTTATGGGCTAGCAAGGAGACTCTAGGTTCGAATCCTAGCTTAGTATTTTTTTTAGGAGTTTAATTTTGGCCTTCTAGAAGGTTGGAAGTGGTGTGATGATGGACTTTAAGGAGAATGATTAGAAGAGAAAATTTAGGAAAAGGATTGGGGAGTTATCAGGGAGAAAAATGAAGAGATGAGATGGGGAAGAGTTGGAGCCAATTGGGACTTTAAGAGTAGGCAGAGTTTTGGTTTTGTGTATAAATAGGGGGTACCGAATTCCCTCTGTGCTATTTCGGCAATTGGAATTCCCTTTGTGCTATTTCGACAACTATAATGCTCTACAAAATTCTCCTTCACTTTTTCTATTCTAAACCTCGTCTCTTCCTTTTGTTTTTCTTTTCTTCTCTTGTAAAGCCTTAAATTGAATATCATTCTCTTCTTTCTCCATTGCTTGTGTCGTCCCACCTTCATCTCAATTGTTGGGGACCGAATATTTGTGACTTCAAAAGCCGAAAACCTTTGCTCTTGGAGCCAATTTCTTCATCATCCCAAAACCTTGTGTCGAATACTCTAGTGACCGAATCTCTGTTAGATTATCATCATTCCTTCAATTTTGGTAGATCGGATCTTGGAGAGTTGGAATCAGCTTGGATCTCCAGATCTCTGCCGAAAAGCTATCCATACGTTTCGGATTTTGGGTAAGTGTTCCTTATTTTGGGTTAAATTGGCTAAATGGTCTATGGTGAGGAAAATGGTGACTTGAGTTGGATACAAGTCACCTATTATTTTGTTTTTAATGATTAAGATTGATGCAGATTGAGGGAATATTCGTGATTAGTAGCTAAGGAACGGCTATTAGGACCTGGGGCACACAGTAAGGTTATGGTAAGTCTTCAGTTTTTGGTAAATATTGTGGATAAGTGTGTGATTAATTGAAGGTTGGTATTGGTTGTAGGTTCAAGACTGAGGATAGTGTAACACGTCTCATTTACCAGGTGTGTACATACACTACACACATAGTAGATCGACAAAAGCTGAAATGCCGAAAAGTCGAAATGTCAAAAAACCGAAATACCGAAAAGCTGAAAGTTTGGCTACGATAGTCTCACGAGTGCATGAACACTCAAACGAGGGAAATCGATACTTTAGCAGAGGCCCCATGAGCGACCTCATGGACTTAGGCTGTGTATTGGCCAACCGGGCCAGAATGGGCTAAATGGGCCTAATGGGCCATAGGGCCCATAATAGGCAAAATTGACAATTTGATACTAAGTGATGGGATAAGCATATGATTGCATGAATATGAATGTGATTGGGCTTGATAGGCCTTATAAGTGTGATTGAGCCTAACGAGCCGTATAAATGTGATAGGGCCTGATGGGCCATATGAATGTATGAAAGCCTATAGACTTGCTAGGGTTTTGTAATGGACTTGTAGGCCTAGTTTCTAATGAATTCTCAAGTGCATAAAACTTAATTAATTTATCAAGCACGTCTGTGGACAAATCGTAAGGTTAGAGTGTGTCAATGGGCATATGCATGTCTAGGATTGGATCTAGGGAGAGCTTGGTACATAAGCGGTCTTAATGACCCTCCTCCTCTTCTCTGGAATCCTACCTGGTGCATAGTGTCTTTTCACTCTAGCCAATGAGGACTTGTTGACGGGCCAAAGTTCGTAATTAAGACCCATACGTTAGTAAATTACTGAAATACCCTTGTAGGGTAGAATTACTGAAATACCCCTGTAGGATAAAATTACCAAAATACCCCTGTAGGGTAAAATTACAAAATTACCCTTGTGTGTTATATATGCTATATGTTGCACTCATGTGTTATAATGTTGCATGTGGGTGAGAATTATGTTGGAGGAAGTGTTATATGAGGATCACATAGTCGCTTGACGACCGTGGATCCAACGAAGGCTTTTAAGCCCAATATATGATCAGTAGCTTTGCTGCAACGTTAGGTAGTACCGCAATCGACGCTACCCTTGATGTGTATCGGATGGGTGGGTCAAGTACTCATCCCCACAGAATGTGATTCGGTTGGACGGAGATGTTGTGTATCGGTTGGATGGGGTAGGAATTGCATAATTGCATTATTGCATACATGATTGCTCTAAATGTTGTTATTGTATTGGGCTCAGGCCCAAGATGATTTATGTTGCATGATATATATATACTGTTGCTGAGGGTTGTACATATTGAGTTTCGAAACTCACTGCCTCTTTTATTTTTATCAGGAAATCCTTAGTAGGTGGTTCGATGAATGGTGGGACTCAGAGGTGGCTAGCTAGCAAGACGACCAAACTTGGGTTTCTTTATGATTTCTAGTATTTCTAATTATTTTAGTTCGCATTGTAATAAGGCATTTTCTCTGGTTATTACTGTACATTATAATGCTTTAAGACTGGAACATGGATTTATTTGTTTTAAACACATTTTAAGTTTTTTTCTGAAACCACTTGTTTTTTTTAAAATAAGCTTCCGCAGTTAAAGTAAATTTTTCCAAAGTAACTTTTAACATGAAGTAAAAAGTTAAAAATGACTTCTGAATGTACCTTGTTATAAAAGAACGTACAAACTGGATTTTTACTTAAAATTTCTTTAGAAGGGTTTTTTAATGAAAACAAGGTTTTCGATAAAACACTTCAATGTGACGCGCTGGATTCAACCATAACATCCGGGCTGGGTTTGGGGTGTTACAATGAACTTTAAAAATGGTGAACTCTTGGTAATGTGGTGAGTGTGTAAGTTATTACTACGAGTGTAACAGCCCGCTTTAGGGCCTAAAAAGAATGGTGGTTTCGAAACCACGAATCTGAAGTAGAAAAAATTATTCCGATAAAGTTTTAAAGTTTAATGAATGATTGAATGCATGTGTGTGAAATTAATTAAAAAAATTTAGTGATAAAGTGCCCAATTGAGTTACTAGGACTAAATTGCAAAAAATTACGAAATGTGTATTTTAGAAGCATTGAGTGTTTAATTGAAATGGATTCATAAACTAGAAGTCCTTATTTAGTAATTAGACCAATATATGTCAAGATGGACAAAAATGGGCGTACAAGGGTAAAAATATCAAGGAAGGGCCTTAAGGGCATTTTGGTCATTTGGGTATTAAAAGAAATAAAATGGGAAAATAAAGTCAAAATATGTTCATCTTCTTCCTATGGTAGCCGAAATTTGCAAGGAACACCATAGCTAGGGTTTCCTTCTTTTTCAAGCTCAAAGTAAGTGCATTTAAGTCCCATTTTGAATGTTCTTTACATTTTTGAAGTCCTTGAAGCTTGAATCATCTATTTCTACCATTATTTTAAGCTAGGGTTCATGTTTAAAATTTTACCCATGTGTGACATGATAGTATTTTGATTTTAATGGTAGAAAATGAGAGTTTGATGTGTAATAAATAACTTCTACTAAATGATTTTTCATGAAATTGCATAAAAGGACCAAATTGTAAAAGTTGTAAAACTTGTGCATAAAATGTGATATAGTGTAAAATGTGGGCTGCTATAAGAGAGAAAATGAATCGGCTAGGCTTGGGTATTGAGAAAAATGAACGCATTTCAGTTTACGAGCCTAGGGACTGAAGTGTAAAAATTGAAAAAGTTTGGGGTAAAATAATAAATTTTACCATAGGATGATTTTGTGTTGAATTGAGTAATGTATGTATTAAATGAGTTAAATTTGCTATTTTAGATCAAGAAAGACGGGAAATCAACCTTGACAGGGGGAAAGCCATGGTTTTAGACTAAATCGTAAAGTTTAGCATTTTGTACTGAGGTAATTTTATATGTGAATAATGCATTATTATGAAATTATGATTATTTATTTTAAATATTTGTAACATTGTGATAAACTACCCGAAGTGTATATTGACAAATATCGACAAGTGAGAGAACCCCGATTGAACCTTAGGAATTTAATAGGATACGAGTGACATGTCACTAGGAAACCCAGTGTATAAGTGTTTAAGTGATTTTGGGTGCTTGTCTAGCTCGTCTACCAGTGGCTTGGTAATCCTGCATTTGTTGCAGATACCTATCAGCTTGTGTGAGCAGCATTGAGTAGCTTCGTCCCAACCATCAGCTTGTGTGAGCAGGCCCGTGAATATCTCGATAGTGAACATCAAAGTGAAATGTGATAAGTGGTAGCTTCGGCTACATATCAGCGGTAGCTTCGGCTAGAAAGAAAGTGTGGCACCTTTGTGCAACTTTTTCGTGTATCCTTTAGAATTTGTTTGGTTCAATGGGTAATGAAATAATATGATAAAGTGTGATAGAAAGTGAAAATGACCCTGTGTTGAGATGATGTATGTACAAGTCTAAGTGGATAATATATGTGCTATGTGCTCAATGTTTGTGACACACGGTCTGCCCCATGGGCGTGCAGTCTGGCCGTGTGTCCCCTGCATGCAATATGCAAAAATTGAATACATCAGATGGGCTAACACACGGGCGTGTGCATTGGCCGTATGATCTAAAATGTGTGATGACGTCATAATCAGGGAGTTACACGGATAGAGAACACGGGCGTGTCATGGTCGTGTGAGAGACACATGACATGGACAGGGCGTGTGCTCGACCGTGTGAAAACCCTTGTAGGTTTAAAATGAAAAATAAATCCACACAAACTGGGAACGACGTGTGCGACCACGCGGCCTGCCCACATGGGCGTGTCGCTGTACCACACGGGTGTGTGCCCTGTTTTGCATAAAATTTTCTAAAACTTTCTAAAGTTTTCAGTTTGGTCTCGGACTACCACCAAAGCACATTTTGGGCCTTGCAGGCCTGTAATATGGACATTTGATTTATAAAAAGAAAGTTTTAAATTTTGAATGAAAATTTGTGATTCGAAAATAGTATGTTATGTACGTTATTGTCCAGTAATACCTCGTACCCTGTTCAGACGTCGAATACGGGTAAGGGGTGTTACAATGAGATTTATTGACCTTTATGTTATCTTTCATTATGTAAATTTATATGATGAAAATGTAATTATGATGCTTATATTTGCATATGAACTTACTAAGCTATATAGCTTACTCTCTTTTTTCTTTCCCTTGTCTTATAGTGTCACCAAGTTGGCTCGGGGATCGGAGATCTTTGGAGTTTCGGATCACACTATTAACTCTCTCATTTTGGATATTGATGAACTTTGTATTTTGAAAGCATGGTATGTATAAGGACTTGGTCATTTTGTTATATATGTCATGGTTGATTTGGCCAAATGTGTTGGCTTATATTAGTTAAATGATCATTTTGTATAAGGCCTTTGAAATAGGCCAATATTGGTTATAAGCATATCCATATGATGATTCCTTTCATGAATGATGTGTTAGTGACTTGTTTGTGGTCATTTAGTTGTATGCATATGCTTGGAATAGTGTTATGTTTTGTTGTGTAGGTGTGTGCATTAAAGGGTGGCAAAGTGGTTTGATACTTAGAATTTACGTTGTCCACACGGATAGACACAGGGGCATGTGTTTAGGCCGTGTGTGACACACGGTCAGCCCTATGGGTGTGTGTTTAGACCGTGTGTCCCATGGACCTTAATTTCGAGAAACAGAATACTCAGAATTGAGCACACGGGTAGAGACACAGGCGTGTGTCTCAGCCGTGTGGACAGCATGGACTCGAACATAGATGTGTGCCCTAGCCGTGTGAAGTCTACACATATTTTTGTGAAAATTAATTTTCTACATGGCCTACCACATGGGCGTGTGACTTGGCTGTGTGAGCTCAAGTTGGTTATGAGTTACAAGTAGAGTGTTACACGGGGTTAGGACGCGGGCGTGTGTGACCACATGGCCTACCCACACGGGCGCGTCCCAAGCCACACAGGCATGTGACCCCTATTTTATGAAAAAAATTTCTAAGTGTTGTAAAAATTTCTAAAGTTCTCGATTTGGCCCTAAATCACCCCCAATGTATGTTTTGGGCCTCGTAGGTTCGTATTAGGGACTTATAATTAATTTCAAAGAGTTTTAATTTGGACGCAAAATTTATTACTTGGAATTGTATGTTCGTTTGTGTGATATGTCCAGTAATGCCTCGTACCCTATCCCGGCGTTAAATACGGGTAAGGGGTGTTACAAGGTTAGTATATTATGAAAACTGTGTTAATTTTAAAGGTTAATAATGTAATTAAAAAAAAAAAAACAAAAGATGGAATCTTCCTTTTTATTTCTTCTTTCCAAAACCGAAAGTTCATGGGGGGAAAAGCTTAAAGTATCGGTTAATTTAATTCATTGCATGGTATGTGTTTTTCAATTCGTTTTTCATGAATTTTATGCTTTTGAGATCGTTTTAGGTTAATCTAGCTAACTCAGGGATTAATTTGTTAAACTGTTAAATGTTTTGGAAGATACCATTGATCAATATTATATGTTTTTGAAGTTTAATGGTAGAATATTATACTTGGGTGTTAAATAGAAATATTTTGTTAAGTGATTTTGCATAATTTTCAAGTTTAGGGATATAATTGAAAATAAAGTAAATATAATATGATTTTCTTGTGAAATTATAGAATGTAAGGACTGATTTGGAGCATTAGTAAGTTCGGCACAAGGGGTTTAAAGTTTAATTATGAAAATAAGCATGTTTTCATCTTGAAGATCAAATTGAATAAAATGTAAAAGTTTGGGCAAAGCGTGAAAAATTGTAAATAGGAAGTTATATGCACTAAATTGAATATTATACAAATTTGAAGATAATAAATTGAAATAAATTACTTTATAGATCAAGAATTAGTAGACAATAAAGAAAAACGAACTAGTCCCTGAAACTTTTGTTATCTCTACAATTTAGCCATGGTAAGTTCTTTCGGTTTAGTTTAGTATAATTTGAAATGTAATATTGATTGTGAAATTGGTTGTTGAATATTATTGGTATACATATTTTGTTATAAACTGTTATGAATTGAGAAAGAAACTAATTGATCATTGTTAAATGATGATGTGTTTTAAGCCGAATAAACGTAGAATAGAGTACAATTGGCAAGCCAATAGGTTATATTGCGTGCTACATGGGATTGGCTAATGATGAGATGGTGATTTCCTAACTTGATAATATCCACTAAATATATTGAAGTTTAGCATTTGTTGTGGACAATTGTGTTATATTTATAGTGGGTCTAGCATATTATTGGGGGCAGATGCAAAGCTTTTGGGTTTGCCACTTGGTGCCCAGGTGTGTTTTCGGAGCGATGATAACCTATGAGCTAGGCATTTGGTGCTAAGACGTGTTTTCGGTTGGATTGGCTCGTTTGAGCTTTTTGGCATGTTTCAGGTGGATAATCGTGTACTCATATTTGTTATATCATTCATTGGGAAAATTTCCAATGATAAATGAATTGTTACAAAATTGTATAATGAATTGCATGATTTTCCAATATTATCGTGATTTGATATTGAATGATCTTGTGTGATTGAATATATTATGCAACTTGCATATATATATATATATATATATAAGCTCACCTGTTGAGTGATCGTGGTTGGCAGGATTTATTATTTGTTAATCTTGTTAATATAATAGCTATGTTTATCAGTAAGTTTTATCGTTTTAGCTGTTGAACTTACTAAGCTGTAATAACATGTTTTCAGTGAAAACGAAACAATGGTTTTAGGACCAAAAATATGAAGTTAGAAAATTTATTTTATTATTATTTTATGGTTTACAGCATGATAGTATTACCGTATAAAAATTTTGTTAAGAAATTTTATCGTTTACATGTTCAATTTGATAAAAAGGACTAAATCACGTAAAGTACAAAAGTTCAGTTCTAATAGCTAAATGTATTAAATAGCTATAGAACTTTAAAGTAGAGGTCCTTATATGGTAAATAACCCATAAATGTGTTAGTGGAATGTCATAGCTTGGTAAACTTGTAAACTTGTAAATTAGAATAAATTTAAAGGTTAAATAAGTAATTAAGCAATTAAAGACAAAATTTAGTAATATAAAGCCAAGTATCATCTTTTATGTTCTTTATTTAACCAAATAGCCAAGAAAAAGAAGCCATTTTTTCTCTTTAGGGTTTGGCAAGCTTGGTTCCATCAATTAGGTATGTGTTTTGTCCCGTTTTTGATAATTTCTATGTTTCCGGGATTGTTGTAGATTAATCTAGCTAGCTCGAGGACTAATTTGTGAAACTGTTAAAGTATTTGAGTTTTTCCATTTATGAACATGTTAGGGTTTTGAAGTTGAATGGTAGAAAATGAATGGTTGTTGTTAGATAAACAACTTTTGTAAAGGAATTTTTGATGAAATTATCAATTAAGAATAAAATTGAAAAATGTGATAAATTGTGTGGTAAAATTGTGAATTTGTGAAATATATGGGCTACTATAAACATGTTTATAATTCGGCTAGGCTTGGGTAGGGATAAAATTGAATGAATTTTATTTTCCGAGCTTAGGGACTAAATTACAAAGAATTAAAAGTATAGGGGCAAAATGGTAATTTTGCCAAAATGCGTGTTAGATTAAATTGAATATGAATTATATTGAATTGATTTAAATTCATTCGTATAGATCTAGTTAGACCTCGTACAGAGTTAGATCGGGGCAACGAAAAAATATTGGATTAGTCGCATTCGTATCTACATACACTTGTCGAGGTAAGTTTGTATAATTAAATTGTGTAATTAGATGCTTTGATTGAATTAGATGTATGTCATTTACATTATCATCATATATGAATACCGATAGGATATCCGACGAAGTACGACGATTACCGAGTCTTATTTGAACCTTAGGAATTCGTAGGATACAAATGACATGTCATTAGGGTTATTGATTTGGTTGAGGTCCTGCATGTGTTGTGGACACACCACAACTCTTATGATCTTATCGATTCACAGCTCGTGAGAGCATAATGATTCATAGCTCGTATGGGCATACATGTGCATAAATTGACGGATTATAGTTCAGTACACCTCGTGTGTACTACCTGCATATCCAACGATATTCTAAATGGTTCAACAGGCACTTTTTTGTTGCGAGATTACATGAGTTCAATACGAGCTACTACAGGTATTTATGAGATATATGAAAATGATTTGTACATGATATATAGATACATGATGTGGAATTATATGTACATGGAAGTTTGATTATTGTTGAGCTCATACATGTTTCTTGATATTTATTTGAATTACATGACTAACATGGTTGATGAGGATATGCGTTTAGGATTTTGGCCAAATTGAGTTTGGATATGCTTTGTATGCTTACCTTAAATATGACTAAATGGTAAGTTATATTGTAAGTTATACGAACTTACTAAGCTTAAATGCTTACTCTATTTTATTTTTTCGTGTTTTTAGTGATTTGGAAGCTCGTTCAGGTTGGGAGCTTGTTGGAGCTATATCACACTATCTATCGGCTCTTTTAGTACATTCAGTTGTTTAATTTCAGTTATAATGGCATGTATAGGTTAATTTGGCCAATATTGGCTTATATGTGTTTTGTTGAGATTAGCCACTTGTTTGGTTTGTGTTATGAAATTTTTGGATATGTGCATATTTTGCTTATAATGGTTGATGTGTGGTTTGGTTTATAATTGAATGAAGAGTGGTAAAAAGGTAGCCTAATGTGCATTTCGTATATGTGTTTTGTAATGTGAAGAATTGATTATGAATTTGTGTCTTGATATGTAAGGCATATAAGTTCAATATTTTGGTATGTGAAATACATTTTGGCATCAAATCATATGTTTTGGAAGGTAAGTAATTTGGTAAGAAATGATGTAAATTTGCTTGATAAAATTTGTATGCAAATATGCATATAAGTGAGTTATACATTTGGATATATTGAATACAAGAATATTCATATTATAAGTTGTCATTTGAGGTGCCTAAGGGCATATTGGTTGTATGTGATGATATTACATTTTTTAAGCTTGATTTTGGCTGGTTTTGGATGCCTATGTATGACTTGGTTATATGCAAATTGTTGTATTTAGGTTGGTCCCAAATTGGGTGAGAAATATGGCATGGAAAATGACCTATTTTCATCCACACGAGCGTGTGTCTCAGCTGTGTGTGTCACACGTCCAGCTGACACGGCTGTGTGCCCCTTGTATCTTTTAAAGGATGTAAGTCAGTATCCTCACACAGCCTAGCACACAAGCGTGTGGCTTGGCCGTGTAACCCAAGTCAGTGAGTTACACGGGCACAGACACGAGCTGTGATACGACTGTGTGTCCCTATTTCGAATGCCCACATGACCTAAGACATGGGCGTGTCTACTCACACGACCGTGTGACCCTTACAGTTTTGAAAATTTTATAAGTTTTTGAAAAATTCTCTGAATTTCTAATTTAGTCCCGAATTGTTTCTAAGGTGTATTTTGGGCCTCAAGGGCTCGTATTAAGGACAATATGCATGATTATGATTGGTTTCTGACATGAATGCTATATGTTATGAAATGTTTGAATTTTCTGTTCGTTTAAATTGTAAACTTCGGTAATACTCCGTAACCCTGTTCCGACGACAGATTCGGGTTAGGGGTGTTGCATAAGCTCTATTGAAGCTTATTCGTGTCATTTTCCTATTTCATTGTTGATAACGTTTGTTGGAATTGGGTGATCGGATCAACCTGAAGATCACACTCTCTAGAGATCAGTCAGTAGATTTTGAAAAGTTTATCTATTGATTATATGGTGTGTAATAGGTGTCTTGTGTGTGTTTTGGATACTTGTGATATATCTTATACTTGAATGATGTTGTCTTAATTAGATTTTGGCCCATTTGTATATATATTTCTTTGGCTTTTAGCTTTTGGCTTGTAAAGGTCCTTGTGTATGTGTTCTGGTCATTTTGGTTTATGCTACTTGTGAACGATTAGACTATGGTAGCAGTAGACATGAATACTATGGATGAATTGTAAGTTTGGTATATGTTTAAAGTAAATACTTGTGATTTTTTATTGTAAATTGGTTGGTGTATAAATTGTGGTGTCATTGAGGGCATATTAGTTAGGCACTTAGGTTGAATATTTTTGGTATGTTTTAAGCTTGTTTGAATGTGCTTTGAAGGTTTGTAAATAAATGGTTTTGGTTTGGCTTGGTATCTAAGAAATGGATAGTGATTTTGCTTGTTTTAGAAGTCCTTTTAGGTGCACACGAACTAGGACACGGGTTGTCACACAGCCGCGTGCCACACACGGTCACTCCACACGGTTGTGTTTCATATTAATTTTCAAGTATAGGATAGTCCACACGGTCACAGTGAGTTACACAACCTGGGACACGACCGTGTGACCGTGAACTACACAGTCACAGGGAGTTACACGGCCTGGCGACATGGTCATGTGACCCTTGGTTACATGTGCATAGTTTGGCCACACGTCTATGTCCTAGTGCCACACAACCGTGTGACCCCTGTTTCCAAAATTTTCAAAATTTTGTATAATTTTGTATTTTGTTTCAAATTTTTCCCTGAGTATTTCTAAATTATTTTTAAGGTCCCATAAGCTCAATTTAAGACATGTAAGTGTATTTGTAGTATTCTTAATCTGTGGATTGAATATTAATATTTATTTTAATATTTGGATGGTTTAATGATGGTATTTGACTTGATTTATGTCGTAATACTTTTTAACCCTATGTTAGCAAAGGAGATGGGTTACGGGTGTTACATTTAATGGTATCTGAGCTACGATTTAGTTGATTCTTAGATTGAATGTAGCGTGTTAAAGTTTAGAAATTATATGCCATATGAACATGTGATAGTGTGATAATGATTGATCTGATCTAACCCCTATTTTTCTTATAGATTAAAACATGTTGGCAGAATTTGGTTGTGCTGGCAGTGATGAAGTAAATAGCAATGTCCCGACTTTCAAATAGGAAGTAAGTCATTGTCTACCTATTCCATAAATGTTTGAAAATGAAGTAAAAAATGTCTTCTTTGGTTTAATGGGTTAGTGGTTCACGGAATTTATACGAACCAACCTTGTGGCTCAACAACCTCTAGCCCCAGTTGTATCTTTAGTGGCACCTCCACCTCTTCAAATGATTGAAATGAGTCGATGAATCCCGATTGATAAAATCAGAAAATATTGTGCTAAGGAGTTTCAAGGTAGAATGGAAGATGATTCAGCTAAGGCTGAGTATTGGCTTGAAAATATTCAGCGAGTCTTCGAGGAAATGGCCTGCTCTCCTACTGACTATCTTAGATGTGATGTGTCGCTACTTAGAGATGAAGCTTACAACTGGTGGTTGACGTTAATAGTGGTGGTATTGAGAGATAATGTTAATTAGGACTTATTTAAATTTGATTTTAAAAAGAAGTATGTCAGCAAACGATATCTAGATCAGAAAAAGAAAGAATTTCTTGAATTGAAGTAGAGAAACAAATCAGTAGCCGAATACAAGAGAAAATTTGTGCATCTTAGCAAGTGTGCTCGTAAAATCATGCCGAATGAGAAATAAATGTGTATCCATTTTGAAGATGGACTCAATGATGAAATTAAAATGCTAATTGGAGGGACAAAGATAAGAGAGTTCGTTATTTTATTTGATTGAGCGCAAAAGATGGGGGAAGTTTATAATCACAAGAAATAAAAGGGAAAAAAGGGCTCAGGAGTTTGGTAAAAGAAGTTGCACTAAATCATTTTCTGCATCACCATCAAAGAAATCAAAAGAAGATTTTAATTGTGTTGCTTCACCATCTAAGTTTTCGGGTAAAAACAAATTGAGGCAACATGATTCGAAATCTCATGTTAAACTGACTGACAGTGTGGGAAGTGTTCGTAATGCCCTGAGATAGGTGTGTGAACATTGTGGAAAACTTCATGTTAGTGAATGCAGGACCAAATTGGGTGCATGTTATAGATGTGGTTCGATAGTTCATTTTGTACGAAATTACCTGAGAATAGCAGGGGATAATGATGAGCGGAGCGATAAACAAGTGTCTACACATTAGAAAGGTAGACGTCCTAGTCAGAGCAGTAATACTGGAGCAAATCCCAGTGGGACCAAAGACACAACTGTCGGATCTAAAGGTAGAGCACTTGCGTGGGCATACGCTATCCAAGCCAGGGAGGAAGCTACTGTACCTGATGTTATTGTTGGTAGATTGAAAATGATTGATTTGAGATGTCAAGTGGGTGAAAGGATTACAATTGAATCATACGCTATTTGGCACAGAAATTGATTTGTAAAGGTTGTGAGGCATTTTTGGCTTAGATACTAGATACTCGAGAACTAGAATCAAAGCTTGATCAAGTACTGATTATAAATGAGTTTATCGAGTGTTCCTTGAAGAGTCACCTAGATTACCGGCTAACGTGAAGTTGAATTTGTGATTGACTTGATGCTTAGGACAACTCCAATATCGATTGCACCATATCAAATGGCACTAGCTGAATTGAAAAAACTTACAGCACAGTTGCAAAAGTTATTAGACAGAGGTTTTATTTGACCGAGTGTATCTCCTTGGGGTGCACTTGTATTGTTTATGAAAAAATGGATGGGTCAATGAGATTGTGTATTGATTACAAGCAATTGAATAAAGTTATGATAAAACATAAATATCCTTTGCATCATATTGACGATTTGTTTGATCAATTAAAAAGTGCAATGATGTTCTCAATAATAGATCTCAGATCAAGTTATTATCAGCTGCGAATTAAAGATGTCAACGTGCCTAAAATTACTTTTCGAACTCGATATGATCATTATGAATTTCTAGTGATGCCATTCGGATTAACTAATGCCTCTGTTGCTTTTATGGATCTACCGAAGCTTTAGTGTTCCACCAATGATAAGCTGTGTCTTTTAGCAGTGAGACGACACATTTCAGACATTCTTCTGGTGTGCATGATAATTCCTCCAAAACACGGGTAGTATTCTCTAACCAAAACTCAGCCTTTTCAGGATCATCATCAATCGCAGCTCAAAATTCCTCAGCCTCATACTTTCTAATTTTATCAACCGGAGCTTTCCCTTTTCTGGTAGATTCAGTACCTGTACCCTGTGTAGTCTCGAGAACTGGTAGAGGAGGAGGAGAGGGAGCTTGAGTTTGCTGTACTACAGGGTTAGTTCTTATATACTGAGTAAACCATTCATTCATCATTTGATAGAAGGCCATTTTAGCCTCTTCACTTTGGTCCCTTGTCTCGGGCCTTTTACTACTAGTAGCTTCAACTTCTCTTTGTTCCCTTTCTAGGACCGGGGCATGACTTCCGGCTTCCTCAGATTGAGCTTGGTCGGTAAGCATTTACTATAAGAAAAACACATTTAAATGGTTAGGAGATATTGTACTATCAATAATAATTTAAATGGCATGTATAGCTAATCTTATATTTGCTATGTCGATCCGAGAACCGGCTAAACCGTAGCTTTGATACCAATAAATGTAACACCCCTACCCGTATTCGTCACTGGAATAGGGTACGAGGCATTACCGGAGTTTACCGAATTAATTTTTTAATTATTACGAGTTAAATACTATTCATTTACCGAAACATGTGATGACGTCCCTTAGATGGGCCTCTGAAGCCCAAAACAGACATTGAGACCAAACCGAGATTAAATCAAAACCATAGAGAATTTTTTTAACTCAATATAACCCCTTTATAGATATTTAACCTTCCCTTCAAAATTTAAACCGAGACCAATCCAAATCAACCAATTCAATTTAACATATTTTCAAGATAGATTCAAGCATATCCATAAGATAACCTCATCACATACCAAAACTAAGATTTGTTAGTCATACCAATGGCTAACTTTACATTAATTTCACATTAACATTTACTTTATTAACTTATACATGCCATTGATTTCCAAAATAAAGTTTCTTGATATACCAAAATGTTGAGGTTGATAGTGTGATGTGTCTTCGACCGAATCCGACCTCCAAGCTCTTAATACTACAAAATAGGGAAAAAGGAAACAGAGTAAGCACATTTTGCTTAGTAAGCTCATGTAACAAGAATTATACTTACCTAATATTTTTAATACAATACAATAAACATTCATACATCCATTCAATGCATTGTTACCCTAACATGCACAAACTCAACATTCAAGTTAGTCCAATAATTTCAATGTATCAATAATATATACCATGATTGATGAGCTCATCAGTACCATGATTTCCATTCCATTATTATTTTCCCATATTTATCCTATTGAATTTCTTAGAATTTCGATGGATTTTCAGGGGTACACTTTAGTGTACAAATTTGGGTCCGTCAATTCATATTCATGTGCGCACATTTTCATTTCAGAGAGCACACTATCGCGAACCTCATCCTTACAGCGAGATTACCAGTCTAGGCTAAATCCCTAAATCCTTTGTAATATAAACTCATAGAGTATTGTCGAGATTACCAGTCCAAGCTAAATCCCCTGCAATGACAATTACTCTAATAAGCTTGGATCTGAATTACCAGTCCAGGCTAAATTCAGACCCTAATTCAGATTACCCGTCTAGGTTAAATCCATTTTACATATATTCTTCGGGAGGGCTACATCAGGATAGGATCACCCGTCCGGGCTAGATCTTTTTTACCGTCAATTCCTTTTCAGAGACCCATCGAATTTCATTTCATTGAACTGAGATTTCTTCCCCTTTTTATCAAATATATCAATGTTTCATCAATTTTCAAACAATGAACATTCAATTCATATTCACATCAATAACATACATTTCAAGCATTTAAGAATATAATTCAAGTTATAGGAACTTACCTCAATAGTTGTTCATATACAAAAATCTACTAATCTTGAACTTTTTTCTTTCCTTGATCTACCTTTGTATTTGAGCCTTCGAGATCTAAATAAATAAATTTAATAATCAATTTAACATTTCATGTTCATATGTACCATTCTGTACAATTCCACTATTATTTATAGTTCATTCAAAGCTGTCTACTTGAGTCATAGTCACTAAATTATTTTTATCTTAAGCTACGAAAATCCAAATTAAGATCCGATAATTTTTCCTGAAACAAGACTCATATATATTCTTACCATAAAATTTTCAGAATTTTTGGTTCAGCCAATAAGTACAGTTTATTCTTTAAAGTCACCCCTATTCTGCTGTCTGACAGTTCCATACCTTCTTCACTAAAAATTAATTATCTCCTTGTACGAGATTCGGATGATGTTTTAGTTTGTTTCCCTTGAAAATAAATCATTAAGGATTTCAAAAATATAAGTTTAAGCCCCTAAATATTTTTATCTAATTTTTGGTGATTTTCAAAATTTAGAACAGGGGAACCCAAAATCATTCTGACCTTATCTTACATAATTTATTATATCTCATGATTTACAATTCCATTGCTTACACCGTTTCTTCTATGAGAAACTAGACTCAATAATATTTAATTCCATATTTTTTTATCCTATAATTCAATTTCTAAAATTTATGGTGATTTTTCAAAGTTAGCCTACTGCTGTAGTCCAAAACTGTTTTAGTGCAAGAGGTTTATTACCATTTTCCCCTTAAGCTTTTAATAAATGATAATTTCGTACCTACTCAATTAGCCTCTCAATTGAGTCTATTTTTCTCAATTAACACTTTATTCTATCATTTTAAGCTACTTTATAGCCTTTGGAAATCAGAATTTCAGCACTAGACTTCAATTTCACATTCTTTTACAAATAGGTCCTAAATATCGACTTCCTATTCATTTCATTCAATAAAATCATCATATAGTAAGATAAAAGTTTCAATTCCATTCTAAATCATCATATACTTACAACACTCAACCATGGTGACTTTTAATTTCATCCATGAAATCAAAAACTAGTGAATTTAATAGTAGGACCTAGTTGTAAAAGTCTTAAAAACACAAAAATTACAAGAAAAAGGCAAAGATTAACTCACTAGGTGCAAAAATTATGAAACACCAGCTTAAAGAACCCCTCCTATGGTGTTTTGGCTGATGAGAATGAAGAGAAATCACAAGAAATCTAGATATTTCCGTATTAGTCCTAATTTTACTTAGTTAACAATGTAATATTCCGATTTCATACCCTTCCGGTCCAGCCCATATAAATTTTGGGTCTAATTACCTTTTAAATTCTTTCTCATTAGACACTTAAGCTATTTAATCATCCCAACTACTTTTACACCTTTTCCAATTTAGTCCTTTTCATTTAATTGACTGCCCAACCGTTAAAATTCTTTAACGAAATTTTAATACCATATTACTAACATTTCATAAATATTTATAAAAATATTTTTGACTTGATTTTATGAGATCGAGGTCTCGATACCTTATTTTTTACCCAATTTCTTCAACAAAATTTTTAACTAACCACTAATTCGGTAAAATTTTTCTATCGATATTTTCATACGATTTTCCTAACATATCAATATTCATGCAAAAATATTAAAAAAAATCTCTCTTTAAATCAAATTTGTGGTTAGGAAACCATAGTTCCGATAACATTAAATTTAGGCCATTACATCGTTCACACTATCAACAAAGCATTCGGTATAGTTAGTTTTTAGCATTTTGAGAAATAATATATATAGGGACTAGCCATTGGTATGTGTCATTTTATTTTGGAGCCAAATGTGTTGGCTTGCTTTAGAATTTGATTCTTTTTGTATAATGCCATGAATGATGGCTAATATGGGAAGTTGATATATGAAAATGCTGATATTATTGATGAATGTGCACTATACTTAGTTGAGTATATGGGACGTCAAATTGTGGCTATTTGGGTGATTATTTGTACCATGTTATGTATTAGGATGTTTGGTAGATGTTTGATCTTGTTTCAGGGTGACAATAGGCTTGGTAGATAGCCTTATATTGTCCGCACGGGTAGACACACGGGCATGTGTCTAGGTTGTGTGTGACACACGGTCTGCCCTCGGGCATGTGGTCAGGCCGTGTGTCCCCTGCACCTTGGATTGGTAGAATAAAATGCCCAGTATTAAACATACGGGCTGAGACACGACTGTGTGTCTCAACCGTTTAGAGGACACGGGCATGTGCCACGGCCGTGTGACCCTTAGTAGTTGCTAACGTCAAAAACAGAATACTAAGGTTTTTACACACGGGCTGAGCACATGGGCATGTGCCTTAGCCGTGTGAACCCAATTTTTTCATAGGGTACAAGTCAGAGAGTTACACGGGTGGAAGACACAGGCGTGTCATCGCCGTGTGAGGGACACGGGCCATGAACACGGGCGTGTGTCTTGCCGTGTGAAAACCCCTGTAGGGTTGATGTTAGGAAATAATTCCACACGGATGAGGGGCAGGGGCATGTCCCTAGGTGTTTAGGCCATGTGAATGATACTGGCCATTAGGACTGCCATGTTTAGAGGCTACACGAACGTGTTGCCCTTCCACACGGGCATGTGCCCTATTTTTAGTGGATTTTCTTGAAAGTTTTTTGAGCATTTGATTTGGTCCCGGATTGTTTCCAAACCATGTTTTGGCCTCGTAGGTCCATAGTAAGGATTTTAAGACAATGTTTGAAAAAGTTTTAAGTTGGGACCGATTTCATTGACTTAAGGGTAAATGATTGCATGCGTTTTAGTAAGGTAACATCTCATACCCTATCCCAGCGTCAGATACAGGTAAGCGGTGTTACATTTAGTGGTATCAGAGCTATGATTTAGTCAATTCTAGGACTAACCTAGCTTGTGTACAAGTCTAGCTATACATTCCATAATTATAATATGATAGTGTGACGACTCCTGACGATTATAAATTGTAGTTTTCATATAGTAAATGGATCTTGAAGTAACTATGGCGGATGATGTAGAAAGTAACGTACCGGCTCCCATTGAAAGGACTGCGCAAGTTGAGACTGGGCCTGTAATGATGAGTCAAGCGGAGGGGCTAGAAAAGCCTACTTTCAGATGATGAATGCTTGGTATACAGAGTATATTCGTGCTAATTTGAATACTCCCCCTCCCCCACCTCCTCTGATTCCTTAGCCTGCCCCTACAACTCCTCAAGGAGCAGAGATGAGTAGAAGAGAAAAGCCCCCGATAGATAGAATTAGAAAGCATGGGGCTGAGGAGTTTCAGGTAAATAAAGATGATGTCCTGGAGAAAGCAGAGTTCTGGTAAGAGAACATCATTAGAGTGTTTGATGAGCTATCATGCATGCTAGAAGAGTGCATGAAATGTGTAGATCACTTCTGCAAGATTCGGCCTACAGTGGTGGAATATTCTCGTGTCAGTTGTACCGAGAGAGAGGGTGACTTGGGGATTCTTTCTGGAGGAATTTTGAAAGAAGTATGTTAGCCAAAGGTTCATAAACCAGAAGAGGAAGGAATTTCTTGAATTAAAACAAGGTCGAATGACAGTGACAAGTATGAGCGCGAGTTCGTAAGGCTTAGTAAATATGTGCGTGAGTGCGTGTCTACCAAAGCCATGATGTGTAGAAGGTTTGAAGACAGTCTGAATGAGGACATTCAGTTGCTAGTTGGCATCCTAGAGTTGAAAGTGTTTGTAGTGCTCATTGATAGAGCATGTAAGGCCGAAGAGTTGGCCAAAGACAAAAGAAGAGTGGACACAGAGTCTCATGACTCGAAGAAGAAACAACTAGGGAAATTGCATCAGTTATTGTCTAAGTAATCCAGGGAGTTGACCACCCGATCCAATGCTTCAGTGAGATTCTTGGGTAAGAACAAGGGTAGGCAGCATGTGACGTCTAAAGCTCAGACCACCTCTATTGCGAGTGTTGGTAGTGCTCGACCAGATAGACCGAAGTGATCATAGTGTGGTAGACGTATAACACCCCAAACCCAGTCTAGACGTTATGGTCAAATCTAGCAGCGTCTCATTGTATTGTCTTTTGAAAACTTGATCTTGTTGAAGAAAACTCGTTTGAAGGCTTAGGCCTCTTTGTTAATTATAAAATCATCCTCGTCATTTGTTAACCATTTTAAAAAGTCTTTAAACATCGTTTGTTATGTTTGTTGCTGAAACTTTCATAATAAATTGTGAAAACAGGGTGTTTTGAAAACAATTACCTTTTTTTGAAAACCATGTCCTACTACTATCGGATATGTAGTATAGTAAAAGCCCAAATTAACAGTTAAAATTTAAAGAGGCCTTATTACATAACAGAAACCCAAATGAAATATTTATAATCCAAACTAACATAACCAGTATAAAAGTGACGCCACCAACGAGCTTCTTGTAGCACCGAACCGCCTAACGCTGGGGACGACTTGTTTAGTTAGTCAGAAGGGTGAGTTTACGTAAACTCAGTGTGTAAGCCCTTATAATACAATCAGTTAGATATATAGAACACAGTATCTGACCGGGCCCGAGCCCATCATAGTAAACAGTATCAGGTGAGCTTTAGCCCATTGTAGAATTAGAAACAGAATCAGGTAGGCCTAAGCCCAATATAGTATTAGTATTAGATGCAAAAATGCAGATAAAAATCCCACCCGAATCCAATCCACACACCACTCTGTCCCGTCAGTCATACCATGTAGGGATAAAATCGACCCACCCAACCAACGCACCAAGCTTAGCATAGGTTGTGGCACTAAGTCAACAGGATGGCTCAAAGCCATAAACAGGATGGCTAAAAGCCATAAGCAGGAAGGCTATAAGCCTTAAATAGGATGGTTATAAGCCATAATACTTCCTCCATCAATAAAAACCCAACCCCATGTAGGATGACGTGTCATAAATATTATGTATATGTAGTATGTTACACTCGATATCAGTCATATAAATATCATACACACATCAATCAAACTACCACTACGGGTGCGACGGTCATTTCGTAAGTCAGGGGTAAAACAATAATTTTACCCCTCAGGGGTATTTTGGTCATTAACTAATTTTAGGGTCTCGGTACAGATGACGACCCTTCAGAAGGTCTACAATCATCTCGAACGACATAGACAACCTAAGTGGTCATAATAATGTAAATGGCCCAAGGCCCATTACTTGGCCCAAGTGGGCCCACATGCTCCCGTGTGGCCCATTTAGCCCAAATTTAGTCATGGCTATCCAAATTTCATAGCCTAATCCATTATTTGTCACTTACTGTAGATTTTATCCATGTAGGGCCCAAAAGCCCAATAGGCCCACATGGCCCATTTCGGTCTAACGAGGCCCAAAATGGTCCAAGCGCTCGAAGAAACTCATGGCGGCCTCTACAGCCTATCGCCTTATTTTGTGGGCTCGATTTACCACACGAGCGCTTGTATGCTCGTGAGACCTCGAATGTCGAAGTTTTAGCTTTTCAACTTTTGCTGATTCACAATTAAACAGTGGTGTGAATACACACCTTTTTTGGCTTTATGAAGTAATATTTTACAGTATACAGATACGCACCTGTTTCACAAAACCGTTTCCAAGTTCTCAAGTGCCCAACCTATAATCACCGCAACCACACTATCAGTCTACCAACTGCTAGGGTTTACCATCTCTAAATCCCCAAATCGACAACCACTCTTACCTTGTCTGAACAAATGTAACTTAATCCTCTACAATTGTCAACTAGAATTGATCACATGACTTTGCCAATTATCTGCATTACAATCGCGAACCTTAAATAACCAAGATTGATCAACTACGAGGTCTAAATCCACCATGTCCATTTACAAAGTCAAAGGACATATTCGACTTATATTTAAAGAGTAAGGTAATGCTCTACCTTAATTAAATGATGAACGAAAAAGGTTTGATTGCTCTAGTCACTTGTACTCCTTCACTTCACCAAAATTCCTAAAACCCAATGATGGTCATATCGTAGAAAAGAAACGAATATCGTAATCAGAAAGTGCAAGGAGAAAACATTTGGCCCTTAGAGAAGCAAACATAAAAGAATAGAGTTATCGACATGAAGAAAGAATAAAGAAATTATGAGCACTTACCGATTGTCAAGAACCCTTGCCGAAATCGATATCTCACATATCCCATCGAATGCAGTATAGTAGAGTATTCAGTCAACCAAAGACAAGGTAATCTCACAAGGAAGAAAAAGGCAAAGAGTATTCGGCCAAAAGAAGTGGGAATATTGAGAGAAAGGAAAACAAAAACAAAAAGAATTGGTTGAAGTCCAATGGCTAAAATTGAAATGGATAATAAAGAGGGGAAAAAGAGCCACAATTGGCCAAAACAAAACCAAGCCACAAGATATAATACTCGGCTCACAGAATCAATATACTTGGGTGAACAAGTAAGGGTATTTGGCCTAGGCGGAGGAAAGAAAGAAGAAAGCAGAGAGAGATGGAGAGGGAGGAGAATCGACCAAGCATAGATAGTAGAGGAAAAGAGAAAGTCAGCTTCAAATGAGAAGGAGAGAAGAAGTGTTCAACTTAACCAAAAAGTGGTAGAATAATAATACGGTCAGAAGAAAAAATAATACCTAATCGGTAAAGTAAAAACGACCAAAAGAGAGCAAAAATACGCCAAAGGATCCACAATCCTAAAAATAGAAAAAAATGTCGAAACAAGATGAAGAAGCATTCAGCCACTGCCTATCTTTAAACGGCGTCCCGTCAGCAACCCTAAACTAAAACCAATGCATGCCTAGAGTTCCCATTCGGGTACAATTCCTACCTACATCAAATTCCTTATTTTTCTCCCAAAAATCTCTCCCCTTATCCCTCTACAATTCTCTCTAAGAAATCCTCCTTGACTACTTTAAACTCCAACCTCTTCAGTAGTGTTTGATTCAAACTCCACCACTCCCACAGTAAAGGAGTAAAATAAATACTCCTTTGTGCATAGAGTGAACCCTAGTCCTCATGCATCACTCTTGACGCCACTTGCCACTGGAGCACAAGCTCCTTTTTTTGTCATTTTTCTGCCACAAATATATTTAAAGCCTATAAGCCAGGGTCAAGGTTCACTTAAGAGAAAAATCTAAAATTTTACAAGAGCTTAGATTTGAACCCAATACTGCTCCAACACTTCACAGGACCCTTAACCACTGAAGCAAACATTTAATTGTGTCATTTTCTCGCACAATTAAATATTTATTTGCCGTCTCCTAACTATTCCCTTGCTAAAGGCCTAATAGTTTTAGGCCCAACTTTAAGGCGTTACAAAACGACACTTCAACGAGTGTCGAGGAAATGAAAGAGGTTACTTCAGGTGCAGTTCACTAGATCACTTCATCTGAAACTATTTTGAGATGGATGAAAAAGACAAAAGACAAGAGGTGATAGCGAGGAGTGCTCATTCAAGGGGTAGACCAAAGAAGAACCCAGGAAGTGGGGCTAGTAGCAGGGGTGCCCCTAGAGATTCTACTGTGAGGTCTAAGGGCAGAGCGCTTGCGAGGACCTATGCCATCTGTGCCCATGAAGGAGCTTCATCTCCCGACGTGATTACCGGTACCTTTTCTATTTATGATATTTTTGTGATAGCTTTGATTGATCCAGGGTCTACCCATTCCTATATTAGCATGAAATTGGTGTCTAGAATGAAAATGCTAGTTGAGTCTATTGAATTCGTGGTAAAGGTGTCTAACCCACTAGGCAAGCATGTGTTAGTTAATCAAGTGTGTCAGGATTGCCCTTTGACAATTAGAGGTCATTATTTTCCGGCTAACCTAATGTTATTGTTGTTTGACGAATTTGATATAATCCTTGCTATGGATTGGTTGACTAGCCATGATGTAGTTGTAAATTGTGGAAGAAAGTTTATTGAGTTGAAATGTGAAAATGGGGATGTTCTTTGGGTTGAATCAGGTGAACTGGATGGCCTACCAGTAGTAATGTCTTTTATGACAGCTCAGAGGTATTTAAGAAAAGAATATGAGTTGTATCTCACTTTTGTGTTGAATACCCAAGTGTCAAAGGCAAAGATTGAGATAGTGCCGGTGGTATGTGAGTACCAAGATGTGTTTTTGGAAGAGTTACCCAGATTACCTCCGACTAGGAAAGTTGAGTTCGATATCGAGTTGGTCCCTGGTACGGCACCGATATCAATTACCCCGTATAGGATGGCTCCGACAAAACTTAAGGAATTGAAGGCTCAGTTGCAAGAATTAACAGATAACAGTTTTAGAACACCTAGAATTTTGGGCATAGAAGTATTGGGCCTTGAGTTTGGGATCGGTTAGAAGGCGGCTTGAACAAATTAAATGTGTTTACAAATTTTACAATTTCGTGTTTAGTTATTTAGCTAAGTGATTTTGGAAGGGTTGGTAGTGTGGGAAAAGCCCTGGGCTTGATACAGGGCTTTAGAAAAATTTTACATTTTTTTTTCTAAAGGACCCTAGGAAGTAGGTTGAAGGCTTATTAATAAAGCCTGGTAAAAATTGACACAAGGGACGCACCTGGCCTAGTGGCAGGAAGGTGTTAAGATCAGGTGGGGGAGCTGGGTTCAAGTCACAACAGGCGCAAGAATTTTTCTTCTTGCATCTTAAACAGCCTGGTAGGTGGCAAGTAGGCTTCTTAATTAGTTGAGGAGGAGAAGCGACGCAAATAAGGCCAGCGGCACAGTGGTAAGAGGCGTGTAGCATGGCTAGGAGGTTAGAGGTTCAAAATTGGGTAGTAGCGAATATTTTTGGATTATTTCAGATAACCCTGTTGCTGGTTGGAGGGCCTTAAAAATAGTTGAGGACGGAATATGACACAAGGAGTGCCTGGGGTAAATTGGCAAGTAGTGTGCTATGGGTTTTTAGAGTGCTTAGGTTTGAATCCCATGTCATGTAGAGTTTTGGTTTTTACTCTTTAAGTAAACTGTGGCTTTAGCGTGTAAGCCTTATAATTAGTTGTGACCGAAATATAACACAAGATGAGTTGTGGTGCAGTGGCAAGTAGCGTGTAGGGAACTTGGAGGTCCAGAGTTCGAGGAACGGTGCTGCAGGTAGGGGTGAGTATTTTTGCTACTTGTTGGGTAGGTGGTTGTGTTAAAATCAAACACTGATGGGGAGGGAGAGTTTGATTCGGTCATGGGTGGTTAAAAGAGAAATTTGGATGAGGATATGGATGAGGTTTAGTGTGGATAGGATGATGATAAAAATTTGAGAAATTCAAGGAATTCAAATTGGTAATGAATTTGAACTAATTGGGGAAGTGGGGAAATACATATTTAGGCACTTTTGCCTAGTGCCGAAATAGTGTGGGAAAATATTAGGTAATATTTTGGTTTTTGGGTAAACTTTCTCCTTAAAGTTTTTGATTTTGCCAAGTTTTGTATTTTCTTGAAGACCAAATTTTGATCTTTCGAGTTTTGGTTTTCGGCCTTCGTTCGTGTTTGGTTTATTTTAACTCTGTCAACAACTAAATATCCTTTAGTTACCTTCACACAAGCACATTTGATCTTTTTCTTTTCTTCTTGTTTCTTCTCCAAACCCTTTAAAACCCTAACCCTTCCTCTCTATTTTTATTTATTTGTTTCGGCAATTGTTTAACCAACCCTTCATCCCCCTCTTTTCGAGTTGTTTTTGTTTTTCTTCGTTTTAGAAGATAATCGTATATTTTAGATGGGAACAGGGGATACTAGTGGTAAAGAGATGGCGAATGTGACGGTGGGGTTTGAGTGCGTAACCACTACTCCCAAGTTTAAGCGACGTAAGGTGTCAGCTGTTTAGGACTTTCAACCTGGATACGGAAGGGGGGCTACAACGGACTTCGGATTAAATAGGCAAATCGCAGTCGGTCAAGGCAAGTATAGTTTGTCCTTCGGTAAGTGATTGAAGGGGATATTGTTTTGCATTAATGGGTGACTAATGAAGTATAATATTTGAATATAGGTTTTGACGATTATGAGTACTTAGTACTCCAAGTGGTAAGGTGTGTACTTCTACCCTATATTTGATTGTCTGATATAAAGCTAAAGGTGTGTCCACACACTACACGCATGACAAATCGGCAAAAGCCAAAATCCCAAAAAGCCGCAATCTTGGCTACCACAACCACACGAGTGTGCGAACGCTCATGTGGAGGGATCAATACGACGACTGAGGCCCCATGAGCGATCCCATGGTATTGGGCTACTTTTTGGCCAATTGGGCCAAAATGGGCCAAATAGGCCCGTGGGCCTGACACGTGCAAAATGGATGGATTGGTAAGTAATGACGAGACGGTCAGGATGAATACATGGCCTATGGTGGATTTGGGCCTAATTGGCCGTATGAGAGTGTGGGCCATTTTGGGCTACGTACTGGGCTTTAGGATACTAGTGTACTTGTAATTGCTAAGTATGACATAAAACGTGCTGATTGAATTGTGGACTTTCTAATGGGCCGTAGTTATGTTTTTTGGCCCATAATGAAAAATGATCGATATACCCTTAGGGGAAAATGACCAAAATACCCCTCAGGGGTAAAATGACTAATTTGAACCTGTATACTTTCTGAATAATATTTTATGTCATGAAATGTTATATATGCGCTTATGTTTTGTATCATGTTGGCATGACATTGAGTATGTTGTATTGATGGGGTCGGATATATGCTTATGGAGGAAGAGTTCTGTACTGGCAGCTTCGCTGCATTAATCTGATGGCTACTAGCCTAATATTCTGGCAACACTACTGCATTTTAACGATAGTACCGCATCGGTACTACATTGTGGAGTGTAGGGTTGGGTGGATCGATTATATCCCTACATGGAGTGATGGGTTGGACGGAGATGGAGTGTAGAGGATGGTTGGGTAGGATTCTGATTGCATGCTATACTGTTACTGTAATGGGCTTAGGCCTACTGATTGTGATATGTTATTGTAATGGGCTAGGCCCAAATTGTTTGCTGCATATTGTATGATTGATGAGGGTGTACACACTGAGTTTTCGAAAACTCACCCCTCTTTTTAATTTTTCAGGTCATCCTCAGTAGGCGGTTTGACGTATGGGAGGACTCGGAGGTGGCCACACTACGAGTAGCATTAAACTTAGACTTAAATTTTATATTATTTTTAGTTACGTTTTATTGGGTTGTGTAATAGGGCCTTTCCTCTAGTTTAATTTGGTTATTGATTTTATTTTTAATTTATTGTGATAACTAATTAATTCCAAAATTTAAAACCTGTTTTTATTAAAATAGTTGGGAATCTAATAATGGATATTGAAACTGAGGTTTTCAATTTTACAAAGGCTTTGTGCAAACCTATAATTAAACGGGCTTTTAATGGTTTTTCACTTTAAACTAAAATATACCTTCAACAGGGCTTGAATTGGAAAATGAGAGACCCATTTTTGAAATCACTGTTTGAATTACGAACGATCAAATATTTTTGAGGTTTTTCAACCAAATTGATTTGTATGATTCACCCTTCAATGTGACACTGCCAGATTTAGCCGTAACGTTTGGGTCGGGTTTAGGGTGTTACAGGTTTTGTGAGACCGATCTATTCTCTGTGGGGAGCACCGGTATTATTTGTTAAAGATAAAGGATGGTTCAATGAGATTATACATAGACTACTATCAACTCAACAAGGTTACAATGAAGAATAAGTATCCTTTGCCGAGGATCGATGACTTGTTTGATCAGCTGAAAGGAGCAACCGTGTTATCTAAGATAGACCCAAGGTCGGGGTATTACCAGCTGAGAGTCAAGGAACAAGATATGCCGAACATTGCCTTTCGGATGAGGTAGGACCACTATGAGTTCTTTATCATGCCCTTCGGCTTAACCAATGCCCCTGCGGTATTTATGGACTTGATGAATCGTATCTTTCGACCGTATTTGGAGAAAATTTTCATTATTTTTATTGATGATATACTCATTTATTCTTGTGACAAGAATGAGCATGCAGAGCATTTGAGGACTGTCTTGCAGACTATGAGAGATAAACAATTATACGCCAAGTTTAGCAAGAGCGAATTTTGGCTACAAGAGGTCGATTCTTAGGACACATTGCGTCGGAGATGGGATCAGAGTTGACCCGAGCAAAATCTTGACTATTATTGACTGGAAACCACTAAGAAATGTATCAGAGATTAGGAGTTTCTTGGGCCTAGCGGGCTACTACCAACGATTTGTTAAAGGGTTTTCAATGATCGCTACTTCGATGACGAGACTACTTCAAAAGGATGTTAACTTTGAGTGGACAGAAAAGTGCCAACAGAGTTTTGAGAAATTAAAGGCTTTGTTGATTGAAGCCCCAATGTTAGTGCAACCGGAATCAGAAAAGGAATTCGTAGTGTATAGCGATGCATCCTTAAATGGATTAGGGTGTGTGCTCATGCAAGAAGGCAAGGTAATAGCCTATGCCTCGAGGCAACTAAAGTCACGCGAGAAAAACTACCTGACCCACAATTTGGAGCTGACCGCCCTAGTGTTTGCATTGAAAATTTGGAGAAACCACCTGTATGGTGAGAAATGCTGAATATTCACCGATCATAAAAGCCTTAAGTATTTGATGACTCAAAAGGAGTTAAACTTGAGGCAACGGAGATGGTTGGAGTTGATAAAGGACTACGAGCTAATAATTGATTATCATCTCGGAAAGGTGAATATAGTCACCGATGATTTGAGTAGAAAGTCATTGTTCGCCTTGAGGGCCATGAATACTCAGTTGACTATAAGTGATGATGGATCGATCTTAGCCGAGATGAGAGCGAGACCGATGTTTTTGCAAGAGATTGTCGAAGCTCAGAGAAATGACAAGGATTTGCAAGCCAAGATAGCTCAGTGTGAGACGGGTAATGGATTCGACTTCCAAGTTGGTACCGGTGGTTGTTTGATGTACCGGATAGGATTTGTGTACCTAAGAATGATGAGCTTATTCAGAGGATTTTGTGAAAGGCACATAGTAGTCGCTTATCTATTCACCCGGGCAGTGTGAAAATGTATAACGATTTGAAGAAAATATATTGATGGTCAGGAATGAAAAGAGACATATCAGAGTTCATCTCTAAGTGCCTAATCTATCAACAAGTAAAGGCTGAACACCAAGTACCTTCAGGTTTACTTCAACCCATAATGGCTTCCGAGTGGAAATGGGACCAGGTTGCCATGGATTTCATATAAGGGCTGCCTTTGCTGCCAAAGAAGAGAGATGCTATATGGCTTGTTGTGGATAGACTAATAAAGTCGGCTCATTTTATACCAGTGCATACTAATTTCTCGCTCGAGAAACTAGCTGAGTTGTACATTTCTAAGATAGTGAGACTTCACGGAGTGCCTTTGTCAATTATTTCGGACAGAGATTTGAGATTTACATTTCAGTTTTGGAAAATGTTGCAAGAGGCATTAGGGACAAAATTGAATTTTAGCATGGCTTTCTATCCTCAAACTGATGGCCAGTCAGAGAGGGTAATTCAAATTCTCGAAGACATGTTGTGATGTTGTGTTCTCGAGTTCCAAGGCAGTTAGGAGAAGTACTTGCTACTAGTTGAATTCGCCTGCAACAATAGCTATCAGTCAAGTTTGAAAATGGAGCCTTATAAGGCTTTGTATGGGCGCAAGTGCCGAACGCCTTTGTATTGGTCAGAACTTAAAGAAAATCAAATACACGGGGTTGACTTAGTTAAAGAGACTGAAGAGAAAGTTAAAGTGGTTTGTGATTGTTTGAGAGCTGCTTTGGATAGACAGAAATCCTACGTGGATTTGAAACAGAAAGAGATTGAGTATCAAGTTAGAGATAAAGTGTTTTTGAAAGTGTCTCCATGGAAAAAAAGTCCTCAGATTCGGTAAGAAAGGCAAGTTGAGTCCGCGGTTTATTGGACCCTATAAGGTGACTGAGATAATTGGACTGGTAGCATACCATTTAGCATTGCCATCTGAGTTGGAAATGATTCACGATGTCTTCCATGTATCGATGTTACGTCGATACAGTTCTGACCCTTTACGCGTGATTACACTAGCAGAGGTTGAGATTCAACTGGATATGACTTACAATGAAGAACCAATTAAGATCTTAGATCGAAAGGTTAAGAAATTGAGGAACAAAAGCATAGCGCTTGTAAAAGTATTATGGCATAGACATGGAGTCGAGGAAGTCACATGGGAAATTGAGGAGACTGTGAGAGATCAGTACCTGAACCTCTTTAACGGTAAGGTTTTCGGGGACGAAAATCCCTAAGGGGGAGAATTGTAACAGCCCAAATTTAGGCTTAGTCAGAATAGTGATTTCAAAATCACTTACCCGAGGTTGGAGAAATTATTTTAGCATTATTTTATGTGTTGTAGTATTTTTATAGGAGTGCTTGATAATTTTGGTGAACTAATTTACGCAATTGTGAGCTTAATTGCGAAAAAGGACTAAATCGCATAAAGGGCAAAAGTTATAAATTGATGGCTAATGGTGTTAAATAGTTAGAGAACCTAAATTAGGGGTCTTTAATGAGAAAATACACCCATTTTATAGGCATATCCGGCCAAGAGACAAAGAATTGAGAATAATCAATTTTTGTCAACTTTTGGTCAAAATTAGGTGATCAAATTGGGATAAAATAATAACCTATTAGTCTTGCCTTCATGTTTTCCATTTCTTTCCATTCTTTACCAAAAATATCAGCCATTGGAGGGTTTTTAAAGCTTCAAACTTTTCAACAACTTCTAGTACTCTCAAGTAAGTGATTTTGATGGTTTTCTTGATAAATTTTGGTACTTTTAGGACCCTTGAGGCATGGGCTACCTATTGAGGGGACTATTTTGCAAAATGGTTAAAAGTTTAAAATTTTACCATAAGAACACTTGTGTGGTTTGCTAGAATTTTATGAAGGAAAATAAATGTAGGTTGTTAAATAAACAACTTTTGTGAAAGGGTGTTCATGGAAAACACCTAAATTGGGCTTAGTTGTAAAGTTGATAAATAGTGCGGTAATTGCATAAAATAATGGAAATTGTGGGATGCCATAAGAGTGAAAAAAGTTTGATTAGGCTTGGTGAATAAGGAAATTCTATAAAAATCAATTTATGAGCCTATGGGTAAAATGGTCATTTTGCGAAAGTCTAGGGGTAAAATGGTCATTTTGCCTAATTATGAAGTTTGGATTGTTTTAGTTAAACTAATGGTTAAGTAATTGAATTTTTATTCATTTTAGATTAATAAGTACAAAACCCGAACCTAGACCGGGGGAAGGCCAAGCAAATCGAGTAAATCGAGAAGTCGTTGACATTTTACATATCGAGGTAAGTTGTAGGTAAATAATACAACTTTACTATAATTATGCATGAAATCATTGTTTTGACACAAAATGATGAATTGTGAAAATGAGTTATGTATGAGAACATTTATTGAGAGGGAATTGATAATTATGATTAGTAGTAATGATATGATGAAAACCTATGCGATAGAACCCGGTTAAACTTTAAGAATAGACTGGATATTCATGTCATGATACTAGGATTGATACGAGTGTTAGTGTAAGACCATGTCTGGGACATGGGGTCGGTGTTGTTACGAGTGCTAGGTAAGACCATGTCTAGGACATGGCATCAGCCTCGACATGCTAGCTAGTGTAAGACCATGTCTGGGACATGGCATCGGCTTGGAGATGTGTCAGTGTAAGACCATGTCTAGGACATGACATCGGCACAGATAAAGGAGAGCTAGTGTAAGACCATGTCTGGGACATGGCATCAGCATCGAGATATGAGAGTCAGTGTAAGACTATGTCTAGGACATGACATCGACTTGAAATGTGAGACAATATAAGACCATGTCTGGGACATGGCATCAGCTTGATACCCTAAGTTTGAGGCTTATTGAATATCCTTTCGTATTCGAAATGATTCAACGGGAAATTTGAAGTTGTATTAAGATTGAGAGATATTATGATGGTCTTGTGAGTGGTGCAGGTACCTATATGAAAAGTATGAAATATGAGCTCAAACTTATGTTGTTTAATTTGTAAGACATGAAAATGAGTAGGTTATGCTTGTAGCTATTCTTTTATATCATGTACAAATTGAGTTGGGTTGAGAGCATATTTTTAGCACGGTATACTGTTGTTAATTATTTACTTAAAACTTACTAAGCTTTATGCTTACCCCTCTCCTTTCCAGTTTCTTATAGTGCCGCCTTACTAGCTTGTGGATCATTAGACATCGGAGACTTCGTTCACACTATCAACAAAGCATTCGGTATAGTTAGTTTCTAGCATTTTGAGAAATAGCATGTATAAGGACTAGTAATTTCTATGTGTCTTTTTATTTTGGAGCCAAATGTGTTGGCTTGCTTTAGAATTTGATTCCTTTTGTATAATGCCATGAATGATGGCTAATATAGGAAGTTGATCTATGAAAATGTTGATGTTATTCATGAATGTGCACTATACTTAGTTGAGTATATGGGACATCAAAATTGTGGCTATTTGGGTGATTATTTGTACCATGTTATGTATTGGGATGTTTGGTAGATGTTTGATCTTGTTTCAGGGTGACAATAGGCTTGGTAGATAGCCTTATATTGTTCACATAGATAGACACACGGGCATGTGTCTAGGCCATGTGTAACACACAGTCTGCCCCACGGGCGTGTTGTTAGGCTGTGTGTCCCCTACATCTTGGATTGGTAGAATTAAATGCCCAGTATTAAACACACAGGCTGAGAAACGGTGTGTGTCTCAACCGTTTGGAGGACACGGCCTAGCACACGGGCGTGTACCATGGCCGTGTGACCCTTAAGATTTACTATCGCCAGAAACAAATACTAAGGTTTCACACACGGGCCGCAACACGGGCGTGTCATGGCCGTGTAAGGAACACGGGTAGTAACACCCCCAAACCCAGCCCAGACGTTATGGCTAAATCTAGCGGTGTCACACCGAAGTGCTTTTCAAGAACTTGATCTTGTTTATAATACTTGATTGCATGTTAAAGTCTCTTTGTTAATTCTCAAATTATCTTGTTAAACCATTAGCCATATTAAAATGTCATTAATAAAGTGAGATTAGGTTTCTTACAGGAGCTTTTCCTAACTTGTAGCAAAATTGTGATATCTTTGAAAATTAGTTGTTATTTTGAAAATTCGCTTTTCCTAATCTAGCAAGTTATGTCGAGCAAGTAAAAACCAAATTAAAAACTTAGAATCATAAAAAGGCCTTATTACAAATCAAGAACCCAAATGAAATATTTGTAAAATCCAAAGCTAAAAGGAAATTAGTACGGATGTACGACTACCATCGAGCTCCTCCAGCTCCGAACCGTCTAACACTGGGAATTACATGTACAGTTAATTAGAAGGGTGAGTTTACGAAAACTCAATGTCTAATCCCTTATAGAATAGTATGCAGTAACAGTATCAGGTGGGCCTTAGCCCAATATAGTAGCAGAATCTGATAAAAAATGCAACAAAAATCCCACCCCAATCAAGCCAACACACCACTCCGTCCCACCAGTCATACCATGTGGGGATAAAATTGACCCACCTAGCCAAACACACTAAGATTAGCACTAGTTGCAGTACTAATCGATATCGCAACAAAGCTGCCAGTAAACAGGATGGCTATAAGCCATAAACAGGATGGCTAAAAGCCATAATAACAGAACACTTCCTCCGACCATAATGACCCATCCCCATGCAGAATCTCATGTCATAATATGATACATATCTACAACATGTCATACTCAATCATAGTCATACATATCATCGGCAAATCAATCATGTTACCTCTAGGGGCATAACGGTCATTTTCACCCTATAGGGGAAAAACGATCATTTTAACGTACATATCAGTTTGTATGGGCCCAAGGCATATTATGTGGCCCATATGGGCCCACACGCCCATGTGGCCCACTAAGCCCAGAAACGCCATTAGCCATGTGTACGACACAGCTGGGTCTAATATTCCCACATGTTTGTGAGATTTATCCAAGTGGGGCCCAGGAGCCCATTGGACCCACACGGCCCATTTTGGCCCAACGTGACCCATGATGGCCTAAACCCATGAGATCATTCATGGTGGCCTTTATAGTCTTTTGCCCGTGATTTGTGGGCTCAGTTTACCACATGTGTGATCGCACACCCGTGTGGCATTAATCGCCAAGCTTTTTAGCTTTTGTCGTTTTACGGTTAATCCGTGTGAGTACACACTTGTTCTGTGAAACCGTGATAAGACCCACCGGTATCGAACCTACATTCATTCAATTTCTAGAATAAGACTTCCAATCGTTAGCGTTCATAAAATATTTAAATCCCAAGTCGCCAATTACTACCCACTTTGATTGAATAATAAACGGCTTGTTGCTCTTAGATCACTGGCTAGAGTTGATCACACTCCTCTTGATGATTATCTGCGTTACAAAAGTAACCTATCAATTGAGATTGTCTAACCCATTGTTAAACATTCATGAATCTAAGGAAAACGCACAAACCTTTCCCCCAAAGGGAAAACAACATTCAGCAAAACACTGAGCAACACAAGCCTTCACATTTACCTTAATCGTGCAAACAGAGAATAGTTTGAACTCCTCGTGAAATTCTATGAACCGAAAGCAGCACCACTACAAAATGGAAGGGGAAGAGAATCGGCCAAACAAGAACACAAAAAGAAGTGAGCATTCATTTTAGAGAAACATCAGAGAGAGCAAGAAGTAATTGCACTCACCGCTCACTAAAGTCACTTTCAAACCGCCATTGATCAAAAAAGAAGAAGTCAAAACCAATAACAAGGTCCAGGTTATAAACCGAAAGAAAAAGACAGAAGAGAGAAAGAGAGTAGAGAATCAGCAAAGGTTGGGAGATAAATGGAGAGAGAGGGAAGAAAGGTGAAATCGGCTAGGATTATAAGAGGAGGAGGAGTGTAACACCCTGAATTTTGGGCCTAGAAGTATTGGGCCTTAAGTTTGGGATCAATTAGAAGGCAGCTTAAATGATTTAAATGTGTTTACAAATTCTACAATTGAATGTTTAGTTATTCAGCTAAGTGATTTAGGAAGGGTTGCTAGTGTGGGAAAAGTCCTGGGCTCGATCCAGGGCTTTAGTAAAATTTTACATTTTTTTCTAAAGGACCCTGGGCATTAGGTTGAAGGCTTATTAATAAAGCCTAGTAAAACTTGATGCAAAGGAAGCGTTTGGCCGGATGGAAAAGGGGCGTTAGGAGTAGGAAGGGGAGCTGGGTTCAAGTCATAGCATGTGCGAAATGCTGGTTTTTTTTTAAACAACCTGGATGTCAACAGAAAGGCTTTATAATTAGTTATGGAGGAAAAGTGACGCAAATTAGGAGGGCGGCGTAGTGGCAAGACGCATGTTGCATAGCCTGGGGATTAGAGGTTCGAACCTGGGTAGTAGCGAATATTTTTAGATTATTTTGGTTAACTCGATCACTAGGTAGTAAGCTTTATAATTATTTGTGACTGAATTATAGCATAAGAAGAGTTGCGGTGCAGTGGCAAGCAGCATGTAGGGAGCTTGGAGGGCTGGATTTCGAGCTACCCCTTACGCATGTGAGATTTAATTTTGCTGCTCACATGGGGAAAGAATTGGAGTTTGACTGAAACTCCTCTTGGCAGTGGATTGAACCGGTCAAGTGGTGGAAAATTTGAATTGGGTGGCTGCTGTTCGGTGCAAGCAATTTGAATGAAATTCAAATTGTGTTGTTGGCAAAAATCATGGAACAAATAAAGGAAATTTGAGTTGGGGATAGTGTTTGGCTGATGGGGGGAAATTCTTTGGTGCTGAGAATAGGTGTTCTTTCAGTTTGGCAAAATGGGTCTCTTCATTTTTTGTTTTTTACTCAGTTCCTTTGTACCAAATGAACAAGTTTGCTTTTCCTTTTCGCACTTTTATTTTCTCTTCTTTTCCGAATTGTTGATTTTGCAACTAAAACCAAAAACGACCTCTCGCGCACTCTTTTACTTTATTTCTTTCTAAGCGGTTCTCATCCATTTACTCTTCTCATTATTTCTCTTTTCTTTTAGTTTCAAAAGTCAAATGTCTTTTGCCCTAATAGTTGAATAGTGTGTGGTATTCTTAGATACCTATTCCTTTTCTTGAGTCGATCTTGATCTCTCTCATATCACTCTCTTTCGCTCTTGATCCATCTTTTTGTTATTTCTCTTTATTTTTAACCAATTCTTTTCCTGACTGTTTTCACATAAGCCGATTTCACCCTTTTTTCTCTTCTTTTGAGTAGGCCGAATCCAAGGTTCCTGTTCTTCAAAAAAAATCGAACTCTTTGTTCTAATTTTTTTATTTTTTTATTTCTTTCATTTCTGCTCTTGGTCGATAGTCTCCCTCTGTTTTGCACCACTGCTAGACTCAGGCCTAGGCAAATATTGGTAAGTTTTCCTTTGGTATGGGCGATTTCTTTATTCAAGGGTTAAAGGTATCCCATTCGTCTACATTACTTTTTCGCTTAGATGTTGTCTTGTAACTTCATGCCTTGGCCGAATGTGTTAGGGGTTCGGTTTCGTTGAGGAAGGTGTAGAGCATATATCTTGTCGCTTTCAAGGATTCACTTTCTTTATTTGGTATATCGGTGTACGTTGGTTCTAATTCGTTTCTTATTTGATCTTAGTTAATAAGTTGATAATATTATATAGCGTTGGTTAAGGTTTGGAAGGCGACTTCGATCAAGGTTATAGAGAAGGAACCGCTTGCTATTCAAGGGTCGACGTTGTGAAGTGCTACACGTTTTTCACAATCAGGTGTGTATTTTCACAGTAGTAGACTACAACGACGATATACCGAAATGTTGGTAACCTGTAAAGCTGAAAGATGGGCTTTTGGCCACATGGGCGTACAAGCGCACATGTGATTGACCGAGCATTTAGATTATGGGTCTACAGCTTAACGTGATCACCATGAGTGGGGTTTTGGGCCAGGATGGGCTGAATGGGCCCAATGGGCCTGTGGGCCCCCATGAGTGGAAATTGTAAACAGATGTATTTTAGCGTCTTGATTATTATGCATGCTTGGCTCCGGCCATTTCTGGGCTCGGTGGGCCACATGCGTCTGTGTGGGCCCATATTGGCCGGCTTAATAGGCCTCGGCCTATAGACAAATTTCTGTGCTGATAATGGTTGCATGTGTCGCTAGACGACCATGGGCTCAATTATGGGCTTAGAGTACTTAGGCCCACATTGGTAAATGACTAAAATACCCTTCAAAGGTAAAATGCCTGTTTGACCCTATAGGATATTTAAATGGTTAGGGTTGCCATGAGATGATCTAAATAAGTATATCTGTTCTATTTGGTGATAATTGTATGATCTGATATCTACATCTTGGCATAGCACGACATTATGTTACATTGCATTGGGGTGGGTTGTTGTTGAAGAAAAGGAAGACTGAAAGGCTTTTTAGCCTGTTATCTGGCAGCTATGCTACGTATATTTGACTTATGCCGTTTCACGATACCACACATGGTGTGTAGGGTTGGATGGGTCGATTGTATTCCCATACTTGGTATGTAGGGCTGGGTGGGTCGATTATATCCCCATATGGTGTGTAGGGTTAGATAGAGGTGGTGTATAGGGTTGGTGGGCATGTTTTGTGTTTCTGTATCTGATCTATTCTTATTCTGCATTTGAGTGGACTAAGGCCACATCATTTTTGTATCAGGCTCGGGCCCAGTCTGTTACTGATATTAAAATAGGCTCAGGCCCAGTTTGTTCTGCATGACTCTATTGTTTTTATTTAGGGCGCACATTGAGTTTTCGTAAACTCACCCAACTGTTTAAATGTGCAGATAATCCCTGGACATAGATGGTTCAACACTGTGAGGGACTTGGAGTGGCTCACACCTTTAAATTTGATTTGGACTCTATTTACCTTATTTATAATTTCTGGGTTGTAATAAGGCCTATCGTAATTTCTGGATTTTTAATTTGAGATTGTTAGTTATTACGATTTATATCTATTTAAAGTAGAACTCAATTTTCCAAAAACGTAAACTGCTTTTAAATCAACACGTTCTCGCAAATTTGCAAATTTTTATAAGCTTCCGCAACTTACTTGGGTTTTCACTTATAACAACGAATAAAGTTTTGAAAGTAATTACGTTTTCAAATGGATAACAAATTGCTACAAATAGGCTTTAACCTTCAAACGAGCTTGTTTTGACTTAGAAACCTTAGTTTTCAAACGAGTTTTAAAAGAAAAATATGTGGTTTTCAAAAGCACTCCAATGTGACACACCGGACTCGGGTCTAACTTCTAGTCCAAGTTTGGGGTGTTACAAGGAGAGAAGAGTAAGGATTTGGCTAGAAATTGGGGAGAGATTAGGAGCACTAAGGGAGTATACGGTCACTACTTGAAAAGAAGAGAATGGAAAAAGTTGATTAAAAGTTAAGTCATTTGATAGGAGAAATCGGGCAAAAGAGGAGAGCAAGATTCGGCTTGATACTAAACGGAGGGTTGAGAAAAAAATTAGACCAGAAGAAAGAGTGCCTAATCAGCCAAGGGAAATAATAAAAGAAAAGCACCACAATCTCGAAACACAAGAATACTAAAATTGAATAAGGAGCTTTCGGCAATTCCTAACCTCAAATAGCATCCAATTGATCCTCCAAACCGAAACCAAAGCTACCATAGAGTCCCCAATCGGCTACAATATCTCCCAACATCCCATTTCAAAAACTTTTTGATTTTCTCCCTAACATCCAGATGATCTTCACAAATCCCTCCTCAAACTTCTCCTTGACTAATTCAAATCCCACCTTGCAGAGTTTCAGTCAAACTCCACTTCTCAACAGCAAGGAAGTAAAATAAATACTCCCTTGCGTAACATGAGATTCAAACTCAAGCTCCCTTGTAGCCTTAACACGCCACTGCCACTGAGCCACTGAGCTCTTTTTGTGTCATAATTAAACACAATAATTTAAAAAGGCTACCTAATAAAGTCCAGATTCCTTTAAGTAAGAAAAACAAAAATTTTTAGCAGGCCAAAGCTTGAACCCAGGACTTCTCAGGGACTCCCAAACACTACTAAACCACTCAAGTAGACAGATATTTACATCAAGCACACAAAATAAAATCATAGGTTTTTGGGGTATTACAACACTACCCCTAACAGAAATTTTGGCCTCAAAATTTACCTAGTTAAAACAGATGAGGGTATTGTTATCGCATCACCTCCTCGGGTTCCCACTTGGCCTCCTCGAAACTGTGGTTACACCAAAGTACCTTAACTAGAACTATAACTCCTCAAAAGTTAGATCTGGTCTAATCTCGATCTCCTCTGTCGAGACAACATGCAGGGGATCAGAGCGGTACCACCTCAGCATTGAAACGTGAAACATATCGTGAATCCAATCTAACTTTGGCAATAGCTCAAGCTGATAGACAATCGGTCCCGCACCTTTCAGAATGCAATAAGGCCCAATGAATCTAGGGCTCAACTTATCTTTTTGCCCAAACCTTAATATTTTCTTCCATGGTGAGACTTTAAGAAAGACGTAATCTCCTACAGAATATTCAATCTCCTTACACTTTAAGTTTGCATATGACTTCTGTCTGTCTAATACTGCCTTTAGACGATCCTGAATTAATCACACTTTATCTTCAGTATCAGAGACCAACTCAGGGCCCAGAACACGCTGCTCACCCAGTTCAGTCCAACATGAAGGAGTACGACACCTACAGCCATATAACGCCTCATACGGTGCCATCTGTATGCTCGACTGGTAGCTATTGTTATACACGAACTCCACAGATGGTAAGTAGTCTTCCCAATTGCCTCGAAAGTCTACTACACAACTTCGTAGCATGTCCTCCAATATCTGAATCACCCTCTCTGACTGACCATCTGTTTGAGGGTGGAAAACGGTACTGAAGTCCAACCTTGTACCTAGTGCCTCGTGTAACTTCTTCCAAAAATGAGATGTAAAGCGTGGATCTCTATCAGATATTATGGAAACCGGTACCCGTGTAGTCTTACAATCTCGGCCACATATAACTTAGCCAGTTTCTACAACGAGTAATCAGTACAGACCGATATAAAATGGGCAGACTTAGTCAACTGATCTACGATGACCCATATCGAATCTTTCTTAGTAGGCGTCAGGGGCAGCCCACTAACAAAATCCATAGTTACCCTCTCCCACTTCCAAAGTGGAATCTTAACCGGCTGTAATAACCCTGAAGGTAGTTGATGCTCAGCCTTAACTTGCTGGCATGTCAAGCACTTACTTACAAAATCAGTAACTTCGCGCTTAAGTTCTGGTCACTAGTATAGCTGTCGAAGGTCTCGGTACATTTTGCTTCCCCAGGGATGCATAACATAAGGACAACTGGGCACCTCTTGCAGAATAGACCACCTCAAATCAATATCCTTCGGTATACACAATCTCTGACAAAAACACAATACCTCTTCACTATTCAGCTAAAAATCTGAAGCTTCCCACTCTCAGCTTGTCGGAAACAAGGACCCAAAGACTCATCCTCCAATTGCTTACCCTTAATCTGTTCAGTCCACGTCGGTTTAACTTGTAGCTCAACCAGCAAGCTACCATCATCGAACAAGCTGAGATGAGCAAACATACTCTTAAGTTAGACACAACCCTACAGCTCAATGCGTCAGCCACCACATTGGCCTCCCCAAGATGGTATTCAATTGAGTAGTCATAATCCTTAAGTAGCTCGATCCATCTACCTGCCTAAGATTTAACTCCTTTTGAGTAAGGAGGTTCTTGAGGCTCCTGTGATCCTTGTAAATAGTACACTTCTCATTGTATAGGTAATGCCTCCAAATTTTCAATGTGAATACCACCGTGGCCAACTCCAAGTCATGTGTAGGGTAATTCACCTCGTGGATCTTAAGTTGGCAAGATGCATATGCCACCACCTTACCCTCTTGCATTAACACACAACCCAAATCGACGTGTGATGCATCACTATAGACAGTGAATTCTTTCCTAGATTTTGGTTGTATTAAGATAAGGGCCTCGGTTAGAACCTTTTTCAGTTTCTCAAAACTCTCTTGCTACTTACCAGACTAGTTAAACAGTACCCCTTTACGAAGTAACTTAGTCAGAGGTGCAGCAATCAATGAAAACCCCTCCACAAAACGTCTGTAATATCTAGCCAAACCCAGAGAACTTCGAATCTCAGATACAATTTTAGGTGGTTTCCAGTCCAAAAATGTCACATCTTATAGCCAGAATTTGCATTTGCTGAACTTTGCGTACAACTGCTTCTCTCTCAGAATCTGCAGAACAACTCAAAGATGTGCATCATGTTCGTCTTCAGTTTACAAATACACCAGAATGTCATCTATAAACACCACTACGAACTGGTCTAGATAGGGTTGGAACACCCGGTTCATCAGATCCATGAAGGTTGCTGGTGCATTTGTTAGCCCAAACGGCATTACTAGGAACTCATAGTGACCATAACGAGTCCTAAATGACGTCTTGTAGACATCGACCTCTTTAACTCTCAACTGATGGTACCTAGAAGGAAGATCAATTTAGAGAAAACTAAAGCTCCTTATAGCTGATCAAAAAGATTGCCTATCCTTGGTAGTACTTATTTTTGATAGTCAATTTGTTCAATTGTTGATAATCGATGCACATGCGTAAAGATCCATCATTCTTCTTCACGAATAAGACCAGTGCTCTCCATGGAGACACACTAGGTCGAATGAACCCTTGGTCCAATAATTCTTAAATTTGAGCTTTCAGTTCCACAAGCTCCTTCGGTGCCATTCTATAAGGGGCAATAGACACTGGAGCTGTACTAGGCAAGATCTCAATCCCAAATTCAACTTCATGGTTTGGGGCAATCTAGGTAGCTCATCAGGAAATATGTCAGGAAAGTCTTTAACAGCTCTTATATCCTTAACAGGAGAGACCTCAGATTCTGAAACTCTGACGTAGGCTAAATATGCCTCACACCCCTTTCGAACCAATTTCTCGGCTCTCAGTGCAGAAATCACATTCGATAAATAATCTCGACGCTCCCCAATCACTACTACCTTATTACCCTCTATAGTTTTCAATACTTCTCGCTTAGCAGCACAATCCAAAGTTGCCTGATGCTTAACTAACCAGTCCATCCCTAAGATTAAGTCAAATTCACCGAAGGGAAGTTCTATTAAATCTGCTAAGAAGGCCATTCCCTGAACCTCAAGAGGTACCTCCTTATACAGTTTATTTACTCTTACCGACTGCCCTAATGGACTCAACACAGTAACCTCTCTTGCAGTAGTTTCACCCAACTTGCCCAAGGTCTCAGATATTGTGCATGCAATATATGAATGCGTAGACCCCACATCAATTAGAGCAGTATAAGGTACATTATGGATAAGAAACATACTAGTTATCACATTTGGAGCGTTGTCGTCCTCTCGGTGACCTACAGCATACAGCAGAGCTGGCTGCCTCGCCTCAGTATTACCAGTACATCTTTTCGATGATCCACAACCTTGGCCCATACCATTTCCTCCTTTGGCTTGACCACAGCCTCTCAACAGCTGCTGAACACCTCTTACTAGTTGAGAAAAATACTAACCTGTAGCTTGTATCTGCACAGGCCTTTGTGGACAATCCTTCACATAGTGTTCCATTGATCCACACCTTAAACATGCCCCTGACCTTTTTCGACACTCACCCTGATGATAACTCCCACAACCCGCACAAGGCTACGACCCAGTAGTAGCAACAGAAGCCCCAACTCGAATCGGCCCAACAACTCTAGCCTTTTTCCTAAGCCTCCCGAATGCACTACAGGGCTCTGAATCCCTCTTATTCTTGCTCTATCTTTTTCCCGATTCTGGTGCTCAGTGTGCTTCACGTCCTTGGCGATATTCGCCTTTTCCACTAGAGCAGTAAAATCCCATTCCCTCTGGGGAGCTATCAGTATCCACATACTGTCTCTAAGGCCATCCTCAAAATGGACACAACACTCGTATTCAGTTGCCAACATTCCTCGAGGATAACGGCTAAGTTGTAGGAACTCTACCTCATATTCAACCACCGATTTTTCCCCTTGTGTTAAGTTCAAAAATTCTCTCCTTCAGGCGTCCACGTAACTAGTGCCCACGTACTTTCCTTGAAAAGCTGACTTAAACAGACCCTAGGTTAACTGGTCAAGCTGTGTACCCTCTCTCACAGTAAGCCACCACTGGTAGGCTTCATCCCGCAGCAACGACACTGCACCTTTCAGTTTCTGCTCTAGGGTGCAGTCGAGGTCATCCATTATTCTCTTCATGGCCTTGATCCAATATTCAGCCACGTTAGGGGCTACTCCAGTAATACCCCTGAAGATTTTAGCTCTATTCGACCAGAGTCGTTTCGTAACCGACCCACGGCCTCCAGTACCATTATTAGCCCAGCAACCTTTTTCAGAATTCTCAACATTACTTGGGACAATGCATCGTCCCTAACTACTCGATCATACGACCCTGCCTCAGTTACCGATGAAGCCGGTGCCTCCCTAGCCTTAACGTTAGGCATGTGGCCCGATGACGATGACCCAACCTTAGCACTTTCGCGACCTTTACCGCGGCCTCTTGTACCCCTTCCATGAGTACCTTTAGTGCTCATTATCACTTTACATATTATCTATTTTAGAAATTTTATGCAGATTAGTTTAAAGTTCTAGTAATTAAGCAGATGTCTTATAAGAAGCAGTAGTTTAGAGTTTGTTTCCGCAATCGTAGGCTCACTACAGTTCTAGTTTCCTATGGTTTTCAATTTACTCTAACTAGAGTAGTATAGTCAAGTCTCAGTATTTCTATCTACTGTATTTTAGTTTTAAACATACATTAATATTTAGAAAACTTACAGATTCAGCGTCAGAGACTGGTGTGCCACACTTTTTAGAAGAAATATCTCAAAACACTTCATATATTTGAAATCACTTATTGAAATCCAAGATTGAAAACCTATCCCACAGTCGAGTTTTGCAACCTAGCTCTGATACCACTAAATGTAACACCCTCAAACCCGGCCTAGACGTTATGGCCGAATCTAGCGATGTCATACTAAAGTGCTTTTCGAAAACTTGATCTTGTTTATAAAACTTGATTGCAGGTTAAAGTCTCTTTGTTAATTCTCAAATTATCTTGTTAAACCATTAGCCATATTAAAATGTCATTAATAAAGTGAGATTAGGTTTCTTACAGGAGCTTTTCAAAACTTGTAGCGAAATTGTGATGTCTTTGAAAAATAGTTGTTATTTTGAAAATTTGTTTTTCCTAATCTAGCAAGTTATGTAGAGCAAGTAAAAACCCAATTAAAAACTTAAAATCATAAAAAGGCCTTATTACAAATCAAGAACCCAAATGAAATATTTATAAAATCCAAAGCTAATAGGAAGCCAGAATGAATATGTGGCCACCATCGAGATCCTCGTAGCTCTGAACCGTCAACGCTGGGGATTACCTATATAGTTAAATAGAAGGGTGAGTTTACGAAAACTCAGTGTGTAATCCCTTATAGAATAGTATGCAGTAACTGTATCAGGTGAGCCTTAGCCAATATAGTAGCAGAATCAGATCAGAAATGCAACATAAATCCCACCCCAATCCAGTCAACACACCACTCCGTCCCGCTAGTCACACCATGTGGGGATAAAATCATCCCACCCACCCAAACACACCAAGATTAGCACCGGTTGTGGCACTAATCGATATCGCAGGAAAGTTGCCAAGAAATAGGATGGCTATAAGCCATGAACAGGATGGCTATCAACCATGAACAGGATGGTTAAAAGCCATAATAACAAAATACTTCCTCCGACCATAATAACCCATCCCCATGCAGAATGTCATGTCATAATATCATACGTGTATGCAACATGTCATACTCAATCACAGTCATACATATCATAATATCATACGTATATGTAACATGTCATACTCAACATGGCACACTTACCGACCCATCAGAAGGTCCACAGTCGTCTCAGGTGACTCGTGTAATCAGTGTGTATTAGCCCAAGGCCCATTATGCGGCCCATGTGGGGCCATACGCTCGTGTGGCCTACTAAGCCCAGAAATGCCCTTAGCCATGTGTGCGACACAGCTGGGTCCAGTATTCTCACATGTTCATGATCCGAGTGGGGTCCATAAGCCTATTGGGCCCATACGACCTGTTTCGGCTCAACGTGACCCATGACGGCCTAAACCCATGAGATCACTCATGGTGGCCTGTACAGTCTTTTGCCCATGATTCGTGGGCTCGGTTTACCACATGTACGATTGCACACCCGTGTTGCATCAATCGCCAAGCTTTTCAGATTTTGCCGTTTTACGGTTAATCAGTGTGAGTACACACCTGTTCTGTGAAACAGTGCTAAGACCCATCGGTACTGAACCTTCATTCATTCAAAGCCTATAATCAGACTTCTAATCGTTAGGGTTCATAAAATATTTAAATCCCAAATCGCCAACTACTACCCACCTTGATTGAATAATAAACGGCTTATTTCTCTTAGATCACTGGCTAGAGTTGATCACGCTCCTCTTAACGATTATCTGCATTACAAAAGTAACCTATCAATTGAGATTGTCTAACCCATGGTTAAATATTCATGAATCTAAGGAAAACACACGAACCCTTCACCAAAAGGGAAAATAACATTTGGCAAAACATTGAGCAACACAAGCCTTCACTTTACTTTAATCGCGTAAAGAGAGAACAATTTGAACTCCTCGTGAAATTCTATGAACTGAAAGTGGCACCACTACAAAATGGAAGGGGAACAGAATCGGCCAAATAAGATCACAAAAAGAAGTGAGCATTCATTTTAGAGAAACATTTGAACGTATTGAAAGAACAGAGAGAACAAGACGTAATCGTACTTACCGCTCCTTAAAGTCAATTCCAAACTTCCACTAATCAAAGAAGAAGAAGTCAAAACCAATAACAAGGTCCAAGCTATAATCTGAAAGAAAAATATAAAAGAGAGAGAGAGTAGAGAATCGGCAAAGGTTGAGAGATAAATAGAGAAGGAGGGAAGAAATGTGAAATCAACTAGGATTATGAGAGGAGGAGGAGAGAAGAATAAGGATTCAGCCAGAAACTGTGGAGAGATTAAGAGCACTAAGAGAGTATACGGTCACTGCTTGGAAAGAAGAGAATTGAAAAAGTTGATCAAAAGATAAGTCAATTGATAGGAGAAATCAGCCAAAAGAGGAAAGTAAGATTCGGCTTGACACTAAAGGGAGGATGAGAAAATAAATAAGACCAAAAGAATGAGTGCCTAATCGGCTAAGGGAAATAATAAAAGAAAAGCACCATAAGAGTGCCTAATCGGCTAAGGGAAATAATAAAAGAAAAGCACTATAATCCCAAAACACAAGAATGCTGAAATTGAATAAGGAGCATTCAGCAATTCCTAACCTCAAATGGCATCCCAATTGATCCTTCAAACCGAAACCAAAGCTACCATAGAGTCCCCAATCGACTACAATATGTCCCAACATCCCATTTCAAACACTCTTTGATTTTCTCTCTAACATCCAGATGATCTCCACAAATCCCTCCTCAAACTTCTCCTTAACTAATTCAAATCCCACCTTGCAGAGTTTCAGTCAAACTCCACTTTTCAGCAGCAAGGAAGTAAAATAGATACTCTCTTACGCAACATGAGATTCGAACTAAAGCTCCCTTGTAGCCTTAACACGCCACTGCCACTGAACCACTTAGCTCTTTTTGTGTCATAATTAAACACAATAATTTAAAAAGGCTACCTACTAAAGTCCAGGTTCCTTTAAGTAAGAAAACCAAAAATTTTCAACAAGCCAAGGCTCGAACCCAGGGCTTTTCAGGGACTCCCAAACACTCCTAAACCACTCAAGTAGACAGATATTTACATCAAGCATACAAAATAAAAACATAGGTTTTTGGGGCGTTACACAGGTTGAGCATATAGGCGTTTGCCTTAGCCTTGTGAACCCAATTTGTTCATAGGGTACAAGTTAGGAAGTTGCACGGGTGGAAGACACAGACGTGTCTTGGCCGTGTGGGGGACACTGGCCATGAACACAGGGGTGTGTCAGCCCATGTGAAAACCCTTGTAAGTTCGATATTAGGAAATAAATCCACACGAACGAGGGGCATAGGTGTGTCCCTAGGTGCTTAGGCCGAGTAAACCACACGGGCCATTAGCACGGGCATGTTTAGAGGCCACATGGTAGTGTTGTCCTCCCACACGGGCATGTGCCCTATTTTTAGTAGAATTGTTTGAAATTTTTTTGAGCACTCAGTTTGGTCCCGGATTGTTTCCAAACCAGGTTTTAGGCCTCGTAGGTCCATATTAAGGACAGTAAGACAATGTTTGAACAAGTTTTAGGTTAGGACTAATTTCATTGACTTGAGGGCAAATGTTTGCATGCGTTTTAGTAAGGTAACATCTCATACCCTGTCCCAGCGTTGGATACAGGTAAGGAGTGTTACACATTCGATAGTCGTTAAATATTCAATGAACTTACACACTTAGTTCCAAGTGAATAGTCGAAGCTATATAAAGATATCGCACACTTAGTGGCAAATAAATAGCCGAAGCTATAGATATATCACATAATGAATAGCCGAAGCTATAAATATATCACACACTTAGTGCAAAATGAATAGCCAAAGTTGTAAATATATCGCACACTTAGTGCCATCACTTTTAATTGAAATTGTCTCAATCTTGCACACTTAGTGCCACATATCACTGAATCATTGTCGAGCTTATTTATACTTCACATTCACATTTTAACTCATTTCATAAAATATAAACTTTGCTAAAATAATATGTATTACATACGAACTTACCTCGATCGCTAAAACGACGGAATAGATCAATGAGTCCGATACTTTATCATTTCTCTGATCTAAACTGTATTTTGCTTCTGTCAATCTAAATATAATCAAAATTAGCTTATTAAATTATCTATTTATTCAATTTAATCCAAAATTTATTTTAAAACACATTTACACTTTTGCCCCCATAATTTCACATTTTTGCAATTTAGTCCTTATCACATAAAATCACAATTTCATGAAATTAAACACAAACCCAAGCTAGCTGAATTTTCCATATATTACTATCAACCCATATTTTCAATTTATTTTACATTTTAACCACTAAATTTTCATATTTCATAATTTAGTCCAAAATTAATATTTTTGCTCAAAATCACTTTACAAAACATGTAAAACTATCATAAAAATTTCATATTTCATCATCAAACATCAATTAACACATGTATTTAATAATGGAAACTATCAAAAGCTTTAACAATTTCAAAATCGGAGGTACGGGCTAGCTAGATTACGAATCAACGATTTCAAAAATGTAGAAATTATTAAAAAGCGAGTAAAAACCACTCACCTATTAATCTTCAAAGCTTGGCCGAATATAGCTTCATCCATGGCTATTTTCTTCATGCATTTTTGATGGTGGGAACTAAATGGTGAAGATGACACCATGGTTTTATTATTTAACTTAATTTATTTCATAATTACCATTATAACCTTATTAATTAACCTTGTAATTTTCATTAATAAAGCACATATTTGTCCATTCATAATTCCAATGGGTTAATTACCACATAAAACCCTCAAATCAAAATTTCATAACTATTTAATGCTTTTAGCTGATAGAATTCAACTTTTACGCCTTACGCGATTTAGTCATTTTTACCGAATTAAGCCTTTAAACATTAAAATATTTTTACGAAATTTTCACACAATAATTCTATCATGCTGTAAACCATAATAAAATAATAAAATAAATATTTTGACTTCGCATTTGTGGTCTCGAAACCACTGTTCTGATTAACCTTAAAAACGGGCTGTTATATTAGTGGCACCCCACGTATTCGTAGATCAGGCAAATTGGGAATCTTTTCGAAAGGAATTTCAAAAGAAATATGTGGGCGAACTGTATATACTGAAGATAGAAGACAAGGGTTTTTGGTGTTGAAACAAGGTGAATGTCTGTGGTTGATTACGAATGAGAGTTTTCGCGACTCAGTAGGTACGCTATTGAATTTGTGCCGCCTAAGATTAAAAGTTGCAAGTGATTTTTGCGTGGTTTATGTGATGAGCATCGGGTGCAGTTTGTATCACATAGAATTACTGAGTTTGCTGATTTAGTTAAACGAGCAAGAATGATAGACCAAGCTCTTGGTCTTGATATAAAGACTAAGACTACTCGTATTGCTGGAAAATGTCCTAGAGCTACTAGTTCAAATCTACAACTAAAGAGATCAAAAGAATTTTATGGTAGCTAGAGGTCAACTTTAAAGTAGGAAAGAGCTAATAGAAATTGTGATCGATAACCGACTGTGTCCACGGGTAGTATGTGAGGTCTAATCAAGGATATTGATATTCAGATTTGTGAGCATTATAAGAAAAAGCTTTGTGGTGAATGCTGGAAGTTAACTCGAGGTTGCTTTCATTATGGATCCACGGGGCATTTTTCTAGAGAGTGTTCGAAGAAAGAGAATGCTACCCCTATTACTTTTCAGAGATCTGTACCTGCATCTAGGGGTCGCGGGTCAAGTTAAGGTGGTTCCTTTATGAAAGGTTGTATTTGGAAGGGAAATGATGATGTTACTCATCAATCGGAGGCTAGAGTGCCTGTCTGAGCTTATGTTGTGTGGACACGAGAGTATGGCGATGGTAATGACATTGTGACTAGTATCTTTTTATTACATTCAAAACCTATTTATGCTTTGATAGATATGCGATCTTCACATTTTTATGTTAATACTAAATTAGTTAAATTGGGAAGTTTAAAATCTAAGACGTCTAAAGTATTGATAGTGTTGTCAAGTCCGTTGGGACAATCTATGTTAGTAAATCAGGTGTGTAGGAGATGCCCATTAGTGATACAAAATATAACCTTCCCTGTTGATTTGTTGATAATGCCGTTTGGCGATTTTGATATAATTTTGGGTAGGGATTGGCTTACGGAACACAGAGTGATTTTGGATTACCGTAAAAAGAATTTTATTGTTCAGAGTGAAGGCGGTGATATGATTGAAGTGAAGGGTGTTCGAACGAGTGGTTCAACTCATATCATTTCATCAATTTGAGCTGATAAACTTATCAAGCAAGGCTGTGAAGCTTTTCTATCCTATATTATCAATTCGAATTCTAGTGATAGTCAGAGTAGTAAAATCTGAACTGTTTGCGAATTCCCTAACATGTTTCCCGATGAATTACCAGGATTACCACCAGATAAAGAGGATGAATTTGCAATTAAAGTTTTTCCTAGTATAGCTCTGGTGTCAATGTCTCCCTATCATATGACACCTATAGAATTGAATGAATTAAAGGTGCAATTGCAAGATTTACTGGATCGCGGTTTTATACGCCATAGTATATCACCTTGGGGAGCTCCAGTACTTTTCGTCAAAAAGAATAGATACCCTTTACATCATATTGTTGAGTTATTCGATCAACTAAATGGAGCTTTTGTCTTTTCTAAGATCAATTTGAGATCAGGTTACTATTAGATGAAAGTGAATGATAGTGATGTACTAAAGACGATGTTTCGTATGCGTTATGGTCATTACAAATTTTTTGTGATGCCTTTTGGACTGACGAACGGGCCAGTAGCAATCATGGATCTCATGAATCGTATTTGGATCAATTTGTGGTAGTCTTTATTGACGACATTTTGATCTATTTGAAATCCAAATCCAAGCATAAGCAGCATCTCAGAATTGTTTTACAAATGTTACGAGAGATATTGTTATATGGAAAGCTCAACAAATGGGAATTTTGGTTATTTGAAGTTGTGTTTTTGGGGCATGTTATCTCAATAGAGGGGATTAGTGTTGATTCAAAAAAGATTGAGGCAGATGTTTAGTGGAAAGCACTAATGAATGTGTCAGAGGTTCGCAGTTTTCTTGGACTAGCTGGTTATTATCGAAGATTTGTAAATGGATGTTTGAAGATAGCTTTGCCAATGATAAAGTTATTACATAAGAATGTTCAATTCATTTCGGACGATCAATGTCAAGAAAGTTTTGATAAATTGAAGCAAATGTTGACTGAAGTACCGTTTTGACCTTACCAGAGTCATGAATTTTGTGGTATATAGTGATGCTTCTTTGAGCGGTCTCGATTGTGTTTTGATGCAAGTTAGGAAAGTGATTGCTTATGCGTCTCGTCAGCTAAAAATGCATGAACGCAATTATCTGACACACGATTTAGAGCTAGTTGTTGTGGTTTTTGCTTTAAAAATCTGGAGACACTACCTATACAGTGAAAAGTGTCACATCTATACTAATCATAAGAGTCTTACATACCTCCTATCTCTAAAGGAGTTGAATTTGAGACAACTTCATTGGGTTGAGCTGCTAAAAGATTTTGACTGTGTTGTTGATTACCACCCTGGTAAAGTTAACATTATAGCTGATGTGTTGAGTAGAAAAGCAGCATTTGAATTGCGAGCCATGTTTGCTCAACTCAGTATCGATGACGATGGAAGCTTGTTGGCTGAATTAAAGATCAAACTAGTGATTTTTTATTGGATAAGTCAGCGCAGTTAGATGATGACAAGTTAGTGAAGAAAATAGAAATGGTTAAGAATGACATATTAAAAAATTTCAGCATTAATGATTATGATTGCTTGAGGTTTCACAACTGAATCTATGTTCTGAATATTTTAGAACTAAAACAGTTAATACTTCGCAAAGCTCATGATAGTCCTTTCGCTGTGCATCTTGGAGGAACGAAAATGTATCACGATCTGCGAGAATCCTATTGGTGGCCAGGAATGAAAAGAGATGTGGTCGAGTATGTAGCTAAATGCTTAACTTGTCAGTAAGTTAGGGCAAAACATCAGGTTTCCACAGGATTACTTTAGCTAATTTCTATTCTTGAGTGGAAATGGGAACACATCACGATGGATTTTGTAATGGGGTTACCTTTATCGACATGTAAGAAAAATGTTGTGTGGGTGATAGTTGATCGACTCACGAAATCAGATCATTTCATAGTGATCAAGACTGATTGGTCACTCCAAAAGCTTGCTGAAGTTTAGATTCAGGAAAATTTGAGATTGCACGGTGTCCCTATGTCGATAATCTTTGATCAAGATCTGCGTTTCACTTCGAAATTTTATAAACAATTGCACAGATCTCTTGGTACGTGACTTAATTTTAGCACAACTTTTCACCCACAGTCAGAGGGACAATTTGAATGTGTAATTCAAATATGGGAAGATATGCTTCGCACTTGTGTTATTGATTTTGAATCAAGTTGGGAGCGTTACTTACCTTTGGCCAAATTTATATACAACAACAGCTTTCAATCAAGCATTCAAATGTATCCGTATAAAGCCTTATACGGTTGTAGGTGTTGAACACCTGTTTGCTGGATGGAATTGGCTGAAAGAAGAATGATCGAGCAAGAATTAATTCAAGAAACAGAAAATATTGTTAAGGAAATTTGAGATAGAGTAAAGACAGCCTTTGATAGATAGAAATCGTATACAGATTTGAAATGTCAAGATATTGGATATTTTGTTGGCAATAAAGTATTTCTCAAAGTTTCACCTTGGAAGAAAATTTTGAGATTTGGTCGAAAAATGAAGCTGAGTCCTCGTTTTATCAGACTATATGAGATAATTGAAAAAGTGGGACTAGTTGCGTATCGTTTAGATTTGCTTACGGAAATACAGAAAATGCATGACTTTTTTCACGTTTCAATGCTTAGAAAACATTGATCGGATCCATCTCACGTTATTTCAATGGATGACATTTAGATTCAACGTGACTTGTTTTATAAAAAGAAGAAGTGGTCGAGATTTTGGATCGCGAAGTAAAAGAGTTACATAACAAGCGTTAGTGAAAGTTCTATGGTATAGTCATAGTGTCAAGGAAGCAACTTGGGAACCAAAAGCGATGATGAGATCTCAAAACCCCATATCTTTTTAGGTAAATTTCGATGATAAAATTTTATAAGGGGGAGAATTGTAACGACCCTATAGTTAGGGGTGTCGAAAAGTGCATTTTGGGACTCTGTTCCTGTAAATCAGACTCATAAATATTTTTAATAAATATTTATGAAGTTAGTTGTGTAGTTAACTAGATTTTGGTTAAGTGAATTTGTATGAATTAAGAGCTATTATAGTATAAGCACTAAATCATGTATAGGGTAAAAGTTGAATTATAGATTAAAAATTTATTTAAGGGATTAAAGTAGTAAATATACCTTTATATATGTATAGTGGACGACATTGATGGTTTGTAGTAAATATATATGATAATTAATATATATGTTATATGTTTTAATGAATGAAATATAATTTATATTTATAAGTTATAAAATAATAGTAATAGTTATTATAATAAAATAAAGGAAAAGATAGTGGGATGGATCAAACATAACATGCAAATTAAATAGAAAATAAAAGAAGGAAAAATAAAGAAGAATAGAAGGAATGACGCACGACACATAAGGGTTTTTAAGTTTGAACTTTAATTGGTTAGTCAATTTAGTCCCTTATCTTGTAATTTTTATAATTTTGGAATCCCGGTACTTGGGGCTAGCTGACCCTGTTATAATTTTTAGTATTGTTAGAGTTTTAGATGTTACCATTATTGAATAGATTAAGTATTATGGATTGAATTGATAGATTTGTAAGTGAAAAGTGAAAAGTGAAAAGTGAAAAGTGAAAAAGGACTAAAAAGTGAAGTTAATTCTTGATTTTGAGTATAGGGACTAAATTGTAAAAAAATTGAAATTTAGGGGTTTAGTTGAAAATAGGGAGCTAAATTTAGCTTAAAGTGAAATTAGAATGAAAATATACAATCTAATGTAAAGAATAAAAATTAATCTCGGTTTAGGGACAAAATTGAAATTTAAGCAAATATGAGTAAAACTTGAAATATTCAACGTGAAATTGAATTGTGTTGTATTGATGTATTTTAATTGTTTTAATTTCGTAGCTAACGTCATACTAGAATCCTAGACTAAAAAATGGAAAGATAAAATCAACATTGAATAGCTCGGAATCCATGGTTTGTATTTCTATAATTCGAACCTAGTTATTAATTGTTGTATTTTGATTTAATGCATATGGTAAGTGGTTGAGGTGAGTATTTTGGCACTTTAATAGTGAATTGAAATTATTGTTTATTTAAATGGATTGACTTGGTTATACATTATAAATGTATTGATTATTTGAATTGAAATGAATATATGTGTAAATGTAATAATGTGCAAATATGAGAATTGGATATTAGTTGTAATTGGAAAGTGAAATGAAACCCTATTAACTGTATCAAGCTGAGTCAGCTATAGATGGCATGCCATGGATAGGAAGAGTTTAAGGATTTATTTGACTTCGAGTTGATGAGGCACCAGGTGCCAATTTGTTTCGGTTTAACCGATGAGACATGGGTGTCAATTTATTTAGCGTTGGGTGCAATTATTACTTCGGATTTATTCGATGAGGCACTGGGTGCCAAATTGGTGTGTTGGTTGGATCCGTTATCTGTTCGAGTCCGAGTCGTGTTAATAGGGGTAAATAAATAATAAATTTCTATAAATGATATTGAAATGGCATGATATGTGAAATGGAAATGAGATAGTAGATAGAAAATGGAATGTGTAGTATGTTCTAAATAAATGGAATATATGAGTTATGTACTCATGAATTGAATATGGAATGGATAATGCCATTGATTAAATGAAATGTGGATTGATATGTGAAAATTTATTTATATAGCAAGTGATGTGAATTGAGATATTTGTTTAACAAATCCAATATTATAGTATGTGAAAATTGAGTATAGTATGAAATGATACGATAATATGCATGAACTTGAAATGATGGTATATGGTAATGGTAAGCTTGGACAATAATATGTTTTTATAATTCAAATTGTGCATTCTTATATCTTTATGTCTTTAATTGTTAGGATTATAGAAATATCACTAAGTTTTACTCAGTGTACAGTTTTGTTTTCCATGCCCAGGTTAGGTACTTCACTTTTGATCCCCGACTCAGCATCCAACAATGGTCCCGATCTCAAATGTGGTGATGTTTACCTTTTGTGATGGCATGTACCTAGGATGTCTTAGTTGATAGTTATTTTATGAATGGATTGTAAATGGAGTTATAAGCATAATTTTGGTTTGAGTGTATAAATATATGTTTGTGTTTGAAGCCATAAATTGGCATGTTATTTTGGAACCATTGCTTGTGAAGTGTATATGGACTTAAGCTTGATATTTTAGGCAGTTATAAGTTAGGTTAAAGTGAATGAATTGGTATGTTTAAAACTTTAATTTGAATGATGCATGGATGATATGTTTTGATGATATAACTTGTGGTACCAATGATGGTACATTAGTTAGGCACCTAGGATGATTGTTTTAACAACCCTTTTTTAGTGAAATCGAAACAGTAGTTTCGGGATCACAAATTCGAGATCAGAAAAAAAAATTTATTTGAATATTATTTTATAATCTATAGTATGATAAAAATATCGTATGAAAATTTCGTTAAGAAATTTTACCATTTACATGTCTAGCTTGATAAAAAAGGACTAAATTGTATAAAGTGGGAAAATTGAATTCTAGTAGTTAAAAGTATCAAATAGCTATGGAATTTAAAATTGGAGGTCCTTTGATAGCAAATAGACCATTTAGAGGAGTTAGTGGATAAGTATGATTATTCATCATTGGAAATTGAAGAAAATATTAATGTTAATTTTGGAAATTAAAGATTTAAAGTAATATTAAAAAAAAGAAAAAAATCTATTTTCATCATCTTTCATCAAAAAAACATGGAAACCTTAGCAATGGAAGCATGAGTTTTAGCAAGCTTATTTTGCTCATTTGGGTAAGTATTCTTGTCCCGTTTTTAATTATTTTTATGTTTCCGAGATCATAATAGCTTAATCTAGCTATCTTTAGGATTAAGTTACAGAACCGTTAAAGTAATAGGGTTTTTTCATGAATGAGTATAGTTGAATTTTGATGTATTATGATAGAAATGAAAGGTTGTTGTTAGATAAACAACTTTTCTAAAGAGAATTTTGATAAAATTATCAATTAGGGACTAAATGAAAAATATGAAAATTTTATAGAAAACTTTTGCATTTTGTGAAATACATGGGCTGCTATTGATATGTATGAAAATTGGCTAGGCTTGAATAAGGCTTAAATTGTATGGATTTCATTTTTCGAGCCTAGGGACTAAATTATAATTAATTAAAAGTATAGGGGCAAAATTGTAATTTTTTCAAAGATGTTTGTGGATTAAATTGAATATGAATTATATTAAATTGAGCTAAATTCATTTGTATAGATCCGTGTAGACCTAATACAGAGTTAGATCGAGGCAAAGAGAAAGTATCGAATTAGTAGCCTTCGTATCTACACATACTTATCGAGGTAAGTTCGTGCAACTAAATTGTATAATTATATGTTTTAAAATTGAATGTTGTTGTGTGTGATTTGTACAAATTTCCATGTGTAATTATGATTACATATCCGATATTTATTGAGTCCTGTTTGAACCTTAGAAATTCAAAGGATACAAATGACATGTCATTAAGGTTACCGATATGGTTGTGATCTTTCATGTGTTGCAGACACACCATAGCTCTTTTGAGCTTCCCGATATTTGGCTCACAAGAGCTTCTCGATATACAGCTCGTATGAGCTTCCCTTTAATTAGCTCGCATGAGCTTCCCGTTATATGGCTCAGAAGAGCTTCCTATTTACATGCTTGTATAAGCATACAAGTTCATGAATTGATAGATTACAAATTTGTACACTTCATGTGTACTACCCGTGTATCCAATGATATTTCAAATGGTTCAATGGGCAAAGTTCTGATATGAAACAATATGAGTTCAAAATGAACAATTACAGGTATATACTTGGGTTACATGGAAAATGATATTACATGATATGTTGAAATATGAGATGGATGATACATGTATGTGAATCTTACCTAGTGATTATGTACAACCATGTTTATTGGTTAGGAAAGTGTTACATGGCTAACATGTTGAGGATTTGTGTTTAGGATTTTGGCCAAATTGGTTTGGTTATATTAGCATGCTTACCTTAAATGTAATTAAATGGTAAGTTAATTTCTTTGTTATACAAACTTACTAAGCTTAAATGCTTACTCTGTGTTATTTTCCATGTTTTATAGTACTTCGGAAGCTCATTTTGGTTGGAAGCTGGTTCGAGCAACTTCACACTATCGAGCAACCTTTTTGGTATAATTAGTAAATTAATTTTGGTTATAATGGCATGTATAGGTTAATTGGCCAATGATGGCATATAAATGTTTTATTGGAACTAGCTATTTGAATGGCTTGTGATGGATAAATTTTGATGTGTATGTAAATGGCCTTATCATGTTTGATGTGTGTTTGAAATGGTTGAATGATGGAAATCTTATAGGTATATTGATGGTTGGGTTGAATAGGTATATTTGGTAATTTATGCATGTATGTATTTGGTCATGTAGGTGAAATAGGTTATTTGATTAATATGAGTTATGTTGTTATTTAAAGAGCCTAATGGCATATTCTTGGTATGTGATAGTATTAAACATTTAAGTATTGATTTTAGCTTGATTTGAATGCCTTGTTGATGTCCAAAATGTTGATTTAGGTTGATGACAAATTAGGTGAGAAATATGGCTAGGTAAATGGCCAATTTTTGTCCACACGGGCTTGTGTCTCAGCCATGTGTGACACACAGCCAGTTGACACGGCTGTGTGTCCCCTATATCTTTAATTTGCACAAAATAGAATACTTACACGGCCTAGCACACGGGAGTGTAGCTCGGCCGTGTGACCCAAGTTAGAGAGTTACACGGGTATGGACACAGGTTAAGACATGGTCGTGTGCCCCTATTTCGGATACCCACATGGCCTGAGACACGAGCATGCCTTTTGATCATGTGAGTCACACGGCTTGGCCACATGGGCGTCTGTCCCCTACAACTTTTAAAAAGAATTTCAATGTTTTTCGAAAAATTCTCTCAATACCTGATTTAGTCTCGATTTGTTTCTAACGTGTATTTTGGGCCTCGATGGCTCATATATAGGACAATATGTATGATGTTAATTGATTTTTGATATGAATATAATATGATGTGAAGTTTCCGTCTATTTGTTCTATAAACTCCGGTAATGCTCTGTAACCCTATTCCAACGACGATTCGGGTCAGGAGTGTTATATTTATTGGTATCAGAGCTACGATTTAGTCGATTCTCAGACTAACATAGCCTATATGAGTCTAGCTATACATGCCATTATATAACCTTTGATAGTATGATATCTCTTGACCGTTTTAAAACATTTTTTCATATAATAATGTCATCCAATCGAGCTGATTTCGAAGGAGCTGATTCCGAAGAAGCTAAAAGTAAGGCTCAAGCCTTTGTGCCAAGAACAGCTTCAAGTAGTAGAAGGCCTATATCTAAGGGCCGAGAAGGAGAGGCTAAAGAAGCCTTCTTCCAAATGATGAATGAATGGTTTACTGAATTCGTAAGTACGATACAAAAGAATTCCAAGCTATAGCCGAGGATAATCCTGAAAAAGTGGAGTTTTGTTTAGAAAATACTATCAGAGTTCTTGATGAATTATCTTGTTCAACAGCTGGATGTTTGAAATGTACGATATCTTTATTAAAAGATTCAGCTTATCAGTGGTGGAATACATTGATTTCTATTGTGCTGAGAGATCAGGTCACTTGGGAATTTTTCCAAACTGAGTCCCAAAAGAAATATATCAATTAGAGGTTTCTCCCCCAGAAATGTAAAGAATTCTTAGAGCTAAAACAGGGTCATATGAAAGTGTCTAAATATGAGCGGAAATTTATTCGATTGAGAAAATATGCTAGAGAATGTATTCTGACTAAAACTGCAATGTGTAAGAGGTTTGAATATGGTTTAAATGAAGACATAAAATTATTAGTCGAGATCCTCTAGTTAAAAGTTGTTGTATTGGTTGATCGGGCATATAAAGCTGAAGAGCTGAGTAAAGAGAAAAGACAAGCTGAGATGGAAGCTAGAAATCCAAGTAAGAGATTGACAGGAAAGTCATACCAGTCACCGTCAAAGAAATCAAAGAAATATCGTGATCGTTCTATTACTTCTGTAGGATATTTTGATAGAGACAGAGGTACTCGACGCTCTAGTCCTAGATTTCAAGCTATATCTGTAGTGAGTGTGGGTAGTGTTAGAAACACCAAACCTAAGCGCAAGCACTGTAACAAGCTAGATTTTGGTGAATGTCGAATGAAAAGTGGAGCTTGTTTTAGATGTGGTTCTTTTGACCACTTTCTTCGTGATTGCCCGAAGAAACCTGAAAAAGATAATATTCAAACTTCAAGGCTGAGAAATACAGCTGTGAGAGGTAGACCACCTCGTAATCCTAGAAATATGAGTGGTAGCCATGGGCGACAAAAGACTCCACTGTAAGATCCAAAGCATGAGCACCAGCTAGGACTTATGCTATTCGTGCACGTGAAGATGCTTCTACACCATATATTATTACTGATACTTTTTATCTTACTAATACTGATGTAACTACTTTAATTGATCCTAGTTCAATTCATTCATATATTTGCACGAATTTAATGCCTAGTAAAAATTTATTGTAACAGCCTGTTTTTAGTGAAATTGGAAATGTGGTTTCAAATTAACAAATTTGAGGTCAAAATATTTATTTTAATATTATTTTTAGGTCAACAGCATGATAGTAGGATTGCATAAAAATTTCATAAGAAATTTTACCATTTGAATGCTCAATTTGATAAAAAATGACTAAATCGCGTAAAGTGTAAAAGTTAAGTTCTAATAGCTAAAGGTGTCTAATAGCTATTGAACCTTAATGTAAGAGTCCTTATGTGGTAATTAGACCATTTTTTTATGAGTGGACATTGATAGGCATGAAATAAGTGATTTTAAGGTTAATAATAAAGGTTAAATAGTAAATTAGTAAATAAACTTAAAATTAAAATAAAGAAACATGGTATCATCTTCTTCAAGCTTTATCTCCACCAAAATTAGAGAATGAAATAGCCATTGTTAGAGCTTTGAGGTTCGGCTAGCTTTGGTGTATGCATCTAAGTGAATTCGAGCCCCATTTTTAATGATTTTTATGTTTTTCGTATCGTTGTAGCCTAATCTAACTAATTGGGGGACTAATTTGAAAATTTTTTAACGAGTTAGGGTTTTTCCATTGTTGAATATGCAAGTGTTTTGATGTTAGATGATAGAAAATGAATCTTTGTTGTTAGATAAAAAAAACATTTGTTAAGTGATTTTTATTAAAAATTTCAATTAGGGATTAAATTGATAAATGTGAAAATTTTATGGTAGAATGTGTAAATAAATGAAAAATATGGGCTGTAATAAGCATGGATAAAATTCGGCTAGCATGGGTTAATGTTGAATTGCATGAATTTGCATTTTTATGATATAAGGACTAAATTGTAAAGAAGTAAAAGTTTAAGGGTAAAATACTAATTTTACCAAAATATGAAATTGGATTAAATTGAACAGAATGATGTTTAAAATAGTTAAATTTGATTATATAGATCAAGAAAAATAATGTACGGATCTAGATCAGGGAAAAGACAAAGTTATTGACTAAACGATAGTTTTCATCTGTACTATATCGAGAAAAGTTCATATGTTCAATAATCATTGATTTATATGTGTTTAAATGCATAATTGATGTAATTATGAAAATACGGTACTGCGAAAATTCTCGACGAGGCATCGACAAAGTATAGATCCTAGTTGAACCTTAGGAATAGATAGGATACAAATGACATGTCATTACGGGTTACCGTGTTTATGTGTTTTGGGTGCTGGTCTTGTACGTCTTACAGGTGGCTGAGTTTTTTGGCATGTGTTGCGGTTACTCGACAACTTGTGTGAGCAGCACCGTGTAGCTACATCTTGACCGACAGCTTGTGTGAGCAGACCCAGTGATGGCTCGAGAGTGAGCATCTATATGAGATATGAGATAGAGGTGGTTTAACCACGTATATGGCACTTAGTGTGCGAGATACCTAAGTATCTGATATTATTCCAAATGGTTCAACGAGCAAAGAAGATCGTACGAGGATATAAGTGATGATATAGATCAATTCAGGTACTCATGAGAAGTACAACAAGTAAGTTGTAGTAGATGTATTCATACTTGACTACTATGGTTGAGATAACGTGATATTTAGTGAAATTTTCTTATGTTTACCTATGTTTCTTTAAATTGTAGGTGAATGGTAAATTGTACTTATTAGTCATATGATCTTACTAAGCTTAATAGCTTACTTTGTTTACTTTCCCGTGTTTTATAGTGTTTTGGAAGCTCACTCGGATTGGAAGTTGTCGGAGATCTCATCTCAAGCTTACTCGGATTGGAATTCGTCGGAGATCTCATCATCACACTATCCAGTAGTTGTTTTGGTACATTTGGACTCAATGTATTTTGGTTTTATGGCATGTATAGGTCATTTTGGCTAATAAAGCCTATATGTTTTGTTTTGTAATTAGCTATGTGATTTGGCTTGGTTTGGCATATATGTTGGTATGTATATATATATAAGTGATTGGTCATATCTCGTATGATCTATAATTGCCTTGTTTGTGAATTGGTAATTTAGTACCTATTGGATGAATTGGTGAAGTAGTTTACATGTTATGTTTTAGGCATTAAGATGCATATAGACAAGTGATCATTTAGGAAAGTTTTGTAGATATTATTTGCATGTTTTATATTGGTCAATTGAGATACTTGATAGCATTTGAGTTAATGGTATTGGAATTGCATGTTTTAGGCTTGATTTTAGGTAATTTGAATGCCTATTCATATTGTGGTTATATGGTAATTGAAGTGTTTAGGTTGATGCAAGTTTGGGTGAGAAATATGGCTTGGAACATAGCCTATTTTTGTCCACATAGGTAGAGACACAAGTGTGTGTCTTAGCCGTGTGTGACACATAGTAAGGTGACATGGTTGTGTGTCCCCTATAGTTTTTAATGAAAGCAAGTCAGTGAGTTATACGGGCTAGTGACACGGACGTATGGTTGGACGTGTGACCCAAGTCAAAGAGTTACATGGGGTCAGACATGGGATGGGGTACGGCCATGTGATCCCATTTCAAATGTCCACATGGCCTGTGACACGGGTGTGTCTCTTGGCCGTGTGTCTCACACGGCCTGGCCACACTGGCGTGTGTCCCCATACTTTGAAATTTTCATTATTTTCTCTAAATTTTTGTAAGTTTACGATTAAGTCCTGAATTGTTTTAAAGGCTTGTTTTGGGCCTCGGGGGCTCGTGTTAGGGACTATGAGTGAATTTGAATGGCTTTTGTATGGAACTAAAAATGAATATGAAAATGTATGTTTGTTTATTGATAAGTCTGATAATGCTTTGTAACCCTATTTTGGTGACGGATTTGGGTTAGGGTTTACATTTAGTTGTCGAGTCTATTGAATTCGTGGTTAAAGTATCGAACCCTCTAGGCCAGTATGTGATGGTTGATAAAATTTACAAGAATTTTTTGTAAATAATACAGGGTTATTATTTTTTGGCTGATTTGATGTTATTACTGTTTGATGAATTTGATGTGATATTGGGTATGGATTGGCTAACTTTGCATGATACCATGGTAAACTGTAAACAAAAGCACATTGTATTGAAATGTCAGAGTGGTGAAATGCTTTGTATTGAATTAGATAAATTGGACGGGTTTTCTAATGTGATATCAACTATGTTAGCACAGAGATATGTGAGAAAAGGTTGTAATACTTAACTTGCTTATGTGTTGGATACTAAAGTGTCTGAGTCGAATGATTTGTGAGTATCTTGATGTGTTTCTAGAAGAGTTACCTAGATTACTGCCGGTCAAAGAAGTTGAATTTGCTATAAACCTTGTACCGAGAACAACACCAATATCGATAGCACCATATAGAATGGTTGTAACAGCTCGGTTTAGACCCTAGTCAGAATAGTGGTTTTAAGACCACATATCCGAGTCAAAAAATATTTTAATATTATTTTTCATGCTTATAGCATGTGAATTGATATGTGTGAAATTTTCGTATGAAAATTAGATCATTTGTGTGTGATTTGTGAAAAAAAAGGACTAAATTGCAGAAAATACAAAAGTTGTGTGCTACATAATATGTGTTCCGAATTGTCATGGTGTATTAAATGTGAGATCATTAACATGTAAATGAACCATTTGAATTACGTATGGACAAATTTGGACATTACTTGGTGGGTTTTAAATGATGTTAAAAAGGGTTAATTAAGTAATTATAAAATAATGTTAATTAAAACATAAAAGAAATCAAATTCATTCATCATTTTACTCATCCACCGATTTTAGAAGAAAGAAAATAGGGTTTTGTGCTAAAAAGCATTTGGCACCCATTTTGCTTGATTAAGGTATGTGTTTTAGTCCGTTTTTTATGATTTTTACGTTTTTGTGATTGTTGCTAGGTGTTCTTCAAAGCCCATGTCTCAATTTCTATTTTTGATGAAGATTTCATGAGATGCCATTGTTGATTTTATGAGCTTTGATGTGTTAATTGATGAATTATGGAAGCTTGTTATGAGATTAATATGTTTTGCCATGAATTTCTAATGAATTTGATCTTTTGGGCTAAATTATGAAATATGAAATTTTGGAGGACTAATTTGTGAGATAAATGAAATGTATAAGTTGGTATGAGCTTCATGTATATTCGGCTAAGTCATGGTCTAAGTGAGTTTTGAGTATTTTGTGATTTTATGAATTACAGACTAAATTGTCAAAATGTGCAAATGTGAGGGCTAATTTGTAAAATGCCCTAATTATATGTTTTTGGATTAACTTGAATGATTTAGTGAATAACAGAGCTTAATTTGAATTTATATATATCAAGCACAAAAGAAAACGGAATTAGATCGGGGAAAGTCGAAAGTCGTTGATTAGCCGTTCGTAATCGTCCGAATCTGTACGAGGTAAGTCGATATACAAATAAATGCATTAGATTGAATTTTATTCTTTATTATGTTGATTGAATTGTATTATATGGCTATGAGGGCTGAATATGTGAAATCCGAAATAAATAAATTACAAGCATGGGATCAAGTCCGGAAAGCCCCGTCCGAACCTTAGGTATAGTTAGGATACATATGTCATGACATAGGATTTGATATGTGTTTTCATGTAAGACCACCTATGGGACGTTAGCATCGATATGAGATTAACATGTATCTAGGACGTTAGCATCATATTAATTCGAGTAAGACCCTGTCTAGGATAGTGGCATTGATATCCGATTACATGTAAGACCACGTCTAGGACGTCGGCATTGTATGCTTTTTCTGAGCTATCCATGTATCCTAGTTAATTCCGATTGGTTCAACAGGCACTTTGAGAAAGTGAAGGAGAATACGAATGCCATCTGAACTCTGGTATGTATGAATGTATAAGAAATTTGGAGAATAAGAGGTATGTATGTATATGATTATTAGATATGTGAGCTTCATGGATATGATATGTGAATTGGAGTAAGTGAATTTGATTAGTTGAGATCAATGAGAAATATAACTTGTGTTTATGTCATGCCATAGATCATATGTTTAAAATGGTTTAAAAATTGTTCTATGTTATGAATTTATTTGTATATGTGGCTTACATAGCTCTTTGTAGCTTACTTTGTGTTTGTTTACTCTGTTTTATAGTTATCGAAGTCACCAAAAGCTCGAGGATCGTCAAGGATCATCACCACACTATCAATCTTTATTTGGTATATTTAGTAAGTGAATATTTTGAATTATGGCATGTATACGCTAGATGTCTTTGAATTATGTTTTGAAATGTTTTTAAGTTTTTCCATGAGATGTGGCTAACCGAATGGTTGTGATAATACTTGTTTTAGTAAGCTTTATGATACAAGTATGGCCTAATGTGAATTGTTGTGAATTTGGTAAGTTTATCATGTGACTATATGTGTGATGTAATGGGTTAGGTAAGGTGTATTGTGGTATGTTTTTATTTTGAGAAGTGGATATGAATTGGTTTGGATGGTGAGTATGAATTGAATGAGGTGAATTAAGCTATGTTTTGGTTTGGTAATTGGCTGAATTGGTTGATCATTGTTGCAAATAGAATGGCACACTTGGATGTTTTGTAGGTACTTGGCATTGGATGGGAAATATGGCTTAAACCAAACCCATTTTGTGTCACACGGCCTGAGCACACGGGCGTGTGACTCGATCGTGTGACTCCTACACCTTAGACGAATTGGTCAGGATGTCACACGGGCTAGACACACAGGCGTGCCTTGTGGCTGTGGGTGCAAGTCAGTAGCTCCCAAAATTTCACACGGGCTAGACACATGGGCGTGTGTTGTGGTCGTGTGCATAAGTTAGTATGTATAGCCTGTTTTGACACGACCTAAATACATGGGCGTGTCTGGTAACGGTGTGAAGCACACAGCCTGGTCACACGGGCGTGTGACCTATGCAGTATTGAAAAATGTTAAAGTTTTGAAAAATTTTCTAAGTGTTCAGTTTTGTGTCGACCTACTTTTAATGCATGTTGAAGGTCTTGAAGACCTTCATAATGGACTATATGATTACTTTTGATTATATTTTGAGATGAATGATTGTATAATGTTTGTAAAAGTTCTGAACTATCTTTAACCCTAGTCTAGTGACGAATACGGGTTAGGGGTGTTACATTTGGTTGGAATCAGAGCCATGGTTTAGTCGATTCTAGGACTACCATAGCATTTGTGAGTCTAGCTATACATGCCATATATTTGAAAATATGATAGTGTGATGAATCCTGACATTTGAAATGTGTTTTTCATATAGTAATGGATCCCGAACGAGTGGTAGCCGATGATTTTGAAAGTAATACACCAACTCCTGCACAAGGGGCCGTGCCTTCTGATTCGCGAAACCAATCTAGTAGCAACAGGGGAGAGACAAAACAAGCCTTGTTCCAAATGATGAGTGAGTGGTTTATAGGATATGTTCGTACTAATTTGGCTACTCAACAACCTCCGCCCCCACCTATTCCCCCTTAGACATCTGCTGTACCTCTGGTAATGAATCCGATTCTATTGAATAAGCCTCCTGTGGATAAAATTAGAAAATATGGAGCCGAAGAATTTAGGGCTATAAGTGATGATGATGCTGAGAGAGCCAAATTTTGGCTTGAGAATACCATTCAGGTTTTCGATGAAATGTCATGTACTCTTGATGGGTGTGTGAAATGTGCTGTTTCTTTGCTTAGAGACTCAGCTTATCAGTGGTGGAAAACTCTGACTTCCATTGTTTCGAAAGAATGATTAATGTGGGATTTCTTTCAATCTGAATTTCGTAAGAAAACATTAGTTAGAGATCCATCGATCAGAAAAGGAAAGAGTTTCTAGAACTTAAACAAGGCTGTATGTCTGTTACAGAATACGAGAGAGAATTTGCTCGATTGAGCCAATACGCTCAAGAGTGTGTCTCGACTAAAGCAACATTGTGTAAGAGATTTGAAGATAGTTTAAATAAAGATATTCGACTGTTAGTTGTACTTGTTGATCGAGCATGTAAAGCTGAAGAACTCAGTAAGGAGAAAAGAAAAGCTGATTCTGAAGCCAGAGATGTGAGAAAAAGATCTGCAAAAAAATCGTTTCAGTTTGCGTCAAAGAAATTCTGAGATGATTGTAGCCGTTCAAAGTCTAATGTGGGACATTCGAGTAGGGATAGAGCCAGATCGCACTTGAGTTTCAAAAATCCTGCTACTTCTGTTGCTAGTGTTGGAAATGTTCAATCCGAACGACCTGGATGCAAGAGTTATGGTAAAAGACATCTGGGAAGTTGTAGATTGAATGATCGAGCTTGTTTCAGATGTGGATCTATAGATCATTTCATCTGAAATTGTCCCGAGTCTGCGGAACTAGAGATTGCACAGAATTTGAAATTGAGTAATACTTCAGCAAGAGGAAGACCCCTCAAGAATATGGGAAATGTGAGTGGTAGTCAGAGAGCTACGAGAGACACTGCTGTTCGATCTGAAGCCAGAGCACCAGTTAGGGCCTTTGCTATCTGAGCTCGGGAGGAAGCTTCGTCTCTAGATGTGATAACGGGTACTTTTACTCTATATGATACTTTTGTGATTGCATTAATAGATCCAGGATCTACTCATTCGTATATATGTATGAATTTAATGCACAATAAGACTTTGCCTGTAGAGTCTACTGAATTTGTGGTTAGAGTATCGAACCCCTTAGGCAAAAGCATCCTAGTTAACAAAGCTTGTAAGAACTGCCCGTTGATATTTTAAGATGTGTGTTTTCTGGCTAATCTAATACTCTTACCCTTTGATGAATTTGATATAATTCTGGGTATGGACTGGTTAACTTTACATGATGCTATTGTGAATTGCAAACAGAAAACTTTTTATTTGAGATGCAAGAATAGTGAGATAGTTCGGATTGAGTCGAGTGATCTAAGTGGGTTGCATGCTGTGATATCTGCAATGAAAGCTCTGAAATATGTGAATAAGGGTTGTAAAGCTTATTTTGCCTATGTGATTGATTCAAAAATGTCTGAAAAGAAAGTTGAATTAGTGCTTGTTGTTTGCGAGTTTCCTGATATGTTTCCTGAGGAACTTCCAGGATTACCTCCAATTCGAGAAGTTGAATTTGGCATTGAATTGATACCGAGAACTACTCCGATTTCGATAGCTCCATATAGAATGGCTCTGACCGAATTGAAAGAACTAAAGTCTCAGTTACAAGAATTGACTAATAGAGGTTTTGCGAGACTGAGTTTCTCACCTTGGCGTGCTCCGGTTCTATTTGTGAAAATGAAAGATGGCACGATGAGAATGTGCATTGATTACTGTCAGTTGAATAAAGTGACTGTAAAGAATAAATATCCTCTGCCTAGAATCGATGATTTGTTCGATCAACTGAAAGGTGCCCCTGTGTTTTCCAAAATAGATCTGAGATCGGGTTATTATCAGTTAACAGTGAAAGCTGTAGATATTCTGAAAATAACTTTTCAAACGAGGTACGAACACTATGAATTCTTAGTTATGCCTTTCGGACTAACGAATGCTCCTGCTATGTTTATGGATCTGATGAACAGAATTTTTAGACCATATTTAGATCAATTTGTTGTTGTATTCATTGACGGCATTTTGATTTATTCACAGAATGAAAGTGAGCATGCCAAGCATTTAAGAATTGTGCTTCAGACTCTGCGTGATAAGCAATTATATGCGAAATTCAGTAAATGTGAATTTTGGTTGCACGAAGTTAGCTTTTTGGGTCACATTATATCAGCATCTGGTATCTGAGTTAATCCGAGCAAAATCTCAGCAATTCTGGATTAGAAACCTCCGAGAAATGTTTCTGAAGTCCACAGCTTTCTGGGACTTGCTGGTTATTACCGTCGATTCATGAAAGGATTCTCTATGATCGTAACTCTATTGACGAGATTGTTACAAAAAGACGTAAAATTCGAATGGTCCAATGAATGTCAGTTAACATAGTTTTGATCAGTTGAAAACTATGTTAACTGAAGCCCCAGTACTCGTACAGCCTGAACTGGGTAAAGAATATGTAATTTACAGTGATGCTTCACTAAAGGGACTCGGTTGTGTTTTAATGTAAGAAGGCAAGGTTATAGCATATGCCTCTAGACAGTTAAAGCCCCACGACAAGAATTATCCAACGCACGAACTTGAGTTAGCTACTATTGTTTTTGCTTTAAAAATCTAGTGTCACTATCTGTTCGGTGAGAAATGCCACGTGTTTTTTGATCATAAAAGCCTAAAATACGTAATGACTCTAAAGGATTTGAATCTGCGGCAGAGAAGATGGTTAGAACTTTTCAAAGATTATGAACTTGTCATTGATTATCATCTGGGTAAAGTGAATGTTGTAGCTGATGCCTTGAGTAAAAAATCACTATCTGCATTGTGTGCTATGAATACTGGTTTAGATTTGTCCGTCAATGGTTTGGTATTAGCTGAATTAAAGGCAAAACCTTTGTTTTTGCAACATATTATTGATGCTCAGAAAGTGGATAATGAATTGTTAGCCAACCAAACTTAGTGTAATTCTGATTCATATTCGAAATTTTATGTTGATGTTAATGATTTTTTGAGATTTCAAGCTCGAATTTGCATTCCAAGAAATTCTGAGTTGATTCAAATGATTTTGGGTGAAGCACATAGTAGTAAATTCTCTGTACATCTGGGTAGTACAAAAATGTATAATGACTTGAAACAGCTATACTAGTGGTCGGGAATGAAAAGAGACATCTCTAATTTTGTTTTGAAATGCTTAGTATGTCAACAAATCAAAGCTGAACATTAGGTGCCCTTCAGTTTTTTACAACCAACCATGATACCAGAATGGAAATGGGATCGGGTGACGATGGATTTTGTTTCTAGTTTGCCCCTATCTCCGAGAAAGAAAGATTCAATCTGGGTTGTAGTTAACAGATTAACGAAATCAGCTCATTTTATTCCGTACGATTCGATTACACACTTGAAAAGTTAGCTGAACTTTATATTTCTGATATTGTGAGATCACACGGGGTGCCATTGTCTATCGTGTCAGATCGAGATTCGAGATTCACTTCGCAATTCTAGAAGAAATTACAAGAGGCTTTAGATACGAAATTACATTTCAGCACTACTTTTCACTCGCAAACAGATGGTCAATTTGAGCGAATCATTCAGATACTCGAGGATATGTTGAGATGTTGCATTCTTGAGTTTAAAGGTACTTGGCAACAGTATTTGCCATTGATTGAATTCGCTTATAATAACAACTTTCAATTGAGTATTAAAATGGCACTGTACGAAGCCTTGTATGGCAAAAAATGCCGCACACTGTTATACTTGTCTAAGCTCAGTGAAAATAAGATATACCGAATTGATTTGATAAAAGAAACAGAGCAAAAAGTGAAAATAATCCGCGACAGTCTGAAAGTAGCTTCTAATCGTCAGAAATCTTATGCGGATTTGAAACGAAAAGATATTGAATTTGAGACCAGCGACAAAGTATTTTTAAAAGTATCTCAGTGGAAGAAACTGTTTCGATTCGGTAAAAAGAGCAAATTGAGTCTGAGGTTTATTGGGTCGTATGAAATCATCGAAAGAGTTGGGTCGATTGCTTATAGATTGCTTCTGCCATCTGAGCTTGAAAATATTCACAATGTATTTCACGTATCGATGCTTAGACAGTATAGATCTGATCCATCCCATGTGATTAGTTCATCTGAGATAGAAATATAGCCCGATATGACCTATGAAGAAGAGCCAATCCGCATTTTAGCTCGTGAAGTGAAAGAACTACAAAATAAGAAGATTCTGTTAGTTAAGGTATTATGGCATCGTCACAGTTTAGAAGAGGCTACGTGGGAGCCTAAAGATGTGATGAAACAACAACATTCGAATTTGTTTAACGGTAAGATTTTAGGGGACGAAAATCCCTAAGGGGGAGAGTTGTAACAGCCTGGTTTAGACCCTAGTTAGAATAGTGGTTTTGGGACCCCATATTCAAGTCGGAAAAATATTTTAATATTATTTTCTGGGCTTATAGTATGTGATTTGATATGTGTGAAATTTTTGTATAAAAATTAGATCATTTGTGTGCGATTTGTGAAAAAAAGGACTAAACCGCAAAAAATGTAAAAGTTGTGTGCTACATAATATATGTGCCAAATTGTCATGGTATATTAAATGTGACATCCTTAACATGTAAATGGACCGTTTGAATTATGTATGGACAAATTTGGACATTACTTGGTGGGTTTCAAATGATGTTAAAAAGGGTTAATTAAGTAATTATAAAATAATGTTAATTGAAACATAAAAGAAATCAAGTTCATTCATCATTTTATCTCATCCACCGATTTTAGAAGAAAGAAAATAGGGTTTTTGTGCTAAAGAGCATTCGGCATTCATCTTGCTTGATTAAGGTATTTGTTTTGGTCCGTTTTTAATGATTTTTATGTTTTTGTGATTGTTCCTAGGTGTTCTTCAAAGCCCATGTCTCAGTTTCTATTTTTGAAGAAGATTTCATGAGATGCCATTGTTGATTTTATGAGCTTTGATGTGTTAATTGATGAATTATGGAAGCTTGTTGTGAGATTAATATGTTTTGCCATGAATTTTTGATGAATTTGAGCTTTTGGGCTAAATTGTGAAATATGAAATTTTGGAGGACTAATTTGTGAGATAAATGAAATGTATGAGTTGGTATGAGCTTCATGTATATTTGACTAAGTCATGGTCTAAGTAAGTTTTGAGTATTTTGTGATTTTATGAATTAGGGACTAAATTGTCAAAATGTGCAAATGTGAGGGCTAATTTGTAAAATGCCCTAATTATATTTTTTGGATTAAATTGAATGATTTAGTGAATAAAAGAGCTTAATTTGAATATCTATAGATCAAGAACTAAAGAAAACAGAATTAGATCGCGGAAAGTCAAAATTCTTGATTAGCCGTTCGTAATCGTCCGAATCTGTACGAGGTAAGTCGATATACAAATAAATGCGTTAGATTGAATTATATTTGCTATTATGTTGATTGAATTGTATTATATGGCTATGAGAGCTGAATATTTGAAATCTGAAATAAATAAATTACGAACATGTGATCAAGTTCGAAAAGCCTCTCTGAACCTTAGGAATAGTTAGGATACATATGTCATGACATAGGATCCGATATGTGTTTTTGTATAAGACCATGTCTGGGACGTTGGCATCGATATGAGATTAACATTTAGGACCATGTTTGGGACATTGGCATCGTATTGATTCGAGTAAAACCCTGTCTAGGATAGTGGCATCGATATCTGATTACATGTAAGACCACGTCTAGGACGTCGGCATTGTATGAGTTTTCTGAGCTATCCACGTATCCTAGTTAATTCCAATTGGTTCAGCGGGCACTCTGAGAAAGTGAAGGAGAATACGAATGCACATCTGAACTCTAGTACGTTTGAATGTATAAGAAATTTCGAGAATAAGAGGTATGTATGTATATGATCATTAGATATGTGAGCTTCATGGATATGATATGTGAATTGGAGTAAGTGAATTTGATTAGTTGAGATCAATGAGAAATATAACTTGTGTTTATGTCATGCCATAGTTCATATGTTTAAAATGGTTTAAAAATTGTTCTATGTTATGAATTTATTTGTATATATGGCTTACTAAGCTCTTTGTAGCTTGCTTTGTGTTTATTTACTCTGTTTTATAGTTATCGAAGTTATCGAAAGCTCGGGGATTGTCAAGGATCATCACCACACTATCAATCTATATTTGGTATATTTAGTAAGTGAATATGTTGAATTATGGCATGTATAGGCTAGATGTCTTTGAATTAGGTTTTGAAATGTTTTTAAGTTTTGCCATGAGATGTGGCTAACCAAATGGTTGTGATAATGCTTGTTTTGGTGAGCTTTATGATACAAGCATGGCCTAATGTGAATTTTTGTGAATTTGGTAAGTTTATCATGTGACTATATGTGTGATGTAATGAGTTAGGTAAGGTGTACTGTGGTATGTTTTTATTTTGAGAATTGCATATGAATTGGCTTGGATGGTGAGTATGAATTGAATGATGATGGACTCAGCTATGTTTTGATTTGGTAATTGGTTGAAATGGTTGATCATTGTTGCATATAGAATGGCATACTTGGATGTTTTGTAGGTACTTGGCATTGGATGGGAAATGTGGCTTAAACCAAGCCCACTTTGTGTCAAACAGCCTGAGCACATGGGCGTGTGACTCGACCATGTGACTCTTGCACCTTAGTCAAATTGGTCAGGATTTCACATGGGCTAGACACACGGGCGTTCCTTGTGGTCGTGGGTACAAGTCAGTAGCTCCCAAAATTTCACACGGCCTAGACACGGGCGTGTCTTATGGCTGTGTGCATAAGTCAGTATGTATGCCCTATTTTGAGACGGCCTAGACACATGGGTGTGTTTGGTAGTCGTGTGAGGCAGACGGCCTGGTCACACGGGCGTGTGACCTATGCATTATTGAAAAATGTTAAAGTTTTGAAAAATTTTCTAAGTTTTTGGTTTAGTCCCGACCTACTTTTAATGCATGTTGAAGGTTTTGAAGACCTTCATAAGGGACTATATGATTACTTTTGATTATGTTTTAAGATGAATGATTGTATAATGTGTGTAAAAGTTTTAAACTGTCCGATAATGCCTTTAACCCTAGTTCGGCGACCGATACGGGTTAGGGGTGTTATAATGGCTCTTACAGAGTTAAAAGAGTTAAAAGCACTGTTGCAAGAATTGACTAATAAGGGTTTTGCTCGACCTAGGTTTTCACCTTGGTGTGCACAGGTTCTGTTTGTTAAGAAAAAGGATAGATCATTGACGTTATGCATTGATTACCGTCAGCTCAACAAAGTTAAAATCAAGAATAAATATCCACTGCCTTATATTGATGATTTGTTTGATTAGTTTGAAGATGCCATAATGTTTTTAAAGATTGATCTTCATTCTGGTTATTATCAATTACGAGTGAAAGATTCGGATGTGCCGAAAACAACATTTAGAACTCGGTACGAACATTATGAATTTCTTGTGATGCCATTTGGTTTAACCAACGCACTTGCAATATTTATGGATTTGATGAATAGAATTTTCAAACTGTATTTGGATAGATTTGTTGTGGTATTTATTAATGATATTCTGGTATATTCCCAAGATGAGATTGAACATGTCGAACGTCTGAGAATTGTTTGTTCAATTTAACAAATGTGAATTTTGGCTTCGGGAAGTGAATTTTCTAGGACACATAGTATCTTCCGAAGGTATTAGAGTTGATCCGAATAAAATTTTAGCTATTGTTAATTAGAAACCACTAAAAAATGTATCTGAAGTCAGAAGTTTTTTGGCATTAGCTGGTTATTATCGAAGACTTGTAAAAGGGTTTTCGATGATAGCTACACCAGTGACACGACTATTATAGTAAAATGTGAAATATGAATGGTCTAATAAATGTCAGCAAAGTTTTGACCAGTTGAAAACCCTATTGACTGAAGCACTAGCTCTAGTTTAGCCTAAATCGGGTAAGAAATTTGTGATTTACAGTGACGGGTCATTGAACGGTCTAGGTTGTGTTTTGATGCAAGAAGGTAAAGTAATAGCTTATGCTTGTAGACAGTTAAAGCCACATGAAATGAATTATCCAACACATGATCTAAAATTGGCAGCTATTGTGTTTGCGCTAAAAATTTGGCAACACTATTTGTTCGATGAAAAGTGTCATATATTTACCAATCATAAAAGCTTAAAGTACATGATGTCACAAAAATATTTAAATCTGAGACAGTGTAGATGGCTCAAACTATTAAAAGATTATGAGTTGGTTATTAATTATCATCCGGGAAAAGCAAATGTAGTTGCAGATGATCTTAGTAGAAAATCTTTGTTTGCTTTATGAGCAATGAATACCCGATTGTCATTGTTTGATGATGGCTTAATTTCAATTGAGTTAAAATCTAAACCTATGTTTCTACAACAGACCTACGAAGCTCAGAAATGTGATAATGAGTTGCAAGCTAAACTGGTATAGTGTGAGTCGACTTCTGATTCAAAATTTTAGGTAGGATTTTATGATTGTTTGTTATTCAGAGGTAGAGTTTGTGTATCAAAGAATCCAGAGCTTATAGAAAATTTTGCACGAAGCTCATAGGGGTAGTATGCCCGTTCATCCAGAAAGTAATAAAATATACGATGATTTGAAATAAATGTACTAGTGGCCAGGAATGAAACGTGATATTTTAGATTTTTTATCTAGATGTTTGATATGTCAACAAGTTAAAGCTAAACATCAGGTACCTTCGGGACTGTTACAGCTAGTGACGATACTAGAGTGGAAATGGGATAGAGTTACAATGGATTTTGTATCAAGGTTACCTCTATCTCTGAAAAAGAAAGGTGCCTTTTGGGTTATCGTCGATCATTTGACGAAGTCTGCACATTTTATTCCGGTAAGTATGAATTTCTTTCTGGACAAATTAGCAGAATTATATGTTTCAAAAATTGTAAGACTACATGGAGTGCCAGTCTCTATAATTTTAGATAGAGATCCACGATTTACACCGTGATTCTGGAAAAAATTACAAGTAGCTCTAGGTACGCAATTGCATTTTAGCACTGCATTTCACCCTCAGACTGATGGTCAATCAGAGCGTGTGGTTTAGATTCTTAAAGATATGCTTCGGTGTTGTGTTTTAGAGTTTGAAGGCAATTAGAAGAAATATTTTTCGTTAGTCAAATTCGCATATAAGAATAGTTATCAGTCAAGCATAAAGATGGCACCGTATGAGGCTCTGTATGGTCACAGATGCCAAGCTCTGTTGTGTTGGACTGAGCTCAGTGAGAAAAAGATACACGGTGTTGATTTGATTCGTTAGACTGAGGAAAAAGTGAAAGTGATCCGAGATAGCTTGAAAGTAGCTTTGAATCATCAGAAATCTTACGCTGATCTCAAATGTAAAGAAATAGAGTTCAAGTTGAGGACAAAGTATTTTTGAAAGTTTCGCCTTGCAAGTAGGAAATGGTAAAATTGTTGTTTAAGGTACATTTTAGGTCCAAACGGCCAAACACATAGGCATGTGACTTGGCTGTGTGAGGCATATGGCTGGGCGACACGACCGCGTGTTACCTATTAGGTGCTTGGGAAGTAAGTCATCTAGTACACGGCCTAGCACACGGGCGTGTGAGGCCATTTTGAAAGTTACATGGCCTAGCACACTGGCGTGTGGCATGGCCGTGTGCCCAAGTCAGTGAGTCACACGAGCATGGACACGGGTTGGGACATGGCCGTGTGTCCCTATTTCAAAACTTGTATGACCTTAGACACAGGTGTGTGTCTCAACCATGTGAGTTACATGGCTTGTCACACGGCCATGTGACCCCTGTAGTTGAATTTTTCTAACTTTTTCCTCAAATTTTCAAATGTTCCCAATTTAGTCCCAAATCATTCCTAAAGTGATTCTAAGGCTTCGAGGGCTTGAATAAGAGACAATATGCATGCTTAATGATGGGTTATGTTGTGATTATTGAAATGTTTTGAAATGAATGATTTAGGTAACATTTATTTTGTAATGCTATGAAACCCTATTTTGGTGATGGATACGAGTTAGGGGTGTTACAATTATCATTGATTTGTTAAGAATTTCTCGATAATTGCTTTACTGGTGACCAATTTATTATAGAAAAATGTTGAGTTTGTTTGGTCAGATAAGTGCCAGTACAATTTCGATCAACTAAAGTCACTATTAATGGAAGCTCCAGTACTAACTCATCCTGAATCTGGAAATGAATATGTTGTATATAGTGATGCATCGCTTAGTGGATTAGGTTATGTGTTGATGCAAGTCAGAAAAGCTATAGCATATGCTTCTTGACAATTAATGCCACATGAGAGGAATTACCCAACTCATGATCTAGAATTGGCTGTGGTTGTTTTCGCTTTGAAAATTTTATGACATTATTTGTACGGTGAGAAATGGCACATATTTACTGATCACAAAAGCCTGAAATACTTATTAACTAAAAATGAATTAAACTTGAGGCAATAACAGTGGCTTGAAATATTAAAATATTATGATCTAGTTATTGATTATCATCCGGGAAAGGCTAATGCGGTTGTAGACATACTAATTCAAAAATTACTGTTTGCCTTAAGAACGTTAAATGCTCACTTCACTTTGAATGTTGATGGTTCTATTTTAGCTGAGCTGAAAGCTAGACCATTGTTTCTTCTATGAATTCGGGAATTACAAAATGATGACCCGAAATTGGTAACTATGTAACGCCCAAAAATTTGTGTTTTGATTTTATGTGTTGTGATTCGAATAATGGATTGTTTGAGTGGTTTAGGAGGGTTTGGGAGTCTCTGAGAAACCCTGTCATTTGTAAAAAATTTTAATTTTCTTAATTAAAGGAACTAGATTTTGTTAGGTAGCCTTTTAAAATATTGCGTACAATTATGCACAAAGGAGCTTAATGGTCTAAGTGGTGGTGGCGTGTTATGGACACTAGGAGGGCTGGAGTTCAAGTCACTTTATGCTCCAGGAATATTTATTTTGTTCTCCTATCATGTGAGAAGCAGAATGTGATTCAAACACTGGTGGGTGGTGAATTTGACTTAGTCTTAGAGAGAATTTCGGCTAGTAGGATAGGGGTAGGTAGGATAGAATCGGTTGAGTGATTTGGGGAGTGATAAAGGGAGAAAAGTAGGAAATGGGAGGAGAGTGATAGAGGTTGTGCCAAACATGGATGCTAGCACTCCATGAGTTTGGATTTTTGGGTAGAATCACGATTGGGGGTGGTCTTTTTGGAACTTGTGGTTTTCATTTCAATTATTCTGGTGGCCAAATATTGTGGATTTGAGAGACCTTCTTCTTGATTTTTGGAGTAATTTGGGAATTGCTTTTCTTAGACTTTGTGTATGAGCCGAATTTTAGGTTATCATTTAGGTACTTTGGGCAATTGGGTTGCTAGTCTCTTAAGTCTATTCTACACTTTTCTTTTGAGTTTTCCCCTCTTAATCTCTTTTCACTGATTTGGTCGAATATCTGTCCTTCTCTTCTCATCATTTTTAGCCGATTATACCTTTCTTCTCCCCTCTTCACTTACCTTTCCTCTCCTCTCAATATTCTCATTTTCATTCTAGCCGAATACTCCCTACTCCCACCTTACTTTCAATTTTGTCTTTTTCAACCTCAAATTATCAATTTCTCTCTCGGTTCTCTTTCACTAGTGGTTTTGGTTTTGGCCGATACTCTTCCCTTTGTCTTCTCGTTTTTGCTTTCTATTTATTTATTAGGAAGGCCGAATACTTCATCTTCCTTCCCCAGTTGCTGAATACATTATTACTGGTAAACGCAAGATCTTGTATTTGGATTTTGAGGGTGTATGGTCGTTGGCCGAATATCACTACTTCCTATTCCTACTAACTTTCAGTAAGTGGTTCTCTTGTTTCAAGCTATTCATGTTTGGGGAAATGGTTGGTGTGGCTGATTATTTTATATCTCTTGTTTATAGTCTTGTGGTTGCAATTAGTTTACCTATGGATTCGGATTATGGTGGAGCTTTCATCTTTAATAAACATCTCTAGTAATGTAGTTTGTTAGCAAGAAGGGTGAATTCAACCTTCAACAATGATTAAGGGGACTAAACTACACTTTTTCAATCAAGGTGAGTATCACGTGTGATTGTAATGAAGGGTATGATGGTGTTTAGCCAATTATCAAGTATCTAATAGGAAGTTTTGTGTGAGTGTAGGGTTGGTGCTTGTGGGCGTTTGGCACTTTCCATAACAGGTGTGTAACCACACCCCTCTCAACTGTAGGTCGACAAAAGTTAAAAAGCCGGTAAGTATGGCGTTTGAGGCCACATGGGTGAGCGATCACTTGTATAGTAAACCAAGCCCACAAATCGTGGGCGTAAGACAATGGAGGCTACTATGAGCGTTCTCATGGGTTTTGGGGTCATTCTGGGCCACGTTGGGCTGAGATGGGCTATGAAGGCCCAATGGGCCTGTAGGCCCATACGGATAAAATCCACAATATGTGGAAAATGCTGGACTGGGCTACGTAGTTTGCATAGTCGTGACTAAAACTGAACTAAATGGGCCACACGAGCGTGTGGGCCCACTTGGGCCGATGATGGGCCTTGAGCCCATTTGCACTGTTATGACTGTTTAAGTTACATAAGCTGCTCTATGCGACTGTAGACCTTCTAAGAGGTCAGTATGTGTACCATGATCCCAAAATAGACAAAATGACCAAAATACCTTTAAAGGGGTAAAATAGTCATTTTACCCTTAGTAGATAAAAATTGACCGTAATACCCCCAGAGGTAGATTGACTAATATATTTATGACATAATCATGACTGTTTCTATGCATGACATTCTGCATTCACGTATGATTTATGACATGACATACTACATGGGATTGGGATACTATTACGGAGGAAGTATACTCTACTGGTGGCTTTGCCATATATACTGTTACTGGCAGAATTACTGCGATACTGTTACTAGTAGCTTCGTTGCGATACTTTTACTGGCAGCTCGGCTGCGATATTGGTGTGTTGGTTGGGTGGGTTGATTTTATCCCCACATGGTGTGTTGGTGGTACGGAGTGGTGTGTCTAGCTAGATTGAGTGGGTTGCACTGTTGCATTACTATTTTGTACTGTTACTGTATTGGGCTAAGGCCCACACTGATACTGTATTGGGGTTAAGGCCCACACTGTGCTGTTCTAAAATAGGGCTCAGGCCCAGACTGTTACTGCATGTTGTTCACCAATTGACTGATGGGGGATTACACACTAAGTTTTTGTAAACTCACCCTCTTTTTTAACTATGTAGGAAATCCCCAGCCATAGGCGATTTGGAGCTGCGAGGGACTCGGAGGTGGCCACACGATCAAAGTTAATTTTCATTTGATTTTATTTAGATTTATCGTTACGTTTTGGGTTTTATTTTTGTAATAAGGCCATTTATGTGATTTAATTTATAATTGGGCTTTTGCTTACTTACTTTAAAACTGCTAATTGAAAGTAACGGGATTTCTATAATTAATAACGGCTTTCAAAAACACGCATTTCAAACATCAAGGTTTTAAAAGCTTCCGCGCTTTAAATTAGTTTAGCTTAACAATGACACCTAACACGGCAAACGTTTTGACAAGATGATTTAATTTTAGTAAAGAACTTAATTCACTAAAGTTTTTTGTATAATCACAAAGGGGTTTTTAACTAACGACAAGTTTTGATTCACAATTCTATTTTTCTGAAAAGCACTATGATGTAGCACACCGGACTCGGCCATAAGGTCTAGGCCGAGTTTGGGGTGTTACAAACTAAAAGAGAACAAATTCACAATAATCAATCTACTGAATTCATAGTTAATACCAATGGTATATTATATTTTTGTAACAGATTATATGTTCTAAATAATCTAGAGTTAAAATGAGACTTCTTATTTGAGGCTCACTATAGTATGTACTCTATTCATCTAGATAGTGTTGAAATGTTTAGTGATTTGAAAAAGATGTACTAGTGACCAGGTATGAAACGTCAAATTTAAGAATTTGTGGCTAAATGTTTAGTTTGCCAATAGGTGTAAGCTGAGCATCAGGTTTCGTCTTGGTTATTACAGCCTATTATGATTCCTGAGCGGAAATGTGAGCGAGTTATGATGGATTTTGTATCGAGATTGCCAGTAACACCGAGAAAGAAAGATTCGATCTAGGTTATTGTTGACAGATTGATGAAATTGACTCATTGTATTCTGGTTATAACTTATTATTCACTTGAAAGATTAGTCGAGTTATATGTATCCGAGATCCTTAGATTACATGGAATGGTGATATTTATTATCACTGATCGAGACCCAAGATTCACTTCTAGATTTTTGGGTAAACTTCATGAGGCTCTGGGTACTAAACTCAACTTCAGTATGACATTTCATCCACAAATAGACAGACAGTCTAAACGAGTAATACAAGTGCTAACAGACATGTTACAGTGTTGTGTTCTCGAGTTTGAAGGTAGTTGGGAAAAATATTTGTTGTTGGCTGAATTTGCTTATCATAACAACTATTAGTCTAGTATTAAGATTGCACCATTTGAAGCTTTATACGGATGTAAATGTAGAAAACTATTACACTAGTTAGAGTTGAGCAAATCCAAGTTAATTGGAACCAATTTGATTCATGAAATTTAATATGAGGTTTGTATTATTCGTGATTGCTTGAAATTCATATTAGATAGTCAAAAGTCGTATGTAGATTTGAAAAGAAAATATATAAAATTTGTTATTGGAGGTCGAGTGTTTTTGAAAGTTTCACTATGAAAAAAGGTGTTATAATTTGAGAGAAAAGGGAAACTGAGTCCAAGGTTTATCGGGTTGTATGAGATTGTTGAAAGAATTAGTCCTGTAGGTTATAAATTGGCTCTCCCTCCTAAACTCGAAAAGATTCACAATATTTTTCATGTTTCGATGTTAAGGCAATATAGGTCAAATCCTTCACATATGATTTCATCCAGTGAGATTGGATCACAGTCGGATATATCGTATTTTGAAGAGCCAATAAAAAACTAGGCTCACGAGGAAAAAGAACTCCAGAAAAAAAACTCCAGAATATATGTGTGAAATTTTTGTGAATTAATTGTAGCGATTGAATGTCTAATTTGATAAAAGGACTAAATCGCATAAGATGAAAAATTAATGTTCTCATTGATCAAAATGCTAAATTGCTATGGTTTATTAAATTAAAAGTCCTTATGATGTAATTAGCCCATTGATTGTGTTAATGGACATTAATGGACATGCATTATAAATTTCTATATTTATTCATTAAAGGTAAATAAGAAAGTTGATAAACTAAGTTAATTTAATTATAACAAAACATGAATTTGTGCTCATCTTCTTCCTTGGTGACCAAATATCAAAAGAAAAAGAAGGTTTGGAAGCTTTATTAAGTTAGGCCCTTTGCATGCTTCATTAGGTATGTGATTTTTGTTCGATTTTTAGTGATTTCTTTTTTTTTATCGTTGCTTTGTAATCTACCTAGCCCGTTCCTCCAATTCTAAAATTGTTAAAAAGTCGAAAGATTCAATTGTTGAATACATGAGTGCTTGAATGTTTGATGATGAATTATGGATATTTGATGATAGTTTTATATGTTTTATTAATTGATTTTGTGTAAAAAATCCAATTTAGGGATTAATTTATGAAAATGTGAAAATGAGTAGTTAAATGTGTGAATTATTGATAAATATGGGCTGTTAGGGACTTATGAGAAATTTGGCCAAGCTTGGATAAGTTGAAATTTGTGTAAATCTGTGTTTTTGTGAAATAAGGACTAAATTGTTAAAAGAGTGAAAGTTTAGGGGCTAATGTGCAAATATGCTTAAATGGTATCATGGACTAAATTGAATGAATGGTTGATTGAATAAGTTAATTTTGAATACATTTAGATCAAGAAAAGAGGAATTTGGAGTTAGATTCGGGGAAAGGCAAGATTATTGAGTAGTCAAGCCGATTCGTTATTTCCACACTTGAGGTAAGTTTGTATGTTAATAAACGCTGTTAAATTATGTTTGAAATGCATTGCTATTGTTGAATATAAACATAATGTTGATTGGTATGAGTACGAGTAAATATCGACAGAGATACTATAGTAGAGAAATCCCATTTAAACCTTAGGAATAGTTAGGATACAAATGTCATGACATTATGGTTACCGAGATGAGATTACATGTAAGACCATGTCTAGGACATGACATCAATACGAGATTCATGTAAGACCATAGCTGGGCTATTGGCATCGATATGGGATTACTTGTAAGACCATATTTGGGATATGGCATTATTACTGTGTTTATGAGGCTCCCGAGTATCCAAATGTATTCTGAATGGTTCAACGGGTAAAGATAAAACGAGGATGAAAGCATAAACGATCTAAATGTTACAGGTATGTATGAAGTTTATATATGAAAATTTAAAAGAGGTACAAATGAGCAATTCATAAGTAACTATGTGGTAAACATATGAAAGGTTTGTGTTTTGAGAAGTAAAAAAGAATATTATGCCTATTTATGCTTAGTTGATTGAATTGAATTTATTTGTTATGCTAAGTTAATATCATACGAGCTTAGTAAGCTATGAAGCTTACTTCATGTTATTTTTCTATGTCTTATAGTGAATCAAAGCTAACTCGGATACGAGGATTGTCGAGAACATTATCGCACTATCGGACATCTATTTTGTAATAGCCCGATACAGGGCCTAAACGGAATAGTGGTTACGAAACCACAAATCCGTGGTCAAAATATTTAATTTGATTGGGTTTTAAAATTTATTTTGTGTTTGCAATATTTTGTGAAATTTTTGTTACAAAATTTTATTGTTTGTGTGTCCAATTGGACTAAATTGCAAAAGTAGTAAAATGTGCATTCTAGAAGGTAAAGGTGTTCAATTGAAATGTTTTTTATTCATATTTTTATGGTTTACATTTTTATGAAATTACTTTGTAAAAATTTCGTACGAAAATTTCAACATTTGGAAACTCAATTTAGTCAAAAGGACTAAATTGTAAAAAGTGCAAAAGTTGCGTTCTACATGTTAGAGGTGTCCAATTGTTATGAAATTTTAAATTGGAGCTCCTTAAATGGTAATTATACCATTGGTTAATTTATTGGAAAAAAGTGGACATGAAATGGGTGAAAAAGAATATTTTTAAGTTAGGGGCATTTTGGTCATTTAGTGATTAAATGAATTAAAAATCAAATTAAAAGCCAATTTTTGCTCATCTTCTTCCTCAAGCCCAAATATAGCATGGAGAAACCATGGTTATGGTTTTTCAAGCTTTCAAGCTCGATTGTAAGTCCGTTCTAGCCCTGTTTTTAATGTTCTTTACGTTTTTGGAGTCCCGGTAACTTAATTTAGCTTATTCTAGCAATAATTTAACCTAGGGTTCATATTTGGAAAAATGCTCATAGGTGAAATGTGTTTATTTTGATGTTTTATGATAGAATATGAGGTTTTAAATTATGCTAAACAACTTGTGCTACTCAGTTTTAAGTAAAAACAAGTAAAACGACATAATCGGTAAAAATACCTAATATTCATAAGTATATGTTAGAGTGGGAATTTGATGTTGCCGTTGGTAAATAAATGATCAGCATGTTCTAAAACATAAGAATTAGGGATAAAGTTTAATTTCTGAACCTTGGGGCAAAAGTGTAAATATGCAAAAGTTTAGGGGCAAAATCATAATTTTTCCAAAGTTAGAGTTAAGGACTATTTTGATAAATGTGAGTATTAAATAAGCTAAATGTGTTATTTTAGATCAAGAAAGATGTGGAATTGACCTTGATTGGGGAAAGGAAAAGATTGTGGACTAAATTGAAAATTTTCTATATTTTGCACCGAGGTAAGTTTAAATGTAAATAATGTATTGCTTTTATTATGTTATGATATTTTATTGTGTAACATGTGAAATAATTTTTAGTATTGTACAGTTAATGGATATAAACGGTGAATTGTGGTTGATGAATTGGGATTAAATGAGGAAATCTCGGTTGAACATTCGGAATTGAAAAACGAGGTGCTAAGTGGATATACCACGATTATACGTGTAACGTGGTGCTAAGTGGATATGCTACGGTTACACATATTGATTCATTAACGTGGTACTAAGTGGATATACCACGGTTATACATATAACGTGGTGCTAAGTGGGTATGCCACGGTTATACATGTTGATTCGAAAAGTGGCACTAAGTGCGTATGCCACGAATACATATGTTAGCCCAATAGTGTGGTGCTATGTGCGTATACCACGAAGTTGGGCATCAATTATAGAGGGTGGAGTTATGTGCTAAAACCATCGGATATTGTTACTTTCTAAAGTGTTCAACGGGAGAAACAAGTTTGTTAAATGGAAATTTATGCGAAAAATGTCGAAACACATACCGGGATATGAATATATGGGTTTTGAACCACGAGTTAGATAAGTGATTGAACTTTGATAAGATAAATATGGAAAAGTGTTATTTTGCAAGTTAATAATAAGGAATTTTAGTGAAAGAGGTAAAATTTGGGATAAACAGCTTAAAACAATAGCAGAAGAGTGACTTTGAAAAATCACCAAAAATGGTAGAAATTGAATTAGGAGTTCAATGAGATATGGAATTAAAGCTTATTGAGTCTATTTTCATATAAAAGAAACAGGCAAGTAAAAAAATTCTATATTCTAAGTTATTTAAATTTTTGTAAGACTTGTTCAAATTGATTTTGTGATCCCCTATTTTGATTTGGAAAAATCATTAAAAATTGTACAAAAACATTTATGGAACATAATTTATATGGTTAGATTCCTTATTGAGTCTATTTTTATAAAAAACAAACAAGAACATCTTTGGGATTCTGTATAAAGAGAAATAAAAATATTAGTGGAGAGTGGTCAGGATTGTCAAGTAGTGAAATAGGGGAAGATTTAATGAATAAAATGTATTAATTGGCCCAACCAAAAATTTTAAAATTTTTATGGTAAGAATAAATATGAGTATATTTTTTGGAAAAAATTGACAGATCTTAATTTGGAGTTCCGTAGCTCTAGATAAAAATAATTTAGTGACTGTTACTCGAGTAAATAGCTTGGAAAAGGGCTTAAGTAAATGGTGGGACTATGTGTATTTGTAATTATACTATTATGAGAACATGTTATGAAGTTTTATAAAAGCTTGTAATAAATTGATTATTATTTACATATTTACTTACTAAGCTATAATGCTTACTCCCTTCGCTTCCTTTTTCTTATAGAGTTTCAGATGCTAGCTCGAGTTGGAGGTTGCCGGAGATACTATCACACTATTAGGCTAAGGTTAGTATTAAAAGATTCCGAAATATTTATAAGTTTATGGCATGTATAAGGACTTGAATATACGTATATATGTTACTGAGTTGGCCTAGAATGTTGGCCTAAATTAATGGAAATTTTATTATTGTATAAGACCATTATATGACTAAAAGTAGCTATGTTATGAGTCATAATGATACAATACATGAACGAGTATGCTTGTATGTTAGTAAATGAATTAAGGTATATATGATAAGAATGTGAATGGATTCTAAATTGAAAAAAAATTTATAGCCAGTTTTGTGTATTTGTAAGTGTAAAAATCCAGTGATGCCTCGTACCCTGTTCCAGCATTGAACATGGGTAAGAGGTGTTACATATTTGGTACTTTTGAAATTGTGTATGTATGGTATATGACATGTATAGGCTATATGGTATTTTGCTATGTTTTTGAGTTGACATTATAGCAATGAGATTTGGCTTGTAAATATTATAAATTTGGTATGTATTTGGCCTTGTAGGTTGGTTTGTTTTGGTGAACTTGGTATGTGGTATGTGATATATATATTGCCTTATGTTTTGGCATGTTTAGCATAGTTGTTATGATGGCTAATGAAACATGATAATTTGGTTATGAATTGGTTGGTTATATGGTTTGAATTTGAGGCATATGATGTTTGAAAAATATAGCTAATAAGGCATGTGATTTTGGTATATTTTGGTTAGGCAAATGGTTATTTTTTGATAGGTGAATTATGGTAAATGTTGAGCATGGTAGTTGATTAAAAAAGGTAGGAATTGTATGGCATGATTGTTCAAAAATTGGTATTGTTTGGCTGCTTATTTGTACTTAGCAATGGTACCATATGACTTGATGCAGGTGTTTGAAATTTGGGTGAGAAATGTCGCTTGTAACTAGCTTATTTTCGTCCACAAGGCTGAGCACACGGGCATGTACTCAACCGTGTGTGACACATGGCCTTGGTACACAGTCGTGTGTCCCCTAAAGTTTAATTTAAATTCAAATCAATGAGTTACACGGCCTAGACACACGGGTGTGTGGTCGACCATGTGGCCAAGTCAGTATACCCTCTAGTTTTCACATGGCCTGACACACGGGCGTGTGGTCAGTCATGCCTGTTTCTACACGACCTGCGATACGGGCGTGTCTGTAGCTATGTGAGGCACACGACCTGTTTACATGGACGTGTGAACCCTGTATTCTTGAAAATTTTTCTAAGTTTTCAAAGTTTTCAAACTTTGTGATTATGTTTGAATGATATTTGAAAATGAATGCTTTATATATGAGATATGTATGTTAAATGATGTGATTTGATCGGTAATACCTCATAACCCTATTCCGGTGATGGATATGGGTTAGGGGTATTACACAAGGAATCAATGAAATTGCAATATTTGAACTTATTCTAAGGTAACAATTTCAAGGACGAAATTTTCTAAGAAGGGAAGAGTTGTAATAGCCTATTTTCCAGCGGTGTCAGAAATAATAGTTTCAAGACCACAATTTCAACGTATATGTTTGTAAATATTATTTATTTAATCTTTATGAGGTTATTATAGTGTCATATTAAATTTTGGTCTAGTAATTTTAATGTTTGGTTAATAAATTAAGGAAAAAAGGCTAAAGTGTAAAAGCTACAAAAGTAAGTCATTAATAGGTTATATGGGTTAAATGGATATTAAAACATGAAGTGAGAGTCTTAAAAGGTAATTAAACCTTATTTTATTGTAGTGGACGGTTTAGGTTAGTACATTATGAAAATTGTGTTAATTTTAAAGGTTACTAAGGCAATTAAATAAGAAATAAACAAAAACAAAATATGAAAGTTATCATCTTCCTTTTTGTTTCTTCTTGCCAAAATTGAAAGTTCATGGGGGGAAAGCTTAAAGCATCGATTAAGTTAAATCATTGCATGGTATGTGTTTTTCAATCTATTTTTCATGAATTTTAAGTTTTTGAGATCGTTTTAGCTTAATCTAGCTAATTGGGGGATTAATTTCTTAAACTGTTAAATGTTTTGGAAAATGTCATTGATGAATATTATATGTTTTTTAATTTTAATGGTAGAATATTATGCTTGGGTGTTAAATAGAAATATTTTGTTAAGTGATTTTGTATAATTTTCAAGTTTAGGGATTTAATTGAAAATAAAGTAAATATAACATTATTTTCTTGTGAAATTTTAGCATGTAAGGATTGATTTGGAGCATTAGTAAATTCGGCACAAGGGGTTTAGAGTTTTATTTTAAAATTAAGCTTGTTTTAGTCTTAAGGATCAAATTGAATAAAATGTAAAAGTTTGGGGTAAATGTGAAAAATTGTAAATAGGAAGTTATATGCACTAAATTGAATATTATATAAAGTTGAAGCTAATAAATTGAAATAAATTATTTTGTAGATTAAGAACTAATGGACAATCAAGGAAAAGGAAAAATTGCTGACTACTCCTTGAAACTTTTGTACAGGATTGACTAATGATAAGATGGTGATTTCCTGACTTGATAATATCCACTGAATATGTTGAAGTTCAACATTTGTTGCGGACTATCGTGTTATATTTACAGTGATTCTAGCGTGTTACCGGGGCAGATGTAAAGCCTTCTAGCTTGGCACTTAGTACCCAGGCATGTTTGTAGAGGGATTATAGCCTATGAGCTAGGTGCTTGGTGCTAAGGCGTGTTTTTTATTGGATTGGCTTGTTTGAGCTTTTTGGCATATTTTAAGTGGATAACCTCGTACTCGTATCTGTTATATCGTTCATCGGGAAAATTTTAAGTGATAAATGATTTGTTACGGAGTTGTATAATGAATTGCATAATTTTCTGATATTATTGTGATTTTGTATTGAATGATCTCGTGTGATTGAATATATTATGTAACGTGTATATGTATATATATAAACTCACCTGTTGAATGACTATGGTTGGCAGGATTTATTATTTATTAATCTTGTTAATATAATAGTTATGTTTATCGATAAGTTTTATTATTTTAGCCGTTGAATTTAGTAAGCTCTATTGAAGATTACTTGTGTCATTTTCCTGTTTCATTATAGATAACATTTTGTGGAATCAAGCGATTGGATCAACCTAAAGATCACACTATCCAAAGATCTATTGGTAGATTTTGACAAGTTTATCTCTAGGTTATATGGTGTGTAATAGGTGTCTTGTGTGTTTTTTGGATGCTTGTTACTTGTGATACATCTTATATTTGAATGATGTTGTCTAAATTAGATTTTAGGTCATTTGTATATATATGCCTTTAGCTTTTGGCTTGTAAAGGTCCTTATGTATGTGTTTTGGTCATTTTGGTTTATGCTACTTGTGAATGATTAGATTATGATAGAAGTAGACATGAATGGTATGGATGAACTGTAAGTTTGGTATGTGTTTAAAGTAAATACTTGTGATCTTTGATTGTAAATTGGTTGGTGTATAAAATATGGTGTCATTGAGGGAATTTTGGTTAGGCACTTAGGTTGAATGTTTTAAGCTTGTTTGAATGTATTTTGACAGTATGTAAATGAATTATTTTGGTTTGGCTTGGTATCTAAGAAACAGATAGTGATCTGACTTGTTTTAGAAGTCTTTTTAGGTGCACATGGCCTAGGACGAAAGCTGTCACACGGCCGCGTGCCACACATGATCATTCAGCATGGTCGTGTTTCATCTTGATTTTTAGGTACAGGGTAGTCCATACAGTCACAGTGAGTTACAAGGCCTGGCGACACGACTATGTGACTCTGAGCTACACGGTCGTGTGACCCTGAGTCATATGGGTATAGTTTGTTACACGGTTTGGTCACACAGCCATGTCCCTGAGCCACACGGCTTGAGATCTACCAGACGGTCATGTGACCCCTATTTGCAAAATTTTTCAAAGTATTGTATAATTTTTTTTGTTTCAAATTAGTTCCTGAGTGTTTCCAAATTACATTTAAGGACCTATAAGCTCGACTTAAGGCTTGTAAGTGTACTTGTACTATGCTTAATATGTGGACTAAATAATGATAATTAGTTTAATATTTGGATGGTTTAATGATGATATCTAGCTTGATTTTTGTCGTAATACTTCGTAACCCTATTCTGACGACGGAGACTGTGTAACCCGAATAAGGGGCTAGTCAGAATAGTGGTTTCGTAACCACAAATCCAAAGTGAATTTTTTTAATTATGTGAATTTTTAATGATATCTGTTTGATTGAATAGTAGAGTTAAAATACTGTTTGGAAATTTTACTGTATTGATGCTTAATTGCCTGATAAGGACTAAATTGAGAAAAGTGCAAAATGAGCCTATTAGTTGATAATTGGACTTGATTGAATTGTCACATGAAATAGGAAGCTTTTATGTGGTAATAAGACCATTAGTGAGTGTTATGGACCAAAATAGCCTTACATAGGAAAATATCTATAAAATGGCATGAAGGGCATTTTTGTCAAAAGTGAGTAAAAGACAAAATAGATGAAAGAAAACATCATCTTCTCCATGAAACACCCCATGTTCAGCCGAAAATCCCTAACTCCATAGCCAAGGGTTTCAAAATTTTTCAAGCTTCCTTGTACGTGCAATTTGGTTCCTTTTTCAATTATTTTTGCATTTTTGGACTCCTTGAAGCTTGTATTTCATTATTCCACCATTTATTTGAAGAAAAATTGAGGTTTAAAAATTTACCCATTTGTGGAATGAGTGTCTTTGGCTCACTAATGGTAGATAATGGAAGTTTTAAATGTTATATGCATGTTTTATGGGATGAAATTGAATGAAAGTACTTGTAAAGGGACTAAATTGTAGAGGTCATAACTTTGTTCCTAAGTGTGTTAAATAATGAGAATTTGAGTGTTATAATTGTGAAAATGGGTTATATAAGCCCATGGAATAAAGAAAACGAGATTTTGAGCCTATGGGACTAAATTGTAATTATTGTAAAGTTGAGGGGTAAATTTGGAAATTTTCCCCAAAATATGAACTGTGACCATATTGAAAAAAGGTATCTGTGCTATATGTGTTAATTTAGATCAAGAACGGTCTGATAAGGCCCGAGATCAGAGAAAAGAGAAAGCCCTCAACTAATTTCGAAGATTAGTGCTTTTTGGCAATCCAGGTAAGTTATATGTAATTCTAGCGAATTCAATTAGTTCTGTTTAAATATTTGCATCTATGATGATACATTGATAATTACTCTGTGAGGTGATTGAATATTGGATACTACCACTGAATATATGGAAAATAGTATTGATTGTAAAGTCCGATTGATCGTTGTATGTGTTTCTGAAACTGCTGATTTATGTATTGTCTGTAAATCCCGATTGAGCAAGTAGGAATAGACATAGATATAGGTGACATGTCACTAGAGGGCCCCACTGTTCTGACTGTTATAGTTACCCGGTGCTAGATAGTCTTGCATGTGTTGCAGACACCTATCAGCTTGTGTGAGCAGGCCCGTGGTTAACTTCTGTACTGTTATTGATCATAGCTTCAGCTACTGCACTGGTTGTAGCTTCGGCTACCCTACTGTTAGTAGCTTCAGCTACTTCATGGCTCTGCCATGTCTGTTTGGTACTTATGTGCTAACCTCTGTATATCTTTTTATATCCCGAAATTGCTTAATGGGATTGAATTAACTATACTGTGATGAAGTGGTTGTACAGGTGAACTGAAAATGGTACGGTATACTAAGAATGTTATTGCTAAGCATATTCATGGTTGGTATGTGGAATGTGCACAAAGAATAAGTTAATCTTACAATGATATGCGTTAGCATTTATGGTGTTAAAGCAAATGATATATTGAATTGTGCATTGCTATGGATTTCATATGACTTACTAAGGTATTGTAACTTACCCCCTTCTTTTCCCTCTTTCTATAGGTATTGATCTTGTTAGATCAGGATCGTAAAGTCAGAGCCACGTGACATACTATCAAGTTTCTTTTGGTATATTTTACATTTTCAAGTGTAAATTATGGCATGTATAGAACACTTGTGGTTGTGAATGGCTATTTTGTATGCATAAGTTATGTTACTCATGGGGTATTTGGTAAATGATCACTTATGAATGTAGTTATTTCAAGTATTTGCCCTTGAATTGGTTGGTTTGGTTGTGATTATACTTACTTGTGTTTCAGGAAGGTCAAGGCTTGGTATATAGCCTGATACGGCCTACACGGCAGGGCACACGGGCGTGTGTCATGGCCGTGTGGGATTTGGCAGAATGCTCTACGGGTACAGGGCACGGGCGTACCTAAGCCGTGGGTGACACACGGCCTGACCCTACGAGCGTGTACCTGGACCGTGCCTCCCCTGCACCTTAATTTAAATTTTAATGTACCACACGGGCAAGAGACACAGCCGTGTGTCTCAACCGTGTGGGGTACACGGCCTTTAAACTATCGTGTGGAGCGGCCGTGGCATAATGGACAGTTTTGTCCACGATTGTTGTGCATGGGCGTGTATAAACCACACGGTCTTACAACACGGCCGTGCCATTGGTCACACGGGCATGTGATAGGGTTTTAAAAGCGAAAAGTTTTCTGAGAGTCCGATATGATATGAGTCGAATCCTAACCATCTGAAATGTCCGTAATGTGTTTAAAACCCCTAATAAGGGTGATTATGAATTGAATTCTGTGTGAATCTGTAACTATCTTGGAGTAAACTCTGTAAAAGTTATTCTGAATCTGGTAACGCTCATTACCCGACTCCGGTGATAGTTCCATGTAAGGGGTGTTACATTTTATTGGTATCAGAGCTACGGTTTAGCCAATTCTCGGACTAACGTAGCGAGTGTGGTAGTCTGTCTATACATGCCATAAATTGAAATTGATAGTATGTTGGCTCTTGACGATTTTAAATTATTTTTCTGTATAGTTATTGATCCTAATCGTGATATGGCTAATGATGCCCAAAGTAATGCGCCTGCTCCTGCTCAAGAGACAACGCCTATTGATTCTAGACCTGCGGGTCAAAGGTAAGGTGAGGAGGCTCAAGCAGACTTTCTCCATATAATGAGTGAATGGTACACTGAGTTCATTCGGGCGAATCTGAATGCTCAACCTCATCCGCCTCCTCCTATACCTCAACCTGCTCCTATAGCTCCTCAGCAACCAGAGATAGTACGGTTGTCAAAACCTCCTGTAGATAAGATTAGAAAGTATGGGGCTGAAGAGTTCTGAGCTAACGTGAATGATGATCCAGAAAAGGCTGAGTTCTGGTTGGAAAACACTATCAGAGTGTTGGATGAATTGTTGTGTACTTCTGAAGAAAGTTTGAAATGTGCAGTGTCTTTGCTAAGAGATTCTGCTTATCATTGGTGGAAAATGTTGGTATCAGCGGTACCTCGGGAGAGGGTTACATGGAATTTCTTCTAGGATGAGTTTCGGAAGAAATATATCAGTCAGCGCTTCATTGATCAGAAGAGGAATTCCTTGAGTTAAAGCAAGGACGTTTGATAGTAGTCGAGTATGAGCGTGAATTTGTTAAGTTAAGTAAGTATGCTCAAGAATATGTGCCCAATGAGGCTACTTTATGCAAGAGATTTGAAGACGGTCTTAATAAAGATATCCGATTACTGATTGGAATTCTAGAAATTAAAGAGTTGGTGGTAATGGTAGAAAGAGCCATTAAGGCTGAAGAACTGAGTAAAGAAAAGAGAAAAGTTGAAAATGAGAATAGAGAGGCTCGAAAGAGAACAATGAGTAAATCATTCCAATCTCAGTCGAAAAAGTCAAAAGAGATGAGTTTCCGATCGAACGTTTCTACTGGTTATTCTCGTCGAGACTGTGATAGGCGATATTCAGGTTCTAGGACCCAGGCTACTTCAGTAGCTAGTGCTGGAAGTGTCAGATCTGATAGATTGGAATGTCGACATTGCGGTAAGAGACATTTAGACGAATGTTATGTAATGAATCGAGCTTGTTTTCGGTGTGGGTCACAAGATCACTTCGTGAAAGACTGCCCAGAGCCGGAAGAACAAGAAAAGTCACAAAACATGAGACCAAGTAATATATCCCGAGGGAGACCACCGAGAAATGTGGGAACCAAGAATAGTGGTAAAGGCACAACAAAGGATACCACTGTGAGATCTGAAACAAGAGCTCCGGCGAGAGCTTATGCTATTCGAGCCCGAGAGGAGGCGTCCTCCCCTGAAGTAATTACTGGTATATTTTCTCTTTATGGTGTTACTGTTTTAGCTTTGATTGATCCTGGTTCTACTCATTCATATGCATGTATGAGTAAATTGTCTGATGAGAATATGTGTGTTGAATTTACTGAGTATGTGGTACAAGTGTCCAATCCGTTAGGAAAGCATGTATTAGTTGATAAAATTTGTAGAAATTGCCCCCTCATGATTCATGGTCACTGCCCTGTTGACTTAATGTTGTACCTTTTGATGAATTTGACGTTATTTTGAGAATGGATTGGTTGACTTTGCATGGTGCTAAAATAGATTGTAGACAGAAAACTCTGGAATTGAAATGTGATGATGGTGAGATACTGAGGGTCAAAACCAATAAGTCTGAGCTGATGCCAACTGTAATTTCTGCTATGTCTATTTCTAAGTATCTGAAAGGAGGATGTGAAGCTTATCTCGCATATGTTTTGAATACTAAATTATTTGAAAAGAAGATTGAATATGTACCTGTTGTGTGTGAATTTGTGGATGTATTCCCAGAAGAACTGCCTGGTTTACCCCCGGATAGAGAGGTTGAATTTGGTATAGAATTGCTTCCTTGTACTGCTTCGATATCGATTGCTCCTTACAGAATGGCACCCATAGAACTAAAAGAACTGAAAGTATAGTTGCAAGAGTCAACTGATAGAGGGTTTGTGAGACCGAGCTTTTCACCGTGAGGTGCTCTGGTTTTGTTTGTTAAGAAGAAAGATGGGTCATTGAGGCTCTGTATTGATTATCGGTAACTCAACAAAGTTACTGTGAAGAATAAGTTTATGTTACCTAGGATCGATGATTTGTTCGATCAGTTGAAGGGTGCTACAATGTTCTCTAAGATTGATCTGAGGTCCGGGTACTACCAATTGAAAGTTAAAGAGGGTGATGTGCTGAAAACTACTTTTAGGACTCGATATAGACAATACGAGTTTTTAGTGATGCCCTTTGGATTAACTAATGCACCTGCCATCTTTATGGATTTAATGAATCGAATTTTTCAACCCTATTTGGACAAATTCGTAGTGGTTTTCATAGATATCATATGTTGTTGTACTCTTCGAGCTAGTCTGAACACGCTGAACATCTACGAACTGTGCTCCAGATACTACAGGAAAAGAAATTATTCGCTAAGTTCAGCAAAAGTGAGTTTTGGCTCCGGGAAGTTGTATTTTTAGGTCACATTGTATCTGGAAATGGAATACAAGTGGATCCGGGAAAGATTTCAGCTATTCTAGAATGGAAGCCTCCAAAGACTAAATCAGAGATCAGAAGCTTTTTGGGACTAGCTGGCTATTACCGTCGGTTTGTTAAAGGTTTTTCCATGATAGCGTCACTAATAACCAAATTGCTACAAAAAGATAGTAAGTTTGAATGGATCGAAGAATGTCAACAAAGTTTCGATAGATTGAAGAAATGTTTGACTGAAGCACTAGTTTTGGTCCCACCTGAGTCAGGAAAGGAATTTGTAGTGTACAGTAATGCCTCTTTGAATAGACTTGGATGTGTTCTGATGCAAGAAGGAAGAGTGATAGCCTACGCTTCTCGACAGCTGAAACCGCATGAACGAAATTATCCTACTCATGACTTAGAGCTGGCTGCTATTGTCTTTGCATTAAAAATTTGGTGACATTTTTTGTATGGTGAGAGATGTCGTATATTCACCGATCATAAAAGTCTAAAGTATGTTATGACATAGAAGGATCTAAATTTGCGTCAAAGAAGGTGGTTAGAGCTGTTAATGGATTATGAATTGGTAATAGATTACCATCCGGGTAAGGCTAACATGGTAGCAGATGCCTTGAGTAGGAAGTCTCTCTTTGCCTTACGGGCTATGAATGTGAGATTAGATGTGCCTGATAGAGGCATACTGATTGCGGAATTGCAAGCTAAACCAGTATTTTTGCAAAAAAATTATGAAGCTCAGAAAGTAGATAATGAGTTGCAAATTAAAAGAGAACAGTGTTTGATGAATGAAAATGCTGAATTTAGAGTTGATTCGAATGGCTGTCTAATATACAGTGACCGAATATGTGTACCGAGAAATTCTGAACTGATTGACAAAATTCTGCATGTAATGGTATGGTAATACACCCCGGTAGTGTAAAAATGTATAATGACTTGAAGAGACTGTATTGGTGGCCGGATATGAAACGAGACATCTCTGAGTTCGTGTCGAAATGCCTGATCAGTCAGCAAGTGAAAGCGGAACATCAAGTGCCCTCTGGATTACTGCAACTGATTTAGATTCCCGAGTGGAAATGGGATCAAGTAACAATGGATTTTGTATCAGGTTTGCCTCTAACACTGAGAAAGAAAGACTCAGTTTGGGTAATAGTAGATCGTCTGACTAAATCGGCTCATTTCATTCCAGTACGCACGAACTTTTTGCTTGGTAAATTGGAAGAATTGTATGTTGTTGAAATAGTACGACTACATGGAGTGCCACTGTCCATAATCTCTGATCGAGATCCTTGGTTTACTTCAAGGTTTGAAGAAGCTTTAGGATGCCTTAGGTACTAAATTGAATTTTAGTACGGCATTTCATCCTCAAACGGATGGACAATCCGAAAGAGTAATACAAGTATTGAGAGATATGCTTAGATGTTGCGTTTTGGAGTTTGAGAATAGTTGGGACAGATATTTGCCTCTAATTGAATTTGCGTATAATAACAGTTATCAGTCCAGTATAAAAATGGCACCGTATGAAGCGTTGTATGGACGAAAGTGTCGAACTCCACTGTATTGTACCGAATTGAGTGAACGCCAATTACATGGGGTCGATTTGATAAAAGAGACTGAAGAAAAAGTTAAGATAATTCGGGATAACCTAAAGGCTGCATCGGATTGACAGAAATCGTATGCGGATTTGAAAAGAAAAGAAATTGAATTTCAAGTGGGTGATAATGTATTTCTAAAAGTGTCACCGTGGAAGAAATTTTTGAGATTTGGCCGTAAGGGTAAATTAAGTCCGCGCTTTATTGGTTCCTATGAGGTAATTGAGAGAATTGGCCCAGTAGCCTATCGTTTAGCTTTACCACCCGAGTTGAACAGAATTCACAATGTATTTCACGTTTCTATGTTGCGACGTTACCGATCGGATCCGACACATGTGATCTCACCAACTTAGGTAGAAATTAGGTCAGATATGACTTATGAAGAAGAATCGATTAAAATCTTGTCGCGAGAAGTGAAATGGTTGAGAAATAAGGAAATACCATTAGTGAAAATATTATGGCAAAAGCATGGTGTAGAAGAAGCAACGTAGGAAACTGAGGAGGCTATGAGGAAGCAGTACCCTCAACTGTTTACTGGTAAGATTTTCGGGGACGAAAATCCCTAAGGGGGAGAATTGTGACAACCCAAATAAGGGGCTAGTCGGAATAGTGGTTTCGTAACCACAAATTCGAAGTGAAAAATTTTTTAATTATGTGAATTTTTAATGATATCTGTTTGATTGAATAGTAGAGTTAAAATGCTGTTTGGAAATTTTACTGTATTGATGCTTAATTGCCCGATAAGGACTAAATTGAGAAAAGTGCAAAATGAGCCTATTAGTTGATAATTGGACTTGATTGAATTGTCACATGAAATAGGAAGCTTTTACGTGGTAATAGGACCATTAGTGAGTGTTATAGACCAAAATAGCCTTACATGGGAAAATATCTATGAAATGGCATGAAGGGCATTTTTGTCAAAAGTGAGTAAAAGATAAAATAGATGAAATAAAACATCATCTTCTCCATGAAACACCTCATGTTCAGCCGAAAATCCCTAACTCCATAGCCAAGGGTTTCAAAATTTTTCAAGCTTCCTTGTAAGTGCAATTTGGTTCTTTTTTCAATTATTTTTGCATTTTTGGACTCCTTGAAGCTTGTATTTCATTATTCCACCATTTATTTGAAGAAAAATTGAGGTTTAAAAATTTACCCATTTGTGGAATAAGTGTCTTTGGCTCACTAATGGTAGATAATTGAAGTTTTAAATGTTATATGCTTGTTTTATGGGATGAAATTGAATGAAAGCACTTGTAAAGGGACTAAATTGTAGAGGTCATTAATTTGTTCCTAAGTGTGTGATATAATGAGAATTTGAGTGTCATAATTGTGAAAATGGGTTATATAAGCCCATGGAATAAAGAAAATGAGATTTTGAGCCTATCGGACTAAATTGTAATTATTGTAAAGTTGAGGGGTAAATTTGGAAATTTGCCCCAAAATATGAACTGTGACCGTATTGAAAAAATAATTGATATCTGTGCTATATGTGTTAATTTAGATCAGGAATGGTCTGATAAGGCCCGAGATCGGGGAAAAGAGAAAGCCCTCGACTAATTTTGAAAATTAGTCCTTTTTGGCAATCCAGGTTAGTTATATGTAATTCTAGCGAATTCAATTAGTTCTGTTTAAATATTTGCGTCTATGATGATACATTGATAATTACTCTGTGAGGTGATTGAATATTGGATACTACCACTGAATATATGGAAAATAGTATTAACTGTAAAGTCCGAATGATCGTTGTATATGGTTCTGAAACTGCTAATTTATGTATTGTCTGTAAATCCCGATTGAGCAAGTAGGAATAGACATAGATATAGGTGACATGTCACTAGAGGACCCCACTGTTCTGGCTGTTATAGTTACCCGGTGCTAGGTAGTCTTGCATGTGTTGCAGACACCTATCAGCTTGTGTGAGCAGGCCCGTGGTTAACTTCTGTACTGTTACTGATTGTAGCTTCAGCTACCGCACTGATTGTAGCTTCGGCTACCCTACTGTTAGTAGCTTCAGCTACTTCATGGCTCTGCCATGTCTGTTCGGCACTTATGTACTAACCTCTGTATATCTATTTATATTCTAAAATTGTTTAATGGGATTGAATTAACTATACTGTGATAAAGTGGTTGTACAGGTGAACTGAAAATGGCACGGTATACTGAGAATGTTATTGCTAAGCATATTCATGGTTGGTATGTAGAATGTGCACAAAGAGTAAGTTAATCGTACAATGATATGCGTTAGCATTTATGGTGTTAAACAAAATGATATATTGAATTGTGCATTGCTATGGATTTCATATGACTTACTAAGCTATTGTAGCTTACCCCCTTCTTTTCCCTTTTTCTGTAGATATTGATCTTGTTAGATCAGGATCGTAAAGTCAGAGCCACGCGACATATTGTCAAGTTTTTTCGGTATATTTTACATTTTCAAGTGTAAATTATGGCATGTATAGAACATTTTTGGTTGTGAATGGCTATTTTGTATGCATAAGTTATGTTACTCCTGGGATATTTAGTAAATGATCGCTTATGAATGTAGTTATTTCAAGTATTTGCCCTTGAATTGGCTGGTTTGGTTGTGATTATACTTGCTTGTGTTTCAGGAAGGTCAAGGCTTGGTATATAGCCTGATACGGCCTACACGGCAGGGCACACGAGCGTGTGTCATGGCCGTGTGGGATTTGGTAGAATGCTTCACGGGTACAGGGTACGGGCGTGCCTAGGCCGTGGGTGACACAATGCCTGACCTTACAGGCGTGCACCTGGACCGTGCCTCCCCTGCACCTTAATTTAAATTTTAATGTACCACACAGGCAAGAGACACGGCCGTGTGTCTCAACCGTGTGGGGTACACGGCCTCCAAACGATCGTGTGGAGCGACAGTGGCATAATGGACAGTTTTGTCCACGGTTGTTGTGCATGGGCGTGTATAGACCACACGGTCTTACAATACGGCCGTGCCATTGGTCACATGGGCGTGTGACAGAGTTTTAAAAGTGAAAATTTTTCTAAGAGTCTGATATGATATGATTCGAATCCTAACCGTCTGAAATGTCCGTAATATGTTTGAAACCCCTAATAAGGGTGATTATGAATTGAATTACGTGCAAATCTATAATTGTCTTGGAGTAAACTCTGTAAAGGTTATTCTGAATCTGGTAACGCTCATTACCCGACTCTAGTGACAGTTCCGGGTAAGGGGTGTTACATTTCATTACCCAACTCCAGTGATAGTTCTGGGTACGGGGTGTTACGGAGACGGGTTAGGGTGTTACATCGATGAAGCTTAGGTTATTTTCATGGATACTTACGTGACCTTGGAATTGCATGCTTTATTGTCAATTTAGGGTGTAAGGAAGGAAACTTCCTGAATCTGGATTTTGTGATGTTGTTTCTTACAAGCTGGTTTAGTTTTATGGTATAATGATCTACTAAGTTTAACTATTTGTAATATAGCTCAAGGCATTCTTGAAGGTTCTCGTGATATGGGTAAAGGTCCTGTAGTTTACACTTGCTGTATTTTCTAGTGAGTTCCTTCTTACTTCCATGTGCATGTAATGCCTTGTTTATTTTTGTTTAAAGTAAATAGTCATATTCTATAAAGATGAAATCTCTGTACATGAGCAATAGATGATTGTAGTTATTAGTTTGGTATGACTTGTCTATGTTAAAGGTCTAAGAACCTTTCTTTGTGTTTAAGCCACTACCTTTGCTTTTGACAAGAATAATATGGACTGGAAAATGAAAATGAATTTATGGCATTGTCTTCAATGGAATAAGCATTGAATTGGCAGATCAAAAAGTATGAAAAAGATGTGGACTAAATTGCAAATATTAGCTATTTTTGTACCAAGGAAAGTTTATGTGTAAATAATACGTCTTTATATTATGTAAAATGTTTAATTATTGCTTGAATTTGTGTAATGGACTATGTGGATGAGTTTAATTGCATGAATGAGATAGACGATAATTCGATAAGTGTGGAAGATTGGTACAAACCTTCGAAACATTGTAGGATACAAGGGTCATAACATTGAAGCTATCGAGATGTGTTCCCGTGTAAGACCATATATGGGATATGGCATCGGTATGGCAGTACGTGTAAGACCATGTCTTGGACATGGCGTCAGTATGAGATTCCGTCCAAGACCATGTCTGGGACATGGCATCGATATGAGTTTTCGTATAAGACCATAATTGGGCTATTGGCATCGATATTGAATTGCATGTAAGACCATATCTGGGATATGGCATTATATGACCTATGTATGACTCCCGAGTATCTTTAGTGATTTCGAGTGGGTCAACGGGTCTAGTTTATATGAGAACGAAAGTACATGCTAAGTAAGTATAAGTCCATATGACTATTGGATGGAAGAATAGCCGTGAGTTACAATGTGATGTTTAGCAATGCTCTTATGGTAATGTTATGATTGTGTAAGAAATGACTATGAGAGTTTAGTAATGTTCATACCAATTTCCATTATGGATTTCGTATGATTAATTTATAAATATGATGTTTATTATTTGCATATAAACTTTCTAAGCTATATAGCTTACCCATCTTTCCTTTCTATTGTTTTATAGTGTCACCAAGCTAGCTTGGAGTTCGGGAATTGTCGGAGTTCGCATCACACTATCAAGGCTTTATTTTGGGGTATTTGTGATTTTGATATGTTGAAAGTATGGCATGTATAGGGACTTGGTCAATTTGTATATGCGTCATAATGATTTGGCTAATGATATTGGCTTATATTGGTTAAGTGATAATTTTCTATAAGGCCATTTCAAATTTGTTAATGTTGATTATAAATATAATCATATGGTGATGCATTGCATGGATATTGTAACACCCCAAACCTGGCCCAGACGTTATGATCGTATCCGGTGTGTCACATCGCCTACAACTAATCATATTACCTAGTTACTAAGATTAGGGTGAGCTTTGCAAAACTGATTTTATAGTATTTAAAGAAAATTCCTGGTTTGTGGGTGGACGTCCTATTTAATACTAGTTATTAAGAGGTTTATTATAAATCAAGACTTTGTTACTTGCTAGTTACGTGTGATTGATTTCAAAAACATTTGATTTACTTTAAGAAAATCTTGCGCAGCTAAAATTCTAAATAATTAAAGTATCGTAAGTTAAAGTAATAAAAACCCAAAAATATAAAAAAATAATAAGAGCGGCCTTATTACAAACCCAAAACCATAATAAAATAATTTAAATAAAAGAAGAAATGAAATGTAACTTAATTGAAAACCGAAAGATTTAATCTTCGTGGCTACTCTAAGTCCCTCCCAGCTCCAAGTCCGTTGTCTAGGTCTCACCTGCAAGGATGGAAGAAAAGGGGGTGAGTTTGGAAAACTCAATGTGCAAAGAAGCCCATCCAAGCCCAAATTAGTCACAGTAATAACTTGGCCGAAGCCCTATCCAGATACAGAATACTGGGCCTTAGCCCTTTTCAGATAACAGTACGGCCCATAAGCCTATCATAGAACAGATCAGAGGTTATGCATGTATGCCCAAACCCATCACATGTGGGGAGACTACTCAACCCACCCAACCGCTACACGCCATCCTTACCAGCCCCATCTCCCCATTGTGAGGAAACTATCAACTCACCCAACCACTACACGCTACAGTAGTAGCATCGCTGCATAAACAGATAGTGTGACAGAGTCACCAGAACAGATATTGTGGCAGGGCCACCAAATTCAAAATATCGAGGCAGAGCCTCTTAATAGAAATTGTGGCAAGGCCACCAGAACACTTCCTCCATCCATATAAACCCAATCCCATGCAACAGATAATTATGACATCGCATACAGTAAACAGAATCAGTAACACATGCATTTTCGTCAGATTTAGCCCTAGAGGTATAACGGTAATTTCGCACCTAGGGGTAAAACTGTAATTCTCCACCCATGAGGGTATTTCAGTAATTTTATCGGTTTTTAGAGTTTCCATACATATTACAGGCACTATTAATCCATTTATCGTCACAGTAATCTATTTAACCTAGTTTAATAGTTTTAGCTATTAGGCTCTAAAACCCCTAATGGGCCCTACAGTGTCTATTGGCTACTTAAGCCCATTTAATCCAGATTTTTAGATCAATTTATCAATTTAGACAATTTTAACCCTACCATCTATCAGTACACCTTAATTACCCATTTTCACCCATATGGGCCCATAAGCTCATTGGGCCCATTTACAGCCCATCGAGGCCCAATTACTGAAGTATACGAAATTCCACATGCGACTATCTTACCACCTCACGATTTCAAATCTAACAATTCCTAAAAGTCTTGTGAGCATTCGCACACTCACAAGCCCATGAAATGCCGGAGTTTCAGCATTTCGGCTTTTACCGAATTGAACTATGAGTGGGTGTTCAATACACACATGTTCCGCGACGACTACTAGAGAGATACCCACGATATCCTAAAATTGATTACCACAACTTTTAATTTACAAATTCATATACCCAATCTCAATACTCACTTACCATATTCGGCCAGTGGCCCTAAAGTCCTCAAAATCTTACCTTTGCCGAAAACCAATGACTAGATCTAGATCTAGTCATTCCGAAGATCCACGCCTTCGTCAGTAGTCTCTGAATTGCACTAACACCAAGAGAAACCGACTATTACAACCCCTTAGGGTCTTAAACCCCTAACGACAGCCTCCCTAGATTTTAGGGACTTCGGCTTTTTCTAAATTGCAAAAGAACTTATAGATCTGAGTTAAGGAGCACTTACCACTGATTTCCTCACCATTTCTACTTAGATCTAATGTAGATCTCACCCTTAAACACTCGCAGAGATCAAATCCTAGAGATCTCAAGTTTCAGCTATAAGCTCCTAAAGGAATGGCGTTTTCGGCTTTTGACTGATGAAGAAGATGGTGATTTGGGGGTTATGCTTTTGGAGTGGTTTTTCCGACAAGCACTAGGGGTTTAAAGAAGATGAAAATTGATCAAAAGGGATGAAAAGAACTGAGGGATTTTGGCTTGGAGAAATCGGCACAAGAAGTGAGTTTTTTGGGATTTTAGCTTTTATGGCAGTCGGCTATGGTGGTTTTATGGAGGATGGGATTGACAGAGAAGATGGATTTGAGTAATAGGGGTTTTCAACTAAGGTAGAAAGCAAAAAAGAGAAGAAAACAATGGTAGAGGAGAAGAGACAATAGAAATCGGCACAGAGGAGTGGTACTTTGCGTTTTCGGTCACTTTTGTGAAGTAAAAAAAAGAATAACTTTAGGTGGCTAACCCTAATTTGTCTTGACAAAAAAAGAAAAGAATCTAACCCTAATTACAAATAGAGCAATTGGCCCAACCTCCCTAAGGCCCTAGCCGATTCTACTTAAGTAATCACATGCCCGGCACATGCCTAAAAATTAAAGTAACTATACGCTTACCTTGCAACTTGAACACTGAACCTTTAATTCCTTCCCAGGTGCCACTTTTTTAGGAACTTAGTGGCGCCACCTTGCCACTTTGCCAAAGCTCCTTTTTGTGTCATCATTTACGAAGTTTTTCTGAAAAGCCCACTTAACCAAGTCTCCTATTCACTTAAAATCCAAACTTGATATTTTACTGGGTTTTAACTTAGGCTTGGGCCTTCTAAAGGCCCACTAACACATTTAACCACAATTCCAGTATCCAGAACACCAAAATTTTAAAATTCACCAAAAATCACTAAAACCCGAAAAATCTCAAAAATTAGGGCGTTACAGATACGGCACTTGCATGGTTTGAGTTGATAATTATGGATGTTTGGCTGCTTAAGTATGCTATGAGTTGTGTCTTTGAATTGGTATAAGTGTTTATGAGTTTCAGGGTGGCAATAGGCTTGGTAAATAGCCTATACATTGTCCATGCGGGTAGGCACACGAATGTGTGTCTAAGCTGTGTGTGACACGCGGTTAGCCCCATGGGCGTGTGAACAAGTCGTGTGTCCCCTGCAACTTAATTTTGAGAAACAGAATGCCCAGTATGGGGCACAGAGGCAGAGACACGGGCGTGTGTCTCAACCGTATGGGTGGCACGACCTTGGACACGGGCGTGTACCTAAGGCGTGTTTAGTCTTCACCTTAAATATGAAAATTAAATTCACCAAATGGCCTAGCACACGGGCGTGTGACTTTGCCGTGTGACCCTATTTTGTGATGACGTAATAAGCAGAAAGTTACACGGGTTGAGGATACAAACGTGTCTTGAGCCATACGGGTGTGTGTGACCATACAGCCTATTTACTTAGGCATGTGACTCTCTAAAACATGAAAAATTTTCTAATTGTTCCAAGGTTACTGGATTAGTCCCGAACCACCCCGATGTATGTTTTGGGTCTCGTAGGCCCGTATAAGGGATGGTGTATATATGTATGAGTGGTTTTGAATTGAATGAAATTTTATGGCTCAGTTTTGTATAGTTAGTTATGTTTAAGTCTGGTAATGCCTTGTACTCTGTCTCGGTGTCAGACTCGGGTAAGGGTTGTTACTTTTTATGGTATCAGAGCTATGGTTTAGTCTATTCTCGAACTAACCTAGCGCGTGTACAAGTCTAGCTATACATGCCATATATAAATTGTGATGGTCTGACGACTCTTGACAACTTAAATTGTGTTTTCATATAGTAAATGGATCTCGATCGAGCCGTGGTTGATGATATAGAAAGTAATGCATTGGCTCCCGCTATAGGGACCGCGCCACCCAATAGTAGGCATGTGACGACTAGTCACAGAGGAGAAGCTTTGGAAGCCTTTCTCCACATGATGGATGAATGGTATACAGAGTTTGTTCGGGCGAATCCGAATGCTCAACCCCCTCCACCCCTCCTATTTCTCAACCGGTTCCTGTAGCCCCTTAAGGTGTGGAAATGGTAAGACTGAGTAAGCCTCCTATTGATAAGATTCGAAAGTACGAGGCCGAAGAAATCAAGGCTAATGTAGATGATGATTCCGGAAGGGCAGAATTCTAGCTTGAAAATACCATTCAGGTATTTGATAAACTTTCACGCACACCTGAAGAGTGTTTGAAATGTGCTATATCACTAATGAGGGATGCAACATATCATTGGTGGAAGACTCTAGTATCAGTGGTACCGAGAGAAAGGGTTACATGGGAGTTCTTTCAAGAAGAATTCCGGAAGAAATATATTAGTCAGCAGTTTATCGATCAGAAGTGTAAGGAATTTCTCGAGCTAAAACAGGGCCAAATGTCAACGACAGAATATGAGCGAGAATTTGTCAGGCTCAGAAGTATGCTCGGAAGTGTGTTTCCTCCGAGGCTATTATGTGTAAAAGGTTTGAAGTGGGGTTAAATTAGAATATTAAGCTGTTAGTTGGGATCTTAAAATTTAAGGAATTTTTCGTTTTGGTTGAACGGGCTTACAGAGCCAAAGAATTAAGTAAAGAGAAGAGAAAGACTAAGAATGAGGCTAGAGATGCAAGAAAAAGGCCGATGAGTAAGTCATTTCCATCTTAATCAAAGAAATCTAGAGAAATGTATTCTCATACAAACGTTTCAGGTAGACATTCACGTAGAGATCGTGGGAAGCTATACTTGGATTCTAAAGCTCAAGCTACCTCAATGGCTAGTGTGGGAAATGTTAGGTCTAATAGACCTGGATGTCAACATTGTGGTAAGCAACACCCCGGTGAGTGCAAAACAAATAGCCGAGCTTGTTTCAAGTGTGGTTCTCTAGGGCATTTTATCCGAGATTGCCCTGAAATGGATGAAGAAGAAAATTTTCAAAGTGCGAGGCCAAGTAATACTACCAATAGAGATAGGCCACTGAGGAACACTGGGAATGGAGCTAGCAGTAAAGCTGTGACCAATGATTCAACTGTGAGATAAGAAGTTAGAGCACCTATGAAGACTTATGCCATCTGTGCTCGGGAAGATGTGTCATCCCCTGATGTGATCACTGGTATATTCTCTCTTTATGATACTAATGTAGTTGCATTAATTGATCTTGGATCGACTCATTCCTATATTTATATGAATTTGGTAACTAGTATGAATTTTCCTGTTGAGTCCACTGAGTTTGTGATTAAAGTGTCAAACCTATTAGGCAAGTATATGTTAGTGGATAAAGTTTGCAAGAATTGTCTTTTGATGGTTCAAGGTTGCTATTTTCTGGCTAATTTAATGTTATTACCATTTGATGAATTTGATGCGATTTTTGGTATGGACTGGTTGACATTGCATGATGCCAAAGTAAATTATAGGCAAAAAATTATTGAATTGAAATGTGGAAATGGTGAGGTTCTTTGGGTTGAAATAGATGAATCTAGTGAACTGCCCGTTATGATTTCGTCAATGATAGCTCTAAAGTATGTAAGAAAAGGGCATGAAGCATTTCTTGCGTATGTGTTGAATGCAAAAGCAGCTGAATTGAAGATTGAATCGGTACCGGTAGTTTGTGAATATCTGGATGTATTTCCAGAAGTGTTGCCAAGATTACCACCTATTAGAGAAGTGGAGTTTGCTATTGATTTATTACCGAAGACTGTACCGATATCGATAGCTCCATATGGAATGACTCCCACCGAGCTAAAGGAATTAAAGACTTAGTTGCAAGAATTGATAGATAAGGGATTTGCAAGACTGAGTTTTTCTCCCTGGGGTGCTCCAGTTTTATTTGTAAAGAAGAAAGATGGATCCATGAGACTGTGTATAGATTATCGATAACTCAACAAGGTGACCATAAAGAATAAGCATCCTTTGCCAAGGATTGATGACTTGTTTGACCAGTTAAAAGAGACAACAGTGTTTCCGAAGATAGATTTAAGATCCAGCTACTACCAGTTGAGAGATAAAGAGTCGAATGTGCTGAAAACTGCATTCAGAACGAGGTATGGACATTATGAGTTTCTTGTTATGCCTTTTGGGCTTACTAATGCTCCTATTAATTTTATGGACTTGATGAATCGGATCTTCTGACAGTACTTGTATAAGTTTGTAGTTGTATTCGTAGATGATATCCTGATTTATTCTCGGGATGAGTCCGAGCATGCCGAACATTTGAGAACTGTGTTGTAGATTTTGAGAGACAAGAAGTTATTTTCTAAGTTCAGTAAAAGTGAGTTTTGGCTCCGGAAAGTCAAACTTTTGGAACATATTGTCTTTGCTGAAGGTATAAGGGTTGATCCGAGTAAGATATCGACAATTGTTGATTAGAAGCCGTTGAGGAATGTGTCAGAGGTTAGAAGCTTTCTAGGATTAGCCGATTATTATAGACGGTTTGTTAAAGGATTTTATATGATTCCTACTCTTATGATGAGGTTGTTACAGAAAGATGTCAAGTTCGAACGGACAAAAAAGTGCCAACAGAGTTTTGAGAAACTAAAGGCATTGTTGACTGAGGCTCCAGTGTTAATACAACTTGAGTCAAGAAAAGAATTTGTGATTTTCAGCGACGCATCTTTGAACGGTCTTGAATGTGTATTGATGCAATAAGGCAAGATGATAACATATGGCTCGAGACAGTTGAAATCGCATGAGAAGAACTATCTGATGCAGGATCTGGAATTGGTTACCATTGTGTTTGCTTCGAAAATTTGGCGTCACCATTCGTACAGTGAGAAATGCCATGTTTTTACCGATCATAAGAGTTTAAAGTATTTGATGACTCAAAAGGATCTGAACTTGCGACAACGAAGATGGTTTGAGTTGTTGAAAGATTACGAGCTAGTGATCGATTATCACTCGGGAAAGGCGAATGTAGTCACCGGCGCATTAAGTAGGAAACCCTTGTCCGCCCTGAGAGCTATGAGCACGAGACTAGCTTTGTCTGATGATAGTTCAATTCTAGCTGAGCTGAGAGGTAGACCAATGTTTCTTCAACAAATTTGTGAAGCCCATAGAAGTGATAGTGATTTGCAAACCAAAATAATTCAATGTGAATTGACTAGTGACTCAGATTTTCAAATTGAGGTCGATGATTGTTTGATGTTCCGAGGTAGAGTTTGTGTTCTAAAAGATGCTGAGTTGATTGGAAAAATTTTGCATGAGGCACACAGTGGTTGTCTGTCAGTTCATCCGGGTAGTACAAAAATGTACAATGATTTGAAGAAATTGTATTGGTGGCCTGGTCTTCAGGTTTACTTCAGCCAGTGATGGTACCCAAGTGGAAATGGGATAAGATTACAATGGACTTCGTAACGGGTTTGCCTTTGACCCCGAGAAAGAAAGATGTTGTTTGGGTTGTTGTTGATCGATTGACAAAATAGGCTCATTTTTTTTGGTACGTACCGATTATTCGCTTGATAAGTGATCTCGTGATTTGATGAAGTAATAAAATTAATCGTACCTGAAACTAACTATTATCACGATGAAAAGGCAAGTGCACCTATCGAGTAGTAGTATAGCTAGTGGCAAGACCGGAATATCGAATCCAAGGAACTATGAGTTCTAGTAATGACTTTCTTCCTATTATCTAGCTTAAAAATAAAGGGAGGTTTGTTTCTAAATTAGCTAATCTAAATTAAATTGAAAAGGTAACAAAGAGTAAATTTGGGAAATTGCTTTAGGGAAAACTGGATGATTAAGGCAATACCTATGGAAGAATCCACCTAGACTTCACTTGTTATCTAACCCTGAACCAGATAATTTCTTCATTTGATTTGATCCATAGAGATCCCTAAATTATGTTAATACCTCTGTCGAGGATAAGAACAACTAATTCTAGGTTGATTAACCGAAATCTCTTTCTAATTAAAACCCCTAATCTTGCATTAACTCGATCTATGGCTCCTCATATTAGATTTGACTCTAATCCGGCAGATTTTCGTCGTCCTATGTCTAGGATTATGATCAACTCCACTTAATTGTGTCAGATCTACTCCTATGCAGGGACTTTTACTCCTCTACATAAGTACATTCGACTTAAATCAATATTCTGGATTGGCGGGAATAATGTGTACCCTTGTAGTTGCCTCCTAGGGTCTTTATATAGAGTTTAGAATGTCTTTCTTAGCCCTTAAGTAACCTTTTCCGAGTGAAATTGAACTTCATCACGACAAGGACATGCCCGTGTGCCACACCCGTGTGAATCGATGTGGAGGCCGTGCTCGAGCCTGTTAAAGTGGCACGACCGTGTGACACGCCCGTGTGACGAACTTTCAGGCCGTGTTGATTATTGATTTGGGCCTTATTTACCCGTTTTTGGCCCATTCGTTGTTTTTTTTCTTCCTTATGCTCACCTAAGTATAAAACATGAAATAAAAGGATTAGGAGCACCAAATTCCACAAATTCAATGATAGTTCATCCAGAATTTAGGCTAAGCATGAGGTAAAAATATGTATAATTTACGGTTCATCAATAAGTTAGCTGAACTGTATATTACTGAGATTGTGAGACTACACGAGTGCTTATTTCTATTATTTCAGATAGAGATCCGAGATTTACTTTGAGATTTTAGAAAAAATTGCAAGAAGCTTTGGGGTACAAAATTGAATTTTAGTACAGCATTTCATCTGTAAACGAATGGTCAATCGGAAAGAGTAATTCAGATTCTCGAAGATATGTTTTGATGTTGCGCTCTAGAGGTCGAAGGTAGTTGGAAGAAATATCTACCTTTCGTTGAATTTGCTTACAATAACAACTTTTAGTCGAGTATAAAGATGGTATCGTATGAGGCATTGTATGGCGTAAATGTCAGACTCCTCTGTATTGGACCGAGCTCAGTGAGAGACAAATTCATGGGGTTAATTTAGTTTAGGAAACCGAAGAGAAAGTGAAAGTAATCCGTGATTTTTTGAAAATCGCTTCAGATCGATAGAAGTCATACGCGAATTTGAAAAGAAAAGAGATCGAGTGTTAGATTGGTGATAAAGTATTTCTGAAAGTATCTCTGTAGAATAAGATTCTGAGATTTGGCTGTAAAGGTAAGTTGAGTCTGTGTTTTATTGGTTCGTATTAGTTAATTGAAATAATAGGGCCAGTGGCATATCGGTTAGCCTTACCAACAGAGTTGGGAAGAATTCACAATGCGTTCCATGTGTCGATGTTGCGACGATACCATTCTGATCCTTCACATTTGATTTACCCAACAAAGATTGAGATTCGATCAGATATGGTGTAGTATGAAGAACCGATCAAGATTTTAGCTCGGGAAGTTAAACAGTTGAGAAATAAAAGTACAACCCTAGTAAAAGTTTTATGGCAAAGACATGGGGTAGAAGATGCTACGTGGGAACCTGAGGAAGCCATGAGAAAATAGTATCCAAACCTCTTTTCCAGTAAGATTTTTGGCAACGAAAATCCCTAAAGGGGGAGAGTTGTAATAGCCCGATTTATGGCCAAGTTAGAATAGTGGTTTCAAGACCACGAATCTGAAGTAGAAAAATTTATTGTGATAAAGTTTTAAGGTTTATAGTATGATTGAATGCATGTGTTAAAATCTCATTAAGAAATTTTATGTATAGAGGGTCCAATTTGGCTAGTAGGACTAAATTGCAAAAGGTGCAAAAATATGTGTTCTAGAAGCATTGGGTGCTTATTTGTAATGAAATTGTCAATTAGAGGTCCTTATTTAGTAATTAGACCATTATATATCATGATTGACAAAAATGGACATGGAAGGGTAAATTTTCAAAGAAAAGATTTAAGGGCATTTTAGTCATTTGGTTAATAAAAGAATAAAAAGAAAAATAAAGAAAAAACTTGTCCATCTTCATCAAGCCATAGCCAAAATTCTCAATCTCCATAGCTAGGGTTTCTTCAACTTTCAAGCTTGATAGTAAGTGCATCCTAGACCCGTTTTTAATGCTCTTTACGTTTTTGAGGTCGTTATCACCCGATTTACCTATTTCTACCATTATTTTGAAGTAGGGTTCATGTTTAAAAATTTACCCATGCTAGACATGCATGTATTTTGATGTCTAATGGTAGAATATGATGTTAGATGTGTGATAAACGACTTTTGCTAGGTGAATTTCAGTGAAAATGTTGAAAAGGACCTATTTGCAAAAGTTGTAAAATATGTATAAGAATATGTGAATAAATGGAAAATATGGGCTAGTATGTGTATGTATAAGGTTGGGCTAGGCTTGCATTTTGAGAAGAATGAATACAATTCATTGTACAAGCCTAGGGATTAAATTGTAATTAAGTGAAAAGTTAGGAGCAAAAATTTAAATTTGCTATAATGTGATTTTAGATCGAATTGAATAATGTGATTATTAAATGAGCAAATTTTGTTATTATAGATCAAGAAAGACGAGTTTCTGACCTAGATCAAGGAAAGACCAAAAGATTATGGACTAAATCGCAAATATTAGCTATTTTTGTACCGAGGTAAGTTTATGTGTAAATAATACATCGTTATATTATGTAAAATTTTTAATTATTACTTGAAATTGTGTAACTGACTATGTGAATGAGTTTAATTGCATGAATGAGATAGACGATAATTCGATACGTGTGGAAGTTCGGTACAGACCTTCAAAACATTACAAGATACAAGGTTCATAACATTGAAGCTATCGAGATGTGTTCCCGTGTAAGACCATGTATGGGATATGGCATCAGTATGGTAGTACGTGTAAGACCATGTTTGGGACATGGCGTTAGTACGAGATTTCATGTAAGACCAAGTCCGGGACATGCCATCGATATGAGTTTTTGTGTAAGACCATAGCTTGGCTATTAGCATCGATATTAAATTGCATGTAGACCATATCTAGAATATGGCGTTGTATGACTTATGTATGACTCCCCGAGTATCTTTAGTGATTTCGAGTGGTTCAACGGGCCTAGTTTATATGAGAATGAAAGTACATGCTAAGTAAGTATTACACGTACGTATGAAATGGTTATGAGAGTTTAGTAATGTTCATACCAATTTCCACTATGGATTTCGTATGATTAAGTTATAAATATGATTTTTATTATTTGCATATAAACTTAATAAGCTATATAGCTTACCCCTCCTTTCTTTCCATTGTTTTATAGTGCCGCCAAGCTAGCTCAAGGATCGGGAATCATCGGAGTTTGCATCACACTATCAAGGCTTTATTTTAGGGTATTTGTGATTTTGATATTTTGAAAGTATAGCATGTACAGGGACTTGGTCAATTTGTATATGTGTCATAGTGATTTGGCTAATGATATTGGCTCATATTGGTTATGTGATAATTTTGTATAAGGCCATTTCAAATTGGCTAATGTTGATTATAAATATAATCATATGGTGATGCATTGCATGGATATGGTACTAGCATGATTTGAGTTGATAATTATGGATGTTTGGTTACTTAAGTATGCTATGAGTTGTGTCTTTGAATTGGTATAAATGTTTATGAGTTTCAGGGTAGTAATAGGTTTGGTAAATAGCCTATACATTATCCACACGGCTAGGTACACAGGCATATGTCTAGGCTGTGTGTAACACACGATCAGCTCTATCGGCATGTGAATAGGCCATGTGTCCCCTAAAGCTTAATTTCGAGAAATAGAATGCCCAATATGGGGCACACGGGCAGAGACACGAGGGTGTGTCTCAACTGTGTTGGCGGTACGGCCTTGGACATGGGCGTGTGCCCAGAGCGTGTGAAGTCTGCACCTTAAATGTGAAAATATTCACCACACGGCCTAGTACACGATCGTGTGACTTGGCCATGTGACCTTATTTTGCTGATGATGTCATAAATAGAGAGTTGCACGGGTTGAGGACACGGGCGTGTCCTGAGCCACACGAGCGTGTGTGACCACACGGCTTACTCACACAGGTGTGTGACTTTCTAAAACATGAAAAATTTTCAAACACGAGCGTGAACGATTGGTTATGTTTAAGTCTGATAATGCCTCGTACCCTGTCCCAGCGTCGGACTCAGGTAAGGGGTGTTGCAGGTGGTGTCAATATGCTTACATTTTAAAGAATGAATTTTGTATTTAAACTTGTATTCTTGAAAACATGATTTCCACGAAATTTCAATGAATTCTTTATTGTTCTTAAACTGTATCATTTTATCTAGCATTTAATAACAAATTACTTACATTCTTTATTAAATTAAACTGTAGTTTAAGTTGGTTTACGCCAAATATGGTTTTAGATATATTGATTTTAAGTTAGTGACTCGACATTCCCAGATCTCCTTAAGGGTCGGGTTTGGAGTGTTACAAGTTTAGTATCAGAGTTAAGGGTTAGTCAATTCTTGAAAGATCGAAGACAGTGTCACACCCTTTCATGCATAGTACACCTCTAGCTTAGTCTTTAATATTTTGTACTAAGATAACTCTTCTTTTGTAGTGAGATAAGAAAATGTCTAATAGTTTCAGATAAGCTGCCGATGAGGAAATGGAAAGTCTTATCCCCACTCAAGAATAAATTATTACTACCAACAACAATGTGGGAATACAGGAAATGCACTTAGAAATATGTTCTTCACAATGATGACTCAACTATTTGATCAATTTACGGGAAACAATCAAGAGCAACAGCCTCAACAACTGCAACACCCTCCTCAAACCAAGCTTGAAGTGGTTCATCCAACTCAGCTTGCTCTAACTATACCTGCTACGGCTTCCCCTAAGGTTGATTTTGTGAGAGAGATTTTAAAAAGCGGCACCAAGGAATTCATTTGTGATAAAGTAGCTGACTGTACTGTAGCCTAGTAGTGATTATCTCAGTTGTGTAGGGTTGTTAAGGAACTTAAATGTCACCCTGAAGATAGCCTCAGATGTGTTGTATTGTTGTTGGAGGGAGAAGCTTACCAATGGTGGAAAACCTTTCTTTGTTCTACCGTAGAGCAAATGATTGACTGGGATTTTTTCCTAGAAAAGTTTAGAGAAGTATATGTCAATCAAATGTTTGTTGAGTAGATGAAGAAAGGATTTTTTTAATCTGAAACAAGGCAGAATGTCTATTAGGGAGTATGAATGTGAATTCCTTTGATTCAGTTGATATGCCAAAAATATGTTTCAGACAGAAAAAGAGATGTGTGATAAGTATGAATGGGGAATCAAAGATGAAATCCATGCTTTGGTGGCAGCTTTAGAATGTAAGACCTTGGCAGAGATGACAGCCAATACCCAAAATATGGAATCAATTATCAAGGATAAAAGTAAGAACTTTGAGAGAGAAAGAATGAAAAAAGGAAGAGTAAGTCCTCTACCTCCATCCAATTTAAAAAAAAAAACAAACAAAAGACCAAAATTTTTTAGTTTCAAGGAAAGATTCACAGTTCACAAGCTACAAACATGAAGTGCTTAGCAAGCCAGCTTCTTCTATGGCAAGTTCTAGTAGTTCCAGAAAGGTAAAAGGTGAATATGATTATTGTGGTAGGTGTCACGCTAGTGAGTGTAGGAAGAAATTGGAAGCTTACTTTGGTTGTAGGTCCAAAGGCCACTTGGTTAAGGATTGCCCATCTAAGTCTGTATTTAGCACTGACCAATCAGTTAGAAGCCCACAAAAGTTTCAACATGAGAATAAATCTGAGATGGCAACTAAATCTAGCTCAGTATAGGGATCATATAAGATGAATTTTAGTAAGATTAGTTCTGATGCTTCAACTTGAGCCTATGTGATAAAGGCTAAGGAAGATGTGGATTTACCTCAGGTTATAACTAGTAATTTTTTCTGTTATTGGTAATAATATTTATGTTTTGATGATCCTAGTTCTACTTATTCTTACATATGTACAAAGGTCAAAGAGGGTCTTAGTCTTGAGATAGAGTACTTTGAAACCAATATGCTAGTAACAAACCCTTTTGGTCAAAGTACTATAGTGAATAAGTTGATCAACAATTGTCTATTGGCTTTTGGTGAACACGTATTTTTGTGGTCTTGTTATTTTTGAGTTTTCAAGTGTTTGATGTCATTTTGGGATTAGATTGGATGAGCAGATATAATGCTATGGTTGATTGTCGAACTAGAAGTGTACGCCTAGTGAGTGCTAATGGTAAAAAAGATATTGATGTCTGGTAAACAATTAGAATTGGCAAACACAATCTTTTTGCAATGTCCACTAGGAAAAAGATTGTTCAAGGTGCAACTACTTATCTGGCGTACATCATGGATACGCTGAAGTCTAGGAGCGAGATTAGTCAACTTTCAGTGGTGAGAGAGTTTTTAGATATGCTTCATGAGGAACTTGCTAGAATACCTCTTGAGAGAGAGAGATGTACTTATCAATTGAGTTGGAACCTAGAACAACTCCTGTATCGCGTACTCCTTATAGAATGGTGCCATTGGAGCTTAAATAATTAAAAGAAAAATTGCAAGATCTATTGAACAATAGTTTTATTAGGTCGAGTGTGTCACCATGGGGTGCGCCAATTTTGTTTGTTAAGAAGAAGGATGGATCTATCCGCCTATGTATAGACTACTAATTGGCTATTTAACATCACAACAATAATGTGCAAGCGTACACTGTCCATGCAAGTATAGTAGACAGATGTGAGTCTGTCGGATATCAATCCCACAGGGATGGGTGTCTTTTGTCTATTAATGTCGATGCAATAATTGGATATAAATGAGAAAAATTGTGAGTATAGTTGTCGATGCAATAACCTTAAAAATAATAAAATAAAATATGATAATGATAAACTGGGATCCCCAACATGAATCTTCAGCAGAATACTAAGTATTCACAAGGTACAAAAGTATAGGTGATTATCGAGGCAATAAAATTCAATGTATATCTTACCCAGCGTTACTCCTCTATTTAATCTGAGACTTAAACATGCATATTAACTTTACCTTCTGATAATGGCAATATGACACTATTAAGAACAAGTGGACTAAATTCCTTTAATCCTTATTCAACTTCCATTGAAATGCTTGTTGGCTCAAATTTTCATTACACTTTCCAATGTCAGTGACTACAATAACACTTCCATGTTAAAAAACATTCAAACCCCAAGATTGAACAATAAAAGAATGATTAAAAAAGATAACATTTCACCAAGAATTCATCAGTACTTCCATACAATTAGAAATCAGAGAGTAATCACCAACATTTAGAAAGAAATAAGAAAGAATCGAATGGAGATACTATCTCTAGAAAACTCGGCTGAATCTCTCTATTCCTTCTTATCGCGCACTTAGGTCTCCTTGTCAAGAGCTATTCTGCATCTGGTTTTCATGTTGGCTCACCAGTGAGAGGTTTTAAGCTGTCATGGCTGCATGCTTCAAGGTAAGATGATGATGGAGACAAAAAAAAAGCTCTCTTTTTCTTCTTATGTCCACCTTTTATGTCCTCTTCCATCAGTACAGGTGTCCTTTCTTCAAAATTATCCTATCATTGTACGTATATGTTGGTTATGCTAGACTGGAAAGCTTACATAGTTTTGGTTCTTACCAGATAGCTATCAGGTGCGGTGACAATTCTGGACACAATCTGGGATTAACTCATCCAATGACATTAATGCAATAAGATATCAAAATTAAGGATAAAATATACTAGGATTCACTAAGTTATAAAATGCAATTTACTAAACTGAAAATGTTAAAATGTATGCTAAGAATAACTAAATAGAAAGAATTTAACTAATAAGTAAGGGGGAAAACCTATGTTCTTTCTAGTGCTATCACATTGTTCTTTTTAGTGCTATCACACCCCAAACTTGAGTTTTTACTTATCCTCAAGTAAAACAAAAATTAGCAAGTCTACAAAAAATTTTACTAAGGCAAATGATCATTCTAGCAACTTGAACCCTCTAAATTCCCAATGGTTGAATCATATTTAAATGAAAGAATATTGCATCGACAATTCATAAGCATGAATGAATAAGGTTGTAACTTCATGAATGAAAGCATCATGCTTCAAACCCTAAGTTCTATCTACCATTACAACATTTATTATACAATACTAAGTATATATATACATATTTTCCCTTTTTTTTTTTGAATAAGGGATAACATTGCATTAAAGTACCCTTGTTCCTGAGAAGTAATGATAGGGTGGAACAAACCTCCAGGGAGTACGTAATTGTGCCAACACACACTCATGCAGCAACAACCTTTGGCCAGATTGATTTTTCTAACGCTTGTATTGGAGTGTTCCCTTTTTAAAATTCCATACTACACCCATTTTGGAGTGTCTCTACTTTATTACTATATATACATATATAAACAGCTGTAAAAAGTAAATTCATTCAAGATTTAAGGAATGATGGCAGTAATCTATTACTAATTCAACCTAATCCATTCATTAAAGAATTAAAGCTACAACCTTTTGTTAAATTTATCAAACTCATTCATTGCTAATTTACATGATTTAGGAATTAAGCATCGAATGTAACAAAAAATTTTGAACAATTTTCATTAACTATAATTAACCTTGCATGCTTTATTTTCTATTTTTTATTTTTGAAATATGGATGCATTTCTAAGCCCCATGTGCATTCCCCCAAACATAAAGTTTGCATTGTCCCCAATAAACTAACATCAAAATATAATGATAATAAAAATGTAATGACAATATATACTTGCCAAAATAAAACCTACAGCTACATGTAATGCATAAATACTATAACTAAAGCATAAAATAAACTAACTCAGTTATCCGCAACCGTCGATCTGGCTGCATGATGTTTCTTTCTCCTCCTTCTTTCATTTTCTATCCTTGGAGTGCTTTCTTTTCTTTTCTTTTCTTTGGGCTTTGCATGGTCTTCGGATTGCTCCTCAATGCCCGATTCTACCCCAGAATCTTCGACTACTGTTTATCTAGGAGAGGCCACTTGGAGTGGTCCAATGTAGACCACTATTGCCAATGAATTACACTGCTCCTCACTAGTTACTTCAGCAACTTTCACCAGTCTCACTCTACTTCACTCTAAATTATCAATATTTGCACCTATAGACTCGGGTGTGGTGATAATCTTCTAAAAAAATCTTCATCTTCTTTTTCTTTATCATTTATCTTCTTTCTCAACAACCACTTCCTCTTCTGCAACAACTTCCTCTTCTGTAGTAGCAATTTCCTTCTCAACAACAATGTCCTCTTAATCAGCAAAAATACCATCCTCAAACAAGCTATCAATCTTTCACAGGCATTCTTTAATGTCCCTGGATTCCTCTTCTTTCTCAGTATCAAAGACCTGCACAATGGGTAGGGATGTCACCAGTCTATCTCGATCTTCTAATTTGTCATTCAAGGAAGATGGATCATAATTGTGAATGATTGGTGGAAACACAAGAAATTCCAGTAGTAGTGATGGGTTCGGTTGGCCTAATATGGCTACAATAGAACTGTTCAAGGCTCTGATATAAGAATAGAACAAATTCTACAATTTCTCTATATCTTCAATTGTAGCCATAAGCCGATTCTGCCTGTTGTTGATGGAATTGATCATTTTTTTTCGACATCCTTCAATTTGTGCCATAATGATGTCTCTACATGCAGGTTTACTCCTTTGTTGTCGACTTTAGCTTTGCACTTTCTTATCTTGCTGGTCTCCGCCTCCTTTAGTATCAACATGTCTTTGCCTCGAGTCATTCCTTCTACAGAGGCTTTATTGATTTGGCCCTTATTTTTCAGGACTTCCTCACCAGTACGAGGCATTATTCCTCTTTGTTGGCACAATAACATCACTAGTGATGGGAAAACCAAGATCCCAGTTTGCCTTGTGGCGTAGTCAGCTATTTCTTGGTGAAGTATTGTGCCCACATCAATTTTTCTGCCATTGACAATAGAATGTATCAGACACATTCTATCTAGGGTAACGATGGTGTTTTGAGTGGAGTGCTTTAGCCTGCAGTTGACAAATGAAACCAAATTTTCCTTATAGCGTCAAGAAGCAATGGTGCATTGTATAGTTCTTTTGATGGGAACCTGTCCAAATTGCTCCCTTGACACACAAGACTCAACAAGTCTAATCTTTCATTTATGATGTCATCTATGAACTCAGAGTGTTCGTTGACATCGACCTTAGTGTTGTACAACTCATTGATTGTTGTAGTCACTACAACAAAATAGGCTTTTAGAGGTGTTTTTAGTGGCGTTTGGACCAAAAAGGCCACAAATGTTATACATTAATGGCGCTAATCAGAAAATGCCGTAAAAGATTAAAGCTATAATGGCGTTTATGACAAAAATGTTGTAAAAGGTAAGCAAAAAAAAAATAATTTTACTTTAAACAGAACGACGTCGTTTTAGTGGTATTAGCGGCACTAAGTGAAAAACACCGCAATAGGTTGAGCTTTAGCGACGCTAAGAGAAAAACATCGTAAAATAATCGTTTTACTTTAAACAAAACGGTGCTATTTTTAGTGGTGTTTTTAGTGGCATTAGCAGTGCTACATGAAAAACACCGTAATAGGTCAAGCTTTAGCAAAGCTAGGTGAAAAACACCACAATAGGTCAAGCTTTAGCGGCGCTAGGAAAAAAACGCCGCAAAAAAATCGTTTTACTTTAAACAAAATGGCGCCATTTTTAGTGGCTTTTTTTAGTGGCATTGGCAGAACTAGGTGAAAAACGCTGCAAAAGGTCATTTTGTTTTAATTGAAACGGCGTCGTTTTGCTCTCCTCAATTTTATCCCATCCTATATACCCGAAATCCCTAAAATTTCCCCCTAAAGCTAAATCATCCAAATCATTCATCTTCTATTTATCAAAAATTAATAAATCTTATACTGATATAAGTGATTAATCTTAATTTTTTTAATTGAACTGTATTGCGGTGTAAGTTTAACTTTAAGGTTTCAATGTTAGCTTCTATAGTTATGACAAGGGTTTAGGGTTTAGGGATGTAGGGTCTAAGGAATATGGTTTTAGGTTTTAGGATTTATGATTTTAAGGATTAAGGTTTATGGTTTAGGACGTAGGGTTTTAGGGTTTTGATAAAAACATCGTAAAAAATCAATTTATATTTAAATAACTTTAAATTTTAAAGATTTCAGATTTTAAATAACTTTAAAGATTTCAAATTTTATATAATTCTTTTAAATATTACTTAAATTTTTAAAAATATTTTATTTAAATGAAAAAATAAAATACTATTAATTAAAATAATTTTAAAATTTTTTGGGTATATAACTGATTGTTTTTTAATTTATATATTAAATAATTTAAAATTTTAAAGATTTGAAATTTTATCTAATTCTTTTAAATATTACTTAAATTTTAAAAAATTATTTATTTAAAAATGATAAGAAAGATATAATAATTCAATACAAAAATTGTAAAATAGTCAAGCATTATCGGCGTTTATGAGAAAAATGCCACAAAAAAATAATTTTATTTTAAACAAAACGGTGTCGTTTTACCATAAAAACCACTAATTTTTAATTTTCATTGAAACGACGCCATTTTATTTCTCCCCCTATTCCCTTTTCTTTCCCGATTCCCTTTTCTTTCTCAGCCTGTTCTTCTTTTTCTCTCCCCCGATTCCCTTTTCTTTCCCAATTCCCTTGAAACTTTCTCAACCTTTCTCAACCTGTTCTTCTATTTTATACCCGAAAATCCTCTCAACTTGTTATTCTATTTTATTTATTAGTGTGTTCTTTGATTTCCTGAAACTCTAAACACCAAGTTCCCTGACGCCTAGCCACTCTACCCAATAGCGAACTCAGTCTTAGTAAGTATGTGAGGTTCTTGATGTTTTTTTGTTTGGGTTTGTTGAAATTCACTGCCTTTAATTTTCAATCGTGTTAAAAATTTAAAAATTTTAATTTGGGTTTTTCATTTCTATTATATTAGTTTTCAATCGTCTAAGAAATTTTTGATTTTTTTTGTTTGGGTTTCTTATTTCTATTATATTAGTTCAATTTTTTTTTTTAAATTTGGGTGCTATCGGTTACTTAGATTCTTCCTTGTCAAGAGGCTCCTGGAAAAGGGACACATTGTTCACGCAACTATGAGGAATTTCGGTTAATTTTTTATCTTCCTTTTTAGTTTAGCAATCTTGGCTTTATCTTAAGGTAGCAATTATACTTCTAAAATAGATCTCCAATCTTTTATTTATTTATAAATGCTTTTTGTCTTTCTTTTTTACACCCTTTTGTGCTTTTTTTTTTTATTTTCTTCTCTTCAACCTTTCTTTCATCATTTTCCAGAATTCTTTGTTATTGTTACAAACCAAAAACTGCATAAATAAATTGTTCGGCTAAAATTTGTGACTTTGATAGTTTATTTCATGCTATTTGAACCCTAAATTAATAGGCTTGTATTGATTCTTTACAAATGTTTCCATAGTCTATGTTACATTGACTCGGATGTGAGAATTAGGTATGTGTTTGATACAAGTTTGCTCAATTTTTATTATGTTCTTTTCATGTAGTCGGAGGTTTCGGAACAATGCATCTACAACTACCATAATAGTTGGCTGGCTCTTTCATTGATTCATTGGAGGAATCCTCCCATGATCCCATAATTTGAAACTGCAAGTTATGTAACACCCCAAACTCGGCCTGGACGTTATGGCCGGATATAACGATGTCACATGATAAAGTGTTTGAAAATTGTATAGTCGTGAAAACCATTTTCATTGAATTACTTTTCTTTAACTTTTATTAGTCCGAAAAAAAAGTTTAACCCATCTAATCGATTGTTTAAAACTAAACTCTTTGTGGAAGCTTTATAAATAGTTTGAGGAACCGTGTGTTTTGAGAAAACATTCGTTTTTTAAAAAACTCGAGTTTTCCTACGACAAGCAGTTATAAACCATAAAATAATATAAATAATTTGAGGAACCATGTGGCCACCGCTGAGTCTCTGCCGCACCGACCCAACAGTGTGTAATTCCCATAGAAATAACAAACAATATGCAGATAAAAACAGTCTGAGCATAAGCCCTTTTTAGTATCAGTAACAGTTTGGGCTTAGCCCATTTCAGTACAGTAATAGTTATGCAGTAGGGCCTTAGCCCATCATAGTAACAGTAAAGGTTAGGCGGTAATCAGTAACAAAGTCCTACCCAACCAACCGCTATACACTATCTCCGTCCAACCCTGCACTCATGTGCGGAATAAATCACCCACCCATCCTTACACTTACAAATAGTACCGAATGCGGCATAAAACAGTAATTTGTAGCTGAGTTGCCAGTATATTAGGCTTAAAGCCTTTCGGTACACTTCCTCCGAATATATCATCCCAACCCAATGCAATGCAACATACAAAAGTGACATGCTTCTATGCAATTTTAGTACACAGATATTAACATGCTCAGTACATATATCAATCAATCAATTACACTGCCCATGTGACCTCCCCGTGTGGGCCCACATGCCCGTGTGGCCCACACGACCAAAATTTCCCTTGGCCTTGTGGATCACACGGCCTGGCCTAAAGTCCCACACTCCCGTGTGGATCACTTGTGTGGCAACACGGCCCAAAATAGTCTAGCTCGTGTCTCGCACACGGCCTATCTGGCCATCACACAGCCGTGTCCTTCGCGCATGGCCTTGCCTCATCGATTACACAGCTGTGTTGGGGCACACAGCCTACCACATGCCCGTGTGGCGTCGACAATGAGGTTTTTGGCTTTCACTGAACCCTGATTGCTACATTATCAGGTACAAACCTGGTATCGTTTTGATGCCTAATCACTCCCGAGCACTTCAAGGTGTAAAATCACGATACTCAACATCAATTTAATGGATTTACAAGTGAATTGACAACCAAGTATGAACAGAAACCCAACTTACCACCCACATAACACTCTGTTTAACTATTGTTAAGACGAGAACACTGAATTCACCAGTTTGAGCCTCCCTCTACGCCTAAATCGTAGAGAATAAACATTACCACTTGAGTCGCTAAGAGATTCATGATAGAAAAGAAGAGAAACACTTACTGAAACTAAGCCAGCACTAATTGCGTGCGAAAACGAAGGAAAACAAATGGATTAGGGAAAAATCAAGAAGAAGAAAAAGAACAGAAAGATGGAAAACTCAGAGAATTTCGACAAGAGGAAAGGGAGAAGAATAGATGGAAAAAAATTTTAGAAAAGAGAGCCAAAATTCAGTTATGGGAAAAAATAAAATAAAAGCCCGATAACCCCAAAAATCCCTTAATCTTCTCCCCTAATTCCCACTACACATCCACCACTTAGAATCCACCTATACACAACTCTATCCCAAAATCTGAGAAAAAAATAATACCTTGCCTGTACAGGGATTCGAACACAAGACCTCCATCATAATAACACACCACTTAACCACCAGACCAGCAGGCCCATTCTGATGTAATTTACCCAACATTTAAACTTAAGACCTTTAGGCCGAGTTAAGGTTGTTTTTATAAAAATTCTAAAATTTGCCCAAGTCATGACTTGAACTTATGACCACCCCCGCACACCCCGAACACTTAACCACTGAAGTAGACAAATATTTATGTCACAAATCCACAAAAACAAAAATAGAAATTTTGGGGCGTTACAATTCCACCCCCTAAAAGAAAATTTTGTCCTCGAAATTTACCTAGTCAGAATAAATGAGGATACTGGTGACGCATTGCAACCTCAGGCTCCCACTCACGATCCAGAATCTGAACTAGCTCCTCCTCAAAGGTCAAGTCTGGCCTAACTTCAATTTCCTCAATAGGGACAATGTGAGTAGGATCAGAGCGACAGCGTCTCAACATAGAGACGTGGAATACGTCATGAATACGATCCAACTCTAGAGGTAGCTCTAACTGATAAGGAGCCAATCCCACCTGCTTTAAAATACGGTAAGGTTCAATAAATCTAAGGCTCAACTTGCCCTTACGACCAAACCTCAGTATCTTCTTCCATGGCGAGACCTTGAGAAATACGAAGTCCTCCACAGAATACTCAATGTCATGCCTTTTTAGATCTACATAAGAGTCTACCTGTCAAAAGCCGCTTTCAGTCGATCCCGAATCAGTATAACCTTATCCTCTGTCTCAAAAACTAACTTAGGACCCAGAACACGTTGCTTGCCCAACTTAGTCCAACATAGAGGAATGCGACACTTACAACCATACAGTGCCTCGTAAGGTGCCATCTGGATGTTAGACTGGAAGCTATTATTATAAGCAAACTCCAGTAATGGCAGATAATCCTCCCAACTGCCTCAGAAATCAATGACATAGCTCCTTAACATATCCTCCTGTAACACCCCCCAAACCCAGCCCAGACGTTATGGCCAAATCTGGCGTGTCAAATCAACGATGAGTTGAAACACATTCCTTAGTTGTTACAATTAGAGTGAGTATGCAAAACCGTTGTTGAAAGTTTGGAAAGAAAACTAGGTTTTTAAATTGGCGAAAGTCCTATCCACTACCAGTTTATAGTTTATTTCATTTTAAAGTCTTTATTTGTCATTAAGTTACTTTTTTTTCTACGTGTGTTATACGTTGAAATCGTTGCTTAATTTTAAATAAAACCCGTTCAGCCTTATTCTATCCATTTTAAGCAAGTTATAAATAATTAAATAAAAACCAAAATAAAAATACTTAAAAACGGCCTTATTACAAATCAAAACCGAAAGGAAATAATTTAAATAAAATACTGAAAATAAAATAACTTAAGTAAAATTAACCAAATGCAGTCCCCATGGCCACTCTGAATCCCTCCAACTCCAAGTCCACTAGTTTAGGGCTCACCTGCATAGATGAAAGGCAAGGGGGTGAGTTTGGAAAAGTCAGTGTGTAAAGTAAACCCAACCAAAGCCCAAATCAGTTCAAGCTTTATTGGGCCTAGGCCCTATCCAGATTCAGTATTAACTGGGCCTTAGCCTTATTCAGCAAATAGTATTAACTGGGCCTTAGCCCTATTCAGAATTCAGTACAGCCCTTAGGCCTATTACAGTAACAGAACAGAAATTACGCATGTATGCAAAGCCCAGCCCAAATCCAGCCCTACACACCATGTAGGAAATAACTCGACCCACCCAGCCCTACACACCACAGTCGCAGCATAGCTGCTTTATCAGATAACGTGGCCAACCCACAAACAGTAAAACGAGGCAAAGCCCCTCAATAATAGTGGCATTGCCACTTAGCACTTCCTCCATCAAAACCCAAGCCCATGCAACAGTATAATATGTCATGGCATACAGAAAACAGATTTAACTTAGCATGCATTTCAGTCAAGTTTAGCCCTAGGGGTAAAAGGGTCTTTTTGCACCTAGGGGTGAAATAGTAATTTTCCACCCTTAAGGGGTATTTCAATAAATTTACCAATTTTTAGGGTTTTATGCACATTTCACTTGTTAATAGTCCAAAAATCATCTATGCAACTTATTTAGCCCATTTAGTCCAATTAGGGTTATCGGGCCCTAAACCCCTAATGGGCCCTACGGTGTCCACTAACTACTACGGCCCGCTAAGCCCAAATTTCCACATTCGTTTTAGCAGTCTTAACATTCAGATTACTAGGGTTCATTTATCGCTCGTTTCAACCCATATGGGCCCGTAAGCCCATTGGGCCCAAATATAGCACCTCAAGGCCCAAATCCACCAATGTGCACGAAATCGCGTGCACACCCTCCTTACCGTTTGCGATTACAGATTTTACCGAGTCAACTAACCCACGAGCATTCACACGCTCGCAAGCCCTTAAAATGCCAGAATTTTAGCATTTCAGCTTTTCGGCTTTTGTCGATCTAGTCTACTAGTGGGTGTCGTTTACACACTTGATTTGCGATATACGTTGACGAGATCTCCCACGTAATTCACCTATAATCGTTTCAATCCACATGTCACTAAAATCTAATTGAATAACCGACATCAATGCAACATACCTATTCGGCCAACACCCACTAAGACCCTTAATCCCTTACCTTTGCCGAAAATAGTGACTAGATCTAGCTCTAGTTGCTCCAATGGTTCTAACCTCCAATACTTCTTGATCGACGGCCTCCGGTCCATACTAACACATAATAAATTGATAAGTAAAACCAATAAACCCTTTAGCCTTAGTCGACAGCCACCCCTCTGATGTTAGGGGTTTCGGCTTTTCTTGAACCACAAGTTATTGAATGGAAAGGAGATCCGAGTACTTACCGGAGATCTACTCGTCAAAGAACGCTTCAAATCCTTTTTTATCCCAGATTTGACGTAGATCTAACCCCAAGATACAAGTAGAGAACAGATCTAAGAGATCTAAAGGTTCAATTCCTGAATCACTATGAATATGGAGGTTTCGGCTTTTGTGTAATGAAGGAGAAGAAAGTTAGAAGTTTTGTAATGGAAAAGAGAAAATGTCGACAAGGGTTAGGGGGTTGTGGGATTCGACAAATTCGACTAAAGAAAGACTGGGGTTTCGGTCAAGGGAGAAAATGACAAGAGAAAATCCAAGGCCGTGATATTTCGACTTCTGTGGAAATCGATCAAGAAGAGTTTGGCTAAAAAGGTTTAGGTTTTAGTTTTGAAGCAATCGGCTAAATGGGGTTTGAGGAGATCAATGAAGAAAAAGAACAAGAAGAAAAAAAAAGAAGGGAAGAATGAGGAGAGTAGATTCAGCTAGAGGGAAGAAATCGGCAAGGAAAAGCTTAAGATGTAGGGTTTCAGCTTTTAGAATAGAAAAGAGAGGAAAAGTGTGAACGAAAGAGCCCTAATTGCTTAAACCTACTTGGCAATCAAAGTAATTGTCAAAAATCCCAAAAGCTAACCTCAAGAAATCAACACCCAACTAGCTCCTAATAGCGAAATTACAACCTTCCAAAGCCCTAGCCGAAAGTGCTACATCAAAGTCCCTTGGCCGGCCACCTCGTGCTTCAATTTGAAATTCCTAAATTCTCTTCCACTTATCCTCCTTGATCTAATCTCATGAGCATCTCAAACTCTTCCTATCAGAGTTTCACTTGGAGTCCATCATATGCCTCGCACATGCATTAAAAATAAAATAGCACTTTGCTTACCATGGGACTTGAACTCAAGCCCTTGCACAACTTCCACACGCCACCCTTGTCCTCTAAGTGGCTTTACATTGCCATCTTACCACTGGCTCCTTTGTGTCTTAAATTACCCACTTTTTCTTAAAAGCCCACTTACTCAAGGCCCCCTTCTCTTTAAGTCTATAATCTTAAAATTCTACCGGGTTTTAACTTAGGCTTGGGCCTTCTAAAGGCCCACTAACATACCCAAAGCATAAATTATACAACCAGACAACCAAATTTTAAGTTCACACCATAATCGCATAAAATCCCTAAAATCCTAAAAATTAGGGCGTTACACCTCCAATATCTAAATCACCCACTCAGATTGACTATCGGTCTGAGGATGGAATGCAGTACTAAAGTCCAACCTAAACCCAAAGCCTCATGCAACTTCATCCAAAACCAAGATGTGAAGCGAGGATCCCTATTAGAGATGATCGACACCGGTACTCCATGCTATCTCACTATCTCTGAAATATAAAGCTTTTCCAACTTCTACAGAGAATAATTCATACGAACCAGTGTGAAGTGGGTGAACTTGGTCAATCAATCCATGATGACCCATACTAAATCCTTCTTAGTGGGTGTTAGAGGTAACCCACTAACGAAGTCCATGGTTACTCGCTCCCATTTCTAAAGAGTAATCTTAACCGGCTGCAACAAACCCGAAGGTAACTAATGCTCAGCCTTAACTTGATGGCAAGTTAGATATCTCCCCACAAAGTCAGTAACCTCCCGTTTCAATCCTAGCCACAAATATAACTCATGGAGGTCTCGGTACATCTTATTTTCGCCAGGATGCATAGCATAAGTGCTACTATACGCCTCTCTTAGTATGGACTATCTCAAATCAAGGTCACTTAGCACAGATATCCGTCCACGAAAACACAACAAACCCTCAGAGTTCAATCCAAAATTTGTAGTGCTACCCCTTTCAATTTTTCGGAACCAATGACCCAAGGACTCGTCCTCCAACTACTTACCCATAATTTGTTCAATTCATGTTGGCTTAACCTGAAGCTCGGCTAATAAGCTACCATCCTCAAATGAGCTTAAGCGAGCAAACATTTCCCTCAAATCGGTCATAGCTCTACGGCTCAGTGCATCAGCCACCACATTGGCCTTACCAGGGTGGTACTCAATAGTGCAGTCATAGTCCTTAAGCAACTCAATCCATTTACGCACCTAAGATGATACACTTCTCACCATATAGATAATGCCTCCAGATTTTCAATGCGAATACTACAGCTGCCAACTCCAAGTCATGCATCAAATAATTTGCCTCATGAGTCGTAAGCTGACGAGACACATATGCAACCACTTTACCATCCTGCATCAACACACATCCTAAACTGACGTGTGATGCATCACTATAAACTATAAACTCCTTTCTAGGCTCAGGCTGTATCAGGTTAGAAACCTCAGTCAATATAGTCTTGAGCTTCTCAAAGCTCTCTTGCTGCGTATTAGTCCACTCAAACGGTACACCCTTACATAGCAGCTTAGTCAAGGGTGCTATAATCAGTTAGAAGCTCTCCACAAATTGCTGATAATAACCCACCAATCCTAGAAAACTGTAGATCTCAGACATGTTCCTAGGCTGCTTCTACTCCAACACAGCTTCAATCTTCCGAGGATCTACTCGAATCCCCTCAGCAGAAACCACGTGACCAAGAAATGTCACCTCACGTAGCCAGAACTCGCACTTAGTAAACTTAGCATAGAGCTACTTCTCCTTCAAAGTCTGTAGAACAACTCTAATATGCTCGTCATGCTCATCCTCCATCTCGAGTAAACCAATATATCATCGATAAACACCACCACAAATCGATCCAGATAAGGTTGAAATACTCTGTTCATCAGATCCATGAAATCCACCGGTGCATTAGTCAGTCCAAATGGCATCACTAAGAACTTATAATGACCATAACGAGTCTTGAATGCCGTCTTATGTACGTCAGCCTCCTTTACCCTTAACTAATGGTACCCAGATCGGAGGTCAATTTTAGAGAATATCGAAGTTCCATGAAATTCATCAAATAGATCATCTATCCTCAATAGGGGGTGCTTGTTCTTAATGGTCAACTTGTGCATGGATCCATCCTTCTTCTTTACAAACAGTACCAGTGCTCTCCATGGAGACACACTAGGGCAGATGAACCCACGATCCAAAAACTCCTAAATCTGAGGTTTAAGCTCTGTAAGCTCCTTCGGTGCCATCCGATAAGGAGCGATGGACACCTGAGCTGTACCAGGAAAGAGCTCTATCCTAATCTCCACTTCACGACTCGAAGGTAATCTAGGTAGCTCCTTAGGAAAGATGTCCAGAAAATCCTTTACCATTATGATATCCTTAACAGTTGAATCCCCAATATCAGGAACACTTACATAGGCCAAGAATGCCTCACATCCCTTATGAACCAACTTCTGTACCACTAGTGCAGAGATCACATTCGACAAATAATTTCAGCATTCCCAATCAAGACCACCTCATTATCCTCCTCAGTTCTCATCGTGACCCTCTTAGTCACGTAATCCAAGCTAACACGGTGCTTAACCAGCCAGTCCATTCCTAATATTAAGTTGAACTCCCCAAAAGGAAGCTCTATCAGGTCAGTCAGAAAGATTGCCCCTTGAATCTCTAAAAGGACACCTCTAAACAACTTGTTAACCCTTATAAACTGCCCCAACGGACTTAGTACAATAACCTTACTCGTAGTGCTCTCAACCAGAATCCCAAAGTTTTCCGGCATGGTACAGGCTATATAAGAGTGAGTGGATTCTACATCTATCAAAGCAATATGAGGCACATCATGAATAAAGAACGTACTCGTGATGACATCCAGAGCATCTCCATCCTCTCGGCGATGTACAGCATACACTAGAGTCGACTGTCTCACTTCAATTGTTCAACACCTCTACCCGGTGGTTTCTGCCCACGGCCTCAACCATTACCACCCCTAGCCTACCCATGGCCTCTTTGTGGCTGTTGTGCTACCCGCTATGGTTGTGCAGCACCAGTACCCGGAGCTTGCATCAGATCGGGTCTCCGCCGACACTCTGTAATATGGTGCTCAAATGAACCACACCTCAAGCAAGCCCCAGTCCTTCTCCAGCATTCGCCCTAATGGCGTTTACCATAATCAGTACATGGTTACAGCCCAGTAGCAGTAATATTAGCTCTGGCCTTTTCTTTAAGCCGTTGTACGAAACTCAAGGGCTCCGAATCCCTCTTGTTCCTACCTCTCTCTCTGTTGCAGTTCTGGCACTCTGTACGCTTAACTTTCTCGGTGATCTTCACCTTCTCAACTAGTGCAGTAAAATCTCACTCCCTCTATGGAGATATCAAAACCCTCAAGTTATCTCTGAGGCCATCCTCAAAGTGAACACATCGCTCATACTCAGATGCCACCATACCTCGCGCATAGCGGCTCAATCGCAGAAATTCGACCTCATACTTAGCCACTGATCGATCTCCTTGAGTCAGATTTAGAAACTCTCTCCTATAGGCATCCACATAGTTTGCCTCCACATATTTCCCCTGGAAAGCAATCTTAAAGAAATCCCAGGTCAGACATTCGGCCTGAGTGCCCTCCTTAATAGTAAGCCACCACTGATACGCCTCATCACACAACTGCGACACTACACCCATTAATTTCTGCTCATGGGTGTAATCTAGATTGTCCATGATACTTTCTGTGGCCTCAATCCAGTACTCAACCATATTAGGGGAAACTCTAGTGACACCCTTGAAAAGCTCAGTTCCATTGATCGGAGTCATTTTGTAATTGACCCTCGGCCTCCAGATACAATATTGGGCCCAACGACCCTCTCTAAAATCCTTAGCATAGTCTAAGACAGGGCGTTGTCCCCAGCCATGCGATCTTAAGACCCAGTCTCAGTAACAGGCGACTCTAGCATCTCACTCGTATCCAAATTAGGTAGGTTTCCAATTGATGAGGTCTCAACTCGAGCCCCTCTACGGCCTCTAACACAGCCTCTAGCACCCCATCCGCGGATACCTCGTGTGTTCAGAACTACTTGAATTATCTGTATTAGAAATTTTATGTATCAGTTACAGTTCAATATTTATTAACAGATGTTTTATGTAGAGAATTTCAGTAATTCAGAGTTTATTTTCGTATATCACAGTCTTTAACAGGTTTCCATAGCTTCAGTTTCACTGCAGTTTTCAGAATATACTGACTAGAGTATTTTCACAGTGTACTACCTATAGTAGTTTTTAAAATATACTATCTATAGCAGTTTCAGTTTAAAACAAATCACAGTTCAGAATACTTATAGGATCGACACCGGAGACTCAGTGTACCACATACTCAATAAAACACATCAAATTATTAAAAATTAGCCCTTTTTAAATCCAAGTTTTAAAATCCATAATCCACAACCAAGTTTTGCAACCTAGTTCTAACACCACTAGATGTAACATCCTAAACTTGGCCTGGACATTATGGTCGGATCTAGTGATGTCACATGATAAAGTGTTTGAAAACCGTATCGTCATAAAAAAAACCCCATTTTTATTGAATTACTTTTCTTTAACTTTCATTAGTCGTAAAAAAAATGTTTAGCCCATCTAATCGATTGTTTAAAACTAAACTCTTTGTAGAAGATTTATAAACAGTTTGAGGAACAATGTGTTTTGAGAAAACATTCGTTTTTCAAAAAAACTGAGGTTTCCTACGATAAGCAGTTATAAACCATAAAACAGTATAAATCTCAAATTTAAGCAAAAAGTACGTAAAGGTCATAATTACATCAAAATTCTCCCAAGTAAAAATTAAAACCATAATTAAGTATGAATAGTCTAAAAGGAAACAGTGTGGCCACCGCTAAGTCTTTCACTGTACTGACCTATCTAAGTCGAAGGATTACCTATACAGAATAAACAGAAGAGGGCGAGCTTACGTAAACTCAATTTGTAATCCCTATAGAAACAACAAATAGAATGCAAACAAACACAGTCTAGGCCTAAGCCCTTTTCAGTATCAGTAACAGTTTGGGCCTTAGCCCATTTTAGTACAGTAATAGATATGCAGTAGGGCCTTATCCCATCATAGTAATAGTAGCAGTCATGCGGTAATCAGTAACAAAGTACTACCCAACCAACCGCTATACACCATCTCCATCCAACTCTGCACTCCTGTGGGGATTAAATCACCCACTCATCCGTACACTTACAAATAGTACCGAATGTGCATAAAATAGTAATTTACAGCTGAGCTGCCAGTATATTAGGCTTAAAGCCTTTCAGTACACTTCCTCCAAATATATCATCCCAACCCAATGCAATGCAACATACAAAAGTTGTAACAGCCCGAATTAGAGGCTAAACAGGATAGTGGTTTCGAAACCATGAATCTAAGGTCTAAAATATTTTTTTTGATTGAGTCTTGATATTAATTGGGTGATTAAATGTTTGTGTGAAATGTTGGTAGATAAATTTTATTATTTGCATGTCCAATTTAATAGGTTGGACTAAATTGCAATAAGTGAAAAGAGTGTACTTGATTGAAATGGGGTTTTAAGTCTAAGGTCCTTATGTGGCAATTAGACCATTTTATTTGAGTTTGGACAAAAACAACCATGGAAGGGAAAAATTTTAAAGAAAGGCATGAGGGGCATTTTGGTCATTTGGATAATTAAAGAAATAAAAAGGGAAAATAAGTCAAAATTGGTGTCCATCTTCTTCCTCGTGGTTAAAATTTGTAAGGACACCATAGCTAGGGTTTTGTCATCTTTTCAAGCTCTAAGTAAGTGACTCCTAGCCGCGTTTTTAGTGCTCTTCGTATTTTTGAAATCCTCGTAACTTGCTCTAGCTATTTCTACCACTAATTTGAGCTAGGGTTCATTTCTAAAATTTTACCCATGGATGACCTAAATGCATTTTGATGTCTAGTGGTAGAATATGAAAGTTTGAAGTGTGGCGAACAACTTTTACTAGGTGATTTTGGTGAAAAATTGTAAAAAGGACTTATCTATAAAAAGTGAAATATTGTGTGCATAAATTATGAAATGATGGAAATTATAGGCTGCAATAAGAGAAAAATGGTTCGGCTAGGCTTAAAATACAAGAAAATGGGATGAAAATCATTTATCGAGCCTAGGGACTTAGTTATAAAATTTGGAAAGTTAAAGGTTAAATTATAAAATTTGCTATAGGAAGATTTTGGACAGATTTGAGTAATGTGAATATTAAATAGGTTAAATGTGTCATCATAGATCGAGAAGAATGTAGAATCGACCTTGACCAAGGCAAAGGCAAGGTTTTGGACTAAACTGCAAATTTGACATATTTCGTATTGAGGTAAGTTTATATGTATGTAATGCATTGAATTTATTAATGTCATTATATATGGTTGTCTATTGTGAAGAATACTTGAGTAATATTGTTATCAGAAAGTTGTGGGAATGTGAAATTCCCGATTGAACTTTCTGAAACTGAGAGATATGGATGAAATGTAGCTAGGTCACATGTGTGGTTCGAGGATAGGACACCATGTAGACACAAGAGCTGCAAGATGTTATATGGTAGCTAGGTCACATGTGTATATACCATGTGTACACGAGAGCTACGGGTTAAAAATAGCTAGGTCACATTAATGTTACCGAGAGTACATCATGTTGACACGAGAGCTATACTGTAAGTAGTTAGGTTACATGAGTGGTTCCAAGTGTAGGACATCATGTTGACATGAGAGCTACGATATGAGACTATGTGGGCTAGGTCACATGCATGGTACTAAAAGTACATTGTAACACCCTATACCCCTGTCCGTCGCCGGAATAGGGTATTAAGGTATTACGTATCTAAATACAACCTACCGAGGTTCATAGTTACACGCTAGACTTAGGTTTATTGAGTTCTATAACCGAATGTATATCACTTGTAAAAAGGTTCGGTCAGTACATCATATCTCATTAAAATCGTTTACAAGCATGCTAGCAAATTTCCACCATGTGGCTACTAACAATTTGGCCAAATCAATATTTTCAAATAACAAAACACTATATTCGAAACTCATTGCATATGGGGTACTAACTAAAAATCATGCCACAAACATCGAACCATATGAGTATCATCAAAACATATATTCAAACTAGAAGACTAGGCAAGCCATTTTCGCATGGCTAGAATAATTACAACTCAAAATGTAATTTGGTTCAACAAAAAGGAGATTAGCCTATACATGCCATTGATCCAAAATAACTATCAAATGTACCAAAATAACGACGATAGTGTAGGTGATTAAGGCTTCAGTCCCCGAGCCCGTAGCTTCCAAAATGAGATCTATAAAACAGAGGAAACGAAGTAAACGGAGTAAGCATTACAATGCTTAGTAAGTTTTAAGCAATGACAACGGATAAAACTCAAATTATAACATAGTTGTTCGTATTTTTGTTTCCCTCTTCTTATGGGTACGTCACCCCTTAACCGAACATACACATTCTCATCATATACAAAAGTAGATAACTTTCACTTATAGTGAGCTCATGTAAACATAGACATATCGCATAATTTCACATAACATTTCGCATTGACCAATTGTATTTTGACCATATTAATAGTCTCATTTCATGCATACATATGTAATCGCATAATGACCTTAGGATTTGGTCCAAAAACCAGCTTGCATATAAGCTTAGGGTACATACATGTATAACTTAACACTTTAAGCGCATTCATTAGCAATCGTTACTATGAAGTCTTTTAGTCTTAGACTTTACTCGCATCATCATCGAGACCTTTATCTCGGATAAAATCTCCATACATAGCCATCGGGCCTTTATCCCGGATATAATCTCCGCATATAGCCTTCGGGTCTTAACCCAGACATCATCTCCGCATATAGCCTTCGGGTCTTAACCTGGACATAGTCTCCACATATAGTCATCGGGTCTTTAATCGCGGATTCACATCACAGAGTCTCATACATATGTATTCACATGTTGCCACATTTCACATAGCAAGATCACACTTGTAATTCAATCAATTCATTCGCATACAAACATATAACATGCTCCTTGACTTTATATCGTAAGTATCATTCAAAACTTATACATGTATACTCTTTTTCTAGACTTTCGGCCCAATGAGCAAACATACATAAGCAATCCATTTCAAATCCCAATTTCAGTTTCTTTCTCTATGAGCCTTTCGGCTATATAGCAAACATGTATAAGGTTTCTTTCTCAATGGGACATCGTTCAACTATCATGCATGTATTTCATGGCATTTTAAATTAAATACAAAATTCAATTACTCAAAACTTACCTTGAACCTTTCCGAGCAACTGTGAGTTGGCTATTCGACCACTTTAGCCTTCCCTTTATCCGAACTTGTCCCTCTATGCTCTTGAGCTAAATAAAATATTTAATTTTATTAATCCTCGTTCAAACATCTCAATTTATCAATTTCACTTATAGTCAAATAAGAAACGCATATACTTCTCATAGCAAACACATACATTCGGCCAATCACATAAATATCACAAGTCACTTCAAGCTGACTTCCTGAGCAACATTCCCTAAATTATTCATAACTAGAACTACGAAACTCCAAATCACATTCCATAAATTTTCCCTGAAAATAGACTCATATATCTTCTACCCATAAAATTTTCAGAATTTTTGGCTTGGCCAATAAATACCAGAATTTTCTTAAAGTTTCCCCTATTTCACTGTTTTACTATACTGACCACTCTTCACTACGAATCAAATTTCTCGTTTTATAGAATTCAAAATATGTCCTTGCCTATTTTATTCGAAACTAGGCTCATTAAGGAGTCTAAGAATATAAATTTTATCTTATAACAATTTTTACACAATTTATAGTGATTTTCTAAAAACAGAACAGGGGATTTCAAAGTCATTCTGACACTGTCTCACACAACTTTAAAAATCTCTTTATAGGCAATTCCTTTGCTTACAAGGTTTCTTTTATAAGAAACTAGACTCATTAAGCTTTAATTACATAATTTATTCAGCCTCTAATTTTACTCCCACAATTTATGGTGATTTTTCCAAAACACATTACTGCTTCTGTACCAAGCAAATTTATGCAAAATTCACTCTTTAAAGTTCTTATTCACATAATTAAAACATAACATTACAAGGCATCATTTAGAGAAGTCATTGATCTTAACATATATATACATAATTCATATTCATTTTAATCAAAGAATTTATGCACATGGCCGAATAGGTCATTCCTTTAACCAAGAAGCTCCCACAAGCACAAATTGATCAATTAGTCTAACTACCATTTCTAAATGCATACATATTAAGGCCATTCGGCCATATGTCCAAGCATGGACTTTTATTCAAATCCATCTCCCAAACTTTAACTAACATTTTATAGCATTCCATCTCATACATAACACATTCATATAACTTATCCTACTATACAACTAATATCAAATCTTATTAGCACTACAATTCAAGAGTACTAAGTCCTTAAGGCCACATGAAACAATCGTACATGCATATAAGGTATTTTAGACAACCTAAGCACACTCATGCCTAACCAACACCTCATTCAAAAATAAAATCACATTACTTAAGAAGGCTGAATCTCAATTTGTTACGGAGTTCACCTTTAGCACCATTCTCTAAGCTTCATACTAAATCTCAACTATCCAAATCAATCAAAATAGCACGTACTAAGTTCATGTATAATTTCCCATAACCGAATACTTAAATACAACTATCAAAGACATCAAAATAGTCATGCTCACATTTCTATATCCCAAAATACCCCAAGGTTTTCAAGTCATCCATCAAGAGTACTTTCGGCATCCTTCTTAACCAAAGAAACAAATCCCGAACACACCTCATTACACACAAAAACATCAAAATAGCATCAAAGGTACATTCGGCCATTTGAGTTTACAAAATCAAATTACTCTAAAGTCTTATATTCATGAACCACAAGCCGAATACATATCCATTATAAGAGTGTTTAAGCCAAATGTACTTATAACACCTTTCTAAAACAAATTTTATCAATTAAAACCATTGTTCAAATTATTTATCACTATAATGCTATAGTCGAATCCCTCAATTAGCTAACATAGCCCTTGTATTCAATCTAATCACATATATACAATTTAAATTACAAAATTTTCAAAACCAAGCACAATTTCTTCATTTAACCAAAATAGCCGTATGAAATTACTCTCATACTACTCTAATAGAATTTCCATGTATCACAAGGGCTTATACATATCAATTTAACTAGCTTCCTACTCATCTTTCTATCATTTTCATTTTAAAACATAAAACACCCAAAATTTATCACATTTCCAACATAAAACACCCGAATGCAAGCTTCACCAAAACTCAAAATTGTACATGGGTCATGACAAGAGCTTTAAAACCAACTCAATTTCACAATTTCAAAAGAAATTAACATGAAACACTTACCTTAATCAAAGCCTAAAATGACCGATTACTTTAGCTTGAATTCTTTCTTTTATTTTGCCTTAGTTTCGGCAATGGAAGAAGAGAAAGATGGATGACTTTGTTTTTATCACCCCATTTACTTATTAAAAATAACCTTTATTTCATTTTATTAATATCATTTTCATTTCCATTTATTTAATACACATAATACACACTCATCACAAAGTTACAAAACACAAACAAACAAAAATGTCATCATGTTAGTAGGTTGGCCGGCCATCATAATAAAAAGAGGGAAATTTGACATGCAAGGACATTAATTCTCTTGCATGCACTTTCTAGTCATCACATAATTACCTAGCTCATTTTCAAAGTTCACAATTAAGCCCTTTTAGGTGCAATTCACAATTATAAAGCTATATTAAAGCACCCAAAATATCACACATGAATTTACACATACAATAGGCATCAAAATAATTATTAAAATATTTTTGTGCCTCGGTTTTGTGGTCCCGAAACCACATTCTGACTAAGGTCGTTTTAAGGCTGTCACATACGTCATGTGCACACGAGAGTTGGATTATATGGAAGGTGGAGCTTTATGCTGAAACCACTGAGTATCCATGGATATTCGGATGGGTTCAATGGGGAAAATTTACTAAATGATGTTTGGTGTGAATACGTAATGTATAAGTGCAGGGATGTGAGCAAGTGCATATGTGAGCAAGTGTATATGTCAGCAAGAGTGTATGTGAGTATGTGCATGGATTATACAAATTGTATGTAGTGTATGTGAATATGATTAAGGTTAAAGCGAGTAAGTGAAGTCATGATGAGCATTGAAATTGTGCTATGTTAAATTTTGAGCTTGAATTTGAGTATGTTATTATAATGCTAATTATTTGCATATAGACTTACTAAGCTTAAAGCTTACCCTTCTTTTTCCCTTGTCCTATAGTGTTTCCAAACCAACTCAGAATTTGGGAATCGTGTAACACCCCCAAACCCGCTAGACGTTATGGCCGAATCTGGCGATGTCACATTGCAGTGCTTCTTTGAAAACTTGGTCTTGTTGATAAAAGCCCGTTTGAAAGTTAAAGCCTCTTTGTTAACATTACTAACCATTTAAAAACGTCATTACTTTAAAACATTATTAGTTTGTTGTTATGTTTGAAAACCAAGGAAGTTGCGGAAGCTTTTGCGATATTTTGCAGAAACGTGATATTTTGAAAACAGTTATCGTTTTGGAAAAAATCGCGTCCTAATACTAGAAGATATAAAACTTAACATAGTAAAACCCCAAATTAAAGTCAAAAAGTTTAAGAGAGGCCTTATTACAAACCAAACTAAAAGTAAAGTACTTATAAGTAAATAAACAAAATAGAAAAACATGAGCAATTGTATGGCCATCTCCGAGTCCCTCGCAGCACCGATCCACCTAACGCTGGGTATTACCTACACAATTAAAAACGGGGTGAGTTTATGAAAACACAGTGTGTAATCTCCTACTATATAATAAGAACAGTCAAATCATACAAAAATCGTAGTAACAATCTGGGCCTAAGCCCATTCTTAAAACAGAATCAGAATGCAGTATGTATGATGCATGATGCATGTTATCCCATCCAACCCTGCATTTGCCTCCGTCCAACCCTGCACTTACTGTGGGGATAAAATCAACCCACCCAACCAACATACCAAGAGTTAGCACTGGTTGCGACACTAGCTAGAATCACAGCAAGGCTAGCAGATAATAGGACCGCAACATAGCTGCTAGTAAAAATAAGTGGCTTAAAGCCATCAATAGCGACACAAAGCCTTCAAAACGGCACAAAGCCTTTAGAAACGGCACGAGCTTTTTATAACACCCTTTACCCGTATCCGTTGCCGAAATGGGGTATTAGGCATTACTGGAACATAACTCAACAACCATTCGCAATAAAATATGAAATTCTATACATATATTTCAAACTTTTCCATACATAGTCATCATAAGCATGTAACTTGATTTGTACATATATATTTCTTAAACTGATCTTCTAAGCCCGAAGCCATTACTACATATAACAAAATATCTAAGCCTACTATACATGCCATAAATTCCAAAAATGTTGTTTCAAAATACCAAAAATAAAGACTGATAGTGTGGGCGATCTCCTTCGTTCCCAAAATTCCCGAGTTGATTCAATGACACTACAAAATAAGAGAATATTAAGAGGATTAAGCATTTAGCTTAGTAAGTAAATATGTAAATAATAAACAATATATTGTCGTGCTTTTAAACAAAAACACAAAATATTCTTAAATATCACAATCTCACAAATATATATATATATATTTTTGCTATTTACTCAAACTCAAATCAAGCTGTCTATTCGTGTTCTAGTCACTAAACTATTTTTATCTGGAGCTACAGAGCTCCAAATTAAGATCTGTAAATTTTTCCTGAAACTAGACTCATATTGCTCCTTACCATAAAAATTTCAGAATTTTTAGTTAAGCCAATTAATACAGTTTATTCATTAAAATTTCCCCTGTTTCACCACTTGTCTACTTAGACCGTTCTTCACTACAAATCACTTTTCTCTTTGTAAAAATTCAAATAGCCATGCCGTCTATTTCATTCAAAACTAGACTCAATGAGGAATCTGGGAATATAAACCACATTTCCTAATTATTTTATACAATTTTTAATGATTTTTCCAAGTCAAAACAGGGGATCACGTAGTCACTCTAAACCAGTCATACAAAAACTTAAATATCTCAGAATACTGAACTCTTTTTCCTTCTCTGTTTCTTTTATATGAAAATAGACTCATTAAACTTTGATTTCATATCTCATTCAACTTCTAATTCGATTTTTACTATTTTTGGTGATTTTTCAAAGTCACATCACTGCTATTTCCCAAACTGTTTTATTGCTACTTTTACTCTTATAATAAAATTTTCATCCTTTCCAGAGGAATACTTCGGAATGTGGCAATTTATCAGTGGTTTAGCCCATAGCTCCACCATTCTAGATCACCTATGCATTCGTGGAATATCCACTTATCACCACATTTTAAAATCGACATGTTAACATGGTATATCCACTTAGCGCCACGTAACATGTATAGCCGTGACATAACCACTTAGCGTCACGTAATATGTATAACCGTGACATATCCACTTAGCGTCACATAAATAAATCATCACATGTTACTGTGGTATATCCACTTAGCACCACGTAACAAATATAATCATGGCATATCCACTTAGCACCACGTTTTGGCGATCTGAAAACTCATCCAAGATTTCCTAATTTAATTTCATTTCATCACTCATAAAATTTCAATTCTCATCAATCGACCATATAACATTTATTTTCATTCTCCTAACATAAATAAAACATCAAACGTAATTAAGAATAATATTTTATTTACATATCACTTACCTCGGTGCAAAATATAGCACGTTTGCAATCTAGTCCGTAACTTTGCCTTTACCCCGTTCGAGGTCGATTCCACGTTCTTCTCGATCTATAACAACACGTTTAGCTCATTTAACATTCACATTTATCAAAACAGCCCTTGACTCAAACTTTGGAAAAATTACAGTTTTGCCCCTAAACTTTTACATATTTACACTTTTGCCCCAAGGCTCGGAAATTAAACTTTATCTCAAATTCTTATGTTTTAGGACATGCTGATCATTTATTTACCAACAACAACCTCAAATTCCCACTATAACATGTACTTATGAACAATAGGGATTTTTACCGATTTAGTCATTTTACTCGTTTTTACCAAAAACCGAGTAGCACAAGTTGTCTAGCATAATTTCAAACCTCATATTATATCATAAAACATCAAAATAAACAAATTTCACCTATGGGTATATTTCCAAATATGAACCCTAGCTTAAATTATTGATAGCATAAGCTTTATCGAGCTCTCGGGATTCCAAAAACGTAAAGAACATTAAAAACGGAGCTTGGCATCACTTACTATGAGCTTGAGAAGTTGAAGAAACCCTAGCTATGGTGTTTCCTTGATGTATTCGGCCCTTATGGAGAAGATGAGCATATTTTGCCATCTTTTTCCCTTTTAATTCCTTTTAATTACCAAATGACTAAAATGCCCTTCATTAAAACTTTGGTTATTTTTACCTATGTATGTCAATTTTTGTCCATGGAAACCTAATGGTATAATTACCATTTAAGGACCTCTACTTCAATTATGCTCTTCAAATAAATCCTTTAACATCTAGAACTCATATTTATCAACTTTTGCAATTAAGCCCTAATAGCCAAATTAAACATGGAATTCATAAAATTTTCTATCGATACTCTAACACATGCATCTAATCACTTGATAAATTATAATAATTTATCGGAATAAACTTTTCTATCTCGGATTCGTGGTTTCACAACCACTATTCCGTTTAGGCCCTATTTCGGGATGTTACACTTTTAGTAATATGAACGGCACTAAGCCATCGATAATATACGTGGCACAAAGCCATTGGTAAAATGGACAGCACTAAGCCATCAATAATATGCGTGGCACAAAGCCATCGGTAAAATGGATAGCACTAAGCCATCAATAATGTACGTGGCTCAAAGCCATCAGTAAAATGGATAGCACTGAGCCATCAATAAAATGCATGGCACCAAGCCATCGGTAAAATGAACGGCACTAAGTCATCGATACTATGTATGGCACAAAGCCATCGGTCGATCCATAGTCGTCTCGTGTGACCCGTGTAACCTTAACAGATCAGTATGAATATACGGCTTAAAGCCTTCAGTGTGTCCACAGTTGTCTCATGTGACCCATGCGACCCTATCAGATTAGTACTTCCTCCATAACATGAACCCAACCCATACAGCATCTCGTGTATGTATGCAAAACACATAATCACCACATAACATACTCAATCAATCAAACATCATATAAAGGCATGTAGTCATTCCACCCTATAAGGGCATTACGGTCATTGTACCCTACAGGGGTAATTTAGTCATTTTACCCTGCAGGGGTAATTCAATCATTTTACTCTCTAGGGATAATTTGGTCATTTTACCCTCCATGGGTAATTCGGTCATTCTGCCCTATAAGGGCAGTATGGTCATTCTGCCATATAAGGGTATTACGATCATTCTACCCTATAAGGGTATTACGGTCATTCTGCCCATAAAGGTATTAGGTTCATTTCATTCGAATGGGTCTAGACTTACCTATCGACCCAATAGAAGGTCTACGATCATCACGCGTACCCTAACAGTCATAACAGTGCATTGGACCCAAGGCCTATTATGCGGCCCAAGTGGGCCCATACACTCGCCACACGCCACCTACCACTGTACCATGACCTTTTTTGTGTCACATTCTAACTCAAATTAATTATAAGGTTTACTTTCAAGCACCAAGGGTTTTATTCACCTAAAACCAAAAATTTTACTAAAGCCCAGGTTTAAACCCAACACTTCTCCAACACTCCCAAACACACCCAAACCTCTTAGCCATCAGACCAACATACAATTCAATGTATATGGGCCCAACGCCCATTACATAGCCCAAGTAGGGCCCACATGCTCGTATGGCCCACATGCTCGTATGGCCCACTAAGCCAAATTTAACCATAGCCATGTGTACGACATAGCCAGTCCATTAATTCTCGCAAGTCTAATGACAAACACCCGTATGGGGCCTATAAGCCCATTGGGCCCACACGACCCATTTCGGCCCAAAACTTCTAGGGCTAATTTTGGGGCGCTACAAAGCGTCAGAGGATCACCCATACTATCAAGACCCGTTTTGGTATATTGAAATGTATTTTTGAATTATGGCATGTATAGGGACTTGGTTGTTTTATAAGTGTCAAAATAGTTTGGCTATCATGTGGGTTCATGTCTCTTGATAAGTCATTTTGTATTAAGGCCATGTGATATAGCTAATGATTTATATTGGTTTGTATTCCTATATGAGGTAATTCATGAAATGGTTGGGTTGCTTGTGTGTGGATGACTTGATATGTGATGATTAAATGTTAAATGTGGCTATAATGAATGTCTAAAAGAGTTTTTGGTGTGTTGTAATGAAATGGTATAAACTTATATGTGTTTGAGGTGTGGAATGGCTTAGAAAATAGCCTAACTTAGGGCCATACAGTCAGCCACCATAGCCATGTCAGTAGGGCGTGTGAAATTGCATGAATTTTTTGAAGAATAAATACGTCACATGGTCTACCCACACGGGCGTGTTTCGTGGCCGTGTGACCAAATTTGCATGCCGACGTCATAAACAGAATACCCAAGTTTTTACACACGGGGTAAGAACACGGGTGTGTCGAGGCAGTGTGAGGGACATGGCCTAAGGACAAGGCGTGTGCTCAGCCATGAGAAAACCCCTGTAGGTTCGAAATGAAAAATAAATTCATAATAATTTTGCCCGAGTTCGGGACATAGGCATGTGCGACCACACGGCCTGCCCACACGGGCATGTCCCTGTCTCACACGGGCGTGTGCCCTATTTTTAGCCAAATTTTCCAAATTTTTCCTAAGTTCTTTGTTTGGTCCCAGACCACTCCCAAATTATGTTTTAGGCCCCGTAGGCCCACTTTAAGGATTGTATGACATATTATGAATAAGTTTTAATTTGGAACAAAATTTTATGGTTTGACTTTAAGTGATTGGTTGTGATATTGTCCTCTAATGCCTCGTATCCGATTTTAGCGTCAAACTCGGGTAAGGGGTGTTACATTTAGTGGTATCAAAGCTATGGTTTAGTCGGTTCTCAGACTACCGTAGCATGTATGTGAGTCTAGCTATACATGCCATAAAAATATTGTGATAGTATGGTGACTCTTGACATTTCTAAACTATGTTTTGTTTTATATAGTAATGGAACCCGACCGAGCAGCGACTGATGATGCTGTGAGTAACACATCGGCTCTCGTGCAAGGGACCGTGCCTGTAGAAAGTAGACCTGAGACATTAAGTCAAGGAGACGAGGCTCGGGATGCCTTTCTCCGGATGATGAATGATTGGTACACTGATTTTGATAGAGCAAATCCTAATGCTCAACCCTCTCCTCCTCCACCTGTGCCACAATCGGTCCTCGTAGCTCCATAGAGTATTGATATGGTAAGATTGACAAAACCTCCGGTGGATAAGATACGTAAACAAGAGGCCGAAGAGTTTAGAGCTAGTGTTGATAATGATTCAGAGAGAGTAGAGTTCTAGCTCGAGAATTCCATACGAGTATTTGATGAATTACCTTGTACACTTGAGGAGTGTTTAAAATGTGATTTATCCTTGTTGAAAGACTCGGCCTATCGTTGGTGGAGGACTTTGATATCTATAGTCTCGAAGGAAAGAGTAACATAAGATTTCTTCTTGGAAGAGTTCCGAAAGAAATATACCAGTCAGTGATTTGTCGATCAAAAATGGAAGGAGTTCATTGAGTTGAAGCAGGGTAAGATGAATGTAGTTGAGTATGAACGTGAGTTCGTTAGACTTAGTAAATATGCACAATAGTGTGTTTCTACTAAAGCAATGATGTGTAGAAGGTTTGAGGATGGGCTTAATGAGGACATCAAAATGCTAGTGGGAATTTTAGAATTAAAAGAATTCGTAGTATTGGTTGACAGAGCTTGTAAAACTGAGGAGCTAAATAAAAAAAAGAGAAGAAACCTGCTATTGAGGCTAGAGATGCCAGAAAAAAAAAACTGATGAGTAAGTCGTTTGAATCTCAATCGAAGAGATCCAAAGAGATGAACCCTCGGAAGAAAGCTTCAGCTGAGTATTCCCTTCGAGATAGGGGAAATCGTATTCAGGTTCTAAGGTCCAAGCCACCTCAGTGGCGAGTGTGGGCAATGTGAGATCTAATAAGCCCGAGTGCCAGAATTGTGGTAGGCAACGTTTTGGCGAGTGTAGGGGAACTACCCGAGCTTGTTTCAAGTGTGGCTCCCTAGATCACTTTGTTAAAGATTGCCCTAAGAAAGTGGGACATGAGAAATTTCAGAGTGCTAGACAGAGTAATACCTTGAGCAAGGGTAGACCCCCACGAAATATAGAAGGTGGGACTAGCAATAAGGGTATGACGAAAGATGTAGCTGCAAGGTCAGAGGCGAGAACCCTTGTAGCATATGCGATAGGACCTTGGGAAGAAGCATTATCTCCTGAAGTAATCACTAGTACATTCACACTCTATGATACTAATGTCATTGTATTGATTGACCCTGGGTCCACTCATTCTTGTATTTGTGTGAAATTGGAGCATAATAAGATTTTGCCTGTTGAATTGATTGAATTTATGATTAAAGTGTCCAACCCTTTAGGCAAGTATGTGCTAGTAGATAAGGTTTGTAGGACTTACCCTTTGATGCTTCGAGGTTACTATTTTTTGGCCAATCTGATGTTGTTGCCATTTGATGAATTAGATGTTATTTTGGGCATGGATTGGTTGACATTACATGATGCTAAGGTAAATTGTAGGCAGAAAACTCCTGAGTTGAAATGTGAAAATGGTGAAATTCTTTGGGTTGACACAGATGAGTCGAATAAAATGCCAGTTGTGATTTCGTACATGTCTACTCAAAGGTGCATGAGAAAAGGGTGTGATGCTTACCTTGCATATGTGTTGAATATCGAGATAAGTGAGTTGAAGTTTGAAGTAGTGCCAGTAGTTTGTGAATTTCCAGATGTGTTTCTGGGACTGCACCTAGTTCCATTGCTCCATATAGAATGGCTCCGACTGAATTGAGAGAGTTAAAGGCCCAGTTGCAAGAGTTGACTGATAAGAGATTTGTAAGACCAAGCTTCTTTCCCTGGGAAGGTCCCATACTATTTGTAAAGAAGAAGGATGGATCAATGAAACTTTGCATTGACTATAGGTAGCTCAACAAGGTGACTATAAAGAATACGTATCCATTGTCGAGGATAGATGACTTATTTGATCAATTAAAGGGAGCAACTGTATTTTCAAAAATAGATTTGAGATTAGGTTATTATCAGTTAAGAGTCAAAGAGTTGGATGTGCTGAAAACCGCCTTTAGAACAAGGTATGGACACTATGAATTTCTTATGATGCCTTTCGAATTAACTAATGCACCGGCTATGTTTATAGATTTGATGAACTGGATTTTCTGGCAATATCTGGACAAGTTTGTGGTGGTGTTCATAGATGATATATTGATTTATTCCTGAGATGAATCCGAGCATGCTGAGCATTTGAGAATGGTACTGCAAATTCTGAGAAAAGAGAGATTGTTTGCGAAGTTCAGTAAAACTGAATTTTGGCTTCATGAAGTCGAATTCTTGGGACATATAGTTTCAATTGGTGGTATTTGGGTAGATCCAAGTAAGATCTCAGTGGTTGTTGATTGGAAACCACCAAGGAATATGACGGAGGTTAGGAGCTTTTTGGGCTTAGCTGGATATTATCGACGCTTTGTCGAGGGTTTCTCCATAATTGTGTCACCTTTGACTAAGTTGCTGCAAAAGAGTGCTAAGTTCAAATGGACTGAAAAATGTCAGCAGAGTTTTGAAAAGTAAAGTGAAATTGACTGAAGTAACAGTGTTAGTGCAACCCGAGTCAGGGAAAGAGTTTGTAATCTACAGTGATGCGTCGTTAAATGGCTTTGGGTGTGTATTGATGCTGGAAGGCAAGGTGGTAGCCTATACCTCGAGGCAACTAAAGTCGCATGAGAAAAACTACCCGACACACAATTTAAAGTTAGCCTCCATTGTCTTTGCTTTAAAGATTTGGCGTCATTATTTGTATGGCGAGAAATGTCAGATTTTTACCGATCATAAAAGCTTGAAATATTTGATGAATCAAAAGGAATTAAATTTAAGACAATGGAGTTGGCTTGAATTGTTTAAGGACTATGAGCTAGTGATCAAGTATCACCCCAGGAAGACGAATGTAGTTGCAGATGCTTTGAGTAGAAAGTCGTTGTATGCTTTGCAGGCCATGAGCACGAGTTTGACATTATTTGATGATGGTTCCATACTAGCCGAGTTGAGGGATAAACCATTGTTTCTTCAACAAATTTGTGAAGCTCAAAAGAATGATAGTGAAATGCAAGCTAAGAGAGTTCAATGCGAAATGGGTGATAATTCTAACTTTCGAATTGGTTCAGATGATTGGTTGATGTTTTGTGATAGAGTTTTTGTATCGAAAAATTATGAGTTGATTCGGAAAATTTTACATGTGGCACACAATGGCTGTTTATCAGTACATTCCGGTAGTACGAAGATGTATAATGACTTGAAGAAATTGTATTGGTGGTCGGGCATGAAAAAAGACATTTCAGAGTTTGTGACAAAGTGTCTGATTTGCTAACAAGTGAAGGCTGAGCATAAGGTACCTTCGGGTTTACTTCAGCCCGTAATGGTTCCCGAGTGGAAGTGGGATAGGATTACGATGGATTTCGTTACAGGATTGCCTCTGACACCGAAAAAGAAAGATGTTGTGTGGGTTATCATGGATAGATTGACGAAGTCAGCTCATTTTATTTTGGTACGTATTGATTTCTCACTTGATAAATTGGCTGAATTATACATTGATGAAATTGTGAGATTACATAGAATACCTATGTCTATCATTTCGGATAGAGATCCGAGGTTCACCTCTAGATTTGGAGGAGATTGCAAGAAGCATTAGGTACCAAATTGAATTTTAGAATCATTTTAGTAAGAATGCGCCTACACGCCCGTGTGGCCCACACGGCCCAAATTGGACTTGGCCGTGTGGATCACACGGCCTGGCCCAAAGTCCAACATGCCCGTGTGGCCTACATGACCCAAAATAGTCTAGCCCATGTCTCGCACACGGCTTGTCTGGCCATCACATAGCCGTGTCCTTCGTGCACGGTCTGGCCTCGTCGATCACACGCCTATGTTAGGGCACACGGCCTACCACAGGTCCATGTGGCATCAACAGAGGGGTTTTTGTCTTTCGCTGTAACCCTGGTTTCTACATTATCGGGTACACACCTGGTATCTTTTTTATGCCTAATCACTTTCGAGCACTTCAAGGCCTAAAATCACGATACTCAACATCAATTTAACAAAATTACAAAGGAATTGACTACCAAGAACGAACAGAAACCCAACTTACCACCCACAATAACCCTCCGTTTAACTATTATTAAGACGAGAACACTAAATTCACCAGTCTGAGCCTCCCTCTATGCCCAATCCAGAGAAAAAACATTACCACTTCAGTCGCTAAGAGATTCATGACAGAAACAAAGAGAAACACTTACTGAAACTACACGAGCTCTAACCACGTGCGAAAACGAAGGAAAATAAATGGATTAGGCAAAAGTCAAGAAGAAGAAAAAGAAGAGAAAGATGGAAAACTCAAAGAATTTCGGCAAGAGGAGTGGGAGAAGAATAGACAACAGAATTTTTTTGGAAAAGAAAGCCAAAATTTGGTTATGGTAAAAAATAAAATAAAATCCCGATAACCCCCAAAATACCTTAATTTTCTCCCGTAATTCCTACTACACATCCACTACTCAAAATCCCCCTATTACACAACTCTATCCCGAAATTTGAGCAAAAAATAATACCCTTGCTTGCACAGGGATTCAAACACAAGACCTCCACCATAATAACACACCACTTAACCACCAGACCAGCAGGCCCATCCTGATGTAATTTACCCAACATTTACACTTAAGCCATTTAGGCCACGTTAAGGTTGTTTTTATAAAAATTCTAAAACTTGCCCAAGTCATGACTTGAACTTGGGACCTCCTCAACACACCCAGAACACTTAACCACTAAAGCAAACAAATATTTATGTCACACATCCACAAAGATAAAAATAGAAATTTTGGGGCGTTACAAGTTATGTAGATTTTATCCATTCAGGTTTAGGCAAATCCCCAACTGTTCCTTCTAACATTTGTGTTGGTGATGCTTCATTTATTTACATAAATTACTGTGAATGTTGTATGTTAAGCTTGAAAACATTGTTTTATCTTTCATTCTTAACACCATTTGGTGTTTCTCTAATAAAAATAAGTTGGTTTATCGCTAAGTATATGCCATTGGTCGTTTCTTTTTACTGAAATGGATTTGGGCAAGATGGAACAAAAGGAAAGAGATGGGATCCAAGAAGGAAGCGTCGGACGATCATGAATAGCCACCTACTGTGGAAGACTCCCAATATGTGTGATTCTCTCTCGATTTTTCTTTTACTAAACTAAGACCTTATCATTTTTTTTTTGTACCTATGTTTGCTTCGTTGTTGCTTGTTGTAGTTGGAAAAAAAAATACAATTTCATGATTTTATGTGAAAGAAAAGGAAAAGTAAAGTTTGAATCCAATGAATGAGATACAAAATAATACAATCATCAGATTAAACTCCTTATTTTGCTTGGCTGGGATTGTTTTATTTCTTGCTTGCATAAATGTTAGGCATATACATAATTTTTCATTCAGTTCAACATATAATTGTTTAGTATATGTCATATTCATCTAGTTACTTTTATGAGTGAGATTTTCTTATTATCTAATATTTATTTTGTAAAAGAATAAAAAAATAGAAATGTTAAATGGTTATTGTAAAAATATCATGAGTCAGCCTTTATTATTGGTATATAAATATTATGAGTCGGGCATAACAATGATTGTAACTTGTGAGCAGGGTTATTGTACTGTATTGATATTGATAAAATTATTGAAAATATTACCTTTGTACTATTTTGATTTTTGTTGCCCGAGATGGAATATTTCTCCCTGTTTAGAGCCCATGTTTGTAAGGTGTGCCAAAAGTTGAATTTGAATTAAAAATATAATATTTAAATTTTGAATTTAAATTCATTCATTTTTATATTTAGTTTTAAAGTTAAAATTTTAATAGAAAATTTAATTTAATTAATATTTTTTATTTATCCTTAAAAGTATATAGTTTAAAGTTCAAATTTTAAAAAATAAAACATAATATAATATTTATCATAGAAATAAATATTATTTAATTAAAATAATTTTTTTCACAGGTCATGTTCTTTAGCGGCGTTTGTGGGAAAAGTGCTGTTAAAGGTCATGTTCTCTAGTGGCGTTTGTGCAAAAAGAGCCGCTAAAGGTCTATTCTATAGCGGCATTTATGGAAAAAGCACCGCTAAAGGTCTATTCTATAGTGGCGTTTGTGGGAAACGCGCCGCTAATGGTCATGTTCTTTAATAATTTTTGTGGGAAAAGCTAAAGGTCATGTTCTATAGCGGCGTTTGTAGGAAAAGTGTCGTTAAAGGTCATGTTCTATAGCGGCGTTTGTGGGAAAAGCGCCACTAAAGGTCTATTCTATAGTGGCGTTTGTAGAAAAAGTGCCGCTAAAGGTCATGTTCTATAGCAGCGTTTATGGGAAAAGCGCCGCTAAAGGATGTGTTCTATAACAGCGTTTGTGGTAAAACGCTGCTAAAGTTCATGTTCTATAAGGGCGTTTTTTCACATAAATGCCACAAAATTTAGTGGCATTAGCTATAGTGACGTTTTTTGCGGCACTTATAAAAACACCGCAAATTGTTTTAGCGGCACTATAAACGCTACTATAGGCCTAAAAATGCCACTAAAAACTTGTTTAGCTGTAGTAAGTGTCCCATGGTATTTGTAACACCCCTAACCCGTATCCGTCGCCGGAATAGGGTTACGGAGCATTACCAGACTTATCACAAAATTCATTAAACATTTCTCATTCCTTTTACATTCCAATCAATAAACATTCTAACATATTTATAAAGTCCCTAATACGAGCCTACGAGGCCCAAATCATACATTAGAAGTGGTTCGAGACTAAACCGATAACTTAGGAAACTTTTGAAAAAAACTTAGAAAATTTTCATAAACAGGGGACACACACCCATGTGGCTAGGCCGTGTGTCTCACACGGCCAAAAGACACGCCCATGTCATAGGCCATGTGGACATTCAAAATGGGAGCACATGACCGTGTCCTAACCCGTGTCCTACCCCGTGTAACTCTCTGACTTGTGTCACACAGCCAACCACACGCCCGTGTGATCAACCTGTGTAACGTACGGACTTGTTTTCATTAAATGCTACAAGGCACACACGACCGTGTCACCTAACCGTGTGTCACACACGGCTGAGACACACGTCCGTGTCTCTACCCATGTTGACAAAAAATAGAATATTTACCAAGCCATTTTGCTACCCAACTTGCATATACTTACTCCAACCCAATTGGCACATCATAAAGCATAAACAAGCAATCAAACCAATCACAACCAAACCTGATTCATACTATTTCTATACCGTCAACAATAAGACACACATATGTCAAGATAAGTCATAAAATTTCATACCAAATTCACATTCATTGTCATCAATATATACACTTCCATATAAGAATCACTTTGCCTAATTTCATTAATTCATATATCTACTCAGTTATCAACCATTTATCACAAGCATTGTAAGGCAATTATCAACACATAAGCAATGCCATTTTCATATATGTATACATAACCATATCAACCAAATTAAGCCAAATCTCATGGCTATAAACACCACCAAAACATTTAATATTTACAAGTCATTCCAAATAACTAAATTCATCACCAAACCATATATCAAAATGACCATAATCCTATACATGCCATATAACCATTATAAAGATTCAAAAATACCAAAGTGATAGCTTGGTAGTGTGATGAAGTCACCGACGATCCCCGAATCCAAGCTAGCTTTGATTTCTCTATAAAACATGGAAAAATAAAATGAAGTAAGCTTTATAGCTTAGTAAGCTCGTATGCCAAATGCAATCATTCAAAATATATGAACAACTTAAACAATTATAGATTCATAGCATAAACCATACCAAATCACAAACCTTTCTCTTGTCATTTTCAATAATAGATATGAAGTTCTCAAACCTCTTCAATTCAATGTTCGTATAATTCATGTACATACCTGTACCAACTCACATTAAATCTCGTACTCATCTACATCTCTGACTTACCCATTAACCATTCAGAATACTACCAGATACTCGAGAATCTCACACCTAAGTGCCACATACATAGCTGAAGCTATCTCAATCTCATATCACATATAATGCTCACTCTCGAGATATCACAGGGTCTACTCACACAAGCTATCAGTCAAGATGTAGCTACACGGTGCTGCTTACACAAGTTGTTAGGTACCCCAACACATGCCGAAAACCCAACCACCGGTAGGACGTACAAGACCAGCACCCTCATCATATAATCACGGTAATCCCTAATGTCCTGACATTCGTATCCTATCTATTCCTAAGGTTCAAACGGGATTTCCATGTAGTCGAATCATCATCAAACATAATCGCAAGATCGTATTCATAGATTATACATTATTAAAGCATATAAAACATAATTATATCAAAGCTCATTAACATACGAACTTACCTCAGATGCAAAAATGATGAAATGAGTTGATTAATCCAAAATCTTGTTATTTCCCCGATCTAAGTCTATATTTCACTTTTCTTGATCTATGTGTAATCAAAATTAACTTATTTAATCATCACTCTATTCAATTTAGTCCAAAATACACATTAAGGCAACTTTACACTTTTGCCCTTAATATTTCACATTTTTACAATTTAGTCCTCATTTCACAAAATTAAAAATTCATGTAATTCTACACAAACCCATGCTTTTTGATTTGTAATTAGGTCTCTAGCAGCCCTTATTTTTCATTTATTTCACATTTTAACCACAAAGGTTTCACATTTCATAATTTAATCCTAAATTTGCATTTTTGCTAAAAATCACTTAACAAAACTTGTATAACTATAATCAAACATTCATAATCTATCATCAAACACCAAAATACACATGTATTCATTAGTGGAAAAACTTTAAACCTTTGACAGTTTTGCAAAATAGTTCCTGGGATAGCTAGACCTAGTTGCAACGATCACAAAAACATAGAAATCATTAAAAACGAGACAACAATCATACCTAATTGAGCATAGATAGTATGGCCAATAGAAAACCTAGTTATGCCTTTTCTTCTCCTCAAATTTCGGCTAAGGAAGATGAATGAAGAAGAAACATGGTTTTATTTTACCTATTTTAATTATTTACTAATTAAATTACTTATTTAACCTTACTAATTCACACTAATGATGTCCATAATTGTCCATTACCAATATTAATGGTTTAATTACTACATATGGACTTCCACTTTTCAATTTCATAGTCATTTAGTGCATTTAACTAATAGAACACCACTTTTGCACTTTATGCAATTTAGTCATTTTTATCGAATTAAACACTTAAACGATAAAATTTCTTTACGAAAATTTCACTCAACTCTAATATCATGCTGTAGACATTAAAATAATAATAATAATTTTTTTGACCTCAAATTTGTAGTTCCGAAACCATTATTTCGATTTGATTAAAAACGGGCTATTACAGTATTAAACCTTCTCGAACGAAAATTAACTCTAACTCATGATCTATAGATTAGCATAAAACTCATGTACCAGTGAATGAGAGTAACTATCGGGATAGGTGCAAAAAGTTTCCTACTTCAACTTTGAAATGGTTTTGGAGACTTGTTTACCCAAGTCTTGTTGTGGCAAAAGGGAAATGCCTTGCTCGGGATGGAAGTTGTGCTTCAATATGTTGTCTTGAAATCATCCCTTAGCCGCTTTATTCAAAAGGTTACTGGCTCATTTATCTGCATTGGCCTGGGGGAATTCCGATTCACAAACTGTGATAGTAGAGGACACATGTTCCCTAGTAGATTTGGTAGCTTTCTTGACTAAGCCTCTTATTTTGGCCATCTTTTGTTGAGGAAGAACAGTTTAAAGGTAAAAAGATATGATTTTTAGAAGAGAAAAGAAATAAAAATGATTGCTTGAATGCGTTACAGACGGTACAGTGGGAGAGGATTTATAGTGGGTGAAAGAGGAAGATAAAGAAGAGTGTTGTTTTATAGAGAGATATAAGGCTGACGGGAAGAGTTGTGTCCAATAAAAATTGTGCCCACTCAAAAAGATCCAACGGCTGAGTGATTTTTTATCCAACAATTTTAACACCCCTAACCCGTATCCGTCGCCAGAATAGGGTTAAAAGGCATTACTAAACTAATAGCATAACTCAACATTCATTTCACATTCATTATCATTCATAAGCATATATCAATCACATTCAATCACATAGTCCCTTAAACAAGCCTACGAGGCCCTAAACATGCTTTAAAAGTGATTCGGGACTAAACAGATAACCTAAGACAACTTTGGGAAACTTCGAAAATTTTTCCTAAAATAGGGGACACATGCCCATGTGAACAAGCCGTGTGTTTTACATGGCCACAAGACACGCACCTCACACGGCCACAAGACACGCTCGTGTCATAGGCCATGCAAACATTCAAACTGGGAGCACATAGCCGTGTCCCAAACTGTGTCCTACCCTGTGTAACTCTCTAACTTGTGTCACACAGCCGACCGCACGCCAGTGTGTCTAGGTCGTGTAACTCACTGACTTGTTACTATTAAATGCTTCAAGGGACAGATGGCCGTGTACCATGATCGTGTGTCACACACGACTGAGACACACGCCTGTGTCTCTACCCGTGTGGACAAAAATAGGCTATTTACCAAGCCATTTTGCCACCCAACTTGCACACACATACAACAATTCAAATGGTACCATTTTAAGACTTAAATATGCAGCCAAATATCATCATCAAATGCACTAAATATACTATATCTGCTTCAACCAATTCAATACTCAATCCAATGCCATTTACCTGATCAAACAAATACCAAATCAGCATGCTTACTAACCATAATTCACATATCCAAACCAATCCACACCCAAACATTTCTCAAGCAATTATAAACCACAAACCAAATAGCCATTTTAGCAACAAAAACCATTATCGGCCATTTCAAGATAAACCATATCACTTGGCAATATATAAATCCAACCATAAATCATTAACAAGCCATTTCAAATGGCCAAATACATATCCATCAAACATACCAAAATGACGAAAGCCTATACATGCCATACACCATATATATATAATTTCAAAAGTACCAAAATAAATGTCCGATAGTGTAATGAAGTCTCTGACGATCCCCGGATCCGAGCTTGCTTTGAAACACTATAAAACATGGAGAAATAAAATGAAGTAAGCTTTACAGCTTAGTAAGCTCGTATGATAATAAACTTAACATATCAAATAAACACAAATAAATAAAATAAGCATAATATGGTATAACACATACCAATCCACAAACCTTTCTCATGTTCGAAACATGGTTACACATGAATTCCACAAATTACCTCATTTCGATACTTATATAGGTTCCATACGTACTTGTGTTACTTAAATTGATATTACTTTCTCCCTTGTCTCGATTATGTCTGTTGAACTATTTGGAATCACTAAAGGATAATCGAAAACACATATTGCACCTAAGTGCCTCATATATAGCCGAAGCTATCTCATATCACATATATGCTCACTCTCGAGCTAACAATGGGCCAACTCACACAAGCTGTCAGTCAAGACGTAGCTACATGGTGTTGTTCACACAAGCTATCAGGAACCATAACACATGCCAAAACCCAGCCATCAGTAGGACGTACAGACTAGCACCCAGATCACATCATCTCGGTAAATCCCAATATCATGACATTTGTATTCTAAACTATTCCTAAGGTTCGTATGAGACTTTCATCTGTCGATTCTCTATCACTCATGTCCGCAACCTTATTTCCAACCATTATCCATAATTCAATACAATAATCAAACATTCATAGCATAAGAATAACATCATTTATTAACATATGAACTTACCTCGTGTACGGAAAAAACGAAACGAGTCAACTATTTGATTACTTTGCTTTTCCCTCAATCTAAGTCCGAATTCTTCCTTTCTTGATGATTTGTTCATGCAAGAGCCGAACCTTTGAAGCTTGTTAATGGCTTCTTCTTCTTTTAATTTCAGTGAAAGAGATGATAAAAATGAACATAAAATTGTTTTGTTTTATTTTATTAACCTTATTTCATGATTTACCATTTTAACCTTTGTTACATAACATCAAAATCATCTAATATATGTCCATTAATGTCCACTTATCATATAAATGGTCTAATTTCATTATAAGGATATCCACATTTCAATTTCATAGCCATTAGTACTTTAAACTATTAGAACACTACTTTTGCATTTTATGCAATTTAGTCCTTTTTACGGAATTAAGCATTCAAACGATAAAATTACTTCACGAAAATTTCAAACCATCATACAAACATGCTATGAACACTTGAAATAATAATAAAATAATTTTCTAACCTTAGATTTTGGGTTCTGAAACTACTATTCTGATATAGCTAAAAATGGGCTATTACAACAGTGGAATCTAATTTCTCTGAATTCTAATGGTAATACAGACTTATGGAATACGCTAACAGCAAGATTTCAATGCACCGACAATAGTACATAATTATTCTGGAAAACTGAAGGAAAGTAAAATTTAACAAAACATAAATAAAATAAATTAAAATTACAAAGTAATAATTAAAAAGTAAACTTTTTGAACGATTCAATGGTCTCTGCCTACTTTTGATCATTCTTGTAAAAATATGTTTCAGCCTTTGTCCATTTACTTTGAATTGGTGTCCATCACGTAAATCTCGAATTGTGATTGCACCATGAGAAAATACGGCGACAACTTCAAAAGGTCTAGACCAACATGAACGAATTTACCTGGGTGCAATTTGAGTCGAGAATTGAATAATAAAACCTGTTGACCCGTGATAAATTGTCGCTGTAAAATAATCTTGTCATGCCATCGTTTGGTCTTTTCCTTGTAAATTGCAGTATTTTCATAGGCATTTCTCCTAATCCCTGTAGTTCAATGATATCCAACAGTCTTTTCTTTCCAACAGCTGCATGGTCCATGTTCACTTGCTTAATTTCCCACATTGCTTTTTGTTGTAGTTCAACTAGCAAGTGACATTCTTTCCTAAAAACCAATTGATATGGTAACATCCCTAATGGAGTTTTGTATGCTATCCGTAATGCCCATAAAGCGTCATCCAACCGGAAAGACCAATCCTTCCTCGAAGGGTTTACAACCTTCTTAAGAATGTTTTTAATTTGTCGAATCGATACTTCGGCTTGTCCATTGGTTTGTGGATGATAAGTAGTAGTCATTCTATGATTAACTCCATATCTCTTTAGTGTGGTCGCCACTTGGTTGCAATGAAAGTGTGTACCCTGATCACTAATCAATGCCTTTGGTGTGCCAAAGCGGGTGAGTATATGCTTGTGAAAAAATTTTAGCAATGTCTTTGCATCATCCTTTGGATTGCAACAGCTTCTACCCACTTTGAGACGTAGTCAATAGCTACTAAAATATAAGGATTCCAAATAAACTCAAAAATGGTCCCATGAAATCCATACCCCAAACATCGAATAATTCAAGCTATATAATTGGCTGCCCTAACATTTTATTGCGTCGAGATATAGAACTGATGCGCTGACACCTATCGCATTGATTCACAAAATTGTAGGCGTCTTTAAATAATGTCAGTCAGTAGAATCCTGATTGGAGAACTTTAGCGGCAGTTCTCATGCCACTAAAATGACCTCCGTATGGGGCATCATGACAATGCTTCAGGATTGAAAGAATCTTTTCTTTTGGAACACAACGTTGAATGATGTTTTTATTGCATACCTTGAATAAATATGGTTTGTTCCAATGATACTTCACTACGGCATGAAGAAATATTTCTTTTTTATGGCTTGTGACACCCAATAGAATTTTTCCACATGCTAGATAATTAACAAAATTCGCATACCAAGGAGTTGCATCTACAGCAAATAACTTCTCATCTGGGAATGCGTCGACAATTTGAACTATGTTTCCATCTTCGTTGCCAACTTCCAGTTGAGACAGATAGTCTGCAACTTGATTCTCTAAACCCTTACGATCTTTTATCTCGATGTCAAATCTTGTAACAGTAATATCCAGCGTATCAGTCTTGGTTTGGTATCTTTTTCACAAAGAGATATCTCAACACCGAATGATCAGTGAATACAGTAACCTTTGTGCCAACAAGATAGGAATGAAACTTGTCGAAAGCAAAGACTACAGCCAACAATTCTTTCTCGGTGGTGGTATGATTAAGTTGTGCCTTTGTAACAATTTTGTTAACATAATAGATGGCATGAAATATTTTTCCCATTTGTTGTCCTAAAACTGCACCACGACAAAGTCGTTTGCATCGTACATAACTTCAAAAGGTTGAGACTAATCGAGTGCAACAACAATGGGTGCATTTACTAGCTTCTTTTTTAACTGAATAAAGGTATCTAGACATGCATCGTCAAAGAATAATTTTTAATTCTGTTCTAGCAATAAGCACAAGGGATTTGCAATTTTCAAAAAATCTCTAATAAACCGTCAGTAAAACCCCGCATGTCCTAGAAAACTGTGAATACCCCTCACGTTTATTGGTGGAGGTAATTTTTCAATGATTTCCACCTTAGCTTTGTCTACTTGAATGCCTTGACTAGAAATGTGGTGTCCTAAAATAATGCCTTCAGTGCCATGAAATCACATTTTTCTCAATTAAAAACAAGATGTGTGTCCTCACATCACTTCAGTACTTTATCCAAATTGTTAACGCAATGCTCAAAATCATTCCCATAGACTAAGAAATCATCCATAAACACCTATAAAGATCTTTGATAATATCTGAGAGTATCACCATCATGCACCTCTGAAATGTGGCTGGTGTGTTGCAAAGACCAAAAGGCATACGGTGAAAAGCAAAAGTACCAAAGAGGCAGGTGAAGGTTATTTTCTCCTGATCCTCCGGTGCAATAGCTACTTGGTTGTATCTAGAATAGCCATCTATAAAGCAATAATAGGCCTTTCCAGCAAGTTGATCCAACATTTGGTCAACGAAGGAAGTGAGAAGTGATCCTTCCATGTGGTCGCATTCAATTTGCTATAATCCATACAAACTCGCCATCCTGTAGGAATGTGTGTAGGAATTCTTTCATCCTTAGCATTGTGAACCACAGTGATGCCACTCTTTTTAGGCATGCATTGTACTGGACTCACCCAATTGCTATTAGAAATTGGGTAAATAATTCCAACATCAAGCCATTTTATGATTTCCTTCTTGACAACTTCCTTCATCTTCTCGTTTAATCTTCTTTGTTATTCAATCAATTGCTTGCCTTCATCCTCCAACTTGATCTTGTGCATGCAAAAAAGACTAATATCTTGAATATTGGCAATACTTCAAGCAATAGCTTGTTTATGTTTCTTGATAATATGGACCAATTTCTCTTCTTGAGTTTCATCCAGTGTTGCAGAGGTAATAACTGGGAGAGTATTGTCATCAAAGGCTTATTTAAGATGAGGAGGTAGTGGTTTCAATTCCAGAGTAGGAGCTTCTTCAATAGATGGCTTGAAAATTGGGGTTGATTTGTTGGCTAGGTCTAAGGATTCAATCTACCATCCATGCTTGAGTTCAAGATTATTAGCTTCAACCATGCTGTCACAATTGTCTAAGAATTTGACATCAGATGTCACTACAAACTCTTCAGAAAGTACTATGCTTTGGTCATTGAATAGTGTAACACCTCTTGCTCGAGACCGTCACCGGAGTCGAGCACGAGGCATTACTAAACTTATCTTACTAGTTCGGGGAATAAAAATTTACTATTAAAATTAATTCACTCGTATTCATTCAATATATCCCTAAAAAGGGCCCTCGAGGCCATAAAACATGCAATTGAAACGATTCGGAACCAAACCGAGAACATTAAAAATTTTCCGATTACTTACACAAATCAAAACAATTTATTTCACTATTCATAATAAAATTGTCCACCTACATAATAGTCACTAAATTAATTATAACTCAAGTTACAAAACTTGAAATTTAAATCTGTAAATTTTCCTTGAAACTAGACTCATATATCTTCTTACCATAATTTTTCCAGAATTTTTAGTTTGTCCAATTAATACAGTTTATTAGTTAAAGTCCCCTATTTCACAATCTAGTGGACCTGACCTCTCTTCACTGAATATCGATTATCTCATAGTACAATTTTCAGATAACATTTCTGTTTGTTTCTAATGAAAATAGACTCATTATGGAATCTATACATATAAATTATAACCCTTAATTCTTCTTTTACAATTTGTAGGAAATTTCTAAAATCAGAACAGGGGATCACAAAGTCATTCTAAACCAGTCTCACATGAATTTAAATATATTAGAATATATACTTCTTTTGTTTGCTTTGTTTCTTTCCTATGAAAATAGACTCAATAAGATTTAATTATATATCTCACTCACCATTTAATTCCATTTCTACAATTTTTAGTGATTTTTCAAAATCACATCACTGCTGTTATCCCATAACTATTTCATAACCAACTTTTACTCTTTCATAATTTCTTTGCATTAAACCTCTTTTAGGCATACATAACATCAACACATGTTCTTATTTAGCCATATCATAAGGACATACACACAAAACGGTCAAATCCCTATACATGCTATAACTGAAAACGTTTCAATGAAAATACCCAATTGGTAACTTGATAGTTGAAAGTGTGAAGCGATCTCCGACGACCTCCAACCTGAACTTATTTGATAAAACTCTAGAACAAAGGAAAGGAAAGAGGTAAGCTTATAAAGCTTAGTAAGTTCACATGTAAAATAATAGGCATTAGTAATAAATTTAGCTTATTATTAAGCTTTCATAATTTGCATAAATAATGTTAAGTTCTTACTTTCCCATCTTACTCATTGGTAACCTTACCAAAGGCTCAAAATAATAAAAAAACAAATACCTTACTTAATAGCTTGCTTAAGTACTTGCAACATCTCACTTAACACATTAATACTCTTTCATGATATATAGGCATATTTCCAACCATGTCACAAAGCGTCATAAGTATAATTGAAAACTTATCACTTACTTAATACTTGAATATACTCATTAAAATACTTTTAATATCATCAACTTATAACCTCAATATAAATAAGCCTTATGTACATACGTGTGCTCTTTCCTTATAATCTTAGCTTGTCATCTCTTTGACTTACTCTTTGGAATACTCAAGTACTTTTCCTTTTGAAATTTACCATTGTTATGTCTTGACATGGTCTTACGTGGTATCCTTGCCTTGTGAATTCACCAATGCCATGCCTTGGCATGGTCTTACATGTGATCTTTGCCTTATAGTAACTTATCAATGCCATGTCTTGACATGGTCTTACATGATTTCCTTGCCTTGTAAAACTTACCAATGCCATGGCTTGGCATTGTCTTACTTGGTATCCTTATCTTATGTTGCCATGGGTCAACCATGGTCTTTTTCCTTCAATTCTTCCTTAATTGCCATGTTATAAACATGGACTTTGAAATATTAATGCCTTGGCAATTCATAGCTAAAACATACTTACTCAATATTTTCAAGGTTACTCACATAACTCAATAATAATAATAGCAATAATTTCATAATAATAAAATGCTACTCAACTTACATACTTACATTCTTAATCTCATCATATCCTCAATTTATCTTACTTTCCTCAAATTATGCTATTCAATACTTTCTTGATCTTATACAAAGCCACATTACCACTATGGTCCTATATGTAAACTTATTCGAATTCTCACTTTTAATGTCGAATAATTTCTCAATTATTGTCATTATATTAAAAAATCAATATTAAAACATTTATAACTAATATATCAATTTAGCATTCAAACATGCTTAATTAAATGCTTATTAAACACATGAACTTACCTCGATACCAACACGACCATTTTGACCAACTTTCTCGATTTTCGATTTTTCTCCCGTTCTAGGTCTAAATCTCATTTTTCAGGATCTAAAACATCATATTTCACTTATTTAATCAATGCACTAATTATTTCGGACCTAAAACATATTTTTACAAAATTTACATTTTTGCCCCTAAACTTTTGCATATTTATACTTTTGCCCCAAAACTCAGAAATTAAACTTTATCCCTAATTCTTATGTTTTAGGACATGCTGATAATTTTTTCCTTCTATGGCCAACAATTTCTCGCCCTAACATGCACTTATGAACAATAATAATTTTTATCGATTATGTCGTTTTACTTGTTTTTACTGAAAATCGCTTAGCAAAAGTCGTTTAACATAATTCTAAGCTTCATTTTCTATCATAAAACATCCATAATTCTAAGCTTCATTTTCTATCATAAAACATCAAAATACACGCTTTTCACCTATGGGTAATTTTCCAAATATAAACCCTAGCTCGAATTAATGGTAGAATTAGCTTAATCAAGTTACCGGGATTCCAAAAATGTAAAGAACATGAAAAACGGGGCTAGAACGGACTTACTATGAAGCTTGGAAGATGAAAAAACCCTAGCCATGGTGTTCCCTTGCTACATTCAGCCATGGAGAAAAGAAATGAAGAAGATGATAGCTTATTTCATGTTTTTTGTCTTTATTCATTAATTAAGGCATTTCACAAAAATGCCCTTAAATACCTTACTAACCATGTCTATTTTTATCCATCAAACTTTAATGATCTAACTACTATTTAAGGACATCTACTTTAAACCCCCATTTCAATCAAGTACTTTATAAACTAGAATACATATTTTGCAACTTTTGCAAATAAGCCCTAATAGACAAATTAAACATGCAATCTATAAAATTTCTTATCGGTAGTCTAACACATGCATCCAATCAATCGGTAATCATGATACTTCATCGTAATAAACTTTTCTATCTCGTATTTATGGTTTCGCAACCACTGTTCCATTTAGGCCCTTTTTCTAGAAGTTACAAATAGATTCAAAAACACTAAAGGCGACTTGCTCATCATTAAGTCACATGGTTAGTTCACCTTTATAAAGATTAATCAGAGTTCGGCCAGTGGCTAAAAATGGTCGTCCCAAGATTATGGGAACCTCCTTGTCTGCCTCATAGTCCATTATGATAAAATCAACTGGAAAAAGGAATTTATCCACACGAATTAAGACGTCTTTTATTTGCCCTTCATGTTGAGCCAATGATCGATCAACTAGTTGTAATGTCACTGCAGTAGATTTCATGTGACCAATTCTCAACTTTTTGAAAGTAGCTAGTGGCATTAGGTTAATGCTAGCTCCCAAGTCGCATAAAGCCTTACCCAAATAATGATTACCAATTGAACATGGGATGGTAAAGCTCTCAGGATCTTTCAATTTAGGGGCCAACTTGTTTGTCAAAACAACACTACAACCTTCTGTGAGTGTAATAGTTTCAATATCAGTGAGCTTCTTCTTCTTGGACAATAGGACTTTCATAAATTTCCCATAAATCAGAATTTGTACCAGAGCATCCACTAACTAAATGTTGATTTGCAACTGCTTCAGTGTGTCTAGGAACTACTGATACTACTTGTCATGCTCAGTCTTCTTGAATCTTCATGTGAAGGGTAAAGGTAGAGATATATCTGCTTGCACTAACAGCTTTGATTGCTTTAATAGTTTAGAAGGTCAGACATTAGGCATATGAGTGACAATTTATGGAACTTATTTGTCTGATGCATCGACAAACTCTTTAGATTCAACCTTCTCACCAGTGATCTCTCTATTCATATCTTGAGGTGCTAGAGTAGAGTCAATAAATGGTTCGCCAATTTGTTTACCACTCCTAAGAGTGATAGCCTTACAATGTTCTTTCCCCTTCGGACTAGGATTTTTCGTGTCACTAGGTAATGAGCCTGGTGGTCGAGTATTCAGATTTGAAGTAAGTTATCCTAATTGTGCTTTCAATGCTCGAATGGAAGATGAATTCCCTTATAAGATAGCTTCCGTGCGAGTAATATGCTCCTGCATTAACGCCTCAAGAGTTACTAACGGGTCAGAAGTAGAAGCTTGAGTGTACAGTTGCTATCGATGTCCTTAAACATTTTGATTTGGTATTAAAGAGTGTTATGGTTGCATTGAATTTTGGTGTGGATATGTCTAGGCTTGTTGTGGATGCATCTGAGTTTGCTGATTGTAGTTCTGCTGCTGTTGGTTGTAGTTCTCTTGCCTGGGATTATAATTGCCCTGAGTAGATGTATTCCCATATCTGAATGTCACTACATTTTTCCAGCATTCTAAGTTCCCCAAAACAGTTGGTTGCATGCAGAGTTTTTGAAAGAATTGCAATAAGAATTTTTGCGGATGTTACTTGTATAACAGGCATTCTCTGCATGTTGTGGACAATCTTCATAACTATTATTTTCACTACAAATCTTACGAGAAAAAAGTAGGAACATCAACTTGCTGAGCGACTTGTATATGTGCAACGCCACCTATCCGTTGCATATTTTTAATCATGTTTGTGAGGGAACAAACTTGAGCACTTAGTGTGGTTATTGCATCCAATTCAATAACTCCTAGAGTAGTTTTTGCTTGTGTGGCTCTAGAGATAGGGTATTGATAATTATTCTGAGCAATTCTCTCAAGAATTCTCACAGCCTCATTATAAGTACAATCCAACAGAGGTCCATTACCTGATGCACCGACAAGATTCCTTGTATGTGAATTCTGCCCATTATAAAAAATCTCAATTTGTGTTTCTGGTTGAATTCTGTGCATGGGACAACATCGAAGTAAAGATTTATAACGTTACCATGTGGTGTGAAGATTTTCATCGTCCAACTGATGATAAGCAGTAATATCATTTCTAAGACAAGCATTCATTGTCGATGGGTTAAATCACAAAACAAACTGTGTTGCTAGTGCATCCCAAGAAGTAATTGATCCGGCAAGTAGTCTAAAAAACCAAGTACGGGCTTTTCCCTGTAAAGAATAAGGAAATAATTGCATCTTCAAGGCATCATCAGGAATGCCTTGTTGACTAAAGGAAGCACAGATCAATAAAAAGGATTTAAGATGTTCTCTCACATCTTCATGTGGCAATCTAGCATATTATCCTTTAGAATTCAGCATTTGAAACATTAATGGTTTGAGTTCAAAATTCCCAGCTTGGATTGCTGGCCTAACAACTCCTGGTTGTAAATCATCCAAGAACGATACTACAAAATCCCGTATAATCCTATTTTGTATGCAAGCATCTTACGGAAACAATAGGTTATTAACATTTTACTGTTGCATAGGGGGTATGGCTGCATTGTTCCCTAGTAGAGCCATATTTCTTTGTTCTCAAAGTCTACTCCGAACAGTCCTTTCAATTTCTAAATCAAAGTTGGCAAGAAAATCCAAAATTCATCAAGTCATAAAACACCTAAATTGAAGTTAAAGAAATAGCAACAAAGAAAAACTAGTTAGTGAATACTAAATATTATATAAGGAAAATAATGTAAAAACACACAAAGACAAAAATAAGCATCAAACAAATGCCATCCCCGGCAACGGTGTCAAAAAACTTGATCGGCTATTTAACGTCACAAAAATAATGTGCAAGTGTACACTGTCAATGTAAGTATAGTAGACAGATGTGAGTCTGTTAGATACCAATCCCACAAGGATGGCTGCCTTTTGTCTACTAATATGGATGCAATAGTTGGATATAAATGAGATAAATTGTGAGTATAGTTGTCAATGCAATAACCTTAAAAACAATAAAATAAAATATGATAATGATAAACTGAGATCCCCAACATGAATCTTTAGCAGAATACTAAGTGCTCATAAGGTACAAAAATATAGGTGATTGTCGAGGCAATAAAATTCAATGTATATATTACCCAGTGTTACTCCTCTATTTCATCTGAGACTTAAACATGCATATTAACCTCACCTTCCGATGATGGTAATATGACACTATTAATAACAAGTGGACTAAATTCCTCTAATCCTTACTCAATTTCTGTTGAAATGCTTGTTGGCTCAAACTGTCATTGCACTTTCCAATTTCAGTGACTACAATAACACTTCCATGTTAAAAAATATTCAAACCCCAATATTAAACAATAAAAGCAATATTAAATAAGATAACATTTCACCAAGATTTTATTAGTACTTCCATACAATCAAAAATTAGAGAGTAATCACTAGCATTTAGAAAGAAATAAGAAATAATCAAATGGAGAATACTATCCCTAGACAACATGACTGAATCTCTCTATTCCCTCTTATTGCCGCTCTTAGGTCTCCTCGTCAAGAGCTAGTCTGCATCTGGTTTTTACGTTGGCTCACCCATGAGAGGCTTAAGCTACCCTGGCTGCAAGCTTCAAGGTAGGATGATGAAGATGATTATGGAGACAAAAAAAAAGCTCTCTTTTTCTTTTTACGTCTACATTTTATGTCCTCCTCCATCAGTACATGTGTCTTTTCCTCAAAATTATTCTTTCCTTGTACGTACAGGTTGGTTATGCCAGACTAGATAGCTCATGCAATTTTGGTTCTTACCCGGACAACTATTAGGTGCGGTAACAATTCTAGACGCAATATGGGATTAACTCATGCAACAACATTAATGCAATAAGATAGCAAAATTAAGAATAAAATAGGCTAGGATTCACTGAGTTATAAAATACAATTTACTAAACTGAAAATGCTAAAATGTATGGTAAGGATAACTAAATGGGAATAATTTAACTAATAAGTAAGGGGGAAAAACCTATTCTCTTTCTAGTGCTATCAACTACCGCCAACTGAACAAGGTTACGATAGAGAATAAGTACCTTGTAAGAACCCATTTTTTAGTAGTGTCAAAAACAATGGTTTCGGAGCTACAAATTCGACAAGCGAGTCCGTAAATATTATTATTTAATATTCATGAGTCAGTTATGGTGTTAAAATAAATTTTGAAATTGGTAATTGATACTATATGGAAGAACAATTGGGTTCAAGTGGTATGACTCTGAAGTCAAGTGGTTCTAGAAAATGAGGTATAGGGACCTTATTCTATAAACAGAGCAGTAAATGTTTTTATAAATATTTACAAAGTGTTATTAAGGTTGTATAAAAGTTTCGTTAAGAAATTTGATCGTTTTGGTAGTTAATTAAAGAAAAAGGACTAAATTGTAAAAGGTGTAAAACTTACTAATTAAAGCAATTAAGTGATCAAATGGCTCAATTAGTAATTGATGCAAGATCTATTCAATAAATAAGCCATAATAAATGTGTGGGACGGCAATTAGAATTAAAAATGATAGAAAATTTCATGTTAATGGCATAATGGTAAATAAATTAAAATTAAAGAAAAAATTGGAAAGTTACAAATTTCCTATTCACTTTCTTCAACCTTGTCGAAACCATCTCTGGGAGAGAACTTCAAGCTTCGTTTCCTTCATCCTTATAAATGTGAGCTTAATTCACATCTTTTTCTCGTAATTTTTATATTTCTGAGATCGTTGCAATTAGGTCCAGCTAGCCTGTACCTTTGTTTTTGAAACTGTTAAAGATTTTGAATGTTTCCATTGATGAATATTTTTTTATTTTAGATGTTAAATGATGAATTTGAGGTATTGATGTTATTTACAAGTATTTTGTTAAGTGATTTTGATAAATTTACCGATGAGGGACTAAATTGTTGAAATAATAAAAATACAATGACTTGATGTGAAATTGTTGAAAAATAGGCTGAATTGGAAGCTATTAATATTCGGCTAGTGGTGAATTTTCAAAAAAAATTGGTTTATTTGCATGATTAGGACATAGGGACTAAATTGAATAAAAATGAAAAGTTGGTTTTGCTATCCAAATTAATGAATTGAATAAAATTATTATTTTAGATTAAGAACGTGTGGAAAATTGAAGAGAAGAGAAAATTACCAAATAGCCTCTATCCTTAGTTATTTCTGGAATTTAGCCAGATAAGTTCATAGTGTTTCAATACATAAATAAATTTCTACTTGCATTTTATAAGATAGTTCTTTAAGCAAATGTTCATAGTTAATTATTGAATTATTGCACTTACGTGCCCTTGTTTGTACTTCAGTACCCTTGATTGCACTTACGTGCCTCTGTTTGTACTTCAGTACCCCTGATTGCACTTACGTGCCTCTATTTGTACTTCGGTACCCCTGATTGCACTTACGTGCCTCTATTTGTACTTCGGTACCCCTGATAGCACTTATGTGCCGCTATTTGTACTTCAGTCCCCTAATTGCACTTACGGGCCCCTATTTGTACTTCGATACCCCTGATTCACTTACATGCCCCTGTTTGTAGTTCAATACCCCTTATTGCACTTATGTGCCCCTGTTTGCATTTCAGTGCCTCTAATCGCACATTTGTGCTCCTGATTGCACTTTGGTGCCCCTGTTATGCATCTATGATGCCTCTGTATGGTGTAGTTATCCGAGTATCCATGTCAAGTTACTAGTTCAACGAGCATAAAAAGGAAATAATGGTAAGTGTATCGAAAGTTAAGTTAAGAACCTATGAAAAGGTATGAATTTTTTATGATCAAAATAAGAATATTCATGATTATGAAAAGTATGATATAAGTGATGTTATGTTTATGTACCTTATCTTACCATGTGACGATATTGCTAAGTTATGTGTTTAATCACTAATTTATGTTGTTAATGATGCTTAGGCTTGTGCCATGCTAGTAGTTGGGTTATATTATGTTAGTTTTAAAGTTATGCATTGAAATAGTAAATGACCAAATGGAAAGATGCTTATGTTCATGAAAAAGTGGTAAGAATCAAAGTATGTAATTTCTTATGAAATGGTTTATCATATAGTTGATTCTAAAAGGGTTATGTTCAAATGCACTAGCTTGTGACTATGGTTAATGTTATGTTTATGTTTTATGTGTATGCAAATGAAATGGGAGAGAATAGGTAATGAAATGATAAGTTCATAGTTAAAATGTAATGTGATGAAATAAAAGAATTGTCAAGTTAAAGGACTTACTTGTAAGGAAGGAAAAGTACTTATAGTATATGTGAATTTACTTATGTCATGAATAAATACACTAATTCGTGAGTTAATAACGTAATTAAATTTATGTTAAGTAAATGGATTGGTAAGTAAGTAAAAGAAATGGTTTACCGTTTTAGAAAAAGGCTGATGATTATGTAATTTAACTTATGAGATCGTATTATGTTATAAATGGAAAGTATTCAGGATGTTATTGAACCAATTCATTTGTGAATTGATAGTTATATGGTTGATAACCCTTGAAGCATTGGTATGGGGTTATTTAAGACTTATAAAGTTCTTATTGAAATAGATTATTGTATTTTAAAGCTTATACTAGCTTACTAAGCATTCATTGCTTATACAGTTTTCTTTCTCTTACTTTTCATATTATCGAAAACTTGATCAATTTGGAAGCTAGTCATAGATCTATCACACTATCCATCAGCTAAATTAGTAGATTTTGGTGTTTCTAAGTTTTGGTTATAATGGTATGCATAGATGTTTTGGTTGATGTTTTAGCTATTATGTTTTGGCTTGTAAATTTGGTATCATGAATGGTTGAAATGGTTGATATGTTGATATATATATATGGCTTATGATGCAAATTGTTAAATGGAAAATTTGGTAAATATAAGTGTGGACTTAATATATATATATATATATATATATATATATAATGGCAAGTTTTGGCTAAACTAGGCATTTGGTTATGCATGTTAGTTGTTGTGATTGAGGTGCCCTTTGGGCATATTGGTTGTATAAATATTTGTCATATTGATTTAGCTCGGTTATACATGTTTTAAGTGCAACTTGAAGGATTATTTATATGTGGATAATTGATTGTAGGTATGTGAATGAATGGGTAAGAAAAATAGCTTGGAAATGGCCTATTTTTAGTCCACACGGCTAGAGAAACAAGCGTGTGTCTTAGCCGTGTGTGACACATGGCCAAGCGACATGGTTGTGTGTCCCCTGTAGCTTACTAAGGGTTGCAAGTCAGGCAGTTACACGGCCTGGCACACTGGCGTGTAAGGCCATTTTGAAGGGTATATGACTTGGCACACGGGCATGTGGTTTGGCTGTATGACCCAAGTCAAAGAGTTACACGGGCAAGGACACGGGCTGGGACACAGCCGTGTATCCCTACTTTGAATGTCCACATGGCCTGAGACACGGGTGTGTGTCTCAGCCCTGTGACCCCTACAGTTTGAAAATTTTCATTTTTCTTTTCAAAAAACATTCTATATGTTTCCAATCTAGTCCCAACTTGTTTCTAATGTATTTTTAGGGCCTCGAATGTAACACCCCTTACTTGTATCCAACACTAGAACAGGGTACGAGGTATTACCTAACTAAAACTCACGCAAATTAATCAATTTCATACAACCGAAGTACGTCCCAAATTTAAACTTTTTCAAACAACGTCCTACGGACCTTGATAAGGGCCTACAAGGCCTAGCACGTGGTTTAGAAATGATTTGAGACCATATCAAACACTTAGAAATTTTTCAAGAATTTTCACTAAAAACGGGGTACACGTTCGTGTGGAAGGGCAACACGCCCGTCCTAATGGCTCGTGTACCTCACACGGCCTAAGCAATCTACGGACACGCCTGTGCCCCTCACTCGTGCAGATTTAATTTCTAACATTTAACCTATAGGGGTTTCCACACAGTCTAGCACATGCCCATGTGCCTAGCCCGTGTCCCTCACACGGCCATGACATGCCCATGTTGCAGCACGTGTATAACAACCTAGACATTCTGTTTCTGACGTTAGCAGACACACGGCCGTGGCACACGCCCTTATGCTTAACCCGTGTCTAACACGCGGCCATGACACTCCCGTGGCACTGCCCGTGTACAAAACCTGGGTATTTTGTTTCTAACGTCAACAATCACACGGCCGTGGCACACACTCGTGTGTTGGCTGTGTCCTCCACATGGCTAAGACACACGATCGTGTCTCATACCCATGTGGAACACTGATGGGCATTTAATTTAATCCATGCAAGGTACAAGGGACACACGGCCTAACCACAAGCTCGTGGGCTGGCCGTGTGTGAACACATGCCCGTGTGCCTACCCATGTGGACAAAATTAGGCTATTTGCCAAGCCTATTTACCACCTTGAAACAAGACTAAATACATAACAAAACATATCAAAACATTTATACTTGACCAATAGCCATAATTTGGCATTTCAACTTAGTCATATGAACCAATCTAAATACATCTCACATAATGTGCATGCACAAATAGTTTAAACAACCATTTACAAATCCCATGAACTCATTCTCATTCAATGAAACGACTATAAAATTTTAGCCAATTCCAATGGTCATTTACAAAATGATCCTTATAAGATAAATGGCCAACACAATTGGCTATCTAGAGTGTCTTACACAAAATGACCATTTAATATATACATGTCATTACTAAAAACACAAAACATAACTATATTGAGTGCTTCAGTCGATAGTGTGTACAATGTCTCCGACATCCTTGGATCCTCGAATTACTGAGGCGGCACTAAAAGGAAATGGAAAGGAGAGGGGTAAGCATAAAGCTTAGTAAGTTATAGGCAAATAAATAACAACAATATTATCATTTAAAAAAATCATATACTTAACATATCATGATTCATATATGATACAAAGAAAACCATAATAGAACTTACTCGTTTCCAACATTTTCTAATCATACAACTTAATAGTGAGCACAATTTATAGAATTCATTTAAGTACCTGCATCACTCGTACAAATCATCATCACGTCCCAGACATGGTCTTACATTAGCTTACATATCAAGTCGATGCCATGTCCCAGATAGGTCTTACACTAACTTGTATATTTTGAGGCTGATGCATGTCCCAAACATGTCTTACACTAGCTCTTGTCTCAAAGCTGATGCATGTCTCAGACGTGTCTTACACTAGCTCATAAATCCCTAGGCCGATGCATGTCCTAGACATGTCTTACACTAGCATACACATCCCCCAATGTCTCGGCATGAATATCCAATTCTATCCTAAGTTTTCAACCGGGCTCTATTACCCATGCTCTCAACACTTTATAAATACAAATAATTATTTCTACACTTCATGCTCGGTTATCTATTCCACACATTGTTCATATCACAACACAAGATTTTATGACAATTCAGTGCTTTCAAGCATAAGAATTAGAAATAGTGTATTATTTACCTACAACTTACCTCAGTATACAAAATGAATGCGACGATTCGGTTTAATCAATTTCCTTGGCTTTCCCCCAATCTAGGATCAAATTTGGCAATTCTTGATCTATAACAATAAAATTTACTAATTTAATCACCAATTAAAAATAAACAATCCAAAATTCACAATTTGGCAAAATGACCATTTTGCCCCTAGGCTCGAAAATTAATTCTCATCAATTTTCCTTATTAACCAAGCCCAACCCAACTCTCTTTCCTCTCTTATGGAAACCCAACACATTTATTTCACCATTTACTAAGTTTGCAACTAAGCCCCATTCTACGTGTTCTCATGCAAACCCTTTCACATAAGTTGTTTGTTTAACAACAATAGCTCATTTCTTCCCAAAAATTCCAGCAAACATCATTTATACATTCATGGTAAAATTCAAAAATTTCAACCAAAATGCAAGATATACCCCTTCAATAGATAGCCCATGTTGTAAGGGTCTCAAAAGTACAAAAATTACTAAGAAAAATCATCAAAATCACTTACTTATGAGAGCTTGAAGTTGCTAAAAATTTTTGCTTCTAAAACACCCAAAATGGCTTGAAAATTTTTGGTAAAGATGGTGAAGGAATGACAAAATACAATAGCTAGGCAATATAGGTCATCATTTTATCTATTAATTACCTAAATCACCTAACTTTGACTTTTCTTATTCTTTGTCCCTATGCACTTCTCTTGGCCGGCCATGCTAAAGAAATTTGGCATATTTTCCTTTTACAGGCCTCCAAATTTAGTCTTATAGCTATTTCACTCAATCTACATATAATTCACAACTTTATCCCCTTATGCGATTTAGTCCTTTATCGCGATTAAGCCTTCAATCGCATAAATTAATTTATCAAAATTTTCATGCACCCTTGTAAACATATTGTAACACATAATAATACTAAAATGATTTCTCAAACCTCAAGAAGTGATTTCAAAATCACTATTCTGACCAAGCCCAATTTCGGGCTGTTACGTTGAGGGGTCGTATAAGGGACAATACGCATGTTATTGATTGACTTTTCTATGATCGATGTTGCAACATTAAATGTTTAAAATTTTTTATAGTTTTGAAATGTAAACTCCAGTAATACTTCCTAACGCTATTTTGACGATGAATACAGGTTAGAGGTGTTACATACCCTCTGCCAAAGATTAAAGATTTATTTGATAAGTTAAGTGGGACTACAATTTTCTCAAAGATAGATCTAAGGTCGTGATACTATCAGATAAAGATTAAAGATGATGATGTACCTAAGATAGTCTTTCAATTATGGTATGACTACTATGAATTTTCAATCATGCCTTTTGGATTGACAAATGCGCTAGTTGTATTCATGGATTTAATGAACAAGGTGTTTTAGCCTTATTTAGATAAGTTTGTAGTGGTCTTTGTTGATTATATATTAGTTTATTCTAGGAATGAGATTGATCACGAAGAGCATTTGACAATTGTATTGAAAACCCTGCATGATAATCAATTGTATGTAAAGTTCAATACATGTGAGTTTTGGCTGAAAGAAGTGCATTTTCTGGGGCATGTCATCTCAGCTGATGGTATTATGGTAGATCCTATTAAGGTTAAGGCAGTTTTGAGTAGAACTCGCCCAAAAACATTTATGAAGTTTGTAACTTTCTAGGGTTAGCTGGGTACTACAAGAGGTTTGTGAAGTGTTTTTTTATGTTAGCATCAACTCTCACTAGGTTGTTGAAAAAGAAAGAAAATTTTATATGGAGTGATGAATGTTAATAGAGCTTTGAGAAATTGAAAATAGTTCTGACTGAGACTCCGATATTAGCACAACTAGAGCCTGAGGTTTAGTATGTCTCTGAACGGGTTAGGATGTATCGAAAGGTCATAGCTTATGCATTGTGTGAGCTGAAACCTCATGAAAGAAACTATCCTACGCATGATTTAGAATTGGCAGTAGTGGTTTTAGTGTTAAAATTATGGAGACATTATCTGTATGGTGAGAAATATCATATATTTTCTAACCACAAAAGCCTGAAGTAATTGATGACTCAGAAAGACTTGAATCTGCGCCAAAGAAGATGGTTACAGCTGTCAAAGTATTATGACTTAACCATTGAGTATCATCCAGGAAAAGCAAATATAGTGGTAGATGCATTAAGTAGAAAAATTATGGCAGCCCTGTTGTCTCTTCGAGCTAAGGTGACCATGTCAGATAATGGAGCATTGTTGGTAGAATTAGATGTAAAACCTTCCCATCTCTCACAGATATTAGAGGAACAAATGAAAGATACTCAGTGTGATCGGTTCAAGCAAAAAATGATGTCTGGCGAAGTAGCAAACTTCAGTATAGGGAAAGATGGTGAGCTAAGATTCAGGAACAAAATGTTTGTACTAGTGGGGAATGAACTGCGAAAAGATTTACTTAAGGAACCTATCCAATGACCTTTTTCACTTAATCCTGGATGTATAAAAATGTATAGAGATTTGAAGGGCTCTTATTGGTGGTCTGGCATGAAAAGGGAAATTGTAGAGTATATCTCAACTTGTTTAACTTGTTAAGAGTTCAGACTAAACATCAATTTCCTTTAGGTAAATTATATCCCTTGGAAATTCCAAAATAGACATGGGGTAGGATTACTATGGATTTTGTTCCAGGGTTGCCCCTCAATCCATCTAAAAAGAATTTTGTATGGGTGGTAGTACATAGGCTAATGAAGTCAGCTCATTTTCTGCCAGTGAATACTACTTATTCCTTGGAGAAGCTAGCGGAACTCTACATTGCAAAGATAGGATGCCTGCATGGAATACTATTTTCCATAGTGTCCGATGGAGATTTAAGGTTTACCTTAAGGTTCTGGAATCAGTTGTAGAAATCTTTAAAGACTAAGCTACGATTTAGTACGACATTTCATCCTCAAGTTGATGGTCAATCAGAAAGAGTTGTTCAAGTTTTGGAAGACATGTTAAGGAGCTGTATAATTGATTTTGGAATTAATTGGGAGAGGTATAAATCCAATCCTAATCATGTTGTGCAGATTGAAGAACTAGAGTTGGACCATACCTGTTTTATGAAGAATAACTTGTATTCTAGCTAGAGAAGTAAAAGAGCTAAGAAATAAAAGAATTTCATTGGTTAAAGTTTTATGGAGAAATCATAGTAATAAAAAGCTACTTAGGAAAGAGAAAGCCTAATGACAGATCAATAGCCTCAGTTATTCTTATGTATAAATTTCAGGGACGAAATTTCCTAAGTGAGGGAGAGTTGTAACATCCTGCCCAGTGAAATCCTAGTGTTCATTACTGTAACGCCCCAAAATTGGGCCTAGAAGAATGGGCCGTGTGGGCCCAATAGGCTTGTGGGCCCACACAGGTCGTTGTCTTTAGACTTATGTGAATTAGTGGTCCGGCTGTGTCGTACATGTGGTGTAGGCAAATTTGGCTTGGCGGGCCATGCGAGCACGTGGGCCCCACTTGGGTTGCGTAATGGGCCCCGGGCCCATTTTCACTGAATGACGTGTTAGTGTGATGGCTAAGAGGTTTGGAAGTGATAGAGAAGTCCTGGGTTCAAACCTGGGCCTTAGCAAAAATTTATGTTTTTCTCTTATGGGAGCCTTGACGTTAGTGGGTAGGCTTTAAGAATATTTTTGGTGAAAGCATGACACAAAAAGGAGTGTGGTGTAGTGGCAAAGTGGCGCCACTTAGGGGACAAGGAAGTGATGCCATAAAGGAAGCAAGGGGTCCAAGGTTCAAGTCTTGGCTCTTGCACTTTATTTTGGTTTTTCTTTTAAATAAATCTGGAAGCAAGTAGGTGGGCTTTAAAGATAAATGCGTTGAACTTATGACACAAAGGGACTTGTGTCCGAGTGGTGGTGCCTTGACATGACTAATCGAGAGATCTATGGTTCGAATCCTTTTGCATGCAAAGGTTGATTATTTTGCTAATACTTTAGTTTTTGGAGATTGATGGAGGATCCCACATCGGGAAGCTAGCATGGGAGTAGGCGAGAAGCTGGCTTTAAATAGAGCGATCCATGATGAGAGTAGGATTCCTTTCTTGGCTTACCCCTTTCACGTTGAAGCGTGTTCGTTTGGGTTAGGCGTTGGATCATTCGTTGATCTGTATACCGTTGGGTCATAATGATGGTGACCGTAGTTGATCGACACCCCGGGGAGTCAAGGGCGCGATTGTTGTTGGCTTCTGGGCATAGCAGCGTTCAGAAGGTGGATTAGCTTCAGATGCCTATCAGGTGTGTATTTCTCACTACTCTAGCAGTAGGACGGCTACTCCGAGCCGTGATGGGCCGAAAAGGGCCATGTGGGCCCAATGGGCCTACAGGCCCAATTGGATAAGTTGTTTGATTGTGTAGTAAATATTGGACTAGACTAGGTGAATCTCATATCTGTGGCTAGATTTGGGCTAAAAGGGTCAAACGAGCGTGTGGGCCTATTTGGGCCGAGAATGGGCCCTAGGCCCATTCGTATGTTATCTCTGTTTAGAATGCTTTAGTTTACCAAATTACTAAAATACCCTCGACTTGTAAAATTACCAAAGTACCCCCAATTTATAGAATTACCGTTTTACCCCTAATTTACAGAATTATCATTTTACTCTTGATTTGTAAAATTACCATTTTACCCCTAATTTGCAAAATTACCATTTTACCCCTGATTTACAAAATTACCATTTTACCCCTGATTTGTAAAATTACCATTTTACCCTTGATTTGCGAAATTATTGAAATACCCTTGTAGGGTAGAATTACCTAAACACCCCTTTAGGGTAGAATTACCGAAATACCCCTTTAGGGTAGAATTACCGAAATACCCCTTTAGGGTAGGATTACTGAAATACCCCTATAGGGTAGAATTACCATTTTGCCCCTAGGGTGTTAAATGACTATTTTGCCCTTGTGGGCAAGTGACTGACTTGGATTGTGTGTTTGACGGATTTGATTGTGAATATATGTTGGTGATATGAATGACTTGACTGTGACTGTTTGATGCAAATATGGGCATGACATTCTGCATACATGACATGTTGCATGGGTTGGGATTCTGTATAGAGGAAGATCTGACCTGTTAGGATCGCATGGTTGCTTGACGACTGTGGACTGATTAATGGCTGAGTGCCGATCATGTTACCGAAGGCTGTGTGTCGTTATTGTGGGATTCGTGTTGTTATTATGGGCTTTGTGCCATTACCAAAGGCTTTCTGCCAATATCAAAGGCTTTGTGCCGATTATAGACACATTATCGATGGCTTTGTGCCACGTATTCTGTTAAGTGGCTTTGCCACGTTATCTATTTCTGGTGGCCTTTCCATTTATATATCTGTTCTGGTGGCCTCGCCACATATATATCTGTTCTGGTGGCCTCGCCACAATATCTGTATCTGGTGACTTCGTCACAATATCTGTTCTGGCAGCCTTGCTGCAAATTTTGTGGTGTGTAGTGGATGGGTGGGTTGAGTAGTCTCCCCACATGGTGTAAGGCTGGTACGGAGGTGTATACGGATGGACTGGGTTGGGATTGCATTCACATTCTGATTCTGATTCTGAATTTGTTAATTGATTCTGATTCTGATTCTGATTCTGATTCTGTTAATTGATGATGATTCTAATTCTGATACTGATACTGTCTCTGATTCTGATTCTGATACTGATTTTGGTTTAGATAATGTCTCTGATTTTGTAATGGGCTAAGGCCCATTTGGTACTGCCTTTTATAATGGGCTAAGGCCCAATTGATACTGGAACTGTGGTAGGGCAAACTTTTAAATTCTTTTACATGATTGACTGTTCATATTTGTAGTAGGGGATTATACACTGAGTTTTTGTAAACTCACCCTGTTTATTAACCCTTTAGGTAATCCCCAGCCTTAGACAGATCGGAGCTGCGAGGACTTGGAGAAGGCCACACACTGCTTATGCTTTCTATTATGATTATTTACTCCCAAGTACTTTATTTTGGGTTTGGTTTGTAATAAGGCCTTTTTTAATTTCTGGATTTTTATTTTAAGGTTTTTATTTACTTTAAATTATATCTGCTAGAGGTGAATCGCGGTTTTTCCAAAATGTTAACTGTTTTCAAACACTACGTCTTCCGCAACTAATTAAATTAAGCTTCTGCAACAAAGACGGTTTTAAAGGTAATAATGTTTTTAAAAAGGGATTAACTTTTAATTGACCACGTTTTGAAAATAAACAAACACAAGTTTTAGTTGGCAACAAGTTTTAAACAAGAAAGGTTTCATTGAAAACATGGTTTTTGAAAAACACTTCAATGTGACATGCTGGACTCGGGCTTAACTTCTAGGCTGGGTTTGGGGTGTTACAGTTACTATTTATCGAAGTGTCGTATGTAGATAAAATTTTGAGTGAGTAAGGTATTAATTGTAGATGAGTATGTAAGTCTGTGATTGTACCTATGGGCGAAGTCTGCGCTTAGTGAGCTTGGTGATTGAGCGGACTCCTCTATAGAGAACACGCCACCCTAGTTGCTAGACATTTAATTTAAGTCTTAGTTTGAAAGGACTATTTATTTTTTTATTACTCTGGTTGAATAACTTAATTGGTCTGATGAGAACCAGTTAAAATGAAATAAAGTTACCGTAGTTGATAAGACTCACATTTATGATGAGAGATAAAGTTCTTAGTCACAAGAATTGAGGAGGTTAGTGGGATAATCTGACTTATCCATTAAACCTAGCTTCCATTAATTAGTATTGGCGCTTTAGCTAGTTTTACGTTTTTGTTTGCATCCATTCTTTCTTTCAAAATTTCTTTGCACTTTCTCTCGAAAAACCTTAAACTAGAAACCTGCTTGAAGATTTGGATTTGTTCAACCAACTCATTTGTTGTTTTAGCACCTAGTAAATATTGATCAACATTAGGTTGTTTTCATGGTAATTTACGTGACCTTAGAGCTGCATGCTTTAATGTCAGTTGAAGGTGTAAGGAAAGAAAGTTCCTGAATTTGGGTTTTGTGATGATGTTTCTTGCAAGCTTGTTTAGTTTTCTTGTATAATGATTTGATAAGTTTAACTATTTATATTATAGCTCAAGACACTCCTGAAGGATTTCATGATAAGGACGTAACGCGGAGGTTTGTGCAAGTGTACACAGTCATTATCAAGTAATAAGTAAGTATCGAGTTATCGTCTCCACAGGGATTGTATTTGTGTTAAATCACTTAATTGTAAAATTATATTAACAACTTGGTAAATTTAAAAACACAATATGATTGAGAAGTGATGATTAAAATTAAATATATTAAACTAAATGCAATGATTCCCAATGCAAATTATCCTAAATATGCAAACTATATGAATGAAATATATTTTAGCAAAATTAAACACAATTTTCAACAATTATAACATAACTAAACTAGGACAATTACTTTAATTAAACTCAATTCATTATCAACATGCTTAATAACATTCGAAAAAACATTCCATGGCAACTCGATCTTTCATGAGTTTGGAAACCACATTAGGTCCTTTTGGAATCCTTTACTTAGTAAATACGCATTTTACTGATCCTTATTTACTAAGGGTTTCTTAGCATTTGTGAGAGGTAATAAGGACATGTTAGGTTTGAAACAGTTTAATCACACAAATCTAAAAACTATGCAGATAACAGACCTTAGTTAGAGTTGTTATGCAACCTACAATTTAATCGGGTTAGGATCTAAATAGAGCATGCACATTTCAATTATGTGTCCACTAACCGTCGTTTGGTTAGGATCGCTCAGCTAATTCAGGTGCATTCCAATCACGTATGAACAAAATACAGACTTGATTTTAATTGAAAATATGATCGATTGAGGCACAAACATCATAAGCATGAATCAAATAAATATTATTTAATCAAAATAATCATCCTAACTTAAATAAAATTAAGCTAACATTGTTGTAAACAAGAACAAAGAACACATAGCAAACATTTTCAGGTTAAATCAAAGAAAAGAATGATTAAACCCAAATCAAAGTGGCTATCACCCAAGACTCTAACCGACGAGGGCTCCCTTGTTCCTTTGCTTTGCTCCTTTGCTAATGACTCTCCAATGTGGCTGACCAAGGGCTCTTTAAGAGGCTTAATTGCTGAAATCTCTATGAAGAGATGATGCTAGCATGGGAATGGAAAATACTAAAAGAATTGAGAGAAAAGAGAGAATCATGAGGGATGAGGGATGATTAGAAATTGTGAAATGGGAACTTATTTATAGCTGAAGAGAGGAGAGTAGTTTGCTAAAAATAAAAAGGTTTAGTCTCTTCAAGCTTCTTCAATGAGTGGCCGACCATGATTAGTGGATTTTGAGTTGAATTTTGCTTGATTTTTAAGCAATTTAAATGCCATAACAATTCAGGACTGAGACTCGGTCAAATGTAAATCTTCGGGTAAATCTCTGATTTCTTCAACATTGCAAGGACCTTGTGTAATTAAACCAAAAACTAGTTTATATGGACAACCATGTGTAGCCGAAATTGGGTTGACTTGGTCTTCAATTTGGACGGTTTTTGCAATCCAACAAAGCTATCAGATATGTCCAAAATAAATCAATTAATTAAAGGACCAATGAATAAAATTTAAATACTTAATTAAAACCCAAATTATTAATGAAATATTTTCAAATGAATTATTAAATATAATTTTATATTTTACTTCCATGTGTGTGTAATGCCTTGTAGGTAAGTATTCATATTTTGTAAAGATGAAATGTTTATACATGAGCGATGGATGTTCGCAGTTGTTAGTTTGGTTTGGCTTGGCTTGTCTATGTTAAAGGTCTCAAAACCTTTCTTCATGTTTAAGTCAATATATTTGCTTCTAACAAAGATAATATAGACTGCAAAATGAAAATGAATTCATGGCATTGCCTTCAATGGAATAAGCATTGAATGGCAGATCATGATACATGAAAGTGGTTGTATAGCGTCGGTAGAGCAGAAATTACGTTGCAAACCAGATTGAAAAATCATGAGAAATTAATATGAATAGAATGAATGATATGACTTGACTATAGACTAGGGTACGTGGCTAACATAGAGAAGGTTGTCTGTATGGTCATCTGGGTGTGATGTACATGCCAAATGGAATAGTGTTCAGCTACTATTTGGTTATGATTGGTACGTGCCAACTGGTGAACTGGGTATCTATGTTGAGTTGGAAAGGTTTTGTTTGAATCATGTATAACCCATGTCATGTTTGGCGTCTTGATACTTATATTTTGAAGAATGAATTTTGTATTTAAACTCGTGTTCATGAAACTATGATTTCCATGAAATTTTGGTGAAGTCGTTATAGTTCTTAAGGTGTACCATTTTATCTAGCCTTGATGTACAATTTTATCTAGTCTTGAATGATAAAATGTTTACATTCTTTATTAAATTAAATTGTAGTTTAAGTTGGTTTACACCAAATATGGTTTTAAAGATATTAATTTTATGTTAGTGATACAACATTCTCGGATCCTTCTTAAGGGTTGCGTTTGGAGTGTTACACGAACAATGCCTTATTGCGTAAGCCAACGTAACTTAGCTCAAGCCTCCATCTCAGTATACTATGGGTAAAGTTGTTTTTTCACCTCCTTTTGGAACTCCTCTCAAGTTCCAATTGTGGTCGCAACACGTTTCTCATTCGTGGACTTATGAAGCCACCATAAGAGAGTAACATCAATAAAATAAATTGAAGTAGTGTTTACCTTAGTGGCATCATCCTTAATGCCCATCACCCGGAAGTACTATCCCATCACCCACAAGAAGTTGTCCACTTCCTTAGCGGACCTTTCCCCCTTAAACTTCTCTAGTTTGGGAACATCCATCTTGTATTGCTTCGGTCCGAAAGCCAACATCCCATGGCTTAAAACAACCTTGTAGATAGTGAGCTCCCCCTTGAGCTCCTCAATTTGTTCCTTCAAGGCTGTCAATGTGGCATTGAGAGCATCATCCCTCACTGTCAACTTATCTGCGATGGAATCCCTCTCATCACTTTCACATTGGAACCGAGAGATTCTTACACGAATTCCTTGAGCTGCTCCTTCAAAGAGTCTAGCCCATCCGTGAATCCCTCAACTTTCTTGAGTGTCTCCCTCATGTTCCCCATGAACTCCTCGAGATTGACCACTTGACCTTCCAAAGATGATAGCATGCCCTTCGATAAGCTTTTTTTCTTAGCCCTCCCACGAATCTCTATTGGCTCAACATGATTTTCTACTCTATTCATCATCTTTGATTGGCATCTTCGAAACCTTAGCCTGGATACCAATTGTCACGGGGCTAGATATTTAGTCTCGCAATTCATGCAGCCTTAGACAATTTCCTTGTTTCAAATATGCCTAAGTTAGCCTAACTCTCGCAAAGTGAGAACTCTCGCTAGAAATTCTTCAAGGCACCTAAAATTAAAACAGAGACAACTCAAAACAAAAGAGCAACAAAAGAACAAAAAATGTTACAAGAAAGCAAAGCACGCCAAGTGTTTTGATACTGTCAAAGTAATCTATTACTCCAGAAAGAATACAAAGAATGGGATGAGATGATTACAAATGAGAGGGGAAACCTCTATTTATAGTTGAGCTCCCCAAAATCAATGGTACAGATTGAGTTACATCGGCAATCGAGATTAGAACCTATCTACAATTGAGATTCTTAAGGGATTGACTCAATCCTTTAAGATTACAAAATCTAATCTTATCAGACTACAAATCTTCTAAGATTACTTTCTATATTTACCAAGGTAACCCTAATTTTCTACAAGTATTTCACTTGGCCACCAAGGCTTCAAGTAGACGAGCTTCTCCACATGTTCTACAAGTTGGGTCAATTCAAGTGGTTCGAATGAGCGTCATTTAATCAATTGACCTCCATGGGACACTCTTTGCGCAATCATCACGGGCTTTGGTCCGCGACCCATGACAACAGTGCTAGATTATATTTCTAGTATTTAATAAAACCAACTCCTTTGAGAGTCATTAAGAGTAAAGCATTATAGTTATTTTAGTCTATTTTGTTTTTACTTGTAAAATATTAGTATGGGTAAAATATTAAATTTTTCAGTTACTTTTTATCCACCGTACATATATTTTCAACTCCAGTTTAAGTAAATAGGGATTAGTTAGATGGAGGAAGAGAATTGAGGGATTAATGAGGTGTTTAACATTTTTTGTAAAGAGAGCAACGGTAGATTAAGAAAAGAATGAAGCCAAAAGTCATAGAATAAATAGTGATTAATTAGGTACAGGAAGAGGATTGAGAGATTTATGAGGTGTTAAACAATAGATTAAGAAATGGATGAAGCCAAAAGTCTTAGAAACTAATGATTAAAATTCAACTTTATATTTATATCGTTCATTTGCTTTGGTTTTACTAAAATCTTCATTTTATTTTTACAGCATAGCTGCTTCCTTTTCCATTTTGTGTAATATAAAAGCCTTGAGTTTATTTCGGGTTTTGAATTTAGATTTTTTTTTTTCAGTTTAGATTTTGAAAATAGGTGCACTACTCTTATATTTCAATTTTTGTTTGATTTTATGCTATTAATCATGATTTTGAGTTGGCATGTGCGGTTATAAAACTAGAGAGAATAACATATCATGTTTAGCACAGCAAAAGATGGCTTAAAGGGCGATGGAATTTGCGAAACAAATTGGTCGAATACCGTTTCCGGACAGGACTCGCTATCCACTACATCTGTTCATGGTCGAGTCGAGACCCGCTCAAAAAGTAGGAAGGGTGGATAAAAAAAAATAAGGTTTGTTTCTTTTGATAAAATTTTTTTGGCTTGAACTCAACGTGGCCTGAATATGCAAAAAAATATAGTCTTTTTTACTGTTTTCTTGTTATTTTTTTCTATTTTCTAGCTATTTTCTTCTTCTTGTTGTTTTTCACTATTTTGCTTCCATTTCACTATTAGGTTGTTACTATTTTCTTGTTATTTTTTAGATATTGTATAACTTTTATTTTGTTGTTAATTTTATTACTATTTTAGAGATATTTGTTTGTTATGTTACACATATCTTAGTGTTATTTAAGCATACATATTTTTTTAATTTATTTTTAATTTGTTAGGAGATATTTATTTTAATTTTTTTATTATTTTTTATATATTATATTTTTTAAATTACATTAAAAAATAATATAAAAAATTAATACGAGCGGGTTGGGCCCGAGTTTTAACATTTTTATCCGAGCCGGGCTTGGACAAAATTTTAAACTCATTTTTTAGGCCAAGCTTAACAAATAGACCTAAAAACTTGATTAAGCTTGGCCCAATCCTGACTCGACCCGACTCGACCCATAAACACCTCTATTATCCACATTGCACCTTGGATATCCGCATTGCACCTTAATTAATTTAAGGTAGAGTTAGGTTGAACCCAAAATTAAGAGCAAATTCATTTTAATGTCCGTTTTATCTATTCATAAGATTTTTGGAGTAGAGATTTTTGTTTAAACCACATCCAACTCCTTACTATTTGACTCAATAAATATCAATACAAAACTACCGTAATTAATTTCTCTCTCAAGTACTCTAACTACGTGGCCATTCAGATGTTTACACCTTTTGTTAAATTGAGTTATATAATATTTCTTATTGAGTTAAAATATTCCTTAGTCGCTCCACTTTCTGAAAAATTAAGATTTAGTGTTTATATTTTTATTTTTAAAAATTTTATTTTTTTTACTTTTCATATTTTTAAATTTAAGTTTCAATGTTAATATTGTTCTTTTTTTTAATGTATTAATGTGATATTTTTAAATAAAAAATATTTATTTTGTATTCATGTAATTAAAAAAATGATGTTCTAATGAACTTAAATTTAATAAAAATTATTGTATTTTTAATTAAACTTAAATTTTAAAATCTGAAAAGTAAGACTAAATTCCTGAAAATAAAAATATGGAGATTAAATTTCATAATTTTGAAAAAATACAGTGTAATTGAGGATATGAAATCGGTATTTTTTTTTTTACAAAAGCTTTCGTTAAGAAGGCTTTGATTTTAATTAGAATTAATTTTCACCTTGGCCAAATACTTTAAAAGCATTTTCATTTGACGTTCGTTATACTTGTCTATTTTTTTTTTTTTAAGTTACTTATGAATATTTGAAGCAACTAAATTTGAAGTACACGTTTTGAGTATCCTTTTTGATGTTATTGTTAACTTTTTACTAAATTTGTGAAAATTAAACTTTAATTATTTATATAATGTCATACTATTTATATAATTAATTGTTGAAATAAATAATTTGAAATTTTGAAATAATAAAATATAAATTAATTATCACAAAATGATTTATATAATATCTACTATTTAACATATATAATAAAAAATATTACAAATGAAGAGATTATTTAAAATACTGTAAAATTAATCCCGCAATGCATGGCTAATATTCCTAGTATTTAAAAATAATCCACCAAATTATTATTATCTTGAATGAAATGAATTTTTTTACCTCCAAAACCAGTGGTGCCTTTTTAGTAAACCGATGGAATATGAGGATGCATTTTTTTAGAAAAAATAATTCATTCTATTTTGATCACCCTATACTCGGTCTGGTCGTCAAGCCCAAATATTAAGATGCCACACCATCATTTTATGTCTTATTCATAGTAAATTATCACATTATTAAGAAATCATCATCTTTAACTGTGATCTTATAAATTTTTAGTCAAACATATATCAATTATCATTAGAACATACTAAACATACTTTAAATAGTCTTATAATAATACTTAAACAAAGCGAAAATCTCAAAACTGACTACATAGGTATTGATAATTCTCTCAACTGGTATCGATACCGCTTGGAAAATCGAAAGGTTTTTCTTTTTATTCTCTCCATTTTTTGGACTCTCCTTTATTATAGTGGAATCTTCTTTTGCCTATGGTCTTTTATCCTCTTTTGAGGAGTTTTTTTATGTAAAATTTGTGTGTTTGATCTTTTCGATTTTTGCTTTATTTACTTACTCATTGCATTTATGGGTCAATTCCCTACAAACTGGTATTAGAGTTAGTTCGATTTCCATATCCAACTCATTCAAAGATGACAGCGTCAATGTTTGATATTGATAAGTTCGACGACATTGTAAATTTCAATCTATGGCAAGTTCGTATGTCGACAATCCTAATTCAGAGCGATCTTGAGAAGATTCTTATAGAGAAAAATCGTGCAAGAATGGAGCAGTTAGAATGGGATAGGTTAGATAAAAAAGGCTTTATCCACAATTCAATTATGTTTAACAAATAATGTGTTACAGGAGATTTTAAGGGAGAAAACATCATTTATATTACGTAAGAAACTAGAGCCTTATATTTGACGAAATCCTTAGCCAATAGTTAGTGTTTAAACGTCTATACACATTCAAAATGATCGAAAGTGAGTCTATTAGAGCTCATATTAGTGAGTTTTCACCCTTCTGAATGACCTAAAAACTCTCAAAGCAGAAATTAGCGACGAGGATCAAGCTATGTTATTGTTATGTTCTTTGCCCTCTTTTTATAAAATTTTAGGAAAACTCTAATTTATGGGAGAGATCATCTCTCATTTGTGGATGGATGTGAAGGGGAATCTATTGAACAAGGATAAGCTCGACAACGATTTAGGCCCGAACAAAAGATTAGATGGGCAAGCCTTAATTCTAGTTGCAAGGGGCAGACAATAATCCAAAAATCAAAATCGAAATAGGTTAAGGGCAAGATCTAAATCTAGAAACCATGACAAAGAATGTAGCTACTACAAGAATAAGGGCCACATTAAGTTGAAATACTACAAACTTTAGAATAAAATTAAAAGGGATGCCAAAAACGATGAGAGAGATAATTAGAAGGTCGAAGTTACTGCTGCTAGTATAGCCGAAGATAAAGGTGATAATTTCTTATTAGTGTCGACAAGCAAATCTCCAAGCTTACATCTAAATGGATCCTAGATCTAGAGTGTTCCCATCACATGTGTCCCAATAAAAACTAGTTCTCCACATATAATTCAGTTGAAGGTGGAGTTGTACTAATGGAGAATAATTATCCATGTAAGATTATCGAAATAGGAACCATACAAATTAGGATACTTGACAGAATAATTTAGACATAATCAAATGTCAGGTATGTACCCAACTTAAAGAAAAATTTCATATCATTGGGAATTTTGGATTTTAACAGTTGTAGGATAGTCATTGAGTCAAATGACTTAAAAGTTTCTTATGGAGCTCCCATTGTAATGAGAGGATAGAAAAAATGTAGCCTATACGTTCTTCAAGGGTCAATAGTTCCTGGTGCAACTACAATCATCAAAGAAGAGTTGAAATCATCACCATGTCACGATGAGAACCAACCTGACGTTGCGATGATGCGACGTGATTCTTTCTTTACGAATTATGATTCAACCAAACTTTGGCACATGCGACTTGGTTATACAAGCGAGAAAGGTATGACAACATTGTGCAAACAATGTCTTTTAGAAGATACTGGAATTGCTAAGTTAGGTTTCTACAAACACTGAACGAAATGCAGATGTGAGTAAATTTTGATTCATCAATTCACAGCACAAAAGGGACTCTTGACTATGTCCATTCTGATTTATTGGGTCCGACTCTTAACATCTCAAAAGGAAGTAATAAATATTTCTTAACTTTTATTTATGATCATTCCAGAAAAGTTTGGGTTTATTTTCTAAAACAGAATAACAAAGTCTTCGAAATCTTCAAGCAATGGAAAACAATGTTAGAAAAATAGATCGAGAAGTCTATGAAGTAGTTGAGAATGAACAATGGACTTGAGTTCTATTCATCTAAGTTTAATGACTATTACAAACGGGAAGAGATAGAAAAGCATCGCATCATTGTAGGTACTCTGCAACAAAATGGAACTGCAGAAAAAATGAACAAAACCTTAATGGAAAAGGCTCAATGCATGCTTTCAAATGCAGAACTAGGGAAGGATTTTTGGGCTGAAGCCATAAATTTGACAAGCTATTTGATAAATCGATCTCCACATCAAGCCTTGAACAGTAAAGTTTTAGAGGAGATATGGTTAGATAATTCTTTCAATTACTCTAATCTTAGATTTTCAGTTGTCCTACTTTTGCTAAAGTTAGCCAATGAAAGCTCGATCTAGGGCCGTAAAGTGCATCTATCTGGGTTACTCTTCTAAGACGAAAGGTTTCAAACTGTGGTGTCCAAAAACCAACAAAACTATCGTCAGCAAAGATGTCACATTCGATGAATCTGTCATGTTTTGATTAGATAAAAGGTCACTTACTTTTAAAGACACAACAATCATAGTGTCTCAAGCAAGGTGGAGTCAAAAGCTAAAATAAGGAGTGACGCCACAATGACATAAAAAGCTTCATCGCAACATCACGACAAACAGCGTCGTTGTCTCAACAAGGAAGCAAGCGACATCGTGACGATACGACGAAATTTTGGTTCTTGTGAAATTAAAGCTATTTCAGTTCAGCTTGGGACTTTATCCAACCTTCAAGTACCTTTACCATCTCTCTTAACTAATTGTAAGTAGGTTTGTGATAGGAAAAGTGAAAAATCTGACCATCACAGAAGTATTGTGAAGGAAACCTAGTGGCATATGCTCTAAATGTTGTAAAGAGCTTTGATTCGACCGATCCTTCGTACTATTTCGAGGTAATTGAAGCCTCTGATTCTAGCAAATGGCTCGTTGCTATGGAGGAAGAGATGGAATGACTTCAAAAGAATCAGACTTGGAATCTAGTAAAACCACCCATCAGTAAAAAATAGTTGGTTGCAAATGGGTGTTTAAGAAGAAGGAAGGTTCAGGTCTAAACAAAACTAGGTACAAAGCAAGATTAGTTGTAAAGAGCTACAGTCAAGTAGAGTGAGTTGATTTTATGATGTTTTCTCTCCCATTGTGAAATATATGTCCATTTGAGCACTTTTGGCTCTTGTTGCATTAAACATTCTCAAGTTGGAGCTATTAGATATAAGGACTACTTTCCTTCATGGTGACCTTGAGGAGGACATATACTTGCGACAACCAGAAGGCTTCAGAACTAAAGGTAAGGAAGATCATGTTTGCCTTATTAAAAAATGATTGTATAGTCTGAAGTAGTCTCATTGACAGTGGTACAAAAAGTTTGACTCCATGTTAAGTATTGGTTTTTCACGAAGTAAGTATGATAATTGTGTATATTTACAATTTCTTGATGATGGTTCATTTGTATATTTGTTGCTTTAGGTTGATGATATGTTGATTGCGGCTAAAGATCCATTAGAAATTGAAAAACTTAAAATCATGCTTAACTCTAAGTTTGAGATAAGGATTTAAGTGTAGCAAAGAAAATTTTGGGATGAAAATTTCAAGGGATAGACATTCCAAAAAATTGTTTTTATCGCAAAAAAGGTAAATCAAGAAGATCCTTGAGCGATTTGATATGCAAGACTCAAAACTGGTAAGTACTCCCTTAGCTACACATTTTAAATGGTCAATTTCATATTCTCCTCAAAACGAAGAAAAATAGAGGTGCATGTCAAAAGTACCTGAGGTTGGAAGCACATATTACTTTGATTTTCACCGATAAGGCTCAAAGCCCATATTACCTCAGATGTACCAACGAGATGCGAAGCACGCATTACTTCGACTTATACGGATGAGGCACAGAGCAAATTACTTTAGATGTATCAATGATGCACATGCAACAAATTCTATTGGTGTCATGGTAAGATGATCCATCTATCCATCTTGATTTCATGTCCGATTAATAGGGGCCACAAACTATGTATTTATGTGATTGATTATGCTACATAATATGTGAAATGAATAACTTATTCTTGATTTAGTTATTTGAATGTAAATATTAGTATATTGAATTATAGCATGTGAACAATCATATGAATTGGATATTATAAGCCCTAGAGGTTGATGATTCTATGAAACAAGTTAATCTAACTCGATTTGGTGAAATTAAGATATGAAAAAAGATTTAAAAGTGTCAAAAGCTATAAATGATAATGAGATAGCATCAATTTTGATTGTTTTGAATGTAAAATTCTAATTCTGATAAAGTAAAGGTTGAAAGGAATATTGATAAGTAGACATGTAAGATTTAAACCAAATGATAGATTCATAAGGTAGCATAAAAGAAATAAACATGAAACATGAATATAAATGTGAAAATGTTATATGCATTGTGGACTTGAAAATTTGATACGTAGAAGGATATGAAAATGTTACATACTTACATATATGATTTAGATATAAATGGTGATATGTCTTGAGCAAATTAGTAACAAGTATGATTGTATTGAAAAGCTTTTTGGATGTACTATTACATATATGTATATAAAGTATAATTAAATTAGGAATCATATGATTGTATCAGGAAGTAACTTGATAGCTATAATATTGACTATCAAGTAAAGATTGACATATTATATTGAATTACCTTGTTAACTTTCTTAGATGGTAAAATTTACTAAGTGATTAGCATGTTTATATATTTCTATGTTAGGTAATGTAATCAAATTATGATTAGCAGCACTAAGCTTTTGTACTCAGCGTGCGATTTTTTTTTTTTTTTTTTGTGCATGTACCTATTAGGTCTCATGGATTTGGGAAGATTGGTGTCATCCAAAACTCAATTTTTAGCTTAGCAATATTTATATTGTATGCTGAATGTCTAAGTTTAAGTTCGCATGTATCTAGTATCAAAACTTAGCTTTATAGTCACTTTTGATGTTATGATTTTTTTCAAGGCTATGAATTTTAAATTTAAGCATGATTACGTAGGTATAAAGATGTGTCAATATGTAGATATAAGAACATAATAGTATACATGATCATATTGCTATGTTTATGCTAAGTCAAGCATTACTTGCAAGCCAAGTTAGTGAATTTGATGTTTGAATTGGAAATGTTATGCTCATGTTAATAAGTTTGTGTTTGAATATGCTTGAATGATGTTTAGAACATGTTTTGAATGTTCCATGATGTTTAGAAATGAAATGGTGATGTTTTGAGCCAAACTAGGTGACTTGAGGGGCCATTTTTGGGTTCTGACAAACTTGTTTTGGTACACGTGGTCAGATGTATCAGAAGAAGTAAGCCAATAGCAAAAAATGAACAGTACCAACCAGATGTATCGGCATAAGTCCCACTTCTACCAGTACAATTATAATAGAATGTGATCCTTACCCTGTTTTGATCCCCAGAGACTTAAACTTGGTCCCAATCACCCCCAAACAACTAAAACTTGTTTTAAAATGTTTCTAAATCGTTTTAAATGACTTGAAATTAATTTTCACCATTGTGAAAGTGTTGTTTCAATGTGTTAATATTTGATGTTTTTAATGACTATTGAAATGAAAATTTGTTTGAGTTGAACTAGCAATGAATGTGACGTCTCATATTCGGACTCAACAATTGAATTGGGTATGAGCTGCTACAATTGTAGTGAACTTAGAATTCATTGAACATAAATCTATGGCAATGAAAACCTTGTTGAGATTTATCCACCCTTCACAAATCTAAAACCATGTGTTAAGATCCTTGTCGAACCCATTGATAAGAAAACATCAATGATAATAAGCATGAAGATTAGAACCCTAATGAGTACAAGCATAATGGTGAGAACCTTGACATTGAAAATCTTAGTGACAAAAACTTTCATCTTTTCCCAATATATTAACCATGCTAACATGAATTATATGAAAAGAAATGAATTTAAATAAATAAAAATATTTTAAAAAATGAAAAAAAAACTAAAAATATATAATCTTCTTAAAATTTTTAAAAGTTATAATAAAAAATTAATATTTTTATCAAAAATTCAAAATTTTCAAAAACTAACAAATTCAAAAGGAATAAAATGTTTACATATAACATTAAATTTAATTGACACATGTTGATACCCTTTTTGACTTATTTGCATCATAATTTTTTTAATTATAAATATGACAAGTTTTATTTGGAAAAGGAATTTTTTATTCATATTCATATTATAATTTTTTTTAGATTTGGCATTAAATTAAGTTGACATATGTTCATACTTTTTTTTTGGTTATTTGATTCATAAATTCTTTAAATATATATTACAAGGTTTTATCTAAAAAATAAAATTTTTAAATTTTTTTTTTTTTTTTTACATTTGACATTAAACTTAGTTGATACATGTTGAAACCCCTTTTGCCTTATTTGGTTATTAAGTTATATTATATTATAATATTTTTTAAAAAAAAATCTTTAACTATATTCTCATTATACGTTTTTTACATTTGATATTAAACTAAGTTTGACACATGTTGAAACCCTTTTTGTTTTATTGGGTTAATAAGTTATTCATATTATATTATATTATATTATATTATATTATATTATTATATTATAATGTTTTATAAAAAAAATCTTTGGTTATATTCACATTATACAATTTTTACATTTTGCATTATATTAAGTTGACACATGTTTATATCAATTTTGACTTATTTGCTTCTTAATTTCTTTAAATCAAACTACTACTACTACAAAGTTTTATCTAAAAAAGGAATTTTTAGGCATGTTCACATTAAATTTTTTTGAAATTTCACATTAAACTAAGTTGACACCTTATTTGCTTATTTGTTTCGTAAAATCTTTAAATCTTGTATTATTAGACGAGGGTTTATTTAAAAAAGAATTTTTTTTAATCCTGTATACATTATAATTTCTCTTGAGTTTTTTTTTTAAGAGATTTAACAATCTTTTCAGATTATGGGAATCATCTTCAAACTTTTTCTTGTCAAGTTTCTGTCTTGGAAGGGAAATTAGAACTGCTTGAAGGAAGTTGTGGATTATTCGTATTTCCAAGGCTTCTTAGGACTTCTACATACTACGTTCTATCTCTTTTTTTTCCTTATTGTTCTAATTGATTTATTATTCTATTTTATTTATCTTAGTTATTTATTTAATAATTTTGTTTGACTTGAATTTGATTGCATTTCAGATAGTATCAAGATCTAAATTTTTTTCCGAACGTTTAGAGCCCTAAGTCAAATATGTGACTTGAACAAACTTACAATCTTGTCTTCCGCATCATCCACCTTAATCCTTATCAACTTTGATGCAACTTTTCAACGGCATGCAAAGGAGTTGTGTACGGGTTCCTAGTGCGAAGATCCGATGGGTCTATAGTGGGGTCCCAAGTAACTATAAACAAGCGGGTTCCATCAACGTTTGCTGTGGAGGCACTCACATTTCTCTAGGGGGTTCAAATGTGGTTAGATATGGGATTTCGAGAGATTGAAATCGAGGGAGACACTCTCACAATAATCAAAAAGATTTTAATCAGTAAGGTGACTGATTCAGTTATAAGCACCTATGTGGAAGATATAAAATTGTTGAGAGAAGCCTTCCATACATGTTTGTTTACATACACAGTAAGGGAGAGGAACGATCTTGTGCATGTCTTGGCAACGAAGGGTTTAAAGTGCAGGGAGCAGAGTCACCTGATGGGGGAAGTACCAGCGTTCGTGCGAGGGAAAATGGAGGAGGAGAAGAGGTAGGTTGGCCGGTGAAATGAATTGACGAATGACCAAAACGGTCACCTCCAAAGAAATGCAAAGGTTAAGGGAGCAAATAGGAAATGAAAGGGGAATCTGGAGGTTCCTTTTTCAAAATCAGCTGGGTTGTGAATACTGGGGTGGTTTAGGGTCCTTAGGAAGCCAACAGCTTTTATTTATTACTGCATTCTTTTTTTTCTTCTTTATTAGTCATTATTATTTTATTGGTTTTCAGTTAGGTTGTTTTTGACATTTAGTAATTTTTGGTTGTATTCTTTTCCATAAATGAATCCAGCTGGTCTTTTTTTTTTAAAGAAAAAACAAAGCAAACAAGGTAAGTACCAACACTCTCTATATAAAGAACCACTTACCAAAACTCAAATGTTTTCCTTTTCCATCATCAAATTTCTTTATCTTTTCTCATTGTTGTAAGGTCGTTTATGATTAGCATGGAGAACAAAGGTTTTAATGTTAGATTTATGGTACTTTTTCTGGGTTTATGTTGTCTTCTGATTTCTTGTGCTACTGTTCCTGCTTTAAGTAATGGTAATATTTTAGTTTTTAATTTTGATTTTTTTATTAATTATTTTATACAAAATTAATTTATTTGATATATATATATATATATATATATTTTATATAGGAAATCTCAAGTCAAATAAGGAACTCCCTTCTTTCGCCCGAAATTTACTTACTCAGGTCCTTTCTCACTCACAAAGACAAACATATATACTAAAATATTATCTTATATCTAAACTCCACAAATGGAGTAATAAAATGACATATTTTTAGGAAAAAAAAATTGATTAAAGATTATTAATCTTAAAATAAAAGAGGATACTTTTGAACCATTTTTTATTTTTTAAGCAAAAAGATGAACATCAATACTAGCAATGCTGAAAGTTGTTGTATTCTTGGATAATTGTCTGTCTATCCGTATAAATTTTGCATGGCTGAATATAAGTAAATTTAATAATTAGATTAAAGTTGTATATAATTATATTTTGCAGGATGTGAAAAAGTCAAGTGAAGCTAAGGAAATGTTTGGCAAATATTTAGGACATGAACTTAATGAAGAAAGGATGCTAATGGAAACAACAGATTATCCACCACTTGGTCCCGACCCCAAGCATGATCCCCATGCTCCTCCTCCTCCACAACCATGAAACAGAAAAAAACCAACAAGTCTAAACTTTTATATTTAATCTAAATAATCGCAACTTTTTAGTTATTGCAATAAATAAAATTTTTATTTTATATATAGTTATCTCATTTCTCTCATAATTATAAAACTTAAGCCTCGCTTCAATTCAATTTATATTCTTAAATCATTTTTCCACCAATGGCCCAATTTCCTTTGTTAATCTTTCTGTCCAACAACGGCTCTATTTATTTTTACAAGTAAAAGAATATTAGTTGCCATATTAATATTAATATTAATATTTTATAATTAAGTAAGAAAATGTTTTGTTTTGAAATAGTAAGGCATGTAATGATCGTTGGATAGATCTAACGAAAATGTGGGATATGCCTTACATTTTTTGGACAGTTTGCAGGCACTTATCGCAACTTGTATCGCGAATATGGACTTCAGTATCACTACACCAAAGTCAGTCGGCGACGTCATGACAAGAAACTTTCCGACGTTACAACGACAAATGACATCGTGACGATGCAAATAGGAACGTTGCAACGTGGCGACATGTTTCGACATAAACTGAGTTTCTTATCCTAATTAAATTATATTATCTTGTCCCAATCGAACTCTAATTATTCTAAGGATATTCTAGAATAATAATTAGAACTCAAATCTTTAAAAAAATGAAATTTTTAGCCATGTTCAAATTATAAAATGTTTACATTTGACATTAAATTAAATTGACACATGTTCGTATCCTTTTGACTTATTTGCATCGTAATTTTTTTAAATATAAATATTACAAGTTTTATCCGGAAAAGGAATTTTTTAGTCATATCCACATTATAATTTTTTTTTACATTTGGCATCGAACTAAGTTAGACATATGTTCATACCTTTTTTTTTCGGTTATTTGTTTCATAAATTTTTTAAATATATATTTCAAGGTTTTATCCGAAAAATAATTCTTTTTTACATTTGACATTAAACTTAATTCACACTTGTTCAAACCCCTTTTTGTCTTATTTGGTTAATAAGTTATATTATATTATAATGTTTTATAAAACAAATCTTTAATTATGTTCACATTATACATTTTTTACGTTTGACATTAAACTAAGTTGACACATATTCAAACCCTTTTTGTCTTATTTGGTTAATAAATTATATTATATTATAATGTTTTATTAAAAAAAATCTTTAGTTATATTCACATTATACATTTTTTACATTTGGCATTAAATTAAGTTTATACATATTTATATCATTTTTGACTTATTCGCTTCTTAATTTCTTTAAATCATACTACTATTATAAAGTTTTATCTAAAAAAAAAAAAAAGGAACTTTTAGCCATCTTCACATTATAAATTTTATTTATTTGCTTATTTGCTTCATAAAATCTGTAAATCATATATTATTATTAGTAGGAGGATTTATTTAAAAAAGGATTTCTTTTTTAACCCTGTTCACATTATAATTTTTTTTTTTATATCAGGCAGGTTGACACATGTTTATACTCTTTTTGGCTTATTTCCTTAAAAAATTCTTTAAATATTGATAGGTACATAGTTCAATCCCTCTTTCAAATATTTTTGAAATCCATTTACTTGACAACCTTTTCAGAATTATGATATTAATCCTTTCTAAATTTTAATGTTGAATATTGAAGGTATCAAACACAATAACTCTATTTCTTTCACTAGCAAATCGAAATATTTTTATTAAATTAAATAGGGGCTAAATTATAAATCTGACAAAGCCAAAAAGGAGTTATCTCGTAGATATTCCAAATTTAAAAGAAAAAACCTCTTCCCCTTTGTGAATATTAGGAGGCGCTAAGGAACAAAAAAAAAAAAAAAAGAAATTTTATTATTTATCATAACTTTCTTTTCTTTATCCTTTTTTTTTCAAAAATCAAATTGTAATGTTTATTAATTACACCCAATAGGTTTTAAAAAACAGTAGTAATTTAATATAAAAATACTGATGTGACCACATGTCAAAAATTCCACATAAGAAAATTTCCTTAATTTGTAGTGGAGGTTGTAATATAATATATATATATATATATACACATATATTAGTATATATTTTTAATCATATTATTTTTTCAAACGTTACAAATCTTAAAAATTATTTTAAATTAATAAATAAATATATTTGAATAGATATATACAACATACATGTGTATTGTATGGATAAAATGCTAGTGTGTGTATATATATATATATATATATATATATATATTATAAAGTAAAATACACTACCAAATTAGACACATCACTATTTTATTATTAATAAAATACATCGCTCACTTATTAAAAAATGATTTACTTAAAATTTATTTAAAATATTCAATTAATTTTTTTACAAAATAATTTAAATAAAAAAATTTAAAATAATTCTGTTTCATAATTAAACTAAAAATTTTAAACACAAGGGAAGTACATATTTTTCAAAATGTTGTTTAGAAACAATTGTAAATTTTTTTAAATATATTAAAATTCTAATCAACTTTGTTAAAAATATTAAAAAAAATTTACAATTACAATTTACGGTCAACAAAATATGAATTATTATCCTCTTATTTAAGGGTTATGGAGCTACTATAGGTAATTCTAAGCATATATGATAAGAATCTATAATAACATTAATGTTAAAAAAAACTGATTTGATACTAATGTAAAAGCAAACAAGGAAAAATATCATCCATCATCTACTTTTTTAGAATCAAGGTTAGGGAAGTACCCGTCGTATACCAGGAAAATCAAGAATGTGTTGGATGGTTAGGACAGGGGAGAGTATATCAATCAAGGATGATGAATGGATCCCTAAATCTGTGGATTATAGAATTCATAATGAGGTTACAAACAGTTCGATAACAAAGGTGTCTGATTTGATTTTGCATGAAACAAGATAATGGATGGAGGAGCTTATTACTGGTGTTTTTTTGTCTGAAGATACAGAACGAATCTTATGTATCCCTCTAGCTCAACACCCACAATGAGACAGAATGGTATGGAGGGAAGAACAAATAGGGGAGTATTCAGTAAGGAGTGGTTACAAAAAGACAATGCAAGATGAAAATATAACCAACATACCAAATCCTTAGAGGAACTATTGCAAAAAAACTCTGGCAGATTGAGCCGCTGAGTAAAGTAAAAATTAAATCGAAGGGTGTTTAATAATTACATTTTAACACTTAACAATTTAGTAATTCGAAGACTAGGCGATGTAATGAAATGTCCAAGATGTAGAACTGACAGTGAGACCATTGAGCATGTGTTTAGTGAATGTGCATCTACAAAAGAAATATGAGACAAGTTAGGAGTTGGGTGGCCACAAAATACCTCCGAGGCAGATTATAGAGAATGGATGACTTACTTATTCAAGGTAGGGTCAAGAGAACGATGAAGACTAATAATTGGTGCTGTGTAGGCAATATGGACGGCTCGAAATCGGATCCTACATGAGGGGCAAAATTAGTTAGTTCAGGAAAAAGTGAATCTTATAAACAAGTATAGCCATGTAACACCTCTTACCCGAGTTCAATGCCAGAATAGGGTACGAGGCATCACTGGATTTTTTTACACTTACAAATACACAAACCAGCTATAAAATTTCTTTCAATTTAGAATTTAATCACATTCTTATTATATATACATTAATTCATTTACTAACATGCAAGCATACTCATTCATGTATTGTATCATTATGACTTATAACATAGCTACTATTAGTCATATCACATGATCTTATACATCACTAAAATTTTTATTAATTTAGGCCAACATTCTAAGCCAACTCAGCAATATACATACATATATTCAAGTCCTTATACACGCCATAAACTCATAAATATTTCGGAATCTTTTAATACTAACCTCAGCCTGATAGTATGATAGTATCTCCGGCGACCTCCAACTCGAGCTAGCATTTGAAACTCTATAAGAAAAAAGAAGGGAAGGGAGTAAGCATTATAGCTTAGTAAGTGAATATTTAAATAATAATAACACATTATTAATGGCATTTATAAATCCCAAAATATGTCTCCACAATTATACAATCTTAATCTCTCATGAAATTATCATTTACTTAATTCATATTTCTTCTTACCATAAAAATTTTAGAATTTTTGGTTTGACCGATTAGTACAGTTTATTCATTGAATTCTCCCTCATTTTGCAGCTCCGTAGTTCTGACCATTCTTCACTAAAATTTAATTATCTTTTGCTACTCAATTCAAATGAGGTTCTCGTTTCTTTCTTCTAAAAATAGACTCATCAAGGAGTCTAACCATATAAATTATGCTCCAAAATTATTTTTTTTTACAATTTTTGATGATTTTTCCAAGTCAAAATAGGGGATCACGAAGTCATTCTAAACCAGTCTCACAAAAATATAAATATCTCAAAATAAAGAATTCATTTGTTTGCTCTATTTATTTTATATGAAAACAGACTCATTAAGATTTAATTCCATATCTCATTCAACTTCTAATTCAATTTCTACCATTTTTGGTGATTTATCCCAAATTTTACCTCTTTCATTAAAATTCCTTATTATTAACTTGCAAAATAACACTTTTCCATATTTATCTTGTCAAAGTTCAATCACTTATCTAACTCATGGTTCAAAACTCATATATTCATATCCCGGTATGTATTTCCACATTTTTCGCATAAATTTCCATTTAACAAACTCGTTTATCCCGTTGAACACTTCGGAATGTAACAATATCCGGTGGTTTTAGCACATAGCTCCACCTTCTGTAATTGATACCCAACTTCATGGTATACGCATATAGCACCACACTATTGGGCTAACATATGTATTTGTGGCATATGCACTTAGCGCCACTTTTCGAATCAACATGTATAACCGTGACATATCCACATAGCAATACGTTACATGTATAACTGTGGCATATCCACATAGCACCACGTTAATAAATCAACATGTGTAACCGTGGCATATCCACATAGCACCACGTTACATGTATAACCGTGGGATATCCACATAACACCATGTTTTTCCATTTTGAAGGTTCAACTGAGATTTCCTCATTTAGTCCAAATTCATCAATCACAATTCACTGTTTATAACCCTTAGTTGTATAATACTAAAACTTATTTCGCATGTTACACAATAAAATATCATAACATAATAAAAACAATACATTATTTACATATAAACTTACCTCGGTGCAAAATATAGAAATTTTTGCAATTTAGTCCACAATCTTTTCCTTTCCTCGATCAAAGTCGATTTCACATCTTTCTTGGTAATCAAGCTTGGAAGGTTGAAAAACCCTAGCCATGGTGTCTCCATGCTATTTTCAGCCTTGAGGAAGAAGATGAGCAAAAATTAGCTTTTAATTTGATTTTTAATTTATTTAATCACTAAATGACCAAAATGCCCCTAACTTAAAAATATTCTTTTTCACTCATTTCATGTCCACTTTTGTCAAATAAATTAACCAATGGTCTAATTACCATTTAAAGACCTCCAATTTAAAATTTCATAACAATTGGACACCTCTAACATGAAGAACTCAACTTTTGGACTTTTTACAATTTAGTCCTTTTAACTAAATTGAGTGCCCAAACGTCGAAATTTTCGTATGAAATTTTTAAAAAATAATTTCATAAAAATGTAAACCATAAAAATATAAATAAAACATATTTCAATTAAACACCTTTACCTTCTAGAATGCACATTTTACTACTTTTGCAATTTAGTCCAATTTATCAAATTGGACAAACAAACAATAAAATTTTGTAACGAAAATTTTAAAAAATATTGCAAACATAAAATAAATTTTAAAACTCAATTGGAATAAATATTTTGACCTCGGATTTGTGGTTTCGTAACCACTATTCCATTTAGGCCCTGTATTGGGCTATTACACAAAGGATGGCTTGGAAGGTAGCCTAACTTAGGGCCACATGGCTAGCTACCACGGCCATGTGTGTAGGACGTGTGAACTTTGCATGAAATTTTTAGAGAATAAGGACATTACACGGCCTAGTTAGTCGGGCGTGTCCCGTGGCCGTGTAACCAAAATTGCATGCTAACGTCATAAATAGAATACCCCAGTTTTTCACATGGGGAAAGAGCACGGGCATGTTGAGGCCTTGTGAAGGACATGGGCCAATGACACGGGCGTGTGCTCAGCCGTGTGAAAACCTCTATAGGTTCAAAATTAAAAATAATTTTTCAATAATTTGACACGGGTAGGAGACACGGGCGTGTGTGACCACACGGCTTGCCCACATGGGCATGTCCCTGTCTCACACGAGCGTGTGCCTTGTTTTTTACCTAAATTTTCAAAATTTTTCTAAGCTCTTGATTTGGTCCCGGACCACTCCTAAATTATGTTTTGGGCCTCGTAGGCCCAATTTACGGATTGTATGATATATTACGAAAAAGTTTTAATTTGGAATGAAATTTGTATGGCTCAATTTTGTATGTTTGGTTGTAGTATTGACTTGTAATGCCTCGTATTCAGTTTCGGCATCAAACCCGGGTAAGGGGTGTTACATTTAGCAGTATCAGAGTTATAGTTTAGTCGGTTCTCGGACTACCGTAGCATTGTGTGTGAGTCTAGCTATACATGCCATAGACATATTGTAATAGTGTGGTGACTGCTGACCTTTCTAAGCTGTGTTTTGGTTTCTATATAGTAATGGATCCCAAACGAGCTGTGGCTGATGCTGCTACTAGTAACGCGCCAACTCCCACGCAAGGGGTCGTGCCTATAGAAAGTATACATGAGACTCTGAGTTAAGGAGATAAGGCTCGGGATGCCTTTCTCTGAATGATGAATGGCTGGTATACTGATTTTGTTAGAGCAAATCCTAATGCTCAACCCTCTCCTCCCCCGCCTATATCACAATCGGTCCTCGTAGCCCCACAGGGAATTGACTTGGTAAGGGTGACTAAACCTCCGGTGGATAAAATCCGTATACAAGGGACGAAGAGTTTAGAGCTAATGTTGATGATGATCCTGAGAGGGCAGAGCTCTGGCTCAAGAATTCCATCGAGTATTTGATGAATTATATTGCACACTTGAGGAGAATTTAAAATGTGCCGTATCTTTGCTGAAGGACTCAGCCTATCATTGGTGGAAAACATTGATATCAGTGGTCCCGAGGGAAAGAGTAACATGGGATTTCTTTTTGGAAGAGTTTCGAAAGAAATATATAAGTCAGAGATTTGTTGATCAAAAACAGAACTGAAGCAAGGTAAGATGACGGTAGCTGAGTATGAACGTGAATTCGTTAAGCTCAGCAAATATGCCCCAGAGTGTGTTTCTATCAAGGTAATAATGTGTAGAAGGTTGGAAAACAGACTTAATGAGGACATCAAAGTGCTTGTGGGAATTCTAGAGTTAAACGAATTTGTGGTGTTGGTCGATAGAGCATATAAAGTGGAGGAGTAAAATAAAGAAAAGAGGAAAGCTGCTATAGAGGCTCGAGATGCCCGGAAGAAGTCGATGGGTAAGTCCTTTCAATCTCAATCAAAGAGGTTTAAAGAAACGAATCCTCAAATGACAGCTTCAGCTGAGTATTCACATCGAGATTGGGGTAAAACATATTCAGGTTCTAAAGTCCAGGCTACCTCGATAGCCAGTGCGGGAAATGTGAGATCTGATAGACCTGAGTGTTAAAATTGTAGTAGACAACATACTGGTGAATGTTGGGGAAATAATCGGGCTTGTTTCAAGTGTGGTTTCCTAGATTATTTTGTTAGAGATTGTCCTGAGAAAGTGGGAGATAAGAAATTTCAAAGTGCTAAACCGAGTAACACTACTAGTAAGGGTAGACTGTCGAGGAACTTCAGAGGTGGAACCAGTAGTAAAAGCATAGTAAAAGATACAACTACGAGATGCGAGACGAGAACACCCGATAGAGCTTATGCTATGCGAGCTCGTGAGGACGCCTCATCTCCTGACATGATTACCGGTACATTCTCACTTTATGATACTAATGTTATTGCTTTGATAGATCTAGGCTCCACTCATTCTTATATTTGCATGAAATTGGTGCATAGAAAGAAATTTCCTGTTGAGTTAACTGAATTTGTGATTAAAGTGTTGAACCCATTAAGCAAATTTGTGTTGGTAGATAAGGTTTGTAGGAATTGTCCTTTGATGATTCAAGGATACTGTTTTTCAGCTAATCTGATGTTTTTGCCATTTGATGAGTTTGATGTTATTTTGGGCATGGATTGGTTAGCATTACATGATGTCAATGTGAATTATAGACGGAAAACTCTTGAGCTAAAATGTGAAAGTGGTGAAATTCTTTGGGTTAGAACAGATGAGTTAGGTAAGATGTCGGTGGTGATTTCTTGTATGAATGCTCAAAAATGTATGAAGAATGGGTGTGAAGCTTATCTAGCATATGTGCTGAATACTGAGGTGTCAGAATTGAAACTTGAATTCGTACCAGTAGTTTATGAATTTCCAGATGTGTTTCTAATGGAATTACATGGGTTACCCCCTGTCAGAGAAATTGAATTTGCCATTGACTTGTTGCCCAAGACTACACCTATTTCCATTGCTCCATACAGGATGGCTCCAATTGAATTGAGAGAGTTAAAGGCTCAGTTGCAAGAGTTGACGGACAAAGGATTTGTGAGACCGAGTTTTTCTCTATGAGGTGCTTCTATATTGTTTGTAAAGAAGAAAGACAAATCGATGAGGCTTTGTATCGATTATAGGCAACTCAATAAGGTGACTATCAAGAACAAGTATCCATTGCCAAGAATTGATGATTTTTTTAACCAATTAAAGGGAGCAACGGTGTTCTCTAAGATTGATTTGAGATCCGGTTATTATCAATTGAGGGTTAAGGAATCTGATGTGCTGAAAACCAACATACCAAATCCTTAGAGGAACTATTGCAAAAAACTCTGGCAGATTGAGCTGCTGAGTAAAGTAAAAATTACAAATGGAAGGGTGTTTAACAATAACATTTCAACACTTAACAATTTAGTAATTCAAAGACTAGGCGATGTAATAAAATGTCCAAGATGTAGAAATGACAGTAAGACCATTGAGCATGTGTTTAGTGAATGTGCATCTACAAAAGAAATATGGGACAAGTTAGGAGTTGGGTGGCTACAAAATACCTCCGAGGCAGATTTTAGAGAATGGATGACTTATTTATTCAAGGTAGGGTCAAGAGAACGATGAAGACTAATAGTTGGTGCTGTGTAGGCAATATGGACGGCTTGAAATCAGATCCTACATAGGGGCAAAATTAGTTAGTACAGGAAACAGTGAATCTTATAAACAAGTATAGCCAAAAGTGGAAAGATAGTAAAGAACATTTGGCTTCGAGAGTACCAGTGGCTGAGGGTTGGCAACTACTGGAACCAAGACTGATCAAGTTAAACTTTTGATACGAGTCTTAAGGCCCAACTTCAGGCCTATAGATGCAATGTGCTTACACTACCTCAAGGCCCAACAACAAGGTCAACGGTCAAGCAAATCAAACCAAGATTCAATCAAAGTCAGTATGTGAGGATGAATATTTTCAAAGAAACAAAGAATGAAACATGCATGGAATGGGTGAAATTTGTTATAGTCAAGTTAACTAAGCTATTAATTTTTAAGCTCAAAAGATAAGTCAACTTGCGACAAATATTTGTATGGGATCTAGACATTTATGGATTAATATGTCTTCATCACGTTCGAATATCTATTTTTTAGCTTCGAAACACACTTTTCATCACACGATTTCGAGTTTGGGAACTCAAATTATGACCGTTTTAGCGAAGTTGCATGACCATAATTTCTAGACGAGATTATGATGGGAATTACGAGTTTCAAACTTTTAATTCAAGTTTAAATCATATTGGGTTCGAGTGTTAGGCTTAATTTTTATTATATATAATCCCAATATTTTATTTATCAACTTTTATTATTTTATTATTTTTATTCCAAATTTTTTATAATTATTAATTATTTTAAGTTATTTAGGAGTTCTATGTCAATAAGAAAGATTAGTTTAAAACTACTTCTTGTTTAGGTTAATTAGAGTTCTAGTATCCTTAAGAGTTGTATTTAGATTTATTTAGCTAGCCTATATAAATACCATTGCATTGTACACAATTCAATCAATTAATTATTATTCAACTTCTCTTTTGAGTTAATAATTTCTCTTTGATTTTTTCTTTCAAAAATTTCTCTTGAGTTTTTCTTTCAAAAATTTCTTTTGAGTTTTCTTTTAGAAGAGTTTTAACAATCTTTTCATATTGTGGGGATCATTTGAAGGGGAAATTAGAGTCATTTGAAGGGGGTTGTGGATTAGTCATATTTCTAAGACTTCTTAGGACTTTTACATACCACTTTCTATCTTTCCATCTATCTTTTTTATTTTCTTCCTTATTATTCTAATCGTTGATTTATTATTCTATTTTATTTATCTTAGTTATTTATTTACTTATTTTATTTGACTTGGATTTAATTGCATTTTAATTGTATCAAGATTAAGGTTTCTTTTAGAACATCTAGAGTCCTAACTCAAATCTGTGATTTGGACAAACTTACGATCCTATCTTCCGCAACCATCCACCTTAATCCTTATCAACTTTGATGCAACTTTTCAACGGCATGCAAAGGAGTTGTGTACGGGTTACTAGTGCGAAGATCCAATGGGCCTATAGTGGGGTCACGAGTAATTATAAACAAGCGGGTTCCATCAACATTTGTTGTGAAGGCACTCACATTTCTCTAGGGGGTTCAAATGTGGTTAAATCTGGGATTTTGAGATATTGAAATCGAGGGAGACACTCTCACAATTATCAAAAAGATTTTAATCAGTAAGGTGAATGATCAATTATAAGCACGTACGTGGAAGATATAAAATTATTGAGAGAAGTTTTCCATAAATGTCTATTTACATAAACAGATACCGCCTCAATATCGAGACGTGAAACACATCATGTATACGGTCTAACTTTGGAGGTAGCTCTAACTGATAAGCGACCAGTCCCACACGCTTCAGAATCTGTACGACCCAATAAACCTAAGGCTCAACTTGCCTTTTCGACTGAATCTCAGAACTTTCTTCCATGGTGAAACCTTAAGAAAGACAAAGTCACCTACAGAATACTCAATATCTTGCCTCTTTAGGTCAGTATAAGACTTCTATCTATCAAAAGCTACCTTCAAACAATCCCAAATCAGTCTAACCTTATCCTCGATCTCAAAAACCAACTCAGGACCCAAAACCTGATGTTCACCCAACTCAGTCCAACATAGTGGAGTACGATACATACGACCATACAGAGCCTCATAAAGGTGCCATCTGAACGCTAGACTAGAAACTGTTAGTGTAGCGAACTCAGCTAGCGGCAAGTAATCCTCCCAAATACCCCAGCAATCTATCACTTAACTCCAAAGCATATCTTCTAGTATCTGAATCACTCTCTTAGATTGACCATCGGTCTGAGGATGGAATGCAGTACTGAAGTCCAATCTCGAACCCAAAGCCTCATGTAATTTCTTCCAAAACCGATATCTGAAGCGAGGATCCCTATCAAAAATTATCAAAACAGCAACCCCATGAAGTTTTACAACCTCAGAAATATACAGCTTCACTAACTTCTGCAGAGAATAGTCAGTCCAAATAGGGATAAAGTGAGAAGTCTTGGTCAATCCATCCACGATGACCCAAATAGAATCCTTCTAAGTAGATGTCAAGGGCAACCTATTAACAAAGTCCATCGTCACTTGTTCCCATTTCCAAAAGGGAATCTTAACGGGTGGTAACAAACCTAAAGGCAATTGGTGCTCAGCCTTAACTTGCTGGCACATCAAACAACGAACAACAAAATCCACAACCTCTCGCTTCAAACCCGACCACCAGTACAACTCACGAAGATCGCGATACATCTTATTACCACTGGGATGCATAGCATAAGGGTTACTATGCGCCTCCCTCAGAATTGACTGCCTCAAATTAGAATCATTCGGCACACATATTCGACCTCGAAAACATAGCACACCATCATTATTCAGCCCAAAATCCAAAGTACTGCCTCTCAACCTGACAAAACCATAAACCCAAAGACTCATCCCCCAACTGCTTAACCCGAATCTGATCAATCCAAGTCGGCTTGACTTGCAACTCAGTTGACAGACTCTTATCATCAAACAAACTAAGTCAAGTGAACATTGCCCTCAAATCAGTCATGGCTCTACGACTGAGAGCATTAGCCACCATATTAGCCTTACAAGGATGGTACTCTATCATGCAGTCATAATCTTTGAGCAACTCAATCCATTGACGCTGCCTAAGATTCAACTCCTTCTAGGTAAGGAGATACTTAAGGCTCTTATGATTAGTGTAGATAATACACCTCTCGCCATACAGATAGTGCCTCTAAATTTTCAACGCAAACATAACAGTAGCCAACTAAAGACCATGCGTTGGATAATTTCCTTCATATGTCTTAAGCTGATGAGACACATAAGCCACAACTTTTCCATCTTGCATCAATACACAACTGTAAACGAGAAAATATATAGGATTTTTCCTATATAATTCATCACATTTTTGCTTAAATTTATTACTAAAACTTAGTAATTGTTTATTAAATTAATGAAATATGTGGAAAAATGAAATTAGGACAAGGAAATTATTAAAATGTAATTTTATGTTTTATTATATGGTTTTTATGCACAAAATGGCTATTTTATATTAATTTGAGCATATTATATTTTTAAGTTATAAAATGGGCCATGCATGATTTAATTTAATAATAAAATATAAAGTTATATTTAATAAATTATTTCTATATGTTTCATTAATAAAATTGAGCTTAATTAATTAAGTAAAATTAATTAATTAAAGTGGTTAATTTGCATTGTTTGGTCCCCTGATTTTTCTGTTATTTTCAGATAGCTGGGAAAGCTTTAATTCAATTACAAAGCCTTCCCAATTGGACTAAATTAGCCCCTAATTTTGGCTGCACATGGAGGTTAATAAATCAACATTTGAGTTAATTGCATGGAGTCCCTGAAGATTTAAAGGAATCGAAGATTTACCTGAAGATTCACTGGAGACTGAGTCTTGCTCCTGCGTGATGTGGCACATAAATCAAGCTAAAAATCAGCCACCTTACCTACGTGTATGGCTAGCCACACTTGGAAGGATTTGAAGTGGATGAACACTTCTATTTTTAGTAAACTTACACCCAACCTCACCTATAAATAAGACCCTTCACCCCACTTCTCAAATCATCCCTTATTCATCCATTCTTTTCTCTTCTCTTATTTTCTCTCAATTCTCTCTTCTCCTCACACCATCCAGCATCATTCCCTAAGAGGTTTTAGCTATTTAGCCTATCAAGAAACCTTAGTTGGCCACCTCAGAGAGCCATTAGCAAAGGTGCAAGCAAGAGCCGAAGGAGTTCTCACCATTCAAAGTCTTGGGTGACAGCCGTCTGAATAGGGTTTAATCTTTCTTTTCTTAAATTTAATTTGAATGTTTGCTATGAGTTCTTTGTTCTTGTTTTCAACAATGAAAGCTTAATTTTATTTAAGCTATGATGATTATTTTAATTAAATAATATTTATTTGATTCATGCTTAAAATGTTTTGTGCCTCAATCGATCATGTTTTCAATTAAAATCAAGTCGGTATTTCATTCATACGTGATTGAAATGCACCTGAATTAGCTGAGCGATCCTAACCAGACAACGGCTAATGGACGCATAATTGAAATGTGCATGATCAATTTAGATCATTAAACCGATTAAATTGTAGGTTGTATAACATCCCTAGTACGGCTCTGTTATCTGCATAGTTTTTAGATTTGTGTGATTAAATTTTTTGATACCTTAATCCGTCCCTGTTACTTCATATGAATACTAAGAAATCCTAAAATGGTTTTCAAACTCATGAAAGGTCAAGTTGCCATAGAATGTTTTTCCGAATATTATTAAGCATGTTGAAAATAAATTAAGTTTAATTAAAGTAATTGTCCTAGTTTATTTATGTTAGAATTGTTGCATATCGTGTTAAATTTGCTAAAATCTATTTCATTCATATAGTTGCATACTTAGGATAATTTGCATCAAGGATCATTGCATCTAGTTATTTTAATTCTTTTCAATCATCACTACCAATCAAATTGAGTTTTTATTCAACGAATTGTTCATATAATTTTATAATTAATTGACTTTGCACTAATACAATCCCTATGGAGATGATAACTCTTTATACTTACTTATTAGTTGAGCGACTATGTACACTTGCACAAACCGACCGTTACAAGTTTTTGGCGCCGTTGCTGGGGATTGTTAATTGTTGCCAGAGTTATTTTTTTAAAAATGATTTATTTTCAATTTGGTTTATTTCTAACATTACTAACTTATTCTTTTTAATTTTGTGAATTTCCTTCAGGAGTTTATGAGCATAGATCGGGTTATTGATTTACTCCCTGTAGACCCTGAAATTGAGCGGACCTTTAGATAAAGAAGATGTGAACGAACAGCCCAAAGACAAAACGAGATGGACCTTAGAAATCAAAATCAAGACCAAGGTAATGAAGTCGATCACCTACGAAATCCCATCCTCATCGCCGATGATAGGGACCGATGCATCAGACAATACGCTGTGCCACTCTTCAATGAGTTGAATCCAAGAATTAAAAGGCTAGATATTGAGGCAACCTAGTTCGAATTGAAACCAGTGATGTTTCAAATGCTACAAACGTTGGGCCAGTTCAGTGGTATGCCTATGGAAGATCCACATCTCCACCTTCGATTGTTTATGAAGGTGAGTGATTCATTCAAGATAGCCAGTGTGACTGATGGCGCACTGAGGCTGAAGTTGTTCTCGTACTCTTGTTGCGAGATCGAGCACGGGCATGGCTCAATTCATTGCCACCAAGTTCCATATCTACATGGCAAGAATTAGCAGAGAGATTTTTGGTTAAGTATTTCCCACCTAGCAAGAACACTAAGCTAAGGAACGAGATCACAACTTTCCAACAAGTAGATGACGAGTCTTTGTATGAGGCTTGGGAGCGATTTAAAGAGTTACTTTGCAAGTGCCCTCATCATGGGATTCCGCATTGTATCTAGTTGGAGACATTCTATAATGGTCTCAATGCGCATACGAGATTGATGGTAGATGCTTCTACGAATGGTGCAATTTTGTCGAAGTCTTATAATGAGGCTTATGAGATCATCGAAAGGATCGCAAGTAACAACTATTAATGGCCAACAAATCGTACAGCTTCAGGAAGATGTGTAGCCGGAGTTCATGAAGTTGATGCTCTCACTTCATTATCAGCTCAGGTATCATCTATGTCCTTGATGTTGAAACAGTTTACTGCTAACAACTCTAATAATTTTGCAGCTCAGCCACCAAGTCCATTTGAACTAGTTTCCTGTGTATATTGTGGGGAGGGTCATTCTTTTGAGAATTGTCCATCAAATCTCGAGTCAATATACTATATGGGGAACCAGTAGCAAAATAGGAGTGGACAAGGACCCCAGTCCAACTTCTACAATCCTTCATGGCGTAACCATCCTAACTTTTCTTGGAGCAACTAAGGAAATGGACCGAACAACTTTATGCAGCAGAAACCCAACCAATCCCAAAGGTATATTCAGCAAGCTCCAAGGCCAGTCCAAGCTGAGTCATCAAACAGTTTAAAGAACTTATTAAAGGCATACATAGTGAAGAATGACGCTTTGATCCAGAGCCAAGCAGCAACACTGAAGAATTTAGAGAACCAAATGGGTCAGTTAGCTATAGAGCTTCGCAATAGACCGCAAGGAACTTTGCCGAGTGATACTAAGAATCCAAGAAACTTAGGTAAATAGCATATTAAGGTAGTGGCATTACGAAGTGGTAAAGTTCTGGAGCCCCAAGTGATTGACGTTGAAGATGATCCTACGAGGAAAGAGGAAAAACAACCAGCCGCTAAAATTCCTACACCAAAAGAGTCAGAATCTACCAAGTCTAACAAGGTAAATCCTAACTTACTAAATTCAGATACTGTAACATCTTCTTTGAATGCAGATTTATCTACTCAGAAGAGTTATCCGATCCAACCTAAAGATCCATGACCTCCATATCCGCAAAGATTGCAGCAACATAAGTAGAAACAGGAGGTGCAGTTCAAGAAGTTTCTCGATGTTCTGAAGCAGCTACACATCAACATCCCGTTGGTGGAGGCTTTGGAACAAATGCCGAACTATGTGAAGTTTATGAAGGATATACTATCCAAAAAGAAACAACTAAGTGAGTATGAGACTGTTGCTTTAACAAAGGAGTACAGTGCGTTCCTACAGAACAAGTTGCCACCGAAGTTGAAGGACCCAAGAAGCTTTACGATACCCTACAACATCGGTGAATCTTATAATGGAAAAGCTTTGTGTGACTTAGGAGCAAGTATCAACTTGATGCCTAAGCCCATTTTCAAGATGTTAGGAGTAGGTGATGTATGACCTACAACTGTGACGCTTCAGCTAGCAGATCGAGGATGTTTTGGTAAGAGTTGATAAATTTATTTTTCCTACTAATTTTATTATCTTCGATTTTGAAGTAGATAAGGAAGTGTCAATCATCCTTGGAAGACCATTCCTAGCCACGGGAAGAACGTTAATTGATGTATAGAAAGGCGAACTCACTATGTAAATTCAAGACGATCAGGTAACTTTCAACATTCTAAAAGCCATGAAATTTCCTAATCCAATAGAAGAGTGTTCAGTTATGGAAGAAATAGAGACTTTGGTGTCTATGGAAAGAAATTGTGTAGAAGATCCATTGGAGAAAGCCTTAGAGTTTGACCCTTTAGAAGATGAAAAAAGTGAATAAAACATGGCTTTGATGGAAGCCAATTTGAGGAAGTTCATTTAGACCACACGGTTTGAACTGTTGGAGTCAGAAGTCAGAGAATTTATTCAACCCAAGTTGTCAATCGATAAACCACCTAAACTCGAGCTAAAGGTGCTCTTTTCCCATTTGAAATACGTTTATTTAGGTGACTGTTCTACTTTGCCTGTGATTATTTCAATAGACCTAACGGAAGATCAAGAGGCGCGACTAATTGTTGTTCTAAGGAAATTCAAAAAAGCAATTGGTTGGACCATAGCTAACATTCTTGGTATAAGCCCTTCTTTCTGCATGCACAAAATCATTTTAGAGAAGGGTGAAAGAGCTCAGATTGATGGGCAAAGGAGACTTAATCCGATTATGAAGGAAGTGGTGAGAAAGGAGGTAATCAAATGGTTAGATGTAGGAATCATCTATCCTATTTCAAATAGTTCGTGGGTAAGTCTGGTGCAGTGTGTGCCGAAGAAAGGGGGATCACGATTGTTGAAAACAAGCGTAACGAGTTGATTCCAACGAGAACTGTTACTGGGTGGAGGATCTATATTGATTACAGAAAATTGAATAAAGCTATTCAGAAGGACCATTTTCCATTGCCTTTTATGGATCAGATGTTAGATCGATTGTTAGGTAATGAGTTTTACTGTTTCTTGGATGGATATTCGGGATATAACCAAATAGTTGTAGCTCCTGAGGACTAACATAAGACAACGTTTACTTGCTCGTACGGTATGTTTGCTTTTAGGTGAATGCCTTTTGGTTTATATAATGCACCTATAACATTTCAACGATCCATGATGGCAATATTCACTGATATGGTTGAAAATTTTGTTGAAGTTTTCATGGATGACTTTTCTATTTTTGGTAACACATATGATATTTGCTTGAATAATTTAGCTAAGGTACTAAAGAGGTGCGAAGAGACAAATCTTGTCCTTAATTAGGAGAAGTGCCATTTTATGGTTAAGAAAGGGATTGTCTTGGGACATAAAATCTCAAAGAAAGGAATTGAAGTTGATAGAGTGAAGGTGGATGTAATTGAAAGATTACCAGTTCCAATCAATGTGAAAGGAGTCAGAAGTTTCTTAGGCCATGTCGGGTTTTACCGAAGGTTTATCAAGGATTTTTTTGAAAATTTCTAAACCACTATGTTTATTGTTAGAGAAAGATATAGTGTTTGATTTCAACAAAGCATGTTTAGAAGCTTTTGAAGATCTGAAGAAACGATTAGTCTCAACCCTAATAATTGTTACACCCGATTGGAGCTCACCTTTTAAGTTGATGTGTGATGCGAGTGACTATGTTGTTGGAGCTGTGATGGGTCAAAGAATAAACAAAATTTTCCACCCTATCTACTATACAAGTAGAACTTTGACAGGAGCCCAACTCAACTATATGGTAACTAAAACGGAACTCTTTGCTATAGTCTTTACTTTTGACAAATTCCGCTCATATTTTATAGGTACCAAAGTTACGGTATTTACTGACCATGCGGCCATTAAGTACTTACTCACCAAGAAAGATGCAAAAACAAAGCTAATTCGTTGGATACTTTTGCTCCAAGAATTTGACCTTGAGATCCAAGATAGAAAAGGAGTCAAGAATCAAATAGCTGATCATTTGTCAAGGTTAGAGCAAGATGAGGCAACTCAATCACATGTGCCAATTAACGAAAACTTCCTAGATGAACATCTATTTAAGGTAAGTCAAATTCATGAAACTCCTTGGTTTGTTGATTTTGCCAATTATCTTGCATGTGGAAAAATTCCTCGAGAAATGACATACCAACAAAGGAAGAAATTCCTTCATGAGAGTCGGTATTATTTTTGGGAGGATCCGTTTTTGTTCAAAATATGTGCAGATAACATAATCCGAAAGTGTGTAGCTGAAAGTGAGATTGCTGAAATCTTATATCATTGTCATTCATCTCCAAGTGGGGGACACTTTGGTGGCTCACGTACCGCAGCCAAAATTTTGTAAGCAGGTTTCTTTTAGCCTACATTATTTAAAGACGCTTGCACTTATGTGAAGAACGGTGATAATTGCCAAAGAACCAGAAATATATCAAGGAGGAATGAGATGCCATTAACAAATATTTTGGAAATTGAATTATTCGATGTATGGGGCATTGACTTCCTAGGCTCGTTTCCCTCTTCGTATGGAAACAAGTACATTTTGGTTGCAGTTGATTATGTATCCAAATAGGTTGAAGCTAAAGCATACCCTACAAATGATGCTAAAATAGTCATACGATTCCTGCATAAGCATGTGTTTACACTGTAACACCCCAAACCCGGTCTGGACGCTATGACCAGATCTGGTGTATCACATGATCCTAAACTACGTTTGTAACCTTTTATTACGCGTTGAGACTTAGGTGATAAAACTGGCAAGGTGAGAAAAGTTCTTGTCAAAACTACTTTAAGTTGTCATTATTCAAGATTGCTTAAAGCTTATAAACGTTATTTTGAAAACGTTATTAAGGTTTTGAAAACCCGCGCAGCCTATATCTAGCAGTTTCGATAAGTACGAACCAAATCCTTTAGAAAGTTAAAACCCAAAAAGGAAATTTAATAGCGGCCTTATTACACATTAAAACCCAAAAATTAACATAAAAATTTATAAACTAAAACATAAATGAAAACCAGTTCTATTGCAGACGCCGTGGCCACTCCGAATCTCTCGCAGCTCCAAGCCCACTATGGTTGAGGGTTACCTGTAGTGATGAAACAGAAGGGGGGGTGAGTTTGAGAACTCAGTGTGCAACATTATCTCAACCATAGGCCAAAACAGATCAAGCCTCAGAAACAGAGTTAATTGGGCCTTGGCCCATTACAGGAATCAGGTTAAGCCCAAAGGCCCATAACAGAAACAGATCAGATATAAATATTATGCAAACAGAAACCCATCCCAAATCCATCCTTAACACCCCCGTACCAGCCTTACACCATGTGGGGAGACTACTCGACCCACCCAACCGCTACACGCCACAGATATTTGCAGCGAGGCTGCCAGATATAATTTGCAGTGAGACTGCCAGAAAACATTTGCAGCGAGGCTGCCAGATATATTTGCAGCGAGGCTGCCAGATATTGTGACGAGGTCACCAGATATAAATATTGTGGCGAGGCCACCAGATTGCAACGAGGTTGCCAGATATAATGTGACAGAGTCACCAGATTGCAGCGAGGCTGCCAGAACGCTTCCTCCATCATAAACCCATACCCCATGCAACAGATAATCATACTATCATGCAATATCTAGCATCAGATATACTCATATAGATAATTAACTCACGCAGATACATAACATCATACATTTCATACAGAATTGACCCTAGGGGTATAATAGTCTTTTTACACCTAGGGGTATTTTGGTAATTTTCCATATTTAATGGTATTTTAGTCTTTTTTCATATTTTCAGAAGTTTTATGCATGTACAGCTGATTATTAGTTCCCAATTAACCACGGAAGTCCATTTGTGCCAAATTTCCAGTTTTGCCCTTTTTAGCCTAAACCCCTAATGGGCCTTACTAAGTCCAATATCGTCTCAAGCCCTTTAAGCCAAATTTTAGGTTTAGTTTACCAACTTAACATGTTACTACTAACTACGTCGCCAGATAGTCTTTATTTGCCATTTTACCTATTTGGGCTCGGAAGCCCATTAGGCCCATCTTTGGCCCATTGATACCCAACTTACCGAGAAGCTCGTAATTGCACCTTCTGCAATTTTGCCACTGTCATTTACTAGTTTGATCACCACAGGGTATTCGGTTACCCTCAGATCCTTTCAAGACAAATTTTTCGGTCACTTTAGTCGGACACTTTAGCACAGTTTCGATTATTTCGGCTTTTAGCCATCCTAGTCTATGATGGAAATACGTTACACACCTGTTAACCGTTGAAACAGTTGACGAAATCCACGAACAAAAACCTATCGTTAATCACCTCAATGTTAGTTTAATACTCTTCAACCATTAAATTAAAATCTCACTACTATAATCGGCTAACATGACTGAAGTCCCTAAAAGCCTTTACCTTTTTGTCGAAAGAAAATAGACTAAGTCTATGAGCCCCAACCGTGCCAACCTTCACGTCCTTGCAAAAAGTCCTCTTGCTCACCCTAACACAACACCAAAACAAGAGGCCACAATGCCTTAGTCCAAACGATAGCCTTCCCTAAGGGGTTTCGGCTTTATTCTTAAAACGTGATTATCTAACAAAGACAAGTTCCCGAATACTTACCAACCTAGCCTCGATATACAACGATTCCCCTTGCAACTACGAGAAGAGATAAAAGATGATCTACATTCGGCTTGAGCACCACAGGGTATGGAGGTTTCGGTTTCTCTCTTTGAAGAAATAAATGAGGTTTAACACACGAAGATTCGACTAAAGAGTTATAGGAAATATCGACAAAAGGAGAGAAAGAAGGGAGTTATGTGACTGATGATAAATCGGTAATAGAACCACAAGGTTTCGGTCAAGGGAGTAATCGGCAATGAGATGTTTGCTTTCGGTTCTTTTGTGACTATCAACCAGAGAATAACGTCAGAAGAAGATATATGAATGATAGAAGAAGAAAATGGAAAAGAAGAAAATACGAAAAGAGATTTGAGAGGGAAAGAAATGAGCAATCGGTTTAACAGAAAAAGAATGGCACAAGATGGTGTTTTGGGAGATCTAGGTTCGGCAAATGAAAAGAAAAGAGGATTTGGCAATGGGGTGTATTAGGGTTCGGCTACTAGGACAAAAAGAAGAACAAAATGGCAAAACGAACCTAATATGCTATGTCAATCGAACAAAAGAATAGGATTCACTAACCTAAGATAAAATCGGCATAAGGACACAAGAAGACCTAAGGGAGAAATCGGCACTTCTAGCACCTAATTGCCGAAAATGTACCACAAAGAGTCCTCTTGGCCGGCCACCTTACTTCAAATTCAAAAACACCTTAATCCGCTCCTTGATTCACTCCACAATATCCTCTCATGACCGATTCAAACACCCCTCAAGTAGAGTTTTATTCTGCTTCAAATTCCTGCCTGCTCCTTGCATAAAAATAACGCCTTCCTTGCATAACCTGGGACTTGAACCTTGGCCTTCCTATTCATTTAGGCGCCACTTTTGTAGCTCCTAAGTGGCGTCACACAACCATTTTACCAGGAGCTCCCTTGTGCTTCATTTTAGCCAAATTTATTTAAGACCCCTACTTCCAAAAGTCCCCTATCTCCCTAATGAAAAATTTAAAAATTCTCCCAAGTTTAACCAACACTTGGGCCTTCCAAAGGCCCAATAACATTCTCAAAACACGAATTTCACAACCAAACACCAGAGTTCAAACATTTTACTAGATGAACCATAATTCAAAAAAAAAACCAGAATTTTAGGGCGTTACAACTCTAAAGAAATTTCGTCCTCGAAATTTACCTTATCCAAACAGATGGGGATATTGCTGACGCATTGCCTCCTCTGGTTCCCAAGTAGCCTCTTCTCTGCCATGATTACGCCATAGTACCTTCACCAATGGGACTGATTTTCTTCTTAAAACCTTCACGTCTCGCTCCAGAATCTGCACAGGTTCTTCCTCGAAAGTTAAGTCAGACTGAACTTCCACTTCTGCAACTGGTAGAATATGGGCAGGGTCAGAACGATATCGTCTCAGCATAGATACGTGGAACACATCATGGATTCTATTTAACTCTGGGGGTAATTCTAACTGATACGCCACCGGACCCACTCGCTTAAGAACCTGATAAGGCCCGATAAACCTCGGACTCAGCTTGCCTTTCTTACCAAATCTTAATATCTTTTTCCAAGGCGAAACTTTCAGAAAAACCATATCACCTACTGAATACTCAATCTCTTTACGCTTCAAATCTGCATAAGATTTTTGTCGATCGGATGCCTCTTTCAAACGGTCCCTTATTACCTTGACCTTCTCCTCAGTCTCTACTATCAATTCAGGTCCAAGAACTTGCCGCTCGCCCAATTCGGTCCAACAACTAGGTGAACGACACTTACGCCCATACAATGCTTCATAAGGTGCCATACGGATACTAGCCTGATAGCTGTTATTATATGCAAACTCTGCTAACGGTAAGTAATCCTCCCAACTGCCTCGAAAATCGATAACACAACCCCTCAACATATCCTCTAAAATCTGAATAACCCTCTCAGACTGACCATCAGTCTGAGGATGAAAAGCCGTGCTAAAGTTCAGCCGCATTCCCAACGCCTCATGCAACTTTTGCCAGAACCGAGATGTGAATCTAGGATCTCGATCAGAAATGATAGACACTGGCACCCCATGCAGTCGCACAATCTCTGCCACATACAACTTGGCTAACTTCTGAAGCGAATAATCAGTACGTACAGGGATGAAATGAGCAGATTTAGTCAACCTGTCTACAATCACCCAAATCGAGTCCTTCTTTGACGGCGTTAAGGGCAATCCACTTACGAAGTCCATGGTCACCCTTTCCCACTTCCAGAGTGGTACCTTCACTGGTTGCAGAAGTCCAGAAGGTAACTGATGCTCAGCTTTCACCTGCTGACAAGTCAGACATTTCCCCACAAATTCTGTTACTTCTCGCTTCAGTCCAGGCCACCAATACAACTCCTTTAAGTCATGATACATCTTATTACCTCCAGGGTGCATAGCACACATCCCTTTATGAGCTTCATTTAGAATTGCTTGCCTCAACTGAAAATCCTTCGGAACACAGATTCTACCGCGAAAACACAGAACTCCTTCACTGTTAAGTCCAAACTCAGAAGTATTCCCATCTTTAACCTGCTGAAATCGAGAATCCAGAGACTCATCCCTCAACTGCTTTTCCTTAATCTCATTCACCCAGGTCGGTCTTACTTGCAATTCTGCTAACAAGCTACCATCGTCATACAGACTCAAACGAGCAAACATAGCTCTCAGGTCAGATACAGTTCTACGACTTAGGGCATCAGCCACCACATTAGCTTTGCCTGGATGATACTCAATCGCACAATCATAATCTTTAAGCAACTCGATCCATCTCCGTTGCCTAAGATTCAGCTCCTTCTGAGTCAACAAGTACTTAAGACTTTTATGGTCTGTGTATACAATACACCTTTCTCCATACAGATAATGTCGCCAGATTTTAAGTGCGAAGATTACTGCTGCCAACTCCAGATCATGGGTAGGATAGTTCACTTCATGAGGTTTAAGCTGTCGCGATGCATAAGCAACCACTTTACCTTCTTGCATCAACACACAGCCCAACCCAACATGCGATGCATCACTGTACACGGTAAAGTCTTTTCCAGATTCTGGTTGAATTAGTACAGGTGCCTCGGTCAGAACCCTCTTAAGCTTCTCAAAAGCTTCTTGCTGCTGCTGGGTCCAAACAAATGGTACGCCTTTCCTTATGAGTTTCGTTAATGGTGCTGCCATCACCGAAAATCCTTCTACAAACCTTCTGTAGTATCCAGCTAAACCCAGAAAACTCCGAATTTCGGCCACAGACCTCGGTGGTTTCCATTCCAGAATCGCTTCAATCTTTCGAGGGTCCACCTTAATACCCTCAGCAGAAACAACATGCCCCAAGAACGTCACTTCCCTCAACCAGAACTCACACTTACTAAATTTCGCATAAAGCTCCTTTTCCCTTAACACTTGCAGCACAACATGGAGATGCTCATCATGTTTCTCTTCAGATTCAGAATAGACCAAAATATCGTCGATAAAGACGACCACGAATCGATCCAAGTATGGCTGGAACACTCGATTCATCAGATCCATGAAAGCTGCAGGTGCATTGGTCAGCCCAAATGGCATAACCAAGAACTCATAGTGACCATAACGAGTTCGGAATGCCGTCTTGTGAATATCCACCTCCTTCACCCTTAATTGATGGTACCCTGATCGAAGATCAATCTTGGAAAATACTGATGCTCCTCTAAGCTGATCGAACAGATCATCGATTCTAGGCAACGGGTACTTATTCTTAATCGTCAGCTTGTTCAACTGTCGATAATCGATGCACATCCGCATTGACCCATCTTTCTTCTTAACGAAAAGCACTGGTGCTCCCCACGGAGACACACTTGGCCTAATGAAACCTCTATCCAACAGTTCTTGAATCTGCGCCTTTAGCTCCACCAACTCCTTTGGTGCCATTCTGTACGGTGCAATGGACACCGGTGCCGTACCAGGCAACAGATCGATCCCAAACTCAACCTCTCGATTAGGAGGCAGACCTGGAAGCTCTTCTGGAAACACATCTTGGAAGTCCTTAACGGTTCTAACTTGATCCACAGTTAGCTCCTCAGACTCCGCTTGACTTATAAATGCCATAAAAGCCTCACATCCTTTACGAATCCACTTCTCAGCTCTTAATGCTGACACCACATTAGACAGATAATCTCTACGTTCACCAATCACCATAACTTCCTCATCCTCTGCGGTTTTTAAACTCATTCGCTTTGCAGCACAATCCAAGGTAGCCCTATGCTTCACAAGCCAATCCATTCCTAAGATGAGATCGAATTCTCCGAAAGGTAGCTCCATCAAGTCTCCAGAAAAGATTTTTCCTTGAGTCTCTATAGGCACGTCTCTATACAGTTTGTCTACCCTTACCGAGTGACCCAAAGGACTTAGTACAGATACCCCACTCACTGTCTCCTCAGAACGCACTCCCAGCGACCCAGACATGGCACACGCAACATAAGAATGGGTAGATCCAACATCTATCAATGCAGTGTATGGCATACTAGAAATCAAAAACGTACCAGTTATGACGTCAGGAGCATCACCCTCCTCTCGGCGACGAGCTGCATAGACTAATGCCGGCTGACGAGCCTCAGCAAAACCAGCACCCCTGCCAGGTGCTCCTCGTCCTCGTCCATTTCCACCTCTGCCTTGCCCACGACCTATTGGAGCTGGTGGTCCCCCTCTCACTGGCTGAGCAACCCTCTGATCTCTAACTTGATTCTGATCTGGTTCCTGAGGACAATCCTTAATCCTATGCTCCATCGACCCACATCGAAAACAGGCTCCAGTACGTTTCCGACACTCGCCCAAATGGACCTTTCCACAATTCCTGCAACTCTGTGGTCTGACAGAATTCATTGGCACTGCTCGCACTGGTTCTGCCACTCTTGCCCTCTTAGCATTCCTATTATACCCACCTGATGGTCCAGAATCCCTCCGGAAGCGGTTCCGATCCTTCTCACGATTCTGCCTCTCAGTACGCTTTACTTCCTCAGCGATCTTAGCTTTCTCAACTAAAGCAGCAAAACTACGCTCCCTCTGTGGAGCAATCAGCACCCTTAGCTCGTCCCTCAAACCATCCTCGAAGCGCACACTACGCTCATACTCAGTAGCAACTATCCCAGAAGCATATCGACTTAACCTCAAAAACTCAGCCTCGTACTCGGATACTGATCTACCTCCCTGAACCAAATTCAAAAATTCCTTCCGACGGGCGTCCACATAGCTGGCTCCAACATATTTCCCTTTAAAGGCTGTCTTAAACAGCTCCCATGTTACCTCACCAGCTGCCGCCCCATCTCTTACTGTGAGCCACCACTGATAGGCTTCATCCCTTAGCAACGACACGGCTCCTTTCAATTTCTGCTCCATAGAGCAATCCAGGTCGTCCATAATCCGCTCTGTGGCCTCCAACCAGTACTCGGCCACATTCGGGGCTACACCAGACACGCCCCTAAAGAATTCTGCCCCATTAGATCGGAGTCGCTCAGAAATAGAACCTCGAAATCCATTACCGGTACTTGCCCCAGCAACCCTTTCCAAAACTCGAAGCATTGCTTGTGATAGGGCATCATCCCCTACGCCCCTATCGTGAGATTCCACCTCTGTCGCTGGTGGTATCGGTGCATCAGCTGCTGGCGCATGACCCGAAGAAGAAGATTCAGCTCGTGCACTACCTCGGCCACGTCCACGGCCCCTACCACGAGCTGCTCGCGTACTCATTTCGTATTTTCTGTTTTAGAAATCTTATGAGTCAGATTAATATTCCAGTGTTTATTACAGATATCTTATGAATAAGCATAATTTCAGAGTTTATTTTCTTTCGCGGTAACCTAGCTACAGTCTCAGTCTACCTATCAGAGTCTCTATAGTTCCAGCAGTACACTAGCTAAAGTATCATAATAGAGTCTGAGTCAGGCATATAATCAGAATTTCAAAAAAAAAATCAATCAGGAAAGTTCAGAAAACTTACAGGCTTGGGCCGGAGATTCGGTGTGCCACTCTTTACAAAAATTACATAGGAAAACTTGACTCTTTGAACATAAACCATTTAGGAGTTTGTCAAAACAAGTTCCTATTAATTTTTAAAACAATTGCTACAAACATGTTTTGTCGAAACCTTTATTTTAAAAACTTCCATTTTTAGACCCGATCCACAGCCGAGTTGTTGCAACTTAGCTCTGATACCACTAAATGTAACACCCCAAACCCGGTCTGGACGCTATGACCAGATCTGGTGTATCACATGATCCTAAACTACGTTTGTAACCTTTTATTACGCGTTGAGACTTAGGTGATAAAACTGGCAAGGTGAGAAAAGTTCTTGTCAAAACTACTTTAAGTTGTCATTATTCAAGATTGCTTAAAGCTTATAAACGTTATTTTGAAAACGTTATTAAGGTTTTGAAAACCCGCGCAGCCTATATCTAGCAGTTTCGATAAGTACGAACCAAATCCTTTAGAAAGTTAAAACCCAAAAAGGAAATTTAATAGCGGCCTTATTACACATTAAAACCCAAAAATTAACATAAAAATTTATAAACTAAAACATAAATGAAAACCAGTTCTATTGCAGACGCCGTGGCCACTCCGAATCTCTCGCAGCTCCAAGCCCACTATGGTTGAGGGTTACCTGTAGTGATGAAACAGAAGGGGGGGTGAGTTTGAGAACTCAGTATGCAACATTATCTCAACCATAGGCCAAAACAGATCAAGCCTCAGAAACAGAGTTAATTGGGCCTTGGCCCATTACAGGAATCAGGTTAAGCCCAAAGGCCCATAACAGAAACAGATCAGATATAAATATTATGCAAACAGAAACCCATCCCAAATCCATCCTTAACACCCCCGTACCAGCCTTACACCATGTGGGGAGACTACTCGACCCACCCAACTGCTACACGCCACAGATATTTGCAGCGAGGCTGCCAGATATAATTTGCAGTGAGACTGCCAGAAAACATTTGCAGCGAGGCTGCCAGATATATTTGCAGCGAGGCTGCCAGATATTGTGACGAGGTCACCAGATATAAATATTGTGGCGAGGCCACCAGATTGCAACGAGGTTGCCAGATATAATGTGACAGAGTCACCAGATTGCAGCGAGGCTGCCAGAACGCTTCCTCCATCATAAACCCATACCCCATGCAACAGATAATCATACTATCATGCAATATCTAGCATCAGATATACTCATATAGATAATTAACTCACGCAGATACATAACATCATACATTTCATACAGAATTGACCCTAGGGGTATAATAGTCTTTTTACACCTAGGGGTATTTTGGTAATTTTCCATATTTAATGGTATTTTAGTCTTTTTTCATATTTTCAGAAGTTTTATGCATGTACAGCTGATTATTAGTTCCCAATTAACCACGGAAGTCCATTTGTGCCAAATTTCCAGTTTTGCCCTTTTTAGCCTAAACCCCTAATGGGCCTTACTAAGTCCAATATCGTCTCAAGCCTTTTAAGCCAAATTTTAGGTTTAGTTTACCAACTTAACATGTTACTACTAACTACGTCGCCAGATAGTCTTTATTTGCCATTTTACCTATTTGGGCTCGGAAGCCCATTAGGCCCATCTTTGGCCCATTGATACCCAACTTACCGAGAAGCTCGTAATTGCACCTTCTGCAATTTTGCCACTGTCATTTACTAGTTTGATCACCACAGGGTATTCGGTTACCCTCAGATCCTTTCAAGACAAATTTTTCGGTCACTTTAGTCGGACACTTTAGCACAGTTTCGATTATTTCGGCTTTTAGCCATCCTAGTCTATGATGGAAATACGTTACACACCTGTTAACCGTTGAAACAGTTGACGAAATCCACGAACAAAAACCTATCGTTAATCACCTCAATGTTAGTTTAATACTCTTCAACCATTAAATTAAAATCTCACTACTATAATCGGCTAACATGACTGAAGTCCCTAAAAGCCTTTACCTTTTTGTCGAAAGAAAATAGACTAAGTCTATGAGCCCCAACCGTGCCAACCTTCACGTCCTTGCAAAAAGTCCTCTTGCTCACCCTAACACAACACCAAAACAAGAGGCCACAATGCCTTAGTCCAAACGATAGCCTTCCCTAAGGGGTTTCGGCTTTATTCTTAAAACGTGATTATCTAACAAAGACAAGTTCCCGAATACTTACCAACCTAGCCTCGATATACAACGATTCCCCTTGCAACTACGAGAAGAGATAAAAGATGATCTACATTCGGCTTGAGCACCACAGGGTATGGAGGTTTCGGTTTCTCTCTTTGAAGAAATAAATGAGGTTTAACACACGAAGATTCGACTAAAGAGTTATAGGAAATATCGACAAAAGGAGAGAAAGAAGGGAGTTATGTGACTGATGATAAATCGGTAATAGAACCACAAGGTTTCGGTCAAGGGAGTAATCGGCAATGAGATGTTTGCTTTCGGTTCTTTTGTGACTATCAACCAGAGAATAACGTCAGAAGAAGATATATGAATGATAGAAGAAGAAAATGGAAAAGAAGAAAATACGAAAAGAGATTTGAGAGGGAAAGAAATGAGCAATCGGTTTAACAGAAAAAGAATGGCACAAGATGGTGTTTTGGGAGATCTAGGTTCGGCAAATGAAAAGAAAAGAGGATTTGGCAATGGGGTGTATTAGGGTTCGGCTACTAGGACAAAAAGAAGAACAAAATGGCAAAACGAACCTAATATGCTATGTCAATCGAACAAAAGAATAGGATTCACTAACCTAAGATAAAATCGGCATAAGGACACAAGAAGACCTAAGGGAGAAATCGGCACTTCTAGCACCTAATTGCCGAAAATGTACCACAAAGAGTCCTCTTGGCCGGCCACCTTACTTCAAATTCAAAAACACCTTAATCCGCTCCTTGATTCACTCCACAATATCCTCTCATGACCGATTCAAACACCCCTCAAGTAGAGTTTTATTCTGCTTCAAATTCCTGCCTGCTCCTTGCATAAAAATAACGCCTTCCTTGCATAACCTGGGACTTGAACCTTGGCCTTCCCATTCATTTAGGCGCCACTTTTGTAGCTCCTAAGTGGCGTCACACAACCATTTTACCAGGAGCTCCCTTGTGCTTCATTTTAGCCAAATTTATTTAAGACCCCTACTTCCAAAAGTCCCCTATCTCCCTAATGAAAAATTTAAAAATTCTCCCGAGTTTAACCAACACTTGGGCCTTCCAAAGGCCCAATAACATTCTCAAAACACGAATTTCACAACCAAACACCAGAGTTCAAACATTTTACTAGATGAACCATAATTCAAAAAAAAAACCAGAATTTTAGGGCGTTACATACACGATTTGGGACACCAATAGTTATTATTAGTGATGAAGGTTCTCATTTTGTAAACAAGTGGCTTAAGTGGTTGCTTGACAAGTATGACGTTAAGCACAAGATTGCTACTGCTTATCACCCCTAATCCAATAGGCAAGTTGAAAGAGTGAACCGTGAAATCAAAGGCATCCTTGAAAAGGTAGTATGCCCTAGTAGAAAAGATTGGTCTCGAAGGCCCGATGATGCATTGTGGGCCGATCGTACAACATTTAAGACATCTCTAGGGATGACTCCCTATCGGTTAGTCTTTGGAAAGGCGTGTCATTTGCCGTTAGAGTTGGAAAACAGAGCTCACTGGGCTTTGAAGAAGTTAAATTTTGATCTTGAGCAAACCGGTGAGAGAAGGATGTTATAATTGGATGAGTTGGAAGAGTTGAGGTTGTTCTCATATGAGAATGCCAAAATGTGTAAAGAAAGATAAAAAAGATGGCATGATAGTCACATACAGCCTCGCGAGTTTAAGGAAGGTCAGAAGGTGTTGTTGTTTAATTCAAGGCTAAAGTTATTTCCTATGAAGCTGAAATCCCGATAGAGAGGACCCTACACCATCTATCGAGTTTATCCTTATGGAGCTGTTGAATTATATGACAATCACGGAGGTACGTTTAAAGTTAATGGTCAATGTCTCAAACACTATTGGTATGGTGAAGTTGAGCGAGTTGAATCCTCGTTCAAATTAACAGACCCTTGATTTTTCGCAAATTTGTTTTGTAAATAAATAAATAATTAAAATTTATTTTCTTAATTTAGGACATGTAATTAATTCTGTCTAAGGATATTGGAATTTAAGCGGGACCGCTATGACCCCTCCAACCTTTCCTGGGAATTAAATTAATGTAATTTGTTAAGAAGAAATTTTAAGTAAATTTCAAATTCTTAAGCACTAGTTTTATTTTAATTTTAAATTCTTTTGTTTTTTTTTTCATGTTAATAAAGGACGCCAAAAATTGGCCTAAGTACTAATCAATTTTTCTTTTAAGTGAGTCTGTACATACAGTCCAAATTTGAGGCCCAAGTTAACAAAAAGAAGGGAAAAATCTGTGCCCTTGCCGCCACTTCCATTCCTTGCCACCCAAGTAACTCTAATGTGGCTAAAATTTTGCTACATGTTGCCCTAAATTTTCCTATATAAACCCCTCTTCATTCTATTCTTCTCACATCCATCAAGCAAGTTGCTTAGCCTAAAAAATCCCGAAATTCTTTTCTTGTGTTGCTAGCCTCAAATCCCTAAAGAAATCCCTAGTTTTCTTTTTCTTTTCCCCTGGCCAAAATACCATAGTGCCGCCGAAAAAGGTTTGTCGAAGCATTGGCATTGCCGTCGCAAGTCGCTTCCTATTGCCGTCGCAAACCCACGTCGCTACCGCACGTCGTCGTCGCTGCCATAATTCCGTCACTGTCGCAAGGGTTTGCCGTAGCAAATCCCATCACCTTGTCGATCCTTTTCTCCCTATTTTGTCAAAACTCTAATTTTTGGGAAAAAGACCATGTCTCGCAAAAGAACTAGATCATCAAAAACTACTCTAGAAAATCCAATTGTGATCGACGAAGAGGTGAAAGAGAGGTTTGAGTCCATTTTCAAGCATCAACCCATGATGCCGAAAAAAGGTTTCAACTTAAAGAGCAATGATGTGAAGGATGTTCCTGTGCCGATTAGAAAAGTAATCAACGCCCTCAAGTGGGAACAATTCTATGATGCTCGATCACTTCCTGATGATGAACTAGTTCGAGAATTTTATGCAAGTTTGACTACACAAGATGCTACTGAGGTTATCGTTTGAAGAAAAAAGGTACCTCTTACTTTTAAATCCATAAATGATTTGTTTAATTTACCTGATGTTAAAGAAGATGAGTACTACCCTATGATGAACAACATCAATTGGGATTTACTTCAACAAGTACTTAATGTTGTGACAAATCTGGGATCCCAATGGATTATAAGAAAGTATGGGAGCCATTCTTGTCAAAGAGAATACCTAAAGCCAGTAGCAAAGGTATGGTTTTACTTTGTTTGCTATAGTTTTATGCCTATCTCACATAGTTCCACTATCTCGATGGAACAGATGCTGTTGTTATATGCTATCTTGACAGAAAAGTCGATTAATGTTGGGAAAATTATTCTCAAAGAGATTTATGATTGTGCTAAAAAAAAGAAAGGAAGTGCTTATTTCCCAGCATTAATCACTTCACTTTGCTTACGGGCCCGTGTGAAAACACAAGCAAATCTAAAGGGGCAATATGTTCAAGGGTGCATTACAATTCATGACCTTGAGAGACTAGTAGAAAGGGTGCAGGAGCTGAACCAAGGTGAGCAGGCAGAGCCATCTGAGCCAGAAACTGAAGAGTCGACAAATGCAGCTGAAACTGAATCTAACTCAGTTGCAGAATCTGAAGAAGAAGAATCTAAAACAGAACCAGTAGGTCCTAATCCAGCTGAAGGAACTATAAACCCTGAACCTAGGGTTGAGCTAGAAGAAGAACTAGTTAAGCCAAGTGTTGAACCCAAATTTGTAACTCCAATACCAACCCATACAAGTACTTCAAAGAAATCAGAGTTGTCAATTATGATGGATATGTGCAAGTTCATGCACAAACAACAGTAAACTTACTGGAAATATGAAAAAATTAGAGATGATTCAATTTGAAACACCTTTAAGAATATCTCTAATACTTTTGTGCCTGAGTTCCCAGATGATATCTTCGAGACATGGACGAAAGAAAGTGACGATGCAAGTGAGGATGGAGCTTAGAAAAACAAAGGGAGTGAGTTAGAAAATAAAAAGAAGGGATTCTTGTCTTTTTATTTTTATTCTAGGAACTTATTTCTTTAGTATTTAGGATTTAATTCTTGCAAAATAAAATTTAGCAAGCATGAATAAACACTTCTTTAGAAAGAAAAAGACTAAGTAATGTGGTAATGGGAATGAACATGTCTAGGATTGAGTTATGATGAAAGACTTGGTATTTAAGTAGTCTTAATGACTCACCTCTCTTTCTTTTACAACCCTACCTGGTGCTCAGTTTTCATTCATTACTTTGCTCTTGCAATAAGGATGTTGCTTCTTTTTAAAAGGGGTAAGGCAAATAGGTTGCACGAGTTTTGTTGCTTCAATCAATTTTTTTCATAAGTATGCTTTAATAAATGAATGTTTCAAGAAATTGTTTTTAATAAGATAGCTCGTATGCAAGCATGAATGATGATTTTATCTAAGTTATTGTATGTTATCGTGAAGAATGGAATAATTGTATGAACTTAGCCATAGGTAATGTTGCCATGAAAACTTAGTTTCTTCTGAGATTAGGCATACATGAGGGTTTATATCTTTAGAATTGACTTAATGACTTTCTTGAGGCGAAATCCTAGGAGATATAAAAATCTAAAATGATATAGGCACCATTTCTTTTGAACGTTTGAGCCTTTCAAAGCCAACCTTGCGACATTTCACCCTTGAAACCAAAATTTTGAGCTTAATGGCCTGTTTATTGCAATGAACCTACATTACAAGCCATGTTCCCATCTTTTGAATGCTATCCCAATTTTGTACACCCATCTTAACTTAAGTGGTCTTGGTAGTCAATGTTTAAATGTTTAGAAGATGTTTGTGCTCATATTTTTTTAAAAAAAAAAGAGAGTGAAGAAAAGTTTGCTCAATCTCGAAAAAGAAAAATATATGAGCATAGGTTCAAAATAAGTTTGGGGGTGTTTCAAAGAAAAAGGTTGAATTTCAAGTCCAAGACAAATTTAAGGTTAAGATTTTGAAACTGAAATTTCCCATCCCTTAAAATCCCTACCTTCAACTAAGCCCCATTACAACCTTATGAAAGACCTATTGATTTGATGATTATGTCACCTACATTAGTGGAGAGGAAGTACTAAGTTCAACATATGAAGAGCATAAATAAGTCTTATGATTGTTTTGCTTGATTGATGAGAAATTATGTTGAATGAAGAATATTATTTTCGGCAATGGCATGCATGCATATCATGATTCATGTTGGCATATCTTGAAACTTAGTATGAAACTTGCAAATGTGTACATATGAGGTAATTATTAATGAAGAAGATCTATGAGCATGAATTTATTGGAGCATGATTATGGGACAAGGGTTGATGCTATTCACATTCGTAGCTAAAATTTGCCTTAGCAAAACCTGGTGTTGTGCATAAACATTACTCGGGACGAGTAATAATTTAAGTTTGGGGGTGTGTAAATGGGAAAATATATAGGATTTTTCCTATATAATTCATCACCTTTTTGCTTAAATTTATTACTAAAACTTAGTAATTCTTTATTAAATTAGTGAAATATGTGGAAAAATGAAATTAGGACATAGAAATTATTAAAATGTAATTTTATGTTTTATTATATGGTTTTTATGCATAAAATGGCTATTTTATATTTATTTGAGCATAGTATATTTTTAAGTTATAAAATGGGCCATGCATGATTTAATAATAAAATATTAAGTTATATTTAATAAATTATTTCTATATGTTTCATTAATAAAATTGGGCTTAATTAACTAAGTAAAATTAATTAATTAAAGTGGTTAATTTGCATTGTTTGGTCCCCTGATTTTTTCTGTTATTTTCAGACAGGTGGGAGAGCTTTAATTCAATTACAAAGCCATCCCAATTGGACTAAATTAGCCCCTAATTTCAGTTGCACATGGAGGTTAATAAATCAACATTTGGGTTAATTGCATGAAGTCCCTGAAGATTTAAAGGAATCGGAGATTTACCTGAAGATTCACTGGAGACTGAGTCTTGCTCCTGCGTGATGTGGCACATGAATCAAGCTAAAACTCAGCCACCTTACCTACATGTATGGCCGGCCACACTTGGAAGGATTTGAAGTGGATGAACACTTCTATTTTTAGTAAACTCACACCCCAACCTCACCTATAAATAAGACCCTTCACCCCACTTCTCAAATCATCCCTTATTCATCAATTCTTTTCTCTTCTCTCATTTTCTCTCAATTCTCTCTTCTCCCCACGCCATCCAGCATCATTCCCTAAGAGGTTTTAGCTATTTAGCCTATCAAGAAACCTTGGTTGGCCACCTCGGAGAGCCATCAACAAAGGAGCAAGCAAGAGCCGAAGGAGTTCTCACCATTCAGAGTCTTGGGTAACAGCCGTCTGAATAGGGTTTAATCTTTCTTTTCTTAAATTTAATTTGAATGTTTGCTATGAGTTCTTTGTTCTTGTTTTCAACAATGAAAGCTTAATTTTATTTAAGCTAGGATGATTATTTTAATTAAATAATATTTATTTGTTTCATGCTTAAAATGTTTTGTGCCTCAATCGATCATGTTTTCAATTAAAATCAAGTCTGTATTTCATTCATACATGATTGAAATGCACCTGAATTAGCTGAGCGATCCTAACCAGATAACGGCTAATGGACGCATAATTGAAATGTGCATGATCAATTTAGATCATTAAACTAATTAAATTGTAGGTTGCATAACATCCCTAGTACGGCTCTGTTATCTGCATAGTTTTTAGATTTGTGTGATTAAATTGTTTCATACCTTAATCCGTCCCTGTTACTTCACATGAATACTAAGAAATCCTAAAATGGTTTTCAAACTCATGAAAGGTCGAGTTGCCATAGAATGTTTTTCCGAATATTATTAAGCATGTTGAAAATAAATTAAGTTTAATTAAAGTAATTGTCCTAGTTTATTTATGTTAGAATTGTTGCATATCGTGTTAAATTTGCTAAAATCTATTTCATTCATATAGTTGCATACTTAGGATAATTTGCATCAGGGATCATTGCATTTAGTTATTTTAATTCTTTTCAATCATCACTACCAACCAAATTGAGTTTTTATTCACCGAATTGTTAATATAATTTTATAATTAATTGACTTTGCGCTAATACAATCCCTATGGAGACGATAACTCTTTATACTTACTTATTAGTTGGGCGACTGTGTACACTTGCACAAACCAACAACTACAATAACCTAAACTGACATGTGATGCATCATTTTAGACTACAAACTCCTTACCGAATTTAGGCTGTATCAGAACAGAAGCCTGAATCAAAATAGACTTGAGCTTCTCGAAGTTCGATTGCTGTGTATCAGTCCAAACAAAAGGAACACCCTTGCGCAGAAGCTTGGTCAAAGAAGCTACAATCAAAGAGAACCCCTCAACAAAATACCAATAATACCACGCCAAACCTAGAAAACTACGGACTTTAGATACATTCTTAGGCTATTTCCAACCAAACACAACCTCTATCTTCCTAGGATCAACTCAGATACCCTCAGTAGAAACCACGTGCCCTAGAAAAGTTACCTCACGCTACCAGAACTCACACTTGCTCAACTTAGTGTAGAGTTAGTTTTCTTAGAGTATCTGAAGCACTACTCTAAGATGCTCATCATGTTCATCCTTGGTCTTTGAGTAAACCAAGATATCGTCGATGAAGACCTCGGTAAAATGATCTAAGTATGGCTGAAACACTCGGTTCATCAGATCCATTAATGCAGCCAGAGCATTCGTCATACCAAAAGGCATAACTAGGAACTCGTAATGTCCATAACGAGTCCTTTACGAGTCTTAAATGTTGTCTTATGAATATCTACCTCCTTAACTCTCAACTGATGATACCCAGAATAAAGATCAATCTTCAAAAACACAAAAGCCCCTTGGAACTAGTCAAACAAATTATCGATCCTCGAAAGTGGATACTTATTCTTCACAGTCAACTTATTCAGTTGCCGATAATTGATGCACATCCTCATGGTGCCATCCTTTTTCTTTACAAATAGAACCGGTGGCCCCCATGGAGACACATTAAAACAGATGAAACTACGATCCAGTAGCTCTTAAAGTTGAGCCTTAAGCTTTGTAAGCTCCTCAGGTGCCATTCGATACGGAGCGATGGAGACCGGAGCTGTACCCGATAGAAGCTCAATTCCAAACTCAACCTTTCGATTCGGAGGTAAACTCGGTAACTCCTCAAGAAAGACATCCAAAAAATCCCTCATAGTTCTGATATCCTCGATAGTAGAGTCCCTAGAAGCAAATACACTGGCGTAAGCCAAGTACGCCCCATATTTTTTACAAACCAGCTTCTCAGCCACAAGAGCGGAGATCACATTGGATAAATAATCTCAATGCTCACCGATCACAACCACCTCCTTATCATCATCAGTTCTCAATACAACCCTCTTAATCTCACAATCCAAAATGGCTCGATCTATAACCAAACAATCAATACCCAGAATTAGATCGAACTCCTCAAGCGGTAACTCCTTCAGTTTTGCCAGAAAAACAACCCCTTGCACCTCTAACTAAACTTCCCTATACAGTTTACTAACCTGAACAAATTGCCGCAACGGAATCAGTACTGTAACCTCACTAGAAGTACTCTCAATAGATATCCTCAGGTTTTCTAATATAGTACTAGCTACATAGGAATGTGTAGAGCCTATGTTTATCAAAGCAGTATAAGGTACATCAAATATAAGGACCGTACCAGTAATAACATCAGGAGCATCTCTATCTTCTCGACGTCGAGCAACATAAACCAAGGCAGGCTGCCTTGCCTCAGTCTGACCAGCACCTCTGCCAGGTGCTTTCTGCCAACGACCCACACCATTACCACCCCTAGTCTATCCATGGTCCCTTGGTGGCTGCTGAACTACCCCCTAAGGCTGCACAAAACTTGGCCCCATAGCTTACATCTGATCTGCCTGCTGTGGACACTCTCTAATATGGTGCTCCAATGATGTACACATCAGACAAGCACTAATCCTCCTTCAACACTTGCCCGGATGGCGCTTACCACAATTCCCACAATGCTAAATCCTAGTACGAGCAATAGGGGCTCCCAGTCTAACCGACCCATTAGGTTTGGCCTTTTTCTTAGGCCTCGAAACAGAACTAGAGGGCTCCGAATCCCTCTTATTCTTACCCCTCTCTCGATCCCTATTTTAGCGCTCTACGTGCTTAACAGCCTCGGCGATCTTCACCTTCTTAACCAAAATCACGAACTCCCGCTCCCTCTATGGAGTAATCAGAACCCTCAAGTTATCCCTCAAGCCATCCTCAAATCGGACGCACCTCTCATACTCAGACACCACCATGCCTCGAGCATAGCGGTTTAGCCTCATAAACTCGAACTCATACTTGGCCACAGATCTATCACCTTGCATGAGATTCATGAACTCATGCCTATGAACATCCACATAGCTCGTCCCCACGTACTTCTTCTGGAAGGTAGTCTTAAAGAAATCATAGTTCAGACGTTCAGGCTAAGTACCCTCCTCAACCGATAGCCACTACTGATACGCCTCATCGTGAAGCAAAGAGACAGCACCCTTTAGTTTCTGCTCAAAAGTACAGTCGATGTCATTCATAATCCTCTCGGTGGCCTCCTTCCAATACTCGACCATAGTAGGGGTGACTCTAGTGACACCATAAATAGTTCAGCTCTATTGGATCAGAGTCGTTCAGTTATAGACTACGACCCCCAAATCTAGAACAGGGTCTAACGACCTTCTCTAACATACTCAACATGGCTTGGGACAGTGTGTTATCCCTAGTCGAGCGGCTTTGAGACATAGTCTCAGTAGCAGGCAAAATTGGTGTCTCACTCGTATCTAAGTCCAGCATATTACCCAAAGAGGAAGACTTGGCTTGAGCCCCCTACGGCCTCTACCACGGCCACAAATACAACGTTTGTGAGTTCCATGTGTGCTCATTATATAATTCAAATTTTATCTACATTACAAAGTTTTATGTATCAGTTCCAGTATTTATTAACGGATATTTTAGGGAAATGTTATCAGAAGTTTAGAGTTGTTTTCAAAAGTTTCAATTTCTAACTATTTCAATATGGTTTCAGAAAGTACTTTCCATAGTGTTTTTAGAATATACTGTCTAAGTTTCAGAAATACTTACAGGATAAGCGCCGAAGACTTAGTATGCCACATATTTTCTCAATTGATCAAATTATTTATAAACCAATTTTTTTTAAATAAAATTTTAAAACCCAAAATTCACAACCCGAGTTTTGCAACTTGACTCTGATACCACTAAATATAACACCCCAAACCTGGCTAAGATGTTATGGCTAAATCTGAAGATGTCACAAAGAATGGGTTTAGAAAATGGATTCGCACATAAAATCATCTTATTTTATAACCTTTTTCGAAAACATTAATCAATTGGTTTCTTTGTCAAAACTTATTTTACAACGGAGGCTCAACAAACCTGTTTCGTTTTAGAGATCTGATCCGTATTTTAAGAAAAACTTCTTCTGCATAAAAACCGTCAATTTCGTAAAATGATTTATCAAGGCATGCAAACTATTAACCAACTGAAAATCAACAGTTAAAAACCATAAAGTCCAAAGAGTCCCAGAAATTACAAACTCTCAAAAGAAAAACCAAAATCATAAATAGCCAAGTTTAAACAAGTTTAAATGATTTTACAGTTAGCTGGTCACCGTTGAGTCTCTACCATACCGATCCACCTAAGTCTGTGGATTACCTGAACAGAACAGACAAACAAATAAGAGTTTATGTAAACTCAGTGTGTAACCCAACAGAAATAGACATGGATACATGTAGAAAATTCACATACTATTAGATACAGATTCGGTCTCATGCCCATTTCAGATGCGGACAACAGAGTCAGATATACATATCAAATAAGCAAAATCCTACCCCATCCTCTACACACCAACTCCGACCATCCCATCACACCATGTAGGGTTCAGAACACCAACCCAACCCTACACACCATATCGTTCCATTAAGGCACATAACAGATAATATGCAACCAAGCTGCCAGAATATAAGCGATGATCGCCACACAGAACACTTTTTCCACATATATCCAAACCCACTCCAAATCAGATACCGAAAATAGATACAGAATTAATAGATAACACATGCTTAGTATGCTTATATACAAATATCAGATATACAGATAATAGAATAGGCAATCATGCATAATAGTGTCCTACTTAGAGCATACTAACAAAATTCCAAATCACACAGAACTAAGGTTTGGTTAGCCCTTATCGACCCTATGGTTGACCCACAGTTGATTGGAACGACTAGTACGACCCAAGGGAAAATTTCAAAAATATGGGCTCACACGCCCAGATTAGCATTGCTCGTGTAGCCCACATGGCCTGGCCCAAATACCACATGCTCGTGCAACATGCCTGTGCGGGCTCACATACCCGTGTGCCCACACGGCCACACTCAAGCCACCACACGGCTGTGTCTCGCACACAGCCATCCACACGCTCATGTGGCATTAACAATGGCCATTTTTTGCTATTGTTGAAACTCAATTTTTCACGTTTCGGGAACACACCTGGTATTAATTTGATACGGAACCACCTTGAGCCTTCAGAACCCGCCTATCAGAAATGACCCTAACCCCCAATTAAGTCGTTTAAATAAAAATTAATGCTTCATCACCTTCACCTAAGCAACAGAATTCATCGATTGCATACCAATATCGATTACCATAACATTGCCCAAAACTTAGAATCTAACGTTAACAAAAGCCAAGTCTTTACTTACCAACCTGATTGAAGAATCCAAATTGTAAAAGAAACAATTGAAAAGGAAAAACAATAGCAACTAGAAGAAGGAAACAAAAATTGGAAGTGAAAACGATGGAGGAAGGAAGAAAGAAAAAAGTCAGAGAAAAAGAAATTTGACGTCAGAAATATAGGGATTTTTGAAAGAGAGAGAAAGAAAAGAAAAGAAACTAAATAAAATAAAATAAAATGATAACCTAAATCCCTCATATCTCTCCCACTAACCCATTATACACAACTACGTCAGAAGTTTGGCTCCACCGAAACTCTAAAGCATAACCGAGCAAAAAAATAACATTCATGCTTAAACAGGGGTCCAAACACAAAACCTCTAGCACCCTAGTTCCCTTACCACTCGAACTAGTAGGCTCATACTAATATGGATTTACAGGCAATTTATATAAGCCCACTCTACAAGGGTAAAGCTTAGATCAGAAAAATAACATAATTTGGTAAAAATAGCCCAATACATCTCAAACACACCCAGAACACTTAACCACTAAAGTAGACAGATATTTATGTCAAATATTTACAGAAACTGAAATAAGTAAGTTAGGGCATTACAACTCTACCCCCTAAAAGAAATTTCGACCTCAAAATTTATCTGATCAGAATAAATGAGGACACTACTGACGCATTGAGTCCTTAGGTTCCCATGTGGCTTCCTCAGTATTATGATTACACCACAAAACCTTCACTCACGGTATGGACTTCCTCCTCAGAACCTTAATATCTCAATCCAGAATCTGAGTCATTCCTCCTTAAAAGTCAAGTCCGATCTAACATCAATCTCCTCAACAGAGACTACGTGAGATGGATTAGACCGATACCACTTTAACATCGAGACGTGAAACACATCATGAATACAGTATAACTCTTGAGGTAGCTCGAACATAGGACCTCCAGCACCCTAGCTCCCTTATCACTCGAACTAGCAGGCTCATACTGATACAAATTTACATGCAATTTATATAAGCCCACTCTACAAGGGTAAGGCTTAGATCAGAAAAATAATAGAAATTGGCACAAAAGAGGCTTGAACCTAGGACCTCTCAAACACACCTAGAACAATTAACCATTGAAGTAGATAGATATTTATGTCAAATATTTACAAAAACAGAAATAAATAAGTCAGGGTGTTACAGATCTTGTGCATGTCTTGACAACAAAGGGTTTAAAGTGGAGGAAGCAGAGTCACTTGATGAGGGAAGTACCAGTGTTCGTGCATGGGAAAATGGAAGAGGAGAAGAGATCGGTAGGCCAGTGAAACAAATTGACGAATGATCAAAACGGTCTTCTCCAAAGAAATGCGAAGGTTAAGGGAGCAAATAGAAAATGAAATGAGAAATATGGAGGTTCCTATTTTCAAAATCAACTAGGTTGTGAACACTGGGGTAGTTTAGGGTCCCTAAGAAGCCAACAAGGAAGCCAACAATTTTTATTTATTACTGCATTCTTTTTTTTCTTCTTTATTATTCATTACTATTTTATTGGTTTTCAGTTAGGTTATTTTTTATGTTTAGTATTTTTTTGGCTATATTCTTTTCCATAAATGAATCCAGCTAGTCTTTAAAAAAAAAAGTAAACAAGGAAAGTACCAGCACTCTCTATATAAAGAACCAATTACCAAAACTCAAATGCTTTCTTTTGCCATCACCAAATTTCTTTATCTTTTTCTCGTTGTTGTAAGGTTGTTGTTTATGATTAGCATGGATAACAAAGGTTTTTATGTTAGATTTATGGTACTTTTTCTGGGTTTATGTTGTCTTTTGATTTCTTGTGTTGTTGTTCCTGCTATAAATGAGTGTAATATTTTAGTTTTTAATTTTAATTTTTTAGTAATTAATTTATTTGATATATATATATTTTTATATAGGAAATCTCAAGTCAAATAAGGAATTACTCCCTTCTTCTGCCCGAAATTTACTTACTCAAGTCCTTTCTCACTCACAAACACAAACATATATAATAAAATATTATCTTATATCTAAACTCCACAAATAGAGTAATAAAATGATATACTTTTTTTAAAAAAAAGAGAGATTACAAATTATTAATTAGGACACTTTTGAACCACTTTTATTTTTTAAGCAAAAAGATGAACATCAATACTAGCAATGTTGAAAGTTGTTATATTCTTAGACAATTGTCTGTCTATCCGTATAAATTTTGCATGGCTGAATATGAGTAAATTTAATAATTAGATTAAAGTTGTATATAATTATATTTTGCAGGATGTGAAAAAATCAAGTGAAATTGAGGAAATGTTTGGGGGAATATTTAGGACATGAATTCAATGAAGAAAGGATGCTAATGGGAACAACAGATTATCCACCACCTAGTTCCGACCCCAAGCATGACCCCCATGCTGCTCCTCCTCCCCAACCATGAAAAGAAAAAAAAACCAACAAGTCTAAACTTTTATATTTAATCTAAATAATCTTATATGTAACTTTTTAGTTATTGCAAAATGGTTGAAAGTCTAGGGTTTTGCCATGAAAGTATTCATGTTTTTTGTTGAATTTTTTGTGAAAGAAAATAAATCTTGATTGTTAAATAAACAACTTTTGTGAGGTGGTTTTCATAAAAAAAAAAACCTAAAAATGGGCCGTTTTGTAAAGGTTGTAAAATAGGTGGTAAATGTGTGAAATAATTGAAATTGTGAGCTAAACCAAGTATAAAATAGATTCGGCTAGGCTTGGTTAATGAAAGAATTTGATGAAAATTATTTTACGAGCCTAGGGGCAAAATCGTAATTATGTGAAAATCTAAGGGCAAAACGGTAATTTTTTCAAGGTAGGAATTTTGGAATGCCTTGATTAATGTGGTGATTAAATAAGTAAATTTTGTCATTATAGATCAAGAAAAACGGAATCCAGATCTAGATCGGGGGAAAACCAAGCTTTTGGACTAAATTTGGACTAGTCGCCCATATTTTGTATACCGAGGTAAGTTCACATGTAAATAATGTAACTTAATGTTACTATAAAATTAATGATTTAATTTGCATGAAGTGTTAATTATTATTATGTATATGTGTGATGAGATTTAATGTGGTAAAATTCCCGGTTGAACCTTTGGGATAGTCAGGATACTGAAGTCATGACATTAGGGTATATGTGAGCTAGTGTAAGACCATGTCTGGGACATGGCATCGGCATTGTTATGTGAGCCAGTGTAAGACCATGTCTGGGACATGGCATCGGCATTTGTTATGTGAGCCAGTATAAGACCATGTTTGGGATATGGCATCGGCATCGATATGTGAGCCAGCGTAAGACCATGTCTGGAACATGGCATCGGTATGAGATATCATTTAAGACCATAGCTGGGCTATCGGCATCGATGTATGATCCCATGTAAAACCATATCTAGGATATGACTTTGGCATCATACCCTTTTGTGTGAGGCTTGTTGGGTATCCTTTAGTATTCCAAATGGTTCAACGAGTAATTTAAATGTTATATCAAAATGAGAAAAATTATGATTACGTTGTAAGTGGTATAGGTACCTACACGAAACTCATGAGAAATGAGCTTGGTTTATGTTATATGAATAGTAAGGATGAAAATGAGTAAGTTATGCCTATAATCATATGAGAGTTTTTTGTAAGTTTATAACGTATTATGCGTATGATAATGTATGATTGATGTTATTAATTATTTACGTGTAAACTTACTAAGCTTCATGCTTACTCCCTTTCCTTTCCATTTTCTTATAGTATTGCAAAGCTAGCTCGGGAATCAAAGGACATCGGAGGCTCGATCACACTATCAATCTGAACATTTGGTATAGTTAGATTTATCATTTGAGTATGGCATGTATAGGGACTTGGTCTTTTTGTCAAGTGTCATATTATTTTGGCCAAATATGTTGGCTTGTCTTGAAGATAGATTCATTTTGTATAGGGCCATGGATGATGGCTAATACTTGTTATTGATATATGTGAATAATGATATTTTTCATGAATGTACAATTTGCATAGTTGATTTTATGGTGTGTTAATGCATGAATGAGTAAGTTGCATGATTTGCTTAATAAAGTATGTGATAAGTTTTACATGTGAATGGAGTGTAGTGGCCTTGATGTGTGGATGTCTTGATTGTGGTAGATTTTGGCCATGTATTTATAAGTATAATGGTGTTACTTAATGATGTGTAGGTTGGTGCAAGTAAGGGTGGCAAAAGGACTTAGTAAATAGTCTTGTTTTTGTCCACACGGATAAACACACGGGCATGTGTCTAGGCCTTATGTGACATAGATTTGCCCTATGGGCGTGTAGTCCAACCGTGTGTCCTCTGCACCCTAATTTGGCAAAATAGAATGCCCAGTAATAACCACACGGGATGAGACACGGCTGTGTGTCTCAACCGTGTGGAAGGCACAGCCATTACACTTGGGCATGTGTCCAGGCTGTGTAAAGTCTGTACCTTAAACGCGAAATTAAATTCGTCACACGACCTAGCACACGGGCGTGTGACTTGACCGTGTGACCCTAAATTGTTGATGACGTTAGAAACAGAATTCTAAGGTTTTGGCACACGGGCTGAGACACGGGCATGTCCCTTGCCACACGAGCGTGTGCCCCTATTTTTAGTGAAATTTTCCAAAGTTTTCTAAAGTGCCTGGTTTAGTACAGAAGCATTTCTAAAGTATGTTTTGGGCCTCGTAGGCCCATATTAGAGACTTTAAGATGAAGTTTTAAAAGTTTTAAATTTGAACGAAATTTCATGACCTGGAAATGTTTGTATGCATGTGTTTATGTACGGTAACGCCTCGCACCCTATTCCGGTGACAGACACGAGTAAGGGGTGTTACAAGAATCACCTGATAGGGGAAGCACTAGCGTTAATACAAGGGAAAATTAAGGAAGAGAAGAGATCGGTTGGCCGGTGAAACAAATCAACAAATGATTAAAACGGTCTCCTCCAAAGAAATGTGAAGGTTAAGGGAGAAAATAGGAAATGAAAGGGGAAATTTGGAAAAATCAGTGGGTTGTGAATATTGAGGTGGTTTAGGGTCCCTATTAAGCCAACAAGGAAGTCAATAGTTTTTATTTATTACTGCATTCTTTTTTTTCTTCTTTATTAGCCATTATTATTTTATTGGTTTTCAGTTAGGTTGTTTTTGATGTTTAGTAATTTTTGGTTGTATTCTTTTCCATAAATGAATCCAGCTGGTCCTTTTTTTTTTTAAGGAAAAAAAAAGCAAACAAGGAAAGTACTAACACTCTCTATATAAAGAACCAATTACCAAAACTCAAATGCTTTCCTTTTCTATCATCAAATTTCTTTATCTTTTCTCATTGTTGTAAGGTCGTTTATAATTAGCATGGAGAACAAAGGTTTTAATGTTAGATTTATGGTACTTTTTCTGAGTTTATGTTGTCTTCTGATTTCTTGTGCTACTATTCCTGCTATAAGTGATGGTAATATTTTAGTTTTTAAATTTGACTTTATATTAATTAATTTATACAAAATTAATTTATTTGATTTTTTTTATATGCTAATCTCAAGTCAAATAAGGAACTACTCCCTTCTTCCGCTCGAAATTTACTTAGGTCATTTCTCACTCACAAAGGCAAACATATACAATAAAATATTATCTTATATCTAAACTCAAGAAATGGAGTAATAAAATGACAAATTTTTAGAAAAAATAATTGATTAAAGATTATTAATCTTAAAATAAAAAAGGATACTTTTGAACCACTTTTTTTTTTTAAGCAAAAAGATGAACATCAATACTAGCAATGCTGAATGTTGTTGTATTCTTGGACAATTGTCTGTTTATCCGTATAAATTTTTCATGGATGAATATATAAGTAAATTTAATAATTAGATTAAAGTTGTATATAATTATATTTTATAGGATATGAAAAAAATTAAGTGAAGCTGAAGAAATGTTTGGGGAATATTTAGGACATGAATTCAATGAAGAAAGGATGCTAATGGAAACAACAGATTATCCACCACCTGGTCCTGACCCCAAGCATGATCCCCATGCTCCTCCTCCTCCTCCCCAACCATGAAAAGAAAAAAAAACCCAACAAGTCTAAACTTTTATATTTAATCTAAATAATCTTATATGCAACTTTTTAGTTATTGCAATAAATAAAATTCTTATTTTATATATAGATATCTCATTTCTTTCATAATTATAAAACTTAAACCTCACTTCAATTCAATTTATATTCTTAAATCATTTTATCCACCATTTCCTTCGTTAATCTTCATGTCCAACAACGGCTCTATTTATTTTTACAAGTAAAAGAATATTAGTTTTCATATTAATATTAATATTAATATTTTATAATTAAGTAAGAAAATGTTTTGTTCTAAAATAGTAAGGCATGTAATTATCATTGGATAGATCTAGTGAAAATGTGGGATGTGCCTCGCATTTATTAGACAGTTCGCAGGCACTTATCGCAACTCGTATCGCGAACATAGACTTTAGTATCACAACACCAAAGTCAGTCTGTGACGTCACGACAAGAAGCTTCTCGACGTTACAACGAAAAGCGACGTCGTGACGACACAAATGGGAACGTTGCGACGTGGCGACATTTTTGACATAAACCGAGTTTCTTTTCCTAGTTAAATTCTGTTATTTTTCCCAGTCGAAGTCTGATTATTCTAAAGATATTTTAGTATGATTAGAACTCTAATCTTAGCCTATTTAAAGGGATCATTGTATCCCTATTTTGAGAGGCATTGAGAAGACAATTAAAGATGTAGTACTATAGGACTTTTCTTTTGGGGGGGACAAGATGTAGTCGCAAATGAGTTTTGGTCAGAGTTTTTGTGATAACTATGGAGAGAAGTTTGTACCCTTTTTTGAGAGAACTCTATGAATGTTAGGGCTTTGTTTTCGAGGTTTGGATTTGTAAGTTTAGTACATTTAGGTTTATTTTATCCATATCGTACTATCGTTTGTTTACTTATTTAATAATGAAAAGTCGATGCCTCCTTTGCTCGTAGTTTTTTATCCTCTTAACTGAGGGTTTTCCACATAAATATTTGTGTGTTTGATTTTCTCTACTTTTCTAGTTCTTTTTTTATACGAGCCTGTCCCCAACAAAAAGCCTTATATGATTACAAGTTAGCAATTTGCTGTTCTCTTTCTTTTTTTTCCTTTTTTTTTCACAATTCGTTAAGCTTCAGACAACTTGAATTAAGTAAAAAAACTTATATAAACTTAATTATAAATTTTATATAAACTGAATTTGAAAAAAAAATTAATGCTCGATTGTATGATTTTTTTAATAACAAATTAAGTTAAATATAATATAAATTTTATAGAATATAACATTTATAAATAAAGTTTTATAAATTGCTGAATAACTTTCATAGAAATTCTTATAAATAATATAGTTTTTTATCATAAATTTAAAAAGTTATTTTTCATAATAAGTCACAATAAAAAAATTATGATAATTTTTATGAATAAGTGTATTATTTTTATAATATATAGGATGAACATGTAAATAAGTTATATTCATACTTCTTGACCATAAAAATTTTTAAATAAATATATTATAACACTTTTATAACATGTAAATTATTTTATATAATAATTTTTTAGTCATAAATTTAGAATTTTTTAGAATTTAAATAATATAAATTTTTATATGACTTTATAAAATACACAAATTATTTTTATAATATATTTTTTATGATTTATAACATTAATTTTTTTTGCCATAACCATTTCAAACACTCATACGTGTTCATGCTTACAATATATAATTTTTATAACTTGTATAAAATTATTTTTTAAAAATTGGATTTGAGTGTAATTATCTGCATAATTATTTCAATTCTTACCCTCCTCTTATGATTTGGAAAGTGTAATTGGGGTGCTCAAATTGCACCCAATTTGGTGGGACTAACCAATTACAATGGTTACCCAAACATTTCATTCTTGTGTAATAACAAGTAATTACACCCGCATCCTATTACTAGGTGACTTGCTTACCAAACACTACCTTAAAGTCTATTTGGATAACACAAAGTAATTGACTGAAAATGTAATTACTAGGGTAGTAATTGAACTCTCCTGTAATTACAAAGAATTGTAATTCTTTGGATGTGTTTGACCAACAGAGTGTAATTATATCATAATTCCCTATGTCATGTTTGATAGTACAAATTCTAATTATTTAGTTACATAATTTATAATTTAAAAAATATTAATTACTATAAAAAAATTATTAGTATGATAAAAATAATTTTTAAACAAGTAACAAAAAATAAAATAGTCATATGTATTATGTTAGTCTAAAAAAGTAGTTGATAATACGATAGCTAATAATATTAACAAAAAAATATACATGCAATTCCATCTAATTGTTTTAGTGCATATTTGTTGGGGTATTTTAATTAATTTTAATTAATTTTATAATTAATTTTGATTATTTTTTATTATTTTCGACAGATTTGCACAAAGGGCAAAAAATGGCTCGGCAGACACTACTAGAAGCTCAAAACCGAGAAACAATTTTGAAGCATCAAGGCAAATTAATTTTTCAGCCTAAGACAGTCCAAATTGTGTGTATTAATTCATAATATAATTAATTTTAATTTATATCCAATTTAATTTGGGTTAAATAAATTGTAATTAATTAATTATGAAAAATGACCCAATTAAGCTGAATTGAGAAAACCGAACGGACCAAGTACTGGGCACCCAAAATCATCCCATGTGCTGATCCAATCAGCTTGATTGGCTGATTAATTAGCTTACAAAATGGCCCTTGAAGATTTTTTCAAATTACAAACAGACCCCTCCACTATTTGTTCCTTTATAGATTTGCCCCTTCTTTAATATAGCAAGTTTGAAAACTTCAAACTTGCCACACGTGTGGCTGGCCAAGGGAGGGCTCTTTGGCTGCTGATTTTGGCTATTTTTAGTAGCCCTCTCAACCTATACAAACCCCCATTGGCTGCTCATTTGAAACACACCTCAACTCTCTTATCTCTTCTCTTCTCTCTCAAGTTTCTCTCTTCATTTCCCATCCATTTTTCTTTATCCTCTTGTCAATTTCACTTATTGAAAAAGAGTCATTCATCCACCATTTGGAGCAGGATTCAAGTGTTCGTAGTAGCCTCGGTTCGACAAGAACAAATGGAGAAGGAAGAGTGGAGCAAACCAGTCAAGCCACGGAGAAACACCAGATTTGATTCTTGCTCCCTATCCTTTTTAATTTTGTTGTTGTTATAGTGAACATATCTATGAATATTTGTGATGTTGATATGTTTAATTTAATTAATATGGCTTAAATTTATTTTGTGTTAGGTTGATTGCGTTTCGTCTACTTAGTTTATTAAAATTGTGTTTGTGTTGTTATATGCCTCGATAAGATGTTTGGTTAAGTAAAACCATGCCTGAGTTATTCTTACATTACAACTGTAAGGTAACTAATGAATTAATTATTTAAACGGATTGAAATTGTAATTAATTAACACAATACTTAATCAGTGCATGTTTAATCTTCTAAGGTAGCTGAGGGTTAAATTAGCAACGATATCTAGCGATACATTTGCCTTGCATAACTTGTAAGATTATTGTGATTAAACTATTTCAAGGTAGAAATACTTTGTTACCTCACATAGTCTTTTATGTGCTTATGAGATTGAATTAATTGTTTGAATTGGCATAGAGATATGAACAAGAGATTATTTTAATTCCATAAGTATGTATGTGCATTAACACATTTGCTTATTAAAATCTGTTTAATCAGTTGAATTGACATAGAAATATAGTCAAGAGATAAATAGATTTTGGTAGGTAAGTATGTTCATAAGTTAGCAAATTACTGAGTTGCCGTGAATTTATTCGTAACAACATAAACATCAGTTAAATAATTCTAAGTTAAGAATTGTAATTAATCTAACACAATTATGTCATCTTGATTAAAATCATATTTTGAAATCGTGCATTGGAACTTTATTTTATTTTTTATTGACTTTACTTAGTTAAAAATCTTAGTTTTTAATCATCTCCTTAAATCAAAATATTTTTCTTCACCAAAGTGTTTTAAATTGCTTTCATAAATAATTCTTTTCACAGACTCTATGGGTACGATAACTTGACATTTACTTGTCACTTTATTACTTGTTCCAATTGTCTACACTTGCATATTTCCGTCGTTCCAACATCGCCCTTACTTTCACCTGAAATATTGTACCTTCTCCAATCGTCATTGAGAAACCGTATTGTCACACCCCATTAATGTCTCTAATAGCGCCTCCAATAGAGGCACAAGCCCTTGAAGAGAGTACAACACCACCAGTATTAAATTTAACATAACCCTCTTTAATACATAACCAAGTTGAACCTACTGCCTGAGGATGAGAATAAGAATATTTGGAGTACGTAGATAAAAACACTCTGCATCCAACTTGTGCCTTTATTCACAATTTCTTGAACACAATTATGGTCATCAAAAAAGACAAACATATTCTGATTCTTCCAAATTAGCCAACAAATAATGGAAAATAAAGAATGCCAAATGATCCTATCATTGATACAGAGATTAATTAAGATATTTTAAATTCCATTCCAACCAATCCTCTAAAGGTAGAAAGAAAAAATACACCTGGATATGAACTGGCACTAACATCAACCAAACTGCCCTTGGAAAAAAGCAATCCCTCATTGCATGGATATTAGATTCAACCCCACATCTACATTTTGGGCATCGGCTATCTGTTATCATATGCCTCTTCAAATGTTCTCTATTGGTTAGAAACCTATTCTGCCAAAGAAGCCACAGAAAGACCCTTACTCGTTGGGGTGTCTTGGCCTTCCAAACTAGATTCTATTGAATAGTCGAACCAATAGACTCAATTTGATACAGATTCTTATATGTTTCCTTTGTTAAATACTTATCACTTACCATCCATTTTCAAATAAGTTGATCGGTGCACTTGTTGGTGATAGAGGAATCACAGCTGCAATATAAGCCAGAATCGAGCTAGGAGGCGAACTCCTCGATCTAACCTAATTTCATCCTTCTGAAGCATCCATAACATCACAAACACGTAGTTTGTCAACTGGCTGACCTGTATTAATTTAGAAATCTCTGAGCGAGATATGTAATCTAAGATAAATATCATTCTAGAAATTGACCGTACTACCATCACCAATGGACCAGAAGACTTTGTTGAGGACCTCAGGCCAAAACTTCGACACAGACCTCCAAATAAAGGAGTAGTTAGTCCTTGAAATAGACGTCGGCAACATCCCATCAATCCTATACTTCTTCCACGAAACTTGAACCCAAAATGCCTCTGTATCAGTCAACAACTGGTAGCCTAGCTTTAGAAGAAAAACTTTATTCTGATAAACTAAATTCCATAGCCCAAGGCCCCTTCTTTCCACAGGATGACAACAATCTTCCCAATCCATAAGCGTCGGTTTACGATCTAACAAATTTGAACCCCAAATAAAGTTCTGGGCCAACTTCTCAATTTCTCGACATATGGAAATAGGCATTACAATTGTATCCATAAAGTAATTGGGTATAGCTAACAAAACATTATTCGCTAAAGTAATTCTACCCGCTAGAGAAAGCTTATTTGCATCACATCCATTAAGCTTCCTTCAAACTTTGTCCACTATAAAATCAAAAGTCTACTTCCCAACTCTTCCATGGAATAATGGCATGCCCAAATGCATCCCCAAACTGTGCATGTGTTCAAAACCGACTAAGGTGCAAAAATCATTCACTCTATCAATAAGAACATTAGGAGAAAAGAAAATATGGGACTTACTCCTATTAACTTTTTGCCCAGAAAAATGACAAAAAGTATTCAGAAGGTCATTAATTAAGCAAGCTTACCCTCTGTCAGCTTCACCGAATAAAAACAGATCATTAGCAAAGAATAAGTGTGTCAAAATCGATCCTATCTTAGACAACCGAAATGGTTTCCATCTCCATTGCTCAATGGATTCTGTAATAAGATAACCCAATCTCTCCATACATAGAACAAATAAATACGTCAACAATGGGTCCTCCTGTCAAATTCCCTGTGAAGGCCTAAATTCTTCTGTAAGGTTACCATTCCTAAGTACTTGGAGCGAAAAACAAGATACATAGTGAATAATGAACCTGGCTAAAAAATATGGAAGCCCTGCCTCCATCAAATTATCCTCTAAAAAGTCCCACCAGATTCGATCATAAGCCTTCTCCAAATCTATCTTTATTGCCATCCCAAACCTCTTCACCTTAAAAGTCCTTAAAGACTGAACTACACCCTGCACAACGATAATATTATCTGCGATACTTCACTCCATAACAAAGCTGACCTGGTTAGGACAGGTAAGATGCCCATCAACAGTTGTAATCTATTAACCATTGTCTTAGTGATGATCTTGAAGAGCACAGTGCATACACTGATCGGGCGAAACTGAGTAATTCGTTTGGGTCCAAAGACCTTTAGAATTAACACCAGCAAAGTTCTATTAAGATTAGGATCTATCGTATGACTTTCCAAAACTCGTCGAACTATGGAGTAAATTAAAGGATTGACCATATCCTAATGCAACTGGTAAAACTTAGCATGATAGCCATTAAACATTCAAGTCCAAAATGATGTGTTTTCAATAAAAAATAAAAATTAACGAACATAAGAAAAACAACCGTTAAGGATTTCCTTCTATTTCATGGAAGTGAATTTTTGGTTGAAATAGTGAAATAGAGAAATTTTTACCTTCATTTTTCACTGACAATGACTTGTTCTTTGACAAGACAATGAGTTTTTTGCTTTAATGTATAAAGAGAAACAAAGCTACCATGGATTCATTGATGTTAACTTGAACAAGTTTTCAGTTTTAGCTCGCAGAAAAGCTTTGGGGTAGCTTTTCAGGGTTAAAGTACAATATAGTTCAATACTCTGACCATGATTGTTATTGTGAATTACTTTGATGGGTTCATTTCAAGATTGAAATTTCAACAAGACAAGCCATGGATGAGTGAATTAGTTGTTATGGCCTATTTATCTTTAGTTGTAAAAGCTGAAAAAACCTAAATGCCACTTCTTTTAGATATCCTAGTATGTTACAAAATTTATGCTTCTAAAAGCTTGATATTAAGTAATTAAAAATGATTTTTTTATTGTTTTTGAGGGTTTTCTTTGGTTGCAAGAATCATACAGACAAAAGATGAATTAAGATGGGTGGCATTCAATTTCAGTACATTTTCAATCATAATAATTAGTTCAAAAAATGGTGCTAAGGTTCTCTCCCACATCAACTCAACAATGTAATACAACTACTCATCTTAAATGATACTCAAGACTAAATTGAATTCAATGTTTCAAAATACTTACCATTTGTCTATTTCAAGATTTGTAGAAATCTAGTTGCATCTTGTGTCACATCTGAGATTGGGGTCAGAAGTTTTGGCTATACGAAGTTAAAGTTCACCAGTGTTCTAGTGAATTGAGATCATCAAAAGTTGAGCGAATTAGGGGTTCGCCAAGATTTAGGCGAGTTGGGTGTTCGCCAAGAAAGTTTCAGCAAAGGGGTTTTCTAGAAGCAATGTACACTAAATGAAATGATAAAAGGTTTCCTAGTTCCACTACGAGGCAGGTTCGCTAATGTGTTAGGCGAGCTGGGGTTTGCTAGTTTGTGTGACAAACTTGTTCACCAGGCAAGTTGCCAACTAGGTTCGCTAGTCAAGGTGCGAATAGGGTTCGCCAGTCAAAGATGCAATCATAATCAAATTAGGAAAAAGAGATTTAGTGTATCTAGTAATACTTTACGTGCAAGAAATAACTTTTCTAAGTTAGATAGAGTATCCAAGGATATCTAGGACTCTTAAGTCTATAAATATGACCCTTAATTCTATGAATTCTTCACTGAAAATTCTTCCATTAAAGTAACTGTTCTAAGTTCTGTTAGTAGCAATCAGTGTAAGTCTCTACCTTGTTTAAGTTGATCATCCCAAAATCTAGGTTCGCTTGCGTGTGTGATATCTATCTGCTCTGTTAGTAATCTATTTATTTATTACGAACCAGCCAAACCATCTTTTAGCAAGGACAAAGGCAAAGCCAAAATCGTTTAAGTTTCTTTATTTTTCGATTAGTGGTCTGAAATTATTCGATTATGTGAACTACTATGGGTTTTCAATAGTATTTCGATTATGTTTGCTAATGGCTATTGTTTTTCTAAAAGAAACTTTATTTTTGAAACCCAAGAGTAAGTTTTTTGAAAGTTCTATTTTAAGCTACAAAACTTTGTTTTCAAAACACGATTTTGGAAAGAGGATTTTAAAGTACAGTTTTATGCAAGCTTCTATGAGAGCCGTTGATTATAAGAATTTTTTTTTAAATGGTTTTAAATTGTGTTTTAAAGCAACTTAACGTGCGAGCTTTTTATAAGCAAATGTTTTAGCTCTACTTTATACGAGCTATCTACTAAGTTCTCTTTGTGAAAAGCTCTCTATTTAGCTTTGCCTTAGTGCAAGCTTTCTGTTCTATGAGCTCCTTAGTCAGCCTTCCGATTGGTATACTAAAAGTATGAGTACTTACCCATGTTAAGTCTCACTCTGATACGAACTCAGTTCAGTGTTGATTCAGGTTGTAGTAGTTGCCCGGTCGTGAAATTAAGTAAGTCTGAGTTGTTTCAAAAATAAACTTGAAATGGCTGAAAGATAGGTCCAAAACAAGGTTGTAAAAGATGGTTAGAAGGGTGGATGGGTGAATACGACTAAGGCTAAGAATGAACCAACAATAAGGATGATTCTTGACCTGAGTCTTAAACAGCACTTAGGTGAAATCGGTGGAAATGAATGGAAGATAATTTGGAATTAACCTTGACCCGCTATCTATGCGAAATAGGAACTAGAGGTATGGTCGAATGCCACACTTAGAAAAGTGATAAGTTTGATTTAACAAGGAAGGAATGATGCCACAAGCTAAGCTTGATAAGTCTATTCAGTCCAAGAGAGAACAAAGAGAATTGAAGTCTCTGAAGGAACAAAAGTTCATATATTAAGCAAAAAGTCTAACCCAAAATAATTACAAAACAAACGATTTATAGGCTGAACATGTTCGAACCGAATAGACATAAACTAATCAGCTTAAATGAGTTATTGATAAACTTAATTAAGCAAATCAAAACTAAAAGAGCTTTGAGAAACTTTAACATATGTAACGGCTATGAACATCTTATTTAATCTTTCCAATTAGCTAATAATTAGCTCTAATAAGCTGAATGAATTTGATTCAATGCTTGATCAGCTAAAAAGGTTATAACAGCCTTTTATTTCTTCTTGGGCAGCTGAATGGACAGCAGCAACAATTGGCTTAAATTTGGCACACAAACAGCCTCTTTGTATGAATGCTTGAAGAAACCTGATTCAAGGTGTAAATGGATGAATTGGAATAGCCACTAACATGTAAAAAAATGTTTGGAAGTTAAATGGCCTGTGTAAATAACTTCTTGTCCATTAAACTCATCAAACAGATTTGAAAATGTTCATAACAACTGCTGGCCTTTAATTCAACTTCATAACAGCTAAATTCATTCCTCCCTTTAATGCCAATCCATATAACAGCTGGTCCAATGATTTAAGCAACTAAAGAAAATTAAAAACAACTTAATTAATTAAACTAGTGATTTAAGCAACTACAGAAAATTAAAACAACTTAATTAATTAAACTAATTTAGCTAAACACATTAAAAATTTAATCCAGCAACTATGTGAGCTAAAAATGCATAAATTAAGTAAAGCTAAATTTGAGCTGAAACTGAGTTAGTTATTCCAACAAATTGATGCACAAGCTAAAACTGAATAATATTGAGCTCAATGAGCTTGGATGAGCTATGAATAAGCTAAATGAACTTGTAGCAAATTGTATGGAACACTTGAAATGAATGTCTTTGATAATTTGATTATTCCAGCAATAATTTCCAACCCAAACTTTCTTAACTAAGGCCTGCACACAAATTAATAAACTGAAATTAGATTTCATATTACACTTGGGCCCCTCGTGTTTAGGCCAATCTCGATGTTTTCGAAGTGTGTCGAAACATAATGCGGTCCGGATCGCATCATACCCCCCCTCTTGAAAATGATTTGTCCTCAAATCGGGCCACTTGCTCACGAAAAATTTTTCAACGTCACGAACACTTTTGTTCATAAATCTGACAAAATTGTTTCCAAGAACATGAGAACCACAAATGGTTCATAAGGGAAGTACGTTATTTGCATACCCTCCCTCTTTAGAAGGGTACCATTTCCGATTGTCACCTACACAAAAATGAAACAAATTAGTGACACTAAAAATTATAAGCTCAAACGAATTTCCTGAAATCTCATTAAAAAATTGAGTAAATGAAACAATGTCAAGATCAAAAAAATGATTTGGCCTTACCTTCTCATAATGATTCAAAAATTGAACACTTAATCTAGTGCCGGAATTAAAAATAGAAGTTGATCTTACCATTGGTCTTACCTTGTTCTTTGATGGAGACAAACCCAAGTCACAAATCATTCAAAAGTCATAATTTCGGAAGATAAAATTCCATGGTTCAAGTCCCTTGGACAATGATATAAAGTAATATTCATTAGGATCAAAGATAAAGTTTTTCCTTACCATTTCAATTTGACTTGGAAATTTCTTGGCTGGCAACATAGTAGGAACACGAAACAAACTAAAGTTATATCCATGCGAATCATGTTTGAATATCTCAAACCATAGCATAGAATAACCTCCGGAATCAAAGATCTGAGTTTGACTTTGCAAGCCAACAAAATTCACATGCTTTGTTTTCACACATAGTGATAAAATTCAGAGAAGATGAGAAAGTTTAACACATTTATTCAAAATAAAATTACGATGCTCACCTTTACTTGGCAATAACTCAAGAAAACATGCTCTGAGTTTGAATACATGATTTTGATCACTCGTTCCATAATACAACAAAAATTTTGTTTTCATAAGAGGTCACACATGCCAAATAAAGAAGATGTAGACAAGAATAAATTCGAACAATCAAACCTCTTAAATCTCTTTCAAACTGACATGTAAATGCATGAATATGTTGCACAAGGGTTTAGAGATTTCTCATAAACATCACAATTAGACCTATTAAACATCTTACACAATTTTTTTTTACCAAATATGCTAAATAAAGAAGATGCAAGCATACAAACATTCAAACAGTCAATCCTTTCATATTTCATCCGAAAAAGCATGCTTATACAAGAGGATTTAGCACAAAAATTCAAAGATTTCACGTATCCATCACAATCAAAAAAATCAAACTTTCTATGTGAATAATCTTTATCACACACGTCCAAAGTTTGTATAGGCAGAATTAATCTAACGTCATCAACAATCTTGCCATCACAATATTCAACATAAGAAAAATTCTTCATTGCACTAGTTGAAATGCCATCATCAACAACAATCATAAATTGACAATTATCCAAATCAATGTGAGGAGATCTATATAAAACTAAGTCACTGACAATTATTTCAACAACATTCAAATTTGGTTGCCATGATTCCATGGCAAAAAACTCTTTACCTTGCTTACCTTTAGGAGCTTGTGGTTTGATTTCACTTTCAACCTTACTTTTCTCGATCAAATGGAATCGTCTTTCATCGGGAAGGTAATGAAGTTGAAACTTGTCAATTGAATATCTAGAGACTTGAAAGAAGAAACAATACGAGAACAACTCATATGTTGGTTAGTAGAAACATTATCTTTTTCACTTATTTCTTTTTTAGGCTTTCTTTGTTTTTCCACAGTCTCCTTTTCTTTTTAAAGCTCACTCTTACTCCTTATTTCACTTTCTGTTTCAATAATATCAATCGTTCCACTCACACTTTCGTTTATTTCTTCAATCCCACTCTCCTTTTTAATTTTCTTTTCTTCCTCACAATCTTTCTCTTTTTTGTTTTCTTTTTCTTTCATATCTCTTTTTCTTCTCTCGATTTCATTTAAGATCTGCTCATTCTCTCACATCAATATTTTTTACCTCTCTTATCTTTTGATTTCTTTTTGTCTCATTTTTTCACTACAGGAAATAAATAACACAAAAGATTCAAAATGGTAAGTGTTTTGTTTGAAGGAAGGGAAATCATCGACATATGAAATACGATCACCTATTTGTGAATGTTTCTCCTTAGATGAATGCCTTGATGCACTTGAAAAGATATATCTAGCTTCTCGTTTGCCATCTCAAAAGGTCTCAGACTAGAAGTTTACTTTACTTTGTCTTGAACTCATCAGCATATAAGGATCATGGTATGGATCTCTTCTCAAATACTCATTGGACAATTGTTTTCTTGATATTCTGGACTCCGTCTTTTGATTTGGAGAAAGTCATTCCCATTGGTCTCGTTCCTCGACTCGGTCTAATAGTTCCTTGATAGGTTTGAGCCTTCGATTAAATAGATGCTCCATTTCGCGCGTGAAGGCTTGGAGTGTAAATTCTGGCATGCCTCCACCAACATTCCTTATAAGACGTAAACCAGTTCCTTCGTTTGGGTTCCTTTCCAGACTTCTTGACATCTTAAGTACACACAAACAAAAACCTCACTATTTCTTTCCAAAGAAAATTCACTCACTTGGCTTTTATTCACTCGAATAGACTCACCACTCTCTTGCCTTTTTCCGCTCAATTTGCCTCTCTATGTTCACAATGGACTACTTTGACTTAACAGCAGTCAATGTGGGTCAACTTTCAAAAGTGATGTTCGGTTATGGATAAATAATGATGTTAGGATGAAAGGTAGGCTAGAAACAAAAGGAAAATGATGTATGTGTGGCCAAATGGTAGGAAGGTGAATAAGTGACTTCGGGCAGCAAATGAATTACAAAAATTCAAACATTTTTTTAAATATCCCCACAAATTTGTACTTACTAATACTGATACTCACACCTTAAATTTTGCAAATGATACTTTTTTTTGTAAGAATTTTTTTATCACTTACAATCTCGTAATGCTTTGAACATCGATACTCACTTCAATTCTACCAGCTCTGATACCAAATGATATGAGCTCGGTACATTGTTGATTCAAGTCGTAGTAGTTACCTGATCATGAAATTAAGTAAGTCTGAGTTGTTTCAAAAATAAACTTGAAATGACTGAAAGAGAGGTCCAAAATAAGGTTGTAAAAGATGGTTGGAAGGGTGGATAGGTGAATATGGCTAAGGCTAAGAATGAACCAACAATAAGGATGATTGTTGACCCAAGTCTTAAACAACGCTTAGGTGAAATCAGTGGAAATGAATGGAAGATAATTTGGAATTGACCATGACCCGCTATCTATGCGAGATAGGAACTAGAGGTATGGTTGAACGCCACACTTAGAAAAGTGATAAGTTCAGTTTAACAAGGAAGGAATGACGCCACAAGCTGAGCTTAATAAGTCTATTCAGTCCAAAAGAGAACAAAGAGAATTGAATTCTCACAAAGAACAAAAGTTCATATATTAAGCAAAAAGTCTAACCCAAAATAATTACAAAACAAACTATTTATAGGCTGAACATGTTCCAGCCGAATGGACACAAACTAATCAGCTTAAATGAGTTATTGATGAACTTAATTAAGCAAATTAAAACTAAAAGACCTTTGAGAAACTCTAACATATGTAATGACTATGAACAGCTTATTTAATCTTTCCAATTAGCTAATAATTAGCTCTAATGAGCTGAATGAATTTGATTCAATGCTTGATCAGCTAAAAAGGTTATAACAGCATTTTACTTCTTCTTAGGCAATCGAATGGACAGCAGCAACAATTGGCTTAAATTTGGCACACAAACAGTCTCTTTGTATGAATGCTTGAAGAAAACTGATTAAAGGTGTAAATGGATGAATTGGAACAGCCACTAATATGTAAAAAAACGTTTGGAAGTTAAATGGCTTGTGTAAATAACTTCTTGTCCATTAAACTCTTCAAACAGATTTGAAAAAGTTCATAACAGCTGCTGGCCTTTAATTCAACTTCATAACAGTTGAATTCATTCCTCCCTTTAATGCCAATCCATGTAACAGTTGGTTCAATGATTAATTCACCTATAAACACAATTAAACAAGTTAAATGACTGTAGCAAATTAATTAACCTGGAACATATTAATTGCCGAAATTATTTTAACAACTAAAGAAAATTAAAAACAACTTAATTCATTAAACTAATGATTTGAGCAACTAAAGAAAATTAAAACAACTTAATTAATTAAACTAATTTAACTAAACACATTAAAAATTTAATCCAGCAACTATGTGAGCTAAAAACGCATAAATTAAGCAAAGCTAAATTTAAGATGAAACTAAGTTAGTTATTCCAGCAAATTGATGCACAAGCTAAAACCGAATGATATTGAGCTCAATGAGCTGGGATGAGCTATGAATGAGTTAAATAAACTTGTAGCAAATTGCATGGAATACTTGAAATGAATGTCTTTGATAATTCGATTATTCCATCAATGATTTCCAACCCAAACTTGCTTAACTAAGGCCTGCACACAAATTAATAAACTAAAATTAGATTTCATCTTGCACTTGGGCCCCATGCGTTTAGGCCAATCTTGATGTTGTCGAAGTGTGTCGAAACATGATGCGGACGGGATCACATCACACTTAACGTGTTCCTTTGAGAAGATGAGCTTTTATGATCCTTACTCTACGTACTCCTCGAGAGCATGGACTTTTGTGAGTTTTGTGATAAGTCTCACTCTACATGTTCCTTTGAGAAAATAAGCTTTTATGAGCCTTACTCTACGTGCTCCTTAAGAGCATGGGCTTTGTGAGATTTGTGATATGTCTCATTCTACGTGCTCATTAGGAGCTAGGTTGGATATATCTTATTTGATAAGACACGTCTTCTATTTGACGAACCAGTTGTGTAACCTTAAGCCGACTCTGTTCAAAATTTCTGATATGTGCGAGTTCATTTCAAGGCTATATTATAAAACTCATATTTGTTTTTTTTAAATATGGCCTCACATGATTTTAATACGAAACCTTTTTTAAAGCAAGTTTTCAAAAGAAAAGATTTGTAAACATTGCTTTTAAACTGTTTTCACAAAATATGTTTTCAGATGCGAACTAGGTCTCGTATTCTCACCTACAAACCCAACACGCAAAATATTTTCAAACTAAAGTTTTCTATTGTTTCAAATATTGTTTGAAGGCATAGTCTAATGGTTTTCGATTATTCACTAAGTGCTCCTTAAACTAACTCACTCCTATCTTACTTCTCAGGTAAGTAGATCGCGGATGGCATAGGTGATGTCGATGATTTGACGAGGCACTTGACTGATACGGGTGAACTATAAAGATGGGCAATGGGTTTGTGCTATGCTGTTCTGAATGATAGTTACAGTGTTAATTTGATTATCGAATAATTTTCCTATGTGTAAAAGTACACTATGCTATGTTATTAAGTTTACTTTATTTCTACGAACCATGATATGGATTTTGCATTCTGTTTGATAATTAATAAATTGATGTTATTCATGCATGTCTACTTTGTTGATTACTAGCGTCCCTTTATAATGATACACTATTTACATGTGAAACATTATCTACTATGAACTATATTCACTTGTGTACCCCTATTATGTTAGTTTTATTACATGTGAAACACTAAGTATGTTTAGCAAAGTTAGATACGCACCTTAGCTTTATGAACCCTTATGTATGTGTGAACCCATGAAATTGTACGAACCTTGTTTAAATATTATATTCTTTTGTATGCATGTTTTTCCTTGTTTGTGAAGCATGTTATTTAGTGAAGCTATGATGTATGAGCTATTTAAGTGTTAAGCAAACTGTTAATGTTTTTTGAACTTAAGATTCAAAATTACTGTATGCCATCTACTAAATCTTGTGAACAAGTGTTTTTGTGCAAGCCTATATTAAACCGCGAACCTATGTTTGTGTGTTGGTCTGCGATCTCTTGTGATAATAAGGTAAGCGAGCTATGTTTGAATGTTATACGAAGTGCTTAAGCGTAATATGGGCTTGTAAATATTTCTAAGTGTATGAAAATATTGTTTCACGTGATTAGGTATTCTAATTTATTTTATCATGTGAACCCTGTGTTTTATGAATGTATGATTTTCCACTACTTTGTTAAAGATTAATATTATGTTCGCATGCTATGTATAAGTGGTGTGTTAGAGGTTAGGTTGGGAGTTAACAGAGTGTCACTTCGGTGGCTAATGTGCGCGCTTGATTCAGGTCAGACTTTTCCTGCTGAGTTTGGGCTGTTACATCTTGCCTGCGACAACATCGACAAATTATAAACTGACACCTACTATTATTGTGTATTTCTTATTTAAAGGCCCTTCCACGATCCCAAAAAACATTCTCAAGGCAAATCATTTTTTGTCTTGTTTCACATAACTTTGTTTTTTTCCTAAGCTAATGTTAATAAAGCTATCTTGAATATGTTGCATGTTAAGTTGAGTGAGGAAGATGAAGAGGAAAAAGAGAAAAATAAAGAGAGAAAGAAGGGAAAGTGATAAGAAAAAAAGAAAAAAAAAGGAAAAAAAAGAATGTGGGAGAAAGAAAAATAAATAAATAAGGGAAACAAGGAAAAAATAACTAATGGTGGCTCACAAGAAAACTGAAAAATTAACCAAGTCAGCTTTTAACGCGATTTTTGTTACACATTTAAGTGCGGATAAGGTGATCAAATTATTAATCAAATTATTATAAATAAATAAATAAATAAAGTTAATAATAAAATGTTAACAATTGAAATATTGAGAATTAAAATGTAAATTTAAATAAACATAAAGAATTATTTTTATAATTTACCTTTATTATTTTTCAAATCATAATGATAATTATATATAAATACTTTTACCAAGAGATTTATGTAATATTCCCCGATAAGAGTAATGAGAACATATTCAATTTCCTTGAACCCTCTAAAAGAAAGGTACCAATACTTTATTCTAGAAATAAAAAAGGTCCATTTTCCAGACTTATCTGGCAGTTACCTCGACATTCATCTCAGCTTGATGCAATCCAAAATCTTGATTTTTCAACTTATATTTTAGGACCACTCTCATATTTACACGCTTTCGTATTTGTAGTATTATTTTATACATTCCTGTCCAATCCTCAAACTGTCCACAAAGTTTTTTTCTTCTTCCCTTTCTGTTTATACCAGTTTCCTTCCATTTCCATTAATGTCTGCTGAAAATTTAGCAGGAAAATGGACAAGTGTGGAAGAACACTCTTCGATTCCATTACTTGTGTTGTCTTTCTTTTCCTAGACTTCCTCGACGCTGTACTTTGTGTGGTTTTCAAGTTAGTCGATGAGTTCTTCGAAGGTAATGCCTGCACTCCCTGTTATTGTGGAAAAGCCGGAGATAAAAATGGAGAGAATAAGGAAACTGAGATGTTATCAGAGAGTTTGTATGGGAGGAAATATATGTTGAGGAATATGGGGTTTCTTGGTTTTGCAAGAAAATGGAGAATATATAGAAAGAAAAAGGATGATAGAGATGGTAGCGTCAATGAAGGGTTGATGGTGAATCGATGGTCTGATTGTGGATGCCAGTCTTGTTTTTCATGGATGAAGAAAGGATATGATCAGAAGCTTCATGTTGTTGTGAAAAATCTTCCTCAAGGTAGCTTTTTAGGCAGATTTGTTTTATTTAGTTATTTATTTTCTCACTCATAGAGGCATTCGCTATTGCAGTAGTTGATTTTGATACCAACATATTTTTGCTTGAAAGTAGGAAGAGGAGATGAGACAGCTGAAAATGTGATATTTTTGCATGGCTTCCTTTCTTCTTCTTCATTTTGGACAGAAACAATTTTCAACAATCTATCTGAATCTGTAAAGGATCATTACAGGCTTTTCGCCGTTGATCTTTTGGGATTCGGAAGAAGTCCAAAGCCAAATGACTGTATGTATACATTGCTTGATCATGTTGAAAGGATTGACAAATCTGTGATCTTACCATTTCACTTGAATTCTTTCCATTTGGTGGCTCATTCCATGGGTTGCTTAATTGCTTTGGCTTTAGCTGCTAAATACCCCAAGTTCGTCAAATCAGTCACTCTTGTTGCACCTGTGAGTAGGTAACATTTACCTTAATTTTCTTTTTGGTCTAATTGAGTCCACAACAATTCTAGCTGTAAGTTAAATTGAAATTTAAAATACGATTTGAGTTTGATCGAGTGTAGCCATACTTGAATCGTTTGAAATTTGTATGATTCTTAAACTTTAACCTACCTTTTTCTTACTTCTCTCTGTTCAATCTTTTCTCTAATCTCCTGTGCTTCTACATTTAGCCATACTTGCCTTGTGCTATAGATGGAGCAACAACTTCATTAATGGCGCTTAACACATTCGCTGGAAAGACACTGTGGCCGCCATTAGCATTTGGTAAATCTGTGATGTCATGGTATGAGCATGTTGGAAGATGTTTTTGCTTCCTGTTTTGTCGTAATCATCGGATATGGGAGATGATTCTTAAGCTATTCACACTTCGAAGGTAACAATATAATCATTCCTTACTCGTATTCACAATAAAATAAACATGCTTACATACAAATTTACTATATTTATGCATTCTATGTCATAAACTTGAGAATCCCCAGTTAGTTTTAAATGGTAACATTCGGACGGTAAGTCCGGGATTTTAATTATGGCTTCTGCAGCTCATTTTTATATTATCTAACTAGAACTTGGGACTTGTTTCAATTAGTTTATGTACTCACCCTTAACAGATAGCATTCCATAAGTTCGAGATTTGAATTCCAGTATTTGCAATTCCTTTCCATTTCCAAACTATATCATATACAAACATATGCTTTTAACATCTGCAATTTCGTTCTATATTTTGGAATAAAAAATTTCCACTAAAATGACAAGTTCGTCCACGTTTTACTATATTTCCAGGGAACTGAATTTCATGGAAGTGGACTTGACAAGGCACACCCATTATTCAGCATGGCATAACATGCACAATGTGATATGTGGGGGAGCAAAGTTGATGGATAAATATCTGGAAATTTTGAATAAATCAAGGTCAGTAAAGGTTTGCATCATCCATGGTGATCATGACATGGAAGTCCCATTGGACTGCAGCAATAACATGAAGATGAAATTCCCAGAGTTAGTTGAACTTAATAAGATTGAAAATGTTGATCATACATCTGTTATTTTAGGTAGAGTGAGGGAATTTGCCAAGAGTTTAGAACATATATGGGCATCCTCATAAAACTGTTCCATTTAAAAGCTGATTCCCTCCTGTTTGATAATTGTTAGCCAAAGACAAATATTGCTCTCTTTTTTTCATTAGAAAGCTATTCACCAGAGCGAGACATGGCTATTTTTATTTTTATTTTTATTTTTATTTTTGAAGGTACAAATGTTGATATTATTTAAGTTATCCCAACTTGAAAGTGAGTGTTTGATATAATATGCACCAGTCATGAGTATATTCAATATTTGGTTCAACCATAGAGGTAGTCCTTATATTACAGTCAAAAGTGCAATTCAGTTCATACAAGCAATGTTAAAAAAAAAAATCAACTTCATTGTCATGTTTGAATTTTAGTTTGGTAGATCGGTTTTAGTTCGAATTATTTTTATTTTTTAATTTGTTATGCTAGTATTTGTTTAATTCTACATTATAATTACTAGAACATGTATTAGTAATTGTACTTTAATTATATTGTACTTGTAAACAATAAAAAAATGTATACATTAATTGAACTGATTGAGTCGGTGTAATATATTTATCACCAAATGAAAATTTTTATTTTGAGAGAAAAACTAATTTCATTAATATTCAAAGTGACAATACTAAGTGACAATACTATGTAAAAGTTAGTGAGATAACAAATTAGGATTATATCACAACCCTTAAGCAACAACGGTTTAATAATGTTAACCTTTCGTCATGGGGACATGTGTCAGCAGTACAAGCAGTGTTGACTCCTTGTTTACTATGCCTGAGAAAGTGCTTCTCTTGACCACCCGCTTGGGAGTGAAAGGTTAAGTTTATGCTTGTGACCATTCATTGCGATAAGGAGACTCTTTACCCTCCATCCTCTTCAAGATGACAAGGCATCCGCTTTTTAGGTGTGAACACTTCTCAAGTGTGAACATGCCCCTGAATCTTTGTGAACAACACTTGAGTATAACAAATTTATATTGGTTAAATGAATAACAAAATGGGCCTCACGGTGCATTTCCTTCATGTAGTAGATGAGGATAATTCCCTCCATAAAGATTTGCCATATCACATTAATGGACAAGAGGACCTCCCCTATAAATACCCTTACAAACGATGAATAAATGATCGAATCTCAAGCACCTTAAAGTTACTCTGAGCAATCATCTTCTATAATAGTTAACCTATCTTCTTGTCTTTGTTCTAGCTCTTCGCCTCTTTAAGTGAACTTACGTCCGCAACGCCACCACTTTCTCCTCTTATCTCCTCTTTCTTCTCCTTCATTGTTGTATCTTGTATCGACAAGTACAAATAGGAAAAGACACCAAATAAAAAAAATGGAAATAGCCTTTGGAATCACCAATTTCCATCGTTTTAACAATTGTATGTTGTGGTTGTCATGAGAAGCCCAATAGAAAAGAGATACAAACGACAAACACCGCTAAATTAGTAGTACCAAAAACTACCAAAGATAGACAACTATGATTAAACACAAATAATAGCATCTTAGCTCTACCACCATCAGATTACCCCAATAATGAACTTGGTTAACAACAATAATGCCAAAAGTCCCCAAAAGATATATAGTGCAAAGCCTTTAAACACCAAAAAGGTATTTGAAGTGAATTTGTATACCCGATGGTCCGCTAAGAATGCTCAATTGAGGGAATCACATAATATAGCTCCATATAATATTAGACCTTAATATCATATCAAACTCCATACTAAATGCAATTATGACCCTAATTAATATGTCAATTGTATCCTAACATATTTACTAAGTTTATATGAGCTGCATATTATATTCAAATGTATATATTACCCACTGATCATCCCAAAGGTATTCTTAATCTTTCATATACAAACATGTATCAAATTCATATCAAAAGCAATTTATAATTTTTCACGTGGTCAAAATCATCAAGTCTCATATTTCATCATAACTTCATATATTTTTGTATCGAGAATCATATTAAGAGATATTTATACATTTTATCATAATTCTTTCTAAAGTCAACTTCTCACTTCATAATAACAAAGAAAACGTTTATCAATTTGTCATATATTTTTCCTCTATTTGTTTTTCAAGTATATTAGCATTATATGTAGTTTTTTTGTTATAGTTGTGTGACCCAAATTCTTGATAAAATAAAATACAAGTGGCAAGATAGGGGGATCTACGAGGGTGAAGGCTGCAGTCTATCGTAGATCTCTAATAAGCAAAATACTAGCCTGGGTTGCAATTTGGCCCCCGCGGTACGGTATATGCTGCACAAGTGGAATCCGTATAAAAGTTTACTTCCTCTATTTGATATTGGATTAGAATAAGGTATTTTAACCTTACTGTATTTCTTTTATTATACTTTGATTAGAATATGTTTTACAAACCTATAAAAAATGAACGTTTACAATATAATTAATCAATTAAAATTAAATTTTAATTGTTAAAGCAATAATTTATAATCATAATAATAGAAAATTATGAGATACAATAGTTTTTACATTTATTTATGATATTATTATTTATAAAATTTATTAATAAAATAAAATTTTATTTAACACATAAAATGTTATGTATAAATAAACCCATAGGGTTGAGCAAAGAAATTGAGAAAATCTAAAAATCGATTTGAAATGATGTATTATGTTCGGTTCAAGTTTTGTACTATTCAATTCGATGTCGGGTTGATGTTATCACCCAAACCGCACAATTCGATTTGAGTTCGATTTTTACACACGGAATCATTTTATTCAAATCAAACTGAATGAGAAAAAAATTTGTTTAAAGGAACAATCTTAAAAGAATAATAGATTGACTATTTCAATATCAATATGGACTAATTCATTTAATCTTATTATTATTATTATTGTTATTATTATTATAAATAATTAGATATTATTTTTCAAAAAATTAAAGTTATAAAAATATTTCATAAAAAGATATTGAAAATGTAGTTTTATATTAAAGAAAGTGGATATTCTTAAATATAATAATTAAGCATAATTTTAATTTAAGAAAAATAGTTTATTAAACTTTATAATATTTTATTTATAAAAAAATAATTATTCACAAGTTGTCAAATATATATATTAGTTATGATTTTAATAGATTATATAACATATTGCAATAACTCAATTATAACTAATTAAAGCTAGCATTAATTAAATTAATTTAATGAAATAACACAACAAAACCTTCGATATATAAATAATTTATATATTAATTTTCCTAATAACTTTGAATGATATATTAACTTAATAGTTAACTTAAAATGATTTTTTAATGGCTGGATGATTATGATATTAGTTTAAGTATTTAATTTAATTTATAAATGTATAAATAAATCTACAACATGTAATATAATTGCTATAAAAAATTAATAATTATAATATTAAGTTTTTTCTGAACTCAGAAGATTTCTTTTCCAACAAAATTTAAATTTATTAAAAATCGAATCAAAATACATTTATCAATTTTTATTTAATACAATTTTAATTTCAAAAATTAAAAATCCATTGAATTGAATTTAATTCCTCTCTAAAAACGGAATCCAACCCAACAGAATACATCACTAACGTGTTTGTGGTCTATCCGAAAAATTAAGCAAAAAATACTATTCAATTAAAACTTTCATTATTATTCTTAAAAAATAACAGTTTCATTATTCAGGGAAATTAGGCCTTACCAATAGTTTATTACAAAAAACGAGAAAAGGAAAGATAAGGGTGGGTCTATAAAAGCGAAGAGCCAATCTAAAACCTCAGGAAAACCTCTACGGAGAACGAAAATGTCACTATCATCTTCTCTGCTACATCTCCCTCCTCCAAAACCCTTTCTTTGTATACCTAAACAGTACAGTTTTCCACCGTTTAAAGCTTCCTTGAACTTTTCATTCTATGATAAACCTATGTTAATTGTAAAAAGTGCCTCCTTTGCTGCAACAAGAAGAGCTTCTTCTTTAATAGTCGAAGAAGAAGAAGAAGAAGAAGAAGAAGAAGAAGAAGAAGAAGAGGAATTTGAAGCTGTTAATATTGCTGAGGATGTAACCCAGGTTCTAGTTTCTTTAATACCAATTTCCCCTTCAATGAAGTAATAGTTTTTTTTTTCAAGTTGCTGTTTTGTTTTTGTCTTTTTGAGGCTAAGAATTTTATTGGTTTTCTTTGTATTTTCCTTGAAATGGGAGAAATGAGAAGTGATTTTTGTGGGTTAATAGCATTTTCTTCTATTCACTGTTCAAGGTTCTTTGCCTTCTCTTCTATAGGATAATATTTCAAGGGGTCTTTTTTTTTGGGGGGTGGGGGGGTTAAGAAGTGGTTACTGTTGTTTAAGAGTGTAGTATATATACTTCTCTAGAATGTTGATTTTTTTTTTTGTTACTTGTTTCTTCTATTTAATTTACTTGAGAGATTGATTATGTTAGTGTGACTTATGTTGCTGAAATCTTCATTTTCTTGAATATGGAGATATGATCCTCCAAAGACCTGGAAGCATGAAAAATTTGAACATAACCATCTAGAAAACAGAAAATTTTGAGTACAGTCATGTCAGACAAATACCCATTTCCGACTCTTAAAATTCACAGCCGAGTCTTAGTAACATAGGTCTAGACCCTATAATATGGATTTAGTCATTTATTGGTTCTGGAGAACACCACCTTAATTTTTATAATTATGGGGACAGTTTTCTTAACCAGGAGAGTAGTTCTTCTTATTTTCCCTTTTTGTGGCTTCTTTAATCTCCTGCAGTTGATAGTGATTACATTTTGAGCTAAAGAATAGAATGATTCAATAAAATGTGGTCATGTTAACTTAATGACATACCACTTAACATTTCAGAATGTTGTAGTGCCATTTCTAGTAAAAAAAATTATCCATAATCTTCTAGATCTATTATGTCTTGCTGTGTAGGTGTTGCTTGAAAAGCATTAGTTTATTTACTTTTGATAGTAATGTTTTGCTTATACGTCAAACCTTTACTGATTTTGAGCAGTTGTGACAAAATTGATATAGTTGATTGGGCGTACTCCTATGATATATCTCAACAAGGTAACAGATGGATGCGTGGCAAACATTGCTGCAAAACTTGAATCCATGGAACCTTGTCGGAGTGTCAAAGACAGGTACATATTCTTTCTATTGTGAAGTCTACAATTATTCCCATAGGCATTCGACATATTTTTTCATGCTACTCTGGGGCATGAATAGTCTGTTTGATTGTGCTTCAAGTCATCGTTAGAGCTGGAGACTCTCAGAAGTTACAGATGACCTACATATGCCCTATATTGTGCAAGTTCTTAGTGGTTTTCATGTATGTTTATTGGAAATATGTTAAAAGTTGACCTTTTTTTTTTTTTTTTTTTTTTTTCCCTTTTTTTTCAATGGTTGAATGTTTTAGGATTGGCCTTAGTATGGTATGTGAGGCTGAAGATAGTGGAGCAATTTCTCCCAGGAAGGTTAGCCTTTCTCTTTATTTCTAGTGAAAGAAGTCATCAGCAAATATGCCTTTGACTTTTGAGAATTCTAGGGCTCATAGTCTTAGACATGTTTTCATAGTGGAAACTACCTTCTCTTTGGAATAATTTTTGTGGGCTATATCTATCGCAGACCATATTAGTGGAACCGACAAGTGGAAATACAGGACTTGGAATTGCTTTTGTTGCAGCAACTAAGGGATACAAGCTTATTGTAACTATGCCTGCTTCTATAAACCTTGAAAGGAGAATCCTTTTACGTGCGTTTGGAGCAGAGATTGTTCTGACAGACCCAGAAAAGGGCTTGAAAGGAGCTGTCGATAAAGCCGAAGAAATTGTGCTTAACACTCCAAATGCTTTCATGCTTCAACAATTTGATAATATGGCTAATACAAAGGTAATTAATGTTGTTCTAACGGTTCACCTAAATGGCTAAATGTTAATATTCCTGATATATTATTCAGAGATGGTGATATAAAGATACTCATGCATGAACTGCAGATTCATTTCGAAACTACCGGGCCAGAAATATGGGAGGACACTTCGGGTAATGTTGACATATTTGTTGCTGGAATTGGAACCGGTGGTACTGTTACAGGCACTGGACAGTACTTGAAAATGAAGAACAAAGAAATTAAGGTCTCTTTGCTATTTAAGCCTGTAATGAAGTTTGTTTCAGTTTGACAGCTTAACGTCTCTTTGGAATATCTCAAGCTTTTAACTGTTACCTGTTAGGGATATTTTTATTTATCTAAGGGGTGATAGGTCCAAAATATAACATTATTGTGTTTTCCCTTTTTCTTTTAATAGTAGCAATAGTATCCATTTGGCAATAGTTAATTTGTATTGTGTTGCATCCATCTCAGTATTTTCATCTTCTCGTGGATTGAATGTGTCTGTTTTCTTCATGAAATGTTATTGCTTACTCAGGTTGTCGGTGTTGAACCTGCTGAGAGGAGTATAGTCTCTGGAGAAAACCCAGGTCAAAATCTTTTTATTTTCAGTACATTAATTTTTCTTGCCTGTTTCTCTCAATGGATTTGTTAGGCTTTGCTTCTAATATCATAAAAGACTTCTCTGCAGGTTATGTGCCAAGCATCCTAGATGTTAAATTGCTTGATGAAGTTGTCAAGGTGAAGATCGTCTTTCCCTCTATTTACCACTTCTTGTCTTATCCGAATGTAGAGGAATATCACTGGAATTCTTTAGACATTCTGTTTTGTGCTAAACTTGTTTTATAGCAAACACTATTGCAATTATGTCATGCTCTTCTCAGTCAATTGTTTGACCTTTTTTTCACTCCAAGTATATAAGGTGTTCATCATTTCACTGCATAGCTCTCTTAATCATTCTTCTAATGACTAGTCTGACTGACCTCTGAACAAGATATGCTAAATAGTTTTCATCTTATAACTCGGAAGCGGTGTCTTTTGCTAGACTATATATGAGTTGTTAGAAGAGTTTGAAAATCCAATAAATAAAAAATTTCTTAGAGTGAAAGAGCAGCACATAAGAGCTGGAGCATACCAACCAATCAACTTGAAAGAAAATGAGAGGTCCTTCTTTTTTTATCGAAAATGCTAGTTTCTTAACCAATGATTAATACTGTTTACTTGTGGATGTGTTGCAAGTGTATACTAGGCATCTTGACATTACATCACAGATTAACTTTTGAGCAGTTTAACCGGAAAGGCAGGGAGGTGGTCATTGTCTCAATATCATGTATCAAACGATCTACATCTAATATCCTCTATACTTTTCTTTTCTCTTTGTAAGGCAATATATATTTCTAGCTTGGCTATAATCTTATTTTTAGTGGCATCTCCACCTAAGGCGATATGTTGTTTGAGATGATCTGGATGTATTGGTCCATAAAGATTCTGCTTATCCTTTTGAGAGTATCTATTGTATTCTGGTTTTCCGGATTGCGTTGTATACACGAGCTTCCTGAATAATATTACATTTGAGTGACTTGATCCATTGTGTTTGGTTCCTACTGGTTTCTTAGCACAGGTTTTGTCGAGTTACAATGTTAGATGAATTTTAGATATTGATTGAATTTTAGATATTGATTTTGTTGTCATAAAAATGTAGGTCAGCAATGATGAAGCAGTTGATATGGCAAGGAAATTAGCACTGGAGGAAGGGCTGCTGGTAATATGCAACTATATTTTAGTGTAGACTCTTTTAATAGTATTTCGTCACATGAAAAGCCATCTATTCAGCTTAAAGCTTTTTTGCTGTCAAAATAGAGATTATCTTCTTTAGTTTCAACCAAAAAACTTTTCTCACCTATTTGTCAATTATGAAAGGAGACAAAATTCAGTTTGATCTTATAATTTACATTAAATACAGTGTTTCAAAATCAGCCAATTTTGCTAATTGATTGTTTTGTTTTTAAATTTTTTTTCTTAGGTTGGCATTTCATCTGGAGCTGCAGCAGCAGCTGCAATTAGCTTGGCAAAAAGGCCTGAGAATGCAGGAAAACTTATTGTGGTGAGAAAATTTTCTTTAAATTTTCTTAGTGACTCGGGTAGCAGCTGAAACCGTATGCTGATGTACATATATTGCTGTGAATTTGAAAGAATTGGTTGAAATTCTATTAAGAAAAAATCTTTGACAGCTAGGTAAAGGTTATTCAGAATAAAGAGTATCAGGAGTACTTCATATCACTGATTACATGTGTGGTTTCTTTAGAATTGACATAATTATAGTTGCATTAGTCTATGTTGCTTCAATGCTTTGTTCTTCTTGAAGTATGCATGTCTTACCGCTTATATCCCATGCTTATTTGGACATAGATGGGCACCTCCAAACACATGAAAACACTTAGAAATTTGAACATACCCGTATTCAACACATATTTGTATTAGAGACTCATACCTTACTCCAAGTAAGATAAGCGTTAGGTATTTTGGACCCAAAAGTATTGGGGGATTGTCAACCAGTACAAGATTTGGGAAACTCACATAACACTGTTAGGGCATCATACTTTCAAACAAGGTGAGTGTTTCAAAACTAGAAAAAGTTTTGGTGCTTACTTGATAGCCTCATATGCCATTGCTGTGGGCTGAGAAACAGAAAGGTTTGGAACATGATATTGTTATCGTTCAATCTATTGTGACTGCCTATTTGATTCCATAAGAAGGTAGATCAATAAAATTGTTGGTCTAAACCTTAAATTTCACATTCATTTGTTTACTGACTGCTCCCAGCACCTTCACCATGATGGTCCAGCACACGATTAAGCTACGTTGCATGGATTCTTCATTTCTCTTGGAGTAAAAACTTAGAAAAAAATTGAAAATACTCGTGTTTGACGCATTCTATACTTGACACTCATACTGGAGTCTCAGCAATATAGCAATCATGTTAAAGCTCCTTAGAAGGAAAGCAGGAAAAGTGAAACATTGTATCCATTTCCGATTTCAGTGGCTGATCAAAATATGCTTCCAACCTAAGCTCTTCTTTCAACTTGGGCACTTTTTTAAGATATCTTTTAATTTTTGTAATGACGTAGGTTATATTTCCAAGTTTTGGTGAGAGGTATATTCCGACAGTTCTTTTTCGTTCTATACATGAAGAGGTTCAACAAATGGAAGCAAGATAGTATAGATCTGTACTGGGAGATACAATCTACCATGGCATTCAATTCTCACTTGTTTCAAATCAAAACTACTCGACAGGTAAATAACCTTTATTAACTTTTCGATCTGTATTCGATGGTCAACTCCTGTTCCTTTTATCTTTATCTATTGTTTTCTAGGTGCAATTTTTCATAAAAACACAGGAGTTCCTACTAGATTTCTCTTGATAATTTAACTTCCTGGTCAACCGTCGACCGTGTTATTGTGCTGGTAATCAGAATGCTTTGTCATACATGGTGCATACTCATGCTGCTGCCTTCTGGATTATACAATTTCATGATGATCTTGGAGCTAACGAGTCAATTTGGAAATGCAAATTTAGTAATCCTGTTAAATGTGTCAGACTGATTGATGTTTGAAAAATCATAAATCAGCTTCTCGTTTCTGAGAACCTATACCATAAATTACTTGGAATATATTTATGTGATTGCTTTCATTGGAAATATTCAGATTTACAGACAGGCAAATCTTTTACTTAATGCACTACAAAAACTCTGGCATTATTATATATCTGCCTTCCACATTGTACCTTGTTGCATTCCGATTCTTGGTTGAAACTTCTCATAATATATGTATGTAACATGTCTAAAGGAGTCATCCTAGTTTCAGATGTTTTTGGTAAAGTATTATCTAGTGGGACAAGTTATCTGTTCAATACGAGTCTTGGAAATGCTGATTACGAAATTCCCAGACGAAAAACATTTCTGCGTAGAGGCAGATGTCCACTGGAAACTGCAGTTTGTACAAATTTGCCAATGCGATTTGAGAAGACCAAGCAATCCATGTACATGTATCCTGTTTGTATTATATTTTTAGATCATAATTATTAATAAAATGTTTAATTATATCAACTTTAGCAGTTTTCTTTTTGAGTTTATAAGTACATATATAATTACATGTGATTGAATAATTATGATTAAAATCAGATTATTATAAAAACAGATTTTCAGGGTTTATTTTGCCATCTTAGCAAATGCTTGATTTGCTGCATATTTTGGCATGTTCTTATATTTACATAATGTTGATGTTTAATAATTATTATTATTTTTGTGTCGAGTTCATCTATCATCATATTAAAAATTATTACACTATATTTGGTTTCAGATCCGATGTAATGTCTCGAAATTTTTAGTATCGAAATTCGGAAAAAAATTGATAAAATACTGCAATGTTTATTGAAGGTTAATTTATGAGACATGAATTTGATATCTGAAATTTAATCTTTAGGCCATTTGTTGTTGTTGGGATGTTAATTAGGGAAAGGCAAATTGGGGTGTTTTAGTTTGAATATTTGAAAAAAAGAGTAAAACTAAAAGCTTTTATGATGCTAATAGCAAATAGCCCTCGGTTTAAAATTTCAGCAAAAAATAACACTTCACGTCTCAATGTGCCCTTCTTCATCCAAAAAAAAAAAAAACCATAGTTCATCTCTTAGCTAAAATCCTTTTGAATCAAAGAAAAAAAAAAAAGGATTTTCGATTCTTTCCTCGACCTATCAATCGATTCAATTTGGCGAAAGCAAAAATCAAGTTTCCCTTCAACCCCATTGCCCGAAACTCCAAGCTTAGAGTAGAAATTCGATTTTCAAAGTGACTTTTCGAGTTTAATGGTGTTATTAGATTGGTAATGAAGTTTTGAAGCAATCAAAATCATCTTTCCATCGTTCGAAATGATTTCGAAATGGATTTGGGTAGATTTTGGATTGGGCAGCAAGTTTTGTGGTTGTTTTCCTGCTCATCGATTTAGTTTTATTTAATTTATATTGATTCATTTTTAATTGGTGTGATGAATTCAGTTTTTGAAGCAAACGAGATTGGAGAATCGTCTAAGGTGAAGAGCAAGGTGACATCGACGAGTGATCAAGCGGGCCTCTGTTTGTGATTTCTATGTTTCGAGTTACTTTATACCTTAGTTCAAATTACTAGCATGTTGCTAACGCTCCTTGTTATATCATTTTATTTTGATAACCTGAAATCTATTTTTGTTTGGAATGCAATTATGAATTAAACAACCTAGTAAAACATGTAGGTGAATCCTTCAGATATAGTCAGTATATTGTAGCGCTCGGGAGTATTATTATTGTTGTGCTTTTCATATTTGATGTACGAATGACCAAGTTGTGTTGATATGTGCAACGGGTATTGTCATTGTTAACACTATGCATCGTTGTTTTCTTGATTGTTTTGGAAGTTCAATTGGACACTCATGTGCTCAACTGCTTTTTCCACATTATGTTATTTGAGGTACTTTAAAAATGGAAGTAATTAATAAATGTTCAAATGCTAGAAAGTTATTGAAACTTCACTTTGGGAACTGATTTTTCTTCATTGTATATAGTATATACATTGTTTAAATTGTGAACGTATGTCTTGGTATGCCGTTAATGTTAGGTAATGTATATGGAAATTTTTTTAGAGCTTGGTGAATCACCATTGAGCGTTTTCGCTCACCGTTTTGAAATATTTGTTTTCGTGCGCTAGTCCAAGGTAGCATGAAAGGATATCTTGGAAGCAGCACGTTCGAGCATTTTCGTACAATTTATTTTTTAAAGACTTAATTTCCAATTTGTTTTTGAATTGAAACAAAGGCTTGTACCTAGGATCAACGTTACTATTTAGCTCTTTTACTCATAATCGTGATGTTTGGCCCCATTGGCCCGTTGACATATTGGTTCATTTATGGAATATGTTTTTGGAATTGGATAATTTATTTGGTTGAGATTGAAAATTGTAAGTTGGATTACTTGACACGCTAATTTTTGCACACTGGACGATTTTGTTCGAAAGACGGTGTATTAAGTTAGAAGTAGAGGTGCTCATGGGCTGGGCCGAGCCGGGTTCGGGCCGGGCTCAACTAAAAATTTAGGCCCATTCATCAGGCTCGGGCCGGGCCGGGCCTAAAAATGGGCCTAAAATTTTTCCCAAGCCCGACCCATATAAAAATGTTAAAACCTGGGCCCGGCCCGGCCCGCTTGTATTAATTTTTATATTATTTTATATAATTTTTAAATATATATATAATACATCAAAAATACTAAAAAATTAAAATAAATATTTCCCAACAAATTGAAAATTAATTTTAAAAAATATGTAGACTTAAATAACACTAAGATAGATGCAACTTAAAAGCAAATACCTCTAAAATAATAATAAAATTAACAAATGTCTTTAAAATAATAACAAAATTAACAATAAAATAAGTTTTATACAATATCCAAACAATAACAAAAAAAATGGTAGCAACATAATAGTAATATGATATCAAAATAGGGAGAAAACATCAATAAAATAACATTTAAAAACAAAAAAAATAGTAGTTTTTTTTTCATTTAGTGAATTCGGGCCGGGCCGGGCCGGGCCCGGGCCAAAAATACCTTACCTGAGGCCCGGCTCATTTTTAAATCGGGCCTTTTTTTTTGCCCAAGCCTATTTTTCGGGCCTATATTTTTGCCCAAACGCTCCCACATTTCGGGCGGGCCTTCGGGCCGGGCCGGGCCGCCCGACCCATGAGCAGGTCTAGTTAGAAGCATGTTATTTGTATTATGCTTGAATTGTGAAAATTGTTTATTCATGCAAATATTTTTAGCCACTTAGCAAATTTTACTTGAGTAGCTAAATCTTGTGTATGAAGTGCTCTAACATGTATAAAGTAGGTTATGAATGTATTTGTGTATGCCAAATATGTTGGTTGTGTTATGAGAGCATGTTAGGTACTTTAGAAATGTGTAATGGGTTTGGTAGTAGTGCAATTTTTTTTTCTTTTTTTGGGAGTGGGGAATTTACAATTTTAGTAGGAGGTATTGATACCTTATACTAAGTATCAGAACTTCGAGGAAAAATATCGATATAAAGGGGGTCAAGTATTGCTACATCCCTTGGAGTGTTGGAATTCAACATCGAAGTTCACTATAATAATATTTCAAGGCTAGTATTAGTACCTACAATTCTAGTATTAGTACTTACGGTCACAAGTTGCCAAATTCGGCTCAAATGCCATTTTAAGGCTCAGTTGGACTTGTATTATAAGTATCCTATGTATTATAAGTATCCTATGTTGTATGTTTGAACTATATTCCAATAAGTATTAATTGTGTTGAGCATGTATTAGTTGTAAGCTTGATGATGGGGTTATTAGTTTAAGCTACTCAACTGGGTATGGAATGTTACATTTAATACAATGGGCATTGAAATTCTCATATCATCAAAATACATTACCTATCACAACACAATCGTCTAGGGGCATTTTGCTTCATCTCATTTGCATAACATCATTATAACGCCCCGTCCCAACAACTGGTATGGATAAGTAATGTTGCATTGACAGAATGATCACTTTAACAAGATATCATTGTTGGAAAAATTAATTTAGAAAACAATATTTTTAGGTACAAAACAAACCAAGTGCACAGAATAAAAATTTTTCTTAACTTTCAGTAGGAAAGTTAATTCTTTTTATAGAACTAGAAACTATGAGCTTTCATAAAAAATAAAATTTTTCTAAAAAAATTACCACTATTTCCTTATAGAATAACGTCACTCTCAAAGATGTGTGAAGAACTTAAAAGAGTTCATGTTGTGAAACAATAAAAGAAATTTGCTTGAATAAGGTGTAATTAAATAATAATATTTTAATAGAAAATATGAGTTCTCTACCAGGAGAAGAGTACACTAGGAGCGGCATCACATCTTAGGAAATACTAGGGTTTGTCACCCTTATCATATAACCAGACCTAATTTGGCATTTCATGTATTAGGTATAATTATGTGTTATCCAAACCTTTATCCAAAACTTATAATATATTCAATCTAATAAATATTTTCTATATCCAAAATATTAGTTAATTAATTAATTTAACTTAATTAATTTATCAGTTAAATTATTTTTTGAAGTCAATTCTAATTTCGTTAAAGTTATGGCAACTTTATCGTATTAGAATCTACGAAGAAATGTATTTAATTGTCTCCTTAAACAAATCCATGATGACTAACTAATTTAACTCTCATTTCGAACTTCAATTATCTAAATTAAAATAAATTAAATAATAATTCAAAAAAAAGTAATTCATTTTTAAATTATCTTTTGTACTTAGTGAAAAAATACATTCATTGCGGATAATGATACATGCGACCTGTTTTTGTTACTAATTATTTTCGTTCATTCCACATTGTTAGTTCTACATGCAATTCATTTTGTGTTATCTCTGTTGGATCTAGTGCATTTTTGTCTATGTATACTTGTTTTTTTCGAACAAATTGGTTTAATAAAATATCCATCAATTATATTATATTCTTTGTATATTTTCCTTAACGGTCTTTTCATGCAAAACTTAAAGCAAATATTAACTTATTGATTATCTAACGTTTAAATAATACAAAGTGAGATTACGTGGTTGGATCATAATACAGAAAGAAAACTTATATTCGTAGATAACCTAAGCATGTCATTAGTCTAATCAGAAATGAGCAAACTGATTGGAAGGCTAATATGTGGTATATCAAATCCAATTGGGAAGATACATTTTCTTTGGTATCGAAGTGGATGACTCCTAAAAGATAAGTAAATAGATATGACTGATTGAACTGATAGTACATCAAACATGACACAAGTAGAATAGATCCTAGATCCGTTTGTAAATTTATTCACTTGTGACGTTTATAGTGTGACATACTTTAGTCATGAGTGGGTGATGAGCTATGTATATGTGACTCGTATATTTTGATCTAAATAAAAGCTTGAGTTCAAATAGATAAGGAACCGAAAGCTGGTAAACTGGGTATACGTGTAACATCCCAAAGTAAGATCTAGAAGTTTGAGCTTGGTGAACTGTGTTTGCTAGTAGGTTTGGCGAGTTGGTGTACACCAAAAGGTTTGGTGAGTTAGTGTATGCTAGAAGGTCTAGTGAGTTCGTGTCTGCCAGTGGATTTAGCAAACTATAATCGCCAGAGGGCTTGGCAAAGTAGGGATCCCTACTGGGCTTGACGAGCTATGATAGTTATTTTGGGTTGAGAGTCAAAAAGTAGAGGTAGTCAAAGGGTAATTATAACAAAATTAGAAGCCAACTTACTTTTCTCTTCACAACACCATTTATGCACATAACTATTTCCTACTTCTATTGCGACTAGGGTATCCTAAGAACACTAAAATACTAAGTGCCTATAAATTAAGCACTTTCCATTTTTTCATATTTGTTAAAAAAAAAACTCTCAAATTCTTCATCGATTATTCTGTTATCAAGTTCTAAGAACCCATAACTTAGCTTTTAGGATCTAAGGTAAGACTCTGTTCCTCTATTGTGTTTAGAAGAGTCCACAAGAAAGGAAACTAGGTTCACCAAAAGCTTAGTATGTGCGAACCTAGGTTCACTTGTGTTTATGTATGAGTTTTCATGTGTTTTGACTGTTAGTGACTTGTGTATGTTTGTGAAATTATGAACCTGACAGAAGAAACTACAAGCAAAAACAAGAAAAATGCGAAGCTTGTCTAAAATTTTCAATAGATTGGTGAGTGTCCAAGGATCACCACATGTATGTGTAAACCATAATGTTAATTAGGAGCTTAGGGTTTTAACCAAAGTTCTGAGAGTAAATCTTTCACTATTTTCGGGCAGGATACCAATATCTCAAAGTTCTATTTTTAGCTTTACCATGTCATCGAGTTAGAGGGAAAAGAGGTGGAACCATTGTTGAATGTCTAACACTTTAACTTGTAACACCTCAACCTGACCCGATACACCGAGTTTGGATATCAGATGTTACCACATACAAACAATTAGCATATTTTCATAAACAATTGTCGTATACTAACTTTTTAACAAAATTCATTTCATTTAAATAATGATTGTTCTGAACAAGGAAGAAAAGAGAACACTCAGTGAATTTAACAGACTCTTAAAATAACATAAAGCATTACTACTCAAAGGTTTGTTACAATAGACTCTTTAAGGCATGGTTTACTATACGACTTAATCCCAAGACATTCCTTACATGCATAATATCCCATCTTGTTGTTTCTTTGGCACTTTCCTGGCTTGTCCCTCTTAGTGCACTCATTCATACATTAACACTTGAAACAAAAACAAACACTTGTAAGTTCAAGAGAACTTACTGAGCGTTAATATAGAATACATTGGCGGGTACTTTCATAAGGTAAGATATATTTCTATATGCCAGCTTCCATACTGAACATATCATTTCTATTTTGGTGAACACTTTCAAGCATTGGTCTTGCACGTATACGCCAACTACCATACTTAACTTACTAGCATTGTAACACTCCAAACTCGGCCTAGACATTATGGCCGAATCTGGAGATGTCACATGAAAGTGTTTTGAAAAACCGTTTGAATATAAAAGCTCATTCAGATTATTAACTTTACTTAAGTCAGAAAAACCGTGAATTAACTTATTTGCTTAAACCAATTTCTTTTACGCGGTAGCTCTTAGTTAATTTTAGAAAAATGTTCTTTTATGGCGTTTTAAATCCATAAGTAACCATTTAGAAACCAAAATAAAAATCAAAATCAGTCCAAGTACGAAAGTACATAAATAACCTTAAAATAATAAAAAATAGTAATGCAATAAAACCGTGAAAATTAGATTGTATCTACCAATGATCACCATCGAGCCATCCGCTGTACCGATCCATCTACTATTGGGGATTACCTGACAGATAAAATAATAAAGGGGTGAGTTTTTACAAACTTAGTGTGTACATCTCCACAGTAAAGCATTTATACAAATCAAATATCAGAAAACAGTCGTATTTCGGGCCTAAGCCCTTAACAAAATCGGTGTGGGCCTTGGCCCACTTAGAACAAAATCAAATATAATCGGGCCTTAGCCCATACAGATAATGCATGCATATCAGATTAGAAATAGAACATGCCCACCAACCCTACACACTATCTCCGTCCAACCCTACACACCATGTGGGGATAAAATCAACCCACCCAGCCTTGCACACCAAGTATGGGGATATACTCAAACCATCCAGTCCTACACACCATAAGGTACCATAAAACGGTACATAACAGATATATGCAACATAGCTGCCAGAAAACAAGCTAAAAGCCTTTCAGATACTTCCTTCTCTTCATCAATAATCCCACCCCAATGCAATGCATCATACAATCGTGGCATGCTATTATGCAGAATAACAGATCATGCAGACATATCAGAACAGAATCAGTACACATCCTAATTATAACATGCTATCACATACATCTCATTATCACATCACAGAATAGCAGTCTAAGTAATACTTACCAACCCTACAACAGTCACAGTCAACTTGGGCGACCTGTGCAAACTTACAGAATAATTCAAGAAAATGGTATGGTCTGCTCGTGTGGGCCCATACGCCCGTGTGGCCCACACGGCCCAAATTGGCCTTGGCCATATGGATTACACGTCCTGGCCTAAATTTCCACATGCCCGTATGGTTTACCTGTGTGGACCTACACGCCTGTGTGGCCTACACGGCCAAATTGGCCTAGTCAGTGCCTCGCACATGGCCTAGCCGGCCTCAAATGGTCGTGTTCGTCGCGCTTGTGTCGAGTATACACGGCCTGGTTCGTCGATCACATGGTCGTGTATCGCCACACGGCCTCCACATAGGCAGTCGACACACTCGTGTGGTGTCAACAGTAAGCTTTTTGGCTTTAGCCGAAACGCAGTTTCAGTACAATCGGAGTACACACCTGGTTCATTTTCGCTCCTAATGCATTCCCGTGATTCGAGAACCTAATATTCATCAACAATATACCAATTAAGTCTCTTAAGAAATTATTTTATCAAAAACCTTAACGCTAAAACTCACGAAGCAAATTACCTTCAGTCGATCAAATGACATTTCATATACTTAGAACATCAATCAGAGCTCTCCAGCATTTTGATTATCACCTAAACACAAACTGAAACTCCCAATAAGTGAAAGATTCACCATTCCAAAATAATAACACACTACCTCACTTACGCAAAATGTGAAGGGAGAATCCAAGCGCTAGATTACCGAAACTAAACGGCAAAAGAGGACAATAAAAAATAGGAAAAAGAAGGAAAATTGGTAGCAATATAGAAGTGGGAGAAAGAAGAAGAATAGTCAAATTTTTGCCAAATAGAAAATAGATTAACCACAACTGATAACCCTGTAATCCATATTCCTTATTTGTCTCCACTGAACACTCTATTGTCAAATTTTTAGTCGAATACAAACACTAGCCGTCCGAATAGTAAAAATTAACCCCTTTATTGTGCACATTAGGATTCGAACCGTAGTCCTCAAGTAACATTAACACTCTCTCAACTACTAGACTAGCAGGCCCATTCTGCTAAGCTTTTACTAGTAAACTTTTTTAAGCCTACTAACCAAAAGTAAGGCTTTATTCAAATAAAAGCCAAAATTTAGCCCAAGTCCTAACTTGAACTTGGGACCTCCTCAATACACCAGAGCACATCACAACTAAAGCAGACATATATTTGTGTCAAATTATTGCAGAAACACATTCAAAAAATTTTCATGCCACAAATTCACAAAAGCCGGAATTAAGGAAAATTTGGGGCGTTACAACTCACCCCCCTTAAAGAAAATTTCACCCTCGAAATTTTACCTGATCAGAAGAGGTGAGGATACAACTGTCACATCGAATCCTCTAGCTCCCAAGTAGCCTCTTTAGTGCTATGATTCTGCCACAGCACCTTCACTAAAGGAATAAATTTCCTTCGTAGAACCTTAATGTCACGATCTAAAATCTAAACCAGCTCCTCCTCGAACGTTAGATCTGGTCTAATCTCAATCACCTACACAGGCACAATGTGCATGGGATTAGAGCGGTAACGTCTCAACATCGAGATATGGAACACATTATGAATGCGATCTAACACCAGAGGTAGCTTTAACAGATATGCGACTGACCTCACTTGTCTCAAAATTCGGTACGGCCCAATAGATCGAGGGCTCAACTTACCCTTACGATTGACCCTCAGAACCTTCTTCTATGGCAAGACCTTAAGGAAAACCAAGTCTCTCACAAAATACTCAATGTCCTTCCTCTTCAAATTTGCATAGGACTTCTACTTATCAGAAGATGCTTTCAGACGCTCTCGAATCAAATAGATTTTGTCTTCAGTCTCTGATACCAACTTTAGACAACCCAATACACGTCGCTCACCCAACTCAGTCCAGCATAAGGGAGTGCAACACTTATGACCAAATAGTGCCTCGTAAGGTGCCATCTGTATACTAGACTGGTAGCTGTTGCTATAGGCAAACTCTGCTAAAGGCAAGTACTTCTCCCAACTGCCTCTGAAATCTATTACACAGCTCCTCAAATATCCTCCAATATCTGAATCACCCTCTCCAACTGACCGTCTATCTAAGGATGAAAAGCAGTACTGAAGTCAATTCTTGAACCTAGAGCCTCATGAAGCTTCTTCCAGAATTAAAATGTAAAGCGAGGATCCCTATCAGAGATAATCGATACAAAAACCCCAAGTAGCCTTACAATCTTTGAGATGTAGAGCTTAGCTAGTTTTTGTAGGGAGAAAACCGTCCGAACATGAATGAAGTAAGCTGACCTGGTCAACCGATCCACGATGACCCATATAGAATCCTTCTTGGTCAATCTGTATCTTCACTGGCTGTAACAAACTCGAAGGTAACTGATGCTTAGCCTTAACCTGCTGACAAGTCAAACAACAAGCAATAAAGTCGATCACCTCACGTTTCAACCTTGGCCACCAGTACAACTTTCAAAGATCTCTATACATTTTGTTCCCACCAGGATGCATAGCATAAGGGCTACCATGCGCTTCTCTCAAAATCGACTATCTTAAGTCATTATCATTAGGTACACAAATTCGACCTCGAAAGTATAATACCCCATTATCATTAACTCCAAAATCAGTAGTAACTCCAGTCTCAACCTGATGGAACCGCAACTCGAGAGACTTATCCCCCTTCTATTTATTCATAATCTGATCAATCCACGTCAGTTTCACTTGAAGTTTTGTCAACAAACTCCCATCATCAAATAGACTCAGTCGAGCGAACAACAATCTCAGACCGGCCACGGCTCTATGGCTCAACGCATCAGCCACCATATTGGCCTTACCAGGATGGTACTTTATACTGCAGTCGTAATCCTTAAGTAGTTTAACCCAACGACACTGCCTAAAATTCAACTCCTTCCGAGTGAAGAGATACTTGAGGCTCTTGTGTTTAGTGTAGATAGTACACTTGTCATCGTACAAATAATGCCTTCAGATCTTAAGAGCAAAGACTGCTGCTGCCAACTCCAAATCATGTGTCAGATAATTCATCTCATGAGTCTTGAGCTGTCGAGACGCATAAGCCACTACCTTACTGTCTTGCATCAGAACAAAACCCAAACCTACATGTGACGCATCGCTGTACACTATGAAGTCCCTACCAGGCTCAAACTGTATCAGAACAAGAGCCTGAGTTAACACTGTCTTGAGTTTTTCAAAGCTCTCCTGTTGCGTGTTAGTCCAAATGAAAGGAACTCCCTTACGCAATAGTTTAGTCAATAGAGCTGTGATCAAGGAGAACCCTTCCACAAAACGACAATAATACCCTCCCAGCCCTAGAAAGCTTCGAATCTCAGACACGCTCTTTGGCCGTTTCCAGTACAACACAGCCTCAATCTTATGAGGATCCACACGAATCCCCTCAGTAGATACCACATGACCTAAAAAGGTAACCTCTTGAAGCCAAAACTCACACTTAGAAAACATCGCATACAGGTATTTTTCTCGTAGAGTCTGTAGCACAACCCTGAGATGCTAATCATGCTCATCTTTCGACTTAGAATACACAATAATGTTATCGATAAACACCACCACAAACTGATCTAAGTAAGGCTAAAACACACGGTTCATCAAATCCATAAACGCTGCTGGTGTATTAGTTAAACCAAAAGGCATCACTAGGAACTCATAATGTCTATAATGAGTCCTAAATGACATCTTATGCATATCGGCCTCCTTAACTCTCAACTGATGATACCCTGACCGTAGATTAATCGTGGAGAACATAGAAGCCCCTCTAAACTAGTCGAGCAAGTCATCTATCCTCAAAAGTGGAAACTTATTCTTGATCGTCAACTTATTTAGTTAGCGGTAGTCGATGCACATCCTCATCATACCGTCCTTTTTTCTTTACAAACAGAACAGATGCTCCCCATAGAGACACACTAGTACGAATAAATCCATGATCTAGCAACTCCTGTATCTGAGCCTTAAATTCTATAAGCTCCTTCAGTGCCATTCGGTAAGGGGCGATAGACATCAGAGCTGTACCAATAATCAACTCGATCCCAAACTCTACCTCTCGGTTCGGAGGCAATCCTGATAGTTCCCCTGAGAAAACTTCTAGAAAGTCCCTTATAGTACGAATGTCCTTAACCGAAGAGTCCACAGAATCCAAAACACTGATGTAAGCTAAGAATGCCTCACATACCTTTCTTATTAACTTCTCTGCTACCAATACAGATATCACATTACTCAGATAATTTCGTCGTTCCCCAATCACGACTATCTCATTATCTTCCTCAATTTTTAAAAAACCTTATTTTTAGCACAATCCAGACTCACATGATGTTTCACCAACCAATCCATGCCCAGGATTAAGTCAGGCTTCCTAAATGAAAGCTCCATCAAATCAGCCAGAAATATCGTCCCTTGGACCTCCAACGGAACGTCTCTAAATAGTTTACTAGCTCTATTAGACTGCCCTAACGGACTCACTACTAATATCTTACTAGAAGTGCTCTCATACGGGATCCCCAAAGTCTCAAACACAGTGCTAGCTACGTAAGAGTGTGTAGAGTCTATGTCTATCAATGCATAGTAAGGTACATTAAAGATTAAGAACGTACCCGTGATGACATCTAGAGCATCTCCATCCTCACGGTGATGTGCAACATAAACCATTGCAGGCTGCCTCACCTCAGTCGGCCCAGCACCTCTGCCCGATGCTCCCTACCCTCGGCCCATACCATTACCACCCCCAACTTGACCTCAGCCCCAAGGTGGTTACTGAACTACCCTTGGCGGCTGTGTATTCTCATTAACCGGAGCTTTCATCTTATTACTCCTTAGTGGAAAATCCTTAACTCGATGCCCAGTCGACCCACATCTAAGACAAGCCCCAGTAGCTCTCCAACATTAGCCCGGATGGCGTTTATTATAGTGCTGACACATCACCAGCCTAGCAGGTGCAATAGTAGGCCCAACTCTCAGGGGCCCATCAGTCTTGGCCTTTTTCTTAAGCCTCATCCCAGTGTTCGAAGGCTCAGAATCCCTCTTAGCCTTTCCTCTATCATGGTTCTAGTGCTCAGTGCGCTTTACCTCTTAGGTGATCTTCGCCTTTTCCACTAGAGCTGAGAAATCACACTTCCTCTGAGGAGCTATCAGAACTCGTAGGCTGTCACGGAGACCATCCTCAAACCGGATACAATGCTCATATTCAGTCGCCACCATGCCTCACGCATAATGGCCCAGTATCAAAAATTCGACCTCATACTCGACCACTGTACGGTCTCCTTAGGTGAGATTAAGGAACTCACGCCTCCTAGCATTAGTATAACTGACCCCCACATATTTACTCTGAAAGGCCGTCTTAAACAGATCCCATGTCAAAGCTCGGGCTAAGTGCCCTCATTAACCGTGAGCCACCACTGATGTGCCTCATCGCGAAGCAGTGATACGATCCCCTTAAATTTCTGCTCAGCAGTGAAATCCAGATCATCCATAATACGCTTTGTGGCCTCCATCCAGTACTTAGCCACGTTAGGAGCAACTCCAGCGATGCCCTTAAATACCTCAGCCCCATCGGAGTCATTCCATAACCGACCCATGGCTTCCAGATCCAGTATTGGGCCCAACGACCCTCTCCAAAATCTGAAGCATGGCTTAGGACAGTGCATCGTACCTAGCCGTACAATCATAAGATCCTGACCCAGTATGAGACATAGGCGATGCCGGTGTCTCACTAGTATCCATCACCGGTATAGTATTAGAAGCGAATGACTTAAGCTCGAGCCCCTCTACAGCCCCAACCTCGGCTTCTAGTACCCTGTCTACGAGTACCTCTTGTGCTCATCGTAGATATCGAATTAATCTGCATTAACAGTTTTATGCAGATTAGTTTACAGTTCCGATAATTATGAACAAATATTTTATGCAATACAGTATCAAAGTTTTCAGAGTCTATTTCCGCGAGAGAAAGAATAGTCTCACTACAGTTTCAGTTTACATTACCTAGAGTGTTTCAGTAGAGTCTTACCTAAGTAGTTTTATAGCATACAAACAGTGTTTTCACTTAATTTAATCAGAATTTCTAAGCATGCTTTCAACCAGTACATATAAGAGATTCAGTAACTTACTTAGATCAGTGCAGGAGACTCGGTGTACCACTTACTTATTATCAAGCATATTTCAAAATCATTTACAAACCATTTCTCAAAACCATACTTTAAAACCCAAATCACAGTCGAGTTTTGCAACCTAGCTTTGATACCATTAAATGTAACACCCCAAACCCGGCCTAGACGTTATGGCCGAATCTGGAGATGTCACATGAAAATATTTTCAAAAACCATTTGAATATAAAAGCTCGTTCAAATTATTATATTTATTTAAGTAAAAAAAAACCATGAATTAACTGATTTACTTAAATCCATTTTTTTTACGCGAAAGCTCTTAGTTAATTTAAAAAAAAAGTGCTTTTGTGGTGCTTACAGTTTAAAAATCCATAAGTATCTATTTAGAAACCCAAATAAAAATCAAAATCAGCCAGGTCTGGAATTACATAAATAACCTCAAAATAATCAAAAGTAGTAATGCAGTAAAATTGTGAAAATAAGATTGTATCTAGCAGTGATCACCATTGAGCCCTCCACTATACCGATCCATCTACTACTGGGGATTACCTGACAGATAAAACAATAAAAGGGTGAGTTTTTGCAAACTCAGTGTGTACATCCCACAGTAAAGCATGCATACAAATCAGATATCAGAAAATAGTTGTACTTCAGGCTTGAGCCCTTAACAGAATTGGTGTGAGTCTTGGCACACTTAGAATAGAATTAGATATAATCGGACCTTAGCCCATACGGATAATGTATGCATATCAGATCAGAAATAGAACATGCCCACCAACCCTGCACACAATCTCCGTCCAACCCTACACATCATGTAGGGATAAAATCAACCCACCCAGCCCTGCACACCAAGTATGGAGATATAATCAACCCATCTAACCCTAAGGTATCGTAAAACGACACATAACAGATATATGCAGCATAGCTACCAGATAACAGGCTAAAATCCTTTTAGATACTTCCTTTTCTTCATCAATAATCCCACCCCAATGCAATGCATCATACAATTGTGGCATGCTATTATGCAGAATAACAGATCATGCAGACATATCAAAACAGAATTAGTACACATGCTAATTATAACATGCTTTCACATATATCTCATTATTACATCACAGAATAGTGGTCTTGTAACACCCCAAACCCGACCTAGACGTTAGGGCCGAATCTGGCGTGTCACATTGAAGTGTTTTTCGAAAACCTTGTTTTCATTGAAAACCCTTCGTACTAGTTAAAACTTCTTGTCACTTGAACTTGAGTAAAACCTTAGTCTAAGTCAGTTTATTTCCTAAATGTGGTTTTCTGAAAAAAATATTCCCATTTAGAACATTGTTTGTTGCGGAAGCTTAATTTAAAATAATCAATTTATAAAAATGCGATGTTTAAAAAGATATTAAGTTGTAAGACCATTTCGAAAATGCTGTGGAAACGTAGAGCTTGAAAACATATTGTTTCCAAAAAAATCGAGTTCTACTTCTAACCGATATGGATCAAAATAACCAAAAACCTAAATTAAAATCTAGAGATTAAAAGAGGCCTTATACAACCCAAATTGAAAATTAAAGTACTTAAAAGTAAATGATCGTAAATGGAAAACAAAAGCAGTTGCGTGGCCATCTTCGAGTCCCTCGTAGCACCGATCCTCCTAACGCTGAAGTTTACCTGAAAAGGTTAATAAATGGGGTGAGGTTACGAAAACTCAATTTGCAATCCCCTACTATGAAGAGAACAGTCAGTCAGAGCAAACGCAGTAACAATCTGGGACTGAGCTCATTACATTATCACTATCAATTGAGCCTTAGCCCACTATAGCAGATAGTAACAGATGGGCCTTACCCCATTACAGACTCGAAAACAGAACCCTTGTAGGCCTAAGCCCAACACATTATTATTTGGGTCACAATCCAAAGCAGAATCAATTGGGCTTGACCCATATCAGAACAGAATCGAATGAATGATGTATGATGCATGTTATATGTTCACCCCATCCATCCCTACACTTGCCTCCATCCAACCTGCACTGACTGTGGGGGTAAAATCAACCCACCCATCCTTGCACTCCAAATGTTAGCATCGGTTGGGGCACTAACCAAAATCACAGCAATGCTGCTTGAAATTAAAATGGCCAGTAGCTATAAGCAGAATGGTTATAAACCATAAATAGGATGACATAGAGCCATAATAATATGCATGCCACAAAGCCATCGATAGTATGTGTGGCACAAAGCCATTAATGATGGTAACATATTCGGCACAAAGCCATCAATCACGGTAACATATTCGGCACAAAGCCATCAATTGGCACAAAGCCTTAATTAGGTTGGCATAGAGCCATGAACAGATTAAGTGGCTTAAAGCCATCGGTATGTCTACAGTCGTCTTAGGCGACCCGTACGGCTTTACTAGATCAATACAAATATACGGCTGTAACCCTTCAGTGGGTCCACAGTCGTCTCGCACGACCCGTGCGACCCTATCAGATCAGATCTTCCTCTGTACAATATCCCAACCCATGCAACATGTATGTAGTATGTCATGCCTATAATCAGTCATACAATCACATTCAAATAACTTATTTCATAGTCATACAATTACAGTCAAATTACACTACAAGGGTATTTCAGTAATTTTGCACTACAGGGGGTATTTTAGTAATTTTACAGTACAATGGTATTTCGGTAATTTTTTGACCTCCAAGGAGGTCTACAGTTGCCTCGAACGACTTCAGTAACACAAACAGTCATAAGAGTATAAATGGGCCCTGGGCCCATTGTCGGCCCAAGTAGGGCTCACATGCTCATTTGGCTTGCTAATTCCAGAATCAACCTTAGTCATGTAAACGACATAGCCAGGTCTAATATTTTCACATATCCATGACAAAGACTCATGTAGGCCCACGAGCCCATCTGGCCCACACTGCCCGCTTCGGCCCAAAATCAGCCTAAGCCTATGAGGTCGCTCACAGTGGCTTCTACTATCGCATTGGATTTTCTACACGTGCGTTCGCACGCTCGTATGGCAACCATTACAAAACTTTTGGCCTTTCAGCATTTTAACTTTTCGGCATTTTGGCATTTCGTCGTTCTACGATCTATTAACGTGAGTACACACTTTCAGCTTTTCAGCCAATCATTAAATATAGCACACAGTTACACACCTAATCACGTAGAGTACTAGGAATTCCTGAGCGTCGGAACCTATTCAAACAAAACATTCAGTTAATCACTTATCAAATACTGATAGAAAAACTCTTAACAACCACTTAACTGAGAGATTGACCACCACTTGCCTTGACTAGATCGGTCGACTACGATTTGCCTACTTGATCCATCACTTCCGCATCTTGGCGAAAAGTCTCGAACCACCGACACCTTACGTCGCTTAAACTTCGGGGCACTCTTCTCAAACTGATTACCACTTGCCACATTTTCTAAATCTTTACTCATCGAGAGTTTCTTGGTTAGGAATCCTCGCAAAAACAACACACTAGTAGAAGAACACAGAGATAATCGCCTAAGAAAAGAAGGAAGTGAAAAAAAAAGAAACAAAAGAAGGTCATGAGCAGTTAAAAGAAAAGGAGAAGAGAAGAAGTATGAAGGTAAGAGATGGATAGAGGTTCGGCTGAAAGTGTGAACAGATTGGGGAGAATCAAGAGAGGTATTCGATCAAATCAGAGATGAAAGATCAAAGGAAAGAAAAACAACAGAAGATTGAGAATCAAAATTGGAAGATTTGGCTTGGCAGAAAATCGATTAAAGAATGGGTGAGTAGGGAATTTGAAGAACATAAAGAAACATTATTTTATCTTGGAGAAAGAAGCAATCGGTTTTGGAGAAAAGGAGCAATCGGTTTTGAAGAAAAAAATCAAAAAGTGAAAATGAGAGAAACGCAAAAACAGAGCAACTAAGTGAAAAGTAAATTGGCACTTCGGGATTTTGGAGTAAAAGAAAATAATAATAATAAATGACCAAAATGAATTCCCCCTAAAAAAGAAAACCACATTCGGCACCACTCAAATAAAAAACCTCAAGAGCTCTATTTTGCCGAAAGCACACCACTCAAGATCCCCTTAGCCGAATTCATTCACCTCAAAAACTGAATTTCCCCCAAACCAAGAGACCAGATTCGGCACACTCTCCTTCAACAATTCAAATTCCTTAATTCTCTCCACAAACCTCCCCCCTTATCCCTCCAAGATATGCTCCTTGATCCACTCCCTTAAATCACTCAACCTTCAGTTCAAATTCCCTTGAAATACTCATGACCAAGTCATCCACAGAGTCTCAGTCCAGCTCCACCTCTCTCACCTCATGGAAACAAAATAATTACCTTGCATACAATGGGGTTTGAACCTCAGCTCTCCCTATTTGCCCAAACGCCACTTGCCACCAAGCCACAAGGCTTTTTGTAACACACTTTAACCTTAATTATTCTTAAACCCTACAACTTACATCCAGGGTTTAATTCACTTAAAACCAAAAATATTACTGAAGCCCAAGTTTGAATCTAGGACTTCTCCAATACCTCTCAGGACCTTAACCACTAAAGCAGGCATACTTTTGTGTTATTCACTTGTACAACTAAATTCCAATTCCTCCGATATGCGAAACCCATTTCTTCTAGGCCCAAAATTTTAGGCGTTACAGGTCTAAGTAACGCTTACCAACCCTACAATAGGTCACAGTCAACTTGGGTGACCCGTGCAACCTTACAAAATAATTTAGGAAAATGGGCTCACACACCCATATGGTCTAACCGTGTGGGCCCACACGCTCGTGGCCCACACGGCCCAATTGGCCTAGCCCGTGCCTTGTACATGGCCTCGCCAGCGTCACACGACCGTGTTTGTCGTGCCTGTGTCGAGTGCACATGACCTGGTTCGTCAATCACACGGCTGTGTATCGCCACACGGCCTCCACACGGGTAGTCCACATGTCTGTGTGGGATTGACAGTAAGCTTTTCGACTTTCACCAAAACGTGGTTTCAATGCAATCGGAGTACACAACTGGTTTGTTTTCGCTCCTAATGCACTCCTGTGATTGTAGAACCTAATATTCATCAACAATATACCAATTAAGTCTCTTAAGAAATTATTTTATCGAAAACCTTAACGCTAAAACTCATAAAGCACATTACCTTCAGTCGATCAAACGAGATTTCGTATACTTAGAACGTTAATCAGAGCTCTCCAGCACTTTGATTATCACCTAAACACAAACTGAAACTCCCAATAAGTGAAAGATTCACCATTCCAAAATAATAACACACTACCTCACTTTCCTAAAATGCGAATGGAGAATCCAAACACTAGATTATCGAGACTAAACGGCAAAAGAAGACAATAGAAAATGGGAAAAATAAGAAAAATTGGCAGCAATATAGAATGGGGAGAAGGAAGAAGAATAGCTAAATTTTTGCCAAAAAGAAAACAGATTAACCGCAACTGATAACCCCCTAATCCATATTCCTTAATTCTCTCCACTGAACACTCCATTACCAGGTTTTTACTCGAATACAAACACTAGCCATCTGAACAGCAAAAATTAACCCCCTTATTGCGCACGCTAGGATTCAAACCTTAGTCCTCAAGTAACACTAACACTCTCTCAACCACTAGACCAGTAGGCTCATTCTATTAAGCTTTTTCAAATGAACTCTTTTAAGCCTACTAACCAAAAGTAAGACTTTATTCAAATAAAAGCCAAAATTTAGCCCAAGTCCTGACTTGAACCTAGGACCTCCCCAACACACCCAGATCACATAACCACTAAAACAAACATATATTTGTGTCAATTATTGCAGAAACACATTCAGAAAATTTTCATGCCACAAATTCACAAAAGCTGGAATTAAGGAAAATTTGGGGAGTTACAAGCATTCATTTTTTTTACCAAATGATATTTTGTTATCTTCTCTTAGAGCAATCGAAGGTATTTTTCAAAAGATTATTGATAGAGATCTCACTTCGTATAGACTTCCTCTACACGCAACCTCTTAACATTTTTCCTAGAATGGTCATTTACAGATACAATTCACTAGTGGATACTCACTATTTACACTCACATTTTGGTGAATTCCCACGCTGAGTTTGATACTATCAGTCTACCAAGTAGATCATATCAAGTTTAAATCCCAACACATGTTCAAACTAATTCAGAACTATCCAAATCATTCAGAAAGATTCTAATCACCTTTGTTACAAAACATAAGAACACTTAGTTGATAAACAACTTAGATTCCATAAAATCCCTAAATAATAAATGATACTATTCAGATATGACAGATACCAGATAACTCGTATTTCAACATTACATAGCGCAACATACTTGACTAATAGACACTTATATTTTTCATACTACGAATATGCCTGTATTTTAAATTGACAGATTATCATGGCAAATGCCCTCTTTGAACAAACAGATAAACATTTCTTTTCAAGAAACTTCCCTTAAAACTTATTCAATTACATCATAGAACTAATCTAACCAAATTACTTTTAGATGTATCATATCCTTATCATATCAGAGAACTCTTAGAAGTTATATAAAATTTTCCATAAGGGTGGAAAACCAAATTCTACCACATAGACATCATCGAATACGTCAATAAGACGATACAAAACTTGTCATAAAGGCTATATTGAATACACCACAAGGGTCTAGCAGATCACACCATACATGCAACATACAAAATCACATGTTTATTATCCCGACGAACTTTCACAGAATGTGCCATGGGTTTCTCCCTCATGGATTTATACATAACTTCATGAGGTGATTTGCCTGTCTGGTTTACATATTACCAAAGACATCACCATGCTATGCCATGGGTCTCAGCCATATGGGCTTACACATCCCCATGTTGTGATATGCTAGTCCAGTCTTCATCTTACTAGAGGCATCACCATGAGTGTTTTTGTATCACACATTACTATAGGCTTAACGCCCCAAAATTTATATAATTGATTTCGTGCATTTGTAACACAAATATTTGTCTGCTTCAGTAGTTAGGTGTTTTGGGACTATCTGAGAAATTTTGGGTTCAAGCATTAGCCTGAGCAAAATTTTTGTTTTAATTAAGTTAAGCCATGCTCTGTTCAGTAGGCTTAAGTTTAAATGTTGGTAAATTTATATCAGGATGGGCTTGTTGGTTTGGTGGTTAAGTAGAGTGGCAGAGTGTTGGTGGTCGTGTGTTCGAGTCGTTACTTAGGCACTATTTTTGCTGCTAATGCCGTGGGAGTGGTTGAGATGGATTTGGATACTGAGTAGTTGCAACAAATATGGTTTAGTGGGATTAAATCAGGGGAATAGAGAGTTACCCAAATATTCTGCACTCTCTGTCAAAATTCTCTGCAAAAATTCCCCTCTCCATCTTCTTTTTCTTTTTGGTTTCTACCGACTTTTCCCCTAGTTGCTACCATTTTTGCCTCTTTTTTTTGCTGCCCAAAGTATTATTTTCTCGCCTCTCCTCTTCTCAATTTCTTTGCCACTCGTTTCCGTGCCGTTTTTCTTTTGGTTACGATTGTTCGGTAAGTATAGTTTTGATTGACTGTAATTGTGTTTTGAGCAAGTGCTAATAAGGATTTTGGTTGGTGATTAAAAGTTAATCGAAGGACCAACTATCATTCTTGAACGAGTTAAGCGTGTAGAGGTCACCATTTTTTATTGAAGGTAAGGTTGTTGACTTTTCTCGAGAGTTGTCTATTCGTAACAATTCAATTTAAGTGACTAAAATTAGACTTCTTATTGTCAATTATAGGTTCTGGAGTGCTCAGGAGTGTTTACACGTCGAAATTAAACTAGGTGTGTACTCTGATTGCACAGAAAATGAGATTTGATGAAAGCCGAAAGGCATTCTGTTATCGTCACACGGGCGTGTGGGTTACCCGTGTGGTAGGCCGTGTGGTAGTACATAGCCATGTGATTAACAAACCAGGCCGTGCACGCGTGACATGGGCACATGGCATGGCTGTGTGATGGCCCGGGAGTCCGTGTGTAAGACAATGGCTTGGCTAATAAGGCTGTGTGGGCCACACAGGCGTGTGGAATCCTGGGCTAGGCCATGTGATCCATACTGCCAAGGCCAATTTGGGCCATGGAGGCCACAAAGTAGGCCACATGGGCGTGTGAGCCAATTTTTTTTGGAATGAACTGTAAGGTTGCACGGGTCACCCAAGTCAACTATGACCTATCGTAGGATCGGTAAGCATTACGTAGACCCCTAATTATGTAATCTGATACTGATGTTCTGTAACGCCCCTAACCCCTATCCGACGCCGGATTAGGGTTACAGAGTATCTCAGACCAGAAGACAGACCAGACAGATCACACATTAACGAGCACACAGAGAAACATATTTACGTTAATTACACAAAGAAGTGTCTATCTCGAGATCTAGGTACTTATTCGATAACTCAACTTATTCTATACCTTTCATCACTAAAAACATACATAATGTATACCTACTAAGGAACTTAACACATACTAGATTAGTTCATTCATTTTTTTTTTTTAAAGCCCACATTACAAAGTTTCGATCGAAATCTACACATGCATTTGAATGGCTTACTAAAATCATTCAATCCACAAGGTTGGAGATGTTCCTTCCCTAACCGAATATCCTATGAATTTATAAGCTAAAATTTTGTTAAATTTCCACGTTACTAAACGCAAGCATTCATAGACGATTCAACCCCAACCAAATATGATAAAGATGTTCATTCAGCAAGGCATAATTCCGCACCGGAATATAAAACATAAACTGTTACAAAATAATGTAAGGTACGCATATAAGTATAGATGAGCTATGTTTATATAATACTTATGTTCTCATCATATACTAGCCGCATTCTCGTGGCAATATGTACAAAGGTTCAAAACCATAAGAACACAAATTTAAGTATAGCTATTACATGCCATTTATACCCAAAAAAAATTTCTAAACGGTACCAAATTAGGATTGATAGGTGTGATGACTTCAAATGATCAGCTCTGAGCTTCAACGCAAAACCTTAATCTAAAACAAAATGGATGAACACCCGAAATGAGCCGATTACTCAGTAAGCCTTAAGCAATAGAACGAAACAATAATTTGGATAGAAAGGTTTTAAAACTGATAAAGTAAATGTTTGAGCAATGATTAGAGAACATTAGAAAAATATATGCATACATATAATTATATACAAAATCATCCTTGATTGACATTTATAATCTTACTCATTCCTCCTTTCCCATTTGAGGCTCCAACAACTAATTTGTAGCCTTTTTGTCCATTATCAAGTCACAATTTAACTAATCATATGCTTATAACTTCAACATCTAACATAATTTCAAGTGTCATGTATATTGCATTACTTACACTTGCCTCATTCGTACCTCAAAGAGTTTATGCTCATATGCTCATTCCGCACACACAGTGCCAAAGGACCGATATCGCACACATAGTGCTCGGTTAACAATTTCGCACACACAGTGCCTTTCCGCAATCACACACATAGTGCCTTACTCCTTCGCACACATAGTGCTGTAATAATACGCACACTTAGTGCCAAGCTTCCCTTATATTTTAAGCTCAATCCCATACATCAAAATCACATCTAGAAGATATAATAAAATCATGGAACTCACCCTGTCCATTCGGCAATTGTAGCAACATATAACCATATGTCCTTAGCAATTTCGTAAGTTACATTTGCATATAATATCGAGCAAAAATTCAATTGCTTAAAGACTTACCTCCTTTAGGAAGAACAACTTTGACTAGCTATTCAACCACCTTTGCCTTTCCTTTATCCGTACTTTGCTCCTTGTGATCTTAGCAAATTAAACAAATAAACCAATTCAATGCCTTTTTTAGTTACTTAACTCGAATTATGCTTAATTCTCAAAGAAATTCACATACACATGTGATCGGCAATTCATTACAAGCTCACAAAACCACATCCTTTTTAGTTTAACAATTATATGCAAATTTATATACATTCAAGTGCACAAGAGTACACATCACTATGGCACTTCATTCATGTTGGAAATACAATCAAAAGTACATGTGTTCTTACTAAGATATGATATATTTGAAATCGAACTCTCAAGGTAAATTCCTTTTATTCACATTCGACCATATCCCCATAAAAGTATAACCCACAATTATGCACATTTAACTCACTTATCAATTTGTTTTAGTCCCATTCTGTAACTAAGCACACACACGCATATGAACATATAGGCCAATTACCCCTTATTCCACATTATTAAACATTAACTAGTTCCAACCTCACCTTTCATGCATTAATAATTCGAGACATCATACTCTCCATTTTGACATTTCACTATCCTAGCCGAAACTAATGTGCTTCATTCCCAAAATTTACAAATGGTTCGGTCAAAACAAAATGAGAAGCTCACATCATTCATTTAACACCTATTATTACCAATTCCTCAACTAATTAGACCACCTATCATGCTAGGAACCAAAATGTCAAACAAAACTCACAAAACACCCTTAGCCGAATACCCCTAAGGTTCGGCATTTCATTCTAACCAAAATTTCTAAATTCAACTCAATCCTATATGAAAGTAACACCATAAGATTTATTTAATAGGTACTTATAAGTTCATAGCTCCAACAATACAGCCCTTAGCAAAATAACCATGGCCGAAAGCTTTAAACTCCCAAAGCTCAAAGAATTCAATAATGGGCATAGTAAAGAGTCTCATAACCAGCTTAATTCCATAGAAATCAAAGAAAATTATCAAAGAAACATACCTATTTCAATGTACTTCCTAGCCAAATGGTGTGAACTTTCTTCTCCTATTTTCTTCCTTAGTTTCGGCCAACAAGAGGAACAAGAAGAACACTTTGTTCTTTCCACCCTAAATTATTATTATAATTTTTATTTTATGACAACCTTTCATTAAATCCCTTTATTTTTATTATTTAACTAACATAAACAAATCACCACATGCCAAAATGAATCATTGCCGTGCACTATCTCAAAATTTGTCAAATTGACATGCAAATCCTTCCTTTATAACTCATGCATTAATTAGTCATTCTTTTTCTTCCCATCCTATTATTAGATTTTAGCACATAAGTCCTTAATCGAAATTCCACCTACTAATGACATAATTAAGCATACAATTTTTACACATGCAAAATCACACACATAAAAATCCTAAGATTCAACATTTACTTATTTTCGCGACTCGGTTTAGTGGTTTCGAAACCACTTCCCGACTAGGGTCGGAATAGGGCTGTTACATGTTCGTATTAGCATGTTACTCATAGCATGTATATTTGTACTGTTCTAATTACAAATGTTTGTCTGTTAATCTGCGTTATAGCATGCCATGTTTGTATGATGCATTGCATCGATATGGGATTGATGAAGTTGAAGGAAGTATCTGAAGGGCTTCTAAAGCCTGTTATCTGGCAGCTAAGCTGCATATTTCTGATTTGTGCTGCATTTCGGTATTATATGATGTGTAGGGATGGAAGGGTCGAATGGTGTGTTGGGTTGGACGAAGTTGGTGTGCAGGGCTGGTAGGCATGATTCTGTTATTCTGATCTGTTATGCATGTTATGTCTGAGATGGGCTAAGACTTAGTTTGTATCTGATTCTGTTTCTGAGTGGGCTAAGGCCCACACCGATTCTATAAAAGGCTCAGTGCTGCATTATGTGTAAATTATGATTGTTTTCTGATATATGTCTGTATGTATGCTGTCTGTGGGGATTTATACACTGAGTTTGTGAAAACTCACCCTTTATCTATTTTATCTGTTTAGGTAATCCCCAACAGTAGGCGGATCAGTACAATGGAGGGCTCGATGGTAACCACGGCCACATTCATCTCAGTTTATGTTTTAAATACTTTTACTACTTTATTCATTATTTTTTTGGGAATTTTTGGTGTAATATCTGGACTTGGACTTTCTGTTTTAATTTAGGGATTTTGAACTATTGATTTAAATATATAAATTGCAACGCAACATGTATAATTTTTCTTAAAAGTAAACTGAGGTTTTACTTAAATAAAAACGGTTTCTAAAGTGATCAGGTTTCAAAAGCTTCCGCGTAAAAGAAATGTTTTCAAGCGAATCAATCAACACACATTTTCTGAACTAAGTGAGGTAATAATAATTAGATCGGTTTTAAGGTTAACACGTTTTCAAAAACACTCTCGTGTGACATTGCCAGATTTGACCATAACGTCTAGGCCGGGTTTGGGGTGTTACAATGGGTCTCAACTATATGGTCTTACACTTATTTCATATCGTGATCCGCTAGTTTAGTTAGCAATATATCTACCTTACCAGAGGCATCACAAAGGGACGTTTTACTCTGGATTTACTTGTCCAAATTTGTTCATACACCTGAATGATTCGTATTTTCCCATATCATACTTTACCTGCATACTTACCACTCAACTTCTTATTCAATCAGTACTTTATACATGCCATCAACACATGTATAGCATCATTACTATGCTTCATACACTTACTAGACTATCTAAGATATCATCATCATTTATATATATACCATTTCTTGAATAATTCACATGTAAGAGCCAAGAAAGAAACTCACCTAAATTGTAGCTCGAAGCTCTAGACTCAAATATCCTTCTCGAACCAACAACAATAATTGCTTACAAAACATGAAACCAACATTACAAACGCATTTACAAAGAAATTTCTAACATTCCAATTACAGACGATCCCCACGCAAGGTCTCTTATTCAAAATCTATGATTCATAAGCTTCTTAATAGTCTTATTCTTTCAAAAGTTTAACATGCAGAGTTATCAAACTTACCAAGAGATAGAACATCTACTAATTAACTTAAAACTCTAACTTCCATCTTACCAAAGAAGAAAGGGACTTATAAGTTTGAGAAGAATAACAAAAAAGATAGATTTTTTAGGGAAGAAAACCTTGTAGATGAACCCTTCTCACTATACATATACCCTCAGTTCCCACTAGTGGAACTTGACAGGTGTTAAATGTGTCTAGAGTTTGTCCTAACAAATGACCTACTAGGTCCGATAGATATATAAATGAAAATACTATACAAATGATGTTTGAATAGTCAATCCAGTTGCCTCCTAACCAGATCACAATACAAAACCCAACTAGCACAGTACTCACGCAAATTGGGCGTACTATGCATTTGGCAGTAACTCGCACCATGTTTACTTTTTGCTTGGTACATTCTTTTCTTGGATAGAAGAGTAACTTGAAATAAAATCTTAAATTACTTATACAGTGAGTACTATAAGCCAACTGTTAGTCACCAAAAGACTATGAATGAGCGGACTACACTATGCCAAATAAATATTTTCATAATTACATGCCTTATTCTGTGATCCGTCAGACTTGGGGGTGTGACAAAATAATAGAAATCTATTTTAATAGAAAAACGAACTTCTAGTCTAACTAGGAGTAGGAGGGGTAGCAACCATAGTTAAAAAAGCTAGGGTTTGTCATCCTTTGCTTTAAACATGAGTGGTTTTTAGGCCTCCCATATCAAGTCAAATTATAAGTACTTTTTGGACTTTTCACCCAATAATTTATAATTCAATCCAACACGATATTTATTTTTCTATTTCCCAAAATAAACATATGAAATTTATTTAAATTAATTAATTTCTCAATTAAATAATTTTCTCAACCCAATTTTGATTCCGTTAAAATCATGACGATTTTACCGTAAAAGAATTTATGAGAAAATATATTTAATATTTCTACATTCAATGGATTCACTATGACCTATTAATTTATTTTCATCTTCTGACTTCAATTAATTAATTAATTAATGATTCAAAAAAATATAAATTATTTATTCAAGTCATTTCCATTTAGAGAAAACTACATTTATTTCTAAATGTTTCTCATTTCTCTAACTTTACCATTTTTGTTCATTTGATTTAACATGCAATTCATTTCTTGTTTCAACGAGCTAGCGGAGGGACTGATTGGATATATGCGATTTAGGCTCAAATGATTTATAATTAAGTTCAAACTTTTTTCCTATTAATTATAAACTCATTTAGTCACGAAGTCATTCCACTATGGTATCGTGATTGAGCTCTCCCTAATAACATACCATTACGAAAACAACTTAATCAGTGCTTATCCAACGACCTTGTTGTAAGTGTGTTACCCTCACAGGATATCATTAATATTGTTGGGATAAATACATTCTCCCAATATGATTTTATTTTATCTCATGGTAACCATTACATCTTCCTTTATGAAAAGTCAATTGCTCTCAAATAACAATTAACTCATTCATCACAAAGACGAACGACTCGTGGTCACGTTTACTTTTCATCTACCATGTAATGCCAATGAGAGGATACCATTTACTCATATCTCAGGATATGAATTTCACTGTTATGAATGACGCGACATGCTGTAGAAGTTGTATACCTAACGCACTAGCTTTTGGTTCCTTATATATTTGATCTCAGGCTTTTACTTACATCAAAGTATGTGACTCACGCATACATAGTTCATCATATCCAATTAAGATTAATGTATGCCACACTTTGAACGTCACAATTGAATAAATCCATAAACGGACTTAGGATCTATTCTTATTGGGTCCAGTCCAATGTATTGTTAGTCCAATCAGTCACATATATGTCTCTATCTTTTGTGAGTCATTGGTTCTGATGCCCAAGACAAGGCATCTCCCCAATTGGACTTGATAGAAGACATATTAGTCTTTCAATAAGTTTTCTCATTTGTGATTAGACTAAGGACTTATCTAGATTCATTTACTAATATAAGTTGTCTTTTCGTAGTATTAATTTAAACATTAAACAACCAATGAGTCAATATTTGCTTCTATTTTGCTTTGCATGTAAAAACCACATGAGCACAATTATACAAAGTATATTAATGTAATCCATGAATTGTTTTATTAGCCAATTTGTTTAAAAAAATTACAAGTTTACAAACAAATATACTATATTCAAGGCACTAGATTTAACACCATTGCCGTCAACCACCGCCATTAGCCTTCGCCACTGGCCATTGTCGTCAAACATCACCATCGAACCATCAACAACCTCCTGCTGCTAGACTGCCATTGGTCTACTGCCAGATTAGTTAGGTCTGGTTATGTAATCTCGATTAGCCTAGATGCATCTCAGTTCTCTAGATTCTACTGAAAAATATAGGTTACATAGGTTCTATGTTAGTTTCTAGCTCATATAATTTATTCTAAAATAATAAAATTAAAACCTACATAGAGATAATAGTCCAAGATTTAATTTATACATACCTAAGAAATTAATAAAATTACATTCTAAACAATTTAGGCAAAAATTACTTTATCATACATAATAATAAAATAATAACATGCATTCATTCGCATACATTTCCCTAAACATGCATATAATTATAAGAATGTCACATCTTATGAAAATTAATCACACATGAATAAGAGATAAAAATTTTAGTATCGGTTTATACTATAAACATATCACAACCTAGCTTTGATACTAATTGTTAGAAAAAAAAATTTGGTTTGAAAAATGATTCTCTTGTATAACAAAAAATTAAAAATTTTCAAATCAAGGCAATTTGGGATATTTATAACAATAAACCCTTCACCGAAATCACACCTGTGTTTTTGACTAAATAGATCCTTATTGTTCTCGACTTTCAATCGGATGACATTCTCTGTTATTCTTGTACCACAAACTTCTTTGAGTGTGGGCTCGAACAAATTTGAATCAAACATAGAGCCATAAATTATTTACTTTACTTTCAATAGGAAAACAAATCTCTCTTCAATAAAAACCACTAAAATTGTTATTCCAAAAAATAGAATTTATACTTAGAAAATAAATTCTCGCTATTTTTGGGTAGAATAACAATATCTCAAAGTTGTGTGTATTTAACTCTATTGATGCCATCTATTTATAGGGAGAAAAAGTGGAACCCTTATTGAATTAGTAGAAGTCTATTTCAATAGAAAAACTAAATCCTAATCTAACTAGGATTAGGGGGCGGCAACCCTAGTAAAATAAACTAGGGTTTGTTGTCCCATGTATCAACATGGCTTTTAGACTTCTCTTATATTGAGTCCAATTATAAGTACCTCTTCAATTTTTAACTTAGTATTTTATAATTCAATTCAACTTGATACTTATTTTTCTATTTCCTGAAATAAACATCATAAATTAATTTAAATTAATTAATTTCTCAACCCGATTCTAATTCTGTTAAACCCATGACGACTTTACTGTAAAAGAATTTATGAGAAATATTTTTAATTTCTATATTCAATGTATTCATAATGACCAATTAATTTAATTTCATTTTCAAACTTCAATTATTTAATTAAATAATAATTTGAAAAACTTAAATTGATTCTCAGACCATTCCATACTTAGTAAGAAACCACATTAAATTCCGGATGTAACTCATTTCTCTAACTTTATCATTTCTATCCATTTCTATTAATTTAATTTTCCATGCAATTCAATTCTAGTTTTAATGAGCTAGTAGATGGGCTGATTGAACATATATAATTAGGACTCAAATAATTTGTAATTAAGTTCCAGATTTTAGCATATTAATTATAAACTCATTTAGTCATGAGGTCATTTCACTATAGTATCATGACTAAACTCTCCCTAATAACATACCATTACGAAAATTACACGATTAGTGCTCGTCCAATGACCTCGTCATAAGTGTGTTACCTCATATGACATCCTTAATCTCTTTGGGATAAATTCATTCTCCTAATATGATCCTATTTTATCTCATGGTAATCATTACGTCTTCCTTCATGAAAAGTCAATTACTCTAAAATAACAATTAAGTCATTCATCACAAAGACGAATGACTACGACCACATTTACTTTTCATCTACCATGTAATGCCAATGAGATGATACCATTTACTCATATCTCAGGCTATGAATTCCACTGATATGAATGATGTCACATACTCCAGAAGTTGTATACGTAATGCACCAACTTTCAGTTCCTTATCTATTTGAACTCAGGCTTTTACTTACATCAAAGTATACAAGTCACACATGCATAGTCCATCATCCACTTAGTATTAAGGTATACCACACTATGGACATCACAAGTGAATAAATCCATAAATGGATTCAGGATCTATTCTACTTGAGCCCTGTCCGATGTATTGTGATCCAGTCAATCACATCTATGTCTCTATCTTCTAGGAGTCATCCGCTCCGATACCTAAGACAAAGCATCTCCCTAATTGGACTTGATAGATGACATATTAGTCTTTCAATCGGTTTGCTCATTTCCAATTAGACTAAGGACATGTTTAGGTTTGTCTACTAATATAAGTTGTCTTTTTGCATTACAATCTGACCACGTAATACAACTTAGTATTAGTTAAACTTTAGACTACTATTGAACTAATATTTGCTTTCATTTTGCTTTGCACGCAAAAACCATGGAGGGAAATATACAAAGGGTATTAATGTAATTCATGAATAATTTTATTAACCAATCTGTTTGAAAAAAAAAATACAAGTCTACATAGACAAAAATACTACATTCAGGGCACCAGATCCAACATAGCATGCAAACTATACCCGACTCTGCCCGAGACTATTAATAGGGTAACCAATGTTTCAAACACATATATATCACCACATCTTTCACAAGTTACCAACCATGTAATACTTACCAAATTCATGAGACAAGTAAAATCATTATCTTAATCAAGCTCATTTGTAACAAGTTATATAGATATATGTATATGTATTGAATTCAAATCATAGAAACAAAAATTGTATTAGCTATTCATCCAAAGCTCTTGCCTTTCCTTTCTCTCGAAAAGGCCCAATGTTGTCTTTAGCTACAAATGATAATTCAAGCATAGAAATAATATTAGTTTTCACCTAATAACATGGAAAGCACATGATCAAACATAGTTTACATTTTGTTCATTTTAGTCTTTATATCTAAAATATTCATATCTTTCAATATTTAACATTGAATTAAAATCAAATTTCATATTCTTTTCATTAGGGACCTTGTATTTCTAATCTTTAGTATAATTTCTTTACACCTTTCAATTTATACAATTTAGACCCTTATGTCCCAAAATTAACTATCAAGCTTAGTTAATTTCTAATAAATTCCATCACTTTTTACAAACTTCTAACTTAGTTCTAACATGCTCAAAACTCATACTTCAATAAAAATAAATAATTAGTCAAATTAAATTATATCATAACAACAAATAGAGAAAAAAAAAAAAAAAACAGTTAGCATGTTTCGAATATCATAACTACAACCATGCATTTTCAAAACTCACAACAAGACAACAAACTTGAAACCCCTATAATCAGTATCGTAAAAGTCTCAAATTGAGTCCCAAAAATCAATTTTCAAACTAATTAAAAAAACTCTAAACTCTAAATCGAAATAGGATTTTATTAGAATATTATTTTATAGCGGGAAGTGAAGCCAACCAACAAAGGTGAGTAGCATCACAGGTGAATAGGTTAGAAGTAAAACACCAACAAAACAACTAAAAGGAATTTGAAAAAGTCAAATTTTGTGAGAACCATTTTTGTAAAAAAAAAAAAAAGAACTTTACAAATTGCAAAAATAAAATGAATGAGACAATGAACATTCCAGAGATAAAAAGGATTTATATTCTTTTTTCAATGATAAACTTTAAGGATTTAATGTTAGAAATATATTTCTGTAAAACAAAACAGTTAGTAATGACAGAAAATTAAATTAAATGCAAATAAAATAACAATTATTATGTTGTGGAAGAATCACTGTATTAAAAACTTTTAAAAATATTTATTTTCTTTCTTCAATTTAGATTCTCATTTGAGAAAGCTTTTGCTTTTTTCTTATTGATAAAAAGGTTTAATGAAAACAATCAAGTTAAATGAATATAATAACTATATTCAATTGTTAACAAATTAAAAAAAAAAAAGATTTTCCACATATGAAAATAAAACTAAAAATAAAGTCACATGTTAATCATTCGTTGCCTCGTTATGTCACCTCACGTTGTTAAGTTATTGAGGTAATATGTGTAACTTTTGTGAAGTTGAAATAGGTCCAAAAAATATATAACCAAATTAAAAAAAGATTGTATATATTAAGTCATCTATAAATTATATATAAAAGGACCGAATGACTTTCCTTCTATTGGTAAAAGGCACCTCATGGTGCGCTCCTCCATCTTTTTAACATAATAGATTAGTGGTTAAATTTTATTCTTGGTCCTTCTATTGCATTTAAATTTATAATTTAATATTTATACTTTAATTTTGTCCCTATCTTTTTATAACAAATAATTAATTTGTTAACTTTTTTATTAAAATATTACATGGTTAGTTATAATTTAAATGTTTCAGAGTCTTAAAGACTGAAAAGTAACTTCTCATTTATTTTGAGTTTGCCATTAGTTTTTCTTACATTACGAGATAATTTTCAAATTTTAAATTTGACTCTTATACTATACTAAAACTTGAGATTTAATATATATATATATATATATATAATTATTTATATAATTTGGTTTCTCTCTTTTATAATATCATTAGTTAATCTCAGTAGTTGATATTGTTAATTATTTCAAAAAAATATTGATATCAATTTTTCCTAAGAACACTACAAAAAATATTTTATCATGATGAGTTCAAACGAGTGTTTTTAAGAAAAAAAATCCAAATTGGTATTTTCAACATTATGTTTATTGTTGCATGACTACCAAGTGAATATACATATTTTTTAATTTAAGAAATGTCACTCTAGTAAATTTAATAGAAGAATTTTAATTGTGATAACAATTGGATTTGAATTTTTACATTCAAAAAGTAGAGGGATTAAATTCCTGAAAATAAAAGTAGGGACTAAATTTTAAATGTACTAAGTGTATGAAGATTTAGAATATATTTTAACCTTCAAATTTTACTCCATAATTTGATATAAAGAAATAATCAACTCAACATGTATGGAACTATAATAATGTACATTATATGAAAGTTAAAATAAATAAAAGAATGGCTTAATGACAAATTTGCCCACCAACATTTACATGTTTTGTCAAAATGGCCCTAATTGTATTTTTGAGCCTTTTTTTCCCATAAACCTTTATTCTTTTTCTCAAATTACTTTTTTTAACAGATTTGATGAAAATACCGTTAAAAAAGTTAATTGAATGATGAAGAATTTCATATGTGGAGTATTTTTAATGAGAGATAATTTATTACTTTAAATAACCCAATAAAATAATTACATGTGGAAAATAATAAAATAAATAAATAATTCATGAAGTAAAAAAATAACTCTTAATTTAAAGAAAATAAATGTAATTATCTTTTTAAACCTCTCTCAATAAATAAATGTATGCATTCATTTTGAAACCTTTTTTAGATAAGTACGCTTATTTTCTTTAAATTAAGAGTTATTTTTTTAATTTCATGTATTTTATTTTTTTTCACATTTAATTATCTTATTGGGTTACCTATGTAATAAATTACATATCATTAAAAATATTCCACATCATCCTGTTAACTTTTTTAATGGTACTTTCACCAAATCTATTAAAAAAATAATTTGAAAAAAAAAAGGAATAAAAGTTGATGGCCAAAAAGAGCTCAAAAATACAATTAGGACCATTTTAACAAAACATGTAAACGTTAATAGCCAAATTTTTCATTAAGCCTAAAAGAGTTACAAACTCAAGTTCAACTAATAAATACATGACTTGAAAGATACCAATAATTGAATTTTTTGACACCAATATAGTATAAAAGAGTGAGATTTCTACAAAAGAGAAAATTTGAGAGTTCAAATAAGAAAATTTTGTTGATTCATTTGTTGATCTAATTGATATATATGTGATTAAATTAGTATCGTGCATCAAAATAAACTATAAGACAATCCTTGTGCCCATCTATTTGTTTTCATATACTTGGCACAATACATACATAATATAGGGGATGTTGGGGATCGACCCGATTAAGTAACGAACAAGTAAAAATAGCAGAAGAAATTGAGAAATTGAACACATAAATTTAATGTGGAAAACCCCCTTAAAAGAGGATAAAAAACCACGGGCAAATATAATTTTACTATAATGGAAAAAGAACGAAGAATACAAAAGATGAATATAAAAACTAAACCTTGAAACTTGAAAACAAAGAACCCTCAAAACGTAAATACAAAATTCTCCAAAAGTGTTATGAGTTCTAATATTTTAATGAGTATGTTCTCTAAGGTTGTAAAAGAGCCTATTTATAGGCTAAATTCATAGTCAAATAAATTATGCTAATAAATGCTAAATATATTATACTAATAAATACTAAATCTTCTAGAAATAAAATATATTATGTTTAACTTGACTTGCAAGCAATCTCTTATTTTATTTAATAGGAATTTGGGTCACACAACTCTAACAGGGGAATGTAACACCCCTTACTCGTATTCGTCGACGGGATAGGATACAAGGCGTTACCTTGCAATATCACATGCAACTGTTCGACTCTAACTCATTGAAATGTGCCCTGAATTAAAACTTTTTCAAACATTGTCCTATGGGCCTTCATATGGGCCTACGATGCCTAAATCAAGGTTTGGAAACATCCCGGGGCCATTTCGGGCACTTAGGAAATTTTTTCAAAAACTGCTATAAACAGGTTACATGCCTATGTGAAAGGGCAACACGACCGTGTGGCCTCTAAGCATGGCCGTGTTGTTTGCCTGTGTACCTCACACGGCCTAAGCACCTAGGGACACGCCCATGCCCCTTGTCCGTGTAGAATTAATTTCTAACATCATACCTACAGGGGTTTTCACACGGCCTGGCACACGCCCGTGTGCTCAGCCCGTGTCCCTCACACGGCCATGACACGCCTGTGTTGCCGCCTGTGTGTAAAAACCTTGACATTCTGTTTCTGACGTTAGCAGATACACAACCGTGACACACGCCCGTGTTCTTAGCCCGTGTCTTTCACATGGTCATGACACGCCCGTGTCGTAGCCCGTGTGAAAAAACTTGGATATTCTATTTCTGACGTCAATAATCACACGGCCGTGTCTCAGCCTGTGTGTTTACTACTGGGCATTTAATTCTTCCCATGCAAGGTGCAGGGGACACATGACCTAACTACACGCCCGTGAGGTTGACCGTGTGACACATGCTCGTGTGTCTACCCGTGTGGATAAAAATAGGCTATCTACCAAGCCTCTTTGCCACCCTGAAACAAGGTCAAATACAACCCAACACTTTCATATCATGACTCAACATCAATATGCATCTAAATGTCCATAACTATACATTTATCCAACAACCATAATTCGCATAATGTGCATACATGATTAATCTAAGAAACCATCCACAATTTCCATGAACTCATTCATTAAGAAAAACTTGAATAATTTTGGCTAATTCCAATGACCATTTACAAAATGAACTTTGTAAAATAAATGGCCAACAAAATTGGCTAACTAGTGTAACTTATACCAAAATGGCCCAATAGCCTATACATGCCATTACTCAAAACACAAAAAATAACTATACCGAATGCTTCAGTAGATAGTGTAAGTGATGCCTTCGATGTCTCTGGATCTACAAGTTACTTTGGCGGTATTGAAAGAAAATGGAAGGAAAAAGGGTAAGCATAAAGCTTAATAAGTCTATATGCAAACATTTAATACCATACCCATGCACTGAACAATTAAAATGTAGCTCAACTATACCGATGTTTCCAAACCATACATTCACTTACTCGTCCCACACCTTACCCAACATCCTCAATACAATTTTACGTACAAAGCTCATCATATTAACATATACATTCCCTACACCTATTTATCACCACAACACTTATAAATTTCGTCTAAATGATTCCACAATATACACATCCATGCAATAAACCATACAAGATAAATTTGCACTTAGCCATTCATAGTGATGTTAATAATAAGGTGGTTTCGCACTTAGCCCATCATCAGTAATAATTACGGTGGTTTCACACATAGCCCACCTTTATCTATAATTTATGGTGGTTTCGCACATAGCCCACCTTTATCTATAATTTACGGTGGTTTCGTACATAGCCCACCTTTATTTATAATTTACGGTGTTTTCACACACAGCCCACCTTCATCTATAATTTACGGTGGTTTCGCACATAGCTCACCTTTATCTATAATTTATGGTGGTTTCGCACATAGCCCACATTTATCTATGTTTTATGAATTTTTACCCGTACCCTCATTTCTGGCATTTTCCTCCAATGCCAATAACATTCAACCACATATCATATAAGGCAATTATGAATAAAAGCAATAATAAAAGAGGTATCGTTTACATATAAACTTACCTCGGTACAAAATACGGGAAATGGGGAATCCACGCTCCTCTTGATCTATATGAATTAAAATTCACTAATTTTAATCACCAATTTATTCTAAACAACTCAAGAATCATAATTTGGCAAAATAACTATTTTGCCCCTAAACTTTGGCAATATGACCATTTTACCCCTGGGCTTATAAATCGATTTTTATTGAATTTCCTTATTAACCAAGCCTAACCGAAACTTTTTCATTCTTATGACAACCCAAAATTTCTATTATTTCACACACTTATTCTTTATTTTACAACTTCTACAACTAAGTCCTCTCTAAGTGTTTTCATGCAAATTCCTTCACAAAAGTTGTTTATTTAACAACTATGATTCATTTTCTTTCATAAAAACTCAATAAACAACACTTATGCATTCATGGTGAATTTTTAAACTTTCAAATATTTTGCACAATAGCTCCCTCATTGGAAAGCCTTTGCTCCAAAGGTTTCAAAAATACAAAAATTATTAAGAGAAGACCTTAAAACCACTTACTTGTGAGTGTTCAAAGTTGCTAAAATTTTTAAGCTCCTAAAAACCCAATAATGGCCAATAAAATTGGTGAAAGAGAAGACTAAAAATGGGGAAAAATGAAAACTAAGCAAAATGGGTATTATTTATCATTTTAGTCACCAAACCCACTAATCTTTGACTTTTCCATGTCTATTCTCCTATATGGCTGGCTATGTTCAATTTAATGGGCTTATTTTCCCTTTAAAACCCCCACATTTTTATTCTCTAGCTAATTAACACAATTTACTAAAATTTGCAACTTTTACCCTTTATGCGATTTAGTCCTTTTTCGCGATCAAGCCTTCAATCGCGTAAACTGATTCACCAAAACTTTCATGTACTCTTATAAAAATATTATAACACATAATTTAATGCTAAAATAATTTTTTTTACCCTCGATTAAGTGATTTCAAAATCACTATTCTGACTAGGCCCAATTTCGGGCTGTTATAGGAAAAATGTACTATTAATGAATTTTCAAACGCAATACATATGTAACACCCCAAACCCGACCTAGACATTATAGCCGAATCCAAGAGAGTTACGACGATGAGTTTTAGGACATGTCTTTTATGCTAAATCATTTCGTTTTATTTGTTACCAAAACGAGTCCACACTTCCAAAAAAACTTGTTTTTATGTACTTATTTAAAACGGTTATAAGATATCCTTTAAAGTATTTGTAAAATTTGTAGTGGAAGTTTGAAAATTGTTTTATTCAAAAACCAAGCTCGTGTTTTCAAAAACATTTGTTCGCGTAAAATGTTTTTGTCAAACATTATAGGATAGAAAGCAAAAAAAAATCCACAAGTTAAAAAACCATATAGTCCAAAGAGTCTAAAAAATTATAAACTCTCAAGAAAATCTAGAATTTAAAATAAGACCGTTGTTACTAATAAAAATAGTTTTCTAACGAGTGGTCACTACTGAGCCTCCGTCGCATCGACCCGCCTATGCTTGAAGAGTACCTGAATAGAATAGACAAATAGATGTGAGTTTTCGGAAACTTGGTGTGTAACCCAACAGAGATAGTTATGCAAATATACATATAATTCTCACATGTAGAACAGATACAGATATGGACTTAAGTCCTTAACAGAAACATATGCCAAAATTAGATAATCAGATCAAATATACAGAATCCTACCCTCATCCTCTACACACCATCTCCGACCATCCCATCACACCATGTGGGGTTTAAAACACCTACGCATCTATAACACCTCTTACCCGGGTTCGATGCCGAAATCGAGTACGAGGCATTACCGGTTAATACTACAACCAACCATACAAAATTGAGCAATAAAAATTTCATTCCAAATTAAAACTTTTTCATAATATATCATACAATCCTAAAATGGGCCTAACGGGCCCAAAACATAATTTGAGAATGGTCTGGAACCAAACCGAGAACTTTGAAAAATTTTGAAAATTTAGGTAAAAAACAAGGCACACGCCTGTGTGAAATAAGGACATGGCCGTGTGGGCAAGCCCTGCAGTCACACACGCCTGTGTCTCCTACCTGTGACAAATTATTAGAAAATTATTTTTCATTTCGAACCTACCGGGGTTTTCACATGGTCGAGCACACGACCGTGCCATTGGCCCGTGTCCTTCACACGGCCTCAACACGTCCGTGCTCTCTCCCCGTGTGAAAAATTTGGGTATTCTGTTTATCACTTTAGCATGCAATTTTGGTCCCACGGCCACGGGACACGCTCATGTGACCAGGCCGTGTGACGTCCTTATGCTCCGAAAATTTCATACAAAGTTCACACGCTCTACACACATGATCGTGGTGGCTGGCCATGTGGCCCTAAGTTAGGTTATTTTCCAAGCCATCCTTTGCCCCAAAACACATACCATTTTTGAAACCACATATCATACACAATTTTAGGCATCTAAATAACCTCATTTAACCATCAATCATCCATTTCAACTTATCCACACACAAACACACCAAGCATTTCATGAACTACCTCAAAGGATCCATAAATAAACCAATATCAATATTGGCCAAGTCACATGGCCTTACTTTCAAAATAACTTATCAAATGACAATTACCACAATATAGCCAAACCAACATGACACTTACAACACCACTAAGTCCCTATACATGCCATAGTCCAAAAGAGTACATTTACAATACCAAAACAACATTGTGGATAGTGTAGGTGATCCTCTGACGCTTCCCAATCTTTGAGCTGGCTTGACTAATCTAAGTTACCACAAAACCTTACCAATATCATATACATACCAAACACATTGTTTACATAATTCTAAGTTCACATGCACCCATGCACACATATACACTCGCCCACATTTTCACTGGCTCATAAATACACCTACACTTTCACATCACATAACCACACAAATCGCTTTTAGTAAGCTTTTCCCGTTGAACCCTTCGGAATAACATTCGACACACGATGGTTTCAACATATAGCTCCACTAACACATAATTCGGCTCTCGTGTACACATGGTGAACTCTTGTTATCACCCATGTGACCTAGCCATTATATCTCGTAGCTCTCGTGTCTATATGGTGTCCACCACTCGAATTACACATGCGACCTAGCTACACATAACATAGCTCTCGTGTCTACATGATGTACCCTTGGTAACAGACATGCGACCTAGCTATTTTAAACTCGTAGCTCTCATGTACACATGGTATACACCCAGTATTACGCATGTAACCTAGCTACTCATGAAATTATCATCTCGTAGCTCTCTTGAACATATGGTATTCACACCGTATAACACATGTGACCTAGCTACCACATAGCATCTCATAGCTCTCTTGTACACATGGTGTCCTACCCTCGGAAACACACATGTGACCTAGTTAAACACTATCTGTATCTTTCGTTTTTCTGAAGGTTCAATCGGGAACACCGAACTTTCCATAATTGACCAAATCATAGAAGTTATCCAACATTACCCGTAACATACAATAAATTATATTTATGGAATTAAAACCAATGTATTACTTACATATAAACTTACCTCGATAACAAAATGCGATAAGTTGCAATTTAGTCCAAAACCTTACCTTTGCCTCGGTCAAGGTCGATTCCTCGATCTTCTCAATCTATAACAACCCATTTAGCTCATTTAATAATCACATTATTCAAATCAGCCCAAAATCTTTCTATACCAAATTTTGCAATTTGACCCCTAACTTTCTCAATTTTACACTTTAGTCCCTAGGCTCAGTTTATGATTTTCATTAAATTTTCATGCATTTTGAGCCTAGATAAACCACTTTGTCTCTTATAACAGAGCTCAATTTCTATCATTTCACAATTTATGCACACCACATTTCATCTTTTACAAATAAGTCATTTTTACTATTTCCATAAAAAATCACCTAGTAGAAGTTTATCACAGTTATACTTTGATATTCTACCACTAGCCATCAAAATATATGTATGTCATTCATGGGTAAAATTTTAAACATCAACCCTAGCTTGAAATAGTGGAAGAAATAGCTAGAGCAAGTTACGAGAATTTCAAAAATATAAATAATATTAAAAACGGGCTAAAAATCACTTATTATGAGCTTGATAAGTCAAAGAAACCCTAGCTATGCTTGTTGAAGAATTCAGCCAAGGTGGAGAAGATGGACACCATTTTTGGCCTTATTTTCCCTTTTTATTTCTTTTATTGACTAATAACCAAAATGCCATTCATTAAAAACCATTAGTATTCCACCCTTCATTAGACATTATTGTCCAAACAAGCTTAAAATGGTTTAATTAACATATAAGGACCTCTAATTTAAAATCTCAATTCAATTAAGTACCTTTATGGATTAAAATCCATATTTTTCACCTATTGCAATTTAGTCCAACCTATCAAATTGGACATGCAAATAATAAAATTCATGCACAAAAATTTCCCATAATTATTCAAACACCCAATAAACATCAAAACTTAATCGAAAAATATTTTAGACTTTGGATTCATGGTTTTGAAACCACTATTCCGTTTAGCCCCTAATTCGGGTTGTTACAACTTTTCCCACTTTAGGGATTTTCGTCCTCGAAAATCTTACCGGTAAATAGGTTTGAGTATTGTTTCCTCATAGCCTCTTTCGACTCCTACGTAGCCTCTTCTACACCATGCTTTTGCCACAATACTGTTACCAAGGCTATACTTTTGTTTCTGAACTATTTAACCTCTCGAGCCAAAATCTTAATTGGATCCTCTTCGTATGTCATGTCTGGCCGAATCTCAATCTCCGTAGGAGGAATCACATGTGAGGGATCTGAACAATACCGTTGTAACATTGACACATGAAACACATTATGTATTTTCTCTAATTTTGGCGGCAAAGCTAACTGATATATGGCCCAATAAAATGTGGACTTAATTTGCCTTTTTGGCTAAATCTCAATATTTTCTTCCACGGTGACACCTTCAAAAATATTTTATCACCCACCTGAAACACCAATCTCTTTTCTTTTCAAATTAACATAAGACTTTTGTTTGTCAGAAGCAGCTTTCAAATAATCTCAAATTATCTTCACTTTTTCCTCGGTCTCCCTAACGAAATCAACAACATGTACCTGTTTCTCACTCAACTCAGCCCAATACAATGGGGTTCAACACTTTCGGCCATACAACGCCTTATACGGCGCCATCTGTATACTTGACTGATAATTCTTGTTGTAGGCAAATTCTATCAAAGGTAGATACTTTTCCCAACTATCCTCAAACTCTAAAATACAACACCGAAGTATATCTTCAAGAACTTGTATTACCCTCTCGGATTGGCTATCAGTCTGCGGGTGAAACACGGTACTAAAATTCAATTTTGTACCTAACGCCTCTTGCAACCTCTTCCAAAATCTCGAGGTGAACCATGAATCTCTATCCGATATGATAGACATGGGTACTCCGTATAATTTAGGCAATTTATTGAGTGAGTAGTCAACACGTACCAGAATAAAGTGAGTCGACTTCGTCAATCTATCAACAATGACCAACACAACATCTTTCTTTTTCAGTGTCAAAGGCAAACCTGTCACAAAGTCCATCATAATTTTGTCCCACTTCCTCGGGGACCATTACGGGCTGAAGTAAACCCAAAGGTACATGATGCTCAGCCTTCACTTGCTAACAAATTATACACCTCGTTAAAAACTCTGAAATGTCCTTTTTCATACCCGGCCACCAATATAGTTTATTCAAGTCATTATACATCTTAGTACTATCGGGATGCACTGATAAACACCCACTATGTGCCTCATGCAAAATTTTCTGAATCAACTCATTATCTTTTTGTACATAAACTCTATCATGAAACATTAAGCAATTATCTAGTCTTACTTGAAAATCAGAGTCACCACCTGTTTCACACTGAACCCTCTTGGCTTGTAGTTCACTATCATTCTTTTAAGCTTCAGAAATCTGTTGAAGAAATAGTGGTCTAGCCCTCAACTCGACTAGTATGGAACCATCATCAAATAATGTCAAACTCGTGTTTAAAGCCCGCAAAGCATACAATAACTTTCTGCTCAAAGCATCTGTAATGACTTTCTACTCAAAGCATCCGCAACCACATTTACTTTTCTGGGATAATACTCAATCACTAGCTCATAATCCTTAGTAACTCAAGCCACCTCTATTGTCTCAGATTCAACTCCTTTTGATTTATCAAATATTTCAAGCTTTTATGATCGTTAAAAGTCCAACATTTCTCACCATACAAATAATGGCACCAAATCTTCAAAGTAAAAATAATGGCGGCCAGCTCTAAATCATGTGTCGGGTAATTCTTTTCATGTGGTTTTAGTTGCCTCGAAGCATAAGCCATCGCCTTACCTTCTTGCATCAATATGCATCCAAGACCGTTTAGTGACGCATCACTATAGATCACAAACTCTTTCCTTGACTCGAGTTGCACTAACACTAGTGCCTCAGTCAACTTAGCTTTCAACTGATCAAAACTTTGTTGACATTTTTCAGTCAACTCAAATTTAACACTATTTTGAAGTAGCTTAGTCATAGGAGAAGCAATTATAGAAAAACCCTCGACAAAACATCGATAATATCCAACTAGACCCAAAAAGCTTCTAACTTCTATCACATTCTTTGGCGGGTTCCAATCAACAATTGCCGAAATCTTACTCGGGTCAACCTGAATACCATCACTCGAAACTATATGTCGCAAAAATCCAACTTCATGGAGCCAAAACTCACTCTTACTAAATTTGGCAAACAACTTTTCTTTCCTCAGAATTTGTAGCACCGTTCTCAAATGCTCGGCATGTTCTAACTCATCCCGAGAATAGATCAGTATATCGTCTATGAATACCACCACAAATTTATCCAAATACTGTCAGAAAATATGGTTCATTAAATCCATAAACATAGCCGTTGCATTAGTTAAACCAAAAAACAAGACAAGAAATTCGTAGTGTCCATACCTCGTTCTAAAGGCAGTTTTCAGCACATCAGATTCCTTAACCCTCAGTTGATAATAACCGGATCTCAAATCAATCTTAGAGAACACCGTTGCTCCTTTTAATTGGTTAAACAAATCATCAATTCTTGGCAATGGATACTTGTTCTTGATAGTCACCTTATTGAGTTGCCTATAATCGATACAAAGCCTTATCGATCTGTCTTTCTTCTTTACGAACAATACAAGAGCACCCCATAGAGAAAAACTCGGTCTCACAAATCCTTTGTTCGTCAAATCTTGCAGCTGAGCCTTTAACTCTCTCAATTCAGTAGGAGCCATCCTGTATAAAGCAATGGAAATAGGTGCAGTCTCGGTTAATAAGTCAATGGCAAATTCAATTTCTCTGACACGGGGTAACCCAAGTAACTCCTTTGGAAACACGTTTGGAAATTCATAAACTACTAGTACGGATTCAAGTTTCAATTCTAACACCTCAGTATTCAACATATATGCTAGATAAGCTTCTCACCCCTTCTTCATACATTTTCGAGCAGTCATACAGGAAATCACCACCGGCATCTTACCTGACTTATCTATTCCAACCCAAAGAATTTCACCACTTTCACATTTTAGCTCAAGAGTTTTTTGTCTATAATTCACCTTGACATCATGTAATGCTAACCAATCCATGCCCAAAATAACATTGAACTCATCAAATGGCAACAACATCAGATTAGCTGGAAAATAATATCCTTGAATCATCAAAGGACAATTCCTGCAAACCTTATCTACCAGCACAAATTTGCCTAATGAGTTTGACACTTTAATCACAAATTTAGTTAACTCAAAAGGAAATTTCTTACTATGTACCAATTTCATGCAAATATAAGAATGAGTGGAGCCTGGATCTATCAAAGCAATAACATTAGTATCATAAAGTGAGAATGTACCGGTAATCACATTAGGAGATAAGGCCTCCTTACGAGCTCGCATAGCATAAGCTCTACCAGGTGTTCTCGTCTCGGATCTCGCAGTAGTATCTTTTGCTATGCTTTTACTACTGGTTCCACCTTCGACGTTCCTCGGCAGTCTACCTTTACTAGTAGTGTTACTCGGTCTAGCACTTTGAAATTTCTCATCACCCACTTTCTCAAGACAATCTCTAACAAAATGATCTAGGGAACTACACTTGAAACAAGATCGATTAGTTCCCCAACATTCACTAGTATGTTGTCTACCACAATTCCGACACTCAGGTCTATCAAATCCCACGTTTCCCACACTACTTCGACTGAACTTTAGAACTTGAATATGTTTTATCGCGATCTCGATGTGAATACCCAGCTGAAGCTATTATTTGAGGGTTTGTTTCTTTAGACCTCTTTGATTGAGATTGAAAAGACTTACTCATCGACCTCTTCCGAGCATCTTGAGCCTCTATAGTAGCTTTCCTCTTTTCTTTATTTAACTCCTCTGCTTTACACGCTCTATCAACCAACACCACGAATTCTTTTAACTCTAGAATTCCCACAAGCACTTTGATGCCCTCATTAAGTCTGTCTTTAAACCTTCTACACATCATTGCCTCGGTAAAAACACACTCTGAGGCATATTTGCTGAGTCTAACGAATTCACGTTCATACTCAGTTACCGTCATCTTATTTTACTTTAGTTCAAGGAACTCCTTCCGTTTTTTATCAACAAATCTCTGATTTATATATTTCTTTCAAAACTCTTCCAAAAAGAAATCCCATGTTACTCTTTCCCTCGGGACCACTGATATCAATGTTTTCCACCAATGATAGGCTGAGTCCTTTAGCAAAAATATGGCACATTTTAAATTCTCCTTAGGTGTGCAAGATAATTCATCAAATACCCGTATGGAATTCCCAAGCCATAACTCTGCCCTCTCAAGATCATCATCAACATTAGCTCTAAACTCTTCGGCCCCTTATTTACAGATTTTATCCATCGGAGGTTTACTCACCTTTACCAATCAATTCCCTATAAGGCTACGAGGACCGGTTGTGATATAAGCGGGGGAAGAGGGGGTTGAGCATTAGGATTTGCTCTAACAAAATCAGTATACCAGTCATTCATCATTCAGAGAAAGGCATCCTGAGCCTCGTCTCCTTGACTCAGAGTCTCATGTCTACTTTCTACAGGTGCAGCCCCTTGCGCGGGAGTCGGCGCGTTACTAGCAGCATCATCAGCCGCAGCGCATTCGGGATCCATTACTATATAAAACCAAGACATAGTTTAGAAAGATCAGGAGTCACCACACTATCACAATATATCTATGGCATGTATAGCTAGACTCACACACAATGCTATGGTAGTCTGAGAACTAACTAAACCATAGCTCTGATACCACTAAATGTAACACCCCTTACTCAGTTTTGATGCTGAAACCGAGTAGGAGGCATTACCGATCAATACTACAACCAAACATACAAAATCAAGCCATAAAAATTTCGTTCCAAATTAAAAATTTTTCATAATATATCATACAATCCTTAAAATGGGCCTACGGGGCCCAAAACATAATTTGGGAGTGGTCCGGGACCAAACTGAGAACTTAGAAAAATTTTGAAAATTTAGGTCAAACAGGGCAGACGCTCGTGTGAGACAGGGATATGCCTGTATGGGCAAGCCATGTGGTCACACATGCCTATATCTCCTACCTGTGTTGAATTATTGGAAAATTATTTTTCATTTCGAACCTACAGAGGTTTTCACACGGCCGAGCACACGCACGTGTCATTGGCCCGTATCCTTCACAAGCCCTCAACACGCCCGTGCTCTCTCCCCGTGTGAAAAACTGGGGTATTCTATTTATGACGTCAGTATGCAATTTTGGTCACACGGCCACGGGACACGCCTGAGGGACCAGGCTGTGTAACATCTTTATTCTCTGAAAATTTCATACAAAGTTCACACGCCCTACACATAGTCTATTTTCCAAGCCATCCTTTGCCCCAAAACACATACAAACTTTACCATTTTTGAAACCACATATCATACACATTTTTAGGCATCTAAATAACCTCATTTAACCATCAATCATCCATTTCAACTTATCCACACACAAACACACCAAGCATTCCATGAACTACCTCAAAGGATCCATAAATAAACCAATATCAATATTGGCCAAGTCACATGGCCTTAATTACAAAATGACTTATCAAATGACAATTGCCATAATATAGCCAAACCAACATGACACTTACAACACCACTAAGTCCCTATACATGCCATAGTCCAAAAAAGTACATTTACAATACCAAAAGAACGTTGTGGATAGTGTGGGTGATCCTCCGATGCTTCCCGATCTCTGAGTTGGCTTGACTGATCTATAGAACAAGGAGAAAAAGAAAAGAGTAAGCTTTAAGAAGCTTAGTAAGTCTATATGCAAATAATGAACATTATACCAACTCTCTAAATCACCAAAAATTCATATCATCACATATCAACTTACCACACAACCTTACCAATATCATATACATACCAAACACATCGTTTACATAATTCTGAGTTCACATGCACCCTCTACACATATACACTCGCCCACATTTTCACTGGCTCATAAATACACCTGTACTTTCACATCACATAACCACACAAATTGTTTTTAGTAAGCTTTTCTCGTTGAACCCTTTGAAATAACATTCGACACCCGATGGTTTTAGCACATAGCTCCACCAACACATAATTCGGCTCTTGTGTACACATGGTGAACTCTCGTTATCACCCATGTGACCTAGCCATTAAATCCCCTAGCTCTCGTGTCTACATGGTGTCTACCACTCGGATCACACATGCGACCTAGCTATACATAACATAGCTCTCGTATCTACATGATGTACCCTCGGTAACATACATGCGACCTACCTATTTTAAACCCATAGCTCTCGTGTATACATGGTATACGCCCAGTATTACGTATGTGACCTAGCTATTCATGAAATTATCATCTTGTAGCTCTCTTGTATACATGGTATTCACACCGTAGAATGTTGGAACGCCGGTGCCCTCAAGGCGCAACTGAAAAATAAAATAATCCGGCGATCCAAACCATGGATCCATGTGTAAGGAACGAATCTGGGTGATAAAAGGTTTCAAAATTATCGAAACTTCAATCTGAGTAGACAGCGACACCTAGGCAACGGGAATCCTGAACCACTATCGAACCAAGCTGCAACATTTTTCCGATGTCGGCCTCTACGTAGTCCACCAATTGACAATGAACGGTAGAAATCCCAGAAAACTATTTTCAGAGATTATTTTGCTTGACGGCTGTTAGACCTAGTAGCATAGTTTCGGGCTTGTTTATATATTAACTTTTTAGGGTTTTTACCCTTGCTATATATAACTCCCTTTTAATTGGTATATCTTTATAACGAATTTTAATTCATTAAAAATTAATCCGAACATAATAATCATCATTAAAATAAATATAATAATGTTTAACCAAAAATTATAATTACATTAATTATAATAAAGATTTCAGTAAACTATATTTATTTAAACTTATATACGAGCCAAATTCATATATGAATAAAATTATGTTCTGATTATGTGTGCAACATCCTTGTACGTATAGTATGTTCAACAATTTGATTGCCCAATTAAATTAATTCTATAATTAATTTAATTCATGTGACAACCAAACACAATACCAACTATGTTTTACTCCGTTCATTTCAACCATAGGGTGTGACCCTATAGGTTCTTGTAACGTTAGCAGTAATATTAGAATGATTCTAATGTTACAAACAATGAGTGGTATCTAGCAATGCATCATTGCTACCTAAGTTACAAGAAGTTATGATTCGACATAACCTTTTGTGATTAACCTTTCATGCATTAATCCTTAAGTCCTATATCTTTGGAATGGACACAAGTCATGGAATAGTCACACTTGCATAGTCCATCCCATGTTTCTTGGTACCTTGAGTAGACTATGATACACAAATAAGTATGACATCTCATATCAACTTATTTAAGCATGACCATGCATTTCTAGTCTCACTCAATCAAGTGACGTGAGATATTACTCCCATTATGTAGGAGGGACTTATCCTATATTGATCAACCATATCCCTCTACATAGATTGTGGTATGTCCAACATCAATCTTTATAGAACAACCAGTTACGGTGTTCATTTGACTATATCAAAATATACAACTCACGATGTTGAGATAATAATGATCTCAAGTATGAGGATCATATACATATTAATCACTATGAGTAATGTTGTGACAATTACATAATAATCCAAGAAACATACTCATAGCAGGTCAGTCCAGTATGTTGTTCTCTAACACACATATTCATGCATTGATTCTGACACTCCATATCAATGACAACTCTTTATCATCAATCAACTAAAGGTTAGTCTTAATGCATTATTATTGTCCTAGCCAACAATAATACTTGACTAAGGATCTTTTAAGAATAATCATATTATTCTCAGGACATTATTATAAAACAGTTTATTTATGCATACAGAAAAGAAACTGAAATAATAATGGCAACGCCTTATATTAATAAACATGATAAATCAAGTATGTTATTACAACCATCTTGTAACACCCTCTTACCCGAGACCGTTGCCGGAGTCGAGCTTGAGATGTTACTAAACTTGTTTCATCACTTTTTAAACTTTAAATCAACTAACCTCATTTTCGGAGCAAGCTGTATTTCTCCATCATGGTCGCTAAAAAAATCATATATCGAGTTACAAAACTCGAAATCAAGATCTGTAAATTTTCCCTGAAACTAGACTCATATATCTATCTATTAATTTTCTTCTAGAATTTTTAGTCAAGCCAATTAGTACGGTTTATTAGTTAAAGTCACCCCTATTTCAAAACTCGACTGCACTGACCTCTGCTCACTACGAACCACTTTTCTCTCTGTACAAAATACATATGACTATGACATTTGTTTCTCTTAAAACTAAACTCAATAAGGATTCTGAACATATAAAGTACACCTCCTAATTATTTTTTTTCAATTTATGGTGAATTTCCAAAGTAGGAACAGGGGATCCAAAAATCGCTCTAGCCCTATTTCACTAAAACTCAAATATATCATAACATATAACTCCTTTACCTGTTTCGCTTCTTCCATATGAAAGTAGACACAATAAGCTTCAATTTCATATTTAAATAATCACCTAATTCAATTCTTACTATTTTTAGTGATTTTTCAAACTCACGTCACTGCTGTTACAACATTCTGTTTTATGATAAATTTTCATTTTTTTATGGAAATTCATGAACTATTAACACTTTGAACATACATGGTCTCATACATGATCTAAATTAATCATTCCAAGGACTAATCATTATCAAGCATTTTCTCAACCAAACCATAACCATATCGCAAGATTAATTACACAAAACAAGTATATTGCTATACATGCCATATTTGAGTTATACAAGCCATTTTACCAAAATAGTTTTTCGGATAGTGTGAACGAGCCTTCGACCTATCCCGATTCCTGAGCCGGCTTGTCCAAAACTACAATGAATGAAAAGGAGGGAGTAAGCATTAATGCTTAGTAAGTTCACATGCAAATAACAAGTAACATAACAAAGCAATTCTTCCAAACAACACTAGCATGGTATCACCAAAACATATATCACATTTCTAATCATCAATTGTCATCTTACCACATTATTGATGTTGTATCAAGTTTCAACTCGAGGGTTAAGTACATACCTGTCCAAAGTATCCATTTCATAACACTTATCAAAATGATACTTGCCTCTTGAGTGTTCTTCCATTTCGCTAGAATTTTACCCGTTGAACACATCAGAATATAACTCGGATACATGGATAATTTGCACATAAGTGCCACATACGTAATCAAGTAACCATGTAACCCGCCCATAAGCGAACTCGGACTCAACTCAATGAGCTCGGGCATTTGCATCCATAAGTGAGCTCGGACTCAACTCAGCGAGCTCAGATGCCTAGTTACATCTCACGAACTCGGACTCAACTCAACGAGTTCAAACATTCGCATCCATAAGTGAACTCGGACTCAACTCAACGAGTTTGGATGCCTAACCATCCTAGTGATATGTCACTTGTATCCTAATCTATTCCCAAGGTTCAAACGGGATTTTCCTCAATCACACATTTCCCAGTCGTTCTCCTCAGAATATCGGAACCAATACGTTGCTTGCATCTCATACTTATCAATTTAATCACATACTTTTCATACCAATACATAATATTTCACAAAGCATAATATTCATAATAATAAGTATCATATCAAATAAATAGCATTAAATCACTTAAAATAGCAATTATGTTACATTATTTACACATGAACTTACCTCGATACCAAAATATCGACAATCGACCTATTCTTCGTAAACTTTGTTTTTCCCTCGATCACGACTTGAATCTCATTTCTCTTGATTATGAAGCTTGAAAGTTGAAGAAACCCTAGCTATGGTGGAGAGCAAAATTCGGCAGCAACTAAATGAAGAAGATGATCAATTTTGTGTTATTTTTCCCATTTTATTCCATTTAATATCCAAATGACCAAAATGCCCTTCCTTACTAAACTTTAAAAAATTCCACCCATGCCCAATTTTTGTCCATAAACTTAGAAATTGGTTAAATTTCTATTTAAGACCTCTTAATTAATATTCCAAGTCAATTTCATACTAAAAACTTCTAGAATGCAAATTTTGCAACTTATTCGATTTAGTCCCTAATTTCAAATTAAGCACTTTATGCATAGAATTTCTTCACGAAATTTTCACACAATCATGCCATCATATCATGGACCTCAAAATAATTATAAAATAATTATTTCTATCTTGGGTTTGTGGTCACGAAACCACTATTCCGATTAGGCCCTAATTCGGGATATTACACATCTCGTGATTGATCTTTAGGCATACTCTTACGTATAACACATGTGACCTAGCCACCACATAGCATCTCGTAGCTCTCTTGTACACATGGTGTCATACCCTCGGAAACACACATGTGACCTAGCTACACATTATCCGTATTTTCTGTTTTTCCGAAGGTTCAATTAGGAACACCGAAATTTCCATAATTCACCAAATCATAAAAGTTATCCAACATTACCCGTAACAAACAATAAATTATATTTATGGAATTAAAACTAATGTATTACTTACATATAAACTTACCTCGATAATAAAATGCGACAATTTGCAATTTAGTCCAAAACCTTACCCTTGCCTCGGTCAAGGTCGATACCTCGATCTTTTCGATCTATAACAACCCATTTAGCTCATTTAATAATCACATTATTCAAATTAGCCCAAAATCTTTCTATAGCAAATTTTGCAATTTGACCCCTAACTTTCTCAATTTTACACTTTAGTCCCTAAGCTCGTTTATGATTTTCATTAAATTTTCATGCATTTTTGAGCCTAGCTAAACCACTTCGCCTCTTATAACAGCTCCCAATTTCTATAATTTCACAATTTATGCACACCATATTTCATCTTTTACAAATAAGTCATTTTTACTATTTTTACCAAAAATCACCTAGCAGAAGTTGTTCATCACGCTTTATACTTTCATATTCTACCACTAGCCATCAAAATACATGTATGTCATTCATGGGTAAAATTTTAAACATCAACCCTAGCTTGAAATAGTGGTAGAAATAGCTAGAGCAAGTTACGAGGATTTTAAAAATACGAAGAACATTAAAAACCGGGCTAAAAATCACTTACTATGAGCTTGATAAGTGAAAGAAACCCTAGCTATGGTTGCTTGAAGAATTTGGCCAAGGGGGAGAAGATGGATACCATTTTTGGCCTTATTTTCCCTTTTTATTTCTTTTATTAACTAATGACCAAAATGCCCTTCATTAAAAACCATTAGTATTCCACCCCTCCTTTGGAATTATTGTCCAAACAAGGTTAAAATAGTTTAATTACCATATAAGGACTCTAATTTAAAATCTAATTCAATCAAGTACTTTTATAGATTAAAATCCATATTTTTCACCTATTGCAATTTAGTCCAACCTATCAAATTGGACATGCAAATAATAAAATTCATGCACCAAAATTTCACATAATTATTCAAACACCCAATAAACATCAAAACTCAATCGGAAAAATATTTTAGACTTCGGATTCATGGTTTCAAAACCACTATCCCGTTTAGCCCCTAATTCTGGTTGTTACACCATCCCTACACACCATATAGTGTATAAACGACACATAACAGAATAGTATGCAACTGTGCTGCCAGAATAAGGGCGAAATGTCGCCACACAGAATACTTCCTCCAATAAACATATCCCACCCCATATACAGATATAGAAATATAGATACAGATATACAAATACAGAAATATATATATATATATATATTTATATATATACTCATACATGCTTTTACCAGTCAATCAAACATACATATCAAATTACCTAACTCAAGTCGGTATGTCAGATTATCATATCACAAGCCTTAGGGTTTGTTAGCCCTTACCGACCTTACAAAAGGCCCACAGTTGATCGGAACGGCTCATGTGACCTTAGGGAAAATTTTAGCATTTTGGGCCCATACACCCAATTCTGCCTAGCCCGTGTGGCCCACACAGCCACACTTTTTCCATCACACGATCGTGTCTCGTACATGGCTAGCCATATGACCGGGCATACGCACGTATGGCGTCAATAATCCTCTTTTTTGGCTTTCACTGAACCTCATTCTCGTGTTTTAGGTACACATCTGGTACGACTTTGATGCGAAACCACTCCCAAGACCACCAAAACTTAAAAATAGAATACTGAACACCTTTTTAGCAAATAAATTACAAATCCAACAATACTAAATCGAGCAACACGTACACACTTATCGCTATCAAACCCTATCACACGCACAGATTAGACCATTGGAGTAAAAACCACCATTTCACCGTCTTCTCCCACACAATACGTTTAAAGAGAATCAAATTCCCTACAACACCATTATGTTACTACAACGGAAGTGAATCCAAATAGCTTACCAAAACCGTTACTTAAAGACAAAAGTAACCACACTTACCCAAATCGTACGAAGAACATCAAAATCCAAAGTGCAATGTGAAGAACAGAAGAAATGTGAACCGACTTGAAGGAAAATAAAAGAAAGAGAGAAGAAAGAAGTATAGAAGAGACAAAAAGATGAAAACGACAAAAAAAATATAGAGGCAGAAACTGACGTCAGATTTTTGGGAAGAGAGAGAAAAATTAAAAAAACAAAATAAAATAAAATAACCAATTTGATTAGTATCCCAGTTCCCCACTAACAACCACATCCCATAATATCCTTTCCACTAACCACATCTAACTACTTCAGACTCCAAACTCTACCAAACCTCTAACAGACAACTAGAACAAAAATTAACACTCATGCTCACGTAGGGATTTGAACACAAGACCCCCAGCAAGTTAACTCCCTACCACTTAAACCAACAGACTCATTATAATATGAGTTTACAAACAATATTACATAAGCCCACCTAATAGGGATAAGGCTTAGATAAAAGATAACAAAATTTTTTAAAGAGTAAGACTTGAACCCAAGACCTCACACACACCCAAAACATTTAACCACTAAAGCATATACTCATTTATGTTAATACTCATAGAAACAAGATCAATTATTCAGGGCGTTACAACATATGGATTCTTACACTACAACAAAATAGCCCTAAGAAAACATTTTTGGGCCGAGACTTTCCTAAGTGTTGGGATAGACCTACCGACATATGCTTTGGCCAACTCTTTGTATAAGGTCGGGATATGCATGCTGAAGGCAACACTTAAATAAAATTCAACTTTGTCCAACACTATGCCGACTTTTGTTATACATTTCCCAACTATATAAAAGTGTTGCCATATGAAAAGCCTAAGACGACTCTTTTTGGACTACGCCGACCCTTGAAAAGTCAGCATATGAATGCTTTATTCTGACATTTTTCAGTTGTCTATTTCCTCCTATCCCAACCTTTTTTAAAGGTCAGCCTTGACTAGGTCTTTGCCAACCCTTCAATAAAGGTTAGGCTATGTTGAATTATGCCAACGGTTTTTCAAAAGCGTCGTGACACCTATGCCAATGGCACTATAAGCAATGTTTTCAAAAGCATCGAGATGACTTTTTCAAACCTTTTTTGCATCGTCCTAAGTCAAAAAAAGTGTCACGATAGACTTGTTTTGTTGTAGTGTTACCATATTAAAACAACTATCATTATAAGTATTAAACCAATATCGATTCATACAAGTTAAAGTTTTTAATCAATAATTGGGCCAAGAAAGAATTTAAATTTAATTAATTTCTTTTTATCACTTGATAGGCCGCTTAATCAATGCCACCAAATTATTTTCAAAGAAATGCAACCTCTCATTCTATACCTAAAAAAATAACCAAAATGTTAGAGTAATTTAAATAAAAAAAATTACATGCCAACAATAGGAATGCAATTTAAAACATCAAAGTCAAAATACTTATATTTAATGTATACAAATTTATTTTCAAATAAATTTTAATATATGGTTAATTATTTAATTATTGGAAACAAAATATTATAATAATCATTCAAAAATGATTACAATTATTTTTATAATATATTTAATTTTATTCTTTGCATAATATTTTTTAAGATAATATAAGTACATAATAACTATTTTTAAATTGAGTTTAAAATAAAATATTTTATAAATAGATAAATTATGTAACGCCTAAAAATTTTCTTATTTTTGACTTTTTGTGAATTGTGGTGATAAAAATATCTGAATTTGTTTCTGCAATTATTTGAAAAAATAACTGTTTGGTTAATTGGCTATGTGTTTTGGGTGAATTGGGGAGGTCCTAAGTTCGAGCCAAGACTTGGGCTAAATTTTGGGTTTCGTTTGAATAAGGCTTGATCCTTGGTAATTAGGTTTTTAAGTAAAAGTTGGTAAAAATATAGTAGAATGGGCCTACTAGTCTAATAGTTAAGTGGCAAGGGATTGTGCTTAAGATCTTGTACTTGAGTCCTAGTGCAAGCTTGGGTGTAATATTTTTTGATACTTACGTTAGGGAGGATTTTGGGAACAATCGGGAATCTGTAGTGGTTGAGTTTGAGTGTGTTGTGGGTGAGAAAAATAAGAAAAATTGGGGGAAAGGATTGGTAGATTATTTTCAGTTTTCCCTTCCTAAAATCTTTTTTTGGCCTCTGTCGAATTTTCCCTTTCTTGAACCCCATTGCTGCTATTTTTCATCTTCTTCTCCCCATCTTTGCTGCTAAAATTTTTACTATATTTTTCCCCTTTGTTCCGATTCTTTATTTTGCGATCGATTCTAGTGTTCTCCGTTGATAAATCGGTAAGTGTTTCTTCTTGGGTCTAACAATATTTCTTTGTTTAAGCGAGTAACGAAGGGATCTTTACATTCACGTTTAGGTGCTGGTGAAAGGCTTTAATTGAGTTCTCAGGTTAAAACAACGTGGTTTCGTGTTTGAGGGTAAGTTGAATCCTCGTAAGTAGCTAGTTGTAAAGTTGGTTATTAAAGCGTTAAATCGATTATTGGTTTTGGAGTTCCCAGAATAGCGTTAATGTCAAAAACAAACCAGGTGTGTACTCCAATTACACTAAAATCGCGTTTCGATGAAAGTTAAAAACGAAGCTGTTGATGCCACACGGACGTGTGGACTGCCCATGTGGAGGCCGTGTGGTGAGACACGACCGTGTGGTCGACGAGTGAGGCCATACGCGCGTTGTACGGGCGCGATAGACACGGGCATATGATGTTGGTTAGGCCGTGTGTGAGGCACGGGCTAGGCCAAATGGGTCATGTAGGCCACACGGGCATGTGGGCCCACTCGGGTGAACCATACGGGCATGTGGGATTTGGGCCAGCCGTGTGATCCACGCAGGCAAGGCCAATTTGGGCCGTGTAGGCCACACGGGTAGGCCACATGGGCGTGTGAGCCCATTAATCTGAATTGTTCTGAAAGGTTGCACGGGTCGCCCTAGTCGACTGTGACCTGTTTAAAGGGTCGATAAGCGTTACTTAGACCTTGTTCTGTGACATGATATTGAGTTGTATTATAGCATGTTATATTTAGCATGTGTAATAATACTGTTCTGATCTGATCTGAGTATGATATGTATGATCTGTTTACTGTATGAAAGCATGCCATGACATTATTTATGTTGCATTGCATCGGGTTGGGATTGATATTGGAGAGAAGGAAGACTGTAAGGCTTTTAGCCGTTTGACTGACAGCTGTACTGCCTTTACTTGTTATGTGCCATTTTACGGTACCTTATGGTGTGTAGGGCTGGATGGGTTGATTTTATCCCCATACTTGGTGTGTAGGGCTGGGTGGGTTGATTTTATCCCCACATGGTGTGTAGGGTGGACGGAGATGGTGTGCAAGTACTGTACTGATTGATATGCATGTATATCTGTATGGGATAAGGCCTGAATGTATCTGATACTGTTCTGAGTGGGCTAAGGCGTACACCGATTTTGTTAAGAGCTCAGGCTCGATTATGACTGTTTGATTGTTATCAGTTTACATGCATGCTTTACTGTGGGGATGTACACACTGAGTTTGCGAAAACTCACCCCTTTATTTTATTTGTCTGTCAGGTAATCCCCAACAATAGATGGATTGGTGCAGCGGAGGGCTTGTCGCTGACCACTGAGACGTTTGCTACGGTTTAAGACTTTAATTTTTTTACTATTTTTATTTTATTTTATTTTGTTGGACTATTTTATGTAATTTGGGACTTGGATGGTTTTTGGTTTTATTTTGGGATTTTAAATTGTTAATTTTATTGTTTTTGTAAACTGCGACACTTTAAGTGCGGTTTTAAACTTAATCTCAGATTTTTGTAAGAATGAATGTCTTCAAAGCTTCTCCGATAAAGAAAAGATAATAATTTGGACTAGTTTTTGATACTCGAAATGGTTTATCAAAAACACTCTAATGTGACTCCATCAAATTCGGCCATAACGTCTAGGCTAGATTTGTGGTGTTGTAAATTATTAATCTAAAAAATAATTTTTAAGAACAATAATAATTTTTTTAAAAATTCACTTTTAAACCAAAATTTATAAGTAGAGAGAATTTTCTCAAAAAAAAAAAATAGAGAGAATAATAGTATTTAATTTTACTTAAAACTTTCTATAAATTTGTAATATGTTGTAATGTTGTGTGTCAATTAAAAAGAGTATCCACACCGTCGTTAAATGAAACTATACATGTAAGCATGTACCTAGTTATATAATGAGTTAATTTTACCATAAATCCCTCAACTATAACTTTTATTCTAAATTAGTCTCAAAAATTTAAAATATTCTAATTATATCTTTAAACTATTGTGGTTATATCAATAAGATCATTGCATTACTAAAACCATTAATTTAACTGGTAAATGGGAGTTTTAGATCTTATGCGGCATAGCTTAAAATGAAATTTAAAAAAAAAAAAAATATTATAAAAATGGATGTTGTAAAATCTTAATTTTGAGGTTTTCAAAACTTTTATAAAATCTTTATCGCTCATTCTCTTTTTCTTTTTACTTCACTTTTAGTTTTAACTTTTAAAAGTTATGTGCTAATCTTTTACATTTCTTTAAATTTTTTATTTTCAATTATAACGATTAAATTAACGGTTTTAATAATAGAAAAACCTAAATGATATAATATTGATAGTTTAAGTATGTAATTAAAATGCTTTGAAGTTTGGGAGTCAAGAACCACTCTTATATAATATATATTATATTAATTAAAATTTATAATATAATATAATATATATAATATAATATAATATAATATAATTATTTTGTTTGATAATTAATAATTTATAATAGATTTAACTCAAATAATTTATTTCACTTTTACTTAATTCAATTTAAAAATAAGAAAATGAACATCATCAACCTCTTATCAAATTAGAAAAGTAAGAGTAAAAAAATACAAATAACTTGAATCTAAAATGACTTGACTCAGAATAATTCATCTATTAAATTAGACACAAATTACTAAAGATAAAATGGCTATAACCCGAATGATTTAACTTGAAAAACTTAAAATAATTCGACTTAAAATGACTTAAACTTAAAACTCAACTCAAAAAATTAAAACTTGAATTAACTTGATCTAGATGAATTTAGCCATCCAATTAATCAGTTGGCTTATTCTTTTTATTCTTGTCTATAATTAGTCACATATTGTTTTCTTCAAGAAATTAACTTATTCTGCACCCCTAATGTACGAAACATGATGGAGTGTTGGTGTTAAAGAAAATTGAATTAAACTTGTTAACTCAGTCCCTGCTTTTATATATAATAAAACACACTTAATTTGCAGCAAAAGCAGGAATTTAATATGCCTATAGTCTCTTTTCCAGTTTTGTAGTTTAAATTTCAATTATTGAAGAACATAAAGCCGTCTAATTTATTTATTGCAAAATTATTATGCTCAACCTAAATTTTTATGGTATTAATATCAATAATAGAATTTGCTTATACGATCCCGAGTGAAGAGTAAAGTCGTTGAAGAGTAAGCGTATGGCACTACAGTCGCTCAAAATTTATTGCTTGGTATGGTAGCATATAAAGTATATATCCATAGTAAACCTCGGTACCGCTTAGATTAGCTGGTATTGCAAATTTGTGTCCTACAATCTAGTTAAAGGCAATGATTTTTTATATGATTATAATAACTTGATAGAAAATTTTGGGTAAAAAATTATTGTATTATTAAATAAATCAGCTTCATAAATGTTAAATTAAAAAATAAATTAGTTCTTCTGCTAAAAATTCATTTAAAATGAATGAAGCTTACAAACCATTTTTTAATGGTTTTAAAGTATTAAATATTAAGTCCCTTAATTATGTTTAGGGTCATAAAACTCATATTACAATCAAAATTTCATAGCTGTGAGGTTTTTTATTGTTAATATTTATTATAATTGATGGCAATAATATTTGATCATAACAATATTTGATATGTTTACAACCACGAGATGATAAAAACTTATTTTACGATGATTTAAATCTATAAAAAATTATGATTATTATTTTGTGATTTGATATATCATAATTGATGTGATAGTATTTGCTATGTAAACAACCATACGGCATAGAGTGAAAACCAAATCTACCATATTAATAAAAATAAAGAATTAAAATCTTAGAAAATTGGGGAAAGATCCACCGACTGATTCACCTCTTCAACTTGACCTGCACAACTGTCATCCAAAAGCCATTTCTCAAGAGATGAAAATGGAGGATAGAATTTGCTATTATTCCCAGTTTTTTGCTTCATTTCTTGGGTAATTTCAACACTGAACTGATCATCATTCCCAGAATCTTGAAAACCACCCTTTGAAGTAGTAGAACCACAAGCGGATTTCTCCCATGCAACATTATCCATGTTCTCAAACCATAAAATGGACTCAAAATGTTCGTTCGACATCAAATCACCACCTCCACTTTCATCTTTCGACTGGGTTTGGAGAATTATGGCACTCTGATTACTGCAAATATTTGGTGACGCTCTCATCCAACCTTGAAGAAGACGAGAAATATTCTCAGTGCTTGAAGCATATGTAGCAATGGTTGAACTTGAACCAGTAGCTAGGGTTTTATTCAAGCAAGCCTGAGCCATTTGGGGGAGTTCCATAGCTGGCTGAAACTTCTTTAGCTTCTTCTTCAAGTGGGTGTTCCAGTAGTTCTTTACATCATTATCTGTTCTTTGTGGTAAATATGAAGCAATGGCTGCCCATCTAAGTGGAAGAATAAAATAAAATTGCAGAATTAGATAATCTGAGTCTGAGAGTAACCCAATGACTTGAAAGTTTTTTTTCTAAAAGAAAACGAAGAAGATGGTTGAAGATTACTTGTTACCCAATAAAGCTTGCAAATGAATAATCATCCCTTCTTCATCAGGTGTAAAGTTCCCTCTCTTGATTCCTGGTCTCAGATAGTTTGTCCATCGAAGCCTGCAACTTTTGCTGCATCTCTGCAACCCTTTTAAAATTTAAACATCCAAAAGTATGAAACTCCCATTGTTCATTGAGCTGACAAAGTTTAAGATTCTTCAACACATAAGATGAAATAAAATGGTAATACCAGTGTTAGTGGGTACTAATCTCCAATTCCCAGGTCCGTGTTCTTGGACGTAAGAAACAAGAAGGATGTCTTCCTCAGGGGTCCATGGACCTTTCTTGATGCCAACTTTATCACAGCAAGGAGATCTTCCCATGCCTGTTTTCACTTTGCTTCTCTTTTCACTGCTTTTTTTTTTTTTTTTTTTTTGCCATATAGCTTCAACTATATATACACGCTATATTAATTATTTAACGCTTGTCATGAGTTCTCCTCACTGTGATCAACTCAATTAATAAAAAAATTATAAAAATAATTATATTATTTAAGAGTAAAAATATTCAAATTTTTTTTTAAAAATTATCGAATTAGATCGATTATCGGATTAGGTAACGGATTAATAAGAAAACGGTTCCAACTAGAAGCGTTTTCAGCGAATTGGAGCGTTTTCCATAACGGCTACCCCACCCCAAAAGTAAAAAACCCAACGGTTCTTGCACCCCAATGGCTATATAGCTTCAACTATATATATACACCATATTAATTATTTAACCCTTTTCATGAGTTCTCCTCACTTTAGTCAACTCAGTTAATAGAAAATTATAACAATATTTTTATGTAATTAAAATAATTATATTATTTAAGAGTAAAAATATCCAAAAATGTTTTATAAAATTATCTAATTAGGTTGATTTTTCCAAAATTTACCGAATTAGGTAGTGGATTAGTAGGAAAACGCTTCCAGCTAGAAGCGTTTTCAGTGGATTGGAGCATTTTCCATAACGGCTACCCCACCCCAACGGTAAAAAACCCAATAGCTCCCCCACCCCAACGGCTATTTCAAAGCCATTTAACCCCACAACGTCTCTTTTTTCTCTCCATATAAACCCCCTAATTCTTATTTTTTTTTCAATTCAATCTCAACTCAACTCTCTCTCATATTCCCAATTCTCTCTCAAATCTCTTTTAAATTTCTCTCAATTTCCTATTGATCCTCACTCAATTTTTATACCTCTCTCAACTCTCTCTTTTTCTTTTATTAGAATTTTGTTAAGTTTTCTAAAAATTAATTTTGCATTACAATTTTTTTTCATATTTATTGAAATTAGTAATGGCAAAATCTCTAATTCGTTTGGATGGCATGCACATTTCGGTCAATCAATTGTAAATGGTAATTTTTTATTATATTTAATCTAATTTTATTTAAATATTTTGTTGTTATACTAAAATTTAATATTTTGTATGTTTTTTATATATAGTCGGAAGATCGAATTTTGGAGACGTATACTCGTAATCTACTCGTTCCTCCCATTGTCTTTGATCAAACCATACTTGAGGGATGTAGGATTTTTGCACGTGGCCCATATAGGTAGGGGGTGTAAATTGGACCCCACACTTGTAAGCGTGTTGGTGGAAACATAGAGACTGGAGACGCACACATTACATCTTCAATGCAATGAATGTACTATCACACTTGAGGATGGACTATTATAGCTTGAGTTACCGATGGATAAGTTGGTAGTGACTGAGTTAGTTGTCGCAGTCAATTGGAGAGATGTATCCAAGCAACTTTGAGGGAAGGTTCCGGACACGATTTATGGAGCTTGAATAGATATGAATTGGTTGAAAAGAAATTTTGGTGGGCTTGATGTGGAATCAAGTGAAGTTGAAAGAGAACAACACGCTCGGGTGTACATCCTTATGATTATTGGGGGTCTCCTAATGCTTAATAAATCACGAAATCTTATCCATTTAAGGTGGCTTCTAAAACTTGTGAACTTTTGAGAAGCGGGCGAACTTAGTTGAGGGTTAGCCATGTTGGCGACTTTGTACCAGGAGATGTGCCAGGCGACGCAATCATAAAAATTAAAATTAGTGGTTGCATGCTACTACTGCAATAATGGGCGTGGTACCGATTGCCTTTTTTACGTCATCGAGTGGACTACCCTTATACATTTCCACTTGTAACAAGGTAAAATTCATTAGATAATATATTTACCATAATAAAATAATTTAAGATTTAGATTATTATGTTAATATATTATTTCAATAGGTGGAACCATGGGCCAAGTTATGTGGAACTACCGAAGGAGCTTCAAGATATACGTTTTCTGTTAGATCAATAATCGGAAGCAGAGGTATGTATTTTTAAAATTTTAATTATATAATATTAATGTAGTTGATTTAAAAATTAATAGAAAATATATAATGAAACTTATTATTATTTCAATATATTTTGAATGGACTTCATACTATGATTTGAGAATTCAAGCATGCATCTCGTCCGAATTCTTGGTGAGTCCTTGGTGAATTTTTGGTGAATGTGCCATTGGTAGTGTACGCTACGATGGAGATGCATAAATCAGATAGAGTTATACGACAGTTCGAGTTTAGGCAAACAATTCTACCGACACCCCAAATACATCAAAGATTTGCACCATATCGACTTGCAAGAAAGAATTGATGAAAATTGGCTTACATTCCATGCAGAATATATGTGTCTCGAGACTAACTAAAAATATGACAAAGGCAAGTGTACCTATCGATAAATAGTATAACTATAGTGAGTAAAGATATCCTATCCACAAGGACTAAAAGTACTAGTAATCGCCGTTTTCTTATTATTTAGCCGACAAATTGGAGTGATTGGTTTAAACTAAAATTACTAAATTAATTTAACTAAAGAAATCAACAGAGAACAAATTAGGAAAATAATTGAATAACATATAATAAGAGAAACAATACACAGGAGAGAATCCACCTAGACTTCATCTATTATTATGAATCTGAATTAAACGATTTATTCACTTGGTATCTTGATCCGTAGAAATCCCTAAATTATGCTAATGTCTCTTTCGAGAGTAAGAGCAACTGACTCTAGGTTGATTAATTGAAACTTCTTTCTAATATTTTTAGGAGTTTAATTTTGGCCTTCCAAAAGGTTGGAAGTGGCGTGAAGATGGACTCTAAGGGAGTGTTCAGGAGAGATTTTTAAGGTGGAGGTAATGGAGAGAAAATAAGAGATTGAGAGAGATAGGGAGTTGGTGCCGAATGGGACTGTAAGGGAGGCTTGAATCGGCTTGTGCCTATTTAAAGGAATGCTGAATGTGCATGAGGGTTTTGGTTTATTTTTTCGAATTCATTCTATTGCCAACCTCTCTTCTCCCTTTCGTTCTTTTACCAAATTCCATTAAGTTTCTTTGTTTCTCAAAAAGCCAAATATCATCATTGATTTCTTGAAAGCCGAATACTCATATCTCCCTTACCAATTTCTTTTCCTTCATCACTATTCGTCTTTAATTACCATCCTTAAGTTAGTGTTGAAAAGCTGATTGCTTAAACACCAGATATCTAGGCCGTCAGTTTGAAGGCGAGTTTCGGTAAGTGTCTCATTCTCAATTTCGGTTTCGTAGGGGGGTGGCCAAATATATGTGTAGCCATAAGGGTGACTCGTATGGAAGACGAGTCACTTGATGTTGATAAAATATGTGTATTGATGCAGATCTAGGAATATTCGAGACTATTCGCTAAGGAATGGCTAGAAAAGCCGAAGGTTCACGGTAAGGCTATGGTAAGGCTTCGAGATTTGATAAAGTTTTAGTAAGGTTTGGAGTTGATTTAGAAGTGGTTTTGATTGTAGGTCAAGACTGAGGATAGTGTTGGTACGAGTCGTCAATCAGGTGTGTACAAACACTACATACACGGCGAAACGGCAAAAGCCAAAATCCCGAAATCTCGTATGGGCTTGCCAAATTTGTGGGCCCAAATTGGCAAAATTGTGATATGAAATTCTATGATGAAATGATATGCATGAATTGTATGATTGAATTATGATTGGGCTTAATGGGCTTTATAAGCATGATTGGGTTTAATGGGCTTTATAAGCGTGTTTGGACTTTGTGGGGTTGTAGGAATGCATGCTAGGGTTAAATGGACTTTAGGCTTAGTTAAATGGACTCTCAAATTTTCATAAAACTTAACTAAGTAATAAATATGTCTGTGAACAAGTCAATAGACTAAGGTGTGGCAACTGACATATGCATGTCTAAGATTGGATCATGGAAGAGCCTGGTACTTAAGCGGTCCAAGTGACCCACCTCCTCTTCTCTTGAATCCTACCTGGTGCATAGTGTCCGTTCATTTTAGCAGCGAGGACTTGTTGATGGACCAAAATCCATGATTAAAATCTGTATCATTAGAAAAATTACAAAAATACCCTTATAGGATAAAATTACGAAAATACCTTTCTAAGGTAGAATTACGAAAGTACCCTTCTAAGGTAGAATTACGAAAATGCCTGTAAGGTAGAACTACTAAAACACCCTCGTAGGGTAGGAGTACCAAAATACCCCTGGAGGGTAGATTTATGAAAATACCCCTAGGTAGTGAAATGACCAAAATACTTCTAAGTGCTTAATATGTGAAAATGTGTGAAAATGTGTATGTTGCATTCATGAATTGTATGTTGCACTTGGGTGGGTTTGATGATACGGAGGAAGTGTTCTGAGGATCGCATAGTCGCTTGACGACCGTGGATCCACCATAGGCTTTTAAGCCACCGAGTAGCTTTGCTACACCGTACTTGTATAGCAGCCTTGCTGCAACGTGAGTAGTGTTGCAACCGGTGCTACCTTTAGAGTGTAGAGGATGGGTGGGTTGATGTAGACATCCCCACAGGTGTGTTGGGCTGGTACGGATGGTGTGTAACAGTTGGATTTGGGATGGGAACATTTGCATACATGTAATTCTGGTATGATATGAGGTCAATGTGGGCTAAGGCCCAGACCACCGGTATTGTTAGGGCTTAGGCCCAATGTGATATGTGTATAATGAATTGATTTGATTTGATTGCCAAGGGTCGTACACACTAAGTTGTGAAACTCACACCCTTATTATTAATATTTCAGGTGATCCACAATAGACGGCTCGACGCGGGAGAGAACTCGGAGATAGCCACACTACCAGTTACCTAGGAATTTTCAATATAGATTTATTAAGTGTTATGATAATTACTTTTAAATCTCCACTATGATGTAATAAGGCTATGTATCTTCGATTTCATTATTTACTTGGGATTTTATTTAGTTACATTATTCATTTAATTTAATTCTTCGAATTTTTAACTAAGTAAATTCCTATCAAGTATATTTCGTTTCGAACTAAGTTTTTAACTAAACCATTTTTTGAAAGCAACCCTTCAATGTGACATCGCCAAATTCGAGCCTAACTTTTAGGCCCGGTTTGGGGTGTTACAAAATTATTATAGTGCATATAATAAAATAACTATTGATGCTTTTTAGATGTACCAAACAAATTGACAATTTTAGAAAAACATATTACTAAAAATAAAATTCGTTTATGACACCATTTGGCTATTTTTACTTTGAAGTAATTCTTTATATAATTGAGGAAGATTAAATAAAAATCTATTTCAACTAACTTTGCAGTCTCTTGATTTTTTTTTTTTTAATAGCATTAGAAACAATTAATTAAGGAAGAATAAGATTTTTTATTATTATTAAACATGCGTATGATTTTTATGAATCATACTTCTTTTTCACTAATAGGAATAAGATGACATTTATAATTTAATTTTTTCATGCTATATATAATCAAAGTGTTATACAAATAATCAATGGAAAAAAGTGTCAATTCATCTATAACAAGTGGAAAGTCAAAGTAAGGAGAGAAGGAGAAAAAAAATGCTAGGGATGTTGTGTAGAGTTTCTTAAAGTAGAACAGGTTGATCCTTAATCCCTTATGCACTAAGGCTTAATAGGGGGTTACCCCTTGTCGTATAGTGCCACATAATCGACAATGCAGTGTCCAACAAAATTGTGTATGTTGGTCAGATGGCAAGGCTAGTACAGGTCTATTGTCACCATTTGAGTGTATTGTGTTGTCCTACTCTAACATTCTCATCCAAGGACCATACGAGGTGGTTAGGTTTTGGTGGTCTCCATGAGGCCACATAGCAAGCCATCTCCAGGTTGGTTCAAATAGGATATGCGGCAGTCATTTGTAAACCATTCTACATGAAGGGTTGATACAAATGATTCATGGCGAAGGGTTGTACATAGACTGCTCTTGATATAAGGTCATCTGTTGATTGACACATGTCTTACCATGTATCATGCTGAGGTAGGGGTATAACAATTACCATCCCAATTGAGAGGTAGGTTATAAAATAGGAAACATCTACGACAATAGCTAAAGTCAGGGGTCATCAAAGTAAGCCTTATAATGGAAAGACTAGTAGGTGAGTAGTTTCGTTGCTTACACATGATAGAAATGCTCTAAGGAAAAAGGAAAATGTATGAATATTCTAAAATAACGCATTAATAGTGAAACTTTACAACTATTCATTTGAAAATAGTGTCAATGATAAAGCAAGCTTTATGACCCTCGTGGAACACGTGGCCAGTTTGTGTTGGTTCGAAAATCATTATAGTTGCTAGCTTTAAAACACATCAATTTTCTAGAGAGAACTTTAAATACCTTGAATTCAGAGACTTAGGGTTTATTTCATACATTTGAAAAAAATGTTAGTGTTGAAATCAATATTGTTTGAACTGGATTTGACCGAGAGCCAACCAAAAGAAGCATCTGAAAAGTGACTTTGAATTAGTTAGATTGAAAATTGATACAAACTGATTAAATTGACTAAAAAATTGATTGAACCGATTAAAATTGATTAAACCAATGGTAACGTTTTTAAATTTTAATAAATTTTTTTTATCAAAACAATTCAACTGTCAAACCAATCAAATTACCGAATCCTTTTGATAAACATTGGATGAAATCTTCCAATTTTCTCTATTCTCAAAATTTTCAAAATAAGAGGAAAAGCTAGTACTTCGGAGAGTATAAAAGAAAGGAGAAATAAATTAATTATATTTACTTTTTTAACATTTACAACTAATATTCGACATATATGAAATAATTTATATTAGGATTATCCTAAAAATCTTAATTTTAGGCACCAATAAAATTTTGTCACATAATCAAATTTTAAAGAGATAAAATTATTATTATACACCCAGCTATATTCAATCTACTCTCCAACTCTTACATATATTGTAACACCTCTTACCTATGTTCAATGCCGGAACAGGGTACGAGGCATCACTGGATTTTTACACTTACAAATACACAAAACTGGCTATAAAATTTCTTTCAATTTAAAATCTAATCACATTCTTATCATATATACATTAATTCATTTACTAACATGCAAGCATACTCGTTCATGTATTGTATCATTATGACTCATAACATAGCTACTTTTAGTCATATCACTTGGTCTTATACAACAATAAAATTTCCATTAATTTAGGCCAACATTCTAGGCCAACTCAGTAACATATATACATATATTCAAGTCCTTATACATGCCATAAACTTATAAATATTTTAGAATCTTTTAATACTAACCTCAGCCTCAGATAGTATCTCCGGCGACCTCCAACTCGAGCTAGATAGTATCTCCAGCGACCTCTAACTCGAGCTAGCATCTGAAACTCTATAAGAAAAAGGAAGGAACGGGAGTAAGCATTATAGCTTAGTAAGTAAATATTTAAATAATAATAAATTTATTGCAAACTTTTATAAAACTTCATAACATGTTCTCACAATAGTATAATTACAAATACACATAGTCCCACCATTTACTTAAGCCTTTTTCAAGCTGTTTACTCGAGTAACAGTCACTAAATTATTTTTATCCAGAGCTAAGAAACTTCAATTAAGATCCCTCAATTTTCCCAAAAACTAGACTCATATATCTTCTTACCATAAAATTATCAGAATTTTTGGTTGGGCCAATTAATACAGTTTATTTATTAAACTTCCCCTGTTTCGCTACTCGACAGTCCTGACCACTCTTCACTAATATTTCGATTTCTCTTTATACAAAATTCAAAAGATTTTCTCGTTTGTTTCTTCTAAAAATATACTCAATAAGGAAACCATATAAATTATGTTCCATAACTATTTTTTTATAATTTTTAATGATTTTTCCAAATCAGAACCGGGGATCACGAAATCAATCTGAACCAGTCTTACAAAAATTTAAATAACTCAGAATATAGAATTCTTTTACTTTCCCTGTTTCTTTTATATGAAAACAGACTCAATAATATTTAATTCCATATCTCATTCAATTTCTATCATTTTTGGTGATTTTTCAAATCCACTCCTCTACTGCTGTTTTAAGCTGTTTATCCCAAATTTTATCTCTTTCACTAAAATTCCTTATAATCAACTTGCAAAATAACACTTTTCCATATTTATCTTATCAAAGTTCAATCACTTATCTAACTCATGGTCCAAAACCCATATATTCATATCCTGGTATGTATTTCCACATTTTTCGGATAAATTTCCATTTAACAAACTTGTTTCTCCCGTTGAACACCTCGGAATGTAACAATATCCGGTAGTTTTAGCATATAACTCCACCCTCTATAATTGATGCCCAACTTCGTGGTATACGCACATAGCACCACACTATTGGGCTAACATATGTATTCGTGGCATGCGCACTCAGAGCCACTTTTTGAATCAACATATATAACTGTGGCATATCCACTTAGCACCACGTTATATGTATAACCGTGGCATATCCACTTAGCACCATGTTCATGAATCAATATATGTAACCGTGGCATATCCACTTAGCACCACGTTACACATATAACTGTGGTATATCTACTTAGCACCATGTTTTCCCATTCCGAAGGTTCAACCAAGATTTCCTCATTTAATCCCAATTTATCAACCACAATTCACTGTTTATATCCATTAATTGTACAATACTAAAACTTATTTCACATATCACATAATAAATATCATAACATAATAAAAATAATACATTCTTTACATATAAACTTACCTCGGTGCAAAATATAGAAATTTTGCAATTTAGTCCACAATCTTTTCCTTTCCCCGATCAAGGTCGATTCCACATCTTTCTTGATCTAAAATAACACATTTAGCTTATTTAATACTCACATTTATCAAAACAGTCCTTAACTCTAACTTTGGAAAAATTACGATTTTGCACCTAAACTTTTGCAAATTTACACTTTTGCCCCAAGGCTCGGAAATTAAACTTTATCCCTAATTCTTATGTTTTAGAACACGCTGATCATTTGTTTACCAATGGCGACATCAAATTCCCACTCTAACATATACTTATGAACATTAGGTATTTTTACCGATTATGCCGTTTTAGTCGTTTTTACCTAAAATTAAGTAGCACAATTTGTTTAGCATAATTTAAAACCTCATATTCTATCATAAAATATCAAAATAAACACATTTCACCTATGGGTATTTTTCCAAATATGAACCCTAGGTTAAATTATTGCTAGAATAAGCTAAATCAAGTTACCAGACTCAAAAAACGTAAAGAACATTAAAAATGGGGCTAGAACGGACTTACAATTGAGCTTGGAAGCTTGAAAAACCCTAGCCATGTTTTCTCCATGCTATATTCGGCCTTGAGGAAGAAGATGAGAGAAAATTGGCTTTTAATTTGATTTTTAATTCATTTAATCACTAAATGACCAAAATGCCCCTAACTTAAAAATATTCTTTTTCACCCATTTCATGTCCATTTTTGTCCAATAAATTAACCAATGGTCTAATTACCATTTAAGGACCTCCAATTTAAAATTTCATAACAATTGGACACCTCTAACATGTAGAACTCAACTTTTGCACTTTTTACAATTTAGTCCATTTGACTAAATTGAGTGCCCAAACGTCGAAATTTTTGTACGAAATTTTTACAAAATAATTTCATAAAAATTTAAACCATAAAAATATAAATAAAACACATTTCAATTAAACACCTTTACCTTCTAGAATGCACATTTTACTACTTTTGCAATTTAGTCCAATTTATCAAATTGGACACACAAACAATAAAATTTTGTAACGAAAATTTCACAAAATAAATTTTAAAACTCAATCGGAATAAATATTTTGACCTCAAATTTGTGGTTTCGTAACCACTATTTCGTTTAGGCCCTGTATCGGGCTATTACATATATTTTCTAAAAAAACATAACTAATTAAAATAAAAAAAATCAAATAACATAGAAACTCCAAAATTTACATAATTCTTGTTGCGGGAGATTCAATGAAATATAATTTATACTTTTAAAAAATATAGTATGAAATAGAAAACAATTTAAAATAGAAAAAAGAAAAAATATACTGTATAGGAACTAATTTTTTTTTAAAAAAATTTTGATTGCACAAAAATAAAAAAATTAACTTCTAAAAATAAAAAGCAAAATGATTAAAAATTGTAAAAAAAATATTTGTTTATAATTTAAAAAAATTAATTATTTTAAGTAATTTAATTAAAATTAAATTAAGTTGAAAAAGATAATAGATATAATTAAATGTACAATAATACTTTGTTATATTTAAAATTTGATGATATGACATTACTTTATTGGTACCTAAAAACTAAGGTTTTTAAAATGATTCCAATATAATTTATTCTTTACTACTTATCATTAAAAATTTATATAAATTTTCAAATAAATTCAAAATCTTTAAAATTTGTTATGAATATCTTATTAAGTGGATGTCCATCATGATCAAGATAAAGTTTTGGTGTACTTTAAATTCTAATAACTATTAGAATTAAATCTCTACTTCTTTTATACTTCTTATGCCTATAAATAGAGACTCTGATGAAGTATTGTAATTATCTTTTTTGATCAATAAAGTACATTCCCTATTGCTTTCATATTTTCTTTGTTCTTTATTCTCTCCATATCTTTTTATTTTATAACACGTTATCAGCACGATGATTCTCTATTTTTTTTTAAATCTTTAGAAATCATCCCACAGATCTAATTCTTTTTCACCTTAAACTTTCACCCGCTTACAACTTCATCTTCGGGATGTTGAAAGATTCAATCTCAAAATAGATTATGGTTCTTATTCCTGATCTTTGATTTATTGTACAAGGATAGGTAAAGTATAGATTTGGTAAGAAACTTTTATATTTCAACCATATTTTCTTTTTCAATTAAGGTATGGCTCCTATTAATTTTTATTTGACATAAATTTCACATTTTTATGGTATTTGATTTTTGCCTTTCTAGGTTAACTTTTTCTACGTAAAAGATATAATTGTTGATTAGATATGTTTGCTATTAATATGGTATGTTTTCCCGATTATTTTTTTGGTAAATCATTCTCTTTGAAGTTTTTTTTAATTAAGTTATATTACACACAATATTTAGATGTTTTGATTATTAATTCTTGTTATTAAATATTCTTGAAATTTTATTAAAATTATGGTGGAAAGTTTTATTAACCTACCATTGTTGGAAATTTGATATGACCTATTTATTCTAATGTTGAATGATTGTATGATATCTTTCAAATTGAACTTATAAATATTTTATTAGAGCAAGATAAGATTTTATAACATATATGTGGTACTGAAATTTGGTACAATGTGTATCGGATAATTTTCAAGCATCATACATGAAAATTTTGATTATTTATTAAATGATTTTTACTATTAGATTATAAATATTATTACAAAAACAAAGTTATTTTACTACTTCTAATAGTACTCGTGATAATAATCAAGGTGATGACGATGATGTTAAAAATCTTTAGGTATATTTTACTATGTTTTATTTATTATATCATGTTTATTATAATTGTAAACTAATCATGACAATATGAATAGATAGATTTTAATTTGAAATCTCACGCGTGTTTGTGATAGTAATCATGAAATAAAGAATCTATTGGGATTATGAAATAAAGAATCTATTGGGATGTTTATAAGTCCGTCCTATTGGATTTGTTACATTCCCTGAAGTGAATGTAAACATAAAGAAAATAAAAGATATAATCATGGGCCACTAAAAGTGGGAATATAGTAATAAATAAGAACAATGAGAGTTCTCATGATAACTCTTCAAAGGGTAAAAATAACTTATGTTATCAATGTGATTTGAAAGATTATTGGCCACATGTGGCATATGCCCAAATATTTTGTTTCTATTAATATTCTTTGAGGGAGGATATGAGAATGTAGTAATAAATTCTATCATTATAGATAGAAAGTATTTATCTTATTTGGTACTAAAACAAATAAATATTATTTCAATATTTGATAGTACAAAATTAGTCAAAAGCTCTAGAAAAGCTAATATATTAATATCTTGTGATGGTTAATCCATTGGTTTTAAAAGATATTTATAATGGATCTTATATTGAGATTGTGAATGAGGAAAATATTATATTTCATATGAATCACTATTGCTATAAATATCTATTTTGAAAGGATGAAAAAGAGAGGATTGGGCTATTAATTTATATTTATTTTATAATCTTTGTGATCTTCTTTGGTCATCATCCTTATTAAGGGGTTGGAAGCAAAATATTTGACTATGAAAGATCTATCTATGAGCAATAAAATATGACAATTCTATCTAAAGCTCATTATGGTTAGATGCATCTAAAGTTGCAATTTTTTTTTTTAGATATTTGAAGATTTTGACATATTCCCTATAGCAAATATTACATATAATTGTTTGAAAATTATATTTACTTATTGACTTAGTGACATTATAGACTTCACATTGATTTAGACATTTCCAGTAGTAAATGTCTTAATAGTATTTATATGTGGATACAAAATAAAAAAGAATGATAATAAAATTATCAATTGTCAAAATCTATATTTACATTGTTAGTACAACTGAAAAACATGTTGAAGTAAACCAGAAGTTTACTAATACAAATACATTTACTATTTGTCGTGACTAGTTAGACTATCCTTGTAAGACCCAAATTTTGCCCGGGCCCATAAGCCAACTTAAAACCCATTACAAACCCAACCTAAAAATCTAAACAGACTCAAACCCAAAACCCAACTAATCCAAACCCAAACCAATATCAAATAGCCCAATTGAAACCTAGACCCGAGGACTAAAATTAAATCTAACTACCCTAGTTCAAATGGCCCAAGCCCAATACCCAATACCATAGCAGAAAATAAAGAATTTTCTAAACCTAGGTGTGCCGCACCTAGGGTCTTATGACTACTACCAGTCGCCTCTGCCAAGCCTGCCACAGCCACTGCTGCCACCGCCCATGTCACATCTCGACCACCTATTTGCACCTGCAAAGAAATAGATAAATCATTAGGCAAACAAGTTGTAAATAGGCTATATAAATCATGTTAAACCATTGTAATATTTTTGGACACTTTTTTCTCTAAGAAATACAACCAATAACAGATCTGAAGCATACCAAAATAATCAAAAACAGCAAGCAATTGAAGGAAAGAAACAATGTTCAACGTGTTAAATTTTAATTTATTTTTCGTTCTTTATTTTCCATTTTTCAAACCATTTATACATATATACATATTTCTTTATTTTTCTTTTAAAAAAAACTACTTACAAATATATGTACAAAATCAAAAAGGGCATAAAAAATGAAAAAAAAAACTTATCTTTTTTACCTCGCCGAAAAAAGGCCGACTTTTGGCCTTACGACCTTGTACGACGGCGTCGGCATCAGTGATCGGCGGCAGATGTCGGCGGACTGTGCCAGAGGACGGCCGTATTTTGAAAAGGGATGATGGTTTTTGAAGAAAAAAACAGAATTTGAGGTTTTTTTTTAAAAGGGAATGGAGAAATAAAATTTTTTAAAAAATTTTGAATTAAATAGGCCCTATGAAACGACGTTGTTTTGGGCCAGTGCTCTAGGCGCCAAAACGACGTCGTTTTGCCCTTCCGACCCGACTGTCCGACCCGCTCCAAGCTAGGATCCACGTGTTTTATTTTGAAAGGGCTAATTACAATTTTACCCCTCCATTTTTTTATGGTTTTGTAATTAAGTTTATTTTATTTTTTAATTTGGCCCTATAATCTATTTTGACTTTCAATTTGGTCCCTCTTAATGCTGTGCGTTTTGGAAGAGATTCTTTTACATCCACTTCAATTTATCCAAGCATTTTTTGTAAAATTAACATTAATAAAAAAAGGATCGTATCTTTGAACTCTTTACGGATTTTCAATTTTCGATACTAAGACATTAATTAATCAATTAGGTATCAATTTTGGGCATTACGAGGGCGCTAATCCTTCCTCGTGCATAACCGACTCCCGAACCCATTTTCTAAATTTTGTAGACCAAAATCGTTATTTGGATAAATTAAACCATTTATTAAAAACAACCATTTTACGAGGTGACATGATCACACCTCATCAAAAAGGATTGGTAGTGACTCCCATTTTTTGTGTTTTCATTTTCGAAATAAAAGTTGACCCTCATTTTTTCAAAAAAATGGTTTCAACAGCTTGGCGACTCCACTGGGGACAAAATAAGAGAGTCAAGCCACGATTTGATAAATTCTTGTCTTATTGGTCGAAAATTGATAATTCGATTTTAAATTTACAAACCTTTCATTGCATTCCATTCTTGTCACTTTGTTCATGTTTGCTTTAATTTGTCCGTGTCTTGTGGTCTATTTCCGTATATTGCATTGCATGATCACTCGATCTTACCTTGAAGTGGGAGGGAGAAGCTAGTCCTTCGTGAGGTTTTCACCTCCGCATGGAATAGTGGATTGCTTTCGGAATATATCTATACCTATGTCTTCGTGAGATTTTCATCTCCGTATGGCCATAGTGAAATGTATTCCCCTGAACTGAACTCGGTCCATATGAGCCTATAATGGGTGAGGATCGAGGAATCTGCCAGTTCAGGTACCTTTTACTTTAGAACCAAACCACATATAGTGATCCCTAAGAGCCCACCCTAGGTAGAACTACGTCGAACCCTAGCAATTACCTGGATAGGTGCTTGATCACTTTTCTGTTTGCTTTGAGTTTTACTTTTGTATATGATTCTGACTTATTGTGTTTTGTTTTGACTTTGATTGCATGACATTTTCATAATAAAAAAGGTGTCGATTCACGTTCGTTTACTAATTAAAGAGCTTACCAATGGTCATCAAGGCCCACCAAGAGAAGAGTCCAACACAAGGCAAAACACGGAGAAACTCCAATTTACGCCGATTCCAATGACGTATAGGGAGTTATACCAAAGTTTATTTGATGCACATGTTGTATCTCTTTTTTACCTAAAACCAGTACAACCCCCATATCCGAAATGGTACGACGCAAACGCCTAATGTGAATACCATGCAGGAATCACGGGGCACTCGATAGAAAACTGCACCACTTTCAAAAAGCTAGTTGAAAGACTCATCAAAATGGGTATTGTGAAATTTGATGATACATCTAATGCAGAAAATCCGTTACCCAACCATACTGATAGTGGAGTAAATGTGATAGTCGAGAATACGGGGAGAAGAATTAAGATGAATATTGCAGAAATAAAAACCCCGCTTAGATGGGTCTAGAAAGAGATGGTAAAAAGAGGATTAATTGTTTCAGATTCAAAAGAGAGATGTGGAGGGATGAAGAACTCCTATGAGCTCCATAATAGAGAGGGGCACGAGATCCAAGAATGCCTCGAGGTCAAGGCCTTAGTACAAGACCTAATGGATAATAAAAATTTTGAATTTTATAAAGAGGTTAAAAGCCAAGAAAAAAGAATTATATGTGCATCAGAAGAAGAATCGACAACAAAGGTCCCAAAAGCCAACTATCCGATAGTCATCATTTCACGACTAAGAGGCAATGAGGTTGGAGTACAGATGGCACCAAAAGTCATAATTTAGAAACCTGCTGTCTTTCCGTATAAAGATAGCAAGAAGGTTTCCTGGAATTATGACTGCAATGTGACAATCTCGGGAGAGAAGAACCCGGCCAGCACTTCAAAGAAGGACCAGAATGTAGGATTCTACACACACAGCGGGAGGTGCTATGATTCTGTAAATGCCAGAATAGAGCCCGTAAAAGGGAAAGCCTTGGTAGTCGAGCAAAAGAAAGGAGAAGCGGCCAGACCTAAACCACCCGTTAATGAGCCGGTAAATGAAGAGGAGGCTAAAGAATTTTTCAAATTCTTAAAACGCAGCGAGTATAGTGTTATGGAGTAGTTGCATAAACAACTAGCTCGCATATCAATACTATCTTTGCTCTTAAGCTTGGAAGTACATCGCAGCGTGTTGATGAAAGTGCTAAACAAGACTTACGTCGCTAATGATATTTCCGTCAACAGGCTAGACCATCTCGTAAATAACATAAGCACAGATAACTACATTTTATTTAATGATGACGAAATACCACTGGGGGCATAGGATCCACCAAGGCTCTACACATCACCACCCGCTGTAAAGGGCATACCTTTCCGGGGGTACTGATAGATAATAGATCGACACTGAATGCCCTGCCCCTATCCACACTGAACCGGTTGCCTGTGGATAGCTCTCACATGAAAACATGTCAAAACATAGTGAGGGCATTCGATGGCACCGAAAGAAAAGTAGTGGGAAGAATTGAAATACCCTTGTTGATTGGCTCAAACACGTACGAGGCAGATTTCCTGGTGATGGATATCAAACCCTTTTACAATTGCTTGTTGGGGAGGCCTTGGATACATTCGGCAAGGGTTGTCCTTTATCACTACACCAAAAGCTGAAGTTAGTAACGGAAGGTCGCCTGGTGACTATAAATACGGAAGAAGATATTATTGCAGCCGTAACCAGTGACGCGCCATATTTGGAGGCAAATGATAAAGCAATCGAATGCTCCTTTCAATCTTTGGAATTTGTGAATGCAATATTCATTACTGAGGGGAGCAAGGTCCTAGTGCCTAAGATATCCAAGGCTGCAAGAATAGGCTTACAACTAACGGTCGGGAAAGGAGTCTTACCGGGAAGAGGACTTGAGAATCACCTCCAAAGAAGGATTAAGGCTTCAATGCTGAAGGACAAATGAGACTGCTTCGGCTTGGGATTCAAGTCGGACGTGAGGCAAAGAAAGACGGAGCTGGAAAAGAAACAAGAAAGAAGGAGAGCACGTTTGACCGGGGAGGAGATCAAATGGGAGCCGGTGATATTCCCCTACATATCTAGAACTTTTGTATCAGGAAGGATGGTTCACCCCGAGAGAGAGATGCTGAGAAAGGCAGCCGTGGAAGAAATGTTGGAAAACTTGCACATAAACACCCTATCTGAAGAAAGTACTGAAGAAAGAAACTTGTCGGGCATTCGCCCCTATACGCCTAGGAGTGTTCTGAACAACTAGACTGCGGAAGAGATTTCTGTAATTTTTAGAACTATCTAAGAGTAATGTTCAAAACACACTTATCGCTCTAGGCCTAGGAGTAATAAGAACCCTTTGTGAAATAAGTTGGTGTCTCAAAATCGTTAATTCAATGAAAATGCATCTTTGCTATCTTTTTGAGTAAATATTCTTTTATTCTTTCTATTTCATCCATAATCATACTATACAGACAAGTATTTTTTTGTCCTTTGGATTTTATTTACTCTTCATTCATGATCATACCATGCAAATAATCTTTCTTAGATTCTTTTGTTTTTTGCGCCTTCCATCATCCCCATAATAGGTCCCCAGATATTAATGATATGAGTAACGCTACTAATGACTCAGAGTCTCCTTTTGAGCAAGATTCGTGTATAGAGGATTCTGGAGATTTTGAAGGTGATCGAGACTGTGACCTATCTCCTAAACTGTTAAGGATGATTGAACAAGATGAGAAACAAATCCTACCTCATAAGGAGTCAACAAAAATTATGAGTTTAGAAGAAGGAAAAGAGGTGAAAATCAGAGCTCGTATCACTGTAGAGACAAAGCAAGACCTTATCGAATTACTCCAAGAGTCTAAGGATGTCTTCGCATGGTCATATCAAGACATGTCTGGGTTAAGTACGAATATCATGGTACACCGGCTCCCTACAAAGGAAGAATGCAAGCCAGTGCAACAGAAGCTCCAGAGAATGAGGCCCAATGTTTTGTTGAAAATAAAAGAAGAGGTCGAGAAGCAATTTGATGCCGGATTCTTAAAAGTGGTTAAGTACTCTGAATGGGAAGCCAAAATCGTCCTCCTCCCTAAAAAAGATAGGAAGGTACGAATATATGTTGACTATCGAGATTTGAATAAAGCCAGCCCGAAAGATAATTTCCCACTACCTCATATCGACACCTTGGTGGACAACATGGCAGGACACTCACTATCCTCCTTCATGGATGGTTTCTTCAGATACAATCAGATTAAGTTGCACCCTACAGACATGGAAAAGACCATATTCGTAACATTGAGGGGTACATTCTGTTATAAGGTGATGCCGTTTGGGTTGAAAAATGCGAGAGCAACATATCAAAGGGCCATGGTAACACTATTCCATGATATGATGCATAAAGAAATCAAAGTTTTTGTTGATGATATATTCATAAAGTCCCAAACAGAGAAGGAGCATGTTCAGGCCCTGAGGAAGTTGTTTTTAAGGTTAAGAAAGTTTCAGTTAAAGCTCAATCCAACAAAATGTACTTTTAGAGCTAGGTCTGGAAAGCTGTTAGGATTTGTAGTTAGTGAAAAAGGGATTGAGACCGACCCCAAAAAAGTCAAGGCCATACAAGAGCTGCCTCCGCCGCGTACTCAAAAAGAAGTTCAGGGTTTCCTAGGAAGATTTAATTACATTGTCCGTTTCATTTCGTAGCTAACTAAGAAATGTGACCCTATATTTCGTCTCCTTAAGAAACACAATCCAAGTGTATGGGATGAGGAATGCCAAAGGACTTTCGACAAGGTCAAACATTACTTGTCCAACGCCCTAGTGCCAGTACCACCAACTCAGATAAACCATTGATATTGTACTTGACAGTATTTGGGAATTCCATGGGATACGTGCTCGGTCAACATGATGAGTCAGGGAGGAAGGAAAGAGCAATATACTACCTCAGTAAAAAGTTCACTGAATGCGACTCAAAGTACTCACCAATTGAGAAATTGTATTGCGCCTTAGTCTGGACAACCTGAAGACTAAAATAGTACATGCTGTATCACACCACTTGGCTCATTTTGAAATTAGACCCTCTAAAGTATATGATGGAGTCAACAGCTTTGAATGGAAGGATGGCCCGATGGCAAATTTTGCTTTCCGAATTTGATGTAATCTATGTGAATCAGAAAGCTATAGAAGGGAGCTATAGAAGGGAGCGTAATAGCTGATTTTCTAGCCAACAGAGCTTTAGATAATTATGAGCCTTTGGACTTTGACTTCCCGAATGAAGATCTAATGTATGTTGCAGCCACTGAAGAAAATTCTCAAGAGGGCTAACTTTGGAAATTAAATTTTGATGGAGCCTCAAATGTTGTGGGTAATGGAATCAAGGTAGTCTTGATATCCCCAAATGGAAATCATTATCCATTTACTTGCAAATTGGATTTTGGTTGTAAAAACAATATGGCAGAGTACGAAGCATGTATCATGGGAATCTGTGTAGTTATGGAACGTAAAATCAAAGTGTTAGAGGTGTATGGAGATTCTGCACTAGTGATTTATCAGCTCAGAGGTGAATGGGAAACAAGAGACCCCAAATTGAGCAATTATTGAAGGATAATTTTGGGGTTAATTGAGGAGTTTGATGACATCACTTTCAGTTACCTCCCTTGATATGAAAACCAGATGGCTGACGCCTTGGCTACTTTAGCTTCTATGATCAAAGTGAACAAATAAGATGACGTAAAACCTATTCAGATAAGTATTTACGAGGCACTGGCTCACTGTTACAACATGGAAAAAGAAGAAAGGGATAATCACCCTTGGTACCATGATATATTACGATACGTGAAAAATCGTGAAAACCCTGACCAGGCAACCGAGAATGACAAAAAGACGTTAATAAGACTAGCTTGCGACTATGTCTTAGATGGCGAAATCCTATACAAAAGAAGAAAGGATCAGGTACTATTGAGATGTGTGGATACTGTCGAGGCTAAGAAAATCTTGGAAGAAGTATACGAGGGCATTTGTGGAGCACATGCTAATGGTTTTACTATGGCCAAACAAATTATGAGATTTGGATACTATTAGTCTGCTATGGAAGGAGATTATATTAATTACTCCAAAAGATGTCACAAATGCCAAGTCTATGGAGACAAAATTCACGTACCTCCTTCACCTCTGCATGTTATGACTTCCCCATGACCTTTCTCTATGTGAGGCATAGATGTCATTGGGCTGATCTCGCCAAGAGCTTCGAATGAGCATCCATTCATCTTCATGGTCATTGACTCCTTCACCAAATGGGTAGAGGCCGCTTCATTTGCTAGTGTCACTAAATCGGCAGTCAGTAAATTCCTGAAGAAGGAAATCATATGTCGATATGGAATGCCAGAAAGGATCATATCTGGCAATATGCTAAATTTGAACAACAGCACGATAGTAAAGGTTTGCAGTCAATTCAAGATCAGACACCACAACTCGTCACCATATCGCCCAAAAATGAATGGCGCAATAGAGGTAGCCAATAAAAACATTAAGAAGATCATGGGGAAAATGACTGAGACTTACAGAGATTGGCATGAGAAGTTACCATTTGCCCTCTGTGCCTATCGGACATCTGTCAGAACCTCTACTGAGGCAACGCCTTTCTTATTAGTCTATAGAATGGAGGCAGTATTAATACCTTCCCTTCGAGTTTTGTTAGAACTAAAGTTAGATGAAGTAGAATTGATCTAGGCATGATGTGATCAGTTGAACTTGATTGAAGAAAAGAGGCTAAGGGCTATCCATCATGGTCAGATGTACCAAAAGCAAATGATGCAAGCTTATGATAAAAATGTTCGCTCAAGAGAATTCCATGGGGGGACCTTGTACCGAAAAAGATCCTTCCCATACAAAAGGATTTCAGAGGGAAATGGATACCAAACTGGGAAAGATCTTATGTGGTAAAGAAGGCCTTCTCTGGAGGAGCGTTGATTTTGACAGAGATGGATGGGAAAAACTTACCCAATCTTGTAAATTTAGATTCAGTCAAGAAGTACCTTACTTAAAATGAGAGAGGCCAAGGCAAAAATCCACAAAGGGCGCTTTGATACCTTCTAAAAAAAGAGAGAAGCCAAGGCGAAAACCTACAAAATGCGCATTGAGACCAAAGGGGTTTTGAATTGAAAACTCGTAAAGGGCAATTCAAAATCTAATAAAAATAAGGCATGCAGTAGTTTTGCTTTCTTCAAAAAAACAAGAAGGAGAGATGTTACGACTTGGGTCATCAACAAAGTACTCTAGATCCTCTAAACACATATTAGGCTTAAAAAGGATCCTCACGAAGTTGTGTAGGGAAGCTCATGCTGCGATATCTGGGGCACCTATTTTTCTTTTGCTCATTTTATATTTCAGCAATGTTCACTTTCTTTAATCAATCTATTCCTTTCAGATTTCATTCCTGATAAATTTTAGTTTTGTCCATCATTATGATCTTTTTCAAGCATTTTGCATTGAAATAACGATTAATGGACCAATAATACTTTCATAAAATGAGTTCTACATATTACTCTAAAAGCTTCTAAATATTACAAGAACCTGAAACAAGACTATTGTTTAGAACTCACCAAACCTAAGGGTTGGAAATATTTGAGAAGGAACAGCCTAAATTGTGACTATTTCTTCAGATTTTCTGTCAAAGATACCAACTGAACATGAAGGCATGCTGACACGTCAATGATAGAACCTTGACGAACAGCGAATGATGACAACCCTAAGCATTAAAAAGGGATCACTCTCATTCTGTATTTATACAAATATCATTCATAACACATCTAGTTAGGAGCATTTGACTCATTCTAGTCATGGCATCCTAATCATTTGGCATAAGCATAAGCCCATGAAATCGATTCTACAGGTCATGTGAGGATAATGCAGCAAGATCGATGAATCTATAAATCTCATCTCTCTGAAGTAGAAGTTGAGCAGATTGAACTTATAGATCTTATCTAGCAAGTGGAGCAAATTGAAGCCACCAGTCTCCTTGAAGTTGTAGTGGAGTAGATTAAAGCTATAAGTTATAGATCTTATCTCTTTGTAGCAAGTGGAGTAGATCGACGATGATGAATCTTATCTCCTTGAAGTAGCAAGTGGAGCAGATTGAAGCCATCGGTCTCTCTGAAGTTGCAGTGGAGCAGATTAAAGCTAAAAGTTACAGATTTTATCTCTTTGTAGCAAGTGGAGTAGATCGAAGATGGCAAATCTTATCTCCCTGAAGTAGCAAGTAGAGTAGATTGAAGCCACCAGTCTCCCTGAAGTAGCAATTGTGTAAATTCAAATTATAGATCTTATCTCCCTGATGAAGTAAGTGGAATAGATCGAACACGGCGAATCTTACCTCCCTGATGTAGTAAGTGGAGTAGATCGAAGACAGTGAATCTTATCTCCCTAAAGTAGCAAGTGGAGCAAATTAAAGCCACCAGTCTCCCTGAAGCAGTAGTGGAACAAACTGAAAATTTTAGATCTTATCTCCCTGAAGTAGAAAGTGGAGCAGATCAAAGACGGCGAATCTTATCTTCCTGAAGTTACAGTGAAGCAGATTGAAGCCACTAGCTTATCTCCTTGAAGTTACAGCGAAGCAGACTGAAAACAACTAATCCTATCTCCCTGAAGTTGCAGTGGAGCGGATTAAAACGATGAATCATATACCTCTAAAGTTGCAGTAGGTCGGATTGAATTTACCGTAGCAAGTCTTATCTCCCTAAAGTTGCAGTGGAGTAGACTAAAACCACAAATCTCATATCCCTGAAGTTGCAGCGGAGCAGATCAAAGCTACAAGTTTTATCTCTCTGTAGTTATAGTGGAGCGGATCGAAGCAACAAGATGTGGTGGACTGGAATGATGCTACCTAAAAAAGAGGAGCACCAAAGAAGTCAAGACTTGACAAGACTGGGCAAAATTGATCTTTATTAAAAGTCTTTACTCCATTCTCATTATACGACAATCAGCAATGAGGGGCAGCTGTAAGACCCAAATTTTGCCCGGGCCCATAAGCCAAGTTAAAACCCATTACAAACCCAACTTAAAAACCCAAACAGACTCAAACCCAAAACCCAACTAATCCAAACCCAAACCAATATTAGATAGCCTAATTGAAACCTAAACTCGATGCCCAAAATTAAACCTAACTACCCTAGTCCAAATGGCCCAAGCCCAATACCTAATACCATAGCAGAAAACAAAGAATTTTCAAACCCTAGGTGTGGCGACTACTACCAGTCGCCTCTGTCAAACCTGCCACAGCCACTGCTACCACCGCCCATGTCACATCTCCACTACCCATTTGCACCTACAAAGAAATAGATAAATCATTAGGCAAACAGGTTGTAAATAGGCTATATAAATCATGTTAAACCATTGTAATGTTTTCAGACACTTTTTTCTCTAAGAAATACAACCAAAAACAGATCTGAAGCATACCAAAATAATCAAAAATAGCAAGCGATTGAAATAAAGAAACAATGTTCAACGTGTTAAATTTTAATCTATTTTTCGTTCTTTATTTTCCATTTTTCAAACCATTTATACATATATACATATTTCTTTATTTTTCTTTTTAAAAAAACTACTTACAAATATATGTACAAAATCAAAAAGGGCATAAAAAACGAAAAAAACTTGTCTCTTTGACCTCGCCAGAAAAAGGCTAACTTTTGGTCTTATGACCGTTGTGCACAGTGGCACCGGTACTGGCGATCGGCGGTAGATGGCGGAGGATTGTGCCTGAGGACGGCCGTATTTTGAAAAGGGGAGATGGTTTTTAAAGAAAAAAGAGAATTTGAGTTTTTTTTAAGAGAATGGAGAAATGAAATTTTTTAAGAAAATTTTGAATTAAATAGCCCTATGAAACAACGTCATTTTGGGCCAGTGCTCCAAGCGCCAAAACGACATCGTTTTAGCTTCCAACCCGATTGCCCAACCCGCTTTGAGCTAGGATCCGCGTGTTTTATTTTGGAAGGGCTAATTACACTTTTAGTCCCTCCGCTTTTTTATGATTTTGTAATTAAGTTTATTTTATTTTTTAATTCGGCCCTATAATCTATTTTGACTTTCAATTTGGTCCCTCTTAATGTTGTGCGTTTTGGAAGGGATGGGAAAATTCCCCTTTTGATCCCTCATTGTTATTCGCGCACTCGATTCGGTCCTTTTCCTTTTGTTTATTTTCAGATTTCTCTTTTTTAGCTTGCTCATGTTTTATTTATTTTTTCTTTTTGTTATTTTAATTTTGCCTTTATTATTGTCATTTATATTATCGTATTTATTATTATCCTGTTAAGCATATTAGCATCGAAATTAGTTTTTACATTTCATTACAAATTCAAGTTACATTAATTTTTGCCTAATGCATAAAAAGGTTTTTAACAAAGGCAATATTCTGTGATTTGGAAATTCAGGAGATCGTGCCCTAACGTACTGGGTTTTGATTTTTCTTGTTTTACCCTAATGATCGAATATCCTTCTAAAATTAAAGTGCATCAGTTTTGAAAATCAAAGACAAGCTTATTCTCGAAGGTTTAAAATGTCGTGTCCTAGCGTACTGGATGTGACATTTTATCACTTCGGGACAAGAGATTCGTTTGCATCCCCTTTGATTTATCCAAGCATTTTTTGTAAAATTAACGTTAATAAAAAAAAAGGATCGTATCTTTGAACTCTTTATGGATTTTCAATTTTCGACACTAAGACATTAATTAATCAATTAGGTACCAATTTTGGGCGTTACGAGGACGCTAATCCTTTCTCGTGCGTAACCGACTTCTGAACCCATTTTCTGAATTTCGTAGACCAAAATCGTCGTTTTGATAAATTAAACTATTTATTAAAAACAACTGTTTTACGAGGTGACCCGATCACACCTCATCAAAAAGGATTGGTGGCGACTCCCTTTTTTGTGTTTTCATTTTTGAAATAAAAGTCGACCCTTGTTTTTTTTAAAAAATGGTTTCGACAATCCTAAATCATATATGATGCAAAATTTAATTCAGAATTTATATGGGTATTCATTAAAGAACCAGAAGATTCTTTAATTTAAAACAATATCATTTGTTGTTTGTTCTCAATAAAAATTTTATTAGAAACTCACTAGCTAAAGTTGAGATTTAATGTTTCGCATTTCTGAAATGAATATGGGCCCATTCATCCACCATATGGATGATTTTAATATTATATGATTTTGGTAGATGCATCAACAAAATAATCATAAATGTGTTATCAATTTGCAACTTATCATTTGCAAGATTTCTTATTTAAATAATTAATTTCAAATCATACAATTAAGACAATGCAACTTGCTAATACTGATGAGTTTATATCTTAGCCTTTTATTAGTTGATTTTGAAAAACTTTTGTAAAAGTTTGCGCATCATGGTTTAGAGAAATTATTGATTGAACACCTCTGATTAATGTCTAAACCATTACTTATGAGAACTAAACTTCCTATTTCAACATGAGATTATGTTAATTTACATGTACGTATCAAGCCAATAAGTTATAAATACTTCCCATTACAATTGGTTTTTGTTCAAAAGCTAAACATTTCTCATCTTTGAATTTTTGTATGTGCGTATATGTTCGAATTGTTCTACCACAACGCATAAAGACGAGTGAATCCTTAAAGAAAGTTGAGAATATATATTAATTATAAGTTTTGTTATATTATTAGATGTTTTGAATGTATTTGAGATTCACTTATGACATGATTTGTGATTACAATTTTGATACAATAGTTTTCCCGACATTAGGGGGAGAGAAATAATAACTTGTAATGAGTTAGGGGGAGAGTAATTTGAACCAGAAGTTCAATAAGGATAACTCATTACAAGTTAACTATTAGATGTATTTACAAAATTAATGAGAATAACCAAGTTAATATTTTAATTTGAACCAAAAGTCCCAATATGACAATCAATTAGAATAAATAATAGTTTGATCGGTTCTAAAGATGAAAATTCTTTTAGATGGTCATATAGTGAAGGCGGGTGCTTCAGAATAGACCCAAGACATAACTAATAAGTAAAACTCCAGAAGAGATTCAGGAACCTGAAACTGAATTTTAAAATAATGAAAATAAGAGATTTCGATAAGTTATGTTAATTCAAGAAAATGTGGAACCGAATAATAAAAGTGGTTGACAATTATTTTGCATGCAATATTATTATTGAAATAATGAAATAATGAAATAAAAGTAGGATATTGAAAAATCCATTGAGAAATATAGATATGGAATAAATTGATCAAAATAGAAAAACACAACTCAAGCACAATTAAATTCGTGAAGTTTTTAGACTAGTAGTCTAAATATCTAAAAGTATAAAACTAATGAGGGTGCAAATGAAGTAGTTTTGCAAAAGCGAGGTAAAAATATTAAATTTTTCGCTAAGAACTAGTATTTTTTTTTGTGGTTGATACAATAATCTTTAGACATGTTATTTTGAAAATTCATAAAAGATTTAACTTGCATCTAATGGTTGTTGTTACAACCTTTATAAATCACTATATAGTAAAGTTTATATTAAAATCCTTGAAGGACATAGAATGCTAGAAGCATATTGAAATTCTCGAACATATGTGATAATTTTGACTTAGTCAATAATAATTGAAAGAGGATTATAAAATGATCCAAAATATCTATTTATATTTTTATAAAAGGATTATGATTAAAGTTTGTTATGATTATTGTTAGAACTCTTGAATAGATCAAAATATGTTTCCCTAAAATTTCCTCCCCTCATGATTTTCAAAAGAATAGTGATATAAATGCTTAACAATACATTCAAATAGTCATTTGAAAAATTAATATTCAAGATTGAATACGTAAAATATAAGAAAGTATGTGATATTTTTATGAATGACAGTAAATACATGTTGCACTCTTTTTCTATTACTAATAAGGTTTTTAACGAAGCAAGATACTATGCGTATTATAAATTGTGTACTCTTTTTTCTTTGATTAGGTTTTTATCCTATATGATTTTTCTTAATAAAATTTTAACGAAACACATTATCTATCAATGAACATCCAAGGAAAAGTGTTATAAATATCTTATTAAGTGAATGCCCATCATGATCAAGATAAAATTTTGATGTATTTTAAATTTTAATAACTATTAGAATTAAATCTCTACTTTTATACTTCTTATACTTCTTATACCTATAAATAGAAATAGAGAATCTAATGAAGCATTGTAATTAGACATTATTTAAAAAAAAAGTAAATTACATAACAAGATTTAAATTTAAAAATAAAATATATACCGATATGAAACAATCCTTTCTTTTTCAACTTGCAAATGTCAAGACTTAAGATTAATGTTCCGCGAGGACAGCAATCAAATCATAAATCGAACCGTCAAAATCAAAAGCTAAACCTGTAAAAACTTGAGCCAACGGTTCAAGCAATTGGAAAGCTCAAATTTTCTATTGGCTTGAAACGCAACATTTCCTTCTTCCTTCCATTTTCCTTTCGTGGTTTCCAGAGTCCTACGGCCCTTAGGAGGTAGACAGGGCAATCGACACCCTTGCCAGAAACTTCCAGGCCAGAGCATGGAAGACCCGAAGGCTCATAGTTATCTGTAGCCAGATGATTCAGTTTTACAGTTAAAAAAGTCTGACCACCAAATTGGTTTTACAAAAAGGGCTTCTAAATGAAGATTATTTCTAACAATTGATGAAACATTGTACCACTCAAGGCCTCTAAAAGGCACGCACATTTTGGCACCGCAAAACAACTAAAAGCCATAATACAACATACCAAGATGGGAGCCAGTACACGCAGCAAGGCAATCCAGCAAACATGCTCATCTATGTTGTTTTACCTTTTGTTTATCAGGAGCTGTGAAAAATCATGAGAACATTTTAGTTTCTACTTTATAACTGGATTTATAGTTAAGTAAATCATCAACAACATACTATTGGAATAACAGCTTGGCAGTATGGATTTAGGACAAAACAATAATAATGATATATAACAGAAGAATAACATTAACCCACCAAGTAAGAAGTATATATTTCGGCTTCAGGTTGGGAGACAATCAAAATATGATTTATCCAACAAGAACAAGACAATTTTACCCTATAAGTGGTTTACCTCTTTATATTCCAGACACAAAAGCAGACTCCATTTAGAAGGAGAATAATACTATACTTCAGCACTTTAAAATAAACTCCAGACACAAAAGCTGACTCCATTTAGTTCCAGTTGTAGGAGGAACATCTTCAGGAGATTACCTAAAATGGCTTCTAGATTTACCCGGAGGCATTGATTTTTTATATGGTGCCACTGGAAACATCATAAAATAGCTTCTTGATTTATGGAGAGGAATTAATTTTTCACTAGGTTGGTCAAAGTCTTCCTTTTTCTTTAAGTATCATTGTCCAACACCCATATCCAAACGTGAGTATGGGGATACAATCTTCCAAAGACTCTCCAAATATAAGGAACAAACCCATCTCAAACAAATACCAGTTCCCGACACTTGTACCCAATTCCATGTAACATAGATTTCTCCTACGAAGTCACTAGGTACACACACTTGGCAGTCACCAGTTCCCCTGCAACTTTATTTTTCATAAATGTGATCACATATTGTAGATTGAAACTGTCTTGAAGGGACACATACTCAAGAAACAAATGCATATACCTTCTGGGGAATATCTTATTGCCATTTTTTTTTTATTCTAACTAGAAAGCAATAAAGTTTTTCGGCTTCTGAAACCTAATGAATGAAACTAAAGCATTTAATCGGATTAATATTAAGCAAGTCATACGGATTATCCTAACATACATCAAAATGCAGGAAGAGCAGAAGAGAAATGCAGAAATGATGTTTACTACACTACTAGGGAGTGAGGATTACTTCACTCAAACGACTTAACACGTTTGTGATCTAAGAAATCTATTACAGCAAACAAATGATTTATGAGAAACTAAATGAAGCTTAGCGCGGAAGGTTCTTTTTCCTTTTCCTCCCTTACTTTGAAACAAACCTGAAGCAGGAAGAACTGACAGAAAATATGAATCTTAGCCCTAAAATATCTTAAACAAACAACTCACATAAATATTTTTAGAATTAGAAGTACATGAACATAATGAAGCATAGAAAACATGCCAAAGATTAGAATAAAAGCCTAACATATCCACAAGGTTGTTTTTCCCCAGAACAGTCTGGATGCTTTATTAGATGTGGGGATAAACAAGAATCTTACAGTTGATGCATGTTTTTCAACTTCTTCCTCTTTTTCCGATTTTCTTGGTTTTCAGTACTTGATAGCGTATAATCTCGTAAAGGGTGATATTTCATGGATTTCAACTCTTCCTTAGCTGTATCAAGCCTTCTCTTCTCGTCTCTCTGTCATTAAAACACCATAAACACATAAAACGTAGTTCGAAAGTTTAAAGTTATTAATTAGACATGTTACCACACCATAAGAAATCAATACTCACATAAGCCTTATCAAACACTTGTAGCTGTTGGTTGCAAAGTTTAACCTCCATATCTAGGGCATGAACCCTAGATTCAACCGGTACAACACATTGCTCAACCATTTGCTTTTGCCTACCACGCACAACCTCGGGCTGCCACACATTCAAAGCCACGGACGCTTGACTGAAACAACCAATGCCCAAAGATTGAATCCAATGAGGACTCACAAGTAACATTCACGAAATATATTTAAAGAAAGAAGAATAAAAATGCGAAGTGTTCTATTTGTCTCTGAGGTTTCAACCCAAAACTAGATTCGTTCTTGTTACAAAAGAAAATGACTAAATTCAACCATTGAAGGTGTAACATATTACTAGTAATTAGAACACTCTGACCTCCTAAAATCCTTTAATCACAAAAGTCAATAACGTAGACATATCCAGGACGGTTTGTTTTGGTTTAAACAGAAAAATTAGAACTTCAAACAAAATTTAAAATTATATCAGAGAAACTGAGATTAAATCCTCAAATATATCAACTTATTCTTTTCTTTTGTGCAACAAAACCATAAATTAAACATTAAAAACATGGGGAAAAGTCTACAAAAAAAATTTGAAATCGTACTAACCTTATGTAAGTTAGATCGATATATTCAGTTTTAAACAGAAAACTTAAAATTATGTCAGAAAAACTCAGAGTAGTTCATCAAATATTTCTACTTTAATCTTCTTCTGAGCATCAAAACAGAAGCTCTAAAAAAAAGAAGAAGAAGATACTATTACCTGACCTTGTGTAAATTAGACAACTCCAAAAGTGCAGAGTTCAATTTATTTCTTTCTTCGCGTAATCGAACCTCAATTTCTCGAAGTTTCCTTAAATGCTCCGAAACCTGGCTCTCTTTCCTCAACACCGCCCTTTTATGAGCCCATAATTTCCTCTCTTTTTCCCTCTCAAACCTACCAAAAACGAAAAAAAAACCAAAAAAAAAAAAAAAATTAAACAAATTTCAAGTGAGAAAATTTTCAATTATCTTTAGAATTTACCTGATTTTGTAAAGGGATTTAGCGGAGGAAGATGATGATGTTTGATTGGGGAAATCAACGGAGATCAAGTGCGACCAGAGTAAGTCCTCGTTGGATAAACGATGGAGGCGTCTGCTGCAGATTGAAACGCAACAAAGATCTTTAAAAGTAAAATTTGAGGCTTTGATTCCGATTTCAAGTATTTTTCCCCATAGCTCGTCCGGTAGTTCGTTCTTCCAACTCATTTTTCCTCTCTTTTCTTTTCTGTTTTCCTGGTTGATCTTTTTTAGGCGGTAACGATCCGGTTTAATTAAATGCTTTCTAAAATTGGTTCTAGAAGATCCGGATTGCTCTTGTTTACCAAAACTCGATTGTTATAAGCTTGCATCAACTCGCCGCCTAGAATGCTTTTTTATGAGATTTTACGGGGTTAGGAAAATTCAAAATAGATGAAATAATATAATTTGAGAAAAATAATAAAAAAATAAACCTTCATATTCAGCACCAAGCTCCATCAAAATATCAAAGATTTTAACTTCAACCTCAGTCTCAAATTAATATTACGATACCTTGATAATCAACTCTATCACAATCTAAGTATAATATATTTAGAGTAATTTCAAGTATTTAATACGATAAGAAAATTAGCACGGATGGTCCAAAGCGACGAGTAAAAATAAGCAAAAGAACCGAGCATGAACGATGACAAAACCATCCTTAAAATGCAATTTTACATACATAAGCAAAACTAAAAAAAGGTATTATAATAGCAGAAAAAACTTCTAAGAGTGAAGCCTTATTAAACAATAGAAGATAAACAAAAAGGTAAATTACACCAATAGTCACTCAATTTTGGAGTAGTTGGCAAAACAGTCACATTGGTTTCATTTCAGTCTCTCGACTTTAGAAAAATGACAAAACATTCTTTTTTGTCATTTTCTGTTACAGATTTAATGGTAAAGTGACATGGCAGATGATGACTTACTTAGTGTCATTAACCGTCCAACTGGCCGGTTAGCACCTTTAAACAACCTTTTTAGCAGTAATTTAGGGTTTATGCAATAGAAGTAGAAGAAGAAGAAGAAGAAGAAGAAGAAGAAGAAGAAGAAGAAGAAGAGGATAAACAACCTTATCAGCACCAATGGAAGCCTTTTATTCTCTCTCAATCTCTTTAAATTCATTTCCAACCTTTAAAGTTTTGTAAACACTCTCCACCTCCTCTCTTACCTCTCTCATTTGCTTATCTTCATAAAATATTTTCCAGATCCCTCTACTTTCCCAGTTCTCTCCCATGTCTTCTCACGCCATAACTAAAAATTTCATTCACAGCAAATTCAAACCAAGCAAAACTCTCTATTTCTCTTTGTTGGAAAAAATCCCAAAAAAATGTTCATAAAGGTTTCAATTGGTTGGAGAAGTCATAGTCTTCTCAGTGTGAGAGATTTAAAACCTAATGAAACACTAAGTCATGGGAAGTCTCTTCTCCTCACCCATTTTTGTTAAAATTTCAATAAAATAAATATACTTTTTTATCTTTTTTTTAGGTTTCGAATTAAAATAAGAAAAAGCAGAACAAAAAAAAGAAGAAGCTTTATTTTGATCTTAAATGTGATGGGTTTTTATGTTTGTGCACTGTTAAGAGTTTCAATTTCTGTGTTTTTGTTTGGCATGGGTTTTTGGTTGTAATCAGTGTGCTCCCCTTTTTTCTTTCTTGTTTGCAGGATCTGGTTTTTTTTTTTTTTAAATGTTGGAACCTTTTCTTTTTGGAGGAGGTAGCTTGATTGGAGAGTGGATTTTAGGATTTTTTGCCATTGATTTGCAAAACAGGAAAGATAGACTTTTTTTCCTTTTCTGTTTCTATCACACTATCCCTCCCTTTGGCTTTCAGAGATTGAGCAAGAGATTGAACAACTTCCATTTTCCTTTTTTCTCCTTCTCTTCTTCTTCTCCATTCCTACTCTTAACTAATAATTTTTTTTGACCCTTTGACTACTTGTCCAACGTGACAAGTTAACTGGTCACATTAGCTAGTTAACTTGTCACATCAGTGGTCCAGTTAAGATAGTGATAAAAAATGTTAATAAGTGGTTGATTTGTCACTTTTTAATAACGTTAGTGATTGTTTTGTCATTTTTTAAAGTTGAGTGACTGAAATGAAATCAATGTGACTGTTTTGTCAGCTGCTTCAAAGTTAAGTGATTGTTGGTGTAATTTACCCTAAACAAAAAATATATAAAACTTAAAGACAATACGAGTCCAAACCGACTCGTAAAATCATTTATTATTCTAAAATACTCTCATAACAAAAACGTATTAAGAAGTTGATGAAAGCCACCCACTTTTCAAGAGAAACTGTGGGTGATCAGTAATGTTTCAGCAACAACAAGCATCGCCATATGCCCATCACAACTTGTAAAGACAACAAAGATACCAATGAAATAGACCCGCAAATTGAAAAAAAGAGAAAGCAGATGGAGTGAATGAAAAGAAAAAAGAAAGAGATTCTAGTACCGTCGTCGCCAGATCAAACAAAACAAAAGAAGTAAACTACTTTAATTTTTAATTATTATTTAATTTGTTATTTGGAAGATTGAATGTTATTTATTAATTTATCTCATAATTCAAAAAATAATAATATAAAAATTAAAAATTATAAAAAATTTGGAACAATTAAAAATAATATATAGTAGATTAATATTTTTTATTAAAGTATTTGTGTCATATTCAAGGTTACAATATAATTTTATATAAATATCAAAAAATGTTTAATATAATTAATAAAAAACATTATTCAAAAGAATAATTAATAAATATAATTAAAAAATATAAATTATTTTAATAATTCAAATATAGTGTTAATAAAAAATTTCCTAATCCTGATTAAATAATTTATAAACTATAAAAAGGGTAAGCTACACTATTAAACTAGGGTAAGTTTTTGTTTTGCTCACTCAATTAAAAAAAAAAAGTTACAATTTGATCACTAAAATTTTTGAAATTATTTTTTGTCACCCGACTATTAAGCAACACTTTTTTAGTTGGTATAATAGTAATTTTAGTTCTTTATTTTTATATTTTCTGCCAATTTGACCCTGACTATATGTAAAATGATAAAATGTAATAGCCTGATTAAGGGCCTAAACAGAATAGTGGTTTCAAAACCACAAATTTGAAGTAGAAAAATTTATTGCGATTAAGTTTTAATATTTACTGTGAGATTGAATGACTGTGTGAAATTCTCGTTACGAAATTTTATTGTTTGGTGCCCAATTTGGTATTTAGGACTAAATTGAAATAGGTGAAAAATGTGTGTTCTAGTTCATAAAGGTACTTGTGAGTAATGAATTTTTAAAGTGGAGGTCCTTAGATAGCAATTAGATCATTATACTTTATTTTGGACAAAAATACCCAAGGAGGAATAAAATACCAAAGGTTTTTAATGAAGGGCATTTTGGTCATTTGGCTAATAAAAGAATAAAATGGGAAAAATAAGCCAAAATTGTATTCATCTTTCTTCAACCTTGGCCGGACCTTTGGGAGAACACCATAGCTAGGGTTTTTCATCTTTCAAGGTCAATAGTAAGTACATCCTAGCCCCGTTTTTAATGTTCTTTACATTTTTGAAATCCTCGTAGCTCAGTTTAGGTATTTCCACCATTATTTTGAGCTAGGGTTTGTGTTTAAAAATTTACCCATGGATGACATGCATGTATTTTGATGTTTTATGGAAGAATATGAATGTTTGGAGTGTGATAAATGTAACACCCCTATCCTGTAACCGTCACCGGAATAGGTAAGGGGTATTATTGGACTTGTAACACAGATCGAAACAGTAAAACTTTAAACTTTTATCAAACATCAACTCATTTCAACAATATCAACCATATATAAACATAACATGCTTAAAACAGACATATAAAGCTTCAATCACTCCACAGGGACTAATTTGAAAACATATAAAAGGTATGAGGAAACGTAAGAAAATTTCAGAATAGGGTCACACGGCCATGTGCCCAAACCGTGTGCCTCACACGGTTGCTGGACACGTCCATGTGTCCAGGTCGTGACAAAATAGGGCATACAAACTGACTTGTGCACATAGCCACGAGACACGCCCGTGTGTCTAGGCCTTGTGGTAACCTAACTTGATTACACTGTTACCAGACACGCCCGTGTGTAATACTGACTTATTCATGCAAAATACATGGGTTACACGGCTGAGACACACGCTCATGTGCTTTGGCCGTGTGGTACAAAATCAGCTTAGTTTAAGCCATTTTCACACCTCATCTGGTTAAGTACCTACAATCACCAAATTACAACAATTTCAAGCATAGATAGGCAGCCAATTTAACCAATTCAAGTCACATAAATAGGCCATTTCATAGCCAACTAATTCAATGCTATATACAACACAAACTTGTACTATCTTTCATGTATTCATTTCATACCATGTATCTATAATTCATAACTCATTTTCATTCATTTCAACATAGCATATTCTTATCAATTCAAACATGAACCTACCATATTTCACAAATAAGCTTATACTAAAATAGCCATTACATGTGACCTCAGATATGCATCTAAATATAAGTTGTAATACAATTACAACTACCAAGCATACCACATATTCATAATCATATATCATCTATACCAAATTGCCAATTATCAAAACTAACACAAGATGAACACATCATATAATACTTCTATATCAATTCAACCATTTTCACTCAAGTTATATCACATAGCTTGATCAAAATACAAAAGATCATATCTCATTCATATACACAAATGACCATATAAATCAACTTATTAACTAGCTTATACATGCCATATTATCCCATTTCAATGAGTTCAGAAATACCAATTGTCTGTTGGATAGTGTGATGAAATCTTCGATGACTTCCAACTCAAGCGAGTATTCGAATCACTGTAAATTATAGAGAATAAACAGAGTAAGCTAATAAGCTTAGTAAGCTTGTATAATTATCAGCACTATATAAAAGATTTAACAATTAGCTTGTCATTTTAAGCAATTTAATTGCTTTTGAACCAGCCTCATCTAATTTAATATTTATTTCCTTAACAGTCATGTATTCATGCGTAATTTATCATATCTACTAACGTCTCATATGAATTTATCAATGTCACTTACTTGTCGGGTATTATACATATACCTGTACTGATTCGTATCCTTGTTTCTATTTTCGCACCATTATCTTTTCAATTGAATCAATGAAACTAACATTGAATATTCAATATCTTGCTCATTAAAAACCATATACTTGTTAGCCATCTATACTTATTCCTTATAAATATTACCTATTCATATTCCATCCAAACATCATAAGTGAAAACAATAAGCATTTAAATTCACATAATATTTATATCAATTTATTACCATTCATATGACCTGTAACACATTCATATAACCGATAATAGAATTATGCCCATATAACATTAATTCATTAGTAATAACAATAATTCATCCATTCACAAGAATGAAACTAACTTGTAATGTCTATTTAACATCTAATTCATCTCTCATTTCATCTGCACCCATCATATATCTCATATAAGATTTCATCTTATAACATATATAATTTAATGTAACACATCATCTTTATAATTCCTCTACTCTTGTAGCAATCAATCCATGTAAATCATGTAAACTGTATAACATATATTCATGTAAATCATATAACTCTTGTAGAATATAATATCCATATAATTCATGTAATTCGTATAGCATGTATTCGTATAAATCATGTAATTCTTGTAACATATAAATCATGTATACCAAGTATTATGTATCTTGTACTCGTATACTTGTAACATATAATCCATGTAACTTATACTTCATTTAGCATATAATTTCATTAAAAATCATGTAACCTATATCATGTACTTCTTATATCTCTTATAACATGTATTTCATATATTACATATTGATAAATTGCTCGTTGAACCTTTGGAAACATCGAGGGATACTCGGGTGATACACACACAGTGTACATATGTAAACCTATAAATCCGTCAATTCATCATATATGCTCTTTCGAGCCATGTACTTTATGCTCCTCTTGAGCCAGTAACGGTAAGCCCGAAGGCAGAACATGTATGCCCGAAGGTTGAATGGTAAGTCCGAAAACTGAACATGTAAGCCCGAAGGCTGAACGGTAAGTTCAAAGATTGAACATGTAAACTCATGAGTTGTGGTGAGTCCGCAACAAATGCAGGAGCTCGACCAACTTGTAGCCCTAGTGACATGTTACTTGTATCCTACGACTTTCTACAGTTTAAACGGGACTCGGTAATCACTTTACACATATAACCAATAAGAAATTCAAAACCACATCTTATATATATAATTCATATGAATCATGTCATCAAATACTCATATAATTTACATAAGCCATGTAACATTTCATATATGTACACATCACATATCTGATGTAGCATTTCTCTTTATATCACCTATATTCATGTATCAATTTATCTCCTATCACACATATTTATATAATTCTTGTACCATATAATTATTTAATTATATAACTTTTGTAACATGTAATTTCTAAAATACAATCCATTTCATTTACAAGCACATTTCATATGACTTGTAAGACTTCTCTATACTATATCATGAAATTTAGTAACAGTAACATATTCATAAAGCCGATAATTAAAATTTTGGTAAATTATTCATTCTGCACACACATATATATATTCAGTTCAAATAATTACACGTATTTAATAGTTTAATTTTTAGCTATACGAACTTACCTCGTAATTGCTCGTATAATCATTTACCCGTCTATCTTTCGTTTTCCCCCCGATCAAGTTCCAATATTTGATTATCTTGATCTATACAAATTCAAAATAATCTATTTATTCACCAAAACATTCAATTTAATCCATATACAAATATTTTGGCCCATTTACAAAATAGCCCTTGTATTTTTATACTTTAACAAGTTAGTCCAATTACACAAATTGACAATTTACACATTTTTAACCAAAAATCACTATAGCCGAATTTTCAAGTATTTAAAACAAGCCCAATTATTTCATTTATTCACAATTCTATCCACCAAATTTCTATCTGTTTCAATTTAATCCCTAGTTCACATTTTTATCAAAAATCATTTTATAAAAACTGTATATTTACAAACAACCATCAATAATCTATCAAAAAAATCCAAAATACCTATATTCAACAATGACATCTTCCAAAAATATAAAAAATTCCAGAAATTAAGGTACGGGTATGATCGATTACTAAGCAATGATCACAAAAATGTAAAAATCATCAAAAACAGAATAAAAATAGACCTTTAATTGAAGATCAAAGTTCGGCCAAATGAAAAACCTATTTTCTTTCCTTCTTCTTCACTATTCGGTGCATGAAGATGAATAAAACCATGTTTTAAATTCTTTTTGTTTTATTAATATAAGCATAATAACTATATTACCAAATTACCCTTGTTTAAACAACATATAAATCATGTAATTCAAGGTCTACTATCGTCCAGTCAAATTTGCAATGGTATAATTACCATGCAAGGACATCCATTTATAAAGCCATGATTAAATAAGTCATTTTACTAATGGCACATATAGTTTTCGCTTTACGCGATTTAATCCTTTTTACAGAATTAACTATTTAATCGGTAAAATTTCTTTACGAAACTTTTGTACGGTAATTCTATCATGCAGTAAGACTTATTAAAATAATAAAATAATTATTTTGACTCGGTTAAGTGGTCCCGAAATCACCTGTTCCGACTAGGGTCAAAACTGGGAAGTTATAATAAATAACTTTTACTAAGTGATTTTTGATGAAATTGCATAAAAGGACTAGTTTGTAAAAAATTGTAAAATGTGTGTTAGTGTGTGATTTAGTGCAAATTGTGGACTGCTATAGTTATGAAAATGGTTCGGCTAGGCCTAAAATGTAAGGAAATTGAATAAAAATTATTTTTCGAGCCTAGGGGCAAAATCGTAATTTTGTGAAACTTTAGGGGACAAATTGTAATTTTTGCCGTAGGATGTTTTTGGGCCAATTTGAATAATGTGAGTATTGAATAAGTCAAATGTGTTATTATAGATCAAGAAAGACGTGGAATCGACCTTGATCGGGGAAAGGAAAAGATTGTGGACTAAATTGCAGACTAAATTGCAAAATTACTATTTTTGCACCGAGGTAAGTTTGAATGTAAATAATGCATCATTTTATTTACGTTTTAATATTTTGATATATTTTATGATGTATGGTTGAATATTGAATGACTATTTGATGTATTTGAAAAAGTGGCAATAAGTGAGAAATTTCTCGGCTGAACCTTAGGAATATAAATGGATACAAGTGACATGCTACTAAGGATCTAAGTGAAACAAGTCCATGGCATCTAAGTGAAATAAGTCCATGCCATTATGCTAAGTGAAATAAATCTATGGCACCTAAGTGAAATAAGTCCATGGTATTGTGTTAAGTAAAACAAGTCTATGGCACCTAAGTAAAATAAGTCCATGGTATTGTGCTAAGTGAAGTAAGTCCAAGTCCATGGCATTATGCTAAGTGAAATAAGACCATGACATCTAAGTGAAATAAGTCCATGGCATTGTGCTAAATGTGATTAGCTCGAGAACGAGCCTATGTGAAACTTGTGAAATGAACTAGCTTTGGCTACAAGTGTGGCACTATGTGAAACATCCTGATGTATCCATTAATACTCCGATGTGTTCAACTGGAAATGACTAAATGTAAACGAATATGACTAAGTAATGAATAAGTGCATGTATGTGTGTGTGTAAACTTATAAGCAATATGCTCGATATGTGATCGAACTTTGGTAAGGTTGATATGGGTAAGTGTTACTATGAAAGTTAATACAAAGAAAATTTTTGAAAGAGTAAAATTAGCAATAAAATAGTTTTGGACAACAACAATTGTATGATTTTGAAAAATCACCAAAATTTGTAGAAATTGAATTAGAGGTTGAATAAGATATGAAATTAAAGCTTATTGAGTCTATTTTCACATAAAATAAACATGTAAGAAAAATAATTTCATATTATGATATATTTGAATTTTTGTGGAACAGAGTTAGATTGATTTTGGAATCCTTTGTTCTGACTTTAGAAAATCATTAAAAATTGTAAAAAAATAATTACGGATTGTAATTTATATGCTTAAAATCCTTGATGAGTTAATTTTCAAGAGAAATAAATAGGAACATTATCCAAATTCTGTACCAGGAGATAATTAATTTTTAGTGAGGAGGGGTCGAAACTATTAGATAGCGAAATAGGGGAGATTTTAAAAAATAAACTGTACTTATTGGGTAAACCAAAAATTCTTAAAATTTCATGGTATGAAGATATTTGAGTCTAGTCTCAGGAAAAATTAACGGATCTTAATTTGGAGTTCCGTAGCTCCAGATATAAATAATTTAGTTACTGTGACTCGAATAGACAACTTGTTTTGAACTTGAGTAAATGGTGGATCTATATGTGGTTATGATTGAATTATTTTGAAAATATATTTTGAGGTTTTATAAAAGCATGTTAATAATTTTTTTATTATTATTTACATATCTACTTACTAAGCTATATGCTCACTCGCCTCTCTTTTTCCTTGTTTTATAGTGTCACCAAGCTAGCTCGAGATATGGAGATCGTCAGAGATCCATCCACACTATCATCAATCTTTTGGTATTTTGAAATCAATATTTAGAATTATGGAATGTATAGAGGACTTGGTTATTTTGTTATATGTCATAATTGATTTGGCCTAAAATGTTGGCCTTTAATATTTGATAGCTCATTTTGTATAAGGCCATCGATGTTGGCTAATATTAGTCAAGTTATATGCCTATGACGATGCAATTTATGAGATGCATGATTGTGTTGAATAAGTGTGTAATGAAAATTGAAAATTTAAATTTGGATGTAATTTTTATGTCTCGGTTTAATTCGACTATATGTGTTTTGTTCCGGTAATGCCTCGTTTCCTATTCCGGCGTCGAACACGTGTAAGGGATGTTACATAAAACATTGAAATACTTTTTTTTACGAATCTAGAAAATTAAATAAATTAAATAAAAATAAAAATAAGAGTAGTTAAAAATTTCAAAAATCGATAAAGTGAGGAAACTTTGTTTTAAAACCCTCCAAGTTTTCTCTTTGTATTATTTGTATAGAAATATATTATACATAATTTTTAAAAAAACATAGAAAAATAAAAACATTAACCTAAATTATTGGTTCTCTGTTTTTTTACCTCTTATGTTTCTTGACATTACTTTTTCGTTATTAAAAGAATTTTAATATAATTTGTTTTACATTTTGAGTTTTAAAAATTAATTTAAATGAATTGAAAATTTGAATTGAGTCTGTAAAAGGAAATTTTATGATATATATATATATATATATATATATATTTAATTTTTTAGCTAAAAATTGGCATTAGAGTCAATTTCATAAGCCTTTATAATATCAGTTCTAAATGTTCTTCAAGGTCATGGAACTTGAATTGAAGATGTAACTTATTTAGTTTCGAGAAACACTAAGGAAGCATGTAATGACCTTTTTTTTAATATTGTTTTGTTATGTTTTTAGTTTGTTATTGGATTCTATTAAATGATAATTTTCTATATTTCCCATACATATTAGTTTTTTAACAACATTTTCGAGATTTATTTTTCTAGAATTTTTATATAGAATTTTCTATTTTTTAAATAATTGAGCTTTTTTTATAATTTTTATATAGAATTAAGGTCAAATTGACAAAATAATACAAAAGCATAGAACCAAAATTATTGTTATACCGAATAAAAAGTGCCACTTAACAGTTGGGTGACCCAAAAAACAATTTCAAATACTTTAGTGACCAAATTGTAACTTTATTTAGTTAAGTGTCCAAAACGAAAATTACCCATATTTTAGTGACTAATGGTGTAGTTTCCCTTAAAATTTTGATACTTTGTAAATTAAACTTTTCACTATTCAATTTCATTTTATTTTCTTAATTGTCTATAAATTGACCATAATAGCTTATAGATAATATATAATTAATACTAATATACCTATCACAGGGGTATGAAAGTAGAAATTGCATTTTGAAATATGCATTTGTGTGAAAATTTCAATGTATAAATAGTAAAATTACAATAAATAATGAAACATATGGTCTAAAACTAATGATAATACGGCATATGCATATGTACATAATAGCAAGATAAATTTGTATTTTTAATGTATTTATTTTAGGCTAATTATCGAATACGATGCTACTAAACTTGGTTTTTCTTATTAGGAATGAAGTTGGTATGCTGAAATTCAAAATCATACAAAAAGGGGCTAAATTGAAACAAAAAAAAAAAGGAGGACTAGATTGAAAGATGGAAGATTTGAAGTTGGTTAGATAAAGATTGAAGGATTGAAGATAAAAAAAATTTGGCCAGATAAAGATCAAATTATTTCTAATATTGTCAAAATCTTGTAATTAGTTTAAATTTGATCTTTAGTTTAAATTTTGATTTACTTTTAGTTGATATTATCTTAGGATAAACATGTTAAATTTAGCATGAGAAATGTGTATAAATACCTAGTGTTGATAACACTTGGGAACATACTTGGCTTTTGGAATTAATCAATTTCTTTCTTTCTTTTCCTTTCTACCACAGTAGCTTTGTATTTTGCCATTCATTCATTTTTCTTTTCATTTTCCCAGTCCTTTCCCCTTTCCAATTTCCACAATTCCCATTAAAACCATTTCTACACACTATTTAGTATGATTCATTTCATGTTTAACTAAGTTCCTTGAGCCTTAGTCCAGTTATCGTTCCAACAAAATAATCATGAGATATGAACCCACATTAAACACTTTGCAATTTGGTATTTGCTACCTCTCCGGTATATGGGATAGTACAAATTTATTCCTTAAAGTTGATTTATTTCAATTCAAAAAGCGCGCGTTGGGTTGGAGTCATTTGACGTACAGTTGAGAAGTGGAGTCGGCTGTATTGTATTTAAAATCTCGCAAACAAATTGGCGTGTTCAATTGGAAAAAAGCTAGTCGGATTCCATCAAGGGAGATAATGATCAAATTTAAATGGCCCACGTGGTTGGGGCCGTTGATTCGAGTTGGGCTTTTCAAATTGCAAAGTTGTTGAAGTCTTAAATTACGGGCATGTGTCATGTGGTTAGAAACATGTGTCATGTGGTTAGAAATTTGACAAGGGTCGAATTGTAGGTTGTATCAGAACTGACTACAAGAGGAAAAGCTGGTGGTTTGAGGCATCCTTGATCGCTATAACCAACTTATTGGTTGGAAGGAAAAAATCTTCTTTTCAATGATTGGTTCGAGTTAGGAGACTATTGATGTTAAGGCTAAGCTTTAATATATTTTATTTACCAATTTATTTTATTCACTTAATTTAATTTGCAATCTCAAATATGTTTACATTTTATTATATTATGAATTTATTTATTTTATTTTCCCTATAAACTAAATTCCTCCTTTTTTTATTAATTTTATAGTTTTGCACGCACAAATCGAGGACACGATAGTTACCTAGACTCAAAAATTTAGTCACAATAATAGAAAAATTAGTAATCTAGTTTCTGTTGGATCAACCTTATTATTCTATACCACTATTTAATTAAGTTAGAGTGTAAGAATTTATATTTGAAGATTTCGACGCCCATCAGTACATAATTCAAATCAGCTTAAATTAGTATAGATAAATTGTGAGTCAAAAGAAATGATATAGGTAAATACATGTGAGTAAAGAATATTATATAAGCTCCAGATGAGTGGTAAATTAATAAAAATATCAAAATGTATAATAAAATTAAAATGCATAAAAATAATAAAATAAAATTTTAATTGAGTAGTAAATTAAAGATTTTATTAATATAATATGTTCGTGTTCAAATCTTACCATATGCATTTTTTAAGTAAAAAGATTAAGGTACCTTCAAATAATATAACTTATTTTGATTAAAAAAAGACATATATGTAATTTTCTTAACTAAGTTGGTGACCTGATTCAAAGTGACACCAACTCAGTTAGAAGCTTAAATAATAGTATAGATAAACAAAACATATTATGTTATTTTATTATTTATAAAATTTTATATGAAATATGAAGTTACTTATTATCTAAATAATTATTTTTTTTATTTAAACTAAAATAATATGATTTTTTTAGTTTTAGTTTTTTGGTTGATGAAAATATAATAATTTAAATATAAAGTAATTCAATACAAAATTTATTTTTTACTTATTATATAAATTTATAATCTTTTTATAGACTCAAAATTCTTATTGATAAGTATGATACTTTCTTATCAAGCAAATTTATTTAACAAATTAATATTTTTATTTATAAATGTGATAGATTGCTTGAATAAAAAGAAAATAAAATGGAAAATTTAATAATATAATTGAAGAGTGTTATGTCTAATAATCTATTACATAAAAACAAATGCAAAATTAAATTAATAAACTTACAGGATTGTTCAATGCGATTGTTCTGAGACAAAATCAAATAATGAAAATTGTCTACTTTTCGCCCCATAATTTTTTTTATCATGTAAGAAAATTTTATCTTTATATTCAAATAATCTAAATGGCAAAATATCATGATGGATGTGTTTAAAAAAAGAATAATGACGAAAAGTCATTTTTTCTTAAAAATGGCCGAGTGCCTTTCAATAGAGTAGAATGCCTTTTTTTTTTTTTTTTTTGTAAAAGCCGCGTGGCCTTTTTCCTTCTATTATTATCTTTCTTTAAACTGCCATGGCAGTTATATATAAATGGCGAAGTGTCGTTTTTCAAAATAGTTTGGAAGTTATTTTTTTTCTTTTTTCTTTTTTATAAGTTCTCTTTTGAATTCTTTTAGAACTGTTCGGTAGTTTTACTTTAATTCCAAATGGATTGGGTTTCACCCATTATAAGCGTACTCTACCAAACTTTTTGAACATTTCTTACTTGCACATAACGGGGATAATATTCCTATAATGAAATTGAAATCGATACCTTTTCTCTACATATTTTATACAAGAAAATAGGTCATACGACTATCATACTTTATAACTTCAAGAGTTTGCTTTTATACAAATGTTAGATATATAGTAGCTCGAAAATTTAACTAGAGCAAGCATGCAACACCCTAGATTCATTTATTCAAGTTTCTCTTTTATAAAGTATTATAATATACTTTTGAATTCATATTTGTGTCTATAATATAAAGCACAATTGGTCAATCAATTAATACAGCTAAACACTAAAAATGATCTTACCTTGTTTCTCATATCTCTCTTTTCTGATTCAGCTGCTATCTATATGCCCTATTAGATCAAATCATTTATGATCATTGGTAGCATTCTAAGATAGATAACATTGAATGAAAACTTCAAGAAACAATCAAACGTCACAAAGGTACTAAATAGAGATCATATTTGATCTCATAGGTCTCACACAACTTTGAAGCATAGATCAATTCTTTAGTTATCCATATTGCTCTTATAATGCACATGTGGTATGAAACACATGTTACAGTATTACTCTCCATTTCCCTTTGGAGCATATGTCTTTCTTAGAAAATTGATGTAACGCCCCAAAAATTAGTTTTAATTTGTGCAAGCATGTCAAATAATTTAATTTGGTTCAGTAGGATAGGTGTTGGGTGTGTGAGCATGGGGTTCTAGGTTTGAGTCCTTTTTCTTGAATTTTGTTAATTTTGACTCAATCCCTATCCTTAATCTTTCGACTTAAATATTATTTCCATGCAAGTTATGATAGAATGAACTTACTGGTTGGTGGTAAGGCATTTCCTAGCTTACCTTTAGGTATGGAGTTTGAATCTTGTATTGTGCAATTGTGGAATATTTTTGCTACTCTTTGTTTGTTGGTAAATGAGTTCATTTTGAACTCTAATTAAAGTTGATAGGATTTTGTGGGATAAGTGGTTCACTAGAATATCATTTTAATTTTATTTTATTTTTATCAAAAGAATAATATCCTTTTTTTTTTGCTTCTCCTTTTTACACGTTCATACAACCACCCATATCACGCTTTTTTTCTCTTTTCTCCTTGATTGCCGAAATTGTTCTTGACTTCTCCCTTCTTTTTAGACTATTCTTGAATACTGTCATTGGTTCGATTGCTTGGATCATATTCCATTCTTAGTTTAAGTTTCATTGGAATACTTTTTTGGTTTTTCATTATTGTTCTAGTTCTAGTCAGTTTTTGGGCAAGGTAAGATTGTTGGTATATTTTACATTCAAATTTTTGATTAGTATCTTGTGACTTTTGATTAGGCAAAAGGTGCAAAAATCAGAATCTTCTAGCAGAATAATTACGGTTTTCGATGTTATTTCAAAGGAGTAAGTGTTTGAACTTCGTATGAGGGGCTGAAAGTTGAGTTATTTATTTTTAAATGGGTTTCGATAGTTAATTGGTGAGATTTGATGAATGATTATAGGTTTCAAAGTGAAATAGTTGTGTGGGTTTTCAAATAAGCAATCAGGTGTGTGATCTAACCCAAAAGACTCGTCGAAAATTCAGAAAAATTGTAAAACTAGGTTGTTTTTCAAAACTGCCTAGCGTTACATGGCCGTGTGATAGACCATGTGTACCACATGGCCATGTGGTAGGCCGTAACGAGTCATTCAAAATTCCCTTTACGAAAATGTTTATCTCCAAACAAATCATGATGTTTAATCGTTTAAAATTACCGTTTACAAACGTAACAAAACATAATGTACGAACAAAGTTTAAAATAGTAGTTGTACCACAGTATAATAAAACTTTACAGTTTAAACTTTAACGATTAACAATTTGAAACTGAAATTAAAACTTACAGCTTCCACCAAGACTGTCCGAGACCTCCATGTGCTGAGTCCAGCATCTAGAATCCTGAACTGTACCTGGAAAGGGGAAACAGAAGAAGGGGTGAGCTACTAGAGCTCAGTGTAAGATCAGTAACCATCTAACTACCCATTTGAAGCAGAACACCAAGAAGTAGTTCCGAAGCAGAACATACTTACAGGATCAAATAGTAACCTTGAGACAGAAGTCTCAATCGGATAATTCGAATCTAAATCAGTCACACATTCTATTCAATCAATCAGTTACAATCAGAGTTCAATGATTGCACAAAGCTCTAGGTGCTTTGCAGTCAGAAGAGACAATCAGTCACAGAATCAGTAATTCTTATTCAGTCATAAGTATCAATTCAGTCAATCAGATATAGTCAGAGTTTACAGAATTCGTATAGGAACAAGTGCCTCTTAGTCGAACCGTACAATCACATTCAGTCACAGAATCAACCAGATGCATATGAGTGCAAATGAGTTATAAAATAAGACCCTACCCATCCAGCCAACACACCTCTCCGTCCAACCCTACACTTCCTGTGGGGATTTAATCGACCCATCCATCACTACACTTACAAGTCGTACCAATGCAGCACAGACAGAAATTTGTAACTGAGCTGCCAAATCAGATAATCGTACGTAGTGTAGCTAACATACATGTGGTACTATGCAATGCAATAATCCGCTATACCGATATCAGTAAAGTCCACGACCCTTTGGGTATTGGGACTACCTATGACCTTCTGGGTATTAGGGGCTACAGTATGCAGATAAACTGCCCGTCTCAAATATTACGCAGCAACGCTAGCTTATATGCTGTACCGTGCAATGTGGTAAACCGTAGTACAGACATGCAGTATGAACTGTCAGATCAGATAATAGTACGTAGCATAGCTAACGTACATGCGGTACAGTGCAATATGACAAACTGCTATACCGCTGTACAGTTCAGTTGCAGTAAAACTACTAGTTCAGTCAATCTTCCTTCTCTTCAAAATCCCACCCAAAAACTTTATATGTAGATGTGTGTATGCAAATTTATGTATGTAGATGTACCAATTCAAAATACAAATTCAGACAGTCATTCAAAAGTAGTCACATACAACTAGTTAATCAGTTAAAAAAACGTGCACCTTTATACACTCAGATTTAGTACCTAACATTTCATACAACCAATCACAAGTTATACATAAACCGCAGTCAGAGCAGAGTCATATCTACCCTTAGTAAGCTTAGTCGAGGATTGGAACAGACATAGAATTGCGATTGTACTTAAATCGCCCTAAAATCAGAATTTAATGAGTTAGGACCAAGCTCGTGTGCTCCTACTGTGTGGAGCATTCCAAGCCATGTGGGGGTCCAAACGCCCGTGTGGAGGGTAGCACACGGCTGTGTCACAGAGGCACACGTCCATGTGGTGCAAGGACACGGCCGTATGAACAGGCCATGTAACTCACTATCCAATCTCACTAATATAGGGTGCAGGGCAGACACAGCCATGTGAAGGGGTCACGTGCTCGTGTGGCCATCAGACATGGTCATGTGTCCCGATACACACGCCCGTATGGAATCCCTAGGCTCCAAATCAATCACACGGCTGTGTGTCCCGAAACACACACCCATGTAGAAGCTCTAATTTCCCCAAATCAGTCACACGGCCGTGTGACCCCAAAACTTAGAATCCCTAATTCCCAAATCCACACGCCCGTGTGACCAAAGGACATGGTCATGTGAAAATTAACAAAATCCCCAAAATTGGCCACACGGTTGTGTGGCACCCAAAATTGGTCGAAAATCATAGTTTCTAAATCTACACGGCCATGTGCCCTGGCACACGCCTGTGTGGCTGTCGGGGGGCTACAAAACCATCCTAATTTAACCCCAAAACTACGATTTTGGCCACCAGAACTGCCCCCAACGTTACCCACATCAAAAGTACTTTAGAATATGGGGTTTTCCCCTCTCTTACATCGACCAAAACTCACCATCATCAGATTAGCATAAGCTTTCTAAAAGTCGAATCCACAATTCAAAACAAATGAAAGTAAAAGTAGTTAAGGTCAGAATCCTACACCTATTTCGATAACGACAAAGTCGACAGAGGAGCAGAAATTCCAGGAATCAAGGATACAATGCTTTCGAAGAGACAGAGAAAAGCAAAAAGAGACAATAGTAGAGGAGAAGAAAACATGAAAAAAAAAGAAAATCCTCAAAAATAAAATTAAAACAAATAAATAATAATTAAAAAATAAGTTACTAAAATAAAATTTAACCAGTTACTCTTAAACCACTAAATGCCTACAACAGAACTCGAACACAGGACCTCATTTACCCTAACACTCCACTTAACCACCAGATCAGCAGGCCCATTCTGTCACTTAAATGCACAACTTAACTTATGTGTGCAACGTGCTCGCTGTCACTACACTCAAAATCCCAGAACTTCTAGGCCCAAAATTCGGGGCGTTATAGTGAATGACACGACTGTGTGTGATTTTGTAGCCTGTGTAGAGCACACGGCCGTGTGAAACTTTACAGACCGTGTGGGTAGGCCGTGTGGACCACACGGCTAGCTTTTTGGGTTGTGTGGGCCATTTTGGCCAATTTTTGGGCCCAATTAAGGGCTATTTGAGGGACTCAAAATTTGGGTCTATAGGCATCGTATGGGGTCGAAAAAACGTAAGTTTTAGTACGTAACAATATTTGGATAAGCTTAGGAGGTATGTTAAGTAAGATATGTTACAATTAAACCATATGCTATGTTATGATCTATATGAGAATATGTGTGTATGCATGTCATATGGTATATGATATAAATATGTATGATATACGATATATGATTCTGATATGCATGTGTTTTGGGGGTTGGTTATGATATGATGGAAGAAGTATATATGGCAGTTTATATTGCAATTATGGCAGCCAGACCATAAATATATGTAGGACAGTTTAGCTGCAAATATATGAGTGGCACATCACCACATATTGGTGTGATTGGATGGATGGACTCTTGTAGTCTTATATGGTGTGATTGACTGGACAGAGATGGTGTGTAGCGGATAGGGGCAAGACATGATATGATATGATATGATATGATATGCTACAATATGTTATGATATGATAAGATATGATCTTTATGAAATCTGATATGTTATAAAATATTCAAAGATATACTTTGATTTGAATTCTGATATGCTATGGGACAATCTGTAATATATTTTATGTATTGAAATTATGGGCCAATCACACACTGGGCTTAAAGCTCACGCCTTTGTCTGCTTCATTTTAGGTGATCCTCTGACTTAGGATTGGATGGCTACTTTGGAGCTTAGATTTCATATTTTTGGTTTAAGTATTATAGGCTTTCTTTTTGTTTAATATGGACATTTTGGACTTTCTTAGGTTTTTATTTAGTTTTGGACATTTTAAGTTTTGTTTAGAACATTAGTATTGTTTTAGTATTTATTTCACAAAATTTTTTATCTTTTAATGACGCTTAACTTAAGATAACTAAATATGAACAACAGTGTGAAAATTGATATGTTGTAAGGCTTTTCGCTACAAGATTAATTGAAATTCTCTAAAGTGATTTATCTTGCAAACGTTTAAAGTAAATTGAATTTGATTTTAGTTAAACTATTTAAGTTATGGTTTCGAAAAAATGGTACGTTTTTCAAAGAGTTATTCAAATTGATTTTCTTTTCGTTGAAAATTGGTCTCCATCAAAATTAAAAATTTGTTTCTTTTGCATGTACGATGTAACCTTTATAATCTGACCATATCATCTAGGCCAGAAATGGGGTGTTACAATTGATACCATATAGGTGATAGTTCATATACACTTAGTATCTAACCTAAGTCCAACTCTACTTCTTAATAAATTTAACAAGACTTCCACCTGGCATAAAAGATAGATAAAGTGAATTGTGGGATCCTTTATTCACTTTCGATCACAATTTCATCACTATGTGACCTAATCTTGATACATTATCAAGGAGGTCTTGTTTTAAGCTTGAGCTCTTGTTAAAACTCTTAGTTTTAAAGCTAAGAACTAATCTCATCATGATCTAACACTAAGCCATAAATGTGTCTGTCTATGTGAGAAGACCAGTCATTTGTCTAATACATCTTTAATCTTATATATGTGTACTTAACATATACATACACACGTGTATGTGCTTTCATGAAACAAAATATTGAACTTTTGTATGCATTAATTATTATTAACAATAACACAAATGAAAAGTATTGTTCAACTTGAACAACTTCGAAAGTACACTAATTCTATGCATTCCTAGAAGTTTAACATGTCCATTATACATTCTCTAGAAATCAATTTCATAAACTGATTTACAATCATCTTGTGCAAAGATATGTACTACGTGTTGACTCTTTTTTGTATAACCATGTCACTCACTTTATTATTCTTAGTATCTAAGTGTTTGGTCCTTGAAATTATATGAGATTCCTCGTGAATGCGATTGTAACATCCCCAATACCCCCTGAGGTAGGAACTGTGTTAAATTGAGAGTCAATATGTTATAATTTGAGAAGGTTATAAAATAAAAATTATTAGTGTTAGTAGAGAGTAAAGATAGAAGCTGAAGGTAATTGAAAAGGCTCATATACTATGAGAAATAAATCCGGGTTATCGACTTGATGGTGAGAGAGTGTAAAGTATTGGGGTAAAAGTGAGAAAGTTAAGAGTTTGAATGATTAGATTAAATTGAAGGAAAAAAGTAGAAGGGACTAGAAGTGAAAATTAACCAAAAGAGAATATGTCTCATAAATGGTATTATAGAGAAAGTTAAGGGGCTAAATGGTCAATGTACAATTTAGATAAATATGACATGAATATTGATTAAGGACTAAATTATGTTGAATTGTGATTGTTTAGAATCATTTAGAATCATTTTATTTTGCTTAATTGTTAAGGTCAAAAAAATATGAAAGAAAAAAATGGTTATCATCATTTTTGTGTCGCCCCTATTGGAAGAAAGAAAATAAAAATTTTGTAAACCTTACTTTTAGTCCTTATTTACCATTTCGCAGCATTCCAAGCTTAATTCCTCTAATTTCTTTCATGAAAATTTTGTGAAATCAATAGAGAAGCTTAGTAGTTACCTTAGTTTCATGAGAAGTGCATCCATAGTTGTCCTGAAGGAGAGAGAAAATAAGAATTAGGGTTTGATTACAAGATGTTAAGGTAAGAATGATAAGTTTTACATGGATTCCATGTTAGTTTTATTTGAAGAGTATATATATGGTATTTGACTATAATTTTGATAAGTAAATCTAGTATGTTTTGATATGAAAATGAATAAAAAGAGAAAAGAAGTGATCAACAACTTGGGGACAAAGGCAAAGAGATAGCCAAAGAGTAGAAAAAAAAAGAAAGTTTGATTCCAAGCCTTTGATTGTAAGTACAACAAGAATATACTTACTTGAATAATATCTAAGTATAGAATTTTGTTAAATTAATTATATTTATATTTATATGATATGTTAATATTTAATATAAGATTGGTTAGTGAATGTGTTGAAATTTATTGGATATTAATTATAAGGTAATATTATGTTTTGTATTAAAAGTATGGAAAAAGGGACTAATTTGTAAAATGAGGAAAATTTTATATGAAAGGTAAAAATTATAATTGAATTTTGAATTGATGGGGAATAAATTGAAAAGAATTCAAAAGTATATAAATTATTGACCTGCCACCAAATGTGGTAGTAGTTTTAGTACATTTCGGCACTTAAGGAGCTTGTTTTCTAGTCATTTTATATTTAATTATCGCATTTTTAGCTTTCACGGTTTAGATTTAATTATGTGTAAAATAAGCATTTTAAAGCAAGAATTGATGTTAGTTGACCTATTAGGCCAACACGAGCCTTAGTAGTTCTAATATGTTTAATTGAGTGTGCAGGATGTGTGTTTATAAGCCAAACAACCTTATGGATGACACCTAAGTGTAGCACAAGTTTTTTTGAGATGCAACACATGAAACTGAAACTCCAAGCCCAATATATCGGTGTCGTGTTGTGACACACATTGTTTGTGTCACAACACAGGTCTGAACATGGGAAACAAGAATCAACAAGGCTAAAATCGTCCACATAATCAATAATTTCTGAGATTATGACCTGTAATAGACCTAATTAAAGTTTCTAAACATCCCTATAAATAAAAAGGTTATTGCTAATATATAAGCAAGCCTTTAGGAGTTGTAGTTAGTAGATTTAGGTTTTATTTCATTTTATTTTTAGTATCTAAATACTTTGTTCTTTTTTACTAGGTTCGATTTGAACCTAAGTATTTTCTATTGAAGTATTCAATAGTTTTATTTCTTTTTTCTTTTGCAAACATCAAAATTACTTAATTGGCAAGAGATTATGCAACTCTGAGCACATTCGATTCAATAAACTGAGCAATTTCTTATCATGTCTATTACTTTAATTTATTTATTTTATTTTACATGTTTAAATTAAATTTAAAAGCTATGACATCTAGATCTACGAGAGGCTAAGTATCTAGGGAGATTAACGAGTGGAAGTGGGAGTAGTTAATGGAGGAATTAGGGTTTCTTGATAGGAATTAACTGGTTTAAATTATGTGTGTCTAAACCCTAGGATTGGCAACCCTAGGAAGTAATCTAGGTTAAACGAGGTCAGGAGATAAGTTTGTTGAGTTGTAACACCCTAAATTATTTAATCTTGTTTTTGTGAAATCTGTTATAATTAAGTATCTGCTTCAGTGGTTAAGTGGTATGAGTGTGTGTTTAAGATCTTAGGTTCAAGTCCTACTCTTAAGAAAATTTTCTTATTTTGATCCTAGCCTTATCCCTGTTGGGTGGGTCATGTTATATTTTTGGTGAACTCATATTAGAATGAGCTTGCTAGTTCAAGTGGTAAGGTGTTAGCTTGCCTTAGGGTCTTCTGTTTGAATCCTCGTATGAGCGAAGGATGTTATTTTTGCTTCAGTTGTGTGATAGATGTTTGGTGGAATTGAAATTCTGAGGTAGTTGGATGTGGTTAGTGGGTAGGATTCTGTGGGTTAATATTGGTTAGTGGGTTAGTGGGGAGTTGGGTAATTTAGTTGTTATTGTTTTTTTTTAATTTTATTTTTTTCTTTTCCCAAAAACTCCTCTCCACACTTGACTTTTTTCTTTTCTCTTTTCCCAAACTCATTTTCTTCCAAAAATTTTTGTTTCCTTGTCTTTCTCTGCAAACTTTCTTTTTCTTCTTTTCTTTGAATTCTATTCGCGAAACATTCATTCAAATAGTTGAGTTTTGGTTCCATGTTCCTTGTTCGGATTGTTGTAGGTAAGTGTTCTTTAAGTTCGTGGAATAGTGGGTTATTTTCAGATGTGTTAATGTTGTGAATTCTTGTGGTAGGTGTTAACATAGGGGATCGAGTTTTGTCTACAATTGTGTAGTGTGTTGGACTATTGTAACTGTTTTGGTAAGTGATCGAGCCTTTTGATTGGGTAAAACTTTCGAGTATGACGATTGGGGTTTTAGTAATTTAATGTTTCGGTACTTAGAATTGATCATTTGAATGGTGTTTTTAGGTTTCGGAGGTCTCGGGATTGCTGTAACATAAAAAACGAGCCAGGTGTGTAATGAAAACCTAAGAAAATGACGTTCGGCGAGAGTAAAAAAATTGGCCTGTCGACACCACATGTAACACCCCAACCCGACCAAAACTTTATGGTGGAATTTGGTAGTGTCACATGAGAGTGTTTGGAAAACCCACTCAGTTATAAAAACTTATTCAGATTATTATCTTTGCCTTAGTCGAAAAATATGATTGATTTTCCAAAAATATATCTTTTTTGCGGAAGCTACAAAACCAAATATTTTTTGAAACAGTCTTAATTACGAAAACCTTAGCTTTTAGTTTTGGAAAATCAATATTTTAAGGCGAAGCATTTTAAAAATTCATACATAACAATTTTAGAACCGAAATTAAAATCAAAACTCTAAGTCCATATTACAAAAATAAACCCAAAATAACAAATAAAACAGTAAGGTGTTAAAATCATAAACCGATATAAATATAGTAGTGGTCACCGTTAAGTACTCCGCTGCACCGATCCATCTACTGTTGGGGATTACCTGACAGATAAAACAATAAAGGGGTGAGTTTATGCAAACTCAGTGTTACATCCCCACAGTATAGCGTGTATACAGCAGATAACAAAAAACAGTCATAGTTCGGGCCTGAGCCCTAAACAGAAGCAGTGTGAGCCTTAGCCCACTCAGAATAGAATCAGATTTAATCGAGCCTTAGCCTATACAGATAACGCATGCATATCATATCAGATCAGAAATAGAAATATGCCCACCAACCTTGCACACCATCTTTGTCCAACCCTACCCACCATGTGGGGATAAAATCAACCCACCCAGCCCTACACACCAAGTATAGGATAAAATTAACCTATCCAACCCTACACACCATAAGGTACCGTAAAACGGCACATAATGGATGTACGAGGCATAGCTGCTAGATAATAGGCCAAAAACCTTTTAGAAACTTTCTTCTCTTTGTCAATAAATCCACCCCAATGCAGTGCCACATACATAAATGGCATGCTTTACTACAGAACAATAGATCATGCATATCATAAACAGAACGAAACAGATGTACATGCTAGAGATAACATGTTAATATATACATCACATGTTTAATTCATGCATCGTATAAACAAATCACAAAAATTAGGTCTAAGTAATGCTTACTGACCTTACGACAGGTCACAGTCGACTTGGGCGACCCGTGCAACCTTACAGTATATTTCAGAAAAATAGGCTCACACGCCCATATGGCCTGCCCGTGTGGCCCACATGGCCCAATTCGGCCTTGGTCGTGTGGATCACACGGCCTGGCCCAAAATCCCACATGCTTGTGTGGTTCACCCGTGTGGACCCACACGCTCGTGTGGCCCACACGGCCCAATTGGCCTAGCTTGTGTCTTACACACGGCCTCGCTGGCCTCACACGGTCGTGTTCGTTGTGCTCGTGTTGAGCGCACATGGCCTGGTTCGTTGATCACAAGGCCGTGTCTTGCCACACGCCTCCACACGGGTAGTTCACACGCCTGTATGGCATCGACATTTTTGTTTTTAGCTTTTTTCGAATCCCATTTTCTGTGCAATCGGAGTACACACCTGGACTTTTTTCGATGCCTAAGCACTCCTGAGCCCTTCCAAACCTAAAATTGACAATCCAAATTCCAAGTTTAGTATCCTAAATTGAACTATTATGAACCGATAAATCCCAAAACAACCGACAACCTTACCTTCAACTAACGATTGTGCACTCTACGCGTTTAATCCATTCCAGAGCAGCCCTCCGAATAACCCCTAATAGTAACCAAAACACCATTTAAACACTTAATATAAACGGTGTTCGGGATAGCGAAACAGAGACTTACCAAACAACCACCCCGCCAAAGAGTCACAAAGGCTCGCTAAAACGAAGAAACGGCAAGATGGGAAAACAAGAGAAAAATCGGCAGCAAAAGGGGTTCAGAAAAGGAAAAATTTGGCAAAAAAAAAAGAGAGTAAGAGAAGAGGGATAGCTGAATTTGCCAAAAAGAAAGAAACAGTGCTAAACAGTAATTGCTAACCCCCTTAATTCTCTCTACATGACTCCCTACTACTCAATTCCCTACTCAGGTTCAAACTCTTATCGAAACTCTGTGCAAAAATAATACCCATGCTCATCTTGGGATTCAAACATAAGACCTTTAACACACTTAGCACTCCACTTAACCACCAGACCAGTAGGTCCATTTTGTTATGCTTTTACCAGTAAATTCTTTTAAGCCTATTAACCAAGGGTAAGACTTTATTCAATAAAAACCAAAATTTAGCCCAAGTCTTGGCTTGAACTTGGGACCTCCCCAACACACCCTAAAGCACATAACCACTTAAGTAGGTAGATAGTTGTGTCAAATTAAAGTAGAAACGTATTGATAAATTTTTTTGCATAACAAAACACAAAAGCTGAAATTATAAAAATTTGGGGTGTTACAACTCTACCCCCTAAAAGAAAATTTTGTTCTCTAAATTTTACTTGATCAGAAGAGGTGAGGATACTGCTTTTGCATCGAATCCTCTGGCTTCCAAGTAGCCTCCTCCGTGCTATGATTCTGCCACAGCACCTTTATTGGCCTTACCAGGATGATACTCGATGCTACAGTCATAATCCTTAAGCAGTTCAACCCATCGACGCTACCTAAGATTCAACTCCTTTTGAGTGAGGAGATACTTGAGGCTCTTGTGATTAGTGTAGATAGTACACTTCTCACCATAGAGATAATGCCTCCAAATCTTTAGAGCAAAGACTACTGCAGCTAACTCCAAGTTGTGCGTCAGATAATTAACCTCAAGAATCTTGAGCTGTCGAGATGCATAAGCCACTACCTTACCGTCTTGCATCAAAACATAGCCCAAACCCACATGTGACGCATCACTATATACCACGAAGTCTTTACCAAGCTCAGGCTGTATCAGGACAGGAGCCTGAGTCAACACTGTCTTGAGCTTTTCAAAGCTCTCTTGCTGTGCATCAGTCCAAATGAAATGAACTCCCTTACGCAGTAGCTTGGTGAACGGAGTTGCGATAGAAAAGAACCCCTCTACGAAATGCCGATAAGACCCTACCAGCCCTAAAAAACTGCAGATCTCAGACACATTCTTTGGTTGTTTCCATTCTAACACAGCCTCAATCTTACGAGGATCAACACGAATCCCCTTAGCAAACACCACATACCCCCAAAAGGTTACCTCTCGAAGCTAGAACTCACACTTAGAGAACTTTACATACAATCGTTTCTCATGCAGAGTCTACAGAACAACCTTGAGATGCTCGTCATGCTCATCCTCTGACTTAGAATACATGAGAATGTCGTCGATGAACACTACCACAAATCGGTCAAGATAAGGCCTGAACATATGGTTCATCAAGTCCATAAACACCGCTGGTGCATTAGTCAATCCAAAAGGCATAACTAAAAACTCGTAATGTCCATAACGAGTCCTAAATGCCGTCTTATGCACATCGGCCTCCTTCACCCTTAATTGATGATACCTTGATAATAAGTCAACCTTAAAGAACACAGAAGCCCCTCTGAACTGGTCGAACAAGTCATCAATCCTTGAAAGTGGATACTTGTTCTTAATCATCAACTTGTTTAATTAGCGGTAGTCGATGCAGATTCTCATTGTCCCATCTTTCTTTTTAACAAACAAAACAGGTGCTCCCCATGGAGACACATTGGGATGAATGAATCCACGATCCAACAGCTCCTGAATCTGAGCCTTAAATTTAGTGAGCTCCTTTAATACCACTCGGTAAGAGGCAATAGACACCGGAGCCGTACCAGAATTAAATCAATCCCAAACTCCACCACTCGACTTCGAGGTAAACCTGGTAGTTCCTCTAAAAAGACATCTGAAAAGTCCTTCATAGTACGGATGTCCTTAACCTAAGAGTCCACAGAATCCAAAACACTAATGTAGGCCATAAACGCCTCACATCCCTTTCTTACTAACTTTTCAGCCACCAATGCAAATATCATATTAGTTAGATAATTTCGCCGTTCCCCAATCACGACTATCTCATTATTCTCCTTGGTTCTCAGAACAACCCTCTTTTCAGCATAATCCAGACTCACTCGATGTTTCACCAACCAGTCCATGCCCAGAATCAAGTCAAACTCCCCAAACGGGAGCTCCATCAAATTAGCCAGAAATACAATCCATTGGACCTCCAATGGCACATCTCTAAATAGTTTACTGACCCTAATAGACTGCCCCAATAGACTCACCACTGATATCTCACTAGAAGTACTCTCATACGGAATCCCCAAAGTCTCTGACACAGTGCTAGCTATGTAGGAGTGTGTAGAGCCTATGTCTATAAATGCAAAATAAGGTACATTAAAGATTAGAAACGTACCCATGATAATGTCTGGAGCATCTCCATCCTCACAGCAACGTGTAGAATAAACTAGTGCAGGTTGCCTCGCCTCAGTCGGTCCAGCATCTCTGCCTGGTGCTCTCTGCCCTCGGTCTATACCATTACCACTCCCAGCCTGTCCTCGGACCCTAGGTGGCTGCTGAACTACCCTCGGAAGCTGTGCAGTCTCATTAACTAGAGCTTGTCTCTGATTACCCCTCGGTGGACAATCCTTCAGATGATGCTCAGTCGACCCACATTTAAGACAAGCCCCAGTAGCTCTCCAACATTCGCCCGAATGGCCTCTATTACAGTGCTGACACATCACCACCCTAGTAGGTACAACAGTATGCCCAACTCTCATGAGCCCATCAGTCCTGGCCTTTTTCTTAGGCCTCATCCCAGTGTTCAAAGACTCAGAATCCCTCTTAGCCTTCCCTTTCTCACTGTTTTAGCGCTCTGAGCGCTTCACCTCTTCAGCGATCTTTGCCTTCTCAACCAGTACAGAGAAATCTCGCTCCCTTTGAGGAGCTATCAGAACTCGCAGACTGTCCCAGAGACCATCCTCAAACCAAATACAACATCCATACTCAGTTGCCACTATGCCTTGCGTATAACGGCTCAACCTCAGAAATTCAACCTCATACTCGGCCACTGTACGATCTCCCTAGGTGAGATTAAGGAACTTACGCCTCCTAGCATCAGTATAACTAGCCACCAAATATTTTCTCTGAAAGGCCGTCTTAAATAGATCCCATGTTAAACGCTCGGGCTGAGTGCCCTCCTTAACTGTGAGCCACCACTGATATGCCTCGTCATGAAGCAATGAGACAACCCCCTTAAATTTCTTCTCAGCAGTAAAATCTAAATCGTCCATAATTTGTTCCGTAGCCTTCATCCAGCACTCAGCCACGCTAGGAGCAACTCCAGCGATGCCCTTAAATACCTTAGCCCCATTGGGTCGGAGTCATTCTGTAACTGACCTACGGCCCTCAAATCCAGTATTGGGCCCAGCGACCCTCTCCAATATCCGCAGCATGGCTTGGGACAGTGCATCGTCCCCAACTACTTGATCATAGGACCACGGCCTAGTATCAATAATAGGTGACACCGGCGTCTCGCTAATGTCTACATTCAGAATTGTATCAGAAGTAAAGGACTCAACTGGAGCCCCTCTACGGCCTCTACCTCGACCTCTGGTATCCTGTCCATGAGTAGCTCTAGCGCTCATTATAATTTTCAAGAATCATTTGTATTAAAAGTTTTATGCATATTAGTTTATAGTTTTGATAATTGTTAATCAAATGTTTTATGCAATACAGTATCAGAGTTTCAGAATCTGTTGTCACGAGAGAAAGAATAGTCTCCCTAAAGTTTTCAATCTACACTACCTAGAGTGTTTCAATAGAGTCCTACCTAAGTAATCTCATAACATACTATTAGTATTTTTTGGACAGACCAAACAGTGTTTCAATATAACTAAGCATGCTTTCAGACAATTCAATTAGAGTTTTAGAAAACTAACAGGATCAGCGCCGGAGACTCGGTTTACCACTTACTTCCCAAAATACTTCAAATTGTTTCACAAATCATTTCTTAAAAACTATTCTTTAAAACCCAAATCCCAGCCGAGTTTTACAACTTGGCTCTGATACGACTATATGTAACACCCCAAACCTGGCGCAGATGTTATGGCCAAATCTGGTAGTGTCACATGAGAGTGTTTTGAAAACCCACTCAGTTATAAAAACTTATTCAGATTACTATGTCTGCCTTAGTAAAAAATATGATTAATTTGTCGAAAATATATCTTTTTTTCAGAAGCGAGAGATCCAAATATCTTTTGAAGCCGTCTTAATCACGAAAACCTTATCTTTTAGTTTTGGAAAAATGATGTTTTAAGGCAAAGTAGTTTAAAAATCCATACATAACAATTTTAGAACCCAAATTAAAATAAAAAGTCCAAGTCCATATTACAAAAATAAACCCAAAATAGCAAATAAAAAAGTAAGGTGTTAAAGTCATAAACCGATATAAATATAGTAATAGTCACTGTCGAGCCCTCAGTTGCACCGATCGATCTACTGCTAGGGATTACCTGATAGATAAAACAATAAAGGAGTGAGTTTTCGCAAACTCAGTGTGTACATCCCCACGGTATAGCATGCACACAATAGATAATAGAAAACTATCATAGTTCGGGCCTGAGCCCTAAATAGAAGCAGTGTGAGCCTTAACGCACTCAGAAAAGAATTAGATTTAATCGGGCCTTAGCCCATACAGATAACGCATGCATATCAGATCAGATCAGAAATAGAAATATGCCCACCAACCCTGCACACCATCTTTGTCCAACCCTACACACCATGTGGGGATAAAATCAACCCACCCAGCCCTACACACCAAGTATAGGGATAAAATCAACCCATCCAACCTTACACACCATAAGGTACCGTAAAATGACATATAACGGATATCGCAGCATAGCTGCCTAATAGCAGGCCAAAAGCCTTTCAGAAACTTTCTTCTCTTCGTCAATAAACCCACCACAATGTAGTGCAACATACATAAATGGCATGCTTTATTACAAAATAATAGATTATACATATTATAAATAGAACAAAACGGATGTACATGATAGAGATAACATGTTAATACATACATCACATGCTTAATTCATGCATTGTATAAATAGATCACAGAAATCAGGTCTAAGTAATGCTTACTGACCCTACGATAGGTCACAGTCGACTTGGACGACCTGTGCAACCTTACAGTATATTTCAGAAAAATGGGCTCACAAGCCCATGTGGCTTGCCCGTGTGTCCCACACGGCCTAATTCAGCCTCCACACGGCCTGACCTAAAATCTCACATGCCCGTGTGGACCCACAGGCTTGTTTGGCCAACACGGTCTAATTGGCTGAGCCCATATCTCGCACATGGCCTCGTCAGCCTCACACGGCCATGTTCGTCGCACCTGTGTCTAGCACACACGGCCTGGTTCATTGATTACACGGCCATGTCTCACCACATGGCCTCCACACGGGTAGTCCACACGCCCTTGTGGCGTTGATAGTTTTATTTTTGGCTTTCATCGAATCCCATTTTCTGTGTAATCGGAGTATGCACTTGGACTTTTTTCGATGCCTAAGCACTTCTGAGCCCTTCCAAACTTAAAATTGACAATCCAAAGTCCAATTTTAGTATCCTAAATTGAACTATTATGAATCGATAAATCTTGAAAAAATGACAACCTTACCTTCAACGAACGACTATGCACTCTACGCGCTTAATCCGTTTCAGAGCAATGATCAGCCCTTAGAATAACCCTTAACAGTAACCATAACACTATTTAAACATTTAATATAAAGGATGTTCGGGATAGCGAAACAGAGACTTACCAAACAAACACCATGCCAAAGATTCACAAAGGCCCGCTAAAATGAAAAACCGGTAAGAAGGGAAAACAAGAGAAAAATCGTCAGCTAAAAGGGTTTAGAAAAGGAAAAATTTGGTAGAAAAAAGAGAGGAAGAGAATCAGGGATAGTTGAATTTACCAAAAAGAAAAAAACAATGCTGAACAGAAATTGCTAACCCCTTAATTCTCTCCACATGACTCCCCACTACTCAATTCCTTACTCAGATTCAAACTCTTGCTGAAACTCTGTGCAAAAATAATACGCATGCTCATCTTGGGATTCGAACACAAGACCTTTTAACATACTTAACACTCTACTTAACCACCAGACCAGTAGGCCTATTCTGTTATGCTTTTACCAATAAATTCTTTTAAGCCTATTAACCAAGGGTAATGCTTTATTCAATAAAAACCAAAATTTAGCCCAAGTCATGCTTGAACTTGGGACCTTCCTAACACACCCCAAAGTGCATAACCACTTAAGTAGGTAGATAGTTGTGTCAAATTAAAGTAGAAACGTATTTATAAATTTGTGTGCACAATAAAACATAAAAGCTGAAATTACAAAAATTTGAGGTGTTACACCATACGGACATGTGCCCGGCTGTGTGCGACACAAGGCCGTGTGATGAGTGATTGTCTCGTCGTGCCAATTTAGGTGTGTAGGGCATGGGTCAGGCCATGTGGGCCACACGGGCGAGGCTAATTTGGGCATGTGGAACCACACAGGCATGTGGGCCTAAAATCTTATATTTTTCCATATGGTTACACACGTCATTCCGATCAACTGTGGGCCTTCTTTGGGGTCGATAAGGGCAAAACAAACCCTAATGCATGAAATTTGGTTCTAAAAGACTGGTTTGAGTACTATGAATTACAATATGTATGATCTATTTGTTCTATATATAGACGTATGTAATATTTGTATTTAAGCATGCAAGACATGTTGTCTCTGATATATTTGTTTATTTGTTAACTATATTGTGTATGGGGTAGGATTTGTATATGTGGAGAAAGTATTATGTGAGGTGACATTTAGCTGATAAATTGGCAACATGGCTGCAACCTATTCTGATAAGTGTCGTATAGACACTATGTTGTGTGTAGGGATAGATGGGTGTTTTGTATCCCACGTGGTATGTTGGGATGGTCAAAGTTTGTGTGTAGAGGATGGAGGATAGGACCTTGCATATCTATATGATTCTGATATGATCTGACTCTGTTAAGGACTTATGTCCACATTTATTCTATTATGTTCGAAATCTAAATTATATGCTTGTATGTTTCTGTTAAGTTATACATTGAGTTTTTGAAAACCCATTTTTGTTGTTTGTTATGTTCACGTAATCCTCAAGCATTGTAACATCCCAAATTAAGGCCTAGTCGGAATAGTGGTTTCGAGACAACAAATTCAAAATAGAAATATTTGTTTTATATTTTTTTTGAGATCTATGACATGTTTGCATGATAGTGTGAAAGTTTCGTGAAGAAATTTTGTGGATAGGTGCTTAATTTAACTTTTAGGACTAAATTGCAAAAGTTGTAAAATATGAGGTTCTAGAAGCTTTGGGGTACTTAATTGAAATACATGTGTAAATTAGAGGTCCTTATTTAGTAAATAGACCATTTTATGTCATAACGGACAAAAATGGGCATAGAAGGGAAAAATCTTAAGGAAAGGCCTTAAGGGCATTTTAGTCATTTGGTTAATAAATTAATAAAAATGGAAAAAGAAAGCAAAAATGTGTTCATCTTCTCCATGCCATTGTCGGAAATCCCTAAGGAGCCATAGCTAGGGTTTTTCAACTTCCAAGCTTCGTAGTAAGTACATCCTAGCCCCGTTTTTAATGCTCTTTACATTTTTAAAACCCCCGTAACCCGATTTACCTATTTCTAGCCATATTTTGAGCTAGGGTTTGATAAACCATAATATATACATATTTTTACCCTATTCTTGGCACATTTATGGATAAATTATCATTAGAATTATGGAATACCATGCTCCTAATCCTTTGATTTCATGTTTTATACTTAGGTGAGCATAAGGAAGAGAAAAGAGCAAGGAACGGACCAAAAACGGAAATAATGAGCCAAATTCAATAATCAACACAGCCTAGACCTCCGCACATAGGTAAACCACATGCTCGTGAGTGATACACAGTATCGAACACGACCTGAGCAACCACACACGGGCATGTCACACGGGCGTGTCCCTATCGAGACCTGTTTTAATTTCACGAGGAAAAGGCTAATTTTTAGGTATTTTGGGCTAAGAAAGGTGTTCCAAAGCTTATAAAAAGACCCAAGGAGAGGAGCAAGGACACGGAGAGTAGAAAGCAAGGAATTACTCGAAGAACACCGATTGATTCATCTCGAAAGCAAGGATTTACATCAAGATTGAAGATCTCCCTTCAATTTCTCTCGAAGTTTTTGGGTTCCTTATGTTTTGTTGTTTTCCTTATTTTGAGATATTTTCTTTTATTATTATGAACTAAATCCCCTAAATTTCTAAGGGGGATGAAACCTAAGATGGATCTTGTTATTATTATCAGAATTATATGATAAATACTTGAATATGTTCTTAATTGTGTTATTAATTCTTGTGTTAATATTTTAGGATATTAATTCAAGTCAAATGTGTTTATTCAGTGGAGCAAAAGTCCCTGTTTAAGAGTAGATCCAACACAATTAAGCGGAGTTAATCGCAATCCTAGACATAGGACGACGAAAATCTGCCGGATTAGAGTCAAATCTAATAAGGGAATCCATAGATCGAGTTAATGCAACACTAGGGGTTTTAATTAGAAAGAAATTTCAATTAATCAACCTAGGGTTAGTTTTTCTTAGTCTTGAAAGAGATATTAACATAATTTAGGGATTTCTATGGATCAAGTCAAGTGAATAAATCGTCTAGTTTAGAGTCTAATAACAAGTGAAGTCTAGGTGGATTCTTCATTGGGTATTGTCTTAATCAATCATTTTTCCAAAAAGTATTTTCCCTAATTTACTCTTTGTCAAGTTCTTAGTTAATTAGTCTAGTTTAAATTAGTTTAAACAAATCCCCTCTATTTTTTTAGGCTAGATGATAAAAAGAAAGTTAATACTAGTACTTTTAGTCCCTGTGGGTTTGACATCCCGGTCTTGCCATAGGCTATACTACTGTTTGATAGGTACGCTTGCCTTGATCGTGATAATAGTTTAGTTTTATAGGTTTGACCATCATAAATATCACTTATCAAGTTTTTGCCGCCGTTCCCAAGGACCTAAAATATTAGGAACACTCGATTTTTATTACTTTAGCCATTTTTAATTTTATTGAAATTTACTTTTTATTCTTATTTTAGTTTTATTTACTAAATTCTTTCTTTTATTTGTCTTTGACAGGTGTTTCTAGTTTATAACTAGAAGGAACCCGTTAAGATCTTTGCTTTTTGATAGTGAGATAGAAGCATCAGCTTGCAGAAATCGTAGAGAAATAAGGCAAAGCCTACAGTACATAGAAGAAGGGCAAGAGGACGATACCGAATCCACTAGAGAGATGGAAGCAAATCAGAATAACCCACTACCTCCTGTGGTAGCTGCGAATCATGTGAATCAGAATCCTGCTCCTCGTACTATGTATGATTATGCTAAGCCTAATTTAGCTGGTACTGAATCTAGTATTGTTAGGCTTGCTATTGCTGCAAATAATTTTAAACTGAAACCTAACACTATACAGATGATTCAACAGTTTATTCAGTTTGATGGTTTGTAGGATGATGACCCTAACACACATTTAGCAAAATTTTTTGGAATTCTACGACACCTTTAATATTAATGGCATTTCTGATGATGCCATTTGCCTTCGGTTATTTCCCTTTTCTTTGAGGAATAAGGCTAAACAGTGGTTGGACTCTCTACCACGAGGGTCTATCACTACTTGGGTACAGATGACCGAAAAATTTCTTTTGAAATATTTTCCGCTAGCCAAAACGGCAAAGTTGAGGAATGACATCTCTTCTTTTGTACAGATGGATCTAGAAACACTTTATGACGTATGAGAGAGATATAAGGATTTATTAAGAAGGTGCCCTTACTATGGGTTACCTCTGTGGCTACAGGTTTAGACTTTCCACAACGGTTTGAACCCTTCAACAAGGCAAATGATAGATGCAGTTGCTGGTGGAACAATCAATAGCAAGACACTTGAGGAGGCTTATGAGTTTATAGAGGAGATGTCACTGAATAACTATTAGTGGCAAGTCATGAGGACAGCCACAAAAAACCGCCAATGTTTTTAATATTGATGCGGTCGCCATGCTTTCTAGCCAGGTAGAACTGTTAAATAAAAAGATTGATGGTTTAGTTGGTTCTACACAGGTACGTCCAGTTATGCAGTGTGATGCAAATGGAAGTGGTGTGGGCAATCCAGAGTACTCTCCCTATGGTCATGGCATAAAAAACGAGCAAATAAATTATATGGGTAATAATCCTCGACCTCAGAATCCTTATAGTAACACTTATAATGTAGGTTGGAAAAATCATCCAAATTTTTCATGGGGAGGTCAAGGGAACCAAGGAAATCAAAAGCCACTACCCCCTCCGGGATTCCAGCAACAACCCTATCGGCAGGAAAAGAAACCAAACCTTGAGGAGATGTTGGAAAAATTCATATCGGTGTTAGAAACCCGTTTTCAGAATACCGAAATAGCTCTTAAAAACCAATAAGCTTCAATTCAAGGACTTGAGAATCAATATGGTCAACTCGCTAAGATGATATCTGATAGACCACAAGGTAGTTTGCCGAGAAATACTGAACCTAATCCTAGGGAACATGTTAAAGCAGTTACATTAAGGAATGAGAAAACACTAGCTGAGTCTGGAAAGACGTTGCTACAAGAGCCTATCAAAGAGAAAGTTGAGGAGGCTCAACCCAAGGAGAATTCCCCAACAGTACTTAAAGAATACAAGCCACCCATCCTATACCCAGTAAAGTTAAAGAAAGACCGCATGGACGCACAATTCGGTAAATTTCTTGAACTTTTTAAATAGTTACATATTAACTTACCTTTTGTTGAAGCTATTTCGTAGATGCCTACGTATGCGAAACTTTTGAAGGAGCTTTTAACAAACAAGAGGAAGTTTGAAGAGCTGTCCATAGTGGAACTAAACGAGGAATGTTTAGCTATCCTCTAGAACAAATTACCAACCAATCTTAAATATCCAAGTTTTACTATTCCCTGTCTAATTGGTAGTTTGAATATTGAAAAGACGTTAGCTAATTTAGGTGCTAGTATTAATTTAATACCTTATAAAATGTTCAAGCAACTAGGTCTTGGGGAACCAAAACCCACTAGGATAAATATACAACTTTCTGATCGATCTGTTAAATATCCTAGTGGTATCATTAAGGATGTGCTAGTAAAGGTAGATAAAATTATATTCCCTATTGATTTTGTTGTGCTTGACATGGATGAGGATGTTGAAGTACCTTTAATTCTAGAAAGCCCATTTTTAGCCATTGCTAGAGCTGTTATTGATGTGGGAGATGGTAAACTTGTGCTTAGGCTGGGAGATAAAGAAATCATTTTCAAAATTTATGATGCCATGCGATTTTCTAGAGAATAAGATAATTCTTGTTATTTTATTAATTCTATTGACTACTCTATTCAAGATTCTTTTTAGGAAATTGCTCTTAAGGACACGTTGGAACTGTGTTTTGTTCAGAGTGGGGAGAATGATGAAATCACCACTGAAATAGAGAAGGTGATAATTGATTTAAATTCTAACAAACCATCTCCAAGGCAAATTGACTATGAGGGTATAGAAATAAATGATGAATTGAGACAAAAACCTTCTATTGACGAACCCCTCAAATTGGAACTGAAGTAATTACCCAATCACTTAGAATATGCATTTTTGGGAGATAACTCTACATTGCCAGTGATTATTGCTTCAGACTTGTGACCTAAGGAGAAAGGAGAATTACTCCAAATACTAAAAGAACATAAAAGAGCCATAGCTTGGAAAATTTCTAACATCAAAGGAATCAGTCCCTTTTTTTGCACCCATAAAATTTTGATGGAAGACGAATACAAACCATGCATTCCAGCTTAAAGATGATTGAATCCTAACATGAAGGAAGTTGTTAAGGCTAAGGTAATTAAACTTCTAGATGCTGGAGTTATTTATCCTATCTTTGATAGTTCTTGGGTAAGTCCTGTGCAGGTTGTTCCTAAAAACAGAGGCATGACTGTTGTTGCCAATAAAAAGAACGAATTGATCCCTACAAGAACAGTCACCGGTTGAAGAGTCTGCATTGATTACAGGAAGTTGTATGATGCCACGAGAAAAGACCACTTCCCTTTGCCCTTCATTGATCAAATGTTGGAAAGACTGTCAGGGCATATGTACTACTGTTTCCAGGATGGACTCTCTGGCTACTTCCAAATCCCGATAGCTCCTGAAGATCAAGAGAAAATGACATTTACATGTCTATATGGTACGTTTACTTATCGTAGAATACCTTTTGAATTATGTAATGCTCCTACCACTTTTCAGCGTTGCATGTTGGCCATCTTTGATGAACTCGTGGAAGACATTATGGAGGTTTTTATGGATGACTTCTCGGTATTCGGTAACTTTTTCCATCTTTGCCTTAAAAATTTAGAACGAGTTTTAATAAGATGTGAAGAAATGAATCTTGTTCTTAACTGGGAAAAATGTCACTTTATGGTTTGTGAAGGTATTGTACTAGGTCATAAAATTTCTAGTAAAGGGATAGAAATTGACAAAGCAAAAATTGAAACCATTGAAAAACTACCTCTTCCTAATTCAGTTAAGGCTATTAGAAGCTTTTTAGGACATGCTGGTTTCTATAGAAGATTTATTAAGGATTTTTCTAAAATAGCTAAGCCTTTAACGAAATTACTAGAGAAAGATGTGCATTTCAATTTTGATCAGGAATGTTTAGACGCATTTAATACTCTCAAAGATAAATTGACTAATGCCCTGATTATAATTGCACCTGATTGGAATTTACCTTTTGAGCTAATGTGTGATGCGAGTGATTTTACCGTTGGTGTAGTTCTAGGACAGTGAAGAGACAAGCATTTTTAGCCAATTTATTATGCTAGCAAGACATTGACAGCCGCACAAGAGAATTACATTACTACAGAAAAAGAATTACTAGCTGTGGTTTTTGCATTCGACAAATTTAGACCATATTTGATTTTGTCTAAAGTCGTCGTTTATACTGATCATTCTACTCTTCGTTACCTTCTAACTAAGTCTGATGCAAAACCGCGATTAATAAGATGGATTTTATTATTGCAGGAATTTGACTTAGAGATACAAGATAAGAAAGGGGCTGAAAACCTTACGACTGATCATCTTTCCAGGCTTGAGAATCCACACCTCAAGGAATTTGACGAAGCCGAAATAAATGACTAGTTTCTTGAAGAACGACTCTTAGTTGTATTTGATTCTAAGGTAACTTGGTTTGCTGACATTGCAAATTATTTAGCTGCTAACATAGCCCCAAAAGGGTTGACACATTAGCAAAAGAAGCAATTCTTCGATAATGTGAAAAACTACTTTTGGGAAGATCCTTTTCTTTTTCATATATGTGCAGATCAAATCATTTGAAGGTGTGTTACAAAGCTAGAAGCAGACAAGATCTTGGAACACTACCATTCAGGACCAACCAGAGGACATTACAGTGGGACTAGGACCGCTTATAAAGTGCTCGAATCAGGTTTTTGCTGGCCGACATTATTTAAAGACACCAACAGGTATGTTACTTTTTGTGACAAATGCCAAAGGACAGGTAATATCTCTAAACGTGATGAAATGCCTCTAACCTATATGCTCGCATGTGAAATATTCGATGTATGGGGTATTGATTTCATTGGTCCATTTCCTACTTCGTTTGGGTATAAATACATCTTAGTGGCGGTTGATTACATGTCGAAATGGGTGGAAGCTCAAGCTTTACCTACTAATGATGCTAGATGGTAGTGAGATTTCTTAAGAAACTCTTTTCTCGATTTGGAACACCTAGGGCAATTATTAGCGATAGGGGTACTCATTTTTATAATGCTCAGTTTGATGGAGTTTTAAAGAAATATGGAGTGCACTACAGAATAGCTACCCCTCACCATCCACAAACTAGTGGCTAAGTCGAAGTAGCCAATAGAGAACTTAAACGAATCCTAGAAAAAACGGTAGAGTCAAATAGGAAGGATTGGGCGACAAAATTAGATGATGGTTTATGGGCCTATAGGACCACTTTTAAAACCCTAATAGGAACATCTCCTTATAAACTTGTTTATGGGAAAAGCTGTCATCTACCGTTTGAACTAGAACATAAGGCATTTTAGGCTATAAAATTTCTTAACTTTTATCTTAAACGTGCAGGTGAAAAGAGACTAATGCAGTTAAATGAGTTGGATGAGTGGCACAGTACTGCATACGAGAACTCACGATTATACAAGGAAGCAACAAAGCGACGCCATGACGCTCGTTTAAAACAACATAAGCAGTTTGAAACCGGTGATCTTATTTTGCTATATAACTCGAGGCTCAAATTATTCTCTAGAAAGCTGAAATCAAGGTGGTCAGGCCCATTTATAGTTAAAATTGTCTTTCCATACGGCACATTAGAGGTAACACATCCAAACCACGATACTTTCAAGGTAAACGGTCATTGACTTAAACTTTATAATGGTGAGGATTTTAAGAATGATAAAGAGGAGCTTCGGCTCGACGAACTCCAATGAGGTCTCGAGCGAGGTAAGTCGAGCTTAGACTCTAAATAAGCACTTCACGGGAGGTAACCCGGGCACTAACATATTAAATTTCTTCATTTCAGTTTATAAAACTTAATAATCACTAATTGAGTTACTAAAATGTAAGTTTCACTAACCCACACGGCCTCGCTCACGGGCGTGCCTCTAGCCGCGTTCCCACCACGAGATAAAGAGATAGTTGTTTTGGCCGTGTAAAAACCCCACGGGATGTGACTAATCCCCACGGCCGTGTGATATGGCCGTGAGCGAACCTGTTTATTGACAATAGCCATGTGAGATGGGCGTGTGAACGCCACAAACAGAGCCCACGACCGTGCGATATAGCCGTAGACGAACCTGATTAAACCACACGGGTTGTAGCCATTACACGAGTGTGGGCGTAGCAAGCATTGCCAACCACAGCTGTGTGATGCGACCTTGAAAGACGCCACGGCAGGACATACGGGTGTGGCCACGACTGTGTCAAAACTGGGCTTTGAAATTTTGAAACATATTGGGACACGGAATGCGATAAAACTACACAGGCGAATGTAACACCCCAAAACTGGCCCAGACATTACAGCCAAGTCTAGTGTGTCACATTAAAGTGTTTTTTGAAAACCATGTTTTCATTGAAAAACCTTCTTAGTGTTTAGAAACTTCTACCGTTAAACTTGTATAAAACCTCAACTTGTGTCTGTTTATTTTTTTCAAAATGTGGTTCATTGAAATAATCATTCCCTTTTCAAACGTTGTTAACAACTTTGTAAAATTTTATGGAAAATTGTGAAGGCTTGTAAACCTTTGTAGTTTGCAGAAACATGTTATTTTTAAAATAGTTTAAGTATCAGAAATCAGACCTTCTTTGTTATGGCTTAAAGTGAATGGATACTATGCACCAGGTAGGATTCCAGAAAAGAGGAGGTGAATCAATTAGACTACTTAAGTACCAAGCTCTCCCTAGATCCAATCCTAGACATGCACACACCCATTGCCACACTTTAACCTTATGACTTGTCCACGAACAACAAATTAGGTTTAAGTCTATTTAAAATATTTTTTTATGAAAACGTTTACATTGCGGAAGCTTTGCTCTGTTATCATGATATTTTGAAAACAAGTAACTTTTATAAGAGCACGCCTTAGAGCTATCCGATTTCGAAATGATTTAAACAATGTCATACTTAAGCTAAAAAAAAAATAAATAATTAGAGCGGCCTTATTACAAACCCAAAATCGGAATAGAAATAAATAAAAATAACTAAAAATAAATACGGGAATAAAAGACAAAATAAAACCAACAGTCCAGTCCATGTGGCCACTCTGAATCCCTTCCAGCTCCAAGTCCACCAGTCTAGGGCTCACCTGCATGGATGGAAAGAAAGGAGTGAGTTTGGAAACTCAGTGTGTAAAGAAAGCCCATTCAAAGCCCAAACCAACTTAAGCCCACTGGGCCTAAGCCCTTTCCAGTCACAGTAATATCTGGGCCGAAGCCCTATTCAATAAACAGTACATCTGGGCCTTAGCCCTTTTCAGATGACAATACGGCCCATAGGCCCATTATAGTAATAGAACAGATATCATGCATGAATGCAAAGCCCATCAAATGTGGGGAGACTACTCAACCCACCCAACCGTTACACTCCACCCGTACCAGCCCTACACACCTTGTGGGGAAACTACTCAACCCACCTAACCGTTACACTCCATAGTGGCAGCATAGCTGCATAATCAAATAAGGTGGCCAAGCCACTAACAGAAATACGAGGCAAAGCCTCTTTCAGAAAATAGAATGGGCAAAGCCCTTTTCAGATATCAATACGAGGCAAAGCCTCTTTCAGAAAATGTGGCAATGCCACTTGCACTTCCTCCATCAACAATCCCAGTCCCATGCAATAGATAATCATGACATGGCATATGATGAACAGAAACAGAAAACACGCATTTCAGCCAAATTTAGCCTTAGGGGTAATACGGTCGTTTTGCACCTAGGGGTAAAATAGTAATTTTGCACCTATAAGGATATTTCAGTAATTTCATCAGTTTTTTAGGGTTTTATGTGACTTTCAATTATTGGCAGTCTCATTTCTATTTCAGTAACTTGACTAACCCATTTTAACAGTCTTTAGCTATTGGGCCCTAAAACCCATAATGGGCCCTATAGTGTCTATTAGCTACTTAAGCTCATTTAGTCCAAATTTTATAATTGATTTACCAGTTTTAGCAGTTTTGGACCTATAATCTACCAGAACACGTTTATCGCTTATCTTACCCATATGGGCCCATAAGCCCATTGGGCCCACATTCGGCCCATCGAGGCCTAAACTTACCGAAGTGCACGAAATTGCACACTTACCAACCTTATCGATTTCGATTACAGATCTACGCTTCCAACCAACCCACGAGTGTTCGTACGCTTGCTAGCCCAAGAAATGCCAAAATTTTGGCATTTCGGCTTTTCGGCTTTTGCCGATTTAGGCTACAGAAGGGTGTTTGATACACACCTGATTTGCGATTACCACAGCGAGATTTCATATGCGATTTCTCCTACAATTGATCACTTAACACATTAGATCAATATCTAAACAATAACTAATCAAAACTATGCTTACCATATTCGACCAACAACCTTTAAGGCCTTAGAACACTTACCTTGTCGAAAATAGGGACTAGATCTAGATCTAGTTGTTCCACTTTTCCAAACCCTCAATAGGTAGCCCTTAGATCATACTAGCACACAATAAATTAACTGTTAAAACCTATAGAGCCTTAAGCCCAAAATCGATAGCCTCCCTATGCACATAGGGGTTTCGGCTTTTCTTAAATCACTAAATAATGGGAGATAAGATCAGAATACTTACCACCAAAGACGTACTTGTCGGAAGCGTTTCCAACACTTTTCCAATCTCAGATCCACTGTGAATCTAACTTAAACGTGAGTAGAGAATAGATCTAAAAATTAATTCCCAAATCACTAAAAAAAATATGGAGGTTCGGCTTTGAAAAGAACAGACGAAAGAAAAAAATTGTTTAAGAAAAGTGAAGATAGTCGGCAAAGAAGAAGCTTGAGGTTTCGGTTTTGCAAGGATGAAAATAAAGAGAACAAATGGAAATTGAAAAAAATAACAATAGATGGATGGCCCCAACCAATTCGGCTAAGCACTACCTCAAATCTCAAAGAAGAAGATAGCTCATAAAGGCCAAAATAATAAAAGCAATCGGCACTTATACTCCTATAGCTGAATGAGTCTATTTTGGCACCAAAAAGTCCTTTCAGAATCAAATTCCCCTTGATTTCGGCATTCGAATTCCATCCAACCACCGACTAGCAGCCTTTATCCTCTCCCCCCACTGATCAGCCGACTTAATCTGCTGCTAGGAGAAGTTTGGGTCTAGCACAACTCCTCTCCCATGCGTGTAGCAAAAAGGCGGCCCTCCTGCGCATACTGCAGCTCGAACCTGAGACCTCTAGGCACCCACGCACGTTGTTGGCCACTGCGACGCGTCTTTGCTTTCGATATAATAGCATCGCATTTAATTTTAAGGCTTATCCGCTAAAGCCTCTACTGTTTAAAAATAAAACTAAAATTTTACCTACGCCTGAACTCGAGCTTATGCCCGCTCGGACCGTCTAGCGCGCTGCTGCCACTACGCCACAGGCGCTCTTGTGGCATACTCCAGTCACAACTTCTTTTAAGGCCTCTTTAGTTGCAATCCTGATTACTAAAAAAAAACAACCATTACGCGTGCCATGCCTTGAACCCAGGCCCCCTTCCTGCTTCCTAACGTGCTTAACCACTGGGCCAGGCACTTCCTTGTACCTAATCCTAGCCCAAATTATATATAAGCCCTATTGCCCAGATTTCCCTAAAGAAGCAAAAATTAATTTTTTTGCTAGATTCTTGGATCGAACCCAAGACTTTTCCCACACTATAAATCCCTCTTAATTTATTTAATTACTAAACTAAACACTAAATTAATAATAATAATTTTTTTATAACAATAATAATTAAAACATCTAAATTATTCAGGTCGTTTTCTATCCAAACCCAGACTCAAGGCCCAATACTTTTAGGCCCAAATTCAGGGTGTTACAATTCACCCCTCCTAAAAAAAATTTCGTCCTCGAAATTTCTAAATAATAAGATAGTCGTGCATCAACTACCCTACTACGCTACTGCTACGCACTCTGATCTAAATAATTTTTAGTATGACCCAGAACATCTAATTACCGAAGTAAATAAACATTTATCAAGCATGCATACCATTCGTGTCCAAACATCACACACACCTAACTAGAATAAGCTTGGCAATCCTAAGCTCGATGCTCCCTGGACCCACATCTAAAGCATGCTCCTGTCTTCCTATGGCATTCACCCGGATGACGCCCGTTGCAGTTCTTGCAGTTTGGAAAGTTTGGTCATATCTTAACATGTTTCACAGAATGAGGTTCTATCCTCTGAGGACTAGGATCCTTCCTCTTCTTACACTCCAAGCATCCTGCTTGAAGCGTTTCCCTAATTTCCTTAACTTTGGCCTCTAATACTTCTTCTACCACTTTCCTTACTAACTCGGCCAATGCCTCAGTACCAAGCTTCGAGTTACCATTACCTGAAGTTGGCAGACTTTGCTTACCCTCAGAATCCATATCAATACTCTACATTACCAGCACACATATCAAATAACTACTAAGACCTCGATTCAAAATTTTAGTATTTATTCATATATTTTATGCTGATATAGTTTTTCAAAGTTTTTGCTTTTACAGAATCGTAGCCTAGCTACAGTCTCAATCTTCTAGGGTTTAGTTTTCCTACTGTCTCAGTCTCTACAGTTTTCGGTATTGCCCTAGCTACAGTATCATAGTATGGTCTCAGTTCTATCTACAGTAACATTACAGTACAATACAGTATAAGGGTAGAAACACTTACAGACTTGGTGCCGGGGATTCAGTGTGCCACTTCTTCAAATACTAGATTTCAAAAAGCCTACTTTAGAAAAATTTAAAAATTCAAACTTTTCTTTTACCGTAAACCTTGAGTATGACTTGCAGAAAACGAGTTCACAAGAGTTTTCTTGAAAATTTTCAAAAACCAATTTCAAATTCTTGGGCCTAAATTTTAAAATTTTGTAAAAACCTCTTGAACCCAATCCACAGCCCAATTGTTGCAACCGGGCTCTGATACCACTAAATGTAACACCCCAAACCCGGCCCAGATGTTATGGCCAAGTCTGGTGTGTCACATCACCTACAACTACCCATGTTACCTAGTTACTAAGATTTGGGTGAGCTTTGCAAAAATTGGTATTTAAGTTTAAAGAGTAATTCCATTTTATTGGTGAATGTCCTATCCACTACTAGTCGTTAAGATATTTATCGTAAAATTCAACTTGGTTACTCGAATAACTCGTGTGATAGATTTTGAAAATGTTTGATTAATTTTGAGAAACGTTGCGCAGCCATATTCAAAATAATTTAAGGTATAATAAAGATAAGTAAATAAATAAAACCCAAAATAAAAATAATAATTTTTTTATAACAATAATAATTAAACCCGGCCCAGACGTTACGGTCAAGTCTGGTGTGTCACATAACCTACCACTAACCACGTTAACTAGTTACTAAGATTAGGGCGAGCTTTGCAAAACCAATGTTAAAGTTTTAAGAGAAATTCCTGATTTATTGGTGAACATCCTATCCACTACTAGTCGTTAAGATAGTTATAAAATTTAACTTTGCTACTCGTTTGAAACGTGTGATTGATTTTGAAAAACGTTTGAATAAATTTTAAGAAAACTCGTGTAGCCTTATTCAAATCACTTAAAATATAGTGTAAATAAATAATTGAAAACTCAAAATTAAAATAATTAAAGCGGCCTTATTATACCCCAAAACCAGAATAAAACAACTAAAATAAATATGAAAATGATTAACTTAATTAAACCAGAAATGCGGTCTGTGTGGCCACTCTAAATCCCTCCCAACTCCAAGTCCACCAGTCTAGGGCTCACCTGCATGGATGGAAGAGAAGGGGGTGAGTTTGGAAACTCAGTGTGTAAAGAAGCCCATCTAGAGCCCAAGTCATCTCAAGCCTACTAGGCCTAAGCCCTATCCAGTTACAGTAATAACTGGGCCAAAGCCCTATTTAGTAATCAGTAACTGGGCCTTAGCCCTATTCAGATAAACAGTGCGGCCCATAGGCCCATTACAGTAACAGATCAATATTAATGCATGTATACCTAAACCTAGCCTAAATCCAGCCGCTACACTCCACCCATACCAGCCATACACTCCATATGGGGAATAACTCAACCCACCCAGCCTTATACACCCATTGTGACATTGATTGCGGCACCACTCATCGTTGCAGTAGAGCTACTCGTGGCACAAAAGCCTTCGTTGTTGCACCGGTTGTGGCACTACTTATCGTTGCAGCAGAGTTGCTCGTGGCTCAGAAGCCTTCATTGGATCCAGAGTCGTCAAGCAACTGTGCGACCCTCATATACACTTCCTCCAATAAAAAATCCAAGTCCCATGCAACAGATAATCATGTCATGGCATACAGTGAACAGAACAGTAAAGTATGCATTTCAGTCAAATTTAGCCCTAGGGGTATATCGATCATTTTGCACCTAGGGGTAAAATAGTAATTTCTTACCCTTAAGGGGTATTTTAGTAATTACACTATTTTTTAGGGTTTTATGCACATTTTAATCATTAATAGTCTAACTTTTATCTCAGTAGCTTATTTAGCTCATTTTAGTAGTCTTTAGCTATTGGGCCCTAAAATCCCTAATGGGCCCTACAGTGTCACTTAGCAATATTGGCCCGTTAGCCCAAATCCTAAGTCTAGTTTAGCAGATTTAACCTACAGCATACCAGAACACACTTACCGCTTACTTTTACCTATATGGGCCCGTAAGCCCGTTGGGCCCAATTTCAGCCCATCGAGGCCCAAATTTACCAAGGTGTACGAAATTGAGCACTCATCCATCTTACCATTTGTGATTACAGATCTCACTATTTCCAACCGACTTACGAGCGCTCGCACGCTTGCAAGCCTATGAAATGCTGGAATTTCAGCATTTCGACTTTTGTCGATTTAGACTACAAGAGGGTGTTCGTTTACACACCTGATTTGCGATTATATCGATGAGATCCCCTACGCGATTCCTCCTACAATCGATCACTAAATTTAATAGACCATAAACCACGATAACTTCATGTAATCATGCTTACCATATTTGGCCAACCTCCCTTAAGGCCTCAAACTACTTACCTCTGTCGATTTTAATCTACTAGATCTAGATCTAGATCTAGATCACTTCCACGTCCCAAGCCTTTATTCCTCCTTACTTAAATCACTTTTCCTTGCAAACTAGAACACATAAATCGATTAGAAAAACTAGCATTACCTAACACCATAGTCGACAGCCTCCTTAAAGTATTTAGGGATTTTCGGCTTTTTTCGAATCACTAAATAATGGAAGATAAGATCCGAATACTTACCACCAAAGATGTACTTGTCAGAAGCATTTCTAACACTTTTCTAATCTCATATCCACTGTGAATCTAACTTAAACGCGAGTAGAGAATAGATCTAGAAATTAATTCTCGAATTACTAAGATTACGAAGAATTCGGCTTTTGGTATAATGAAAAAGAGAAAGTAGAAGTTGCAATAGAAAAGAGAAGGTGTCAACAAAGCTATGGAAGTTATGAGATTCAGCTAAAAGAAGTTTGGCTAACAAAGATTCGGGTTTAGCAATATTCGACTATCATGGAAAGAAAATTAAAGGAGAAAAATTTTAAGAATAGAGGTAGAAGATTTTGCAAAGAAAAGATGAGCAAAAATTAAGATAGAAAAACAAGAATCGATTGAAGAAAGAATAAAAATACAATCGGCTAACACTAAAATACTCCAACTAATCAAAAAGAGAATGAATCATAAAAGCCAAAATTTCCAAAGCTCTTTCGGCACTCAATTGCTATAGCCGAATAGGTGCCACCAAGAGTCCTATTTCGGCACAAAAATTCTTCCCAAAATCAAATACCATGTTTTGCTCCTTAAATTTAGCTACCACCCAATTTGATTTCCATCAAAATTCCTTCCCACCGATTAGCAGCAGTCCCCCGCTTGCACCGCTTCACAATGCTGCTTGGAGAGTTTCGGTCCAGCCTGCTTACTCTCCCCCACGCATGCAGCAGAAACAAAGCTCTTCGCACGCTCAGCAGCTCGAACCCAGGACCTCTAGGCACCTACACACGCTGCTGGCCACTGCGACGTGTCTTCTTCTTTGTTAATATACAGTCGCATTTAATTATAAAGCTTACCTGCTTCAGTCACGGGTTACCAAAAATAAATGCCGAAATTTCGTCTTCCCTTAGGATCGAACTCGTGTCCTCTCGGCATGCCTAGCACACTGCCGCCACTGCGCCACAGGTGCTCTTTATGTTGAACTATGTTCGTAACTTCTCTTAAGGGCTATTTTTACGCAACCAGTTTACTTAAAAAAACCCTCCATTTTACGTGCGTCGTGCCTTGAACCCTGCACCTCCCCTATCTTCCTAGCGCCTCATGCCATTGGACTGAATGCTCCTTTGTGTCACAAGTTTGCCTCATCCATTTATAAGGCCTGTCTGTGACAACCCCTGATTTGCTAAAAATAAAAACCCACATTTGCGCAAGTTGGAATCGAACCCCAGCTCTCTTCCTGCTGCCCAACGCGTCTAACCACTGGGCCAGGCTTTCCTTTGTGTCCAGTTTTAACCCAACATAACTATAAGCCCTAATGCCCAGATTCCCTTAAAGAAGCAATTTTTTTTGCTAGAGCCCTAGGCCGTGTCCAGGGCTTTTCCCACACAATAAATCCTTCATAATTTATTTAATTACTAAACTAAACACCAATTTTAATAACAATAATATTTTTTTCAATAATAATATTTAAAACATCTAAATTATTCAGGCCATCCTTTATCCGAATCCAAACTCAAGCCCAATACTTCTAGGTCCAAATTCAGGGTGTTACAAGCGTGCCTAGCGACTGTGTGTGCACTTGAAAAAAGCACACGGGCATGTTACCAAACCCCACGCCCGTACCCTAAAACCGTGGTCGACATTGATAAAATAACACGGGCGTACGACACACCCGTGCCTACACACCATGGTCGATACTGATAAAATGACACGGGCGTGCGACACGCCTCTACCCAGACCCCGTGGGTGCCTCTGATTAAATCCCCCAGGTGTGAACACCTACAACACAGGTGTGGGAGAAGCAAACAAAGCAGTACACGGCCGTGCGGCACGGCCGTGTGTACCAACATGCCTAGGGAACATGGGCGTGGGACATGAAACAGACAAGTTCGAAACCAGAATTTAAGAAAAACATGGGCTAATTTCATGTCACATGGGCATAGGCTACGGCCGTGTGACCCAACATGAGCATGGCACAGGCATGCCACTATTTAAACTCCCTTTCACTATTCACCTGCTTCTCCAAAACACCTTGGCCCCTAATAAACGATAAATTATATATGTTTTTACCTCATGCTTAGCCTAATTTATGAATGAATTATCATTGAATTTGTGGAAATTGGTGCTCTTAATCCTTCTATTTCATGTTTTATGCATAGGTAAGCTTAACGAAGAGAAAAGAGCAAGAAATAGGCCAAAAACGGGCAAATTAGGCGCAATTCAATAATCAACACGGCCTGGAGATTCACCATACGGTCGTGTCACACGGCCGTGCCACTTTGAGCATAAACACGGCCCAACCCCGACTCATACGACCAGACCACACGGTTGTGCCATCTTAACAGGCCCGAGCACGGCCTAGGCTTCGATCCACATGGGCGTGTCCCTGTCGTGAGGAAGTTCAATTTCACTCGGAAAAGGTTGCTTAGGGGCTAAGCAAGCCATTTTAAACTCTATATAAAGACCCTAGGAGGCAACTTCAAAGGGGTCATTATTTTCCTGCCAAGACGGGGAGTTAAAGGCAGGGAATTACTCGAAGGGAAGCCGATTGATCCATCCCAAAAGCCGAATTCTTCCTCAAGACTGAAGATCTCCCTTCAAATTCCTACAGGGGTTTTTGGGTTCTTTATGTTTTGTTATTTTTATTCTTCTGAGATGTTTTCTTTTATAATCATGAACTAAATCCCCCAAATACTTGAGGGGGATGAAACCTAAGACAGATCTTGTTATTATTTTCTCTTGAATTATATGATAGATATTTGATTTGTTCTTAATTGTGTTTTTAACTCTTAAATTGATATTTCCGAGATATTAATTTAAGTTGAATGTGCTTGTGTAGAGGAGCAAAAGTCCCTGCACAGGAGTAGATCCGACATAATTAAGCAGAGTTGATTGCAATCCTAGAGATAGGATGACGAAAATCTATCGGATTAGGGTCAAACCTAATAAGCGAATCCATAGATGGAGTTAATGCGATTCTAGGGATTTTAATTAGAAAGAGATTTCAATTAATCAACCTAGGGTTAGTTGTTCTTAGTCTCGAGAGAGATATTAACATAAGTTAGGGATTTCTACGGATCAAGTCAAGTGAATAAATCGTCTAGTTCAAGAGTTGATAACAAGTGAAGTCTAGGTGGATTCTCCCTTGAGTATTGCCAAATCAATCAGTTTTCCTAAGAGTTTTTACCCAATTTACTTTTTGTGCATTCTTAGTTTAAGTTTTAGAATTAGTTTAGTTTCTTAAAACCCCTTTTATTTTTAGGTTAAATAATAGAAAGAAAGTTAGTACTAGTACTTTTGGTTCTCTTGGGTACGATATCTCGGTCTTGCCACTAAGCTATACTACTGTTCGATAGGTGCGCTTGCCTTAAAATCGTGATAATAGTTAGTTTTTAGTGTGATCATTATTATAAATTTTATTACTTCATATCACGCATATCAAGTTTTTGGCTCCGTTGCTAGGGAACTAAAATATTAAGAAAACTCGATTTCTATTACTTTAGCCATCACTATTTTTTTTTATTTTTAGCTTTTATTTTCATTTTGATTTAATTTAATTCTCTTTGCTTTTTCCTTTCTAGGTATCTCTAGTTTATGACTAGAAGAAACCCAGGAGGACCACTGCTGTTTGACGAAGATTTTGAAGCGACAGTTCGCAGAACTCGTAGAGAGATCAGACGAAGCCTACATTATCCCAAGCAAGACCAAGAACAAGAACCTGAACCTATTGAAGAGATGGAAGCAAATAAAGATAATCAACCACCTCCCGCGATAGCCACACAACCAGTAAACCAAGATGATGCTCCTCGCACTATGTATGATTATGCTAAACCAAATTTGACTGGTACTCAATCTAGTATTATTAGACCTACTATTGCTGCAAATAATTTTGAACTAAAGCCTAACACTATTCAGATGATTCAACAATTTGTGTAGTTTGATGGTTTACAGGATGAGGATCTCAACTCACATTTAACCAATTTTTTTGGAATTTTGTGATACTTTTAAAATCAATGGTGTTTCTGATGATGCCATTCGCCTCCGATTATTTCCTTTTTCCATAAGAAACAAAGCTAAGTAATGGTTGAATTCTCTACCACGAGGCTCAATCACTGCATGGGAACAGATGACAGAGAAATTTTTACTTAAATATTTTTCCCCAGCTAAAACAGCTAAATTATGAAACGATATCTCTTCTTTTGTGCAGATGGATTGAGAGACACTTTATGATGCCTGGGAGAGATACAAAGATCTTCTGAGAAGGTGCCTTCACCATGGGTTACCTTTGTGGTTACAAGTTCAAACCTTTCACAACGGTTTGAATCCATCAACGAGGCAAATGATCAATGCAGCCGTAGGAGGAACAATCAACAATAAAACACCCAAAGCAGCTTATGAGTTTATAGAAGAAATGTCACTGAATAAGTATCAGTGGCAAGTCATTAGGACAAAGCCGACAAAAGCTGCAGGAGTTTTTAATATTGATGCCGTCACTATGCTTTCCACTCAGGTAGAACTTTTAAATAAAAAGTTTGATAATTTTGTTGGTTCTACGCAGGCACACCCAGTGATGCAGTGTGACGCAACCCAGGGAAACATGTTCAACTCAGATTACTCCTCTTATAGACATGGCATAGAAACTGAGCAAACCAACTATATGGGTAACAATTCTAGACCTCAGAATAATCCTTATAGTAATACTTACAATGCAGGTTGGCGGAATCACCCCAATTTTTCATGGGGAGGATAAGGAAATCAAAGACAACCACCTGCTTTGGGATTTCAACAGCCACCATTCCAACAAGAAAAAAAGCCTAACCTTGAAGAGATGCTCACAAAATTTATTTCCGTGTCTGAAACCCATTTCCAAAACACCAAAACGGCACTGAAGAACCAGCAAGCATCCATTCAAGGACTCGAAACACAAATAGGCCAGCTCGCCAAGTTAATTTCTAAAAGACCGCAAGGTGGGTTACCAAGCAACACTAAGATTAACCCTAAGGAGCAACTTGATTTAGGAACAGGTGAACTTACACTATGTGTAGGTGATAACAAAGTTACTTTACTAGCTCGAAACTTGATTAAGACTATTGATAATAATATAGTCACGAATCCTTGTAAAAACACTGAACTCACTACCTAACCTTCTGTGCAGGATACACTCCACATAAAGGCAACCCAATCACAGACAAGTCCGTCCAAGGGCAATGCACCGGAAAAGCGAATGCTTCAGATCGAGGAACTAGATGAATGGTTGAACTATCATGAAAAGCCCAAAGTCTGTCATACCAACCCAGAGCATCACCAAGACGACCCTTAAGTGAAAATAAATCAAATCAAGGTAGGAGATAAGGTAATATTAGGGGAAGACGATCCTCGAATCTTGAATTTAAAAGAACATACAAGTGACATACCCTACCTCACGATAATTAAAATCTTTCCTTATGGTACAGTCAAGATAAATCATGAGTCACTCGGCACTTTTAAGGTAAATAAAACCCGACTCAAACTTTATTTTGACAATGAAACTGAAAATAGGTTAAAAGAGTTCCAACTCTTCAAACCACCATGAACATACAAGCTCAAGCAAAGTCGAGCTTAGACTATAAATAAGCGCTTCTTAGGAGGCAACCCAGGGCACTGACTTAGTACATTATTTTATTTAGGCTCTTTAATACATCAACTAACCCTTTGAATGCAGGTTTTTCAAGCCACACGGCCAGGCCCACGGGCGTGCCTTAGGCCGTGTGGACACCACAAGCAAAGACACGGCCGTGCGATGTGGCCGTGTATCAGCAAGGTAAGATGTCCCTAACACACGAGCTTCGATAACTTACCACGGCCGTGCGATATGGCCATGGCCAAACCTGTTAATACAACACGGGCGTACGACATGCCCGTGCCCCAAAACCGTGGTCGAACCTACCAATTCAGACACGAGCATGTGATCCCTTACACGGCCATGGGGCCAAATCACTGTTACTTAATTTTTTTTAATTTTCATTTTCTTTACTTTTTATTTCTCTTGTTCCTTTTATTTTACAATTAAGTTCCTATTGAGTAATACTTGAACTTTACACAGTTATAATTAATTTCTCCAGTCACCCAAAATCATGAACTTCAAGTATTCCATCCTCTAAGACAGCTTTCACAATTCAAGGGTTTCATCCAATATTCAGGGAGTTTTACTTCTTTCCCTAATTTATGATCTTGTGCTTCTATTGCTATTAATGTTATCTTTGTACATTGAGGGCAATGTACATCTTAAGTGTGGGAGGGGGGAACTCACTTCATTCTTTATATTATCTTTGAAATCCCTAAAAATTGCTCTCAAATTTCAAATTCTCTATATTAATCTCAATCTCCTATTAGGAATGAATTCTGATTGATTTATGATTTTTACTGATATGTTGAGAATTAAGACATAGGTATTTATGCTTTGATTATTCAAACTTTAAGACATTAGGGAATCAAGCATAATAAGTTGAATTTTTTGAGAATTTAAATTTTTTCTAGGTTATTTTCCCTAATTTTAAGTATTATCTCGAGAATTGAAATTCACAGGGTTGACATCAAAAGCCATAATTCTGGCGAGATTTTTGAGCCTTTTGTGCATACATCCTTTCGTGCTCACTTTTATTGTTGCTTTGAGTGAGTCAATACTGATTTGTTATTCTAGAACTTGCTTCAATTATACATGTCGAGACCACATCATTGATTTGATACACTGAGATGATAAAGGCACATAAGATTTAACCCACTTACTCCATAAAAGCCTACCTCCATAAATTGAACCCTAGTGAACCCCATTGAGCCAACAACCCATTCTTTGACTTACCTCTAATATTAACCTATAACCCCATTTTTGTTGAATTCCCTTCAATTATTTTAATCCCTATTTTTGTTGAGATTTGAGTTGAAATTATTATCTAGCTTTGTTCTCTTATTCAGTTTATAAACATTCAAAGTATTGTATTTGATTTGTTCTAAAAAAAATACACACACAAAAAAAAAAAACAAAAAGGTGTTTATACAATTAATTCAGTTGTAATTCATATTTTAGTTATAGTTTAATATTTTTTGCATATTTCTATTATAAGCTACCGAATCTAGAACGATGTCATCAGAAGACTTAAGCTCTAGAAATATGTTCAAGTGATAGAGATTTTTCTAAGTTAGACAATCTTTCAATTCAATCTCGATTTTAACCTTCTCTTTCAGCTTGTGACAACACCCCTAACCAAAGCCCCATTACAACCATTGAAAGACCGTTTGATTAATGTGTCATATCAATCTATAGTGGTGGAGATTTGATTTTCTTGCAAGCCTATAGTAATAACTTTTCAGGTTGACTAAAGAGTGCTTAATTCTTGAACCCTAAACACTTTGAGTTGATAGAGTGAATCTTTAGTGAGGATGTCAAATCTTGTTGATTTTGATTGAAAGGTGATTACTTAAGAGAAAGGAAGAAGCCTATGTTTCTGTGATAAAATTCTCAACTTAGAATATTTGAAACTTTAATGTTCTTCTGATTGAATTTTCATTGTATGATTACTTGTGGATTAGTTTGAAACATTATTGATAAGGATTGTAAGTTAAGAAGAATGATTCTTAACTGTGGATTGAGATTTTGCTTGAGGACAAGCAAAGGCTTAAGTACGGGGGTATTTGATAAATGATAAATTATACATGTTTTTACCTCATGCTTAGCCTAATTTATTTATGAATTATCATTAAATTTGTGGAAATTGGTGCTCTTAATCCTTCTATTTCATGTTTTATGCCCAGGTAAGCTTAAGGAAGATAAAAGAGCAAGAAACGGGCCAAAAAGGGCAAATTAGGCCCAATTCAATAATCAACACGGCCCGGAGATTCACCACATGGCCGTGTCACATGGCCGTGCCACTTTGAGCATAAACATGGCCCAACCCAGACTCATATGGCCAGACCACAAGGCCGTGCCACCTTAACAGGCCCGAGCACGGCCTGGGCTTCGATCCATACAGGCATGGCACACGGGCGTGTCCCTGTCGTGAGGAAGTTCAATTTCACTCAGAAAAGGTTCCTTAGGGGCTAAGAAAGCCATTCTAAACTCTATATAAAGACCCTAGGAGGCAACTTCAAAGGGGACATTATTTTCCTGCAAAGACGGGAGTTAAAGGCAAGGAATTACTCGAAGGGAAGCCGATTGATCCATTCCAAAAGCCAAATTCTTCCTCAAGACTGAAGATCTCCCTTCAAATTCCTACAGGGGTTTTTGGGTTCTTTATGTTTTGTTATTTTTATTCTTCTAAGATGTTTTCTTTTATAATCACGAACTAAATCCCCCAAATACTTGAGAGGGATGAAACCTAAGATAGATCTTGTTATTATTTTCTCTTGAATTATATGATAGATATTTGATTTGTTCTTAATTGTGTTTTTAACTCTTAAATTGATATTTCTAGGATATTGATTTAAGTCGAATGTGTTTTTGTAGAGGAGCAAAAGTCCCTACATAGGAGTAGATCCAACATAATTAAGCGGAGTTGATCGCAATCCTAGAGATAAGACAACGAAAATCTGCCAGATTAGGGTCAAACCTAATAAGGGAATCCATAGATGGAGTTAATTCGATTCTAGGGGTTTTAATTAGAAAGAGATTTCAATTAATCAACCTAGGGTTAGTTGTTCTTAGTCTCGAGAGAGATATTAACATAAGTTAGGGATTTCTACCGATCAAGTCAAGTGAATAAATCGTCTAGTTCAAGAGTTGATAGCAAGTGAAGTCTAGGTGGATTCTTCCTTGAGTATTGCCAAATCAATCAGTTTTCCTAAGAGTTTTACCCCAATTTAATTTTTGTGCATTCTTAGTTTAAGTTTTAGAATTAGTTTAGTTTCTTAAAACCCCTTTTATTTTTAGGTTAAATAATAGAAAGAAAGTTAGTACTAGTACTTTTGGTTTTCTTGGGTACGATATCTCGGTCTTGCCACTAAGCTATACTACTGTTCGATAGGTGCGCTTGCCTTAAAAACATGATAATAGTTAGTTTTTGGTGTGATCATTATTATAAATTTTATTACTTCATATCACGTATATCACCCCCAAACCCTAGAAGCCGCCCCTACTCTCTTCCCCCAACTCTGGTCACTTTCCCCCTCTCCCTCCTCTCTCTCTCCCCCTTGAACCCATTCAAACCTCTCATCCACACACACACTCAACGTCCAATCATAGCAGCACCACTTATCATCACGACCACCATCCGGCCACCAAACCCACCCCTTGCGCTGTCGCCGCCCCACTCCAGTTGCCAATCTCACACCGCCGCCACCCGTCTCTGAACATTCCAGCAATTCCCTTTCATCGTTGGGTTCTTTTACTTTCACTATTTTCATTACTATATTTGTGAATTGCTTGATGAATTTTGGTCCTAGTTAAGCATATTTTCACCAATCTTATGCCTATAAACTACTGTACATTGTTTGGATGCACTACTAATGTTAGAGTTATCATGAATTTTTCTTCCATAGCTTTGTATTAGTTTACCTATATAGATTAGTTAGTTTTGGGTTTTCTACTATTATAGGATTCAACTATGTGGGACAATTAAGTTTTAGTGATTCTGACATACTGTGTGACTTTATTTTTATGCAAACTTTGCACTTTTAATTTAGGTTCAAAATGACAAACACCAGAGGTAAATCAAAGGTTACCATCCCCGTTTCAAAAAATTAAAAAGATTCGGAGCTACATCCTCCAGCGCAACCACTGAAGTGCGCCACCCATTTTTACAGTTCCCACAAGGATCTCAGGACAAACTATTTCAGATCCTTTGGGCGAGACCTCTTGGAGTAGGACGGTGTATCGACTGGGCCGTATTAGAGCATGTCCAACTTGCAGACGTAGTTAGGGCCCTCCTCACTACAGACCCATAGGGGCGCTTATTTGATATTGTCAAGCCGACATGCCTAGAGCTCACCTTGGAGCTTTGCTCGACATTCCATCTCCAAATGGTTATGTTACAATTCGTTGATCCAGGGACAGTTCAATTTTGACTCGGCGGTTTGGTACGTCAACTGAGCGTACCTGAGTTTGGTGTCGCTTTAGGACTTTATACCAAAGAATTCATGGAAGATGACGATTTCCATGAGCTCCATCTCCATGTTCACTATTCTCCTTCCTCTTGTTGGATGGCCCTGGTCCCTGCTTTAGCTACATATGATCCTAGTCACTCCAAGGCGTTGGCCCCCTCTCCATTATTACAATACTTACATGCCATCCTAGCTCACACCTTGATGGGTCAGCGAGAGTGTACCAGCGTCATCAACACTCACGACGCCTATTTTTTATGGAGCATGGTGCACGAGAATGTCTTCGACTTAGCTTACTTTATTGCCCTCACCATTCGTCATCAAACGAAGCAACACAGGAAGGGAGCTATCTGTATCAGTTTTTATGTGACTCGACTCGCACACCACTTCGGCCTCCTCAACACAATGGCACAATCGTCCTCACTCACTCTCATTAGCCAAATGTCCCCATAGGGCATCTCGAGCATGCTTCACATGAGGATGATTGAGCGTCATCGTGGGTTCGATCCTCTTCAGTACCGTCTAGCTCAGCCCATCGATCAGGACAACCCCGAGGAAATTCCTGATGATGTCCCCCCATCTCAGGATGCTCCACCTTCTCAGCCACCTCCGATTCATAGACCAGTTCACATGGCTGCTTCATTCACTGACATCTTTGAGTGCCTCACTCGATTCGAGCAGTAATGCTTCCAGCGATTTAACCACATTGATGCTACTCTATAATAGGTTTGTCAACACCTCCACATCACCCCTCCACTGGGACCACCTCACGACCCATCTAGCGATTAGGAGTTTTGAGTCTATCTATTTTTCTTTTTCTTTTTAATTTTATTTATCTTTATCTTTATCTTTATTTATGTTCTACAAAATAATCTTAGTTTATCTTGAAATTTCTATTTTTATAGATGTTTCTTAATGAGTAACCATGCTAATCCCATTAATATACCTCCCTAAAATATTATTGATGACTCTGCAGTTTCAAAAGGTTCAAGGTGTTTGACACCATGATAATCCACTGAGGAAAGATACTCTAAGACTATCATGTCCTACTCAAACACGGCACTAAAAACCATGAATATCTTCATTTAGCATCGTGATTGTGGAACCCCATCCTCTACCACCATCGGAGTATCCTCTCCCACCTTCACCTCTGCCTAGTTCATCACACACTCTATTAGCTTTTTCTCCAAATCAGCTTTCACTATCCCACGGATTCATCCAAAATTCAGGAAGTTTCACTTCTCTCCCTCTCTTATGATTTATGCTTATATTCATACTTATCTTCATACATTAAGGACAATGTACATCTTAAGTGGGGGGTTATTAATTTCATTATCAGAAAATCCCTGAATCTTGTCTTGTTCTCAAGTCACTTTCTTATATTACTATTAGAAAGAAATTTTGATTGATTTATGATTTTTATTGATATGTTCTGGATTAAAACATAGGTATTTATGCTTTAATTGTTTGAACTTTAAGACATCAGAGACTCAAGCATGATAAGTTAAATTTTTTAGACTTAAGAATTTCTCTACGTTGTTTCCCCAAATTTAGGTATTATCTTGAAGTTTAAAATTCACAGGATTGACATCAAAAGCCATAATTTTTGTGAGATTTTGGGCCTTTAGAGTATATATCCTTTCTTGCTCACTTTTATTGTTGCTATGAGTGTGTTAATATTGATTTGTTATTCTAGAACTTGCTTTGATTGTACATGTCGAGACCACACCATTGATTTGATATACCGAGATGATAAAGGCACCTAGGTTTAACTCACTCACTCCATAAAAGCCTACCTTCATAATTAACCCTTAGTGAACCCCCTTGAGTCTAACAAACCATTTATTGAGTTACCCTTCATATCAACCTATAACCCATTATTGTTGAAATCCCCTTAACTAATTTGATCCCTATTTTGTCGAGATTTGAATTGAATAATTATCTAGCTATGTTCTCCTCTTCAGTAGTAAAATTTCATACTTGAATTTGTTCTTAAATTTTTTTTAGTTGTTAATTTGTTGTTTAGCATATTATTATGAAATCATGTAATGCTTGAACTTAAACGATGTTATTCTTGAAGAAAATTTCAACTCTAGGATCATTTATGTAATTTCTCAGTTCTAGTTATTTTTCTAGATAGGTAATTTTTCAGTTCAACCTCGATTCTAACCTTCTTTTTTAGCTTGTGTCTACACCCTTAACTAAAGCCCTGTTACAACCCTCTAAAGACCTTTTTGATCGATATATCATCTCAATCTATAGTGGGGGAGATTTGATTTTCCTGCAAGCCTATGGCAATAACTTTTCATGTTGACTAATGAGTGCTTAGTTTTTGAACCCTAAACACTTTAAGTGATTTGAGTGAATCTTTAGTGAGGATGTCAACTCTTGTTAAGTTTAAAATTAAAGGTGATTACTTAGATAAGGGGAGGTGCCTATGTTTTTGTGGTAAAATGATCAACTTGGATTGTTTGAGACTTTGATGCTCTTTGAGTTGAATTCTCAATGTATAATTACTTGTGAATTAGTTCAAAACATTATTGATAGGAATTATAAGTTGAGAAGAACGAATTTTGATTGTGAGTTTAGGATTTTGCTTGAGGACAAGCAAAGGCATAAATGTGGGGGTATTTGATAAACCATAATATATACATATTTTTACCCCATGATTGGCATATTTATGGATAAATTATCATTAGAATTATGGAATATGATACTCCTAATCCTTCGATTTCATGTTTTATACTTAGGTGAGCAAAAGGAAGAGAAAAGAGCAAGGAACAGGCCAAAAATAGACAAAATGGGCCGAATTCAATAATCAACACGGCCTAGAGCTCCGTACACGGGTAAACCACACACTTGTGTGTGATACATAGTATCAAACATGGCCTGAGTAACCGCACACGGGCGTGTCCTTGTCGAGACCTGTTTAGTTTCACGCAAAAAAGGCTAATTTTTAGGTATTTTGGGCTAAGAAAGGTATTCCAAAGCTTATAAAAAGACCTAAGGGGAGGAGCAAGGACACAAAGAGTAGAAAGTAAGGAATTACTTGAAGAACGCCGATTGATTCATCTCAGAAGCAAGGATTTACATCAAGACTGAGGATCTCCCTTCAATTTCTCTCAAAGTTTTTGGGTTCTTTATGTTTTGTTGTTTTCCCTATTTTGAGATATTTCTTCTATAATTATGAACTAAATCCCCTAAATACCTGAGGGGGATGACACCTAAGACGAATCTTGTTATTATTATCAGAATTATATGATAAATACTTGAATTTGTTCTTAATTGTGTTATTAATTCTTGTGCTTCAAGTCGAATATGTTTATTCAGTGGAGCAAAAGTCTCTGTTTAAGAGTAGATCCAACACAATTAAGTGGAGTTGATCGCAATCCTAAACATAGGTCGACGAAAATCTGCCGGATTAGAGTCAAATCTAATAAGGGAATCCATAGATCGAGTTAATGCAACACTAGGGGTTTTAATTAGAAAGAAATTTCAATTAATCAACCTAGGGTTAGTTGTTCTTAGTCTTGAAAGAGATATTAGCATAATTTAGGGATTTCTACGGATTAAGTCAAGTGAATAAATCGTCTAGTTCAGAGTCTAATAACAAGTGATGTCTAGGTGGATTCTTCCTTGGGTATTGTCTTAATCAATCAGTTTTCCAAAAAGTATTTTCCCCAATTTACTCTCTGTCGTGTTCTTAGTTAATTAGTCTAGTTTAAATTAGTTTAAACAAATCCCCTTTATTTTTTTAGGCTAGATAATAAAAAGAAAGTTAATACTAGTACTTTTAGTCCTTGTGGGTTCGACATCCTGGTCTTGCCATAAGTTATACTACTGTTCGATAGGTGTGCTTGCCTTTATCGTGATAATAGTTTAGTTTTACAAGTTTGACCATCATAAATATCACTTATCAGGTTCATGTTCAAAAATTTACCCATGTGTGACCTGCATGTATTTTGATGTTTAATGAAGGAATATGAAAGTTTGATGTGTGATAAACATCTTTTATTAAGTGATTTTTCATGAAAACACCTAAAACGGACCTTTTTGTAAAAGTTGTAAAATAAGTAGTAAAAGTTTGATTTGAAGGAAAATTGGGTTGTTATGAGCATGTTTAGGTTCGGCTAGGCTTGGGTAACAAAGAAAATGAGTACATTTCATTTTACGAGCCTAGGGACTAATTTGTAAATATGTAAAAGTTTAAGGGAAAAATTGTAATTTTCCCAAAGTATTATTTATGGACTGATTTGAACAATGTGATGATTAAATAAGTAAAAGTTTCTATTATAGATAAAAAAGAATGGAGTCTGAACCTAAACCGAGGAAAGAATAAAGTTGCGGACTAAATTGAATAGTTAGTCCTATTTTGTTACCGAGGTAAGTTTGTGGGTAAATAATGCAACATTATGTAATTATGTGTTTAATGCTTCAATTTTTGCATGATATGTATAATTGTTTTATGAATTTTGGTTTACAATAACTCGATGAAGACGTAACGAGGTTTTAAGTTTCGAAATCTCGGTTGAACCTTAAGAATAGATGGGATACAAATGTCATGACATTAGGGTTATGTGTGATCCCATGTAAGACCATGTCTGGGACATGGCTTCGATATGAGATCCGTATAAGACTATATCTTGGATATGGCATCAGCATTGATTTGTGATCCTATGTAAAACCATACCTGGGATATGGCATTGGCATCCTACCATGTGTATGAGATTTCCCAAGTATCCTTAGTATTCTAAGTGGTTCAATAGGTAATTCAAGAGTATGTTAGTGTGACAAGGTATGAACATGTTGAAAGGTTATAGGTATGTACACGAAACTCATAATTCTTGAGTTATACATCAATAAGGCCTTAGTAAGAAGTGAATGAAGGAAATCATGAGTTTTATGGTACATTACGTAAAGAACATGATCGAAGATGTATTCATGATAATTGATGACATTGTATCAAGTTATATTTATGTTATGCATATGATATTGCATGATTAGTGTTTTAATTATTTACATACAAACTTATTAAGCTTTATGCTTACTCCCTTTTCTTTTTCATTTTCTTATAGTATCGCCAAGCTAGGTCAGGGATCGAAGGACGTCGGAGCTCGATCACACTATCACTATCAATTGGAATATTTGAGTATAGCTAGCCTGTTATTTTGAGTATAGCATGTATAGGGACTTGGGCTTTTGTTATATGTCATATTGGTTAGCCAAATGCATTGGCCTATGACGATACTTGATTCATTTTGTATAAGGCCAATTGATATTGACTAATGTTGATTACAAGTATTATGGCATGTTGATGTATTTCACGGATTTGCATGGGTTGAGTTGTTGTGTATGTGATTGGTTAGGTATGCTAGAAATGTAGTGAGAATGATATGATGATGTCTTAGTTGTGGACATGTTGGTTGCTGAAATATGCCATGAATTATACCAATGCTTTGGTGCTTGTGTGTTTATGTTTCAGGGTGGCAATTGGCTTGGTAAATAGCCTATATATTGTCCACATGGGTAAACACACGGGCGTGTGTCTAGGCCGTGTGTGTAACACCCCAAACCCGGCCTAGACATTATGGCCGAATCTGACGATGTCACATGAGAGTGTTTTGAAACCGATTCGAATATAAAAACTTGTTCAAATTATTATCTTTTACTTAGTCAAAAAATATGTATTGATTCAATTGCTTGAAAACATTTCTTTTATGTGGAAGCTTTGAAAACCGTCCATGCATACGAAAACCTTTAGTTTATTTAGAAAAAATGCCTTTGTTGTGTTGAATTTTATAAATCAATAATTAAAATTCCCAAATTAAAACCAAGTGTATAACTCATAAATAAATGGTTCAAAAGTGGTGGTCACCGTCGAGCCATCCGCTGCACCAATCCATCTACTGCTGGGGATTACCTAAACAGTTTAAACAAATAAGGGGTGAGTTTTTGCAAACTCAGTGTGTAATCCCTATGATAAATCGTAAAAGTAACACTTTTTAACCCTATGCTTGGTATATTTTTGGATGATTTACTTTATGATTTAATGAATTTGATGCTCCTAATCCTTTAATTTCATATTTTATACTTAGGTGAGCATAAGAAAGTGAAAGAGCGAGAAACGGGCCAAAAACGGACAAAATGGGCTAATTTCAGCATTCCATACGACCTAAGCACTTCCACACGGGTTCGCCAGATGCCCGTGTGAGACACACGGGCTGGCTACACGATCCTGTGTTAAGGCCGTGTCTACTTCAAACCTACTCAGTATTGCAGACGACCTGAGCCTTCGCACACGGTTAGACCACACGCTCGTGTCCCTGTCGGGCCCTGTTTCAATTTCACTCAAAAAAGGATAATTTTTAGGTATTTTGGGCATTTTAAAGTCTATTTAAACACACTAGGAGAGGATTAATAGGGATACACAGAGCAAAAAGCAAAGAATTACTCGAAGAAAGCCATTGGATTCATCTCGAAAGCAGGAATCTCCTTCAAGATTGAAGATCTCCCTTCAATTTCTTCGAAGCTTTTGGGTTTCTTTAGGTTTTGTTATTTTCCAGTTTTTGAGATGTTTTCCCTTGTGATCATGAGCTAAATCCCCTAGATACCTAAGGGGGATGAAACCTAAGACGAATCTTATTATTTTTTGAATTATATGATAAAGACCTGATTTGTTCTTAATTATGTGTTCTTGATTCTGGTTTTAGTATTTCAGGATATTATTTCAGGTGATTGATGTGCTCATTTAGTGGAGCAAAAGTCCCTGTTTAAGAGTAGATCCAATATAATTAAGCGGAGTTGATTGCGATCCTAGAGACAGGATGACATAAATCTTCCGGATTAGAGTCAAATCTAATAGGGAAATCCATAGATCGAGTTAATGCAACTGATCTCGTGATTGTGGTGAAGTAATAAACTGATCGTACCTAAAAACTAACTATTATCATGATCAAAGGCAAGCGCATTTATCGAATAGTAGTATAGTTAGTGGCAAGACCGGAATGTCGAATCCAAGGAACTAAAAGTACTAGTAATGACTTTCTTCCTATTATCTAGCCTAAAAATAAAGAGGGGGTTTGGTTGTAAACTATCTAAATTAAACTAAAGACACGACAAAGAGTAAGTTGGGAAAATTACTTTGAGAAAACTGAATGATAAGGACAATACCTAAGGAAGAATCCACCTAGACTTCACTTGTTATCTAACTCTGAACTAGACGGTTTCTTCATTCGACTTGATCCATAGAGATCCTTAAATTATGTTAATATCTTCGTTGAGAATAAGAACAACTAATCCTAGGTTGATTAATTGAAATCTCTTTCTAATTAAAACCCCTAGTCTTGCATGAATTCGATCTATAGATCCCCATATTAGATTTGACTCTAATCCGGTAGATTTTCGTCGTCCTATGTCTAGGATTGCGATCAACTCCGCTTAATTGTGTTGGATCTACTCTTAAATAGGGACTTTTTCTCCTCTGCCTAAACACATCCGACTTAAATTAATATCCTGGAAAAATCAATTCAAGAATAAAAACACAATTAAGAACAAATCAAATATTTATCATATAGTTTAGATAACAATAACAAGATTTGTCTTAGGTTTCATCCCCCTTAGATATTTGGGGTTTTAGTTCATGTTTATAAAAAGAAACATCTCAGAATAAAGAGAATAACAAATCATAAGAAAACCCAAAACTCCTGAAAGGATTGAAGAGAGATCCTCTATCTTGATGTAGACCCTAGCTTCTAATATGGATCAATCGGCTTTCCTTCGAGTAATCCCTTGCCTTTAGCTCTCTGTCTTGGCGGGAAGACTGTACACCCTTGTAGTTGCCTCCTAGGGTCTTTATATAAAGTTTGGAATGTCTTTCTTAGCCCCTAAGTAGCTTTTTCTTCGTGAAATTGAACTTCATCACGACAGGGACATGCCAGTGTGGCACACCCGTGTGAATCGATGTTGGACCGTGCTCAAGCCTGTTGATGTGGCACGGCCGTGTGACACGCCCGTGTGGTGAACTCCAGGCCGTGTTGTTTTCATGCCTTGGCCTATTTTCTCTATTTTGGGCCCGTTTCTTATTCTTTTCACTCCCCTATGCTCTCCTTAGTATGAAACATGAAATTAAAGGTTTAGGAGCATTAAATTCCACAAATCAAGGAATAATTTATCCAAAAATAGGCTAAGCATAAGGTAAAAATATGTATAATTTACGGTTTATGAAATACCCCCACACTTAAGCATTTGCTTGTCCTCAAGCAAAATCTCCACTTACAATTAAAAATCATTGCTCTCAACTTATAATCCTTATCAATAATGTTTCAAACTAATCTAAAAGTAATCATACATTGAAAATTCAACTGAAAGAAAATCAGTCTCAAACAATCTAAGTTGAGAATTTTATCACAGAAACATAGGTTTCCTCCCTTTTTCTAGGTAATTACCTTGAACTCAAAATCAACAAGAGTTGACATCCTCACTAAAGATTCATTCTATCAACTCGAAGTGTTTAGGGTTTAGAAATTAAGTACTCATTAGTCAACATGAAAAGTTATTACCAGAAACTTGTAGAAAAATCAAATCTTCACCACTATGTATTGACATGATACATCGATCAAAAAGTCTCTCAAGGGTTGTAACGTGGCCTTGGTTAGGCGTGTGGCCACAAGCTAAAAAAGAGGGTTAGAATTGAGATTGAATTAAAAAATCATCTAAGTAGAAAAATCTCTATCACTGAAACATATTCCTAGGGTAAAGCCTTTTTCTTTTGGATAACATCATTTAAGAACATAAGCTCAAAAATTACATGGAAATATGCAAAACATTGAATTACAATTGAAATATACATATGGTTTTTTTTTTCAAGAACAAATCAAATATTTATAAACTTTACAAGTTGAAAAGGAGAACAAAACTAGATAATTATTTAATTCAAATTTCGACAAAAATAAGGATCAAAATAATTGAAGGGAATTAAAAAAAAATGGGTTATAGGTTAATATTGAAGGTAAGTCAATGAATGGTATGTTAGGCTCAATAGGGTTCACTAGGGCTTAATTTTGAAGGTAGGCTTTTATGGAGTAAGTGGGTTAAAACCTAGGTGCATTTATAATTTTGGTATATCAATTCAATGATGTGGTCTCGACATGTATAACCGACGCAAGTTCTAGAATAACAGATCAACATTGACTCACTCAAAGCAACAATATAAGTGAGCACAAAAGGATGTATGCTCAACAGCCTCAAAAATCTCACCAGAATTATGGCTTTTGATGTCAATCCTACGAATTTCAAATTTCAAGATAACACTTAAAATTGGGGAAAATAACCTAGAAAAATTTAAATTCTCAAAAATTTCAACTTATCATGCTTGATTCTCTAATATCTTAAAGTTTGAATAATCAAAGCATAAGTACCTATGTCTTAATTCTCAACACATCAATAAACATCATAAATCAATCAGAATTCATTTTATTTGTTAAAACCATGATTTAGGGATTTGAGAACAATGTAAAAAGTTAGTGGCAAAAATTTTCAGGGGTTTGAGGATAATGCAAAGAATGAAAGTGAACTCCCCCCACATTTAAGATGTACATTGCCCTCAATGTATAAAGATAAAGTTAGTGAAAATAGAAGCATAAAATCATAAGATAGGGAGAGAAGTGAAACTCCCTAAATATTGGATGAATTCCTTAAGTTAGAGGTGTGAAGATTTGGAAAAAGGACTACTTGAAGTTCATGATTCTGGGTGACTGAAGAGAATAAGCACAACTGTGTGTAAAATTCAAGTATTACTCGATAAGAATTTAAGTGCAAAATAAAAGGAAAAAGAGAAATATAAGGTAAAGAAAATAAAAATGAAAATTAAAAATTAAGTAACAGGGATTTGGCCCCACGGCCGTGGCATACGCCCGTGTGCCATTGGGTTGGCCCGTGTGTTTCGTGGTCTTATTGGTGTGGCCACGGTTGGTCGGCACGGACGTGTCCTATGCCCGTGTTGATTTCTCAATTTTGCCCATGGCTTATTGGCACGGGCGTGTTGGGACACACGGCCATATAACACGGTCGTTTCTTTTGGTGTTCGCTTTTCCTACGGCCGTGTTTGGGATCACACGGCCATGTATGAATTGATAGGTTTGGCCACGACAGTATCGCACAGCTGTGGTGATTTGTCAGACCCCGTGTTTTGGGAAAAATTTGGCTCTGTTTTTACACGGCCGTGTCGTACGACTGTGTTTCTAACCGTGGGGTGTCCACGGCCTTAGGCATGCCCGTGTTCTTGGTCTTATGGTTCTGGAAAGTCTACTTTTTAAGGAGGTAGTTATGAATTTAAGAAAATCAAAAGTGTTAGTGCTCGGGTTACTTCCTGAGAAGCACTTATTTTAGAGTCTAAGCTCGACTTACCTTACCTGTACCTGTATAAGGGATTGTAGAGCCTAAGCTCCTCTCTATCATTCTTAAAGTCATCACCATGATATAGTTTGAGTCGGTGGCTGTTTACCTTGAAAGTGCCTTGAGTTGGATGTGCTACCTCAATTGTGCCCTAGGGAAGAACACTTTGAACTATGAATGGGCCTGACCATCTCTATCTTAGCTTTCTAGGGAATAATTTGAGCCTTGAGTTGTAAAGCAAAACGAGATCGCCAGGTTTAAACTGTTTATGTTGCTTCAGACGAGCATCATGGTGTCGCTTTGTGGTTTCCTTGCATAAGCGTGAGTTTTCATATGCATTGTAACGCCATTCTTCCAACTCATTTAGCTGCATGAGTCTCTATTCACCTGCAAGATTAGGGTCGAGATTTAGAAATTTGATGGCCCAAAAATCTTTTTGTTTTAGCTCAAAGGGTAAATGACCACTTTTCCCATAAACAAGTCTATAAAACGATGTTCCTGTGGGAGTTTTGAAGGCAGTTCTATAAGCCCATAAAGCGTCATCTACTTTCATTGCCTAATCTTTTCTATTTACTTGTACGGTTTTCTCCAAGATACGTTTTAGCTCTCTATTAGCTACTTTAACTTGTCCACTGGTTTATGGGTAGTAAGGGGTAGTTGTTCTATGGTACACTCCATATTTCTGTAAAACTTTCTCAAACTGAATATTGTAAAGATGAGCTCCCCTATCACTGATAATTGCTCTTGGTGTTCCAAATTGAGAAAAAAAGTTTTTTTAAAGAATCTCACTACCATTCTAGCATCATTAGTAGGTAAGGCTTGGGCTTCTACCCATTTAGACATGTAATCGATTGCTACTAAAATGTATTTATTTCCGAATGAGCTAGGGAATGGACCCATGAAATTGATGCCCCACACATCGAATATTTCACATTCAAGCATATATGTCTGAGGTATTTCATCACGTTTAGAGATATTACCTATTCGTTGACATTTGTCACAAGAAGTAACATACCTATTGGCGTATTTAAATAATGTGGGCCAATAAAAACCTGATTCGAGTATTTTATGGGCGGTTTTAGTTCCATTGTAATATCCTCCTGTTGGTCCTGAATGGCAGTGTTCCAAGATCTTGTTTGCTTCAGTCGTTATGACACATCTTCGAATGACTTGGTCTACACAAATACGAAAAAGAAAGGGGTCTTCCTAGAAGTAGTTTTTCACATTAGTAAAGAATCGCTTCTTTTGCTGATGTGTCAGCAGCTAAGTGATTTGCAATGTCAGCAAACCAAGTTACCTTAGAATCAGATATGACTAAGAGTTGTTCTTCAGGAAACGAGTCATTTATTTCAGCTTCATCAAGTTCTTTGAGATGTGGATTCTCAAGCCTGGAAAGGTGATCTGCTGCTAAGCTTTCAGCTCCTTTTTTGTCTTGTATTTCCAAATCAAATTCCTGCAAAAATAAAATCTATCTTATTAGTCGAGGCTTTGCATCGGACATAGTTAAAAGGTAGCAAGAGCGGAATGATTAGTATAAACGATGACTTTAGACAATATTAGATATGGTCTAAATTTGTCAAACGCAAAAACCACAGCTGGCAATTCTTTTTCTGTGGTGGTGTAGTTCTCTTGTGCTGTTGTTAGAATTTTGCTAGCATAGTAGATTGGCTGAAAATGCTTGTCTCTTCGCTGTCCAAGAACTGCACCTACTACAAAATCACTCGCATCACACATTAGCTCAAAAGGTAAATTCCAATCAGGTGCAATTATAATTGGGGCATTAGTGAGTTTCTCTTTGAGAGTGTTAAATGCCTCTAAACATTCCTGATCAAAATTGAAAGGTACGTCTTTTTCTAGTAATTTTATTAACGGCTTGGCTAATTTAGAAAAGTCTTTAATGAATCTTCTATAAAAACCAGCATGTCCTAAAAAACTTCTAATCGCTTTGACTGAGCTGGGGGTAGTTTTTCAATGGTCTCAACTTTTTCTTTATCTACTTCTATCCCTTTACTAGAAATTTTTGTATCCTAGCACAATACCTTCTTGTACCATAAAATGGCATTTTTCCCAATTGAGAACAAGATTTGTTTCTTCACATCTTATCAAGACTCATTCTAAATTTTTGAAGCAAAGTTGGAAAGAGTTACCAAATACCTAGAAGTCATCCATGAATACCTCCATGATATCCTCTACGAGCTCGTTAAAGATCACTAACATGCAACGCTAAAAAGTAGTAGGGGCATTACACAATCTAAAAGAAATTCTATGATAAGCAAACGTACTGTATGGACATGTGAATGTCGTCTTCTTTTGATCTTCAAGAGCTATCGGGATTTGGAAATAGCCAGAAAGTCCACCAGAAAATAGTAGTACATATGTCCTGATAGTCTTTCTAACATCTGATCAAGAAAGATAGGGGGAAATGATCTTTTCTCGTTGCGTCGTTCAATTTCTTGTAGTCAATACAAACTCTCCAACCTATGACAGTTATTGTGGGAATTAATTCATTCTTTTCATTGGCAACAACAGTCATGCCACCTTTCTTAGGAACAACTTGCACAAGACTCACCCAAGCACTGTCAAAAATAGGATAAATAATTCCAGCATCTAGAAGTTTAATTACCTCGGTTTTGACCACTTCCTTCATGTTGGGGTTCAGTCTTCTTTGAGCTTGCACACATGGTTTGTATTCATCCACCATCATAATTTTGAGGGTGCAAAAAGAAGGACTGATTCCTTGGATGTCAGAAATTTTCCAAGCTATGGCTCTTTTATGGTTCTTTAACACTTGAATTAATTCCTCCTTCTCCTTAGGTTGCAAGTTTGAAGCAATAATGACTGGCAGTGTACAATTGTCTCCTAAAAATGCATATTCTAAGTGTTTGGGTAATTGTTTGAGATCTAGTTTGGGAGGTTCGTCAATAGAGGGTTTTTGTCTTAGTTCATCCTTAATTTCAATGCCCTCATAATCTATTTGTCTTGGGGAAGATTCGTTGGAGTTTAGCTCAGTTATTACCTTTTTCATCTCAGTGGTGACTTCGTCTTCTCCCCCACTTTGAACGAGACACAGTTCCAACATGTCTTTAAGAGTGATTTCCTGAAAAGAATCTTGAACAGAATGATCAATGGAATCAATAAATAGCAGAAATTATCTTGTTCCCTAGAAAATCACATGGCATCATAAATTTTAATCACAATTTCTTCATCCCCTACCCTAAGTACAAGTTTTCCATCTCCCACATCAATAACAGCCCTGGCAGTAGCTAAAAATGGTCGTCCTAAGATTAAAGGTACCTCAACATCCTCATCCATGTCTAAAACAACAAAGTCAATGGGAAATATGAATTTATCCACCTTAACTAATATATCCTCAATTATACCCCTAGGATATTTAACAGACCTATCGACTAATTGAATACTCATCCTAGTAGGTTTTGGTTCCCCAAGACCTAGTTGCTTGAACAGTTTATAGGGCATTAAATTAATGCTTGCACCTAAATCTGTTAATGCCTTTTCAACATTTAAATTACCAATCAAACAGGGAATAGTAAAACTTCCTGGATCTTCAATTTGGTAGGGAGTTTATTCTGGAGGATCGATGAACACTCTTCATTAAGTTCCACTGTGGACAGTTCTTCAAACTTCCTATTGTTTGTTAGAAGTTCTTTTAAAAATTTTGCATATGTGGGCATCTGTGAAAAGCTTCAACAAAAGGTAAGTTAATATGCAATTGTTTAAAAAGTTCAAGAAATTTACCAAATTGAGCTTCCATGCAGTCTTTCTTCAATTTTGCTTGGTATGGGATAGGTGGTTTGTATTCTTTGAGTACTGGTGGGGCGTTTTCTTTGGGCTCGGCTTCCTCAATTTTTTCCTTGTCATGTTCTTGTACTTTTCTTTTTTTAGGTTCGGCTAGTGTTTTCCCACTCCTTAGTGTAACTGCTTTAGCATGCTCCTTAGATTTAATCTCTATGTTACTCGGTGGTCTTTCAAAGATTAGCTTAGCGAGTTGGTCTATTTGAGTCTCGAGTCCTTAAATGGATGCTTGCTGGTTCTTAAGTGCCGTCTCAGTGTTCTGGAAATGAGTTTCTGACACGGAGATAAATTTCGTGAGCATCTCCTCAAGGTTCGGCTTTTTCTCTTATTGGTACGGTGGTTGCTGAAATCCCGGAGAAGGTGGTGGTCTCTGATTTCCGTGTCCTCCCCATGAGAAATTGGAGTGATTCCTCCAACCTGCATTGTAAGTGTTACTATAAGGGTTATTTTGAGATCTAGGATTATTACCCATATAGTTGGCTTGCTCATTTTCCGTGCCATATCCATAGGTGGGGTACTCAGAATTGCTCATGTCACACTACATCACTGGGTGTACCTGTGTAGAACCAACTAAACCATCAATCTTTTTATTTAAGAGTTCTACCTGATTAGAAAGCATGGTGACCGCATCAACATTAAAAACCCCTGCAGCTTTTTGTGGATTTGTTCTCATGACTTGCCACTGATAGTTGTTCAGTGACATCTCCTCTATAAACTCGTAAGCTACTCTTGGTGCTTTGTTATTAATTGTTCCACCGACGGCTGCATCGATCATTTGTCTCATTGAGGGGTTCAAACCATTGTGAAAAGTTTGAACTTGTAGCCATAGGGGTAACCCACGGTGAGGGCACCTTCTTAATAGATCCTTGTATCTCTCCCAAGCATCGTAAAGTGTTTCTAAATCCATCTACACAAAAGAAGAGATATCATTCCTTAATTTAGCCGTTTTAGCCGGCGGAAAATATTTGAGTAAAAATTTTTGGGTCATTTGTTCCCATGTAGTATAGACCATCATGGTAAAGAATTTAACCACTATTTAGCTTTATTCCTCAAGGAAAATGGGAATAGCAGAAGACGAATGGCAACATCAAAAACACCATTTATTTTAAATGTGTCGCATAATTCCAAAAAGTTGGCTAAATGAGTGTTGGATCTTCATCCTGCAAACCATCAAACTGAGCAAACTGTTGTATCATCTGAATAGCGTTAGGTTTTAGTTCAACATTGTTTGCAGTAATAGTAGGCATAACAATACTAGATGCAGTACCAACCAAATTAGGTTTAGCATAATCATACATAGTACGAGGAACAGGATTTGCGGCTACTACAGGAGGTAGCTGATTATCTTAATTTGCATCCATCTCTTCAGTAAGTTCAGGTTCTTCTTCTTGTCTTTGTTCTGGGTATCGCAAGCTTTTTCTTATCTCTCTGTGAGTTCTACGAACTGTGGCTTCTAAATCGTCGTCAAACAATAATGGTCCTCCTGGGTTTCTTCTAGCCATAACTAGAGACACCTAGAAGAGAAAAATAAAAGGAAAATTTTAGTAAATAAAAACCTAAAATAAAAATAGAAAATAAATTGCAATAAAAGTAAAGTTGGCTAAAGTAATAGGAATCAAGTGTTCCTAATATCTTAGTTCCCCGACAATGGTGCCAAAAACTTGATCTCGTGATTGTGATGAAGTAATAAATTGATCGTACCTAAAAACTAACTATTATCACGATAAAAGGCAAGCACACCTATCGAATAGTAGTATAGCTAGTGGCAAGACCGAAATATCAAATCCAATGAACTAAAAGTACTAGTAATAACTTTCTTTCTATTATCTAGCCTAAAAATAAAGAGGGGGTTTGGTTGTAAACTATCTAATTTAAACTAAAGACACGACAAAGAGTAAATTGGGAAAATTACTTTGAGAATACTGAATGAGAAGGACCATACCTAAGGAAGAATCCACCTAGACTTCACTTGTTATCTAACTCTGAACTAGACGATTTCTTCATTTGACTTGATCCATAGAGATCCCTAAATTATGTTAACATCTCCGTCGAGAATAAGAACAACTAATCCTAGGTTGATTAATTGAAATCTCTTTCTAATTAAAACCCCTAGTCTTGCATTAATTCGATCTATGTATCCCCATATTAGATTTGACTCTAATCCGATAGATTTTCGTCGTCCTATGTCTAAGATTGCGATCAACTCTACTTAATTGTGTTGGATCTACTCTTAAACAGGGACTTTTGTTCCTCTGCCTAAGCACATTCAGCTTAAATTAATATCCCAGAAATATCAATTCAAGAATTAAAAACACAATTAAGAACAAATCAAATATTTATCATATAGTTTAGATAACAATAACAAGATTCATCTTAGGTTTCATCCCCCTTAGATATTTGAGGTTTTAGTTCATGTTTATAAAAAGAAACATCTCAGAATAAAGAGAATAACAAATCATAAGAAAACCCAAAACTCCTGAAAGGATTGAAGGGAGATCCTCTATCTTGATGTAGACCCTAGCTTCTAATATGGATCAATCGGCTTTCCTTCGAGTAATCCCCTGCCTTTAGCTTTCCGTCTTGGCGGGAAGACTGTACACCCTTGTAGTTGCCTCCTAGGGTCTTTATATAGAGTTTGGAATGTCTTTCTTAGCTCCTAAGTAGCTTTTTCTTCGTGAAATTGAACTTCATCACGACAAGGACACGCCCGTGTGGCACGCCTGTGTGAATCGATGTTGGACCGTGCTCAAGCCTGTTGATGTGGCACGGCCGTGTGACACGCCCGTGTGGTGAACTCCAGGCCGTGTTATTTTCACAACTTGGCCCATTTTCTCCGTTTTCGGCCCGTTTCTTGTTCTTTTCACTCCCCTATGCTCACCTGAGTATAAAACATGAAATTAAAGGTTTAGGAGCATCAAATTCCACAAATCAAGGAATAATTTATCCAAAAATAGGCTAAGCATGAGGTAAGAATATGTATAATTTACGGTTTATCAGTAACAATAGGGGTTTTAATTAGAAAGAAATTTCAATTAATCAACCTAGAGTTAGTTGTTTTTAGTCTCGAAAGAGATATTAACATAAATTAGGGATTTCTACGGATCAAGTCAAGTGAATAAATTGTCTAATTCAAAGTTGAATAATAAGTGAAGTCTAGGTGGATTCTTCCTTGGGTATTGTCTCTCTCAATTGTTTTTTAAAAGTAATTTCCCAATTTGCTCTCTATGCAATCTTAGTTAATTAATTAGTTTAGATTAAAAACAAATCCCCTTATTTTTAAGCTAGATAATAAAAAGATACCTAATACTAGTACTTTTAGTCCTTGTGGATATGATATTCTGGTCTTACCATAGTTATACTACTGTTCAATAGGTGCGCTTGCCTTTATCGTGATCATACTTAGTTTTGGGATCACCATCAAGTTTTTGGCACCGTTGCCGATGACTAAGATGTTAGGAACACTTGATTTTTATTACTTTAGCCGTTTTTACTTTTATTGCAATTTACTTTTTGGTTTTAATTTAATTTTTATTTTCTAATCTCTCTGTTATTTATTTCTGACAAGTGTCTCTAGTTTATGACTAGAAGGAACCTGTTAAGACCCTTACTATTTGACAGTAAGATAGAAGCATCAGCTCATAGAAACAGAGGAGAAATAAGGTGAAGTCTACAGTACATAGAGAAAGAGCAAGAGAATGTGACCAATACTACCGAAGAGATGGCAGAAAATCATCCGCTACCTCTTGTGGTAGCCGTAGTTCCTGTGAATCAGAATCCTACTCCTTGTACTATGTATGATTATGCTAAGCCTAATTTAGCTAGTAATGAATCGAGTATTGTCAGACCTACTGTTGCTGCAAATAATTTTAAACTGAAACCTAACACTATTCAAATGATACAACAATTTGTTCAGTTTGATGGTTTGCAGGACAATGACCCAAATACTCATTTAGTGAACTTTCTAGAATTCTGCGATACTTTTAAGATTAATGGCATTTCTTATGATGCCATTCGCCTTCGGTTATTTCCCTTTTCTTTAAAGAACAAGGCTAAACAGTGGTTGAACTCTCTACCATAAAGGTCTATCACTACTTGGGACCTAATGACCAAGAAATTTTTACTAAAATATTTTTCGCAAGCTAAAATGGCAAAGTTGAGGAATGATATCTCTTCTTTTGTGCAGATGGATTTAGAAATGCTTTATGATGCATAAGAGAGATACAAGGATTTATTTAGAAGGTGCCCTCACTATGGGTTACCTCTATGGCTACAGGTTCAAACTTTTCATAACGGTTTGAACCCCTCAACAAGGCAAATGATCGATGCAGCTACCGGTGGAATGATAAATAATAAAACACCTGAGGAAGCTTATAAATTCATAGAAGAGATGTCACTGAATAACTATCAATGGAAAGTCATGAGGACGAAGCCAAAAAAAGCCAATGGTGTTTTTAATGTTGATGCGGTCACTATGCTATCTAACCAGGTAGAACTTTTAAACAAGAAAATTGATGGTTTGTATGGTTCTACACAGGTAAATCCAGTGATGAGGTGTAATTCAATTAGAGGAGGGGTACACAACATAGACTATTCATCCTAAAATCCTAGCACAGAGGACGAACAAGTCAACTATATGGGCAACAATTCTAGACCTTAGAATAATCCATATAGTAACACTTATAATGTAGGTTGGAGGAACCATCCCAATTTCTCGTGGGGTGGTCAAAGAAATCAAAGGCCACCACTCCCTCTAGGTTTCCAGCAACCACCTTACCAATAGGAAAAGAAGCCAAACCTTGAGGAGATACTTTTGAAATTCATCTCGGTGTTAGAAATTCACTTCCAAAACACCGCAATCACACTAAAAATCAGCAAGTGTCGATTCAAGGGCTGGAAAATCAGATTGGTCAACTAGCCAAGATGATTTTTGAACGACCACAAGGTAGCTTGCCAAGTAACACAGAGACTAACATAAGGGAGCAACTCCATGCTATCACTGTGCGCAGCAAAGAAGGGTTAGTTGAAGACAAACCAGAACCGAGGCAAGAAGATGTGGTAAGTAAAGGTAAGGTTAAGGTAAGCCATGATGAAGAAAGACCGCACCGATGAACAATTCGGTAAATTTCTTCATCTTTTGAAAAAAGTTGCATATTATCCTACCGTTTATTGAAGCTCTATCACAGATGCCCAATGCAGTCAAATTTCTAAAAGAGCTTTTAGTAAATAAATGAAAATTAGATGATTCGTCGCATATGGAACTGAATGCAGTTTACTCGGCTATTTTGTAGAATAAACTACCCAGCAAATTAAAAGATCCAGGGAGTTTTACGATTCCTTACTTAATTGGTAGTTTAACTACTGATAATGCCTTGGCTGATTTAGGGGCTAGTATTAATATAATGCCTTATTAAATGTTTAAACAACTAGGTCTTGGGAAACTCAAACAAACTAGAATAAGTATACAATTGGTGGATAAAACTATTAGATTTCCTAGGGGTATTGTGGAAGATGTGCTTGTAAAAATTGATAAATTTATATTCCTAGTTAATTTTGTTATGTTAGACATGGATGAGGACAGTGATGTGCCCTTAATCTTAGGTAGACCCTTTTTAGCAATTGCTAGGACTATCATTGATGTTGGTACAGGTGAACTTATACTTTGTGCAGGTGATGAAATAATTACCTTTTAAGCTCGTGATTCGATTGAGATATCGAGTGGTGAAGATGACTTTATAAAACCTGTTAATGAGATTAATCACATGGTTTAGCCTTCTTTGCATGAAACACATTCGAGAAGCATAAATGATAGTTCATGCGACAACAAGGGAGCCATCCATAAAGAACAAAGGCTATAGATAGATGAACTAGACGAATGGCAGAACTATGGCAAAGAGGAACCTAGGATACACCATGCAGAATTGAAACAACACCATGACGAACTTAAGGTTAGAATGAATCAATTTAAGGTTGGTGACAAGGTACTTTTGGACAAAGCAGACCCTCGAGTTGTCACTTCAGAGCCCAATGCACAAAGAGCAACTCCCTTCACGGTACTAAATGTTCTCTCATATAGTACAGTCGAGGTAACACATAATGAATTTGGTACTTTTAAGGTAAATTACACTCGAATTAAACCTTCCTTTGATGTCAAGATTGATAGTAGGAAAGAGGAGTTTCAACTCCTCGAACCGTTGTAACCATATGAAATTGAGGTAAGTCAAGCTTAGACTCTAAATAAACGCTTCTCGGGAGGCAACCCGAGCACTAACACCACTAACTGGTTTATTTTATCTATTGTTCATGTTCTAAGTGTAGGTTTTTGAGCCGCACGGGTGTGTCCTAGGCCATGTGAAACAGGGAGCTTAATTTTCCAAATTTTAAACAAGTCAGAGTCAAACAGGGGCAAGGCACATGGCCGTATGCCAGACACGGCCTATCCACACAGGTGTGTGAAAGGTCACACGGGTGTGGTGGAAATCACACGGGTGTGGGAGAAGTGAAGAACATGGTGCACAACCGTGCGACATGGCCATGTGGACCACACGGCCTAGACACACTGGCGTGTCCTAGGCAGTGTGACGAATGGGCATTAAATTCTCATGATGAACACGAGCAACACTCGAGCCACATGAGCCGTTACACGATTGTGTCATCTATTTTAACCCTCAAAACCTAAATTATTTTTCGCTTTTGTCTTCTTCCTCACCCACATTTCCCCCAGCCGCCACAAGCCTTAGTTGCCTCCATCTTTCTCCCTTGCTCTGACTACCACAAATAGCCCTCCCGTCATCTTTCCCTCCCACAAACCCCTTTTCCCGTCTCCCCCTTCTTCCTTTCTCCCCTACCCTTGCGCCATCAACCACCACCCCCCACACACACAACCCCCTCCCATTTTTCCCTTTTCCTGCGTCCCCTTACCTTGCCTAACCATCCACCCAACCCGACCCCCACCACCGACCTGCTCGCCGTTCCCTAGTCGACCGTCGCGCTCTGACCACCGTACCCACCTTTGAGAGTTTTTTTTCCCTTTTTTTCTATTATTTTATTATTATTAAATTCTTTGATTATTATTATTATTACCTTATTAACCTTTCTGTTTATTGATTTTCATTTCCTACTTATTATGGTTCATTTCATATTCTTTTAATTTTTTTCGTTTTTTCATCTATACTGAGTTGATTTTAGTCATGCTATTGCTATGTTATTTGCTGTCAAATTCTTGCCATTTATTAGTTTATGTTATTAAGTTTGTTTGCTTAAATGTATCAACTGCTAATTCATCAACTTCTGGTTGAATTTTGTTAGTCTTATTTGTTTTTAGGTCAATTCGCTCATTTAGTCCACTTGTTGAGTTTAACTATGGGTTTGATGTCTTATTAGCCTATGTCTATCTTATTCGTTCATTAGAATTTTTAATTGCTTTCTTGCAAGATTAATATGACAAACACACGCGGCAAGTTCAAGGTCGCCGTCCTCGCTTCGAAAAAGTGAAAGGGCCTAAGTACAACTTCTTCGAGTGCATTTGTCGAAACTCTCCACCCTCTGCTCTGATTTTCAAGAGGCCCTCAGGACGATTTATTTCTACTCCTGCATGTACGACCATTAGGTGTGGGCCATTGTATCGATTGGGCCACATTGGAGCAAGTCCAACTCACCGACCTTGTTAGAGCGCATCTCGCCACTGCCCCTTCGGATCAATTCTTTGATATCATCGAACCCACTTATATGGAGTTGACCCTTAAGTTCTGTACAACGCTTGACCTTCAACATGTCATGTCTAATCATGACGAGGCTGGTACTATCACTTTTGGACTTGGTGGACTCGTACGACACATGAGCGTACCAGAGTTTGGAGTAGCATTAGGCCTTTACACAAAGAAGCTTATTGCTTCAGAGGATTTTCTCCACCTCCACCGTCATATACACTACTCGCCCTCTTACTGTTGGACAGATCTTACGGCGAGTTCTATCCCCTATGATGTGAGTCGGTCGAAGGCAACTTTTCTCCCTCTAGCACTTCAATACATACACGCCCTTTTAGCTCACACTTTGATTGGCCGGAGAGAGAGCACAAGAGTCGTGACTACCACTGGCGCGTACTACCTTTAGAGCATGGAGACTGGCCATGTATTTGACTTGGCATACTTCATTGCTCTTGCCTTTTGCCATCAGACAGATCGCCATAGGAGGGGCCCTATCTGTTTGGGTCCCTATGTGACACGCCTAGCTCGACATTGTAGCCTCTTCGACACACCAGAGATGTCATCGACACTCACACTAGTAGGCCAGATGTCTCCTCAAGGAATTTCCAGTATGATCCATATGAGAATGATAAAGCGGCATTGTGGAGTGGACCCCCTCAATACTGACTAGTCCGCTCTGACGATCAAGATGTCGTCGAGGACATTCTTGATGATTTTCTTCCCCCTCATGAGGACCCACATCCACTACCACCACCGAGTCACCGACTTACTTATTCTGTTACCACATTGACAGACATATCCGACCGACTCACTTGCTTCGAGCAGTAGTGTTTTGAGAGATTTGATAGCATCGATGCCACTCTTCGAAAAATTTGCCATCATCTTCATATCTCTCCTTCGGCACCGTCGACTCATGATGCATCCGATGATGAGGACCTTTGAGTCTATTTACTTTCTTTTTATTTTTATTTTTATCTTTATTTTTATTTTCTCTATTTCTTATGTTTCTTAATTTCCCCTTTAAAGACTTCTCTTTTATATTTCAAACTATGTTTATCTTTATGGTTCTTATCGAGTAATGCTTTAATTCTCTTCCACAGTTGTGTTTATTTTCTTACATAGCTTAAAACCATGCACATCATTAGCTCCCTCTCTAATTCCACTTTCACTATTCCAACGACCTCATCCAAAATTTAGGGGAGTTTTGTTTCTCTTCTTCTCTTATGTTATTATACTTATACTCTTATTATCTATCTTTGTATATTAAGTACAATGTACATCTTAAGTGTGGGGAGGTTATTCATATCATTATCAGAAAATCCCTGAATTTTGTCTTGTTCTCAAGTAACTCTCTCATATTACTTTTAGAATGAATTTTGATTGATTTATGATTTTTATTATTATGTTTTGGATTAAATCATAGACAGTTGTGCATTGATGGTTTAAACTTTAAGTCATTAGAGAATCAAGCATGATAAGTTGATTTTGGGAATTAAAATTTTCTAGGTTGTTCCGCAAATTGAGGCATTATCTTGAAGTTTGAAATTCACAGGATTAACATCAAAAGCCATAATTTTTGTGAGATCTTGAGCATTTAGAGCATATATTCTTTCTTGCTCACTTTTATTGTTGCTTATGATTGTGTCAATATTGATTTGTTATTCTAGAACTTGCTTCGATTATACATGTCAAGACCATACCATTGATTTGATATATCGAGATGATAAAGGCACCTAGGTTTTAACCCACTCACCCCATAAAAAGCCTACCCTCATAATTAACCATTAGTAAACTCAATTTGAGCTTAAAAACCCCCTTCTTAATTTATCTTCAATACTAACCCAGAAGCCTATTTTTGATTCATTGAGAATTTCCCTTATTTAATTTGATCCCCATTTTGTCGAGGTTTGATTTGAATAATTGCCTGGCTATGATCTTCTATTTAGTTAGTAAATTTTGATTTGTTCTTAAAAAAACATATACAAAGTTATTTTAGTTATTAAATTATCGTTTAGTATATTACGAAGTTCTATAATGCTTGAACTTGAATAGTGTTATTCATGAGGAAAAGCTCAATTCTATGATTATTCATTCAGTAATGTAATTTCTCAGTTTGGTAATTTTTAATTCAATCTCAATTCTAACCTTCTCTTTTAGGCTTTATCCACACCCAAACCAAAGCCCCATTACAAGCCTCTAAAGACCTTTTGATTAATGTATCATCTCAATTCATAGTGGTGGAGATTTAATTTTCATGCAAGCTTATGGTAATAACTTTTCATGTCTGACTATTGAGTGCTTAATTTTTGAACATTAAACACCTTGAGTAATTTGAGTGAATCTTTTGTGAGGATTTCAACTGTGTGTAATTTTGATTAAAGGTAACTACTTAGATGAAGGAAAATACCTATGTTTTTGTGATAAAATGCTCAACTTGGATTGTTTGAAACTTTGATGTTCTTTTAGTTGAATTCTCAATGTATGATTACTTGTGGGTTATTTCGAAACATAATTGATAAGAATTATAAGTTGAGAAAAAATTATTTTTAATTGTGAGTTGAGGATTTTGCTTGAGGACAAGCAAATGCTTAAGTTTGGGGATATTTGATAAACCGTAAAAGTAAGACTTTTTAACCCCATGCTTGGTATATTTTTGGATAATTTACTTTATGATTTAAAGAATTTGATGCTCCTAATAATTTAATTTGATGTTTTATACTTAAGTGAGCATAGAAAAGTGAAAAGAGCGAGAAACGGGCCAAAAACAGACAAAATGGACTAATTTCAGCATTCCACACGGCCTAGGCACTTCCAGACAGGTTCACCACACGCCCGTGTCGACTTCAAACCTACTCAATATTGCACATGGCCTGAGCCTTCGCACACGGTTAGACCACACGCCCGCGTCCCTGTCAAGCCTTGTTTCAATTTCACTCAGAAAAGGCTAATTTTTAGGTATTCTGGGCATTCCAAAGTCTATTTAAACACACTAGGAGAGGATTAAAGGGGTTACATAGAGCAGAAAGCAAAGAATTACTCGAAGAAAGCCATTGGATTCATCTCGGAAGCGGGAATCTCCTTCAAGACTGAAGATCTCCCTTCAATTTCCTCAAAGTTTATGGGTTTCTTTATATTTTGTTTTTTTCCAATTTTTGAGATGTTTTCCCTTGTGATCATGAATGATAAACCATAATATATACATAATTTTACCCCATGCTTAGCGCATTTTTGGATAAATTATCATTAGAATTGTGGAATTCGATGCTCCTAATCCTTTAATTTCATGTTTTATACTTAGGTGAGCATAGGAAAGTGAAAAGAACGAAAAACAGGCCAAAAACAGAAAAAATGGGCCAAAGTGAGAAATCAACATGGCTTGGAGTTCCTCACACAAGTACACCACATGCCCGTGCCTATTTAGAAGACCTGAACACGGCCTGAACCCAAAGCACACGGGCGTGTCCCTGTCGTGACGTGTTTTAATTTCACGCTAAAAAGGCTACTTAGGGGCTAAGAAAGGTATTCCAGAGACTATATAAACACCCTAAGAGAGGGCTAAAGGGGACACACAGAATAGAGAGCAAAGAATTACTCAAGGAAAGCCAATCGATCCATCCTAGAAGCAAGGATCTACATCAAGACTGAAGACCTTCCTAAATTTCTCCTAGGAGTTTTGGGGTTTCTTTATGTTTTTTTGTTTTCCTTATTTTGAGATGTTCTCTTTTATTATTATGAACTAAATCCCCTAAATACCTGAGGGGGATGAAACCTAATATGGATCTTGTTATTATTATCTGAACTATATGATAAATATTTGATTTGTCCTTAATTGTGTTTTTAATTATTGAGTTAATATTTTAGGATATTGATTCAAGTCGAATGTGCTTATTCAGTAGAGCAAAAGTCCCTGTTTAAGAGTAGATCCAACACAATTAAGCGGAGTTGCTCGCAATCCTAGACATAGGACGACGAAAATCTACTAGATTAGAGTCAAATCTAATAGGGGAATCCATAGATTGAGTTAATACAACACTAGGGGTTTTAATTAGAAAGAAATTTCAATTAATCAACCTAGGGTTAGTTGTTCTTAGTCTCAAAAGAGATATTAACATAATTTAGGGATCTCTACGGATCAAATCGAATGAATAAATCGTCTAGTTCAGAGTTAGATAACAAGTGAAGTCTAGGTGGGTTCTTCCTTAGGTATTGTCTTAATCGATTTGTTTTCCCAAAGTATTTCCCCAATTTATTCCTTGTCGTGTCTTTAGTTTAGTTAGTTTTTAATTTAAACCAACTCTATTTTATTTTCTAGGCTAGATAATAGAAATGAAGTTATTCCTAGTACTTTTGGTTCCTTTGGATTCGATATTTCGGTCTTGGCATAAGCTATACTACTGTCCGATAGGTGTGTTTGCCTTATTCGTGATAATAGTTAGTGTCTAGGTACGATCATAAAAATATTGTAACTTATCACGCACATCAAGTTTTTGGCGCCTTAGCCGGGGAACTAAAATATTAGGAACATTTAATTTCTATTACTTTAGCTATTTTACTTTTATTGCAATTTATTTTCTATTTTTATTTTAGGTTCTATTTACTAAATTTTTATTTCTTTTTATTTTTTTCTGATAGGTATCTCTGGTTTCTAACTAGAAGAAACCCGTGAAGACCACTATTATTTGATAAAGATCTATAAGCTACAGTTTGCAGAAATAGAAGAGAGATAAGGCGAAGCCTACAGTACACAGAACAAGGACAAGAAGACGAAACTGAATCTACTGAAAAGATGGAAGCAAATCAAAATAATCAGCTACCTTCTGTGGATGAGGATCCTAATGCACATTTAACTAACTTTTTGGAATTTTGTAACATATTTAAAATCAATGGCGTTTCTAATGATGCCATTCGCCTTCGGTTATTTCCCTTTTCTTTGAGAAATAAGGCAAAACAGTGGTTAAATTCTCTACCCAGAGGGTTAATCACTACTTGGGAACAAATGACCGAAAAGTTTTTACTTAAATATTTTCCGCCGGCTAAAATGGCAAAGTTGAGGAATAATATCTCTTCTTTTGTGCAGATGGATTTAGAGACACTTTATGATGCTTGGGAGAGATACAAGGATTTATTGAGAAGGTGCCCTCACCATGGGTTACCTTTGTGGCTACAGGTTCAAACTTTCCACAATAGTTTGAACCCTTCAACAAGACAGATGATTGATGCAGCTGCCAGTGGAACCATAAATAACAAAACACCTGAAGAGGCTTATGAGTTTATAGAGGAGATGTCACTGAATAATTATCAGTGGCAAGTCATGAGAATAAAGCCACAAAAAGCTGCCGGAGTTTTTAATGTTGACGCGGTCACAATGCTATCAAATCAGGTAGAACTCTTAAATAAAAAGATTGACAGTTTAGTTGGTTCTACATAGGTATAGCCAGTGATCAGGTGTGATTCAAATGGTAGAGGAATGTACAACACAAATTATTCATCCCACGATCCTAGCACAGAAAATGAACAAGCTAACTATATAGGTAATAATTCTAGATCTCAAAATAACCCTTATAGTAACACTTATAATGTAGGTTGGAGGAACCACCCCAATTTCTCGTGGGGTGGTCAAGGAAATCAGAGACCACCACCCCCTCCAGGCTTCTAACAACCACCTTACCAACTAGAGAAAAAGCTGAACCTTGAGGAGATGCTCACGAAATTTATCTCAGTATTAGAAACCTGTTTTTAAAATAACGAGACGGCACTTAAAAATCAGCAAGCATCAATTCAAGGCCTTGAAACCCAAATAGGTCAGCTTGCTAAGCTGATCTCTGAACGACCACAACGTAGTTTGCCAAGTAACACAGAAACTAACCCAATGGAGCAACTCCATGCCATCACTGTGCACAACAAAGAAGGGTCAGCTGAACATAAATCTGAAGAGAGGCAAGAAAATGTGGTAAGTAATGGTAAGATTGAGGTAAGTCATGGTACAAAAAAATCGGTAAGTGAGGAGTATAAACCTCGTGCCCCATACCCGAATGCGATAAGAAAAGATTGTACAGATGAACAATTTGGTAAATTCCTTAAGCTTTTAAATAAATTACATATTAACTTACCGTTTATTGAAGCTCTTTGGCAGATGCCAAACGGAATTAAATTTTTAAAGGAACTTTTAGCAAACAAACGAAAATTGGATGAGTCATCGCATGTGGAGCTGAATGCAGTTTGCTCAGCCGTTTTGCAAAACAAGCTACCTGATAAATTGAAAAATCTAGGGAGTTTCACGATTTATTGCTTAATTGGTAGGTTAGATGTTAAAAATGCCTTAGCTGATTTAGGGGCTAGTATAGACATAATGCCTTAAAAAATGTTTAAACAACTTGGTCTTGGGAAACCCAAACAAACTAAGATGAGCATTCAATTGGCTGATAAAACCATTAGATTTCCTAGGGGTATAATTGAAAATGTCCTTGTTAAAATTGATAAATTCATATTCCCAATGGATTTTGTTGTTTTAGACATGGATGAGGATAGCAATGTGCCTTTAATTTTAGGGTGACCCTTCTTAGCAACTGCTAGAACCATTATTGATGTTGGCACAGGTGAACTTACACTTCGCTTAGGCAATGACACAATTACTCTACAAGCTCGTAGTTCTATTAGAACCGCAAATGATACAAATGTTGTTACGAGTTCTTGTAATAAGAATAATCTCACTGTCCAACCTCTTTGTAGGATACTCTTAGCAAAAGTACAATTGCCACGTCCGAGTTCATGTTACAAGGAAGCAATCTATGAAGAGTGAATGTTACAGAGTGACAAATTAGATGAATGGAGCAATTATAACAAAGAGGAATCTAAATTATACCACACAGAAATGAAGCAGATCCATGACGAGCCTACACTTAAACCAAATCAACTTAAGGTAGGGGATAAGGTGTTATTAGACCTATGGTAATGAAAATCTTCCCCTATGGTACAGTTGAGATAACACATAAAGAATTCGGTAGTTTCAAGGTAAATTATACTCGACTCAAACCTTATTGTGATAAAATTGATAGCAGGAAAGAGGAATTCCAACTCCTCGAACCACCGTGACCATGTGAAATTAAGGTAAAGTCGAGCTTAGACTCTAAATAAGCACTTCTCGGGAGACACGCACATTGCTAATCTCTTTAATTTCAGTTTTTAACATCTAAATTATTAACTAAGTCCTTGAATGCAGGTTTTTCAGAACCAGACGGCCAGGCACACGGGTGTGCCTAAGGCTATGGACACACCACAGGAGGAGACACGATCGTACGACACGGCCGTGTGAAAATAGGGAAAATTTTTTCCCAAGACACGGCTTTCGACAAATCTCCATGGTCGTGCGATGTGGCAATGGGTGAACCTACTAAATCAACAAGGGTGTGCGACACGCCCGTGTCCCTAGGCCGTGGATGAAACAGAGAAATTAGCACGGGTGTGTGACATGTCTGTGCCTGAGGCCCGTGGTCAAACCTGGTAAACTAGCACGGGTGTGTGACCTAATACACAGGCGTGGGCCACGAATCAGGTGCACCCAAAAACCCTACTCCCGAGCCTCACACAATTTTTTTGAGATTTTGAGCCTTTAGATCATATCTCCTTTCATGCTCACTTTTATTATTGCTATGAGTGTGTTAATATTGATTTGTTATTCTAGAACTTGCTTCGATTATGCATATCGAGACCACACCATTGATCTAATATACCGAGATGATAAAGGCACTTAGGTTTAAACCACTTACTCCATAAAAGCAGACCTTCACAATTAACCATTAGTGAACGCCCTTTGAGCCTGATAACCCATTATTGATTTACCCACAATATTAACCAACCAGCCCATTTTTTTGCTCAAATCCCCTTAATAATTTTAATCCCCATTTTTTGTCGAGACTTGATTTGAATAAATTGCCTAGCTATGTTCTCCCCCTTAGTTAGTAAAGTTTCATTATTTGATTTGTTCTTAAAAAAACATATACAAAATTATTTCAGTTGTTAATTCGGCATTTTATTACGAACATATGTAATGCTTGAACTTGAACGATGATAGTATGAGGAAAAGCTCAATTATAGAATTATTTATTCAGTAATGTAATTTTTTCTAGTTAGGCAATTTTTCAATTCAATCTCGATTTTAACATCCTCTTTCAGTTTGTGACCACACCCCTAACCAAAGCCACGTTACAACCCTTTAAAGACCTTTTGATTGATGTATCATGTCAATACATAGTGGTGGAGATTTGATTTTCATGCAAGCTTATGGTAATAACTCTTCATGTTGACTAAAGAGTGCTTAATTTCTGAACCCTAAACACTTTGAGTGAATAAAGTGAACCTATAGTGAGAATGTCAACTCTGTGTGATTTTGAATTAAGGATAATTACTTAGATAATGGGGGATATGTTTTCATGCTAAAATACTCAACTTAGATTGTTCGAAACTTTGATGTTCGAAACTTTGATGTTCTTTTAGTTGAACTCTCAAGGTATGACTACTTATGCATTATTTTGAAGCATTATTGATAGGAATCATAAGTTGAGAAAAATGAATTTTAATTGTGAATTGAGGATTTTGCTTGAGGACAAGCAAATGCTTAAGTGTGGGGGTATTTGATAAACCATAATATATACATAATTTTACCCCATGCTTAGCACATTTTTGGATAAATTATCATTAGAATTATGGAATTTAATGCTCCTAATCCTTTAATTTCATGTTTTATACTTAGGTGAGCATAGGAAATTGAAAAGAATGAAAAACAGGCCAAAATGGAGAAAATGGGCTAGAGTGAGAAATCAACAGGGCCTGGAGTTCCTCACATGGGTACACCACATGCCCGTGCCTATTTAGCAGACCTAAACACGGCCTGAACCCAAATCACACAGGCGTGTCCCTATCGTGACGTGTTTTAATTTCATGCGAAAAAAGCTACTTAGGGGCTAAGAAAGGTATTTCAGAGTCTATATAAACACCCTAGGAGAGGGCTAAAGGGGACATGCAGAGTAGAGAGCAAGGAATTACTCAAAGAAAGCCAATCAATCCATCCCAGAAGAAAGGATCTACATCAAGACTAAAGATCTTCCTAAATTTCTCCTATGAGTTTTGGGTTTTTTTTTATGTTTTGTTGTTTTCCTTATTCTGAGTTGTTCTCTTTTATTATTATGAACTAAATCCCCTAAATACCCGAGGGGGATGAAACTTAAGACGGATCTTGTTATTGTTATCAGAACTATATGATAAATATTCGATTTGTTCTTAATTGTGTTTTTAATTATTGAGTTAATATTTTAGGATATTGATTCAAGTCGAATGTGCTTATTTAGTGGAGCAAAAGTCCCTATTTAAGAGTAGATCCAACACAATTAATCGGAGTTGCTCGCAATCCTAGACATAGGACGACGAAAATCTGCTGGATTATAGTCTAATCTACTAGGGGGATCCATAGATCGAGTTAATGCAACACTAGGGGTTTTAATTAGAAAGAAATTTCAATTAATCAGCCTAGGGTTAGTTGTTCTTAGTCTCGAAAGAGATATTAACAGAATTTAGGGATCTCTACGATCAAATCGAATGAATAAATCGTCTAGTTCAGAGTTAGATAACAAGTGAAGTCTATGTGGATTCTTCCTTGGGTATTATCTTAATCGATTTATTTTCCCAAAGTATTTCCCCAATTTATTCTTTGTCGTGTCTTTAGTTTAGTTAGTTTTTAAGTTAAATCAACTCTCTTTTATTTTCTAGTCTAGATAATAGAAAGAAAGTTATTACTAGTACTTTTGGTTCCTTTGGGTTCAACATTACGATCTTGCCATAAGCTATACTACTGTCCGATAGGTGCTTGCCTTATTCGTGATAATAGTTAGTATCTTGGTACGATCATAAAAATATTAAAACTTATCACGCACATCAATGAACTAAATCCCCTAGATACTTAAGGGGGATGAAACCTAAGACGAATCTTATAATTTTCTGAATTATATGATAAATACTTGATTTGTTCTTAATTATGTGTTCTTGATTCTTGTTTTAGTATTTCAGGATATTAATTCAAGTGATTGATGTGCTTATTCAGTAGAGCAAAAGTCCCTGTTTAAGAGTAGATCCAACATAATTAAGCGAGGTTGATTGCAATCCTAGAGATAGGACAGCATAAATCTGCTGGATTAGAGTCAAATCTAATAGAGAAATCCATAGATCGAGTTAATGCAACAATATGGGTTTTAATTAGAAATAAATTTCAATTAATCAACCTAGAGTTAGTTGTTTTTAGTCTCGAAAGAGATATTAACATAAATTAGGGATTTCTACGGATCAAGTCAAGTGAATAAATCGTCTAATTCAGAGATGAATAATAAGTGGAGTCTAGGTGGATTCTTCTTTGGGTATTGTCTCTCTCAATCATTTTCTAAAAGTAGTTTCCCAATTCGCTCTCTGTGCATTCTTAGTTAATTAATTAGTTTAGATTAAAAAAATAACCCCTTATTTTTAAGCTTGATAATAAAAACATAGTTAATACTAGTACTTTTAGTCCTTGTGGATACGATATTCCGATCTTACCATCGCTATACTACTGTTCGATAGGTGCGCTTGCCTTTATCGTGATCATAGTTAGTTTTGGGATCACCATCACCCTACAGACAGCATGCATTCAAACATACATTAATATTAGATAATTCAGGCCTGAGGCTTTTACAGAAATGATGTGGACTTTAGCCTACTCAGAAACAGTACCAGATACCATCTTAGGGCCCTAGCCCATCATAAATATCGCATGCATATCAGATCAAAAAATCAGAAACATGCCTACCAACCTTGTACACCATCTCTGTCTAACCCTACACACCATGTGGGGATAAAATCGACCCACCCAGCCCTACACACCAAATATGGGGATAAAATCAACCCATCCAACTCTACACACCAAAAGGTATCGTAATGCGACACATGTCGTAAATACACAGCATAGCTGCCAAATAGCAGGCTTAGAAGCCTTTCAGATACTTCCTTCACTTCATCAATCCCACCCCAATGCAATGCAACGTACATAAATGGGATGCTATAAATACAGATAAACAGATCGTACATATATTTTCAGAACAGTACAGATATACATACCTCACAGTATTTCATGCTTAAATCATGCATCATATAAACAGAGTATGAAATTAAGGTCTAAGTAATGCTTACCGACCCTACAATAGGTCACAGTTGACTTGGGCAACCTATGCAACCTTATAGTATATTTCAGAAAGATGGGCTCACACACTCATATGGCCTGTACTTGTGTGGCCTACACAACCCAAATTAGCCTTGGTTGTGTGGATTACACGGCCTGGCCCAGAATCCCACATACCCTTGTGGTTCACCTGTGTGGGCCTACACGGCCTAATTGGCTGAACCTCTGTCTCACACACGGCCTCGCCGGCCATCACACGGCCATGTTCGTCGCACCCGTGTCGCATGCGCACGGCTTGGTTCGTTGTCCACATGCCTGTGTGTTGCCACATGGCCTACCACAAGGGCGACGCCCATGTGGCGTCGACAGACTGCTTTTTGGCTTTCACCGAATTTCATTTTCTATGCAATCAGAGAACACACCTGGTTCAATTTCAAGCCTAAACCGCTCCCAACATGATTAGGACCTAATGAAAGACCCCAAACCTGACCTAGACGTTACGGCCGAATCTGGTGGCGTCACATTAGAGTGATTTTGGACAACCGTTTCAAATGTCAAAACTTGTTCAAGTTATTGTCTTTTCTTTATCTTTGAAGCTTTGAAATCATTCATTATACAAAAATCTTAAATTAAGTTTTAAAATGCGTTTGTGTTGTTGCATTTTATAAATCAATAAATCAACAAGTTAAAATCCCAAAGTATAAAACAAATCAGTCCAAAGGTCCACAATACATAAAACTCCCAAAATAATAAATTAACGAATAACCGGTAATGAAATCACACACGATTTCTAAGCGATTGGAGTACACACTTGATTCATTTTTGATGCTAATCCAACCCCGAGCACTTTAATACCTATAATCAATATAGGAAGTCGAAAATCAGTCCCTTAGCTCGAGTTATTGAGAAACAACAATTTCCCCAATCTTACCGATGGCCTTACCTTCAATCGGCAACCAATGAATTCCACGCCTAACTCGCTGTTTGAGAGTGAAGAACAGTCCCTAAATTAGTACCTAATCATCCAAAAAAGTCTTCTTAAATTGCTACTAATAATGAAACTACACCACAAAAAAATAAACTTACCAAACAATGGCAACAGGACGTGGAACGTTAATAGACAGTTGTGAATAAAAATCGAGATGGAGAGGAGTATGAAAGAGTAAAATTTTGGCAGCCAAAAGAAAAGGGAAAAAAATGGTGGAGAGAGAGAATGAGCAAAGAAATTTCAGCAGAGAGTTTGAAAGAGAGAAAAGCCCCAAAATTTCGATAACCTTCCACTATAAAACACTCAACATTAGAAACCAACTCAAACACCTCCTTGTAACCGCTTACAAAAATAAAACCAACGCAAGGAATCGAACCCAAGACCTCCTATATAATCCCTTACCACTTAACCACCAGACCAGCAGGTCCATTCTGTTATAATTTAACCAACTTTAGCTTAAAAGCCTAATAACCAAGGATGAGGGTTTATTTAATAAAAACCCAAAATTTTACCCAAGTTGAGACTTGAACTTGGGACTAACCCCAACACTCCCCAAGGTACATAACCACTTAAGCAGACATATAACCATGTCAAAATAACATAGAAACACATTCAGAAAATTTCAAGCCACAAATTCACAAAATCCGAAAATAAAAAATTTGGGGCGTTACACCTAAAGATTGAACAATCAAACACTAATATTAGCCTTAATCCTCGATTTCTACAAAAACCACAAAATTGATAAAACCTTAATTTTGTTCAACCGTGCTTACCTCGAACCCCAACACAGTAAACTAAAATTTTACCAAAGTGGAATCCTATTCCAACCGATTCCTTGTTGTTATCACACAAAAAGTCTACAATCAACCACTTAAAAATGAAACTACAGTTGCACTTGAATCACTTACCAAAGCAACAAAACAGGATGCGCTTCTACAGAGCGAGAATGAAATAACCAGAAAGGGCAGTAGTCGAATTTGCAAAAGGTAAAAAAAGAAAGAAAGAAGAAATCGACAACAGGAGAAGGTCGTAATAAGAGATTCGGTAGAGTAAAAGAGATGTTTTTGAGAGAAATCACAACTAATTTGATAATTCCCTCATCCCCAAAATCTCACCCACTTACCCCACTAACACAACCACTTTTGTAACACCCTAAATTTGGACCTAGAAGTATTGGGCCTTGAGTTGGGGATCGGTTAAAAGACTGCTTATAATATTTTGTTGTGCATGGAAATATTGCAAATATATGTTTCCTTTAATGGCTAAGTGATTAGGAGTGTTTGAGAGTGTTGGAGAAGTTCTAGGTTCAAACCGAGGCTGTAGCAAAAATTTGTGTTTTGCTCTTAAATGAGCCTTGACGTTAGTGGGTAGGCTTTAAGAATATTACTAGTGAAAGTTTGACACAGAAAGAGCCTGTGATGGAGTCGCTAGTGGCGTGTTGTGTATGGAGGAGGTCTGAGGTTCAAGTTTTGGGATGAGCATTGAGCTATTTATTTTTCTCTTAAAAGAATCTGGTCACTAACACATAGGCCTTTTAAATAATTTGCACTTGAATTTTGTCACAAAATTCCTTGTAGCTTGGTGACAAGTGACGTCTTGGCAATTGAGAGATCTTGGATTCAAGTCACCTCCTGCACAAGGGAGTATTTATTTTACTCCTGTGTTGTGAGGTGGTGGAATTCAAGTGAAAGACTGCTGGGGAGGAAGTTTGAATTGGTCTTGAGTTGTTGGGAGAAGATTATGCTGTATATCAATGAGGGATAAGAGAAGAAAAAAGTGGAGGAAATTTGGGATTTTGGAGAGGGAGGAGTTGGCCAAATGGGGGATTCTTTGAGTGCCAATTTGGTTATATGCTCTTATTGTCGAATTTGCGTTGTTCTTTTTGGCATTTTTGGCACTTCCTTGTGTTATTTGGCATTTTTGGCTCTTATATGCTCATTTCAATCGTTGTTCTCGGAAGCCAAGTGCAGCATTGGAGGCTATCGATTTCCCCTCTCCCTCTCTTAAACAACTTGGCTGAATATTACATTCTCTTATCCCATCACCTTTTCTTTTTAGTTTCAATCATAGTCAATTCGCCTTCCCCTCTCTTTTCTTTGATTCCCATTCAGGTAACAATTTATCTTTGGGTTCGATACATTTCATTTCTTTCTCTTTTCCTTACCATTTTTCTTATTTCTCTCTAGTAATCTCTCTTAGCCGAGTTTTTCTTTTTTCTTTTTCAATATTGTCTTCTTTTGTTTTCTTTAAGGTTCTAAAAGCCGAATATACTCTCTCTTGCTCTCTATCACTATAGCCGAATCTGTTCCACTTCTCTTCTCCTGTCATAGGGTTGCAGTTGTTGCAACTTGACTCTGATACCACTAAATGTAACACCCCAAACCCAGCCCAGACGTTACGGCCAAGTCCGATGTGTCACATCAATGAAGGACTAATCACGCTTCCTAGCTACTATGATTAGGGTGAGCTTTGTAAAACCATTTTGTAAATTGGGAAGAAAATCCAAGTTTAATTAGTGTTTGTCCTATCCACTAACCACGTAAAATTTATCTTATTACCATATCTTGATCGGTGATTTGTTATCCATTTGTTACGAGGGTTTTGTTTTGAAAATATTGATTAATTTTAGGAAAACTAGTGCAGCATTATTCAAATCATTGAAAATAAAGTATAATTAAAGAATTGAAACCTAAAATAAAACAATTAAAGCGGCCTTATTACAAACCCAAAACCAGAATAAAAATAATTAAAAACAAATAAGAAAGTAAATAACTTAATTAAAAACCAATTGTGCAGTCCACGTGGCCACTCTGAATCCCTCCCAGCTCCAAGTCCACCAGTCTAGGGCTCACCTGCATGGATGGAAGAAAATGGGTGAGTTTGGAAACTCAATGTGTAAAGAAAGCCCATTCGAAGCCCAAATCAGCTCAAGCCCACTGGGCCTAAGCCCTAACCAGTCTCAGTAATAACTGGGCCGAAGCCCTATTCAGATTTGATACAGATCTAATCCTAAAGTATGAATAAAGAGCAGATCTAGAGGTTTAGATCCTGAATCACTATGAATATGGAGGTTCTGCTTTTGAAAAAATAAAAGAGAGAAAGGTAGAGATTATAGTGGAAAAGAAAAGAGATGTCGACAGAGGGTAGGGATGTTGTGAGGTTCAGCAACTTGGTTGAAAACAAGAATGGACTTTCGGCTTCTATGGAGAAACGACAGAGGCTTGTGTGTCTCTGGATTTCGACTTTTTATGGTAGGTGACAGAAGGCTTTGAGAAGAAAGTAGAAAAGAAAAGAAAAGAATGAAGGAAGAGAAGAGAGGAGAAGAGAGAAATGAGAAGGTGAAGAAAATGAGAAAAGAGATGGTTGTTTCGATTTTGAGATGAGAAGTAATAGAGGGTTCGGCTCTTTGGGTCAAACAGAATCAAAAGGGGTTTTTAGGTCTTACTTTTGGCTTTTTAGAACATATTGGAGAAAAAAGAAAGAGGTAGGGGTACTATACCTAATTGGCAGAAGAAAAATGTCTCACTTGACAAAATCCTGAAGACTAGCTACTTAGGAGAAATCGACACTAATACCCCTAATTGCCAAAAACAAAGACCCTCAAAAGCCCTAGCCGACTTTGCATTCCAAGCCTCCCAATCGGCCACACACTCTACTTTAAATTTCCTAAATTCTCTCCCCCTTATCTCACCTTATTCAATCTCATGCACAATTCAAACTCTTCCTTCAGATTTTCACTTAACATCTATCACATGACTGGCACATGCATAAAATTAAAAACACACCCAATACTTACCTTATGACTTGAACACTAGCCCTTGCACACCTGTCCACACGCCACTTTTTTTGGCACTTGAGTGGCGACACATTGCCACTTTACCAAGGGCTTACTTGTGTCTTATTTTACCAACTTTTTCTTAAAAGCCCACATAACCAGGACCCCTTCTCTTTAAATTCAAAACTTGATATTTCTGCTGGGTTTTATCTTAGGCTTGGGCCTTCTAAAGGTCCACTAACACACTTAAAAATCAAATTTAATAACCAAGCCACAAAATTTCAAGATTTCACCAAAATTACAAAAATCCCAAAAAATCCCGAAAATCAGGGCGTTATAACTCTACACCCTTAAAGAAATTTCGGCCTTGAAATTTTACCTGATCTAAATAGGTGACGGTATTATTGACGCATCGCCTCTTCTGGCTCCCAAGTAGCCTCTTCTCTGCCATGATTGTGCCAAACTACTTTTACCAACGGAACTGACTTCTTTCTCAACACATTGACCTTGTGATCCAGTATTTGCATATGCTCCTCTTCAAAAGTCAAATCAGTCTTTACCTCAATCTCTTCCATTGGTACGACATGCACAGGATCCAGTTGATACCGTCTTAGCATGGACACATAAAAGACATCATGAATACGGTCCAGCTCCGACGGCAACTCCAGCTGATAAGCTACTGGCCCTACCCGTTTGAGAACCTGATAAGGCCCAATAAATTGCAGACTCAACTTACCCTTCTTGCCAAACCTCAAGATCTTCTTCCAAGGCGAGACCTTCAAAAATACCATATCCCCTATGGAGAACTCAATTTCCTTGCGCTTTAGATCAGCGTATGACTTTTGCCTATCAGATACCTACTTTAACCGCTCTCTGATCGTCTTAACTTTATCCTCAGTATTTGCCACTAACTCTAGTCCAAGAATCTGTCGTTCTCCCAACTCTGTCCAATACATAGGCGTACAACACCTTCACCCATAAAGTGCCTCATATGGAGCCATCTGAATACTTGCCTGATAACTGTTCTTGTGCACAAACTCCGCAAATGGCAAGTAGTCCTCCCAACTACCATGAAAGTCGATAACACAGCCCCTTAGCAAGTCCTCTAGAACCTGAATAACCCTTTTTGACTGCCCATCTATCTGAGGGTGAAAAGTAGTGCTGAAATCCAATCGCGTACCCAACGCCTCATACAACTTCTGCCAGATTCGAGATGCAAACCTAGGGTCTCGATCAGAAATAATCGAAACTGGCACCCCATGCAGTCGCCCTACCTCTGCCACATACAGTTTGGCCAACTTCTGAAGTAAGTAATCAGTTCGGACATGTATGAAATAAACAAATTTTGTTAACCTATCCACAATTACCCATACAGAGTCCTTCTTAGAGGGTGTCAACGGCAACCCACTCACAAAACCCATGGTTACCCTCTCCCACTTCCAAAGTGGAATCTTCACTGGCTGCAACAGTCTGGAAGGTAGTTGATGCTTAGCTTTTACTTGCTGGCACGTCAGACATTTTCCCACAAATTCAGTCACCTCTCACCTAAGTCCAGGCCACGAATACAACTCCCTCAAATCTCGATATAACTTATTCCCTCCAGGATGCATGGCATAAGGTCCACCATGAGCCTCTTTTAGGATTAACTGCCTCAAGTTAGAGTCCTTTGGAATACAAACTCTTCCACGAAATCACAGAACTCCCTCCGTATTCAGTCCAAAATCTGAATTCTCCTTATTCTCAACTCGCTGAAACCGAGGAACTAACAAATCATCCTCTAACTACTTTTTTTTAATCTGCTTAGTCCAAGTTGGTCTTACTTGCAACTCCGCTAACAAGCTCCCATCGTCATATAGATTCAAACGAGTAAACATTATTTTCAACTCAGCCACAGCCCTTCGGCTCAGTGCATCAGCCACCATATTTGCCTTGCCTGAGTGATACTCAATCGAACAGTTGTTATCTATAAGCAACTCTATCCATCTTTGTTGCCTAAGATTCAACTCTTTTTGAGTCAACAAATACTTAAGACTCTTATGATCTGTGTATATAATACACTTTTCTCTATACAAGTAGTGTCTCCAGATTTTTAACGCGAAAATCACCGCTGCCAATTCTAGATCATGCGTAGGGCAATTCGCTTCGTGAGGCTTAAGCTGTCACGAAGCATAAGCGACCACCTTACCCTCTTGCATCAGTACATAGCCTAGTCCCACATGCGACTCATCACTGTACACAGTAAAATCCTTCCCAGACTCCTGCTGTATCAAAATTGGCGCCTCAGTTAATACCTTTTTCAACTTATCAAAGGCCTCTTGCTATTTCTCAGCCTATACAAATGCTACTCCTTTTCTCAGCAGTTTCGTTAATGGTGCAGCAATCAGAGAAAACCCCTCAACAAATCTTCTGTAGTACCCTGCCAGACCCAGAAAACTCTGAATTTTCGATACTGACCTCGGTGGCTTCCATTCCAGAACTGCCTCAATTTTCTGAGGATCCACCCTAATCCCCTCAGCAGAAACAACATGACCCAGAAAAGTCACTTCTCGCAACCAAAATTCACACTTACTGAATTTTGCATAGAGTTGCTTCTCCCTCAGCACTTGCAGAACAATATGGAGATGCTCATCATGCTTCTCCTCAGTTTCCAAATACATCAAAATATCGTCAATAAAGACGACAACGAATCGATCCAAGTATAGTTAGAATACTCGATTCATTAGATCCATGAAAGCTGCAGTACATTTGTCAGTCCAAACGGCATAACCAGAAACTCGTAATGACCATACCGAGTTCTGAATGCTATCTTATGGATATCCACCTCCTTGACCCTCAACTGATGGTATCCGAATCGAAGATCGATCTTGGAAAATACCGAAGCTCCTCTAAGCTGGTCAAACAAATCGTCGATCCTTGGCAGAGGGTATTTGTTCTTTATTGTTAGTTTGTTCAACTGGCGATATATCGATACATATACACATCGTCCCATCCTTCTTCTTCACAAATAGTACTGGTGGTCCCCATGGAGACACACTCGGTCTAATGAAGCCTCTATCCAACAATTCTTAGATTTGTGCCTTTAGTTCTATTAACTCCTTTGGTGCCATCCTATAGGGTGTGATGGACACTAGAGCCGTTCCAGGCAGCAAGTCGATACCAAATTCGACTTCTCGGTTCGGAGGTAATCTAGGAAGCTCCTCAGAAAAGACGTATTGAAACTCCTTAACAGCTCTAACCATTTCCACAGTCAAATTCTCCGTCTCAGTCTGACTTACAAAAGCCAAGTACACTTCGCAACCCTTGCGAATCAGCTTCTCGGCCCTTAGAGCCGAAACAACATTGGATAAGTAGTCCCTTCGCTCCCCAATAACCAGTACCTCCTAATCCTCGGTAGTCCTTAAAACCATCCTCTTAGCCGCACAATCGAGAGTTGCTTTATGCTTAGTCAGCCAGTCCATCCCCAAAATATGATTGAACTCTCCGAATGGCAGCTCTATTAATTCTCCAGCAAAGGTCCTACCTTGAGTCTCTAAAGGCACCTCCCTAAAGAGTTTGTCTACCCTAACCGAGTGACCCAGTGGACTTATTACAGTTACCCCACTTACAGTTTCCTCAGAGTGCACACCCAACGACCCAGAAATGTCACATGCAACATTCAAATGAGTTGAACCCACATCAATCAAAGTAGTGTATGGCATGCTAGAGATAAAAAACGTACCAGTTATGATGTCAGGTGTATCACCCTCCTTTCGGCATCGAGCATCATATACTAATACTGGCTGACGAGCCTCAGTATTTCCAATACCCCTGCCAGGTGCTCCTCGTCCATGACAGTTTCTGTTGCCGCCTCTACCTTGACCACGGCCTCTCCGCGTTTGTGGTTCACCTCGCACCGGTTGAGCAACCCTCTGATCAATGGCTTGTACCTGAACTGGCCTCTGTGGACAATCCTTAACTTTGTGCTCCTTGGACCCGTATCGAAAGCAAGCCCCAGTACGCTTCCAGCACTCTCCCAAATGTATTCTACCACAATCCTCGCAAGCCTGTGGTCCAACTGTATTTATTGGAACTGATCGAACCGGTTCCTCCACTCTAGCTCTTTTGGAATTTCTGTTTACAGCACCAGAGGGCCCAGAATCCCTCCTAAATCGGTTCCAATCCTTATCACGGTTCTACCGCTCAGTTCGCTTCACCTCCTCGGCTATCTTAGCCTTCTCTACTAATGCAGCAAAATCGCACTCTCTCTACAGAGCTATCAACACCCTTAGTTCATCCCTGAGGCCATCCTCAAAACAAAGGCTACGCTCGTACTCAGTAGCAACTATACCGCTCGTATACTGACTCAACCTCAGAAATTCAGGCTCATATTCTGTTACAAATTAATTGCCCTGGGTCAGATTCAGAAATTCCTTCCTACGAGCATCCACATAGCTTGCTCCGACATACTTTCCCTTGAAAACTGTCTTAAACAGTTCCCAGGTTACCCGCTCAGCTGGGGTACCCTCCTTCACAGTGATCCACCACTGATATGCCTCGTCTCGTAGCAGAGACACTGCTCCCTTAAGCTTTTGCTCCACTGAGCAATCCAGGTCATCCATAATCTATTCTATAGCTTCAGCCAATACTTAGCTACATTTGGGGCTACTCCAGATATGCCCCTGAAGACCTCCGCTCCGTTAGCTCGAAGTCGCTCAGAAATGGATCCCCTATTCACAGTTCCAGTGCTCGCTCCAGCGACCCTCTCCAAAACCCTTAGCATGGCCTAGGATAAAGCGTCATCCTCTGTAGCCCGATCATATGATCCAGTCTCAGTCGCTAGCGGAGCTCGTACTTCCTCAGCTGGCATATGTTTAGAAAATGAAGATCCAGCTTGTACACTACCTCGGCCACGTCCACGGCCTCGTCCACGAGCAGCCTTGTACTCATATCATCTTATCTGATTACGAATTTTATGATATCAGTTTAATATTTCAGTTGTTTATTACAGAATGTCTTATGTATAGATAGAGTTTCAGAGTTTTGTTTTTGCGAAATCGTAGCCTAGCTGCAGTCTCAGTCTTCTAGGGTTTAGTTTCCCTACAATCTCAGTCTTATAGTTTTCAGTACTACCCTATCTACAGTATCATAATAGGGACTTAGTTCTATCTATAGTAATGTCTCAGTACAATGCAGTATAAGAAACAAAAATACTTACAGACTTGGTACCGAGGATTCAGTGTGCCACTTCTTCAGATACCAGATTTCAGAAAGCCCCATTTAGCAAAAACTTTTGAAGTAAAACCTTTAGTAAGTTTATTTCAAGGAAAAATGAGTTTGAAAAGGGTTTGCTTAACAATTTCCAAAACCGATTACAAAAATACCCCTCTTGGGCTTTAATTTTAAGATTTTGAAAAACTATTCGGACTCGTTCCACAGCCGAGTTGTTGCAACTTGGCTCTGATACCACTAAATGTAACACCCCAAACCCGGCCCAGACGTTACGGCCAAGTCCGGTGTGTCACATCAACGAAGGACTAATCACACTTCCTAGCTACTATGATTAGGGTGAGCTTTGTAAAACCATTTTGTAAATTGGGAAGAAAATCCAAGTTTAATTAGTGTTTGTCCTATCCACTAACCACGTAAAATTTATCTTATTACCATATCTTGATCGTTGATTTGTTATCCATTTGTTACGAGGGTTTTGTTTTGAAAACATTGATTAATTTTAAGAAAACTAGTGCAACCTTATTCAAATCATTGAAAATAAAATATAATTAAAGAATTGAAGCCCAAAATAAAACAATTAAAGCAGCCTTATTACAAACCCAAAACCAGAATAAAAATAATTAAAAATAAATATGAAAGTAAATAACTTAATTAAAAACCAAATGTGCAGTCCACGTGGCCACTCTGAATCCTTCCCAGCTCCAAGTCCACCAGTCTAGGGCTCACCTGCATGGATGGAAGAAAATGGGTGAGTTTGGAAACTCAGTGTGTAAAGAAAGCCCATCCGAAGCCCAAATCAGCTAAGCCCACTGGGCCTAAGCCCTAACCAGTATTAGTAATAACTGGCAAAGCCCTATTCAGATACAGTAAACTAGGCCGTAGCCCTATTCAGATAATAGTACGGCCCTTAGGCCCATTACAGTAACAGAACAGATATCATGCATGAATGCACGCCCAAAGCCCATCTTATATCCATCCGCTACACACCACCTATACCAGCCCAACACACCTGTGGGGAATAACTCGACCCACCCAGCCCAACACACCACAGTCGCAGCATGGCTGCTCAGATAACGTGGCCAAGCCACTAACAGTATAATGAGGCAAAGCCCCTTTCAGTAATACGAGGCAAAGCCCCTTTCAGTAAACGTGGTAATGCCACTTAGCACTTCCTCCATCAATAAACCTAGTCTCATGCAACAGATAATCATGTCATGGCATGCATTGAACAGAAATAGTAAAACATTCATTTCAGTCAAATTTAGCCCTAGGGTTATAACGGTCATTTTGCACCAAGGGGTAAAATAGTAATTTCTCACCCTTAAGGGGGTATTTCAGTAATTATACCAATTATTTAGGGTTTTATTCATTTTTCAATTATTAATAGTCCAACTTTCATCCAGTAGTCTGTTTAGCCCATTTTAGCAATTTTTAGTTATTGGGCCCTAACACCCTAATGGGCCCTATAGTGTCATTTAACTACTTTAGCCCATTTTAGCCCAAATTTTATGTCTAGGTTATCCGTTTTAGCATACAAGTCTCTAGAACCCTCTTACCGCTAGTTTTCACCCGAATGGGCCTGTAATCCCATTGAACCTGAATTTAGCCCATCGAGGCCTAGATTTACCGAAGTGCACGAAATCATGCACTCACCAATTTTACCGATTTTGATTACAGATCTACCGCTTCCAACGGACCTATGAGCGCTTGCACGCTCGCAAGCCCATGAAATGCCAGAATTTTAGCATTTCGGCTTTTCAGCTTTTGCTAATTTAGACTACTAGACGGTGTCCATTTACACACCTGTTTTACGACAAATTCTAACGAGATCTCCCACGGGTATCCGACAATCGGCCACTACAATATTTAGATTACAAATCAACAGTAACCAACCTAATAACCACTTACCACATTCGTCCATAATAACTTACCCTTGTCGATCTTAACTACTAGATCTAGATCTAGTTCGCTTCCACGTCTCCAATTCTTACTGCACCTTGCTAAGCACCTCTTCTTGCGAACAAAGAACACATAAAACCACATCACGAGATTAGCATTACCTCTTACCAAAATTGACAGCCTCCCTAATGTGTTTAGGGATTTCAGCTTTTCTTAAATCCCAAAATAAAGAATAGAAAGGGGGTTCCGATAACTTACCAAAGGTTAAATAATTTCGAATCATTCCCAAACACCTATCTCAGATTTGATACAGATCTAATCTTAAAGTATGAATAAAGAGTAGATCTAGAGGTTTAGATCCCGAATCACTATGAATATGGAGGTTCGGCTTTTGATAAATAAAAGAGAGAAAGGTAAAGATTATAGTGGAAAAGAAAAGAGATGTCGATAGAGGGTAGGGATGTTGTGAGGTTCGACAACTTGGTTGAAAATAAGAATGGACTTTCGGCTTCTATGGAGAAACGACAGAGGCTTGTGTGTCTCTGGATTTTGGCTTTTTATGGCAAGTGACAGAAGGCTTTGAGAAGAAAGTAGAAAAGAAAAGAAAAGAAGGAAGGAAGAGAAGAGAGGAGAAGAGAGAAACGAGAAGGTGAAGAAAGTGAGAAAAGAGATGGTTGTTTCAGTTTTGAGATGAGAAGTAATGGAGGGTTTGGCTCTTTAGGTCAAACGGCATCAAAGGGGGGTTTTTAGGTCTTACTTTCAGCTTTTTAGAACATATTGGAGAAAAGAAAAGAGAGGTAGGGGTACTATACCTAATCGGTAGAAGAAAAATGTCTCACTTGACAAAATCCTGAAGACTAGCTACTTAGGAGAAATCAGCACTAATACCCCTAATTGCCGAAAACAAAGACCCTCAAAAGCCCTAGCCTACTTTGCATTCCAAGCTTCCCAATCGGCCACACACTCTACTTCAAATTTCCTAAAATCTCCCCCTCTTATCTCACCTGATTCAATCTCATGCACAATTCAAACTCTTCCTTCAGAGTTTCACTTAACATCTATCACATGACTGGCACATGCACAAAAGTAAAAACACACCCAATGCTTACCTTGTATCTTGAACACTAGCCATTGCACGCCTATCCACACGCCACTTTTTTAGGCACTTGAGTGGCGCCACATTGCCACTTTACCAAGGGCTTACTTGTGTCTTATTTTACCAACTGTTTCTTAAAAGCCCATATAACCAAGACCCCTTCTCTTTAAATTTAAAACTTGATATTTCTGTCGGGTTTTATCTTAGGCTTGGGCATTCTAAAGGCCCACTAACACACTTAAACCACAAATTTAATAACCAAGCTACAAAATTTCAAAATTTCACCAAAATCACAAAAATCTCGAAAAATCCTATAAATCAGGGCGTTGCACTGACGCTCAAGAATTCTAAGTACTCTATGTGATCAGGTGTGTAACCGTGCCCTGTAAATGGTAATAGGCGTAAACGCTGGTAAAGTGTGTATCAAAACCTTATTTCTATTAATTGGCTATTTAGCTGAAAGTGTGTATGTCACACTATATAGTCTATAACGGCAAAAGCCAAAATGCTAAAAAGTCGAAATACCGGTGAATGATGCCATACGAGCATGCGAATGCTAGTGTAGTGAATCGAGCCCATGAACATGGGCATCAGATGATTGAAGCCATCATGAACGTTCTCATGGGTTTAGGTCAATATGGGCCGCGTTGGGCCGAAATGGGTTGTGTGGGCCCAATGGGCCTTTGGGCCCCACACAGATTAAATTTGCATATTGTGGTGGGTATTAGCCCAAGTTGTGTAGTCCATGTGGGTAGAGTCGTTTTGGGCTAAATGGGTCGTGTGGGCCCAATAGGCTTGTGGGCCCCACACGGATAAAATATATGTTATATGGCTACTATTGGTTTGGACTGTGTAGTTCGTATAATAGAGGCTATTTCTAGGCTAATTGAGCCCACTTGGGCCGAGTAATGGGCCTTATTCCCACCTGCATTGTTAAGTCTGTTTAGGTTGCTTTAGTTGCTCGAGGCGGTAGTGAACCTTCTGTTGGGTCGTTAAGATCCTTATAGTGTAAAATTACCGAAATACCCCTCGAGTGCAAAATTACTGAAATACCCTTATAGTGTAAAATTACTAAAATACCTTTATAGTGCAAAATTACCGAAATACCCTTGTAGTGTAAAATTACTGAAATACCCTTATAGTGCAAAATTACTGAAATACCCTTATAGTGTAAAATTATCGAAATACCCTTATAGTGAAAAATGACTCTTTTGCCCCTCGTGGGTAAAAGACTGGCTTGGGCTATGTCTTGACTGATTTGACTGTAATTGTATGACTGTGATTGGGTGACTAGTTATGAGCATGACATTCTGCATACATAACATATTGCATGGGTTAGGATATTGTGCGGAGGAAGATCTGATCTGATAAGGTCACACGGGTCACCCGAGACAACTGTAGACCCACCAAAGGCTTAAAAGACGTAAATTTGTATTGATTTGATAAGGTCGCACTGGTCGCCCGAGACGACTGTGGACCAATCAATGGCTGAGTCTCGATCATTTTACCAATGGCTGTATGCCACTTATTTTGATTATGGCTCTGTTCCAACCTAATTAAGGCTTTGTGATGATTATGTTACCACGATTGAGGGCTTTGTGCCTATTGTATTCTGTGATGGATGGCTTTGTGTCAATTATAGACCCGTTATCGATGGCTTTGTGCCACGCATACTACTATGGCTCTGTGTCTTTCTGCTTATGGTTGTTAGACATTCTATTATTTGGCAGCATTACTGCGATACTTACGGCCTTTAGCCGTTCTATCTATGGCTTTGAATCGTTTTGTTGACTTAGTGCTCAACCGGTGCTAAGCTTGGTGTGTTGGATGGGTGGGTTTGATTATATCCCTACAGCCTGTGCAGGGTTGGATGGAGGTAAATGTAGGGTTGGATGGGGTTAACACATAACATGCATCATACATACTGCATCTTGATTCTGTTCTGATATAGGCTAGGCCTAATTGATTCTGGTATGGGTTGTGACCCAAATGATAATGTTCTGGGCTTAAGCCCACATGTGTTCTGTTTCTAAATTTGTAATGGGCTAAGGCCCATCTGTACTATCTGCTGTAATAGGCTTAGTCCAGATTGTTTCTGCATTTTGCTCTAACTGACTATTTTTATATAGTAGGGATTACACACTGAGTTTTCTTAAACTCTTTCCGTTTATTAACTTTTCAGGTAATCCCGAACGTTAGGAGGATCGGTGCTACGAGGGACTCGAAGATGGCCACACAATCGCTTTTGTTTTCATTTACGCGTATTTACTTTTAAACACTTTGATTTTGATTTGGGTTGTAATAAGGCCTTTCCGATTTTATTTTTAATTTTGGGATTTTAATTTGCTTTGATATACAACTGCTAGATGTAGGAGAAAAACGTGTTTTCAAACGGTAACGGTTTCCAAATCACTACATTTCCGCAACATTTTCGAAATGGTTTCGCGACTTAACTTCTAAATATCACGTTTTCGTAAATCAAATTTTTTTAATTAAGATTTCTCAACAACCAATATTTCCAAAAGGAATAACTTTCCAATGAACCTTATTTTCAAAATAAATTAACGTAGACTGGGGTTTTTACACCAGTTTTAAATGGCAAGAAGATTTTAAAGAGTAAGAAGGGTTTTCAATGAAAACATGGTTTTCGAAAAACACTTCAATGTGACTCGCCAGATTCGACCCTAACGTCTAGGCCGGGTTTGGGGTGTTACAACTTTAGAGACCCAATTCAGCACAACTCTAACTGGAATCAGGAGCAAATATAAATCCCTTGCCTAAGCAGAGACTTGAGCACAGTACCTCTTTTACCCCAACACTCCTCTTATCCACCTGACCAGCAAGCCCATTCTGTTATGTTTTTACCAGTAAATACTTATAAGCCTATTAACCAAAGGGAAGGCTTCATCCAAATAAAAACCAAAATTTAGCCCAAGTCCTGACTTGAGCTTGAGACCTCCCCAACACACACAGAGCACATAACCACTAAAGCAGACAGATATTTATATCAAATTAATGTAAGAACATATTCAGATATTTTTGTGTTACAAATTCACAAAAGCCAGAATTAAGGGAAATTTGGGGTGTTACAATGTGTGACACACGGTCAGCCCAATGGGCGTGTGACCAGGCCCTGTGTCCCCTGCACCTTGATTTGTAAGAAACATAATGCCCAGTATGGAGCACACGGGCAGAGACACGGGCGTGTGTTTCGGCCGTGTGAAGGCCATGGCCTAGAACACGGGCGTGTACTAGGCTGTCTGAAAACTATTTTAGCTTTAAAATGAAAAAAAATCAACATAGGTTGAACACACGAGCATGTTTCTCAGCCGTGTGGACGATATAGCCTTGGGCACGAGCATGTGCCAAGGGCGTGTAAAGTCTACACCTAATTTACAAGAATTTAATTCGTCACACGGCCTAACACACGGGCGTATGGATTGGCTGTGTGGTTTCATTTAGTTGATGACGTCATAAATAGAGAGTTACGTGGGGTATGGACACGGGTGTGTGTGACCACACGGCCTACCCACACAATTGTGTCCTATATCCACACGGGCGTGTGACCCATATTTTGATGAAAATTTTCTAAGTTTTCCAAAGTTTCCGGTTTAGTCTCGAACCACTCCCAAAGTACGTTTTGAGTCTCGTAGGCTCACTTAAGGGACAATGGGTATGTGTTTGAATGATTTTTTTAAAAGATGAATGAAATTTTATGGTTCAATTTTGCATGGATGTTTACGTTTAAGTTCGGTAATGCCTCAAACCCTGTCCCGACATCGAATTCGGGTAAGATGTGTTACAGGCATAGATGGGTCGATGTGAGGGTGGCTTAGTAGTGACCACTAGTTCGCGAGTTGCTTTTAAATTATGGTTTCATTTAAATTTCTTACTTTTCTTAAAAGTTTTGTAATTTTAAGACTCTCTAGACTTTTGGATTTCTTTTGGTTTTGCTATTGGTTTTGGTTTTATTAAGTTTTCTACGATGCACAACAAACAATTTTATGGAAATAATGATTTCATGCAAATAAACGTTTTGGAAAATACAACTTGGTTTTCAAAATATAACGATTCTTAAGATTTCCACTGCAAATCATGTTTTTCTGAAAGGACAAACTATCGACGGTTTCAGTAATGAATATGATAATAAATGAGTTTTGTAAAATGTAGATTCCTTTTTAGCAATAAACTACACGAAAATCTTAATGCCATAAGATTAGATTCGAAACCCCTTTTTGTAACATTTCTAGATTTGGCCATAACGTCTAGGCCGAGTTTGAGGTGTTACATGAGTAAATTGTAATTTATCCCGGTGGGAAAAGTGAGGTTGAGAGATAAGTGAGTACTTACTGATTAGTTAATTAGTAGAGGCTGAGAGGTAATACTAGTTAATTAATAGGTAATTCCATTTAAAATTGAATTCTGAAGTTAATTACAACCACTGAAACGAGATAATCTTTTGCATGTTATTCTGATTTAATTGTTTGTCAATTTCCTATTTACTCAATTCAGTTTAATTTAGTGTATGCTTTTTATCTCTTTTATTGTTTGTCGTAATATAAAATTTTAATTATTACTATTTAGTCTTGTTATTGTAGAAGTAGATTTTTTATTTAATTCGTACTCATTTGGGTACGATCCTCAGAATATATCCCTGTGTTCCGTTGTGCACATCTATGTTACAATTTGACTCATATACTTGTGAAAATCACTAATTTAATTTAACATATTTTTTGAATTTGTATATTGTTATTCATTTACTTTCTTTAGAATTTGTAATTTTGTTATAATTTAAAAAATTAAAAATTTTTAAATCCATCGACCAGACAATCGATTTTCAATTTAGTTGATCAAATCATCAATCAAACCAATTTCTAAATTAAAAATAAAATAAATAAAAACCTATCAATTTCAAATTGTAACAGACTGACAGCTATCTCTCACTTTTATTATTATCATCTCTTAAGGAGCCACTCTTTTATATTTTATATTTTTATTTATTAAAAATTATTATGATTAAAACCTTATTTTTTAACAATCTAATTTCCTATTTTTTTATTCATTTGCACATATTTTTTTATTTTTAGGCTTAGGAATAGCTTTGAGCTGATTTCAGCAGGGCTTAGTATTTTTTTTTTTATTTTGGGCCAGAATAGTTAAATCCAAAACACAAAAATCAGTTGAACTGATATTTTTCCAATCTATTTGGTTTCTTATTCATGATCTAACGACGGTTCTCATTGGTTGGCGGCTAACCATTTATTTAGCTTACTCTAGGCTAGACTATTGGCTGATTCTCAATCTGGCCGACTAGTTTGGTCTAATTTAGAAAACATTGTCAAAAACTACATCAATAATGAATCTAGAAAAATGAATGTCCAAATTAAGATAACATTGATTGTCCAATCGCCTAAGTTTATTTTTTACTTCAATTTTTTAATAAATTTTTTATAATTTTTTTTAACATAGCACTAACACAGGAGTATTACAATGGTTGACTCAACCACTGTTAATGACCACACCTGTCACACCCCGAAAAGTTAAGTTAGGGTTTGAACGATAATTTTGGGGATTTATTTGAAAAGCTTACAAATTGATAGGGCTTTAGTTGAATTAAGAGAATTTGGTGGACTGGTTGATAAAAGGTTTGATTTCAACCTTGGTTTTTTTGTGTTTAAACTAGGAATATTTTATTTGAAGACATGATGATTATGGACGTGTACATTTTTGTTGAGTTTGGGATCAGTGTAGGAAATGCGTCATTAGTATATAAGGGAAAGATGTTATTCTCTGGTGTACTTCATTTTTCTATTCTTTCTTCATCTTCTTCATTTGTTTGGTTAAAGGAAAGAAAGATTAAAAGTAGTCTGCATGGAGGAAAGAAGCTAGATTTCAGACAAAAGTAATGAATAGTTTAACAAGTTGGTAAGCTTCTTACCCTTTCTATGTTCATGTATTTAATTAAAGGAAAGAAATTTAAGGATTTCAATTGTCCATCGATGTTTTGTCATGGATAAAGGATTAAAAATAATCTTTTAACTGGTCTCTGCGTGCAACAAGTTATGGTTGTTTTGATGATGAATTATCTTCGTTTAAAATTCTTAAATGGTTGTTATGTTTTGTAAGCTAGAGACTCAGATAGCAAAGGAAGCTAAGGTGATGGTTTTGGCGTCAACCTCCAGGTGAGTTCCAGAACTCAAGCCTTAAATGAATGTTTATGTTTTGGTATTGTTTTTAGTTTTGTAAACACTATTCTAAAATGATGAATTCTATGGTTGAATGATGTGTAATTGATGAATTACTTTGTAAATGAATATTGATGCATCATAAGAACTACTGTGTTGATATGGAAATACATGAAATGTTGGCATCATGTGTGACGTGCATGAACAGTAGTGTTAATAGAATGCTTGTGTATGAAATGCACGCGCATGAATTATGCAGATTTGAGGGTTTTTTTGTGGATGAAAGGTGATGAAATGTCACATTGTGAACGTTGTGCCAAGTGTTATCTTGCTCTACGGAGGCTCGAGCAGATAGTACGTAGAATGTACATGTATAGTTTTCAACTTTATAGAGGTTCAGTTATATTGTATGAAGATATATGCACAAATGAATATGATAACCCAATCTGGTATATATGAATGTGTGAGACTCTGTGTAGTCTAAGGCTTTAAGCCTCATATATGAGATGGAAGTCTATGGCCATGGCGTTTGAAAGTAATGAAAGATATGGAAGTCAGCCAAGACTATCTTATATGTGGAAGTCCATCAGGACTATCTTATAAGTAGAATTCTGTAACGAAGGGATTCATTTGTATGCGTCTACCAAGAAGGAGTTCGTTCTCTTATAATCTATCATTATGCGTGAGCTATCTATTTATGCGAATCCATAAATGAAAGATATGATAGTCTAACATGACTATTTCATATGTATGATTCCACAAACAGGGGATTCACTTTTAAGAATCCACCAACATGTTATCTGTTGCTAAAAGTGGACTACTATGAATGGGATATTTATTATTGTAAAACTGAGATAAAATCCAACGATCCACTAGATTTTTCAGTTTGATTAAGATGAGTTGATCTTCTTATTAATATGAAATGGAGGGTTTTTCTTATGAATATGCTAATAAGTTTCGTTAAGCATGAAACAATAGACTTAGGTCTGAAGCAAGAACCCATAGGATCATAATACGAATCTGAGTCTAGTAGAACAAGCTACTAACAATAGTTTGTAACTAGAACTATCTGCCAAAATATGCCTTATTTGGATTATCTATATTTTTCTAAGGCAAAGGCTGATATGAGAATCATCTAAAAGTTTTCTTTCATATGTCCGTAAGTAAGAATATGCAAAAATTTCTCTCAAGGAAGTTGTTGTATATAATACTGCACAAGCAACTAATACGGATAGAGTTCGCAGGAATAATCCACAAAAAGGCCAAATGTTTAAATGCATTATGATATTACATATGTGAAGTCTCATCAGTGGGAGATATTTATGTGGAAGGCTTTGTATAGTCGATTACGAAATCTTCTATTTTCAAGTAGCTCATAATAGATCAAAGGTAGTCAAGTAAGATTAATTGTCTTCCAGGTTGTGCAAATAATTAAGCAACAGTGTATTTGAGGATGATGTACTAAGTACAAATGAGCTGGAACATGTGAAGTAAATGTTGGGACTACCAGTATGCCTTGTGGTGCAGCGAAAAAATATTCCAGTGATCCACAACCAAGGATCCATGTACGAGGAACGAATCATGTTGAAATAGGATTGAAAATACACCCTCTCTTACTGAAAACATTGAAAGAATGTTGTTGATTTGATGTCGATTCCAAACCACAGTGAAAACATCTCAGCCTCTACGTAGTCCAACCCATAAAAAATGAACAACCAATTTCTCTTAAACTTTGTAGAGATAATTAAAAACGATTGTAAACTTTTTAAATTATTAAGTTGGTAACCTTAACACACTCAAAGATTATCATCCTTTTATCCTCTTTGATATCATATATTAAAAAGGAAAACTAGAATTATTTGCTTATTAATAGAGAAGGCAAATGGAAGTTAGAAAAATAAATTATATTTTTTCCAAAAGAATATAGGATTATTCCATTATTAATAGAGAAAACAAATGGAAAATTAGAAAAAAGAATTATATTCTTGCCAAAAGAATATTAATTTCCATATCTTTTACATTTTGACCAAAATTAATTAATATAACTGTTTATATTAAAAAATTCGATAAAATGTACACAATTAATATTTTGTATGAATTAAATTCTTATATTAATTACATTCTTTCCAAAAGAATATTAATTTTCATATCTTTTATATTTTGACAGAAATTAATAACTATAACTGTTTATATTAATAAATTCAATAAAATATACAATTAATATTTTGTATGAATTAAATTTATATATTAATTATATCTATGTTCTCTATTTGTGTACAAAAATTTTGTACATACAATGTATTTAATGTTTAACTATCAAATTAAATTAATTCATGTGACAACTAAATACAATACCAAATGTATTTGGATTATGTCTATTTCAACTACAGGATGTGACCCTGTAGGCTCTTATAACATTGGAAGTAATACTAGAATGTTTCTAATATTACAAACAATGAGTGGCATCTAGCAATGCATCGTTGCCACCCAAGTTAGAAGAAGTTGTGATTAGACAAAACCTTTTTGTGATAACCTTTTAATGTATTATATCTTTTTTTCCTTAATATCTAGATTGGACACAAGTCATGAAATAGTCACACTTGTTAGTCCAATCTCATATTTCTTGATTTTCAAAATAGACTACAATAAACAAATAAGTGTGATCTCTCATATTAAATTATTCAAACATGACCATCAATTTTTAGTGTCACTCCATCAATAGGCCTAAGATATTGCTCCCATTATGTAGGAGGGACAAATCCTTTTCTGATGAACCATATCCCACTACCAATGATCTCAAGTCTGAGGATCATATACATAGCTATAACTATGAGTAATATTGTGACTATTACATAATAATCCAAGAAACATACTCATAGTAGGTCAGTCTAATATGTTGTTCTCTAACATGCTCATGTATTGATTTTGACATCTTTATGTCAATGGTAATTTTTTGTCATCAATCAACTATACATTAGTCCCAATGCATTATTGTTGTCCAAGCCCACAATAATACTTGGCTAATGACATTTTTAAGAGTTATCATATTTTTTTAGGACTTTATTACAATTTAGTTTATTTATATACATAGAAAAATAAACTGAAATAATAATGGCAATGGCTTATACTAATAAACAAGATAAAATGAGTATGTGATTACAATCATATCATGATTGGTCTTTGGGCATACTCTAACAATCTCCTACTAGCACTAAGACCAATCAATCATATATCAAATATCAAATGACTTAGTGTGACGATCATACTTCTATTATGTCAAAGGCTTTGTCAGTGGATCAACAATGTTGTCATTTGTTGGTACTTTGTATATTTGCAGATCTCCTTGATTAATGATTTTTCGAATAAGATGGAAGCACCTAAATATATATTTTTACTGCAGGTGAGATTTGAGTTCTTTTTCTTGTTGGCTCTGTTGTTGTCACAACAAATTTTTATAGCATCTGATGTGCTAGGCACAACCACTAGTTCAGATATGAACTTCTTGATCGAAATAAATTCTTTTGTAGCGTCACTAATTGCAATATACTCGGCCTCAGTTGTAGAATTGGTTATTGTATCTTGCTTTGAACTTTCTAGCTGAAAGGGCCACCATTAAGGTAAACCATAAAATCTGACTGCAATCGTGAATCATCCTTGTCAGTTTGGAAACAAGAACCAGTGTAACCTTTTACACTCATCTCTTCCTCACCTCCATAAATAAAGAATGTATCCTTAGTCCTTCTCAAATACTTAAGGATATTTTTAACTGTGACCAAATGACTTTCACCAGGATCTACTTGGTATCAACTCGCCATGCTTAAAGCATACGATACATCTTGTGAAATTGAAGGACACATTTTCTTTAAGAGTTAAATACCATGTCTCATAGGTAGAAACCCTCTCTTAGATTCTTCCATACTGAACCTTTTCAGTACTTTATCTATGTATGTACTTTGGCTTGACCTAGGAGTTGTCTTGATCTATCTCTATAGATTTTGACTCCTACTATGTATGTAGCCTCACCTAAGTCCTTCATAGAAAAACAACTTCCTAACCAAGTCTTAATAGACTGTAGGGTAGGTATGTCATTTCTTATGATAAGTATGTCATCTACATATAGTACTAAGAATACAATAGTGCTCCCACTAATTTTCTTGTAAACACAAGACTCATTTTCGTTTTTGATAAAACCAAACTCTTTGATTGCATCATTAAAATAAAGAGTCCAACTTTGAGAAGCTTGCTTTAATCCATAAATGGATCTTTGTAGCTTGCATATCTTACCAACATTTTTTGGATAGATAAAACCTTCAAGTTGTGTCATGTACACATCCTTTTCTAGTTTCCCATTAAGGAAAGTTGTTTTGATGTTCATTTGCTAGATTTCATAATCATGAAATGTAGCTATTTCAAGTATGATCCAAATGGATTTAAACATAACAACATGAGAAATCCATATCTCTCAAGTACATGGTGTTTTCTTAAAGATCTTTACGGTAGTTGTGTTACCAAAATAGTTAATTGCTCCACAGCAACTTGTGGAGCCTATTATTGTTCAATGTCTGGTTCAGTGATATGTTGTTGTTCTTAAATTTCTCTGAGTTCTATTCTTTTACCACTTCCTTTTCTAGAGAGAAAATCTCTTTCATTGAAGACTCCTGTAAGAGAAACAAACACTTTGTTCTCGGTAAGATTGAAGAAATAATATCCTTTAGTTTTCTTAGGATATCCCACAAAGATGCACTTTTAAGATTTGGGTTCGAGCTCAGTAGATGCCTGACGTTTAACATAAGCTTTAGAACCCCAAATCTTCATGAAAGACATACTAAGACACTTCTTAGTCCACATCTCATATGGAGTTTTTTGAACCAATTTAGATGGAACACAATTTAGTTTGAAAGTAGCTATTTCAAGTGCAAGTCCCAAAAGGAAGTAGGAAGATCAACAAGACTCATCATTGATCAAACCATGTCTAACAGTGTTTGATTTCTCCTTGCAGAAACTCCATTCCATTATGGAGTCCTAGGAGGTGTAAGTTGTGAGACAATCCTACATTCTTTCAAAAACTCATCAAACTCTAAGCTTAAGTACTCTCCTCCTCAATCTGATCAAAGTGCCTTAATACTTCTACCTAGTTGGTTTTGTACTTCATTTTTAAATTCCTTGAACTTTTTCAAGGGCTTCAAATTTATGGCACATAAGATAAATATACCCATATCTACTAAAGTCATCATTGAAAGTAATGAAGTATTGAAAAGCTCCTCTGGCTTGTGTCTTCATTGGTTGACATACATCACTATGTATTAAGCCCAATAAATCACTAGTTGTTCACTTTTACTATTAAAAGTAGTTTTAGTCATTTTACCCAACAAGCAAGACTCACATATATCCAATTGTTTGAAAACAAAAGAACCCAAAATCCCATCTTTATGGAGCTTTGATATGCACTTCTCCCTTCTTTGAGCCAAAAGACAATGCCAAAGATAAGTTTGATTAGAATCATTTATTTTTGATCTTTTAGTATTTATGTTATAAATGGGTTTATCTTGATCTAAAATGTAGAGACCATTTACTAATTATATCGAACCATAGAAAACATTATTGAGATAAAATAGGCAACAATTATTCTTAATAATTATCTCAAAACCAATTTTGTCTAAATAAGAAATTGAAGTAATGTTTCTAGTCAAATTTGGTACAAAATAACAATCCTCCAAAATTAAATCAAGTCCACTAGGCAATGATAAAATATGTGTCCCTAAAACTAATGCATCAACTCTTGCTCTATTCCCAACTCGCAGGTCTACATCTCCTCTAACCAGATTCCTACTCCTTTGTAGTCCCTATATAGAGGTACAAATATGAGAACCACATTCAATATCTAATACCCAAGAAGTAGATGTTGATAAATTAATATCAATAACATAAATATCTGAAGCGGACGTTCCGTTTTCCTTTGCCTTCTTGACCTTTTTGAGATAGGTAGGGCAGAACCTCTCCCAGTGCCCGGTTTTACCACAATGGAAGCATTTTCCTTCCTTACCAATTCCACCTTTAGGTTTCAATGTAGCTTTTCCTTTGTTGGGCTTGGCCTTATCATTGTCCTTAGGCTTTGCCTTAGCCTTAGCCTTTCTTTTGCCCTAGTCCTTGCAGACCATCAAAATGGGCTTAGGCCCATACTTTTTCATAACTTTTGGCAATTCATAACGTGTTGAGCAACTGTGCCAAAGTCTTATTAATCTTATTTCTATTGAAATTAAGGATAAATTGCATAAAACTATCCAGCAATGATTGCAGGATGACATTAGTGGCCAACTCCACATCTAGTGGTAGTCCTAGTTTTTCAAAGCTTTCAATATAACCTATCATCTTGAGAACGTGAATTCCCAGAGGAGTTTCCTCCACTATTTTGCATCAAAATAGAGCTTTAGAGGTCTCGTACATCTCTTGATGTGTTTGCCCCTCATATAATTCCTTGAGGTGCTAGATCATATCATAGGCAACGATATCCTCATGTCGCTTTTGAAGCTCAGGAGTCATGGTGGAAAGCATTAGACATCTATGTCTAGCATGTTATCAAGATGCTTTTTATAAGAATCCTTGTCAACTCTAGAAGCATTAGCTGCTAGTTCATAAGGAACGAGTTCTTTAATGACATATAATTTCCATTCTTATTCGAGGATAATCCTCAAGTTACGAAACCAGTTGAAAAAGTTCAAGCCATTTAACTTGTCCTTCTCAAGGACTGATTGCAATGATAAAGAACTTGTGTTGTTTACCATAATTAATCTATAATAATAATAATAATATATTCTCATGAGTACCTTTATCAAGTTTATTATAATCATTAAAATGATTTTATTAAATGATGCTCCCACTATTTTATTCAAAATTAATAGCCTTTAAATTTTAATTTCAGAAAGACTTTCTCTAAAATTTGCTTGTGGGTAAGGATCCATATTTCATCTTTTCTTAAGTCAGCTTTGGCTTTACTCTCAAGATTATGGTTTTTTAGGTAAGCAACACTTGCTAATTATATCACATGTAACTCCTCTATTTTGTTCCAATCATCTCATGATTTATCCAAATCTCTTGCCTCTTGGTATCTAGTCCTATTAGAGTAACCTAGTTAAGTTATTAACCATGATCATAACCAGCAAATATCACTTGCTTATTCTTTGCATTTGACCGAGATAGATACATGTACTTCGCTTTAGCAAAACCCATATTGTATCGATCAAGGCTTTAACAAGGGTAAATATTGGAAGGTAACCTTAACTTAATATTTTATTAAGGGGTTTTTAAATTAAATTAATCTAACCATTAATGGTAAACATTTGTCCATTTATCCTTTAATTGATCTTATCAATATCCTATAACATGCATGCTAACATATAATCAATCATATCATATACAAGAAAAATATAAAGCAGTAATTAAATGCAATGGTTATAGCCCATAAAACTAAGTTGGTTCCTCCCAAGCCAATGGGAAAATCGTAGGGAATCCTAAGGGTTTATGCCACTTCTCAAGCTTCTTTTCCACTTTAGTTAGCCCAACCTTCTTTTCCTCTAGTTCGTATCAACTCGTACAATTTACAATTACAGAAACTTTTTTTTACATACGAGGGAAGTTGTAACACTTAAAACTCGACCTTGACATTATTGTCAGATTTGGAGAAGCTACCATGATACTCTCCAAAAATTTGGAAATTAGTTAGGCTTGAGAAAATAATGCCAGGTTTTAATAAAAATGATTCCAGTTTATTTTTAGTGAAAATATCGTTCATATTTAATTCAGTAGTCATAACGACTAAATTTATTTTTTCAAAGCGCACTTACTTACAATAGAACCCTTAGTTAAATTCAGTTTGTAAACATGGGTTATATTTTGAAAATCCAACGTTTTGTTAATAGTGAATTTTAACTTTGAAATCCAAAAACTATTTAAAATAGTAAATAGAAGTTCAGAACCAAACATGTAACACCCCTTACCCGTACCAATGCCAGAATAGGGTATGAGGTATTACCGTATTGAAACTCATGAAAACTTTTGACTTAAACCAAAGAAAATGTGTCCTAATTAAAAGCCTTTACATACTATATCCTATAAGCATTCTTAAGGGCCTATGAGGCGTGAATCACTGTTCGGGACTAACCCGAGACCATTTCGGACACTTAAAAGAATTTCTTCAAAAACTAGCAAAAACAGGGCACATGCCCGTGTGAGAGGGCCACATGCCTGTGTGGTCTCTAAACATGGCCATGCTGATGGCCCGTGTGCCCCCACACGGCCTAAGCATGCTAGCGACATGCCCATATCCAATACCCATGTGGATTTAGTTTCTATCATCAACTTACAGGGGTTTTCACATAGCATGATACTTGCCCATATCCAATACCCGTGTCGTGGCCCGTGTGCAAAAACTTGGGTATTCTATTTCTGACATCATCATTCACATGGCCGTGGCACACGCCCGTGTGCCTGCAGTGTCCTCCACACGTTTGAGACACATAGTCGTGTCTCAATCTAGTGGACAACACTGACTTGAATTTAATTTATCAACTTAAGGTATAAGGGACACACGATAGAGTTACACGCCCGTGTGTAACCCGTGTGTCTCACACGGCCTAGACACACACCCGTATGCCTACATGACTGGGCAATATAGGACTATTTACCAAGCCATTAGCCACCCTAAAACATATACAAACATAATCCAAACTCTATAATACATATAATAGCACTAATACTCATCTAAATGCCCTAGATAGGCATCTATGCATCATCCAATTAATGTCCAAAATGCATGCATAAACTACTAAACAATATTGCATAGTTCCTATGTGAATTCCTCCCATTTCATTAACAACTTGAATGGTTGTAGGCCATTTACAAAATGAAATTTATAAGTATAAATGGCCAACACAATTGGCTAACTAACATGAATCTGCAACAAAATGCCTAGGACCTATACATGCCATATTCAAAATAACTACATAACTATACCAAAATAGATGTCTTGATAGTGTGACTTCAAGCTCCAGCTAACAACAATCCTCGAGCTAATATGACAAATCTACAAGGAATGGAAAATTGAGGGAGTAAGCACAAAATTACTTAGTAAGCTACATGAAATAAATATAGCGATTATAAACAATGGAATATAAGTAAACTTATAGGCTTTTGATACTTCATCTAATATCTTACTCAAGCTCGTAACTTTTTTGTTTCTGAGACTTACTCATCATAGTGACTTACTCGTTCTCATGGGACACTCAATCTCATGCTTTACATTATCATTTTCTCACATTTATATTCTAGTGAACCTGTAAAACTCATCATAGACTTTAGTCTTTATTAGTAATTAAATCAACTTGAATACTTTCTCTAGTAATATACTTAGAATGTCGAAGAATAACCATAATGCTATTCTTTTACCAAGATGCCAAGGCTATATCCCAAATATGGTCTTACATGGGATCTCCAACTATTGCCGAAGCCATATCCCAAATATGGTCTTACATGGGATCTCATAGGTTGCCAATGCCATGTCCCAAACATGGTCTTATACGGGATCTATCTTAGATGCCTATGCCATATCCCATACATGGTCTTACAGATGATCTATGCCTCATTTCAGTACCGATGCCATGTCCCGGACATGGTCTTATACGAGACCACATATTGATGCCAATGCCATGTCCCAGACATGGTCTTACATGGGATCTCAGTTCGGTGCCGATGCCATGTCCCAGACATGGTCTTATACGGGACCTACAATCCTTTGATATGGCAACGGTATCCTTCGTATACTTTATTAATTACTTAGAATTTCTCTCTTATTCTATAGTCATTTCTTGTGTGTTTCATGAAAAGGTTTCATAAAATTAACATAGAATATATAGGAGATTCATCATGATCATTTTCATAATATTTGATTGCTAAATTATTACATACAACTTACCTCGAGTCCAAAAGGTGACAAACGCTCAGTTTAGTCCACCACTTTTCCCTTTCCCCGATTTTGGTTCGAACTTCTAGTTTCTTGATCTATAATGAATAGAATTCAATAATTACTCATTAATTACTAATAACTACCTTAAATTCATAATTTGACAATTTAAACATTTTGCCCCTAGACTTTGGAAAAATGACCATTTTGCCCTTATGTTTGGAAATTGATTTTTATCAAATTTTCTTATTTGCCATGCCTATCTAAACCCTTTCATGCATATATCAACTTCAAATAACCATTATCCAAGCATTTAACAAAACAACTCCTTCTATTACAAACAAGTCATATTTAAATGTTGTCCATGAACACCCATTTCCAAAAGTTGTTTACCAAGCATCCTACATTCATTTTCCATCAAAAACTTCCAGCAAACAACATCTATGTACTCATGGAAAAACTTTAAATCTTCAACCAAAATGCTAAATATACCCCTCAATAGAAAGCTTATGTCATGAGGGTCTCAAAAATGCAAAAATATGCAACAAAGGATAAAGAAATCACTTACAAATGAGTGATAAATGTAGCTAAAACTTTGAAGCTTTAAAACCTCTCTTTTTGCTGGAAAAATCGGTAGAATGAGGAAGAAAATGATGAAGCATGAAGGCTAAGACACATAGGTATTATTATATCAATTTTATGACAAAAATCTTACCAAACCTTGACTTTCTTGTCTCTTTAGTTGCCTTGGCCGGCCATGCTTAATCTAGAGGGCTTATTGCCTTTTAAAACCCTCACATTTCAACTCTCTTGATAAATCACTCAAATTGCTAATAAAATCAAACTTTTCTCTTTTATGCGATTTAGTCTTTTTTCGCGATTAAGCCTTCAATCATGCAATTTAATTCTCTAAAATTTTCAAGCACTCTTGTAAAAATACTATAATGCATGAAATAATACTAAATAATTTTATCTAATACTATTTCTTATTTAAGCCTTCTAAAATTTGTATTTTGCAACATTTTGCAATTTAGTCCTAACGACGAATTGAACACTTTTTCATAATATTTCCTTCATGGAAATTTCTCAATATCATGCAAACATGCCATAAGTTTAAAAATAATCATGGAATAAAATTCTCTACTTCGAATTTGTGGTCTCGAAACCACTATTTCGACTAGGCCCTAATTCGGGCTGTTACAAAACAATCCCAAAAATGTCCAAAATAGTCTAACAAAATAAAAAACAGAACAAATAAGAATTTAAAGTATCAAAATTATAAAAAAATGTTAATCGAACTCCCATGACACTGACCTGTCCTACGTCTAGGGGTTACCTGAAAGTGAACAGACAGAGGTGAGCTTTCGGGCTCAATGTGTTACTCATAATAACATAAGCACATATTTAATTTCATACATGTTTTCAGAAATCATCAAAAATATTTTATAATAGAGTAGAAATATAATATATCAGATGTAGAATCACAATCCTACTCCAATCTACTAAACACAATCTTCAACCATCCCTGCACACTATATAGGTATTATATTCTCATCCAGCCATACACACCGCTTAGTGTTAGTATGACATTTTTCGGACTATTTGCAGCCAAACTGCTAGATCAATTGGCGATAATTTGTCAATAACATAAAATATATGTGAGGTTGAGCCACCATATTCGACAGATAGATTAAACTGCCCTCACTTCCTTTGCAACATATATCTCACCCAATGCATATGCAAAAATAACAACTATTGAATATGTATATGGCATACATGCTTATTATGACAGATACATATCATGCTTAATAGATAACAAGTTATCTTATTATAGATCATACTTATCATATTACAAATCAAACATGGCATGCAACATAAGGAACTTGCATACATAAGTCGTATATAACGGAAAAAGAACATCATAATCATGGTTTACAGTCCAATTTGTATCATATAGTCCCTATAGGAGGCCCACATTCGACTCGTATGATAAACACGACCCTAGGAAATTTTTTTTAAATTTGGGCCCAGACACCCGTGTGCCCACACGGCTTGGCACACGATCACACAAACACCCATATGGCCTATATGGCCCAATTGGCCCAAACCCTGTGTCTCACATAGTACACATAGTCTAGCACACGGCCTGTCACATGGCCATGTGTCACACACAGCCTACCACATGGTCATGTGGCATTGACAATCCCAATTTCAGCTTTCATCGTTCGCTGTTTTCTTAGATTTTCATTACACACCTGAATGTTTTCTTATACGAACCAAAAATTAAGATTTCCAATACCTAAATCCACCATTAAATAGCTATTTAAAAATACAATGTGAAACTGAAACACAAATTCAACCACAATTACCAAACATTTCGCCCCCAAGAGTAATTAGGCACTTACTCAGAATCAAAGAACTTGCAACTTCCAGTAGAACTAACTTATCAGAGGTGGGTTCACCTCAAGATTCTCACCTAAAATAGTAATTCCTAAAGATAATTAGCCTTACACCCAAAAGAGTAACCAAAAACATTATTCAAAGACAATGTACTATGCAATAAATGAATTATACCAACGAACTCGCTTACCACACCAGAATTTCCTAAACACGAGCAACCTACACAAAAACTAAAGATTGATATGGCCAACAATGGAAAGAAACCTAAAGCGAAGAAATACTAACATGGAGAACAAAAAAATAGGAAAGAAGTAGCAAAAGTAAAGACCAACAAAAGAAGAAAAAGTAAAACGATTAAAAAAGAAACAAAACTGAGAAAACAGGAAGAAGAAATAACAAAATGGGAATGAGAAAAAATGTGAACAACGTGAGAGAGAAAATGGAATTTTGGGAAATATAAAAATAAATTAAAACAAAATAAATTAAAACTCCTCACTTCCCTCAACTACCCACTAAATTCCACAAAAATCTAGAGCACTAACCCTATCCAACCTCCCCATAATTCCAATTCCATCGAACCACTACTACATACACGACACACATATGGAGAAGTAAAAATATTGTCATTTTACTTGCGTGAGGGCTCAAACACATAACCAAATGGTAAGCTAACACCTTACCACTAAACTGGTAGGCACATTCTATCACAAGATGATAAAAAATAATATCTAAAGTGAATAAACAGAGATAAGGCTAAGAGAAAAATAACAAAATGTTTCCTAAAAGTGAGGTTTGAACCCATCATCTCAAGCACACAACCAAGGCCCTTAACCACTAAAGTAAATACTTGATCATGACAAAATTTAACAAACCAATAATTTTAAAATTTTAGGGCATTACATAAGTACAAGAGAAATATAGAAAGGCACGACATGCAGGCCCTATTTATAAAATTAAAACCTTTGAAAATAATAAATTAAATGGGTTATTAGGATATAACCATGCATTTCTAAACACCATGCATATCAAACATAGTATACAATATGTGTCTCACACAATTGCATCAACCAATAAATTTAATCTTGAATTCGTATCGTACAAGTGGCTCTGAGACCATTGTTGGGACCACCGGTACGCCCTGTGGCATAGTGGAAAAAATATTCTAGCGATCCATAGCCAAGGATCCATGTATGAGGAATGAATCAGGTTGAAATACGGTTGAAAATATACCTTCTCTTACTAAAAAAAGTTGAAAGGATGCTGCTGATTCGATGTCAATTACAAGCCACAATGAAAAACTTCTCGACCACTACGTAGTCCACCCTATCAAAAATGAATAGCCACTTTCCCTTAAAATTTTTAGAGAGAATTAAAAATGGTTGGTAGACCTTTTAAATTATTAAGTTTGTAACCTTAACATACTAAGGAATTATCATCCTTTTATCCTCTTTGATATCACATACTAAAAAGGAAAATCAGGATTATTCCCTTATTAATAAAGAAGGTAAATGGAAAGTTAGAAAAAAGGAATTATATTCTTTCCAAAAGAATATAGGATTATTCCCTTATTAATAGAGAAGACAAATGAAAAATTAGAAAAAGGAACTATATTCTTTCCAAAAGAATATTAATTTCCCTGTCTTTTTTATTTTGACTAAAATTAATTAATATAACTATTTATATTAATAAATTCGGCAAAATATATTAATATTTTGTATGAATCAAATTCATATATTAATTACATTCTTTCCAAAAGAATATTAATTTCCATGTCTTTTATATTTTGATCGAAATTAATTAATATAACTATTTGTATTATTAAATTCGGTAAAATATATACAATTAATATTTTGTATGAATCAAATTTATATATTAATTATATTCTTTTCAAAAGAATATTAATTTCCAAATCTTTTATATTTTGACTGAAATTAATTAATATAACTTACTACAAGAAAATAGACTTTTAGTGGTGTTTGAAAAGAAAATGCCATAAAAATCGAAAAGATAGATTATTAGCGGCGTTTTTAAAAAATGCCGCAATAGATAGAGTTTTAGCGGCGTTTTTGAAAAAGCGCCGCTAAAGGTCGACCTATAGCGCATATTTACAAAAACGTCGCTCAAAGATTAAGTGAATACTTTGAGCTTTAGTGGCATTAGCGGCGCTTTCTCAAAAATGCCACAATAGATCAAGAATTAGCGGCGTTTTTCAAAAAGCACCGCTATAGGTCAATGGCATTTTTCTAGAAATGCCGCTAAAAGATTAAGCCAAACCCGTTTTACTTTGAGCTTCAGTGGCATTAGCGGCGCTTCCTTAAAAATACCGCTCATTCTCAATCTATTGCGGCATTTTTGAAAAAGCGCCGCTATAGGTCGACCTATAGCAGCGTTTTTAGAAAAATGCCGCTAAAAGATGAGCTTTAGTGGCATTAGCGGCGCTTTGTTGAAAGTGCCGCAATAGATTGAGTATTAGCGGCACTTTGTTGAAAACGTCGCTAAAGATCTAAACTATTTTAAAGTTTATGGATTATAGTTTTAGGGGTTATGGGTTTAAGGGTTATGGTTTAGGGTTGATAGTTTAGGTTTTATAATTTAGGGTTTTAGAGATTGTAGTTAAGGATTTAGGGTTTAGATTTATTAGTATTTTTTAATTTATATGTTAAATAATCTCTTATATAGCTGTAAAAGAGATAATTTTAATTTTAATATATTAAAAATAGAACAAATTATTTATTGAAAAATAAATAAAAAAAAGTAACAGATTGATATGGATAGGTAACTATCTATTTTGGATAGGACCAAATTATAACAAATTAAATAAGGTCTTATTTTTATTTTGATTTCGATTTTATTTTGATCATACCTGAAACTGACTTTATAAACAATATAAATTAACTACACCATTCACTTAGCTATGGGAAAGTTTTTTAGTTACTTAATTATTAAAAGTTACTATTTTAAAGTTTTATATATTATGGGTTTATGGTTTTGGGGTTTAGAGTTTAGGAGTACATTAGGGGTCAGGGGTTAGTGGTTAAGTTTAAGAGTTAAGGGTTTAGTGTTTACGGTGTAAGGTGTAGGGTCTATGGTGTATGATTTAGGGTTTAATGTTTACAATTTAGTGGTTTAATGGTTTACTGTTTAGGGTTTAGAGTGTAGTGTTTATGGTTTAAGGGTTTAAGGTTTAGAATGTAGTGTGTAGGGTGTGTCATGTATGGTGTAGGGTTTAGGGTGTAGTTTTACAATTTAGTGTATTAGTGGGTTTAATGGGGTTTAGAGTGTACGGTTTAAGGTTTAGTATTTTTGGTTTAGGGATTTAGTGTCTAGGGTTTAGGGTCTAAGGTTTATAAGTTTAGATAGTTAAGGATTTAGGGTTTAGAGTTTAGGGTTTAAGGTTTAAGGTTTAGAGTCCATGCTTTAAGTTTAGGGGTTAGTGGTTAAGGGTTAGGATTAAGGGATATGGGTTTAGGGTTTATGGGTTAGGTGTTAGGTGTTAAGGGTTTATGGGTTAAGAGGATAGAGGTTAGGGGTTAACGGGACATGGGTTTAAGGGTTAAGAGGACAGAGGTTAATTAGGGGTTAACGGGACAGTGTGAAGGGTTTAGGGCAATAGGTTTCCCTTTTAGCTGTGCTTTGATTAAAAAAGCCGCAAATGTTAAATTATTTTGGGCAAAACGGTGTCATTTTTCTCTCTTGTTTTTTACCCACACGATAACACTTAAACTCTTTTCACGAATTTCTTCTCCCTAGTTCATTTACCCCATTTTCCTTACTCCTAAATCCTTAAAGTATTATCACTCGAAATCCCTAACGTAATAACCCATTTTCCCCAATTTGAAATCCCTAAAGTTCACCCTTCCTACTGGCCATTGATTTCCCATCTATAGAAAATCGGATAAGAAAGGCAAGGGTTTCAGAAGTTGGGTTTGGGGTTGAAGAAAACAGTTCAAGGTTTAGTATTAGGGTATTTACTGATATTTGTGTATTAGTTTTAGTTTATGTTATTGATTTAGCTATTTTTTGGTTGGCTTCTTTAATTTGTTATTATTTTTGTTATTGTTATAGAAAATCGGATAAGAAAGGCTCAGTGAGGCTGCAAGAATTAGGGTAAAATACCCAGATAGAATTCCATTACTGTTGGACGACGGTAAGCTTCGATTTTTTGTGTGGTTTGATTGGGTTCTATCAATTTGCATTTGCATTTGCATTTGTATATGAACTCTCCGTTCTATTGATTATTTTACTTTCTGTTCTATTGATTATTTTCTAAGTTTGCTCAAAGTGAAATCTCTCTTGCCTGTTCTATCAATTTTTTATTTGAAAAATAATCAATTTGTTATTTGTTATTTGAAGTCCGACATTTTGTTTTTGTGTATTCACAATTCCACATACTGCTTATTATTATAATATTTCATTCCTTGATTTTTTTTTTCAATTTGGTTTATATATATATGCATTAAACATTAAAATATTATATAATAATAGATATTTTACTATTAATTATTATTGTTTATCCCAATTGTTCAATTAAATTTGAGTTTATCTGGATTTTGTATTGGATTTGTTTCGAACTAGATTAGTCTTGTACTCAAATCATTATAAGCTCAGGCTTTGTTGGACTTAAATTTAATTAATCTCGAATTTTATTAAGCTCAAATTTTCTCGAATTTGAAAAAACCTAACTAATAAATAAGAACTAAGAGGAGTAAAATGTAGTCTTTTTCTTGCAATTTCCTTTTCCTGAATATTCATTGGCTGAATATATTGTTGGCTAAACTGTCTCCTTTGTATTCAAAGAACGGTCGGATTTTTTACCTTTCGATGATGACTTTTGATGTTTAGTGATGAACTTGCTGGTCCTTTCAGTAGGTTCTATTTTCTGCTCCTAAGATTAACACATTGGGTTGTATTCTTTGCAAGTACTCTTTTTCTCTTTCAATGTTGAATTATTTATAAATGGTTGTTTAGCAAACTTTTGGGGTTTTATTAATGATTTGGTTTTCTCCCTTTGTTCTTTTCATATTAATATTAATTACCCATTGTCGTCCAAAGGCCAGCCATTGTCTCACTTTTTGACTCCATACAGTCTATTTGTATTCTTATTGTATATTAAAAATAAGGTTTAACGCTAATTTTGGCGCTTTGAGCTATATTTAGTTTCTCATAACTATAATTTTGTTAATGGTTCATTCTAGTTTTTATAATAGCATTAAAAAAACTGGTTAACATGAAAGTTCATTCTAGTTTTTATAATGGCATTAAAAAAACTGGTTAGCACGTGGTATCGATAAAATGTGCAATGTGATACCTTTAGCCATTTAGAACATGACTCATTGTACTCAAGTGTATTGAATTTAATTTATTATTTTCGATTTTATGGAGTTTCATTTTTATTCTTCTTGTAGCTTCTCAAAAGTTTAATAGTTTTAATTTGACAGATCCACTTGAAGCACTGTTACAAGTTTGGCATTTAATCAGTTACTGCTTCCCGCTCCTCCTGCAACTATTGGTTCAACTGAACCTGCCATTTAGGGTGTTTCTGTCATTTTAATTTCTCTCATTGGATTTGTTAAAAATAGGAAAATAATTTTGGATTTGTTAAATATATTATTATGATCTCTTCGGATAATTATAGTTGTTCTAATCAAGCCAAACCTGTAGGACTTGCTTAAAACTTTGCAAGACAAACTGTTGATAAGCTGAGACGGTATAGCTCTTTCTTCGAATTGGTAAGGTGATTTCTTTTAATTTCAATCAATGGCTGATTTCTTTAAAACCTACCAATTTTGCTTTCTAAAAAAAAAGGTTACTTTTAATTAATTTTTATTTTTATTGTTCGATTTTCAAAACCAAAATGGCAACAGCATCAGCAACGAGAAAGACAATTTCTTAGATTTCTTGTTTCTCTTTAATCAACTGGAGATTTCAGCTCTCTCATCGTCCAATTTTACGATATTTCCCGCTAATCCCAAGGCTTCAAAGGCTATTCATATCGTCAAAGACAGCCGAGTTTATGACGTGGCATCATGATCAATGAACGTATGATGGATTATTAAGGCATCTTGCAGATTCTTTAGCATGGAAATCATTTGACAATAAATTTCCAAGCTTTACAAGTGATCCTCGGACTGTGAGGCTCGGGCTAGCATCTGACGGATTTAATCCTTTTAAAATCATGAGCACCTCGTACAGTACTTGGCCTGTAGTGTTTGTTCCTTATAATTTACCTCCATGGCTCTGCATGAAGCAATCTTCTTTGATCTTATCTTTGATTATCCTCGGAGAGAAAAGTCCCGGAAATGATATTTACATTTATCTGCAGCCACTTGTTGAAGAGTTAAAACAATTATCGGCGGTTGTTGAGACGTATGATGTATTGAGAAAGGAGAACTTTTACCTACGTGCTGCTTTGCTGTGGACAATTAATGATTTTCTGGCATATGCGAATTTATCTGGTTAGAGTACCAGAGGACGTTATGCTTGTCCTTGTTGTGCTGTGCAAACGTGTTCACAGTGGTTATATAATGGGAAGAAGTTCTGTTATATGGAGAATCATCGGTGGTTAGATGGAAATCATAGATATAGATTTCAGAGGGCTTTATTTGACGGTACTGAAGAGTTCAGAGAAGCTTCTGAGCAGACCATTGGATCTAAAATCTTATTCATGTTAAAAGATATGGATTTCAGTTACGGGAAGCTGAATCAACCATCCAACAGGCAAACAAATAGACGATCGAGGGATGAATCTGATGATGAATCTGATTTGGAGGATGGCCCTAATGAGGCGGACTTGTGGAAGAAAAGAAGTATTTTTTTTAGTTGACTTATTGGGAGCATCTCATATTACGCCACAATCTTGATGTGATGTATATTGAGAAGAATATCTGCGAGAACATCATCGGGACAATTTTCAACGTCGACGGTAAATCGAAAGATAATCTTCAGAGTTGACTTGATTTAGTTGACATGGGAATTTGACGTGATCTTTATCCCCAAGTACTTCCGAATGGAAAATATCGTTTGTCGCCTCCAAATTTTGCAATGTCGAAGGAAGAGAAAGAAATGTTCTGCACGGTGTTGAAGGATATAAAGGTCCCAGATGCGTATGCATCAAATATATCTCGATGTGTAAGTCTTAAAGATCAAAGACTGTATTCATTAAAATCACATGACTATCACATCTTAATGTAAGATCTACTTCCAATTGCTTTACAGTGCTGTATGTCAAAGAAGGTGACGTCCTGTATAATTGAACTATCCAATATAATGAAAGCAATTTGTGGCAAACTTCTAAATGTTGAAGAACTTGAAAAAGTACAAGATTGAGCCGCTTTGACATTATGCAATTTTGAGAAGATCTTTCCACCTTTCTTCTTCACTATTATGGTGCACCTGGTAATTCATCTCCCTCGTGAAGCAATAATTGGTGGACCGGTTTTCTATCGTTGGATAATCCTATAGAAAGGTGCTAATTTATTTCAAAGGTATTCATTCATTCACCTCTATACATGTAGTTACAACTTTTGATAATGTTGTATATCGTGTTTAGGTTCTTAAGTAAATGAAGTCTTATTGCCGTCATAAGCGTTATCCGAAAGGATCTATTACTGAAGGCTACTTGGCAGAGGAATGTATGACATTCTGTTCTAGATATTTAGAAGATGTTGAAACAAGATTGAATAGACCAAGTAGAAATGCTGGGCTCAATGATCCTAACTTGCCGAAACTTATTTATTTCAAAGTTATGGAGAACCAATCGGCAAAGTTGAAATTGCAGAATTAGATGACTGATCTTGGATACAAGCACATAGATATGTTCTTTTCCACCATGATGCAATTGAACCATTATGCAAGTAAGTTCTAAAACATGATAAATATGATAAATATTTATCTTTTTGATTTGTTTATGTTCTAACCAATTAAACCTGTTTTTAACATAGTGATTACAAACAAATATTGAGATCTTGTTCACGCTTACGAAGATTACCACATCAAGAGATTAATAAGTTATTCACTGAATCTTTTCATGAATGGTTAAGCCAAACGGTATGCAACTCAACCTTTTATTGCCAAATAATAATGTTTTGTCCTAACATTTATAATTATTACTTAATCATCTATCGATTCAATAGGTTTGGAGTGGGAACGCCGTTAGTGACGAAGTTAAATGGCTTTCCCAAGGTCCGAATTGATTAGTGAAAAGATATAGTGCCTTCATCATCAATGGATTCAGATTTCATACAAAATATCAGGAGAGATTGAGGAGAACCCAAAATTGTGGATTAGTTGTTAATTCTTCTATTACGAGTTATGCTAGTGCTAGGGACAGTAATCCTGTCGAGGGAAATGTGGAGTATTACAGACTTCTTACCGACATTATTGAATTGGATTACTATGGAAAATGGAAAGTTGACTTATTTCGAAGTGATTGGGTTGATGTGAATACTACTCGCGGTATTAAAAGCGATCAATTCGTGTTTACAATGGTGAATTTCTCTCGATTGATTCACACTGGAGAACAATTGATAGACGAGCTGTATGTATTTTCTTTCCAAGTGAAACAAGTTTTTTACTCCAAAAATCCAACTGATGAGGGTTGGTACGTTGTACTCCGAAATAGCCCTAGAGACTTGTTAGACATGGGCAATGGAAGTACAGATGATATCGTCGAAAGATCAAAAACTTTGCCTTTTCCAGAACAAAACTTAAATGAAAATATCCCTAGTACTAGTACACAATTTCAATGGGTTCGTCAGGATGTGGATGAAGATATTTACGAATTATAATGTAGTAAGAATTGACGATTTTTTAATTATATGTAATGTTATTATTTTAATCTTGCTCATGTTATATAATTTAACTATTTTATGTGTACTATTATTTTTCTAATTTATTACTAAAATTTCTACTGTTTTATGTGTATTGTAGGAAAAATGCGTAGATGAAAATTACGAGATTTAACTATTGTCCAGAATAATCCAAATTCAGAAGAAGGAAATAGTGAACAGCAAACAGTTGTTGGATCTTCAAGTGTGCCGGTGACACTTCACGAGACTGCAGAAGTTCAGAGTAATGTTTAGTTTGTTTTACATGCGTTTTCGCTTTTATTATTACTTTATTTTTTATTTTTAATATAATAATATTTTTTAGCTAAAAGTGCTGGGACACGCAGAGGTCGAGGTCGTACTCTACTTACAGATTTATACGACTTAGCTCCTATCGAGCGTGGCAAAGTACGTAGAAATAGTCATGGTCAACCTGTTGGATCTGAAGCTCGAGTTTTAGCATGCTATTTGGGCATTCTAGCACGAAACGCCAATATGTTGCCCATCAACTATGAATCATGGCATCACATGCCTGATAGCAACAAAAATCAAGCTCTCGACAATATTAAGGTAAGAAAACGTGAAAATAATTTATAATACTTTTAAGAGAGATTTACTTTAGAGGTTTCGGATGACTATATTAAGAAGACCTTGGGTAAAAAATGGAGAGACAATAAAAGTGCTTTAAGAAAACAATATTTTAAGAAAGACATAAGCCTCGAAGAAAAATTGCGAAATGTCCCGCCGGGAATGCTGAGGTACCAGTGGGAAGATACGGTTAGATTTTGGAATTCAAAAAAAGGAGAGGTATTACGTACTTTCAAACTCTTCTAAGTTGTTCGGTTTATAGTATTTACTATATACGTAATGATAATTTCATTATGTAGGACCGTGAGCGAGTTGGAACAAGTAGCAGATAGAAACAAAAATTCACGCACACGGCAGGGTCGAGAAGTTTTGCTCGCGTAGCTGAGGTTGAGGTATTATAAGTTTATTAATTCTATCAAATATTAATGACTTTCTACTATTAAATAATATTTTTATTACTATATTGTAGGAAGTCTTATCTGGTCAAAAAGTTGGACTTCTTTAGCTTTTTGACATTACACATAGGAAGAAAGATGGATCTCCAATGACATCCGAAGCTGGAGAAATTATGGTATATTTACTTAATAAAATTTGATTTATTATAAATTATGTTACATTCTTTTTTAAATAATGTTATGTTATGTTGTATTCTTTTTTATTATATATTTTGTTTCTAACTCTTTGATTGATTTATTAGGAGAGACTAAAGGAGAAGAAGGCAGAGTATGAAGCGGTTGCTTCAACTAATAGTTCTATTAATCATGAGGACATTGATAACATAATTATTATTGAAGTTTTAGGTCCTGAAAAGGTATGGTCGGGTTTGATTTCAAGGATCTGGTGTTACCCCGACCCAATATTTTGGATCCAGCTCCCAGCAATACATGCCTTCCGGAAGTCAAACTCAAGCTGAAGTTCAGAGGTTAAAAGATCAAATAGCTCAGATGCAAGCGAGCACAGTTGAGCAAATTGCTGAGGTTCAAAGAAAACATGAAGAACTCCAGCAACAACTTATAGCGGATGCAGTAGAGAGGGAGGCAGCGATAGCAGCGAGAGAGGCAGAGCAGAGTAGAAAGTATGATGAGCTGCAGCTACAGCTTCAGCAAATGATGAAGATGTTACAGCAGCCGCAGCAGCTGCCATATTAGATATTTCTTTTCCCATTGTAATGATATTTTTAACATTTTCACATTTAATATTATTGTAAGAATATACTCAGTTATACTTTATTTATTAATGTACATCATATATCTTTCATTGAATTTGAAGTATTATTTAGGTTTAATGTTATTGGTTGGATTTGTATGCCATATTTGCTGTTATTGGTTGAATTTTTAATGCAGGAAGGGTTGGATACCAGTGAAAAAGGTAGTATTTTGAATCTGTAACAATTAGCGGCGTTTGCCAGAAAAACGTCGCTAAAACTCAATACATTTAGCGGCATTTGTGGGAAAAACGCCGCTAAAACTCAATACTTTTAGCGGCGTTTGTGGGAAAAATGCCGCTAAACTCAATACTTTTAGCGGCGTTTGTGGGAAAAACACCGCTAAAACTCAATACTTTTAGTGGCGATTGTGAGAAAAACGCTGCTAAAACTCAATACGTTTAGCGGCGTTTGTGGGGAAAATGCCGCTAAAACTTAATACTTTTAGCGGCGTTTGTGGGAAAAATCCCGCTAAAACACAATACTTTTAGCGGCGTTTGTGGGTAAAACACCGCTAAAAGTCATGACTTGTAGCTGTAACACCCGAAACCCAGCTCAGACGTTACGACCAAGTCTGGTGTGTCACATTACGTACAACTAACCATGTTACCTAGTTACTAATATTAGGGTGAGCTTTGGGAAACCGGTAGTGAAGTTTTAAGAGAAATTCCCGGTTAATTGGTGAACGTCCTATTCATTTCTAGTTATTAAGAGAATCATGTTAAAACTTAACGTTGTTACTCGTTGGAAACGTGTGATTGATTCTGAAAATGTTTGAATACATTTTAAGAAAACTCGCGTAGCTTTGTTCATAGCATTAGAGGTAAACTATGAATAAAAAGTTGAAAACCCAAAATAATTAAAGCGGCCCTATTTCAACCCAAAACCATAATGGAAATAAATTTAAAACAAATAGAAATAAAATCAAAATAAAATAAAACTTAATTAATAAATTTCGACTTGAGAAGAAAAGAAGAAGAAAATGAATGGAAGAAGGGAGAAAAGAAGATTGGCTAAGGCAAATCAGCACAAATGGAGAATTTGCTTGAGTTTTCGGCTTTTTGGTACACTAAGGGGAGAATAGAACAAAAGTAGAAAAACCTAAATGGCAAAACCCTAATTCAGCAAGACAGAAAAAGAAATTAGAACTAACCCTAAAGGCTATTCAAACAACCAGCATAACCTCCCCTTATTTGCCAAAATTGCAATCCTTAAAGCCCTAGCCGAATTCCTCTATCCACATGACCAAAAATTAAAAGTATCATCTGCTTACCTTGAAACTAGAACCTTGGCCCTAGCGCTTAGTCCACACGCCACTTTTTTTAGGAGCTTAGTGGCGCCACATTGCCACTTTACCAAGAGCCTCTTTGTGTCCCATTTCACTAACTTTTTCTTAAAGGCCCACTTAACCAAGTCCCCTTCACTTTAAATCCAAAGTTGATATTTCTGTCGGGTTTTAACTTAGGCTTGGGCCTTCTAAAGGCCCACTAACACACTTAAACACAATTTCAATATTCAAAACACCACAATTCCAAGATTTCACCAAAATCACAAAAATCCCGAAAAAAACTCGAAAATCAGGGCATTACAACTCTACCCCCTTAAAGAAATTTCAGCTTTGAAATTTACCTGATCCAAATAGTTTAGGAAATTGTCGACACATTGCCTCTTCGGGCTCCCAAGTAGCCTCTTCTCTACCATGGTTGCACCAAAGTACTTTCACCAACGGAACTGACTTCCTTCTCAGCACTTGATCTCGCGATCTAGTATTTGCACAGGCTCATCCTCAAAGGTCAAATCGGTTTTTACCTCAATCTCCTCCGCTGGTACAACATATGATGGATCCGATTGATACCGTCTTAGCATGGAAACATGAAAGACGTCATGGATATGATCCAACTCCAATGGCAACTCCAACTAATATGCTACCGACCCTATCCGTTTAAGAACCCGATAAGGCCCAATAAACCGCGGACTCAACTTGCCCTTCTTACCAAATCTCAAGATCTTCTTCCAAGGTGAACTTTTAGAAATACCATATCCCTAACAGAGAACTCGATTTCCTTACGCTTCAGATCATCATATGACTTTTGCCTATCAGATGCCTCCTTTAACCGATCTTTGATCAACTTAACCTTAGTCTCAGTATCTGCCACTAACTCTGGTCCAAGAACCTGTCATTCTCCCAATTCTGTCCAACATGTAGGCGTACGACACCTTCGCCCATAAAGTGCCTCATATGGAGCCATTTGAATACTTGCCTGATAGCTGTTGTTGTACGCAAACTCCGCCAATGGTAAGTAGTCCTCCCAACTACCTTGAAAATCAATGACACAACCCCTTAACATATCCTCTAGAACCTGAATAACCCTTTCTGACTGCCCATCCGTCTAAGGGTGAAAAGCAGTGCTGAAGTCCAATCGCGTACCTAACGCCTCATGCAACTTTTGCCAGAATCGAGATGTAAACCTAGGGTCCTGATCAGAAATAATCGAAATTGACACCCCATGCAGTCGTACTATCTTCGCCACATACAGCTTGGCCAACTTCTGCAGTGAGTAATCAGTTTGGATAGGTATGAAATGGGCAGATTTCGTTAACCTATCCATAATCACTCACACAGAATCTTTCTTGGAGGGTGTCAAAGGTAGCCCACTTACAAAATCCATGGTTACTCTCTCCCACTTCCAAAAGTGGAATCTTTACTGGCTGCAACAGTCCAGAAGGCAGTTGGTGCTCAGCCTTAACTTGTTGGCCCGTCAGACATTTCCCCACAAATTCAGTCACCTCTCACTTAAGTCCAGGCCACCAATACACCTCTTATAAGTCTTGATACAGCTTGTTCTCTCCAGGATGCATGGCAAAAGGTCCACCGTGAGCCTCTTTCAGAATCGACTATCTCATTTCAGAGTCTTTCGAAATACGTAGAGAACTCCATCAGTATTCAGCCCAAAATCTGAATTTTCATCATTCTCAGCTTGTTGAAATCGAGGAACCAACGACTCATCCTTTAACTGCTTCTCTTTAATCTGTTCAGTCCAAGTTGGTCTTACTTGCAATTCCGCTAACAGACACCCATTGTCATATAGATTCAAATGAGCAAACATAGCTCCCAACTCAGCAACAACCTTTCAACTTAGTGCCTTAGCCACCACATTCGCCTTGCTTGGGTGGTACCCAATCAAACAGTTGTAATGCTTAAGCAATTCTATCCATCTTCGTTGCCTAAGATTCAACTCCTTCTGAGTTAACAGATACTTGAGACTTTTATGGTCTGTGTATATAATACACTTTTCCCCATATAGATAGTGTCTCTAGATTTTCAATGCGAAGATCACTGCTGCCAACTCTAGATCATGAGTAGGGCAATTCGCTTCGTAAGGCTTAAGCTGTCGCGAAGCATAAGCGACCACTTTACCCTCTTGCATCAGTACACAGCCTAATCCCACGTGCGAAGCATCGTTGTACATAGTGAAATCCTTCCCAGACTCTGGTTGTATCAACACTGGTGCCTCAGTTAATACCTTTTTCAACTTGTCAAAAGCCTCTTGTTGTTTCTCAATCTATACAAACGCTACTCCCTTCCTCAGCAATTTCATCAACGGTGTAGCAATCAGGGAGAATCCTTCTACAAGCGTTTTGTAGTAGCTTGCCAGACGCAGAAAACTCTAAATTTTTGATACCTTCCTCAGTGGCTTCCATTCCAGAACTGCCTCAATTTTTCGAGGGTCTACCCTAATCCCCTCAGTAGAAACCACGTGACCAGAAAAGTCACCTCTCGAAAGCCAAAATTCACACTTACTGAATTTTGTATAGAGTTGATTCTCTCTCACCACTTGTAGCATTATACGGAGATGCTCATCATGCTTCTCCTCAGTTTTTGAATATACCAGAATATCGTCGATAAAGACGACTACAAATCGGTCCAAGTATGGTTGGAACACTCAATTCATCAGATCCATGAAAGCTGCAGGTGCATTCATCAGTCCAAATGGCACAACTAGAAACTCGTAATGATCATACCGAGTTCTGAATGCTGTCTTATGAATATCCACTTCCTTTACCCTTAACTGATGGTATCCGATCGTAGATCGATCTTGGAAAACACTAAAGCTCCTCTAAACTGGTCAAACAGATCGTCGATTCTTGGCAGAGGATACTTGTTCTTTATCTTTAGTTTGTTCAACTGGCGATAATCGATGTACATACGCATCGTCCCATCCTTCTTTTTCACGAACAGTACTGGTGCTCCCCACGGAGACACACTTGGTCTTATGAAACCTCTATCCAACAACTCTTGGATTTGTGCCTTCAGTTCCACTAACTCCTTCGGTGCCATCCTATAGGGCGCGATGGACACTGGAGCCGTTCCAGGCAACAAGTCGATTCTAAACTCGACTTCTCGATTTGGAGGTAATCCAGGAAGTTCCTCTGGAAAACATCTTGGAATTCTTTAACAGTTTTAACCGTCTCTACACTCAAGTCCTCAGTCTCAGTCTGACTTACAAAAGCCAAGTACACCTCACAACCTTTTCGAATTAGCTTCTCAGCTCTCAAGGCCGTAACCACATTGGACAAGTAGTCCCTTCACTCCCCAATAACCATTACCTCCTCATCCTCGGTAGTCCTTAACACCATTCTCTTAACCGCACAATCCAGAGTCGCCTTATGCTTAGTCAACCAATCCATACCCAAGATCAGATTGAACTCTCCGAATGGTAGCTCCATTAAGTCTCTAGTAAATATTCTACCTTGAGTCTCTAAAGGCACCTCCTTATAGAGTTTATCTACCCTAACCGAGTGACCCAGTAGACTTATCACAGTTACCCCACTCACAGTTTCCTCCGAGTGCACACCTAACGACCCAGAAATGTCACATGCAACATATGAATGAGTTGACCCCACATCTATAAGAGCAGTGTATGGCATGCTAGAGATCAAAAACGTACCAGTTATAACGTCAGGTGCATCACCCTCCTCTCGGTGATGAGTAGCATAAACCAATGCTGGCTGGCGAGCCTCAGCATTACCAGCACCCCTGCCAGGTGCTCCACGTCCACGTCCATTTCCATTGCCACCTCTACCTTGTCCATGGCCCCTCGGCGGTAGCGGTCCACTTAGCATAGGTTGAGAAACCCTCTGTTCTGCCACTTGAGTCTGAGCTGGTCTCCGCGGATAGTCCTTGATCCTATGTTCTTTGGACCCACAACAGAGACATGCCTTAGTACGCTTCCAGCATTCTCTTAGATGCACTCTAACACAATCCCCGAAAGGCTACAGTCTAACCGTATTTACTGGAACTGCTCAAACCGGTTCCTCTACTCTCGCCCTCTTGACATTTCAATTTGCACTCCAGATGGTCCAGTATCTCTCCTAAAGCGGTTCTGATCCTTATCATGGTTCTGTCGTTCAGTTCGCTTTACCTCCTTGGCTATCTTAGCCTTCTCCACTAATGTAGTAAAATTGCACTCCCGCTGTGGAGCAATCAACACCCTTAGCTCATCCTTAAGGCCATCCTCGAAACGAACACTATGCTCGTACTTAGTAGAAACTATCCCACTGGCATACCGGCTCAACCTTAGAAATTGATATGCCTCTTTTCACAGCAGAGACACTGCACCTTTCAGCTTTTGCTCCACCGAGCAATCCAAGTCGTCCATAATCCGTTCCGTAGCTTCCAGCCAATACTCAGCTACATTTGGGGCTACTCCAGATATGCCCCTGAAAACCTCTACTCCGTTACCCCGAAGTCGCTCAAAGATGGATCCTCTATTCACTGGCCCAACATTAGCTCCAGCAACCCTTTCCAGTACTCTTAACATTGCCTATGACAAGGCATCATCCCCTGCGGCCTGATCATACGGCCTATTTTCGGCCACAGGTGGCGGTTGTGCCCCCTTAGCTGGCAAGTGTTCTGAAGATGAAGACCCAGCTTGAACACTGCCTCAGCCACGTCCACGACCTCGTCCACGAGCAGCCCTCGTACTCATAGCATCTTATCTGATTATGAATTTTATGGCAGTAGTTTAATATTTCAATTGTTTATTACAGAATGTCTTATGTACAAATAGAGTCTCAGAGTGGGTTTCGCGATTTCGTAGCCTAGCTACCATCTCAGTTTTCTAGGGTTTTTAGTTTCCCTACAGTCTCAGTCTTATAGTTTTCAGTACTACTCTATCTACAGTTTCATAATAGAGTTTTAGTTCTATCTACAATGATGTCTCGATACAGTACAGTATAAGAAATAGAAATACTTACAGACTTGGTGCTAGGGATTTAGTGTGCCACCTCTTCAGTTATTAGATTTCAGAACCCGAAAAAACTTAAACCTTTCTAAATCAGACCTTAAAACATGTATATTTGAAGAAAATGAGTTTGAAAAGGGTTTCCTAAATTTCCCAAAAATTGATTTCCAAAAATACCCTTCTTTAAATTTTAAAATTTTTGAAAACTTTTTAGACCTAATCCACAGTTGAGTTGTTGCAACTTGGCTTTGATACCACTAAATGTAACACCCCAAACCCAGCCCAGATGTTACGACCAAGTCTGGTGTGTCACATTACCTACAACTAACCATGTTACCTAGTTACTAATATTAAGGTGAGCTTTGGGAAACTGGTAGTGAAGTTTTAAGAGAAATTCCCGATTAATTGGTGAACGTCCTATTCATTTCTAGTTATTAAGAGAATCATGTTAAAACTTAACGTTGTTACTTGTTTGAAAGGTGTGATTGATTTTGAAAATGTTTGAATACATTTTAAGAAAACTCGTGCAGCTTTGTTCATAGTATTAGAGGTAAAGTATGAATAAAAAGTTGAAAACCCAAAATAATTAAAGTGGCCTTATTACAACCCAAAACCATAATGGAAATAAATTTAAAACAAATAGAAATAAAATCAAAATAAAATAAAACTTAATTAATTAATTGCAGTCCATGTAGCCACTCTAAATCCCTCACAGCTCCAAGTCCACCAGTCTAGGGCTCACCTGCATGGATGGAAGGAAAAGGGGGTGAGTTTGGAAACTCAGTGTCCAAAGAAACCCATCTAGAGCCCAAATTAGCTCAAGCCCACTGGGCCTAGGCCCTATCTAGTCTCAGTAATAATTGGGCCGAAGCCCTATTCAGATACAGTAATAACGGGTCGAAGCCCTATTTAGATAACAGTACGGCCCATGGGCCCATATCAGTAACAAAATAGAAATGAATGCAAGCCCAACCCAACCTAGTTCCAACCGCTACACTCCACCCATACCAGCCCTGCACTCCATGTGGGGAATAACTCAACCCACCCAGCCCTACACTCCATAGTTGCAGCATAGCTGCTCAGATAACAGTAAAATAGGGCAAAGCCTCCAGTACGTGGTCAAGCCACTTTCAGTACTTCATCCATCAATAACCCAGTCCCATGCAATAGTTAATCATGTAGTGAACAGAAACAGTAAAACATGCATCTCAGTCAGATTTAGCCCTAAGGGTATAACAGCCATTTTGCACCTAGAGGTAAAATAGTAATTTTTCACCCTTAAGGGGTATTTCAGTAATTATTCCAATTTTAGGGTTTTATGCATATTTTAGTTATTAACAGTCTCATTTTCATTTTAGTAACTTATCTAGCCCATTTTAACAGTTCTTAGTTATTAGGCCCTAAAATCCGTAATGGGCCCTACAGTGTCTAATAGCTACTTTAGCCCATTAGTCCAAATTTTATGATCGGTTCACCAGTTTTAACAGTTTTTGACCTACAGTCTACCAGAACACGCTTATCGCCTATTTTTACCCATATGGGCTCTAAGCCCATTGAGCTCGAATTTCAGCCCATCGAGGCCCAACTTACCGAAGTGCACGAAATCACGCACTCATCCATCTTTACCTATTTCAGTTACAGATCTACCACTTCCAACCAACCCACGAGTGCTTGCACGATCGTAAGTCCACGAAATGCCAGAATTTTAGCTTTTCGACTTTTCAGTTTTTGTCGATTTGAACTATAAGAGGGTGTTCGATACACACCTGATTTGTGATGAATGCTACCATGATCTCCGACAGAGTGTCCTACAATCAGTCACTTAACGTAGCAGATTCGAAATCCAATAATAACCAATAAAATCTTACTTACCATAATCGGCCATCATCACCTAAGGCCCTTGAGATTTTACCTTTGCCAAAATTAGTGACTAGATCTAGATCTAGTCGTTCCACTTGTCCAAGCCCTCAATCAGTAGCCTCTAGATCACACTAACACCAAAATAAATCGATTGTTAAAACCCTTAGAGCCTCAAGCCCCAAATCGACAACCTCACTATGCCCCTAGGGATTTTGGCTTTTCTAAATCCCGAAATAAAGAATAGAATCAAAGATGTCGAGTACTTACCACAGGTTCTGTAACACCCCTAGCCCAAATCCGTCGCCGGAATAGGGTCACGAGGTATTACCTATCAGAACACAACTTCTGGACATTCATGGATACATATAAAAATAATTATTTTATTCACATAAATCATTATCAAGTGACCAAATATAAACATAGAAATAATACAACTCATAACTTAACATTCAACATCAAATATACATGCAACCTTATTATAAACCTTGACTAGTCAAGCTTACTTATAAGTTAATGCACGTAAATAACCTAGAATGTCATATAACAAATACTTATCAGTTAAAGTACAATTAATAAACCACTTACCAAACTAGCAACAAATCATCTTATTTGATAAATACATATATTACTATTCATATAGTCATTTTTAGACCTTAGCCGAATACAAGTGTGCTTAAACTATTTAATTCATTCGATAACTATTTCACAACTAAACTAAATTTTTAGTTTACAAATGTGTTTTGCATGTAATTTATTCAATGAATCACAAATTCATAATCAACCATTTGGCAATTATAAATTAACACTTATATTAATCAAAATTTTATGTTAAGAGCCGAATATCTACATCCATGGTTCCCAAAACGTCTCACGCATACAATATGCATTTTAATAAGGTCTACATTATGAACAAGACTTGGTTAAAAATCAATCAAACATTTTCCATACCAGAAGCTAACATAACAATATTTATTATATCTCCCAATAGGCAACCACAAGTCATTTACTTTTATTCAATCACAACAAGCAAAATTTACATCTATATATATATATATATATATATCAACCACATCACTAAGTCAACCATGGAACCATACTTAGCAAAATGAACAAGCCATTTTCGCATGGCTTAAATACATACATTTTCAAAATAAAACTTGTTTTCAAAAGAGTCAAGCCTATAAATGCCAACATTCAAAATATAATCTTCTAAAAGTACCAAAATAGTGACGATAATGTGCATGACTTCGAAATTGATCCCCGAGCTCGTAACGTTCAACCAAGATATATAAAACAGAATAACAGAAGCACTTGAACTAAGCTAATTAGCTTAGTAAGTATTAAGTAATTAAACAACTCCATTAATTAATCAAATCATTTCATATAAATCAAATAATATCATTAAATATACTTTAACTCAAATAATTTATCTTCGCCGAATATTCAAGGTCAATCATCTCATCACATGTATCCTAATGTTTACATTAACAAAACCTCTCATATGACCGAATATACACATTCAATATAATCTCACATATAACTTCACATTTAACCATATATATATACAATTCAATATAAGCTTACATCCAACCGATTATACAAGTTCCATTTATCATGTATATTTACCTATGCCATAATTGGCTGAACATTATACCATATATTCATTTATTCATTACCTAGTTTCATGAGGCACAAACTTTTTCGATCACATTCGGACACATAACCATCATTCAAATATATTTTACATACCTTAAATCTCATGATAAAACACAGATGTACCTTATTACGAGCTAACAATATTGTAGCTCATATTTAGCTTTTCCATTCGTTTTAACTTATGTAATAACACATCAATCTAGAGTCTCAAAATAACACCTCGGCATATTGCTCGCCAAGTACCAAATTGATTTGAATACAACAGCACAATGCCTGCTGGGCTTATAGCCCGAATTTCATCACCGACACAAGGCCTGCTAGACTTTAAGTCTGATACCAATTCACTGGCATTACGCTTGCTAGGCTCGAAGCCCGAAATGATCACCAGCTTTGAAGCTTGCTAGGCCCAAGGCCCGAACACAATATATAAATCACAAATCAAACTTTCGCTCACATTTAAACATCTTCTTTCAAATTCCCATATAGTACAAACACATAGTAAGAGCTTAATACCATTCGGCCTTAACACATATTAACATCTCATTTCAAAAATTTATACATACTATTTGACTATATAAAATATCATTTATATTTTTATTCACCATCACATTCGGCCTTGTACACATATATATGAAAAAGGCAAATTTTCCATAATGTACCATGTTAATAGACAATTATAATATATGTTTAATCACTTAAAACTTACCTCGGATGTTGTTGACGATTACAAAACGGCTATTTGATTATTTTCGCCTTCCCCCTATCCGAAATCGATTCCTTTTGTTCTTGAGCTAAATTAAACAAATCAGCTTATTTTAATCATTTATCCAATTTATTTTCTTTCGAACATGTCACATATGCGAAATTTAACATAGTTCCATATATTATACATATAGATAATTAAATCCCAATTTCATGAAATATTTAGCAACAAGAACTTATGCAAGACATACTTAGGCCGAATTTGCTTCATTCACCAATATGCTCATCTATACTTAAACTAACAAATTCGGCTCCTCTCAAATCAATTGTTCAAGAATTAAAATTAACAAAGACAGTTTTCATTCAAAGCAAAAAAAAATAATTTCTTATCTAATAACACCCATACGGCAAACACTCTTAATTAAACACTCATACACATACGGCAAACTTCAATTTCTATCCATCTCAATTGCATTCAACTAACTATTTCTTAATATTAAGCTCCTTTGACAATGGTATAGACAAAGTCAACATCTAAGCATCATTTTATAACATCTATCAAAATTTCACAACCTATAACAAGTTGCCGAATGCACATATACTCATTAATTCAAAAACTTAAACCATGGGCTAACTAAGCCATGTATTAACCAATCTAAATTCATGAACATCTTGCCAAAATTTACTCAAACATACCTTTGATTCAAGCTACCTCCATGGCCGAAAGTTCTTGGATTTTTTTTTCTTTTTACTTAGTGTTTCGGCAAAAACAAGGGAGAATAAGACAACAATTTTCATGATTATTAATTAATTCACATATTAGGTATTAGATTACCATTTTAGCCTTGCTAAATTTATTCCTTTCCCACTATCCATAGCCGAATATGTCCATCCAAAATTTCTTGGTCAAATTGCATCTTAAATCCCTCATGCTAAAAGAACATCTATAATTTAATACTCACACATATATCATTTAATTTTTCTTTTATGCAACTGAGCCCTTAATTAATAATTCAACATCCAAATAACCAAATTAAAACATGAAACTTTCACATATGATAATTTGCATATAATAAACACAGAAAATAATATTTAAAAATTTTTTTGATTCGGTTTCGTGGTCCCGAAACCACTTTTCCGATTAGGGCCAAAATAGGGCTGTCACAGGTTCTCTCAACCAAAACGATTCCACTTTCATTTCTACTCAGATCTGATGTAGATCTAGCCCCTAAACACTAGCAGAGAATGAGTCTTAGAGATCTAAGGATTCGGCTACTAAGTCCCTATGAATATGGTGATTTCGGCTTTTGATATGATGAAGAAGAAGATGATTCAAGGTTATGGATTTGAAGTGGTTGTGTCGACAGAAGTTAGGGGTTTTGAGGATATGAAAGTCGACCAAAAGAGAAGGAGAAAATAAGAGGATTCAGCTATAGACAAATCGGCACAAGAGCAACCTTTCGGGATTTCGGCTTTTATGAATATTCGACTATAGAGGATTAGAAGAGAATGAGAATGAAAAGAAAAGAGAATGAAAGAAGAGATGGGTAGAGTGAAGAGGATATTTCGACTTGAGAAGAAAGGAAGAAGAAAAAGAATGGAAGAAGGGAGAAAAGAAGATTGGCTGAGGCAAATCGGCACAAATGGAGAATTTGCTTGAGTTTTCGGCTTTGTGGTACACTAAGGGAAGAATAGAAAAAAAGTAAAAAACCTTAAGTGGCAAAATCCTAATTCGGCAAGACAGAAAAAGAAATTAGAACTTACCCTAAAGGCTATTCAAACAAACGGCACAACCTCCCCTTATTTGCCAAAATTGCAACCCCTAAAGCCCTAGTCGAATGCCCCTATCCACATGACCAAAAATTAAAAGTATCATCTGCTTACCTTGCAACTAGAACCTTGGCCCTAGAACTCAGTCACATGCCACTTTTTTTAGGAGATTAGTGGCGCCACATTGCCACTTTACCAAAAGCCTCTTTGTGTCTCATTTCACTAACTTTTTCTTAAAGGCCCACTTAACCAAGTCCCCTTCACTTTAAATTTAAGGTTGATATTTCTGTCGGGGTTTAACTTAGGCGTGGGCATTCTAAAGGGCCACCAACACACTTAAATACAATTTCAATAACCAAAACACCACAATTTCAAGATTTCACCAAAATCACAAAAATCTAAAAAAAAAACCCGAAAATCAGGGCGTTACAGTAACGGCATTTTTTCACATAAACGCCGCAAAAATTTGCGGCGTTACTTTTAGCGGCATTTTTTGCAGCGCTTATAAACACCACTAAAGGCCAAAAAATACCGTTAAAAGTCTGTTTTGCTATAGATTGTTTATATAAATAAATTTGGTAAAATATATACACTTAATATTTTATAAATCAAATTCGTATATTAATTATATTTATGTTATCTATTTGTGTACAACAATTTTGTACATATAATGTGTTTAATGTTTAACTATCAAACTAAATTAATTCAACAATTAATTTAATTCATGTGATAACTAAAGACAATATCAAATGTATTTGGATTCTGTTCGTTTCAACTATAGGGTGTGACCCTGTAGGTTCTTGTAACGTTGGTAGTAATACTAGAACGTTTCTAACATTACAAAGAATGAGTGGCATCTAGCAATGCATCATTGCCACCTAAGTTAGAAGAAGTCGTGATTTGACATAACCTTTCTGTGATAATCTTTTCATATATTATATCATTTTATCCTTAATATCTAGATTGGACACAAGTCATGGAATAGTCACACTTGTATAGTCTAATCTTGTATTTCTTAATTTTCTAAACAGACTACAGGAAACAAATAAGTGTGGTCTCTCATATCAACTTATTTAAGCATGACCATCAATGTAACACCCCAAATTTTAGGGTTAGAAGTTTAGAGCTTTGTGATAGGGTTAGTGGCTAGATGGTACATTTGAGTTTCATTTTGCATTTTGATGTTAGAATAGGCCTGCTACTCTAGTAGTTGGGGGAGTGTTAGTGTACCTTTAGGTTCTTTGTTCGATTAGTGTACCTTTAGGTTCTTTATTTGAACCCTCATAGGTGTATTTAGGGAATTACTTTTAGTGAGGTTTTATTTTGTTTTTCAAAAGTCAGATATTTACTTTTAATTGTTATTTTGTTTTCATTTTAAAAAACTAGAAAATCTTCACATTGGCTTTTCCCAAAAATCTCTCTAAATGCTTTTTTTATTCTTCTCTCCCTCTCTTCTCACGTTAGTTTTTCTTTTCTTTTCTTAAGTTTTCATGCTTCATTGTTTTGTTCTTGCACCACATTCATCTTCAATCATTGTGGTTCATCGGTGGAGTTAGGTATTTATCTCGCAAATCAGGTGTGGGTTCGAAACTCTTCTTTTTCATTATTGAAATTCGGAATTGATTCTGTGAAACTCGACATATCTAGTGTGTTTCAAAAACTATGCGAATTTGATAGCATAATGTTGGTACTTTGGGGAAATCAAAAAATTCGGGGGTGGTTTGTGTGTGTTTGAAAACTCTATAATTTTGATATTGAAGTGTCAATAAGATTCTATAAAATTTGACAGTTACTGTGTGTTTTACAATTGTTTAAAATTGGCTTTTGATCACACAATTTTAAGTATACAATTGTTTCGACATCAATTCACGATTTTCAATTATTTTTAGGGTGGTTTCGTTATTGTAGTGCAAGATATCTGATTCTAAACCCGGTTAGCTGGGTGTGTGCATGTTTGTTTCTGTCTGACTGTTTATCGATGTGTTCATTATTTTTGTGAGGTTGTAAGCATACATGCACTTGCATAAAGTAATTTTTGGGTTGGTTGTAAAGAGAAGGAAGACTGATTATGATTTGATTTGGCAGTTTAACTGCAAACTTATCGGTACAATGGTTTATTGTATTGAATCGTATGTACGTCAGCTTTGCTACGTACTATTATCTAATCTGGCAGTTTAAGCTACAACATGTCTATACAACGATTTACCACAATGCACTGTACTGCATATACACCAGCCTTACTGCGTATTATTATCTGAGTGGCTTAGTCTACATTCATGGTGTACAGGGTTGGATGGGCCTTTCGAGGTCCTATGTGGTGTGTTTGGTTGGATGAGCTTAAACAACTCTTTTGGGGTGTGATCGGGGGACAGAGAGGTGTTTTGGCTAGATGGGTGGGTTTTTCATACTTGGCTGAATTCATATGCATCTGGATGTGAGCTACTTGTTTGTAATCTTTCTATTTGTTATAACATTTATGACTAATTCTATGCAATTTAAGGTGTGAGCGTAGTGACATTTTGGATTGTAATGAAAAGTATTATTGTATGAACCTATTGACGGGTTTATCTGTTGAGGGTTCTGTGTGTGATTTGGTGTGCTTTGACTGTTACGTTTGTTTGGGACGTTGGTTCCTAGTTTGCTTTCTATTTCTGTGTATCTCTATAAGTAGTTTTCATTATCAAACTACTGTTTGGTTTCTGATATGTAATTCCATTGTTAGATACGTTTTGAACTCACACTGAGCTCATATAGCTCACTCTATAGTGTTTCCTCTTGCAGGTACGTTCCCGAACTCTAATGCTAGACTTGGTATGCGAAGGTTTCGGATAATCATGGTTAAAAACTAGCTTTAATAGTATTTTTTTAATAATTTCTGAGTTTATAATTAAACACTTTGAATTGTAAGTACTGTTTTGAAAACTATGGTACGAAATTTTGTGTTTTATGCACGTAAGTGTCATTGGGACTGAATCTTCTTTTGAAATATCAGGATTTTATAACTAAGAATTTTACGTAACTTAAATACTGCAAAATTTTTCGATTTGTTAAACTAAAATTTTTCTACGATCACTTTGGTGACCAATGTGACCTCTGAAATTTGACTAAAACTTATAGGCTGGTGTTGGGGTGTTACATTTAGTGGTATCAGAGCCAGGTTTACAAAAGCTCGACCTATGTTTTTACGTAACGTTATGCAGTGTGTTCATTTTAAAGAATATTTTTTATGGGCAACTATACCATAGTGTTTTGAAATGACTTGTGATTGGAAATACTTTCTGCAAAAAAAAAAAGAGATGTCCTAGACTCTGATGCCGGTCTGAGCTAAACTTAGGGAATTGCAAAATTAGTTCGGTAAGCTTGGAACTGTAATATATAGACATTTATGCTTGTATGTGATTTTGGAAATTGTAGATTCTTAAAGCTTAAGTACAAGATCGATATGGATTCTGAAGGTAAGCGAGATCACGGGGAGTTTTCTACTTCTCTGAGACATGTGTCTATTCAAGAGTCCGAGGTTAATACGATATTGCCAAGTTCGGGTGGCGATAACCTAGAGCTTGGTACGGAGGCATTAACTCGGGTAGTAAAAGAAGTGCTAGAGAAAGTGTTTGAGGCTAGGCTAGGGAGGACTAGAGAAATGCTTCAAGTTAGGTACATAGATTATGGGAAGAAAAGAGGTCGCAGTCCTCTGAGGTTGGAGCCTCAGTCTGCAAAGTGTGTTAGAACGCATTTGAGTCGCAACAAAGGTTTTGCAGAGGGTGCCAGTAGTGGTACTAGCGCTCCATTTTGTGAGCACTGTAAGAAGCGTCATCTGGGCAATTGCTGGAAACATGCGGGAGCATGTTTTCGATGTAGGTCCACAAAACATCAAATCCGGGAGCGTTGACAAGTATAGTTTTGAATTTTTTGATGTTTTGATTAAAGCATTGTAATTGTGTGTGATAGGACAAATGTGTATCTGCTTTAATGGTTAAGTGTTTTGGGTGTGTGTATGAGATCTTAAGTTGAAGTCTAGAGTGCTAGCGTTTCAGGACTAGAGTGCGCAGCGGGAGCGTAGTGGTGTAGCTTGTGTTATACCACTATACTGGTAGTTGGAAATTTCGAAGATGAAATTTTTTTAAGAATGAGTGAGTTCTAACATGTAACACCCCTAACTCGTACCCGTCGCCGGATTGGTGTTACGAGGCATTACTAATGAATGTAAGTTCTAAAATTTTTCACATTAATACTTAAGATTTAAACTAATATCTAATCATAAGTTTATCATCATTCTCCACATAGCTCGAGTAAAACTTAATCCAAATGTGTATATATTACAACAATTCATTGCATATACGAAACTTATAATGAATCAATAATAATTTTTATTTTTTATTATTTTATTTTATTTTATTTTATTTTTTTCAAATTAGTTTTGAGCACATAGTACCAAATTCAAAGGAACCAATTTAATTAACTTTACTAAGACAAACATGCTAACAATTTATGCGTAAGCTACTAATTATCCATACACGTTTAATTCAACTTTCAATGTGCCTACTGTTAACACACTCCACTCCTATATGACTTAATGAATCAATATCTATAAGTAAATGTTTGAAAGAAATATACAATGTGTCAACAATAAGGCAATTATTCACCTATATCCAACACGTGCCCACATGTAACAAATTAATTTAGCAATTGTCAAACATTAACAGAACATATCTACCAAGATATATAATTGAACTACTGCAGCACAATAAATATGCTGTAAACATTTATGGCATAGTTAATTATTATAACTAAATAATTTTTATACATATTAATATGACTTTACCGAATTATAAAATATACACTGCAACGATGTAGACATATTTGCTAAACCGCATTCAACATTTTCCTTATCTAAATATAGTATTAGCTGAGATTATTTAACAACCCAATTGAAATCATGCCTAGCAAGTATAGGTCAAAAACCATACCCTGTAGTAGACTCGTCTAAGTTATTTGCTACCATGGTCGAACATAACCATTTATCGATTATGCTCATCATAAAATAACGCCTTAACCCATATAGGAACCATTAGTTATACCCTAGCCGAAACACCAAAATTCACATCTAAATATAATCATCATTAAGTTAAAACAATAAATCCAAGCATAACAGGGTTTTAAACCATAATTCAACCCATTTCATAATATACATAACACGAAATAAACCATAATCCAGCATAAACATATATATCAAACCATAGTCGTGAACCTTATAACTAAGCACACATAAAACCAAGTCCCAACCTAATCAACAAGCCATATTCGCATGGCTTCCAATTTATGACCAAAATCAGCACTTTAAAGGTAAATGTTCTAGCCTATACATGCTATAGTTCCAAAATGCATTTTATTAAATACCAAAAGCGACCGATAGTGTGATAGACTTTGCTGACGATCCCCGAGCTTGTAATTTGAATCCAAATCTATAAAACAAAGTAAACATAGCATGCAAAGTAAGCTATCAAAGCTTAGTAAGTTAAAAGCAATTAAACAATCCTAAGATTTTAACAATTCACTTTAAGGTAGCCAAATTATAAGTTCATTATTGAGTTAAATTTCAATTCCACAAGTGAAATAAACAATACACTTTTATGCGTAAACTACCTTGACCGAATGCTTCCAAGACATAATAACTTATTATGATTTAATATCCAAGTCCGAATATTTAATATATATATATCTAGATACATGCACAATATAAAACTCACATATCTTAATAAAATCTCCACATACATCTATTGTCCATATAACCGAATGCATATATATTTCTTATCATTTGTACACATATATTAAGAAACAATCATATCCTACATACTACCCTTACACTAAACCAAATACACAAATCATATACAGATGTTTGCTTACCTTTATTTTAGTAGGTAATAAGTAAATTCTTACCTGACTTATAGCTTATTTTACACGTTCATTCTTATTGTGCCTTTGCCCGATGAACCATTCGGAACTGGATAGGATACTTGGATAATCGCATGAGTCGTACAATGCCAACGTATCAGACGTGGTCTTACATGTAGTCACATATCGATCCCACTGTCCCAGACAGGGTCTTACTCGTAAACACATATCAGAATCACATATCGATGCCATGGACTTACTTGCACTCATATATCGAAATCCTAGCTATTCTTAAGGTTCATACGGGGCTTTCAGACATCGTAACTCGATCGAAACAAGACTTAATTATAAATACTAACTTGAACACATTCGGCTATTAGATATATATATATTCACATATTTAATTTCAGCATGTATTATTTTGCATTTAATTAAAAAAATGACAATGTCTAATCGCTTATAAACTTACCGCGGACATCGTAAAACGAAACAGAGCTGCTAGTCGACCACTTTCGTTTTTCCCCGATCCAAATCTGATTTCTTTAATTCTTGATCTAAACATATTCAAATTAAGCTCATTCAAACATAATTTCATTCAATTTAGTCCAAAAAAATGCATAAATGGGAAAATTACCATTTTACCCCTAACTTTTATAATTTTTACAATTTAGTCCTTATTGCATAAAATTCAAAATATACCAATTCACTTGCACCCAAGGTGGCCGAATATTCCTAGGGCCCTAATATGCCCATATTTTTCATAAATTTTACATTCTAGTCCTCCCACATTTTTATTTTTACAATTAAGCCCAAATTACTCAAAATCATCAAAAATTCCTTTACAATATATCTTAACCCAACCTATATCTTTCATAATTCATTATCAAACCATAAAAATCACAAGTTCTCATCAATGGCAAAATTCAAAATATTCATCAAAATTAAAATTAAAGCTCAGGTTTTGAAGTACTCAAAGCAACGATCACAAAAACATAAAAATGATCAAAAACCGAGCTAAAACTCACCTTGAATGAAGCTTAGAAGTACACGAACCCTAGCTTGTTTTTTTTTTCCCTTTCAATGTTTATATTCGGCAATAAAGAACAATGGTTATGAAAAATGAAAACTTTATGATATGTTTTTATCAATATAAAATCTTAATTCATTATTTCCTATTTTGCCATTAATGAACTAATGGCTAACACCTATATAATAAGGGCATATTCGTCCACTATGTTTAATCACAATTAGTTTAAACATGTTTTATTTTATGTTTTATTAATTAAACATGTTTTATTATAAGTTTCATAAATTATCATGCATATTTAATATCATACGCTCACATGTATGCATACCAATAAATGAAAATGGACTTTTTGCATTTATAGTACTTCCATTTAAGAAGCCAACTCCAATTTAGTCCCTAATATTAAAGTTAGCTAATTTATAAATTTATGCGTTCTAGTCCTTATTACTAAATCGAACACTCAAACAGCAAAATTTAGCCACGAAAATTTCACAGATATCAATTCACACAAAATAAACATAGAAAATAATTTTAAAACATTTTTTTGACTCGGATTCGTGGTCCCGAAACCACTATTCTAATTAGGGTCTAAATCGGGCTGTTACATAACACCCAAAATTTTAGGGTTAGAAGTTTAGAGCTTTGTGATAGGGTTAGTGGCTAGATGGTACATTTGAGCTTCATTTCACGTTTTAATGTCAGAATGGGCCTGCTGGTCTGGTGGTTGGTCGAGTGTTAGTGTACCTTTAGGTTCTATGTTCGAACCCTCATAAGTGTATTTCTGGAATTGCTTTTAGTAAGGTTTTAGTTTATTTTTCAAAAGTTAGTTATTTATTTTTAATTGTTATTTTATTTTAATTTTAGCAAACTAGAAACTCTTCACATTAGCTTTTCTGAAAAATCTCTCTGAATGTTTTTTTCATTCTTCTCTCCCTCTCTTCTCACGTTAGTTTTTCTTTTCTTTTCTTGAGCTTTCCTACTTCGTCGCTTTGTTCCTGCACCACATTCGTCTTCAATCGTTGTGGTCCATCAATGGAGTTGGGTGCTTATCTTGCAAATCAGGTGTGGGTTCGGAACTTTTCGTTTTCATTATTAAAATTCTGAGTTTATTTTATGAAACTTGACATATCTAGTGTGTTTCAAAAACTATGCAAATTCGATAGCGTAATGTTGAGGTATTTTGGGGAAATCAACAAACTCGGGGTGGTTTGTGTGTGTTCGAAAGCACTACAATTTTGATATTGAAGTGTCAATTTGATTCTATAAAATTTGATAATTACTATGTATTCTGCAATTGTTTAAAATTGGTTTTTGATCGCATGCTTTTCAATATACTTTGATGTATTTCTAAGTTTTTGGAGGGTTTGGAATCGTTTCAACATCAATCCATGGTTTTCCAGTTATTTTTGGTGTGGTTTCATGACCACATAGGTGGCCACGCAGGCGTCTTGGTTTACACGGCTGTGTGGATTTGGGAATTAAAGTTTTTTTAGGATGAATTTGGTGCCACATGACCGTGTGGCTGATTTGGGGAAATTAGTTGATATCCACGCGACCGTGTCCCTTGGGCACACAGGCTTGTGCGTTTGGGAATTAGGGTTTGAGTGATTCGGTGTCACACAGCCTGGCCACATGGGCGTGTGGCTAACTTGAGATTTAGGGATCCCACACGGGCATGTGTTAGGACACACAGCCATGTCTAGTGGGCGCATAGGCGAGTGAGACTCTCACACGACCATGTCCACCCTAAATCATATATTAGCACAATTGGACAGAGAGTTACATGACCTATTCACACGGCCATGTCTTTGGCTCACACGGGCGCGTGCCTCCTCCCACACAACCGTGTGTTCCCCCACACGGGCGTGTCTCCCCCTTACACGGGTGTGTTGACCCCCACACGACCTAAGCTTTTCCATATGGCCAAAGCATATAGCTGTATGGCCCTAAGACACCTATTTTAGTTCTGTGTATATTTTTTTATCTGAAAATGTGTCTATGTGTTCCGACCCTTGACTAGGCTTTAGTGAAGGTAGTTAAAACTATGATCTGGCTTCAGCTTATGTGTTATTTGTGATTATTGTGGGAGATATCTGATTCTGAACCCGGTAAGCTGGGTGTGTGCATGTTTGTTTCTATCTGACTGCTTATCGATGTGTTCATTGTTTTTGTGAGGTTGTAAGCATACATGCACTTGCATAAAGTAATTTTTGGGTTGGTTGTGAAGAGAAGGAAGACTGATTCTGATTTGATTTGGCAGTTTAACTGCAAACTTATCAGTACAACAGTTTACAGTACTAAACTGCATGTACGTCAGCTTTGCTATGTACTATTATCTAAACTGGCAGTTTAAACTACAACATGTTTGTACAACGGTTTACCACAATGCACTATACTGTATATACGCTAGCCTTGTTGCAGATTATTAACTGAGTGGCTTAGTCCACATCCATGGTGTGCTGGGTTGGATGGGCCTTTCGAGGTCCTATGTGGTTTGTTTGGTTGTATGAGCTTAAAAACTCTTTTGGGTTGGTTTTTAATACTTAACTGCATTCATATGCATCTGGATGTGAGCTACTTGTCTGTAATATGTTTGTTCGTCATAACATTTAAGACTAATTCTGCGTGCGTTAAGGTATTAGCATAGTGACATTTTGGATTGTAATGATAAGTATTTTTGTATCGACCTATTGACGGGTTTATCTCTTGAGGACTCTGTGTGTGATTTGGTGTGCTTTGACTATTACGTTTGTTTGGGACGTTGGTTCCAAGTTTGCTTTCTATTTCTGCATATCTTTGTAAGTACTTTTTGTTATTGAACTACTTTTTGGGTTCTAATTTATAATTCCGTTGTTTGATACGTTTTGAACCCACACTTAGCTCGTGTAGCTCACCCCATAGTGTTTGCTCTTGCAGGTACATTCTCGAACTCTAATGCTGGACTCGGTTTGTAAAGGTCTCAGATAGTCATGGTTAAAAATAGGCTTTAATAGTATTTTTAATAATTTCTGAGTTTATAATTAAACACTTTGAATTGTAAGTACTGTTTTGAAAATTATGGTATGAAATTTTGTGTTTTACGTATGTAAGTGTTATTGATACTATATATTCTTTTGAAATATCAGGATTATATAACTGTGAATTTTACATAACTTAAATACTACAATATTTTTCGGTTTGTTAAACTAAAATTTTTCTACGATCACTTCGGTGACCAATGTGACCTCCAAAATTTGGCCAAAACTTTTGGGCCGATTTTGGGGTGTTACAATCAATTTTTAATGTCACTCCATCAAGATGCCTAAGATATTGCTCCCATTATGTAGGAGGGGCAAATCATTTCTTGATGAACTATATCCCACTACATGGATTGTGGTATATCTAACATCAGTGTTTATAGTACAACCTGTTATGGTAGAAGTTTTGACTGTATCAAGATATACAATTCATGATGTTGGGACACTGATCATCTCAAGTATGGGGATCATATACATAGTTATAACTATGAGTAATATTGTGATTATTACATAATAATCCAAGAAACATACTCATAGTTGGTCAGTTTAATATGTTGTTCTCTAACACATACTTGTACATTGATTTTGACATCCCTATGTCAATAACAATTCTTTGTCATCAATCAACTACACATTAGTCTCAATGCATTATTGTTGTTCAAGCCAACAATAATACTTGACTAAAGACCGTTTCTAAAAATAATCATATTTTCTTAGAATTTTATTACAATTCAGTTTATTTAAATATATAAAAAAGAAACTGAAATAATAATGGCAATGTCTTATATTAATAAACAAGGTAAAATGAGTATGTGATTACAATCATCTCATTATTGGTATTTGGGCATACTCTAATAGTAAATACCACACCAAGGAGATTGGTGAACCATCCAAGTATATAAACAGTTAGACTTAAATTCAAAATCAATAAGTGCCAGCTTATTAACATTCTATTAATGCGAGGTATGAGTAACTCACTAAGTTCATTTAAACTTACTTTTTTGCATTATGTATTGTAGGTAATAAGGGAATTCAATAGTTCATGAAGGAACCAAACCAAAATTCGTTGTATCCAGGTAGTTGTGCTTCCTAGTCGTAATATGTATACAGCAGGGCGACCTAGAGGTGGAGTCTCAGGGTTAGAGTCTTATTGTAATTAGTTTTGACAAATATATTATTTAAAGCAAAGAAAATATTTGATATGTTTAAACTACTTGTAAAATATTTGGTATCTTAAATTAAAATTACATAATCGAAATAAATTCTTGTGGTGTAGTCAATTAGATAACTATATTTTAATAATAATTGAATTAAGTCAGAATGGCAGAATATGCATTATAAATGTGTTAATAATTTTTGGTTATGAAGTGTAGCATCCTGTTGTTCAAATTCGGTGAACGGGTCGGGTATGGGGTGTTACAATTTTATTAGTATCATAGCTCTAATTTAGCTGACCCTCAGGAAATAGGACTTTAAAAGTTAGGCCTTGTATATATGTTACGATATTTTGGCTCAGTCCCTCATCATATTATTCATATTTGTTATTTTGTGTAGTATATCAGTATTGGCGAAAAGAATATGGGAAGTGTATGATAAATAATTACTAGCGAATTGCTAATCTGAGTATGAACATCCAGGAGATCATAGGGGAAAAGAGAATTAAGGAAAAGAGGAAGAGATCAAGAAAGCCAAAAGAATAGTTAAAATTTTCATTAACGTTAGGCAGACAAGTACAATTACAAAAAGAATTTTTAATTTTCTTCCTCAATTGGCAGAGATATAGTGGCAGGATCTTTTGAGGTTTCTTCATCCTGACCAATGCCTTTCATAGGAACAGGGCTTGTTACCTTAGGTTTTAGGAGGATAGAAGTGTAACACCCCTTACCCGTATCCATGCCGGAACAAGGTACGAGGCATTACCGGACTTAAACACAAACATACATACAATTTCAAGCCATAAAATTTGCGTCCAATTTAAAAATTTTCAAACATATTCATAATGTCCCTATTACGGGCATATGAGGCCTTAAACATACATCAGAGGTGGTTAGGGACTAAACTGAGAACTTTGGAGTACTTAGAAAATTTTTCACCAAAACAGGGTCACACGCCTGTGTGGGTAGGCCGTGTGGTCACACACGCCCGTGTCCCAACCCGTGTGAAAAACATTGAGCATTCTATTTATGACATCATCAATCATTTAGGGTCACACGGCCAAGTCACAAGCCCGTATGCTAGGCCATGTGGCAAATTTAATTATCGCATTTATGGTGCAAACTTCACACAGCCTGGGCACATGCCCATGTCGTAAGGCTGTGTCCTTCACACGGCTGAGACACATGGCCCTGTCTCTACCCTTGTGTTTACTACTGGACATTCTGTTTTGCTAAATTTGGGTGCAGGGGACACACGGCCTATTCACATGCCCATGGGGCTTATCGTGTGTCACACACTCCCGTGTGTCTGCTTGTGTGGACAAAAATAAGGCTATTTACCAAGCCATTTGCCACCCTGAAACGTAAACACATTCATACCAATTTCAACAACACATAGCAAGGCATAATTATACAACCAAATATTCATGAATTAAGACATCCACACATCAAATACATATCACATTCATCACACATACACATCGCACATTACTCAACTTAATCATGCAAGCTTGCACCTTCATAACCATATTAACATGTGAAGTTTAGGCATAACTACTATTGGTGAATTCCAAATGGCCTTTTACAAAATGAATCATCAACATTAGTAGGCCAACATTTTTTGCCAAAATAATTATGACACATAACAAAATGAATAAGTCGCCTATAAATGCCATAATCTCAAATGTTGGAATCAAAATACCAAAATAATTGTTGATAGTGCGTATGGGACCCCGTTGATCTTCGGACCTCAAGCTAGCTTAACAACTCTATAGGGAAAAGAGAAAAGAAAAAGAGTAAGCTACATAGCTTAGTAAGTCTATATGCAAATACTGGACATTTTAAACATATAAAACAAACAAACATTATGAAAGAATTTGCATAAATCACACTACTTACCAAAGGTCCAATATACACATCGATCACATTGCTTACGAATTTCACACTCATACCTGTATCAGCTCATAACATAACAATTTCCCCTTGCTTTCACACTATGTCATATCATTTAAGTACCCGTTGAACCACTCGAAATATTAGAGGATACTCGAAAGTTTTGCACATAAGTGCCACACTTGTTTGTAGTCGAAGCTACCACTTATCACTTATCACTTATAAGCTCACTCTCGAGCTATTCATAGGTCTGCTCACACAAGCTGACGGTCATGACGTAGCTACACAGTCCTGCTCACACAAGCTAGTAGGTATCTGCAACACATGCCAAATTACCTAGCCACTTGTAAGACGTACTAGACTAGGACCCGAATCACTTAATCACTTAAACACTTGGTTTCCTAGTGACATGTCACTCATATCCTATTTGATTCCTATGGTTCAATCGGGATTTTCTCACTTATCGCTACTTGGTCGATATACACATTTAGATAGTTATCCACAATGCATACAATATTAAAGCATTCAAAACATAAATATAACAACACATTATTTACATACAAACTTACCTCGGTACAAAAATAGCAAATTTTACTATTTAGTCCACAACTTTGCCCTTTCCCCAATCTAAGTCAATTCCCCGTCTTTCTTGATCTATAATGACACGTTTAGCTCATTTATTACTCACATAATTCAATTTGACCCAAAAATCATATTAAGGCCAATTTACATTTTTGCCCCTAACTTTTCACTTATTTACACTTTAGTCCCTAGGCTCGTAAAATGAAATGTATTCATTTTTCTCAAAACACAAGCCTAGTCGAACCTATCTCATGCTTATAACAGCCCACATTTTCTTTCAAATCAAAATTTTACCACCTATTTTACAACTTTTACAAATAGGTCCTTTTGGATGTTTTCACCGAAAATCACTTAGTAAAAGTCATTTATTACCCAACTAACATTCATTTTATACCATTAGACATCAAAATACATGTATGTCATACATGGGTAAATTTTTGAACATGAACCTTATTTCAAATCAATGTAGAAATAGGTAAATCGGGCGATAATGACTTCAAAAATGTAAAAAGCATTAAAAATGGGGCTGGGATGTACTTACAATCAAGCTTGAAAGTTGAAGAAACCCTAGCTATGGAGAGCTTGAGAATTTTGGCCAAGGTGGAAGAAGATGGACACCAATTTTGACTTATTTTCCCTTTTTATTGTTTTATTAACTAAAAGACCAAAATGCCTTTCGCTTAAAACTTTGATGTTTTGTCCCTTCCATGTCCATTTTTGTCCAAACTAAACTATATTGGTCTAATTTCCACATAAGGAATTCTAATTTAATAACTCATCATAATCAAATCCATTTAGCAATTGAAACACACATTTTGCAACTTTTGCAATTTAGTCCTAAAAATCAAATTGGACACTTTATCACTAAAATTTCTTAACCAAATTTTCACACATGCATTCAATCGTATAATAAACCTCAAAACTTTATCGCAATAAATTTTTTTACTTCGAATTCATGGTACTGAAACCATTGCTCCATTTAGGCCCTAATTCAAGTTGTTACAAGAAGAGCTTACCTGACTCTCTTCATTCCCTCTAAAATTCTGCCCACTCCACCCTCGAAGGTTCGAGAACATTAAAGTCAAAATTTGAATTTGTGAGTTTGCACAGGCAGTTGTAATTTATGCAACTGGCATTAAAAGGCCCATAGTAACTTGGGTGTGTAACATTAGATTCAACCTTAAATTAGGTAGATTGCTCTTCAAGTTGGCTTTGGCTTCTACCTTGTAGTTGTCTAGAGCTTTGTAGCTTTCCCTTCGGAGTTGCTTCAAGTTAGAGAGGCATTGCTCCTCTAAAGATTTCTCCTTAGCCTCTAATTGGCATATTTTCTCCTCCACTTACTTCATTTCTACCTCTTAGGTTTTGCCTTTAGTCTCTTAAATAGAGGCAGATGTTACGAGATCTCTATTTTGGTAGACTGTAATTTCATAAATGTGGCGAAACCGGCCCAAGTGTTCCCTCAAGTGAGCCTACGAAATTCTCAAACATAGCCTGCTTGGCTTTGTTTTTGGTGCAAGCTTCAGACATTGCCCAACCTAGGAGTTTGCACTTCGCCACCATCAATTGGTAAGAACCCACTAACTCTTCCGATTTAGGTTTTCAGACAGTTGGTGAAGAAATTGAGGGTTTTGAAAGAACTTGAGTGGCAAGAAAATTTGGTTCTACTTCTCTACATTTGGTTATAAAGCCAATCACCCTCGAGAAGTTTCACGTTTAACAGAATTGTAAAAAACGGTTCAAAACCTCCAGTTAATGCTCGACAATTGTTAGTTTCTAATGAGGGCTTTCTTAGACCCTTGGTATTAAAAAATGTAGGAATATCCACCAGTATTGATTATTTAAACCAGTATCCACCAATTCGGTTTTGCATAGTATGTACCTACCAATTATTTTTACAAGGTAGCTATAATGACCTGATAGTCAAGGATGACAAAAAGTGATGTTCAAAACTCTTTTCTCGTAAAATGAACTCATGAATTTTTTTATCAAATATTTATGAAGTTAGACTAGTAGAGAATTAAATTTTGGATAAGTAATTTTCGTGAAATTAGGAGTTGTTAAGATGTAGGGACCAAACTGCGTAGGTGTTAAAAGTTGAATTATAGGTTTAAATAAATTAAAGGGACTAAAATAGTAAATATACATTTACTTAGTGATAGTGGATGGCATTAGTGATGTATGTTATATATATGTGTGTTTTAACTTATATATGTTAGAATTAATAAATAGCATAAAATGTATGTATATTATATAAAAATAAAAATGAATAAAATTAAAGCTTAATAAAAGAAATAGAAAGAAAAAAAAAAGAGAATATATGCATGTAAATTAAAGAAAAGAAATGAAAGAAAGAATAGAAGAGAGGTCAACGGCACCAAGGGTTTCAAACTTTCAAACTTCAATTGGTCAGTCAATTTAGTCCTTTTTCTTGTAATTTTTATGTTTTTGGAATCTCGGTACTTAGAGCTACCCGACCCATGTTGTAATTTTTAATATTGTTCAAGATTGAGGATGTTACCACTGTTAATTAATTAGAGCTTTAAGGATTAAATTGGTAGACTTTTAAGTTAGAAGTGGAAAAGGATTAGATAGTAAAGTTAATTATTGATTTTGAGCAATAGGGACTAAATTAAGAAAAATTCAAAATTAAGGGGTAGGATTGGAAAATAGGGAGCTAAATTTAGTTTAGAGTGAAATTAATATAAAAATTTGAGGTTGAATATGGATATTAAAATTAGTCTGGATTTAGGGACCAAATTGAGGCTTAAGTAAAATATAGTAGAAAAACTGAAATTCTTGTGAATTGAGTGGTATATTAATTTATTTTAATTATTTTATTCCATAGCAAGCGTCATTCCGAAATCCTCGAGTAAGAAGGGGAAAGACAAGGTCAACATCGAGTAGGTCGGAACATACAGTTTGTATTTCTATAGTTCGAATTAAGTTATAAACTATTACATATTGCATTGTTATGCATGGAAAGCATTTGAGGTGAGCACTTTTGTACTTTGAGATTGAATTGAATTACTTTCGTACTTTGAGATTGAAGTGAATTCATAGTTGATTTGAAATGGACTAATTTTGTATATTTTGAAATGTATTGATTATGTGAATACTGAATTGACTATATGTGATAATGTATATCAATGAAATTGAGACATTTTTTGTATTGAAAAGTGAAATGAGACCCTATTAACTGTTTTGGGCTAAGTCAGATCTAGATGGCATGCCATAAGATACGAAGAGTTTAGGGATTTCTTCAACCTCGAGTCAATGAGGCACTGGGTGCCAATTTGCTTCGGTTTAACTGATGAGACATTGGGTGTCAACTTATATAGTGCTGGCCGTAGTAATTACTTCGAATTTATTCGATGAGGCATTGGGTGCCAAACTAGTGTATTGGTTGGATTCCTGTATCCATCCGAATCTGAGTCATGTTAATGGGGAAAATTAAATAATAAATTTATGTATTTGATATTAAGATGGAAAAGATGAGAAATGAAATATGTAATGATGAATGAGTTGTGACTTTTGAAATGAATTCAAGTATTGATCAAAGAGATGAATCATGCTATTGCATGAGTTGAAATATATCAAATGCCATTGTCATGTACTAAAACATGTGTAATCTAGTGGATGTGAATAAAGAATGAAAATTTTTATATTATTGGTCTAAAACATATGTTCATAACATTACTTACTGCATTCTTATTTTTTAATTACTTATATCACGTCTAAATTGTTCGGATTATAAAAATACCACTAAGTTATACTTAGCGTACGATTTTGTTTTCTGTTCGTAGGTTAGGTACATTTTAGCTTACCATCGAGAATCCCGAACTCAAGTGTGGTGATGTTTAAATTTGTAATGGCATGTACTTAGGATGTCCTTTGTTGTGGTTGTTTATAATGTATTGATGTTTTGGTTTTCTAGTTCAGTAATGGTCATTTGTATATGTATGATTGTGGTTGAAGTTATATTTTGTATGTTAGCTTGGCCTAAGGTTTTGGTATGTGTTTTTAGCTTAAAGCTTGATATCATAAGTAGCTAGATGTTAGTTCAATATTGGCATATTTGGTATGAATGAAAGTCTTGAATGGTTGATGTGTTGTTATTATGTTTGAAGATATAAAATATGGTACCAATGAGGGTACATTGGTTAGGCACTTAGGATGATTGTTTTGGATTGTTTTGAGTATGTTTAACTGAGTTTGAACATGTTAAAAGACTGGCGAATTGGTTGCCTAGGTCCAAGTAAACACAATTTGGTAAACTTGAGTTTTAAGGTACAATTAGGTACACATGGCCTAGGACACGGTCTATCACGTGACCGTATGTCACACATGGATGTGTGTCCTAAAAATTTAGAATAAAAATATAAGTGTTCCCACACGGGCTAACACACAGCCTACGACACGGTTGTGTGACCCAAGTTAGTGAGTTACACGGGCTAGGACACGGCCGTGTGTCCCTTGTTTCTAGGCATTTTGAGATTTCATGCTGAAATTCTAGAATTGTTTCAAATCAATGTCTGCATGTTTTTAGACTATTTTTAAGGTCTCGTAAACTCGTATTAAGGACTGTAAGAATAACTTTTACTCTGAATTGGTATGATATATCATGATTCATTATTAAATTGCATAAGACACGATTATGGAAATATTAAATTAGCATATATAGCATGATTCATTATTAAATTGCATAAGACACGATTATGGAAATATTAAATTAGCATACATTGCTCCTATATCAGGTGATGTTAATATTTAGCTTGCACCATTGCTTGCAATGAAATTAAATGTTCTAATTGGTTAGTAATGCCCGTGACTCTAATCTAATGATGGAGAGGGGTTAGGGGTGTTACAGTAGCTATCAATTAAGGATAAATATTTGACACTCTGCAAGACTGTATCTTATGTCACTTCGATAAGGTAATTCGCCGAAGTGTTTATTGTGAGAATCTAATTGTAATGCAACTATTCACTCATGCATGTTTGAAGAAGCATTCTGCACAAATGCTTCATAGCACTAACCACATAATGATTTGTACGTAATAATCCACCAAGTATAAGAATACAAATTTTAGTTGAAGTATCTCATTAGGGATCATTTATTATTATATGTCGTCCAGTTATCTTTTTCTCGATTGTGAGTAAGAAATTTTAGGGATTAAATCTTCTTTAAGAGTGAAAGAGTTGTCACACCCTGAAAAGTTAAGTTAGGGTTGGAACGGTAATTTTGGGAATTTATTTGAAAAGCTTACAAATTGATCGGGATTTAATGAAATTAAGAGAAATATGCGAATTGGTTGATAAAAGGTTGGATTTCAACATTGGTTCAGTTCAGTTTAAACTAGGAATATAGTGGGAAACATTATAACTATAGACATGTCCACTTAGCTGTTGAGTTTGGGATCAGTATAAGAAATGCGTGAGTAGTATATAAGGGAAAGATGTTATTCTCCGATGTACTTCCTTCATTTTTCTGTTCTTTCTTCATCTTCTTCATTGGTCTAGTTGAAGGAAAGAAAGAGTAAGAGCGGTCTACGTTGAGGAAAGAAGCTAGAATTTGCACATAAGTAATGGATAATTTATCAAGCTGGTAAGTTTCTTAACTTTTTTGTGCTCATGGATTTAAGTAAAGGGAAGATAGTTAAGGATTTTAATTGTCCATCGATTCTATTTTGTTATGGGTAAAAGATTGGAGATAATCTTTTAAATGATGTCCGCATGCAACAAGTTATGGTTGTTATGATGATGAATTATCTTCGTTGGTAATTCTAAAACGGTGGTTATATTTTGTAAGTTGGAGGCTCGGGTAGCAAAGGAAGCTAAGTTGATGGTTTTAGCGTCAACCTCCAAGTGAGTTCCAAAACTTAAGCCTTAAATTGATGTTTATGTTTTGGTATTGTTTGTTGGTTATGTAACCTCTATTCTAAGATGATGAATTCTATGGTTGAATGATGTGTAATTGATGAATTACTTCGTAACTGAATATTGATGTATCATGAGAACTATTGTGTTGATATGGAAATATAGGAAATGTTGCCAAATCACTTGGCTTATCATATATACAATATCAAAATGTATTCAAAATACCCCTAGCTTATACATGCCATACTTAACTATTTACAATCACAAAAAGATACCAGATATGATCGGATAGTGCGAGAATGATCCTCGATAATTCCCGAGCCTTCAATAGCTTCGATAATCTATAAAATAGAAATAAACACACCAAGTAAGCTGTAGAGCTTAATAAGTTCACAAGTAAGTAACTCAATACACAAGTTTAATTGTAAATCATCTATTTACATAATTTCAACCAAGTATATAATACCACAAACCTTTATCCATGTCTCATAACATAGTTTATACAACTCAATAAGCCTTTCACCATGCATCTCACTAATTTATTTAGATAAATCTTGTATAGATATCATACGTACCTATTCAATTTGTACTAACCTCTTCTACTCATTCCCAACATTTGCTCACTCGTTGAACTATTCGAAGTAGGAATCAGATGTAACACCCCAAACCCGGCCTGGTCGTTACGGCCAAGTCTGATGTGTCACATTGAAGTGTTTTTTGAAAACCGTGTTTTCATTGAAAACCCTTCTTAATGTTTAAAAACTCTTACCATTTGTATAAAACCTTAACTTGTGTTTATCTTTTTCCAAAACGTGGTTTATTGAAATAATCATCCCCTTTCAAACATTGTTAAAAACTTTGTGTAATTTTATAGAAAATTTGTGAACGCTTGTAACCCCTTTGTAACCTTTATAAAACATGTTATTTTGAAAACGGTTTAAGTATCAGAAAATTTGACCTTTTTCGTTATGACTTAAAGTGAATGGAAGCTGGGCACCAGGTAGGATTCCAGAAAAGAGGAGGTGAATCGAATAGACTGCTTAAGTACCAAGCTCTTCTTGGATCCACTCTTAGACATGCACACGACCATTGCCACACTTTAACTATTTGAAATATTTATTTCCGAGAACATTTAAAATTGCGGAAGCTTTGCTTGGTTATCATGCTATTTTAAAAATAAGTAACTTTTATAAAAATCTCGTCTTAAAATCATTTATTTTCAACTCGATTTAAATAATATCCTACATAAGCTAAAATCAATTTAAATAAGTAAAGAATAAAAACCCAAAATAAAAATAATTAAAGAGGCCTTTTTACAACCCAAAACCAAAATAACTAATTAAATCTAAATTGAAATAGATAACTTAATTAAAATCCAACAGTCCAGTCCATGTGGCCACTCTGAATCCCTCCTAGCTCCAAGTCCACCAACTAAGGCTCATCTGCAAGGATGGAAGGAAAAGGGATGAGTTTGGAAAACTCAGTGTGCAACAAATCCCTTTTAGAGCCCAAATCAATACAAGCATACTGGGCCGAAGCCTTTCATGTAATGGTTACTGGGCCGAAGCCTTTTTCATAAATCATATTATTGGGCCGAAGCCTTTTCTGTAAACAGTAGGGCCCATAGGCCCATTTCAATATCACATGCAATAATAATAAATGTATGCAAGCCCATTTGGGGAGACTACTCAACCCACCATCCGCTACTCTCTACCCGTACCAACCAACACACCATGTGGGGAATAACTCAACCCACCCAACCAACACACCACTGGCAGCATAGCTACTTTAACATATAACTGGAGGCCTAGCCTCTTTTAATAACTGGGGCAAAAGCCCTTTTTAGTAAACTGGGGCAAAAGCCCTTTTCGGTAAACTGGGGCAAAGCCCTTTAACACTTCCTCCTTTCATAAAAACCCAACCCATGCATATAATGAGTATATCATGGCATATCATGTGCATATCATAGTATATCATGTGCATATCATGGCATATCGTATATAAAACAATATCTCAAGCATCATAGTCATAACAAAACCCTAGGGGTATAATGGTTATTTTCACCTAGGGGCAAAATAGTCATTTTCATGTCATAAGGGTAATTCTGTAATTCTATCAATTATTTGAGTTTACATACTCATTATCAATTATTAACAATTCTGAGTGTTTTAAATGATAATTTTAGTCCATTTTAACCAAATCGGGCTTTTGGGCCCATGACCCCTAATGGGCCCTACGAAGCCGTTTTAACCAACTAGGCCCATTTTGCCTAAATTTTACAACAGTACTAATCATATTAACATGTAACTTATCCAAATTTCGTTTCCTACCGATCCTTACCCAAATGAGCCCGAAAGCCCATTGGGCTCAATTTTGACCCATCGAGGCCCAACTTATCATCGTGCACAAAATCGTGCCTTACCTGTTCTACCGATCCAATCACCGATCTTATCGTATGTATCGCGTCTATAACCAATTGCAAAACCACAAGTTCAAAATGCCGAAGTTTAGGCATTTCGGCTTTTCAACAAATATTAATCTAAGCTACTATGGGGGTTCGTTACATACCTGATTTGCGATATTCCTTGATGAGATCTCCTACGCAATTTCTCCTATAATCAACCGCTTATAGATTAACTTACGAATCTATGAAAATCAATATAAAAATTACCTACCACATTCGGCTATTACAAAGCATTAATAACGACTTAGCTTGTCGATCTTTAACTACTAGATCTAGATCTCGACTACTTTGAACCCGTTAATCTTACTAGCCTCCAAATAGATATTGATTGCTAGCCTTCGATTCACACATAGAAAACCGAATAAAAATACTTAATTTCAATCTTGACAAAAAAATCGATAGTCTCCCTAAGGTATTTAGGGATTTTCAGCTTATTCTCGAATTACTAAATTAATAAAAATAAGATCTGAATACTTACCACCAAAGACGTTCTTGTTAGAAGCGTTTCCAACACTTTTTCCAAATCCTAGATCCACTGTGAATCTATCTTAAATGCGAGTAGCAAGTAGATCTAAAAATTAATCCCCAAACCACTAAAATATGAAGCTTTTCGACTTTAAAAGAAGAGATGAAAGAAGAAGAAATCGTGTAAAGAAAAGTGAAGATGGTCGGCAAACAATCTTGAGAAGAAAAGGTTGTTTTAATAGATTTTGGCTTGGAGAAAAGAAAAAAAATAGAAAAAAAAAGAGAGTTGTTCGGCTTTGGGGAAAAATAGAAAAGAATATGAGCAAAAGAAAATAAAATAAAATAGAAACAAAGGAAAAATCCGATTGAAAGGAAATCAAAATTGGCTAACACACACAAAAAAATACCCCAAATTTTCAAGAAGAAAAATAATTCATGAAGGCTAAAATTCCAAGTGAAATTTGACACTTTAAATTGCTATAGCCGAATGGTGTATTAGCATAAATAAAAAGAATTCTTCCTAGGATTAAATTCCTTACCTGCTCCTTAATTTTAGCAACAATTGGCTTTGGATTTCATCCAAATCCCTTCACCAACACCAGCCTCCCTATCCACCGCAAGTCTCCCGCACAGCACGCTGCCACGAGTCTTCCAGCCCGCACGTCTCCTTCCGCGCGCGCACAGCAAAAAGGAGCACCCTCTCGTGCGTAACGCCGCTTGAATCTAGGTCCGCCAGGTCGCCCTGCACGTTGCTGGCCACTGGGATGCGACCTTGTTCTCAATATAATAGCGTCATATTAATTCTTAACGCTTACCTGCTGCAGTCCTGGGTTCCTTAAAAATAAATTCTAAAATTTACCTGCGCCCGGACTCGAACCCGTGCCCCTGTGGAAATCTTAGCACACTGCTGCCGCGGCGCTACAAGCGTTTTTGTGGCATATTTTGACAGCCATTCCTTTTAACCCTTATTTTAGCACTACCCTGACCTCTAAAAAATAAAAGCACTCCACGCACACGGTGCCTTGAACCTAGGCACTCCTACCACCTCCTAGCTTGCTTAGCCACTGAGCCAAGCACGTTCCTCTGTGCTTAATCTTGCACAATTATTTTAAAAGCCTTATTTTCCAGTTTCCCCATAGAAGCAAAATCTAATAATTTCTTTCTAGAATTTTGGATTAAACCCAAAGTTTTTCCCACAATATAAATACTTCCAAATTAATTTACGAACTAAATTTAAACACCAAATTAGTAATAATGTTATATATATTTTTATATTAAAAATAATAATAATAATTTTATCTTAAAATACTAATTAAAATTTCATAAAAATTTTCAAACATCACTAATAAATACAGTAATATTTTTCTAATAATAATTAATTATAATTTTCATAAGACTTTAAAATATCAATAATAATAACAAAAATATTTTATCAATAATAATAGTAATAAGAATATATAATTTTCGTAAATATCAGTAATAATAAATACAGAAAAATTTTCTAATAGTAATTTAATTCAAAATTTTTTTCTTTAAACAATAATATTTAAAACTTCTCAATTTATTCAGGTTTCCTTTTATTCGAACCCAAACTCAAAACCCAATTCTTCTATGCCCAAATTTAGGGTGTTACATCAGATACATGAATACTTTGATCGATAAGTACATATACCGTGGCCCGTAGCCAAATTAAGGTAACTTATCCCGGAGTACCTATAGCATGGCCCGTAGCCAAATCAAGGTATTTCTCGCACCCATAAGGCCGATATCATGGCTCGTAGCCAACTCATAACCTAATGACATGTCACTAGCATTCCGAAACTAGTCCTACGGTTCAACCCAACTTTCTCACATTTCATTCCCTTCATTGTTCACATTCGTAACATCCCATTCACTATTACCATCTCCTCCGAGATTTCATTCATTACAATTCACGAAATATCAATGAATTTAACATTCATGTATAGTAAATTACTACTTATGAACTTACCTCGAGTGTGATACATCTAAAAGAGTCGATTATTCGTCGACTTTCAATTTCTCGCGATACAAATCCAGATTTTGCTTCTCTTGATCTATACGTATTAAAATTAGCTCGTTCAATCTCACACTCAATCAATTCAATACAAAGACACATAATTAGGGAATTTTGCAAAATAGCCCTCACACTTTCACATTTCAACAATTTAGTCCCTATTTCACAAAATCCTCAAATACACATAAATTCATTCCTTTCATGCACAACCGAATTTTCCCCTAGTCAAATCAACCCCATATAATTCATCAATTTCACATTTTAGTACACCTCTATTTCATTTTCACAATTTAGCCTAAATACCCAATTTCCTCAAAAATTCAAAGACAAAACATATTTATTATCACATATCTTTTATTTTCTATCAACAATCATCACAAAGCTTCTAATTTCATCAATGGTACCTTTCAAAATCTTTATCAATTTCTCAAATTGAAGCATGGGCTAGTTAAAGCACTAAGCAACAATCTCAAAAACATAAAAATCAACAAAAACCAAAGCTAAACATACCTTAATTGAGCTTAGATAATGCTGAATGCTTGAATGTATAAGAACCCTAATTCTTTTGTTTAATTTCAGCAAGAAGATGGATAAAATGAGTACATTTTTGTTTTGTTTTATTTTAATGTATATTATGACATCAATTACCATTTTATCGTTGATTTAATAACTAAATAAACACATAATGGATAGCCATAATTGTCCACTCATAAATTCAATGGTCTAATTTTAACATAAGGACCTCACATGTAAAGACACATATCAAATAGGCACTTTAATAAATAGAAGGACACTTTTGTATTTTTTACGATTTAGTCCTTTTCTCAAATTAAACACACAAACAATCTAATTTTCATACGAAACTTTCACACATGCTAATTCACATACTTTAGGCACAGAAAATAATATTAAAATATTTTTTGACTCAGATATATGGTCCCGAAACCACTATTTCGACTAGGGTCTAAACTGGGCTGTTACAACCGTCCCCCCTTAAGGATTTTCATCCTCGAAAATTCTTACCGTTAAATAGATTCGAATACTGTTGTCTCATGACATCGTCAGGCTCCCACGTACCCTCTTCAACCCCGTGTTTGTGCCATAACACTTTTACTAAAAAAAATTTCTTATTTCTTAATTCTTTGATCTCACGAGCTAGAATTCGAATCAGTTATTCTCTATACGAAAGATCAGGCTGAATCTCGACTTCAGCAGGGGCAATCACATGCGAGGGATCTGATCAGTATCTCTGAAGCATTGAAACATGAAATACATTATGAATCTTTTCTAGCTCAGGTGGCAACAACAGTCTATATGCAATTGACCCAATATGCTCTAGAATCTCATACGATCCAATAAATCTCGGGCTCAATTTGCCTTTACAACCAAATCGGAGTATTTTCTTCCACGATGACACTTTCAGAAACATTTTGTCATCGATCTCAAACTTAATATCTCTTTGTTTCAAGTCCGCATACGATTTCTGATGATCTGACGCTGCTTTTAGACTTTTTTGAATAACTTTCACTTTCTGTTCAGTCTCTTTGATCAAATTAACCTCGTGAATCTTATTCTCACTAAGCTCAGTCCAATACAATGGTGTTCTGCATTTTCGACCATAAAGAGCCTCGTACTGTGCCATTTTCAAACTTGATTGAAAACTATTATTATAAGAAAATTCAATCAATGGCAGGTATCATTCCCACGTACCTTCAAACTCGAGAATGCAACATCTTAACATATCCTCGAGAACTTGAATAATCTGTTCTGACTGACCATCTGTTTGCGGATGGAAAGTGGTGCTAAAATATAATTTTGTACCCAGTGCACCTTGCAGTTTCTTCTAAAATCATGATGTAAACCTCTGGTCTCTATCCCAAATAATAGAAATAGGTACCCCGTGCAATTGCACAATCTAAGAAATATACAGTTTAGTAAGTTTATCAAGTGAGTAATCTGTGCGAATCGGAATGAAATGGGCCGATTTAGTTAATCTATCCACAATAACCCAGATTGCATATTTCTTGCTCCGTGACAAAGGCAAACCCGATACAAAATCCATCGTGACTCTGTCCCATTTCCACTCAGGAATCATAATTGGCTGAAGTAATCTAGACGAAACCTGATGCTCAGCTTTAACTTGCTGACAAATTAAACATTTTGAAACAAATTCTGAGACGTCTTTTTTCATACCATGCCACCAATAAAATCATTTCAGATCATTATACATTTTCGTGCTACCTGGGTGAATAGATAACCGACTACTATGAGCTTCATTCAAAATCATTTGAATCAACTCTGGATTCCTCGGAATACATATTAGGTCTCTGAATCTCAAACAACCAGCATCAATTCAGAACTCTGAATTAGCATTCAAATCACATTGAGCTTGTTTTTCTAACAAATCATTCTCAACTCTCTAAGCTTCACAAATTTATTGAATGAATAATGGTCTCGCTTTCAATTCAGCTACAATCAAACCATCATCAGATATAGCCATATGCGCATTCATTGCTTGCAGAGCAAACAATGATTTTCAACTTAAAGCATCAGTAACAACATTAGCCTTTCCAGGATGATAATCAATTACAAGCTCGTAATCCTTTAGCAATTCTAACCATCGTCACTCTCTCAAATTCAGATCTTTCTGTGTCATCAAATATTTTAAGCTTTTGTGATCAGAATAAACATGACATTTCTCACCGAATAAATAATGGTGCCAAATCTTTAATGCAAACACAATAGCTGCCAATTCCAAATCATGAGTCGGATAGTTCTTTTTGTGCGGCTTTAATTATCTCGAGGCATAGGCTATAACCTTGCCTTCCTGCATCAAAATGCAACCGGGGTCGTTCAATGAAGCATCACTATAAAACACATATTCTTTACCCGATTCTGGTTGTACAAGTACCGGAGCTTCAGTCAACAAAGCTTTTAGCTGATCAAAACTTTCCTGACATTTATTTGACCACTCGAACTTAACGTCTTTCTGAAGTAATCGCGTCATTGGAGTCGCAATCATAAAGAAGCCTTTTAGAATCGTCTGTAATAACCAGCAAGTCCCAGAAAGCTTCAAACTTTAGATACATTTCTCAGAGACTTCCAATCTAATATTGTCGAAATCTTGCTCGGATCAACCCGAATACCCGATGCTGATACAATATGTCCCAAAAAATTGACTTCTCGTAACCAGAACTCACATTTACTAAACTTTGTATACAATTTCTTATCGCGTAAAGTCTGTAACACTAATCTCAAATGTTCAGTATGCTCAGACTCATCACGTGAATAGATCAATATGTCATCTATAAACACAACCACAAATCGATCCAAATATTGTCTAAAGATTTGATTCATTAAATCCATAAAAATAGTAGGTGCATTTGTCCGAAAGGCATAACGAGGAACTCATAATGTCCGTACCTTGTTCGAAAAGCAGTCTTTGGCACATCGGAGTCTTTAACTCATAACTGATAATAACCCAATCTCAAATCTATCTTTGAAAACACAGCAGCCCCTTTCAACTGATCAAACAAATCGTCGATTCTGGGTAGAGGATACTTGTTCTTTATAGTAACTTTGTCCAACTGGCAGTAATCTATACATATTCTCATCGTGCCATCTTTCTTTTTTACGAACAGAACCGAAGCACCTAAAGGTGAAAAACTTAGTCTTGCAAATCCCCTATCTGTCAACTCTTGCAACTGAGACTTTAATTCTTTTAACTTTGCTGATGTCATTCTATATGGAGCTATCGAAATCGGAGTAGTCCCTGGCACTAATTCAATGTCAAACTCAACTTCTCGAACATGAGGTAATCCAAGAAGTTCTTCAGGAAACTCATTAGGGAATTCACACACAACTGGCACCAATTCAATTTTCTCATCAGTCACTTTTGAATCTATCACATAAGCAAAGTAAGCTTCACAACCCTTATTCACATATTTTAGAGCTTTCATTGTAGATATTACAGTAGGTAACCCATTCAAATCACTAGATTCAATCCGGACTATTTCATCATTCTTTCATCTCAAATCAATAACTTTCCGTTTACAATTCACAACAACATCATGTAAAGTTAGCCAATCCATACCCAGAATTATATCAAACTCATCGAAAGGTAATAGCATTAAATCAGCTGGAAAATAGATATCTTGAATCATTAGCAGGCAATTCTTGCACACTTTATGTCTTAAGGGGTTCGATACTCTAATTACGAATTTAGTAGGCTCTATTGGCAAAGTCTTACTGTGCACTAAATTCATACATATATAAGAATGAGTTGATCCAGGATCTATCAATGCAATCACAGAAGTATCGTAAAGAGTGAATGTACTCATAATAACATCAGGAGACGAAGCTCCCTCTCGAGCTCGAATAGTGTAGGCTTTGGCAGGTGCTCTAGCCTCAGACCTCACAGTTGTATCTTTCGTAGCCCCTCGACTACCATTTATGTTCCCATCACCCCTGGGTGGTCTCCCTCTAGTCACAGTAGTATTCTGTCTTACATTCTGTACCATTTCTTGTTCAACCAACTCGGGACAATCTCACTTGAAATGATTTAATGATCCACATTTGTAACAAGCTTTATTACTTTTGTTCTAGCTTTCACCAAAATGTTGTCTCTCGCACTACTGACATTCGAGTTTATTATCCTAAACACTACCAATACTCGCTACTGAAGTAGCTCAAGTTTTAGAATCGAAATATTATTTTGCACGATCCCTGTTTGAAAATCCCACCGAAGCATTCGAACAAGCATACGAATCTCTAAATTTCTTTGAGGAAGATTGATGTTGTTTTCCCATTGATCGTTTTCTCGAGTCTTGAGCTTCGGAATCAACTTTCTTCTTTTCTTTACTGAGATCCTCGGCTTTACAAGCCCTCTCAATTAAAACCACAAATTTTTTTAGTTCAAAAATTCCAACAAGAAGTTTTATATCCTCATTCAACCCATCAACAAATTGTTTAGACATAATCTCTTCGGCAGCAACATATTCCCGAGCGTACTTGCTTAGTCGTACAAATTCTCTTTCATACTCTGTCACTGTCATTCGACCCTATTTTAGCTCTAGAAATTCTTTATGTTTCTGATCGAGAAATCGCTGGCTGATATATTTCTTTCAAAATTTAGATTGAAAGAATTCTTAGGTGACTCGTTCCCTCAGAACCATAGATGTCAAAGTTTTCCACCAATGGTATGCATTATCTCTGAGCAATGATACTACACATTTAATACATTCATCAGGTGTGCAAGACAGTTTGTCAAATACTTGTGTTGTGTTTTCGAGCCAAAACTCAGCTCTTTCTGCATCAACATCAACAGTAGCCTAAAAATTTTTAGCCCCATATTTACAATCTTATCTACTGGTGGCTTGCTCAATCTCATCGAATTGATAACTTGAGGAATAACAGGGATTTGTTAAGTAACAGGTGGGGGTGGAGATTGTTGGGCAGCCAGATTCATACAAACGAATTTAGTGAACCATTCATTCATCACCTGGAAGAAGGCTTGCTTAGCCTCTCCCTCGTGGCTACTCGTAGCAACTCTAGATTCAGATGGCACTACCCCTTGAGCAGGATCGGGTGCGTTACTTTGAACATCGTCAGCTACGACTCTTTTGGGATTCATTTACTATACAAAAACACATTTTATTTTTCAGGATTCATCACACTATCTAAATTCATAAATATGGATGTATAGCTAGACTCGGACTCGCTACGTTAGTCCTAGAATCAACTAAACCGTAGCTCTAATACCAACCAAATGTAACACCCTAACCCATATCTTTCGTAGAAAAAAAGTTACGAGGCATTATCGATCAACACATATCACTACACAATCATTTTACAAACATACATCATTCATTATCACATCATAGTCATTCACAACCATATAGTCCCTTTAGAAGGTCTACGAGGCCTTAAACATACTTAAGGAAGGGGTTAGGACTAAACTGATAGCATTCTAAACTTTTACGAGACCTAGAAAATTTTTCCTTTAAAACAGGGTAAACGTCCGTGTAGCTAGGCTGTGTACTTCACACAGCCGTGCCTTAGACCATCCTCAACCCCTGTGCAACACTGACTTGATCACACGGTCAACAAACACACCCGTGTGTCCAGCCCGTATGGCATACTGACTTAAATAGCTACAACATAGGAGTCACACGATCAAGACACACGCCCATGTGCTCAGGTCATGTGGCATGAAATAGGCTTGGTTTAAGCCATTTTTCACACCCCATTTTGCCATGTACCTGAGCATCAAATGCACAACATCTATAAGCATAAATAGGCAACCAAAATTCAGCCAATTTCTAGCCAGAACATATATCTTTCCATCCATAATATACTCAACCAATTCCATACTCAATTTCCATTCCAAATCATACCAAATCAAAAGTCACATTCACATCCAAAACACAAACTTGATAACTTACCATAAACCATTTCATTTCATACCCAAATCTTACCAAAATCACAACATATTCAATACCAAAATAACCATTTCATAATAGGTCGTATATACACCATAAATCATACCAAATTTACAACTCATAGCACATATCAACTCAAGCATGATCATAACCTATTAATTAGCTAAATCACTTGGCTTAACATATATACAATACCAAAATGTATTCAAAATACCATTAGCTTATACATGCTATACTTAACTATTTACAATCACAAAAAGATACCAAATATGATCGGATAGTGTGATGATGATCCTCGACAATTCTCGAGCCTTCAGTAGCTTCTATAATCTATAAAATAGAAATAAACACACCAAGTAAGCTCTAGAGCTTAGTAAGTTCACAAGTAAGAATTCAATATACAAATTCAATTGTAACTCATCCATTTACATAATTTCAACCGAGTATATAATACCACAAACCTTTATCCATGTCTTATAACATGGTTTATACAACTCAATAAGCCTTTCACAATGCATCTCATTAATTCATTTCGATAGATCTTGTATAGATATCGTACGTACCTATTCAATTTGTACTAACCTCTTTTACTCATTCCCAACCTTTGCTCACTCGTTGAACTATTCGATGTAGGAAATGGATACATGAATATTCTGATCGATAAGTACCTATACCATGGCCCATAGCCAAATCAAGGTAACTTATCCCGAAGTACCTATACCATGGCCCGTAGCCAAATTAAGGTAACTTATCTCGGAGTATCTATAGCATGGCCCGTAGCCAAATCAAGGTATTTCTCGCACCCATAAGGCCAATATCATGGCCCGTAGCCAACTCATAACCTAATGACATGTCACTAGCATTCTGAAACTAGTCCTATGGTTCAACCCAACTTTCTCACATTTCATTTCCTTCATTGTTCACATTCGTAACATCCCATTCACTATTACCATCTCCTCCGAGATTTCATTCATTACAATTCACAAAATATCAATGAATTTAACATTCATTTATAGTAAATTACTACTTATGAACTTACCTCGAGTGTGATAGTCTAAAAGAGTCAATTATTCGTCGACTTTCGATTTCCCGCGATCGAAATCTAGATTTTGCTTCTCTTGATCTATACGTATTAAAATTAACTCATTCAACCTCACACCCAATCAATTCACTACAAAGACACATAATTATGGCATTTTGCAAAATAGCCATCACATTTTCACATTTCAACACTTTAGTCCCTATTTCACAAAATCCTTAAATACACATAAATTCATTCCTTTCATGCATAGCTGAATTTTCCCCTAGTCTAATCAAGCCCATATAATTCATCAATTTCACATTTTAGTCCCTCTCTATTTCATTTTCACAATTTAGCCTAAATAATCAATTTCATCAAAAATTCAAAGACAAAACACATTTATTTATTACATATAATTCATATGTAAATGGAAGTCTATGACCATGGCATTTGAAAGTTATGAAGGATATGGAAGCGCGCCAGGACTATCTTATATGTAGAAGTCTATCAGGACTAATTTATAAGTAGAATTCTACAACGAAGGGATCCGTTTGCATGAGTCCGCTAAGGAGTTTGTTCTCTTGTAATCTATCATTATGTGCGAGCTATTTGTTTATGTGAATCCGTAAATAAAAGATATGACAATATGACATGACTATTTCATATGTATGATTTTGTAAATAAGGGATTCAGTTTTAAGAATTCGCCAACATGTTATCTGTTGCTAAAAGTGGACCACTATGAGTGGGATATCTGTTGTTGTAAAATAGAGGCAGGATCCAACAATCCACTAGATTTTTACAGTTTCATTAAGATGAGTTGATCTTCTTATTAATCCAAAATGGGGGTTTTCCTTATGAATCTATTGGCATGTTTTGTAAAGCACGAAAGAGCATACCTGGGTCTAAAATAAGAATCCATGAGGATCGTAATACAAATCTAAGTTTGGCAGAATAAGCTATTAATAGCAGTTCGCAAGTAAAACTATCTGCCAAGATCTGCCTTATTTGAATTATCTATTCTGAGGTAAAGGTTGATATGGGAATCATCTAAAGGTTTTCTTTCATAATTCTGTAAGTAAGAATACTCGAAGATTTCCTCTCAAGGAAGTAGTTGTATATAAGACCGCATAGGAAACTAATGAGGATAGAGTTTGCAGGAATAATCCACTAAGAGGTCAAATGTTTAACTGTATTTTGATATTACATCTGTGAAGTCCCATCAGTGGGAGATATTTATGTGCAAGGCTTTGTATAGTCGATTACGAAATCATCTATTTTCAAGTTGTCCGTAATAGATCAAAGACAGTCAAGTAAGAAGAATTGCCTTCTAGGTTGTGCAAATAATTAAGCGACGGTGTATTTAAGGATGATATACTAAGTACAAAAGAGTTGGATTGTGTGAAGTAAATACCACGCCAAGGAGATTGGCAAACTGTCTTAGTATAAACAGTCATACTTAAATTCTAAATCAATAAGTGTCAGCTTATTAGCATTCTGTTAATGCAAGGTATGGATAACTCACTAAGTTCATTTGAACTTACATTTGTGACATTATGTATTGCAAGTAAAGAGGGAATTTGATAGTTTGTGGAGGGACCTGACCAAAATCCTTCATCTTTGGGGAATTGTGCTTCCTAGTCGTAATATGTATATAGCGAGGTGGCCTAGAGGCGGAGTCTCAAGGTCAGTGTCTTATTTGTAATTAGTTTTGATAAATATATTATTTTCAAACTAAGCAAATATTTGACATATTTAAACTACTTTGTAAAATATATGGTATTTTAAATTAAGATTACATAATTGAAATAAATTCCAGTGGCGTAGTCAATTAGATAATTGTATTTTAATAATAATTTATTAAGTCAAAATGGCGTAATATGCATTATAAATGTGTTAATTAATTTTTGGTTATGAAGTATATTGCCCTGTAGTCCAGATTCGGCGATCAGATTAAGTATGTAGCGTTACAACACCATTACAATAACAACAATGAAAATTGTTAGTCTTTTTTTATCATTATAATATTAGAGGAGAGGGAAAGGGAATAATTGAGTTTGAACCCATGTCATTTTAAGTGTCGAACGAGAACGCTAACCATTGTTCTAGACAAGTCTTGGTACAACAACCTTTAGTCAAAGGACTTAATTGAGTGCATTTTTTATGGAAGAGCTTGGATCTTCTTTTTTTTTTTTTTTTGGAAAGGGGAAGTTTAAGGGCTTCTTAGAATTTTAAGCTAATTTTTTATTCACTACAAATAGAAATGTTTACGGATTGAATTGGGTATAGTTTAAAAATTTTATCAAGTCCGGCACGAGTCCATTTAAATTAAAAAAGATTAAATTCTACTATTGGTCCATGTATTAAGTATAAGTTGTAGATTTAATCCTATTTTAATTAAAAAAGTTAAGAAATTAAAATTAATTAATTAAATTAGATTACAATAATTAGATTTAGTAGAATTTCAACTTAAAAAAAATCTAACCTATCAAAGGAAGCTCGATTGTTTGAAGGTTTTTTTAGCTAAAACCATTGAAATAAAACGTATATTTGGAGAGTATCCTGACTCATGAAAATTTATGGGCTGTGCGGTATATTCCTAGAGAGCAAAATGAAGTTGCGGATTGCATGGCGAAAAAAGCTTCATCCTTTAGAGTTGATCTGCAATTTTTTAAATCTCCCCCTATAACGATTCGGAATTCTCTTACTTTAGATCATTCTAGGGGGTCTTTCTTCAATTTCTTGAATGTAATTAATTAGTCTTTGTGATTGTTTTTTTTTTTCACTAAAAAAAAAAACGTTTATTTGGATTTGGAAACAATCAATTGTCCGAAACTTGATTAGTAAGTGGTTAGCAAAAAGGTTATATTATCCATACTATCTTCGTGTCTACATTAATTCTAATATCTAAACCATTTCCACTAGAAATTATACAATTACAAGGCAACTTAACTCAGATTTGCTCTCAAAACTGGTATAATACAAGAAACAGTATTTTACATTAAAATAGAAACGAAATGATTACATCAGATCCTCTGATGCAGAGGTAAACCCAATTCTTTTTAACTCTTTTGGAAGGATAGTTTCCCACCAACCAATTTATTTCCACTCTGTCTTCTCCCATAATCTTTCTTTTTCATTGATGTTCTTAAATTTGATCCTTCCCCATTGATTGTAGGAACTACATACCATCCAATACAAGTACCTAATATTGCAACTGATCTTCCGAAAAACACCAAAATCAACAAAATCAATATTATAATTGCTGGGATGTAATGAGAAGGCTTTCTCAGAGCACTATTCCATGAAAATCTCTTCTTCTTCACTTTCATATCCATGTTTTTATCAGATCCTGGTGGGGTTTGAAGCTTATTAATGGGTTCGGAAACATACCTTTCTTTGGTGTTTTCTGGTTTGGTTTTCTCTTCTTTCTTGTCTTTCAGATTTACCACGACTGGGACACAGTCGTTTGAGTTCTTATAGACGAATCGAACCATGCTTTGTGATCCCGTTTGTGAGTAAATTTTTTGCCTTTTCTCTTCAAGTTCTGCTAAAAGTGCAGAAAATTGGTCAAGCCCCCGTGTTGAGTAGGGGTTCTTGGTGTCTTTCTTTCTTCTTGATTTTCTCGGTGAACAAACAGGGCTGCTAGACCAGACTCCATCATCTTCTTGTTGGTGATGGAGAGTACCACAAAGAAAAGGATAAATCATCTTAGGAAAAAAATAACTTGGAAGAATTTCAGGATGAAATTTTGTTTCTGATTCTAACAGGGAAATTGACAGAATTATATAACTTATAAAAGACCAAATGTAGGCTACTTGGTCAAGTGTATGGTTGGAAAAACGAAACCAAAACGCAAATAAATAAATAATATTACTAATAGAAGCTTCCACTCGGTGTTTTGTTTGACTTGAAGATGAATTAATGATGGAGTCTAGAAGAAACTCCGTATCCCTTCAACTAATATTTCAAATTCCATTTCGGTAAATAGGTAATTTTTAATTTAATTACAATCAATGTAATTATCCAATATTAAACATTAGAGGTTATAAGAAAATATAAATCAGATTTTTTTTTGATGATTTTTATGTCATAATTAAAGTTTCATAAATGACAATATTAAAAGAGCTTCCCTTGTTCCGTTTTACTTTTATACAATTTTATGGTTAATGATTTATTTTGTCCTTCAATTTTATCAAAATTATTATTTTAGATCTTCAATTTTTTAGTCTTTAAACTTATATTATTTATCAAACCACCCAAAATGGATGAAAAAGTTAACGTTTGTTAACTTTACAAATATAATATACGTGGATTATCATGTGGATGCCGTATCAGCAATTAATTAATTTTTTAAATTTAAAAAAAATAATCAATTGCTAACAGGACATACACATGGCAACCACACTTATGTCATATCAGTAGAGTTAACAAACTTTAACATTTTCATCTATTTTGGGGTGATTTGATAAACAATGCAAGTTAAAAAATTAAAAGAGACAAACAATTAAATTGAAGGCTAAAATGATCTTTTTATAAAATTGGGGGCCAAAACAATCATTATGCCTTAATTTTATTTATTAATTTTATTTAAAACATTATATAAATTTAAATTTGTTTTTGTTTTTCTTGGAATAATTTTTTATATAGTATTATTTTTAGTATATTATATTTGTATTTTGAAATGTAATTATATCCAAAAACTTTAAATCGTGGATTGAGTTTTAGTTCGTTGGCATTGATATTGTTGTAAATATAGGAAGACGTCAGCGGTGAGCACATTTATCTTCCTATTTAATCTTACAGCACTATAATATTTGATATCTTAAATTATATCCATAAAAATATTTTTATAATTTTATATTTTATGTAATAAATAAAAAATAAACATAATAAAATTTAATCTTAAGGCAGTATAATATTTGATATCTTAAAATTTTCATTTCAACAAAAGTTGATTTGTTTTTAATAACAATATTTTTATAAATATATTTATTTATATTTTTAATAAAAAGTATTTTTTATATTATAATATTTTTACCACCATAATCTGCTTTAATAATAAAAAAATTGTCAACATTTAATAATTTGAAGGCATTAATAATTTCAAACGTTTAGCTTCTTGGCCAAGGGGAAGATGAGCTTAGTTGACTTATACAAGTCATGATGTGTAAAATTATATATATATATATATATATTCACACATTGCAGTCATGAGCTGCAAATATTAAATAATCTTCTAGATAGGTTGATTCTATCATCCACCTAAAAGGGATAAACATTCATATGTGAAATATTAAACACGGCATAAATATAATAAAAAAAATTAATGTGATCATTATTGATGTTTTAAAATTGTTATAGTAAAAACTAGCAAAAATTCATATATAAATATAAAATATGATACAATATTATGAAACAATCTGGATCAATTGTTAATTAATTATTGCCATATAATTCATTGGGTTTGATGTTTACAAAACGTACCCCTTTTTTTAATCAATACTCGGTCTTCAGTACATAAGTATAATAAAATCTGTCATTTGCTTCTAGAAATCACAAATTGTGCAATTATGAATTGAGAATCTAATAAATATATATTATAGTAATTGTTATAAAATAGGAACAATAATGCTAATAACACAAGAATAATAAATGAGAATAAGAGGAATTTTTATTGTATTTTATTTCTTTTCTATCATCATTACAAGTAGTATACTTATATATATATATATATATATATAGGAAGATTACACTCATCATTTTCCAATACATAAATAAGAAAGGGGTTACAAGGAGATAAAAGGTTGAACATCCACTTAATAGCATTCATAACAATAATTTAAACTTACAATTAAGGAAAGCATTATAAGGGTAAATTAGTCTTATATGTCAGTTTTTTTATTTGATCTTTTAAGCAGGTTTTTTTTTAAATTTAGGGAAATAGGTTTGGAAAGAGTGTATGAAAGCGCGTCTAGTTGGGCGCACTTTCCTGCCAACAATGCATAAAGTGTGCCTAGTTGGACGTGTTTTTACACACTCTCTCTCCTAGGTCCAGAGTTTTTGATTTTTGTTAGGGTTAGGATTGGGGGTTTAGGGTTTAAACCGAAAAAAGTTTATAGGTAGATTTGAGGGGTTAAGGATGCGATAATACGCCTCAAAACACATATATTTCATATGTCATGTTGAGATAGGACCATTACCTCAGAAACCCATCCTATAGAAGTCAGGTTTTGGGGTGACAATACTTGATACAATCACAAGTCGAAGACTAAGTGGAGGTCCCATTCGGCGATCGTGATGCATTCACAGGTTCGAGTATAACCAGGGGTCAGTTGATAGTCGTTATGCAATCACAAGTTCAAGCTTTTTAGATACCTACAAATGATACCTTATGCGTACCATACATAAGATTGAGGTAATAATCATAAGGAAAAATAAAGAGATTTTTGGTGTAATCAACGTAATTTTTTTCTCTATTTCTAGGCTGTCGGTATCTTTAACCTTTCATTTTTATCTGAAAGCTGACATCGAGACGGACACAAGAAGACTCTCAGGTGGAGAGCAGATGTTTCGGTACAATAGAGGTCAAACTCGAGTCGGCACGGTAGCGATTGTAGTTATTCATGGGTTTTCGGTGACTCTAAACTAGGGCATGTATTCCACATATGTGGTCGTGTCTAATGAGAAAAAGGGTTAGCAAATGGGTAACAATTCTATCCTGCGACCCTAAATGTTGATGTACTCTTTGTGGTAATCTTGCCAATTCAAGTCGTTCTTCCCCCGCAGATCCAACTTGTGCAGTGCTTCCATGTCTTGCGGCAGTGGCAGAATTTGTTGCCTCCATCCGAACTGTCACATCATTCGATCTGATTTGTGTATTTCCACTGTCATGTAAACTATCAACAACACCTTCAGTTCCCTATACTCCGATTGGCCAAATATTTCGGTAGGAGGCATTCTATGGTATCCGGGTTGGCATATCGCATCCATTAAAATTACGGTGCACAATTGTAAATTCTGTTATGTACGAAATTTTGTTTTACAAATCATTGCATAATTATTATAAGTTTAGGGTAAGTAAATAACTAACCTCAGCTTCCGAGCATTGATCTAACAACTGTTGGATATCTTCGAGTTGCTTGAGTAGTCCAACGTAACTCAGCCCATGGTTCCACCTATACAAGCAATATGTTAATTCAAACATATAATAAATAACACTTACTATATAAACTACATATTTATTAAGAAATGATTTTTACCTTGTCACTAATAGAAACATATATGATTCGTTCACTTGGAGACGTAGAAATGATAGTCGCCACCAGGCTTATGACTGCAGCAGGAGAAGGCAACCATCGATTGACATCTTATCCGGTTCCGTCGCTCGACACAACTCTCGGTACAATATGGCCAACACGGATGATCCTCAACTCATTCATTTGCTTTCTTTGAAGTCATCTAAGTGTAATAGCCACTTTATGTGTACCAAATTTCGAGATTTATCGGGCATTAAATTGCCCTTAATTAACCTTAAGATGAATGCCCGAGCATATTATTCTTTGGCGATGTCGGGCGTGTCCATAAGAAGCTCTTTGAAATTGGTTTCCAACCACTTCATATTTATCCTGACGCTGTAAAACTTATACGCCACCTTCCCTAAAAATACCTCAAAGGTTCTCTTTACCAAGATCGATCGCTGACCCATCCACCAATAAACCAAGTTGTAAAGCTAAGTCCTCGATTGTGATTGTACACTCGTTGCACGGAAGATGGAAAGTGTGTCTCGAGCCTCCATCTTTCCACCAATGCGTTGATGAGTGTAGGATCGAGTTTGCAGCCCCGAGCATATGAGACACATGCAAGAATCCTACATCTTGCAAGAAACCACGAATTTCGGTGATTAGGCCTTTTGACAAATTATGTATGAATCCCTCCAAAACACAATCATCCGCATATTTCTATTGACAAAAAAAATTTTAAAATATTAAAAAATAAAATACTTTAAAATTAACTTATTGAAAATAAAGAAATTTAAAATTGTCATACTATTATCGCTTGAGCGATGGAAATGTGCTTGTTGTCGAAATGAATCAGAGAGGTTGCCATTTGTGAAAACTTAATCGAAACGAATAATATACAGAAGAATTAAATAAATCTACAATATTTTTAAACAAGTGTACCGGGAAATTTAGAACAAAACTTGAGGAAAAATGATAGAGTTGAGAGTTGAGAAAGAATTGAGAGAGTTGGATTTGAGTGAAAAGAATGAAAAATGGCTTGGTATTTTTAGGAAAAAAATTACCGTTGGGGCCCTTCAAAAATTTTACCGTTGTCAACATTAAAAAAAATGACCGTTGGTGAAAGGCATACCCAACTGGACACGCTTATACACAATCTCTCGAAAAAAATATTTTTTTAAAAGAGGCCAAAAAATCCAAATAAAAAAATGACATATAAGGGTAATTTAACTATATTATAATGCGGTATAGTCAAAAAATTACTATTTAGCATGGTAATTATTTGCCACGTATTTTTTGTAGATTAAAGTTTAAAATAATATTATTTCAATTTAATTTTCTTTAACAATTTATCAATATTAAATATTTGTTCATATAACAAGATCATATATTTAACAAAATTTGCTATAATTTGTTTAGTCATAGATTATGAAAAAATATAAATATATGCACACTTAGTCTAAATTTTTTTTAATATTAATTCCTTATATATATCTTTTTTAATATCTAATATTGAAAATATAAATATGTGCTTCAAAAATTTTACTTATTCATGCACTCATTTTTTTAATTATTAAAATTGAATTTTATAGATAATAAAGTTAAATATTTCTTTCTTTAATAGATAAATGAAAAGATATTACAGACTTTATTGAAATCATACAGAGTAATTTAGTTACCAGTAGTGCATCCGAGCGTATTTTTTATACAACTTTTGGTTATGTAATTTTTATTAATAACTTAAATTTTCATAGTGTTTTTTCTCCTTTATTCGTTAAATCATATTCTAAATTGTTTAGGAGTAAAATTAAAATCATAGTGGGGAGCAATATCAAATCATTCATGTTTATTTTAAATATAAATTTTTTTATTAATTTATATTAACTATAATTTAAACTATCATCATTATAAAAATTAAATATTTATATATTATTTTTACTTTTTTCAATAATAAATATTTATGAAATCATTCATGTTTATTTTAAATATAAATTTTTTTCTTAATTTATATTAATTATAATTTAAACTATCATCATTATAAAAATTAAATATTTATATATTATTTTTACTTTTTTCAATAATAAATATTTATGAAATGATTGAATAATTTAATATCATATATTTTAATTAATACGAGAAAAAGCTAGTTAAGCTATATCTATAATCTCTCGCAACAAATAAGAGTTAGGAAAATAGGAAAAAACAATAAATGAAAGTTATCCTCAAATCGAAATTATCATTGATGAGTAATTAATGGTATTGATTTTGATTTTAAGAGTATTTCTCTCATTTCTTCAACATTGGCTAAGTGCATGAATTTAGGGCGTTCACGTGTCAAATTTTTGATATTTTTGTAACATTTATATTAGATTCTACATTTAACTTTTAATGTTGTCCGCAAGTCTTACAATTTTGGCTGATCATTAAATATATTTATGTATCAATTTATATTTTCTTTTACATATTATTAACGTGTTTTAATTTAAATTTTAATTTTCGTGTTATATTTATGTTATGTTTTTACCTAATTTATCATATTGATTTGATTTTTTAAAAAAATATTTTCATCTTTATTGGTTTTTTTATTCAAATTATTTTAAATTGATATAGTTTTTTTTTTCTTATTAATTGTAGGGGATAAACCCGATTAAACAACGAATAAAGTGAAGAAAAGAAGAATTGAAAAGATTGAACATGTAAATTTTACTTGGAGAAACTCCTCAAAAGAGAATAAAAAATCACTGGCAAAAAGATTATTTCACTATAATAAAGAAAGTACAAAAGGTAGAGAGAATTAAAAGAAAAACCCGAAGCCTCACAAGAAAAACCATTCAAAACAAAGAATAAAATTATCTCAATCTAATTATTTTTTGTTGTGTAAAACCTAGAGTAACTAAGGTCTATTTATAGGCTGAAATTTGTAGCATATATGACTACAACAATTCTAGGTTAATTATTAAATGGGAAGCTAAAAACAAAGTTTAACTAGGAGAAGAAAAGCCAAAACAAATTTTGGTCAAAATAACATGCATTCTCCCACAAATCTCCACATTGACTCGTATTTGGACCAACTCCCTTGCCGACCCTGTTACTGGCTTAACTGATTCTTCGTCGGATGCTTACCATGTTCGAGCAATGCGCAAAGTTTGAAACTGGAAGGCTCTTTGTCAACATGTCAGCCGGCTTGTGTTTTGTGCCAATTTTAAGAATTTGAATATCCCCTTGAATGATCACCTCTAGAACAAAATGATAACGAATGTCTATGCGCTTCGTTCTCTCGTGATGCATTTGATCTTTGTTGAGATGTATGACACTTTGACTATCACAAAATACTAAACATGCCCCTTAACCAAATTGCTTCTTTTACTATTTCTGTAATTGCCATGTATTCTACTTCTGTAGTTGAAATAGTCACTGTAGCTTGAAGTGTCACTTTCCAACTAATGGTATAGTTCCCAAAAGCAAATAGGTAACCTGTGAGAGACCTTTTTTGATCTAAGTCTCATACATAATCAGAATCAACATATCTGACTAGACCCTTTTGGAACTTTACCATTCAATGCTCGATGAAGAGATTGATTTTCTAAATAACTTTCCAGGTTTACGGCTTCAGGCTGAAATTCCTTCCCTAAGCCTGCATTAGAAAGCATGCATCGAGCTTTTTCCAGCAATGTTCTGTTCATTCTTTCTGCAACTCTATTCTACCGTAGAGTTCCAACAACGATTCGATGTCTTTCAAATCCTTTTCGTTTATAGAAATCATTAAACTTTGACGAACAGAACTCAAGACCATTATCTATTCTCAACCTCTTCACGGATTTTTTGGTTTATTTTTCTAACAGTGTCTTCTACCATTTGAAGATTCTAAAGACTTCATTTTTCTGTTTCAAGAAATAAACCCAAACTTTTCTGGAGTGATCATCGATAAAAGTTAAGAAATATATATTACTTCCTTTTGAGATGTCAGAAGATGGACCCCATAAATCGAAATAAATGTAATCTAGAGTCCCTTTTGTTTTATGTATTGCTGAATCAAAATTGTCTCGGTTTTGTTTCCCAAAAATGAAATGCTCGTAGAAACCTAACTTACCAACTCCAGTGTCTTTTAGAAGACCTCTATTACACAAGACTGTCATACCTTTCTCACTCATATAACCAAGTCGAATGGGAAAAAGTTTGGTTGAATCAGAATCTGTAACACCCCAAACCTGGCCCAGGCGTTATGGCCAGATCTGGTGTGTCACATGGACGCTTGACTAAGCTTTGATCTTCTTTTTAAAAAACGTAATATTGTTTGTAATTAAATTGTGTTCATAAGTTTGTAAATCAGAATCATTTTCAGATAATAAAACCGTAGTTATTACCGAGTAAATTCCATTTTTATCACTGGATCTCGTTATGGTGTTATAGTTGTTAAGTTATTCAATCGATACGTATGGCAAGTTTTTTAATAAAAACGTTTGATTAGATTTGAAAAGCCCGCGTGAACTAGTCTACCGTAAAAAAACAAATAATAAATAAAAACCCAGACAAAATACCCGAGCAGCCTTATTACAACTTAAAACTGAAATTAAAATAAAGTATTAATAAAGTAAATTTAGAAAACTATAAACCAGAAAGTAATTCACGTGGCCACTCCGAATCCCTCATAGCTCCAAGTCCTCTATGGTTAGGGGTTACCAGCATGGATGGAAAAGAGAGGGTGAGTTTGTGAAAACTCAGTGTGTAAAGAAACCCAACCAGTGACATACACCAGTCCAAGCTCAGTCTGGGTCGAAGCCCTATTCAGATACAAATTAAACTGGGCCTTGGCCCTTTTCAGATACAGAGTGGGCCTTGGGCTCATTACAGAAACAGATCAGTGTATATATATGCATGTATGCAAAGCCCAAGCCCAATCCAGCCCTACACACCACCCGTACCAGCCCTACACACCATGTGGGGAATAACTCAACCCACCCAGCCCTACACACTATAGTCGTAGAAGAGTTACTAATACAGATATCGTGGCAGGGCCATCAGAACAGAAATACGAGGCAAAGCCTCTAAGCAGATTACGTGGCATTGCCACTTTTAGCACTTCTTCCAAATCAATAACCCAACCCCATGCAAATCAGAATATAACATGTCACGGCATATAGAATATCAGATATAGTAGCATGCAATTCAGTCAACTATTTCTAGGGGTAAAATAGTCATTTAGCATCTAAGGGTAAAACGGTATTTTAGTAATTTTGCTATGTCTCTAAGTCTCATGCTTAATACAATCTTCTAACAGATCTAATGTCACTCCGAGCGACTCAAATAGCCTATTTCATTTATACAGTGTCATATGGCGCAAAAACCCCTAATGGGCCCGAGGAAGCCCACAAGCTACTCTCGCTCGCTACGTCGAAATTTTACACATACTTTTACGGAATTAATACCCAATTTACCATAAAACATTTACCGCATGTTTTTACCCATATGAGCCCGTAAGCCCAATGGGCCCGATTCTGGCCCATCAAGGCCAAAAACCACCTAAGTGCAGGAAAACGCTCACAGCAGCCTTATCGTCCATTAATTACAATTTTCACGATTTTGTACCGACCCACAAGCGCTCGCATGCTCGTAAGTCCTCGAAATGCTGGCATTTCGGCATTTCGGCTTTTTAGCTTTTGCCGATCTACTCTACTAGAGGGTGTCGATTACACACCTATTTGCGTACTACGTCGAGATTCCGCACACGATTAACCTACAACAAACCTACTACATCATTAAGCTATAATCCAAATGAAATCAAACGGAATCGACATCACTTTAATACCATCACATTCGGCCATCATTACCCAAAATCATTATTCACTTACCTTTGCTGAAATCTTCAACTAGATCTTGATCTAGATTGCTTCAACGCCTCTAGCCTCCAACTGCTCCTCGCTAGATCGCCCCTTTACCACACTAATACATATAAGAACCAAAAGAAAAGAGGCTAAAATGGATGTTTAACCAAAAGGGGTCAAAACCGATAACAACCATGGGAAGACAGGGTTTTCGACTTTTCTTAAATCACAAGAATATGAAAGAAGAGATTCGAGTACTTACCGCAGGGATTTTCTAGATTGATTTTGCTATCGCTAGAAGTTATTTCCACCACTTAAGCTAAGATCTACACTCGATTTAATTAAATCACAAGGAAATATATCAAAGGGTTTGAATGAACCACAGAGAAAGGAGAAGGTTTCGGTTTTGAGAAGAGATCACTAGAGAGAGTTAGAGTTTCGGTTTTTGGAAGAAAAGAAGATGAAAGAAGAAGAGAAGAGGTTGTGAAGAGATTTTAGCTTGTTTTAGAGTAAAGATGAGAATGGGTTTGGTCAAACAAGAATTCGACTAGAAGAAAATTAAGTGGTTCGGGGTTCGGCTTTTTGAGGCAATTGGCCAAGAGGGATCCTAGGTGAGTCGATCTCAACAAATAAAGAAAAGAAAGAAGAAATGAAGGAGGAGGTAGGTTTGGCCCTAGTGTAGTCGGCCAAAAAAAGCTTTGGGTTTAGAAACTTTCGGCTTTTGAAGACAGAATAGAGGAGGAGAAGAAAAGAAAAGAAAAAAAAAATCTAATGCACACTTTTTCTTTACCTATTTGGCACTAAAGAATGACCAAAACAAATCTCGAAGGATGCCTAGAGAGAAAACGACACAACAAAATCCCAAAAAGAGCCAAAAGAATTCGGCACACACCCTTAATCTTTGTTGCTGAAAATGCAAACACCAACAAACTCTAGCCGAAATTGCACATCAAACAGTCCCTCATTTGGCCAATTCTCTCTTCATACTCAATCCCTAAATTTTCTCCCCTTATCACTCCTTAATTCAATCCCATGAACACTGCAAACTCCTCCCTTTAGAATTTAACTTGGAGTCCACCTCTTACCATGCATATGCAATAAAATAAAATAAGCATCTTGCTCACAATTGGATTCGAACCTCAGGTCCCTCACAAGTCATGTCACACCACCCCCTGTGCTTTAAGTAACGCCAACTTGCCACTTTAACACAGGCTTTCTTGTGCTTAAAAACCCCAACATTTAATTAAAAGCCCACTTAGCCAGAGCCCCTACTCTTGTAAGCCTAAAATTTAAAATTCTGCCAGGCTTTAAACTTAACCCTAGGCTTTCCAAAGGTCTACTAAATACACCCAACACATCAATATGTAACACCCTAAACCCCGTCCAGACGTTATGGCCAGATCCGACGTGTCACATTGAAATATTTAAGAAAACCCATGCTTCATCCAAAATCTTTCTTAGTGTTTAAAAAGGTTGCCCTTGTTAAGTTAATAAAGTGAATGGAAGCTGTGCACCAGGAAGGTATCCGAAACAGAGGAGGTGAGCCATGTAGGCTGCTTAAGTACCAAGCTCTTAATTGGATCCAATCCTAGACATGCCCACAACCATTGCCACACTTTAGTTTAGTGATTTGTTTTGGAAAACAAGTTGAGTTGGAATTCATTTAAGTAAATATATTTGATAAATCATTTTATTGTATCATTGCGCTATTTTGAAAACATGTACCATTTTGGAAAACGTGTCCTATGTCTAGCCCGTTTTAAGTAATTACCAGTCAATTAAAATAAAAAGTATAAAATAAAATAAACCCGAAAAAGAAAATAATTAAAATGGCCTTATTACAACCCAAAACCAAATAATAATACTTAATTTAAAAATTATAAAAACCAGTTACTTTATAAAAATAGTCTGAAAGCGATCACCACGGCCACTCTGAATCCCCTCCGGCTCCAAGTTTCCACATCAAGGCTCACCTGCAAAGTTAAGGAAAAGAGTGAGTTTAGAAACTCAGTGTGCAACAAGCCCTTTCAGAGCCCAAATCAATATCAGCATACTAGGCCTAAGCCCGAGTTCAATCTCAACATATACTGGGCCGAGGCCTTTGTTTAACGGTTACTGGGCTAAAGCCATTTGTTTAAATCATATCACTGGGCCGAAGCCTTTTCTGTAAATGGTAGGGCCCATGGGCCCATTTCAATAACACATATAACATCAATGCAGGTATGCAACCTATATCACTATGAGGAAACTATCGACCCACCCAACCGCTACTCTCCACCGGTACCAACCAAGCTCTCCATGTGGGGAATAACTCAAGCCATCCAACCAAACTCTCTACTGGCAGCATAGCTGCTTTATCATATAACTGGAGGCCAAGCCTCTTTTAATCACTAGGGCAAAGCCCTTTTCAGTAAACTGGGGCAAAGCCCTTTAGCACTTCCTCCATTCATGTGAAACCCAACCCATGCATGTATGAATATATCATGGCATATCATGTGCATATCATGGCATATCATGTACAAAACAGTATCACATGCATCTTAATCATAACATAACCCTAGGGGTATAATGGTCATTTTCACCTAGGGCAAAATAGTCATTTTCACATTATAAGGGTAATTTTGTTATTTATCAATTATTAGGGCTTTTCATGCTCATTATCAATTATCCACAATTCCGAGTCTTTAAATGATAATCTTAATTCATTTCAATCAAATCGGCTTTTGGGCCCAAAACCCCTAATGGGCCCTATGTAGCTAATTTAGTCATCTAGGCCCATATAGCCTATATTCCATAACGGTTTTATTAGTCTTAACATGCACTTTATCTAGATTTCGTTTCCTATCAAATTTACCCAAATGGGCTCGAAAGCCTATTGGGCCTAATTTCAGCCCCTTGAGGCCCAACTTACCACCGTGCACAAAATTGCGCTCTTACCTGTTCTATCGATTCTGTTCACCGAGTCCATTAGATTCTAACCAATCCACAAACCATCACATATCCACAAGTTTTAAAGATGCCAGAATTCGGCATTTTGATTTTTCAGCATTTATTATCCTAAGCTACCGAGAGGGTTTAGTACACACCTGATTCGTGACGGTCGATTTCCAAAATCTGCTACGCACTTGTCCTACATACATTTACTTGACATATCAGACTTTGAAATCCAAAGATAACCACACAGTCTTACCAAGACCATTTGGCCACCAACCCCTATGACACTAATATCATACATTTGCCGAAAGTTGTAACTAGATCAAAATCTCGTCACTTCCATTGTCCAAGTTCTCAAAAGACCGCTTTAGAATGCACTAGCACCAAAATAAATTAGTTGTTAAAACCTATAGAGCCGTAAACCCCCAAATTGATAGCCACCAAAGCATTTAGGGGTTTCGGTTTCCCTAATCCAAAATACTAAAATATAACCAAGGTTTCAAACACTTACCAAGGGTTCACCTACCAAAACGATTCCAACCCCGAACTAATACAGATCTAACGCAGACCAAGCTTCCAAACACTAGCAGAAATCGCACCCCAAGGATCTTAGGATTCGGCCACCAAGTCCCTCAAAGGTGTTGTGCTCTCGACTTTTGAGTCAAAGAAGAAGAAAATGGTTATGGACCGAAGGGGTGTTGATAATGGAGTTTAGAGACTTTTGAGAGTGTAAGATTCGGCAAAGAAAGAGGAAGCAAGGTGTATCAGTCAAAGAGAAGTCATCTTCCCTTGAACTTTCGGGATTTGGCTTTGCTTGGGGTATTCGGCTAAAAGAGAGGAAGAGAAGGGTTCGGCTCTTCCTAGGGATTAAAGAGGAGAAAGAATATGGGAAGGAAAAATGGAATGAAAGAGAGGGGTTTTGGCTTATAAGCAATCGGCACAAGTGAAACAAAAACTAAAAACAACCAAACTACCATTCAATAGCCGAATTTGCACTATACACACCCTTGGCCGGCCACACCTTTTCCAAATTCAAATTCTCCTAAAATCTCTCCTAGATACACTCTCCCTTATCCCTCCATGATCCATGCTCTTGACTGATTCAAACCCTTCAACCAGAGTTCCAGCCGACTTCAAACTCTTGCATGCACATAACATAAAAATAAACCACACTAATACCTACTAGAGAATCGAACCTTGGCCTCCTTCCCTTCCATTTACACGCCACTTTTTTAGCAACTAAGTGGCGCCCTCAAGCCACTTTGCCAAAGCCCTTTTTGTGATACAAACTACCCACATCTTTTAATAAGACCACCTATCTAAGACCCCTAATTCTTTAAGTCCAAAAATTTAAAATTTCCACCGGGTTTGGCCAACTCATGGGCCTTCTATAGGCCCATTTACACACTCCAAATATGAATTGCACAACCAAATACCAAAATTTAAATTTTACCCAAAATCACACGAAAATCACTAAATCCCGAAAATCAGGGTGTTACAAATATAGCACATCCAGCCATGCAAAAATAAATTCATGCAAAAATTCAAAAACCCTAAAATTGGGGCATTACAGAATCAATGGAGGAAAAGTAACATCGTGTCGTTGTGATGTCAGGTTGATTCTCATCACGATTTGGTGGCGATTATGGATTTTTTAGGTAATCACAGCCGCACCTAACTGTTAACTCTTGAAGAATGTATAGGCTTCCTTTTTTCTATCCTCTCATCATAACAAGCGCCTCATAAGAAACTTTTAAGCCATTCAACTCAATGACTATCCTGCAATTGTTAGAATCAAAAATTCCCAATGAGATAAGATTTTTCTTTACATTAGGAACATACTTAACATTTCGCAGTGTTCAAATAATTTCATCTTGCATCCTAATTTGTATTGTTTCGATTCTAGATATTTTACATAGAGATTTATTCCCCATCAACACAACTCTATCTTTGACTGAACTATACGTGGAGAACCAGTCTTTATTGGGACACATGTGATAGGAGCATCTTGAACCTAAGGTCCATTCAGAAATACGATGAGAACTTTCACTTGTTAACACCAATAAAAAATTATCACCTCTATCCTCGGCTACACTAGTATCATCAACTTCGACTTTTTGCTTATCTTTCTTGTTATTTTTAGCATCCCTTTTGATTTTATTTTGAAGTTTCCAAAATTCTAACTTAACATGATCCACCTATTTACATAGCCACAATATTTGTCACAATTTTTGGATTTGGATCTTATTTTAGACCTATTTCAACCTATATTTTGGTTTGTTGTCTGCCTTTTGCAACTAGAATTGAGGCTTGCCCATCTGATTTTTTTGTTTAGGCCTGACTCATTATTGAGTTTATCCTTACTCAAAAGATTCCCCTTCACATCCTCGAATGAGAGATAATCTCTCCCATAAATTAAAGTTTCCCTGAAAGATTTATAAGAAGAGGGCAAAGAGCATAACAACAACATAGCTTAATCTGCGTCACTACTCTTTGCTTTGAGATTCTTTAAGTCATTAAGAAGGGTAGCAAAATCACTAATAGGTGTTCAGATTGACTCATTTTCAACCATTCTGAACGTGTAGAGACGTTGTTTTAATACTGTTGGCAAGAGATTTTGTCATATATAAGGCTTATAGTTTCTTCCATAATGTAGACATTGTTTTCTCCTTTAAAACCTCCTGTAACACATTATTCGTGAGGCATAATTGAATAGTGGATAGAGCCTTTTCATTGAGCTCTTCTCATTCTAACTGATCCATATCTATGAACTTTTTCCCTATATCGACCTTTTTCATACCGTTCTGAACTAGTATTATCGTCATCCAAAATTTTCACAAATTGAAATTTGCAATTCTGTCGATCTTCTTAATATCAAACCTTGACGCTGCCATCTCTAAACGAGTTGACTATGAAAATCTAACTAGCTCTGATACTAGTTTTTAGGGGATAAACCCAATTAAACAACGAAAAAAGTGAAAAAATAAGAATAAAAAAGATCGAACATGCAAATTTTACATGGAAAAACTCCTCAAAAGAGGATTAAAAACCATGGGCAAAAAGGGATTTCATTTAACACATTATACCCGATCCGGTCACCCGAACTGAGCTATCAGTTATTACAACTATAAAACGTTAACACTGTTCACCAACTAATCAGACATAGCCAAAAAGATCATTTCATAATTAATTGCAATCATTTCCATGTTATTCAATCATATCAAAACCTAATTCGAGCTTACAGAACATTTAAAACAATTCAGGAACAGTTCTAGATTAAATTAAAACTTTTACAAAAAATAGGTAAACAGTGTAAACAGGGTCACAAGACCGTGTGGCCAAGCCATGTGGCAGAGCTCAGCCCATGTGGCCTAAGAACATGGCTAGGTGACCAATCTGTGTAACTCTCTGTGCCCATGTAAATTAGGGTCACATGACTGTGTTGTTAGGCCTTATGTGCCCAAAAGTGCCTTCTAAAACAAACAATTTCAACCTAATTCATTAAAGCCACAAGTCATACCATTACCAACCATTAAACTTGCATAAAATGCAACAAAACTTGCCAAAACACATCATATATCACCCAACCTAAGTGCCTAACCAATATGCCACCAATGGTATCGCAATTCAAAATTTAACCATTTGCATTCGATACCTTTCATACCATAAGATTAATATCAAAACAATTACTTTGCATCATTATTTCTAATATTAGCATAATTCTAATAAAAGTTCATTAAAGTACCTAAGTCCTATATACCAATTCACCATCCAAAATTCGTTTAGGTAGCGAAACAAGACTATATCATCACACACTACAACTAAGTAAAAATAACCATTTAAGTTTACATCAAAATACATACTTAATACCTCAAATGACACATAAAACATAACCAAAATGCTTATAACCATACATTATCAAACCTTATCTACATGCCACTTATAATCAAGCCAAAATAAACAATTAACTACTGATAGAGTTGTTAGATAGTGTGATCTCTAACGAAGTTCCAATTGACAGCAAGAGTCTGACAATCTACAAAGAAGATAAACCAAATAAGGTAAGCTTATGTAAAGCTTAGTAAGTTCATATTAAACTTAAACTTAACGTAACTATTGTAACTAAAACATTTTGTAATTAATTTTATAAACAAGGTCATGAGTTTATTTATTTCCTATACACACCACAAATCTCACAAGGTTAGTGAATTCACATATACAAAACATATAACTTTTTCATGCCATAAACATTATAAGTAAACACATTTAAAACTCAATTCAACCATTACCTATTCATTTAATAACTCACATTTTATTACAAATATCTATATCCAATGCTCCGTTTCATATATCTATTTTCATATAACCAATTCATATAACCATACCATATATCTATTTCCATATAACCGATTCACATAACCATTTCATTTATCTATTTTTGTATAACAGATTCATATAACCATACCATATATCTATTTCCATATAACCGATTCCTATAACAATTTCATTTATCTATTTCCATATAATCGGTTTGTTTAACCATTTTATATATTCATTTTTCATTTAACATATCCACACAACCATTTCATTTAATCATTTTTTCACTCGATGAACCAAATGAAATAACATCAGATATGCGAGAATAATGCTCACACAAGCTGTAACTGTAAATGCTCACACAAGTTGTTCAATGGGTCTTGTAACAACCCATATAGTAGTTTTGAGACCACAAATTCAATGAGTAAATTATTATTTTTTTACTATTTTGATTTCTACAGTATGTTAGTAGGGTCGTATAAAAATTTTATTAAGTAATTTTCACGTTTGCATGCTTAATTAAGTGAAAAGGACTAAATCATAAAAGGTTCAAAAGTAGAGTTCTATTAGTTAAAGGTATTAATTAGCTACAGAAATTTAAAGTGAAAGGACTTAGATGGTAATTAGACCATTAATGTTGTAACACCCCAAACCCGGCCCAGACGTTATGGCCAAATCTAGTGTGTCACATCACCTACATCTAACCATGTTACCTAGTTACTAAGATTAGGGTGAGCTCTGCCAAAACCGTGCTTGTTATTTTAAGAGAAATTCCCGATTTGTTTAATAAATGTCCTATTTACTATTGATCGTGAAAGATTTATTTAAAAGCGTGACTTTTGATACTCTTTGGAAAGTGCATTTGGTTTTGAAACCGTTCGTTTATCGTGTTATTTTGAAAATAAGTAAATCTGATTTCAAAAAAAATAATTTAAATAATATTATTCTTAAGTTAAAACAAATTAAACACGTAAAGAATTAAAAACCCAATATAAAATAAATAGAGCGACCTTATTATAACCTAGAAACCATAATAAAAATAATTTCAATAATGGAATAAAATAATTGAAAACCAGAAATTTAATCTTCGTGGCCACTCTGAATCCCTCCCAGCTCTAAGTCCACCAACTAGGGCTCACCTGCATGGATGAAAAGAAAGGGGGTGAGTTTGGAAAACTCAGTGTGTATAGAATACCCATCCCGAGCCCAAATCAACTCAAGCCCACTGGGCCGAAGCCCTATCCAGTCATAGTGTCAACTGGGCCGAAGCCCTATCCAGATACAGTAAACTGGGCCTTAGCCCTTTTCATGTAACAGTACGGCTTATAGGCCCATTTCAGAACAGAACAGATATTAACATGTATGCAAGCCCAACCCAGCCTAGATCCAACTGCTACACTCCACCTGTACCAGCCCTACACACCATGTGGGGAATAACTCAACCCACCCAGCCCTATACTCCACAGTTGCAGCATAGCTGCTCAGATATCAGTAAGTTGAGGCAAAGCCTCCAGTACATGGTCAAGCCACTTTCAGTACTTCCTCCATCAATATCCCAGTCCCATGCAATAGATAATAATGACATGGCATGTAGTAAACAGTAATAGTAAAACATGTATTTTGGTCACACTTAGCCCTAGGGGTATAACAATCATTTTGCTCTTAGGGGTAAAACAGTAATTTTCCACCTATAAAAGTATTTCAGTAATTTTATCAGTTTCCTAGGGCTTTATACAGATTTCAATCATTATTAACCCAATTTTCATCTCAGCAGTTTAATTAACTCGTTCTAGCAATTTTTAACCATCGGGCCCTAAAACCCCTAATAGGCCCTATAGTTTCTATTAGCTATTTAAGCCCATTCAGTCCAGATTCTAAGATCAATTTATCAGTTTAGGCAGTTTTGAACCTACAATCTTTCAGTACACCTTAATTACCCGTTTTTACCTATATGGGCCCGTAAGCCCATTGGGCCCATTTGTAGCCCATCGAGGCCCAATTACCGTAGTATACGAAATTGCACACGCGACTAGCTTACCACTTTACGATTTTAGATCTAACAGTTTCTAAACATCTTGTGAGCATTCGCACACTCACAAGCCCATGAAATGCCAGAATTTTGGTATTTCGGCTTTTGCCGAATTGAACTATGAGAGGGTGTTCGATACACACCTGATTCGCGACGACTATTAATGAGATCCCCCACGATATCCTACAATCTATTACCATAACTTTTAGTTTACAATTCCGTATAACCACTCTCAATGTTCACTTACCATATTCGGCCAATGCCCCTAAGGCCCTCAAAATCTTACCTTTGCTGAAAACTGATGACTATATCTAGATCTAGTCGTTCCAAAGATCCAAGCCCTCGTCTGTAGTCTCTGAATCACACTAACACCAAAAGAAACTGATTAATACAACCCCTTAGGGTCTTAAGCCCCAATCAACAGCCTCCCTAAACTCTAGGGACTTCAGCTTTTTCTAAATTGTAAAATAAGAATAGATCCGAGGTGATGAGCACTTACCACTAATTCCCCTCTTGTTTCTACTCAGATCTGATGCAGATCTAGCCCCTAAATGATAGTAGAACTTGAATCCAGGAGATCTAAAGTTTCGGCTATGGACTCTAAAGGATGTGGCGTTTTCGGCTTTTCTGACTGGTGAAGAAGATGATGATTTGGGGTAGTAGTTTCGGAGTGGTGTTGCCGATAAGAACTAAGGGTGTAGAGAAGGTGGAAATCAGTCAAAAGGGATGAAAAGAATGGAGGGTTTTTGGCTTGGAGAAATCGGCACAAGAAGCAATGGTTTCGGGATTTCAACTTTTATGGCATTCAGCTATGGTGGCTTGAAGAAGAATAGGATCATCAGAGGGAGTAAGGTGAGTGGTAGGGATGTTCGGCTAGAGAAGAAACAAAAAGAAAAAGAAAAGAATGAAGGAGAGGGGAAGAAGAAGAAGAAATCGGCACAGAGGGGGTGTACTTTGCGTTTCCGCTTTTTGCTACACTAAGAGGTGAATAAAAGAAAAAGATCAACACTCTAGGTGGCTAACCCTAATTCTCCAAGACAAAAAAGAAAAGAAACTAACCCTAATCATCACTAAAGCAATCGGCCCAACCTTCCTAGGCCCTAGCCGAATCTACTTAAGTCAATCACATGCCCGGCACATGCCTAAAAATTAAAAGTAACCATACGCTTACCTTGTGACTTGAACTCAGGCTTTCTACCCCCATCCATACGCCACTTTTTTAGGAGTTTAGTGGCACCACCTTGCCACTTTACCAAGGCCCTATTTGTGTCATATTTTACGAAGTTTTTCTTAAAAGCCCACTTAACCAAGTCTCCTATTCACTTAAAATCCAAACTTGATATTTTACCGAGTTTTAACTTAGGCTTGGGCCTTCTAAAGGCCCACTAACACATTTAAACACAATTCCAGTATCCAGAACACCAAAATTTTAAAATTCACCAAAAATCACAGAAATCTGAAAAATTTCGAAAATCAGGGCGTTACAACTCTACCCCCTTAAAGAAATTTCAGCCTCGAAATTTACCTGATCCAAATAATTGAGGGTACTGTTGACACATAGTCTATTCTGGCTCTCAAGTAGCCTTTTCCCTTCCATGATTGCGCTACAGCACTTTTACTAACGGAACTGACTTCCTTCTTAACACTTTAACCTCTCGATCCAAAATTTGTACGGGTTCTTCCTCAAAGGTTAAATCGATTTTTACCTCAATTTCTTCCACTGGTATAATATGTGAAGGATCCGATCTATACCGTCTTAGCATGGACACATGAAAGACATCATGGATTCTATCCAAGTTCGGTGGTAACTCCAACTGATATGCCACTGGCCCTACCCGTTTAAGAACCCGATAAGGCCCTATAAACCGCAGACTCAGTTTGCCTTTCTTGCCAAACCTCAAGATCTTCTTCCAAGGTGAAACCTTCCAGAAAACCATATCCCCAATAGCGAATTCAATCTTTTTACACTTCAGATCCGCATACGACTTCTGTTTATCAAAGGCCTCCTTTAACCGATCCCTGATCAACTTAACTTTACTCTCAGTATCTGCCACTAATTCCGGTCCAAGAACTTGTCGCTCTCCCAACTCCGTCCAACACGTAGGCATACGACATCTTCGCCCATAAAGTGCCTCATATGGAGCCATTTGAATACTCGCTTAATAACTGTTATTGTAAGCAAACTCCGCCAATGGCAAGTAGTCCTCCCAACTACCTCGAAAGTCGATGACACAACCTCTTAACATATCCTCCAGAACCTGAATAACCCTTTCCGACTGTCCATCTGTCTGAGGGTGAAAAGCAGTGCTAAAGTCCAATCGTGTACCCAACGCCTCATGCAACTTCTGCTAGAATCGAGATGTGAACCTAGGGTCTCGATCAGAAATAATCGAAACTGGCACCCCATGCAGTCGTACTATCTCTGCCACATACAACTTGGCCAACTTCTGAAGTGAGTAATCGGTACGGATAGGTATGAAATGGGCAAATTTCGTTAACCTATCCACAATCACCCACACAGAATCTTTCTTGGAGGGTGTCAAAGGTAGCCCACTCACGAAATCCATAGTTACTCTCTCCCACTTCTAGAGTGGAATTTTCACCTGTTAAAGCAACCCAGAAGGTAGTTGGTGCTCAGCCCTAACTTTCTGTCACGTCAAACATTTCTTAACAAATTCAGTCACCTCTCTCTTTAAACCAGGCCACTAGTACACCTCTCGCAAATCTTTATACAACTTATTCCCTCTAGGATGCATAGCATAAGGTCCACTATGAGCCTCTTTCAGAATTGACTGCCTCAATTTAGAATCCTTTGGAATACAAATCCTTCCACGAAAGCAGAGAACTCCATCAGTATTCAGTCCAAAATCTAAATTCTCCCCATTCTCAGCTTGCTGAAATCGAGGAACCAACGAATTATCCTTTCACTGTTTCTCCTTAATCTGCTCAGTCCTAACTGGTCGCACTTGCAATTCTGCTAATAAACTTCCATCGTCGTACAGACTCAAACGACCAAACATAGCTCTCAAGCAACAACCCTCTGACTTAATGCATCAGCCACCACATTAGCCTTGCCTGGGTGGTACTCAATCGAACAGTCGTAATCCTTAAGCAACTCTATCCATCTTCGTTGCCTAAGGTTTAACTCCTTCTGAGTCAACAAATACTTTAGACTTTTATGATCTGTGTAGATAATACACCTTTCTCCATACACATAGTGTTTCCAAATTTTCACGCGAAGACCATTGCGACCAACTCTAAATCATGCGTAGGGTAATTCGCTTCGTGAGGCTTAAGCTGTCGTGAAGCATAAGTGAACACCTTACCCTCTTGCATTAGTACGCATCCTAATCCCACATGCGACGCATCGCTGTACACAGTGAAATCCTTCCTAAACTCTGGTTGAATCAACACTGGCGCCTTAGTCAAAACCTTTTTCAGCTTATCAAAAACCTCTTGTTGTTTCTTAGTCCAAACAAACGCTACTCCTTTCCTTAACAGTTTCGTTAACGGTGTAGCAATCAGAGAAAATCCCTCTACGAACCTTCTGTAATAGCCTGCCAAACCCAGAAAACTCTGGATTTTCGATACTGACCTCGGTGGCTTCCATTCCAGAATTGCCTCAATTTTTTGTGGATCTACTCTAATTCCTTCAGCAGACACAACATGCCCCAAAAAAGACACTTCTCGCAACCAAAATTCACACTTACTTAACTTCGCATAGAGTTACTTCTCTCTCAGCACTTGCAGCACAATATGAAGATGCTCATCATGCTTCTCCTTAGTTTTTGAATATTCCAGAATATCGTCGATAAAGATGACCATGAATCGGTCCAAGGTTGGAACACTCGATTCATCAGATCCATAAAAGCTGCAGGTGCGTTCGCCAACCCAAATGGCATAACCAAAAACTCGTAGTGACCATATCGTGTCCTGAATGCTGTCTCGTGAATATCCACCTCCTTTACCTTTAGTTGATGATATCCAGATTGAAGATCGATCTTGGAAAATACCGAAGCTCCCCTAAGCTGATCGAACAGGTCATCGATCCTTGGTAGTGGGTACTTGTTCTTTATTGTCAGTTTGTTCAACTAGCGATAATCAATGTACATACGCATCGTCCCATCCTTCTTCTTTACAAACAACACAGGTGCTCCCCACGGAAACACACTTCGTCTAATGAAGCCTCTATCCAACAACTCTTGGATTTGAGCTTTCAGTTCCACCAACTCCTTTGGTGCCATACTATAGCCGTTCCAGGGAACAAATCAATCCTAAACTCAACTTCTCGATTCGGAGGTAATCTAGGAAGCTCCTCAGGGAATACATCTTAGAACTCCCTAACAGTTCTGACTGTTTCCACAGTCAAATTCTCAGTTTCAGCTTGACTTATGAAAGCCAAGTATGCCTCACATCCTTTGCGAATCAGTTTCTTAGCATTTAAAGCCGATACCACATTGGACAAGTAATCCCTTCGTTCTCCAATAACCATTACCTTCTCATCCTCGATAGTCCTTAACACCATCCTCTTAGCTGCACAATCCAAAGTTGCCCTATGCTTGGTCAACCAATCCATTCCTAAGATCAGATCGAACTCTTCGAATGGTAACTCCATCAAGTCTCCAGTAAAGATCCTACCTTGAGTCTTTAAAGGCACCTCCCTAAAGAGTTTATCTACCCTAACCGAGTGACCCAGTGGACTAATCACAGTTACCCCACTCACAGTTTCCTCAAAATGCACACCCAACGACCCAGAAATGTCACATGCAACATACAAATGGGTTGATCCCACATCTATCAGAGCAGTATAGAGTACGCTAGAGATAAAAAAACATACCGGTTATGACGTCAGGTGCATCACCCTTCTCTTGGCGACGAGCAGCATAAACCAGAGCTGGTTGGCGAGCCTCAGCATTACCAGCACCCCTACCAAGTGCTCCACGTCTACGGCCGTTGCCACTTTGACCTTATCCACGACCTCTTGGCGGCGGCGGTCCACCTCACACTTATTGAACGGCCCCTTGTTCAGTAACTTAAGTTAGAGCTGGCCTCTGAGGAGAATCATTGATCCTATGTTCCTTTGACCCACAATGAATACATGCCCCAGTACGTTTCCAGCACTCCCCCAAATGCACTCTACCGCAGTCTCCGCAAGGCTGTGGTCTAACTGTGTTTATTGGAACTGCTTGAACTGGTTCCTCCACCTAGCTCTCTTAACATTTCGATTTGCAGCACCAGATAGTCCAGAATCCCTCCTGAATCGGTTTCGATCTCTATCGTGGTTCTTTCGTTCAGCTTGCTTCACCTCTTCGGCTATCTTAGCCTTCTCTACCAAAGCAGCAAAATCGCGCTCTCTTTGTGGAGCTATCAGCACCCTCAGTTCATCCCTGAGGCCATCCTCGAATCGAACACTATGCTCGTACTCAGCAGCAACAATTTCGCTGGCATATCAGCTCAACCTTAGAAACTCTGCCTCATACTCAGCAACTAACCTATTGCCCTAGGTCAGGTTCAGAATTCCTTCCTACGTGCATCCACATAGCTGGCTCCAACGTATTTTCCCTTGAAAATCGTCTTAAATAATTACCAGGTTACCTGCTCAGCTGGGGTACCCTCTCTCACAGTAATCCACCATTGGTATGCTTCGTCTCGCAGTAGAGACACTGCTCCTTTCAGGTTTTGCACCACCGAGCAGTCCAGGTCGTCCATAATCCTTTCCATAGCTTTCAGCTAATATTCAGCTACGTTCGGGGCCACTCCAGATATGCCCCTAAAGACCTCCACTCCGTTCGCCTGAAGTCACTCAGAAATATATCCCGTATTTACTGGCCCAACATTAACTCCAGCAACCTTTTCCAGAACCATCAGCATAGCTTGGGATAGAGCGTCGTCCCCTGCGGCCCGATCGTATGGCCTATTTTTAGCTACCGATTGTGGTTGTGCCACACCAGCTAGCATGTGCTCCGAAGATGAAGACCCAGCTTGTGCACTGCCTCGGCCACGTCCTCGGCCTCGACCACAAGCAGCTCTCGTACTAATATTGACTTATCTGATTTAGAATTTTATGACAGTAGGTTAATATTTCAGTTATTTATTACAAATGTCTTATATAAAGATAGAGTTTTAGAGTTCTTTTCGGGAATACGTTGCCTAGCTACAGTCTCAGTTTTTCTAGGGTGTAGTTTCCCTACAGTCTCAGTCTCTACAGTTTTCAGTTCTACCCCATCTACAGTATCATAGCAGGGTCTCAGTTCTATCTACAGTATTGTTTCAGCATAGTACAGTATATAAAGCAGGAATACTTACAGACTTGGTGCCGAGGATTCAGTGTGCCACTTCTCTAGTTATCAGTAAAACTCAAAAAGTTAGGACTTTTCAAAATCAAACCTTTAAAACATGTGTATTTAAAAAAAAAAACAAGTTTGAAAAGAGTCTTTCTAAATTTTCCAAGAAATTTAATTTTCCAAAAATACCCTTCTTGGGCTTAAAAATTTAAAAGCCTTTTTGGACCCGATCCACAGTCGAGTTGTTGCAACCGGCTCTGATACCACTAAATGTAACACCCCAAACCCGGCCCAAACGTTATGGCCAAATCTAGTGTGTCATATCACCTACATCTAACCATGTTACCTGGTTACTAAGATTAGGGTGAGCTCTGCCAAAATCGTGCTTGTTATTTTAAGAGAAATTCCCGATCTGCTTAATAAATATCCTATTTACTACTGATCGTGAAAGGTTTATATAAAGGCGTGACTTTTGATACTCTTTGGAAATTGCATTTGGGTTTGAAACCGTTCATTTATCGTCTTATTTTAAAAATAAGTAAATCCGATTTAAAAAAACAACTTAATTAATATTATTCTTAAGTTAAAATAAATTAAACACGTAAAGAATTAAAAACCAAAAATAAAATAAATAGAGCAGCCTTATTACAACCCAGAAACCATAATAAAAATAATCTAAACACTGGAATAAAATAATTGAAAACCAGAAATTTAATCTTCGTGGCCACTCTGAATCCCTCACAGCTCTAAGTCTACCAACTAGGGCTCACCTGCATGGATGGAAAGAAAGGGGGTGAGTTTGGAAAACTCAGTGTGTATAGAATGCCCATCCCGAGCCCAAATCAACTCAAGCCCACTGGGCTGAAGCCCTATCCAGTCACAGTGTTAACTGGGCCGAAGCCCTATCCAGATACTGTAAACTGGGCCTTAGCCCTTTTCATGTAACAGTACGGCCCATAGGCCCATTTCAGAACAGAACAGATATTAACATGTATGCAAGCCCAACCCAGCCTAGATCTAATCGCTACACTCCACCTGTACCAGCCCTACACACCATGTGGGGAATAACTCAACCCACCCAGCCCTACACTTTACAGTTGCAGCATAGCTGCTCAGATATCAGTAAGTTGAGGCAAAGCCTCCAGTACGTGGTCAAGCCGCTTTCAGTACTTCCTCCATCAATATCCCAGTCCCATGCAACAGATAATAATGACATGGCATGCAGTAAACAGTAACAGTAAAACATGTATTTTGGTCACACTTAGCCCTAGGGGTATAACAATCATTTTGCTTTTAGGGGTAAAACAGTAATTTTCTACCTATAAAAGTATTTCAGTAATTTTATTAGTTTCCTAGGGCTTTATACAGATTTCAATCATTATTAACCCAATTTTCATCTCAGCAGTTTAATTAACTCGTTCTAACAATTTTTAACCATCGGGCCCTAAAACCCCTAATGGGCCCTACAGTTTCTATTAGCTATTTAAGCCCATTCAGTCCAGATTCTAAGATCAATTTACCAGTTTAGGCAGTTTTGAACCTACAATCTATTAGTAAACCTTAATTACCCGTTTTTACCCATATGGGCCCGTAAGCCCATTGGGCCCATTTGTAACCCATCGAGGCCCAATTACCGAAGTATACGAAATTCCACACGCGACTAGCTTACCACTTTGATTTTAGATTTAACAATTTCTAAACGTCTTGTGAGCATTCGCACACTCACAAGCCTACAAAATGCCAGAATTTTGGTATTTCGGCTTTTGCCGAATTGAACTATGAGAGGGTGTTCGATACACACCTGATTCGTGATGACTGCTAATGAGATCCCCCACGATATCCTACAATCGATTACCACAACTTTTAGTTTACAATTCCGTATAACCACTCTCAATGTTCACTTACCATATTCGGCCAATGCCCCTAAGGCCCTCAAAATCTTACATCTGTTGAATAAGAAATTGATTAATACAACCCCATAGGGTCTTAAGCCCCAATCGACAGCCTCCCTGAACTCTAGAGACTTTGGCTTTTTGTAAATCGTAAAATAAGAATAGATCTGAGGTGATGAGCACTTACCACTGATTCCCTTCTGTTTCTACTCAGATATGATGCATATCTAGCCCCTAAACAATAGTAGAACTCGAATCCAGGAGATCTAAAGTTTCGGCTATGGACTCCTAAGGATGTGGCATTTTCGGCTTTTCTGACTAGTGAAGAAGATGATGATTTGAGGTAGTAGTTTTGGAGTGGTGTTGCCGATAAGTACTAAGGGTTTAGAGAAGGTGGAAATCGGTCAAAAGGGATGAAAAGAATAGAGGGTTTTTGGCTTGGAGAAATCAGCACAAGAAGCAATGGTTTCAGGATTTCGGCTTTTATGGCATTCGGATATGGTGGCTTGAAAAAGAATAGGATCGACAGAGGGAGTAAGGTGAGTGGTAGGGATGTTCAACTAGAGAAGAAACAAAAAGGAAAAGAAAAGAATGAAGGAGAGGGGAAGAAGAAGAAGAAATCGGCACAGAGGGGGTGTACTTTGCGTTTCGGCTTTTTGCTACACTAAGAGGTGAATGAAAGAAAAAGATGAACACTCTAGGTGGCTAACCCTAATTCTCCAAGACAAAAAAGAAAAGAAACTAACCCTAATCATCACTAAAGCAATCAGCCCAACCTCTCTAGGCCCTAGCTGAATCTACTTAAGTCAATCACATGCCCGGTACATGCCTAAAAATTAAAAGTAACCATACGCTTACCTTGTGACTTGAACTCAGGCTCTTTACCCCCATCCACACGCTACTTTTTTAGGAGTTTAGTGGCGCCACCTTGCCACTTTACCAAGGCCCTATTTGTGTCATATTTTACGAAGTTTTTCTTAAAAGCCCACTTAACCAAGTCTCCTATTCACTTAAAATCCAAACTTGATATTTTACCAGGTTTTAACTTAGGCTTGTGCCTTCTAAAGGCCCACTAACACATTTAAACACAATTCCAGTATCCAGAACACCAAAATTTTAAAATTCACCAAAAATCACGAAAACCCAAAAAATTTCAAAAATCAGGGTGTTACAAATGTGGTTATTGGATGTATATGGCTATGTATTAATGAAATTTTGGTGTTAAATAAAGGTTAAAAATGTGAATAAGTAAATAAGGTTATAATAATTAAAACTAAAACATTTCTTAATTTTACTCATCTTCTTCCACCAAAATTAAAGGAGAAAACACCATTTGAGCATCCTAGGTTCGGCCAAGCTTAATTATACTTGTATGGTATGCAAATTTGTCCCATTTTTAATGATTTTATGTTTTCAGGATCGTTGTAGTTTAATCTAGCTAGCTTAGAGACTAATTTGCAAATTTGTTAAAGAGTTAAGGTTTTGCTATGAACATGTTTGCATGATTCTTGAAATTTAATGAAAGATTATGAGTCCTTGTTGTTAATCAAACAAGTTTTGTAAAATAATTTTTACTGAAATTATCATTTAAGGACTTATTTGTAAAACTAGTAAAATTCCATGATAAAATTGTGAAATGCTGATTTATATGAGGTTGTATAGGTCCCTAGTGAATTTGGCTAGCATGAAATGTGGATGGAATTGCTTAAATTTTAATTTTTGAGCTTAAGGACTAAACTGTAAAGAAGATAAAATATTAGGGGAAAATTGTAACTTTGCAAAAATATGAATGTTGCACTTAATTGAATAGTATGAATATTAAATGGAATGAATTTTCAAATTTAGATCAAGATAAACCTCGTACAGATCTAGATCGAGGAAAAGCTAATGCTTTGAATTAGTTGATCTCAATTTTACGTCTTTGTCATCGAGGTAAGTTTGTATGTTTAAATAATGTTTTAATGTTATTTTGATACATGTGTTATTATGCTATTTATCATGTAAAGAAATGATGTAAATCTAATGATGTTACGATGATTATCGAACCCTGTTTGAACCTTAGGAATATATATGATACAAATGACATGTCATTAGGGTTACCTTGTTTCAGGTGTTGGTCCTGGATGTCCAATCGATGGCTGAGTTTTGGCATTTGTTACGGATACTCAACAGCTTGTGTGAGCAGCATCGTGTAGCTTACATATCAATCGTTAGCTTGTGTAAGCAGACCCATTTCACGGCTCGTATGAGCAACGGCGTAAAGGAAAAGGTTATATGTTTAGCACACTTTGTGTCAGATTTCCCGTGTATCTGATGTTATTCTAAATGATTCAATGGGCATGAAAATGGAAGGAATGACAAGTGTTCCAATTGAGTATGTTATGAACCTATAGAAAGGTATGAAGTGATAATGATCAATGAATGTATATCTATGTTTATGGAAAGTATGAATTCAATAGTATTATGTTCATGTAAATCTACCTTACCATGTGATAATTCAATTAAGTTATGTGTTAAAGCACTAGCATGTGTTGTCGATGATGTTTAGGCTTGTATCAAGCTTATGTTGGATTGAATCATGTTTAAATTATATGGTTATGCATTGAAATGGTAAGTTATATTCATGATTTATGAACTTACTAAGCATCATATGCTTACGTAGTTTTCTTTCCCATGTTTTATAGATAATCAGAAGCTCGATTGATTTGGAAGCTCGTCAGAGATCCATCACACTATCAAACGATTATATCGGTAGTTTTTGATGTTTTGACCAAAGTTATAATGGCAGGTATAGGTGGACTTGTGGTTTATGTTAGTTGATAAGTTTGGCATGTGTATTTGTTATTATGGTTAGTACACTTTTAGTACTTATGGCATCTTGTTGATGTTTGTTAATATGGTTAAGTTGATGCATGTTTCAATAGCCAATTTGGTATGCAATGGAGTAGATGAAATGTAGTCAAGTATGGTATGTTTTTTATGGAATTGAGTTAGATGTGTATGATCAAAGTATGGCCAATTATGCATAAGTTTAGGTATATTTGTTTGATTGTGATTAAGGTGCCTGTATGACATATTGGTTTAATGGAATTTGGTCATTTGAATTGGTCATATTATGCATGTTTCGGTATGCTTAGTGCCTTGATCATAGGTGTAAGTTGCTTGTAGGTGCATGTTTGAAATGTGTGATGGAAATGGCTTGATTTTGGCCAATTTCATGTCCATAAGGCCTAAGGTACAGGCGTGTGTCTCAGCCGTGTGTGACACACGGCCATGCTACTCGACTATGTGCCCCTTTTAGGTTTCAAAGGTTTCAAGTCAGGTAGTTACACGGCCTGACACACGGGCTTATGGCTTGGCCATATGACCCAACTCAGAAAGTTACACTAGCTGGGGCACGGCTATGTGTCCCTATTTCAATTGTTATATGGCATGAGACACGAGTATGTGTCTCAGCCATGTGAGTCACACGGCTTGGCTACACGGTCGTGTGACCCCTGCAGCTCAATTTTTCTAACTTTTTTTCTAAAATGTTGCAAATGTTTTCGATTTAGTCCTAAATTATTTCTAAAGTGTTTCTAAGGCCTCGAATGATGGATTAAGGGACGGTATACATGTATATGAATGAATTATGATATGTTTATATTAAGTTTACAAATGTATGTTTTAAAGTTATGTTATTACAGTAATGCATCGTAACCTTATTCTAGTGACGCATGCGGGTTAGGGATGTTAAATTTAGTGGTATCAAAGCTATAGTTTAGTCGATTCTCAGACTGACCGTAGCTTGTACGAGTCTAGAAATATATTCCATTGTATAACTTGTGATAGTGTGATAACTCCTGATTTAAATTAAATATAGAGAATGTTATCCAACCAAGCCGATTCTAATGAGGCTAAAAGTAACATGCAAGCATGTGTTCACTGAGCAGTGTCAAGTGGTAGATGGCCTGTATCTAGGCCGGGGAGGGGAGGATAAGGAAGCCTTCTTCTAGATGATGAATGAGTGGTTTACCGTGTTTGTACGAACGAACCCTATAGCTCAACGAACTCTACCCCTACATGTTCCTCAACCGGTCTCTATATTTCCTCAAGGTTTGGAACCAATGCAAGTTAGCAAGCCTCCAATTGATAAAATCTATAAATATGGGGCTGAAGAGTTTAAAGGAACGTCTGAAGATGATCCGGAAAGAGTTGAATTCTAGTTAGAAAATACAATCAGAATTTTTGATGAATTATCATGTACACTTGTAGAATGTGTGAAATGTATTGTATCATTATTGAAAGACTCAACTTATCAGTGGTGGAATGCCCTAGTATCGGTTGTGCTAAGAGATTAGATAGATTAGGAGTTCTTTCAGACAGAATTTTGAAAGAAATACACGATTCAGAGATTTCTTGACAAGAAATGTAAAGTGTTTCTCGAGCTGAAACAAGGTTGGATGACAGTATCTGAGTACGAGAGGGAATTCATTCGATTGAACAATTATGCCCGAGAATGCATACAAACAGAGGTTGCTATGTGTAAACGGTTTGAAGATGGGTTGAATGAAGATGTCAATCTGTTAGTTGGGATCCTTGAATTGAAAGAATTTTTGTTCTAGTTGACAGAGCGCACAAAGCTGAAGAACTGAGTAAAGAAAAGAGAAAAGCCAATTATGGAGCTCGAGATTCAGGAAAGATATTAGCAGAATAGTCATATCAATTGCCATCGAAGAAGAGAAAAGAATATCACAATTGTTCATTAGCTTCAGTGGGTTATTCTGATAGGGATTGAGGAAAACAACGTGTGCGTTCAAAACCTCAGGCTGCGTCTGTAGCAAGCATGGGCAATGTTAGAAACAATAAGCCCGAATGTCAGCAGTGTGGATGATGACACTTTGGTGATTGCAAGATGAAAGACGGGGCATGTAACACTCCTAACTTGTATCCGTCGCCAGAATAGGGTTACGAGGTATTACCGGACAAGACACAAAATTCGAATAATCATATTCATACACTTGCACAAACTTTTAAATCAATCAATTATTAATAAAAATAATAAATGATTTAATTATTATTACCATATTGTCGAATATGACTTTAATGCAACTTATAGAAGGTACAAAACATACTAACTACAATACACTTCAATCGCATACTAAAAATCATACATAAATAAAACTCACAAAACCAAGTACATATGATTATATCAATTTGACCATATCATATTTGGCACTTGTACAATACTATAAATTCAATCAATTTATAATCACAGTTTAAGGAATAACCTATACGCTACTGGACACTCATCTACTATCAAGTAGAACATTTATACATCACATAAAAAATTATATAATTTTCATGATTTACTAATGCACCAATCACTATTCATTTGGTCATTTTTTATTCAATGCATTTAACCGAGTACCAAATGTTTAACAAATATGCTTTAACAATTGTTCACTTCCAACTTTATTCAATCACTTTACAAACTATACATTTCAAATATCTAAAATCAATATACATATAATATATATACTTTCATACATAAATGTTACCTTGGCCGAATGCTTATATAAATATACTAACAAAATATCATTCTGCTTTCCAAGCCAAAATGTCATTATATAACCAAGTATACCTACACACATATACACAAACTCATAAACCAAAATATAACATCATATACATACACTTATTATTATATGGCCAAATATACATAATCTTATATTCACATATTTAAAAAAAAACAATTTTAAAAATATTCATATTATTTGTTCAAAAGGCCGAATTCACTTTCCATGTACACATACATTCTTCATTTACCTCATACACAATTTGCAACAAATATCAAGTAACTTACTTACTTTATTTCAAGTAAGTAATAAGCTAATTCCTACCTGGTCATTTTAGCTCATTTTGCACATTCAATCACAACTTATCATTGCCCGATAAACCATTCAAAATTGGATAGGACACTCAGATATTCACATATATCGTACAATGCCAATGTCCCAGACGTGGTCTTACATGTAATCACATATCAATGCCACTATCCCAGACAGGGTCTTACTCGCACATATATATCAGAATCACATATCGATACCAACGTATAAAATGTGGTCTTACTCACACACATATATCGATGCCATGGTCTTACTCGTACATCGCATATCGAAATCCTATGTCATGACATATGTATCCTAGCTATTCCTAAGGTTCATACGGAGCTTTCGGATGTTGTAACTTATTCGGATGTCGTAACTTAGTTGAATCAAATTCATAAACATAGCTACCAAGCTTGTACACATTCAGCTAATACATACAGATATTCACATATTCATTTCAGCAAATATAATTCACATTTTATTAAAATTAACAACGTCTATTTGCTTATAAACTTACCTCGGATATCGATGAACGATGTAAATCGACTATTCAACTATTTTTGTTTTCTACCGATCCAAGTTTGATTTCTTTTGTTCTTGATCTTAATCAAACTCAACAATGGCCGAATGCCCTAGCTTTGTTTCTTTCTTTTCTTTTTAATGTTATTCGATCAAAACTAGAAAGATGAACACTTGTGTCTTTATTTTATGTTTTATATTATTATTACTTATTAATCATTTTACTTTTATAACCTTTAAAATAAAAATTTAAAACCATATATTATAAGGTCACTACCATCCATGATTTATAAATATGTATAATTGCAACATAAATGCCTCCATTTAAAAAGACAACAACAATTCGACCCTTACACAATAAACTATCAAATTTTCATTTTATGCAATTAAGCCCTTTTATTTAATCAGTTACTCAAACGACAAAATTAAAGCACGAAAATTTCACACATATAAATTCACACATAATAAACACAGAAAATAAAATTTAAATATTTTTTTGACATGGATTCGTGGTCCTGAAACCACCATTTCAAATAGGGTCTAAATCGGGTTGTTACAATTCTCCCCCTTAGGGATTTTCGTCCCCAAAAATCTTATTGGTGAATAGGTTGGGTTAATGTTCTTTCATTGAATCCTCTAGCTCCTAAGTTGCTTCCTCGACCCCGTGTATCTTGTTTTCGCTAAGCTTAGTCTAGTACAAAGGTGTATGACATTTACGACTGTATAAAGTCTCGTAAGGTGCCATTTTAATACTCGATTGAAAGCTATTATTGTACACAAATTCAATTAGAGGCAAGTATCAATCCCACGTATCTTTGAACTCGAGAATGCAACATCTCAACATATCCTCAAGTATCTAAATGATTCGCTCGGACTGGCCATCTGTCTGGGGATGGAAAGTAATGCTAAAATATAGTTTAGTACCTAGTACATCTTGCGGTTTCTTCCAAAACCGTGATGTAAACCTCAGATCTCTATCCAAAACAATAGAAATAGGTACCCCGTGCAATCTCACGATCTGGCAAACATATAACTCAGCAAGTTTATCAAGCGAATAGTCAGTACGGACTGGAATAAAGTGAGCCGATTTTGTCAATCTATCACCAATAACCCAGATTGCATCTTTCTTGCTCGATGTCAATAGTAAACCGGATACAAAATCCATCGTGACTCGGTCCCATTTCCATTCAAGTATCATGATCAGCTGAAGGAATCCAAAAGGTATCTGATTCTCGGCTTTTACTTGCTGACATATTAAACATTTCAAGACAAAGTCATAAATGTACCGTGCCACCAACAATTATGTTTCAAATCATTTTACACTTTCATGCTACCCAGGTGAGCAGATAATCGACTATTATGAGCTTCATTCAAAATCATCTAAATCAACTCTAAATTTCTCAGAACACATATTCAATTTTTGAATCTCAAACAACCCTCAGCATCAACTAGAAACTCTGAATCAGCATTTAAATCACATTGAGCCCGTTTTGCAACTAAATCATCATCGACTTTCTGAGCTTTGCAAATCTGCTGAATAAATAATAGTTTTTCTTTTAACTCAACTATTATCGCACCATCATCAGACATAGCTATATGTACGTTTATGGTACGCAAAGCAAACTGTAATTTTCAACTTAGAGCATCAGCAACAACATTAGCCTTTCCCGGGTGGTAGTCAATTACAAGTTCGTAATCTTTTAGCAACTCTAACCACTGTCGCTGTCTTAGATTCAGATCTTTCTGATTCATCAAATATTTTAGGCTTTTATGATCAAAATAGACGTGACATTTCTCAGCAAACAGATAGTGGTGCCATATTTTCAAATCAAACACAATAGCAGCCAATTCTAAATCGTGCATCGGATAGTTCTCTTCGTACGACTTTAATTGTCTCGAGGCATAAGCTATGACTTTGCCTTCCCTCATCAAAACACAGCGCAAACCGTTCAAAGATTCGTCGCTATAAATAACAAATTCTTTACCCAATTCTGGCTGAACTAGCACTAGAGCTTCGGTCAAAAAGGCTTTCAACTGATCAAAACTTTTTTGGCACTTTTTTTACCACTCAAATTTAACGTCTTTATGTAGCAGCTTTGTCATCGGTGTCGCAATCATAGCAAAACCTTTCACGAACTGTCTATAGTCACCAGCTAGTCCCAAAAAGCTCTGAACTTCAGAAACATTTCTCGAAGGTTTCTAATCAAGGATAGCCAAAATCTTATTTGGATCAACCCGAATACCCGCTGCTGATACAACATGTCCTAAAAAACTGACCTCATGTAGCCAAAACTCACATTTATTGAATTTTGCATACAATTGTTTATCTCGCAAAGTCTGCAACACAAGTCTCAAATGTTTGGCATTTTTAGTTTCATCACGTGAATAAATCAAAATGTCATCTATAAACACAACCACAAATAGATCTAAATACTGTCTGAAGATTCGATTCATCAAATCCATGAAAACAGCAGGTGCATTAGTGAGTCCAAAAGGCATAACCAAAAACTCATAGTATCCATACCTCGTTCGAAAAGCAATTTTAGGCACATCGGAGTCTTTAACTCGCAGTTGATAGTAACCAAATCTCAAATCTATCTTTGATAACACTGAAGCTCCTTTCAACTGATCGAACAGATCGTCAATCCATGGCAACGGATATTTGTTCTTTATAGTCACCTTACTGAGCTGATGATAATCAATGCACATTCTCATAGTTCCGTCTTTCTTTTTCACAAATAGAACTGGCGCACCCTAGGGAGAGAAACTCAGTCGCGCAAAACCTTTATTTGTCAACTCTTACAACTGTGCTTTCAAATATTTTTAATTCAATAGGTGCCATTCGGCACGGAGCTATTGAAATCAGAGTCATCCCCGGTACTAGCTCAATACTAAACTCTACCTCTCGAATAGGTTGCAAACTCGACAATTCTTCAGGAATCACATTCGGATACTCGTACACAACTAGTACGGATTCAATTTTCTTTTGGGTCACTTTACTATCAAACATATAAGCAAAGTAAGCTTCGCAACCCTTTTTCACATACTTCTGAGCCAACATTGAGGATATCACAGCCGGTAAACCATTTAGATCATTAGATTCAACCTGAATAATCTCATCATTCTGGCATCTCAAATATATAGTCTTCCTTTTGCAATTAACAACAGTATTGTGCAAAGTCAACCAATCCATACCAAAAATTATATCAAATTCATCAAATGGTAGCAACATTAAATCAGTCGAAAAGCATGAATCTCGAATCATTAACGGGCAATTTTTACATACTTTATCAACCAAAACACATCGGCCCAAGGGGTTCGATACTCGAATCACAAACTCAGTAGACTCAACAGGCAAAGTCTTACTGGATACTAAAGTCTCACACACATATGAATGAGTCGAACCAGGATCAATCAATGCAATAACATTAGTATCATAAAGAGTGAAAGTACCGGTAATAACATCTGGGGATGAAGCCTCCTCACGAACGCGTATACCATATGCTCTGGCAAGTGCGCGAGTCTCAGATCGAACTGCTGTAACTTTCGTTCCTCTCTAACTGCTACTCACATTACCCAAATTTCTGGGTGGTTTGCGTCGCACTATAGATTACTCGATCTCGCACTCTGAACAGTATTTTTCTCAGCTAACACTGGGCAATCTCGGATAAAATGATCAATCGATCCACATTTAAAATAAGACTGATCATGCAATCTACAATCTCTGGGATGTTGTTTACCACAATGCTTGCACTTGGGTCTATACGGTCGAACATTGCCAACACTAACAATCGAAGTGGCTAGTGAGCTCATAGGAGGTCGGTCTTGATCTTGTCTAGAAAAGCCCGCAGTAGTCTTAGATCAGCTAGAATCATCCTGAAACTTCTTCGATGCTGAATGAAAAGTCTTACCCGATGATCTTTTACAAGAATCTTTAGCTTCAATATCAACTTTTCTTTTCTCTTTCCCGAGTTCTTCGGCTTTGCAAGCTCGCTCGACAAGTACTACAAACTTTTTTATTGCAAGTATGCCAACAAGTAGTTTAATGTCTTCATTCAGCCCATCTTCAAATCTTTTACACATTATAGCTTCGGTCGAAACACACTTTCGGGCATATTTGCTGAGTCTCACAAATTCTTGCTCATATTCAGTTACGGTCATACGACCCTATTTAAGCTCAAGAAATTCTTTGCATTTCTGATTAATGAATCTCTAACTGATATATTTCTTACGAAACTCTGTCTGAAAGAATTCCCAGGTGACCCGTTCTTTCGGAACAATCAAAACTAAAGTGTTCCACTAATGATAGGCAGAATTGCGTAGCAAAGATATGGCACATTTTAGACACTCATTGGGTGTATAGTATAATTCATCAAATATGTAGATAGTATTATCGAGCCAAAATTTAGCTCGCTCAGCATCATCGTCGACTGTGGCCCTAAACTCTTCGGCCCCGTATTTTCTAGTTTTATCAATAGGGGGCTTATTCAATCTCATCGGATCAAGCATCGGAGGTACCATAGGTATCGGAGGTGGATTATTCGAGGGTGGGGGTTGTTGAACAGCTAGATTTGTCTAGATATGTAACACCCCTTACCTGAGACCGTCGCCGGAGTCGAGCACGAGGTGTTACCAGACTTACCTTATTAATTCAGGGCATAAAAATTTACTTTTAAAATTAATTCATTAACATTCATCCAATATATCCCTAAAATGAGCCCTCGAGCCCCTAAACATGCAATTGGAATGGTTCGGGACCAAACCGAGAACATTTAAAAATTTTCCAATTACTTACACAAATTAAAATAATTTATTTCACTGTTCATAATAAAACTGTCCACATGCATAATAGTCACTAAATTAATTATAACACGAGTTACGAAACTCAAAATTTAAATCCGTAAGTTTTCCCTGAAACTAGACTCATATATCTTCTTACCATAATTTTTCCAGAATTTTTGGTGAGTACAGTTTATTAGTTAAAGTCTCCCCTGTTTCACAGTCCAACGGTTCTGACCTCTCCTCACTAAAAATCAATTATATCTTAGTACAGTTTTCATATAGTGTTTCCTCTTATTTCTAATGAAAACAGACTCACTAAGGATTCTATACATATAAATTAAAACTCATAATTCTTTCTGTACAATTTTTAGTGAATTTCTAAAATTAGAATAGGGGATCACAAAATCCCTCTGAACTAGTCTCACACGAATTTAAATATCTCAGAATATAGACTTCCTTTGCTTGCTTTGTTTCTTTCCTATGAAAATTGTAACACCCCAAACTCGTTAGGCTCAAATTTGGTGTGTCACATTGAAGTGTTTTTCGAAAACCATGTTTTCAATGAAATCCTTCTTAAAGAAACTTGTTGCAAACTAAAACTTGTGTTTGTTTATTTTCAAAACGTGGTCAACTAAAAGTTAATCCCTTTTAAAAACATTATTACCTTTAAAACCTTCTTTGTTGCGAAAGCTTAATTTAGTTAGTTGCGGAAGACTTAGTGTTCGAAAACAGTTAACATTTTAGAAAAACAGTGATTCACCTCTAGCAGATATAATTCAAAGTAAATAAAAACCTTAAAACAAAAATCCAAAAATTATAAAAGGCCCTATTACAAACCAAACCCAAAATAAAGTACTTGAGAGTAAATAATCAAAACAGAAAGCATAAGCAATGTGTGGCCTTCTCCAAGTCCCTCGCAGCTCCGATCCGTCTAAGGCTGGGAATTTCCTGAAAGGTTAATAAACGAGGTGAGTTTACGAAAACTTAGTGTGTAACCCCTACTACAAATATGAACAGTCAGTCATGTAAAAGAATTAAAAAGTTTGCCCTACAACAGTTCCAGTATCAATTGGGCCTTAGCCCACTATAACAGCCTGTACCAGATGGGCCTTAGCCCATTATAGAATCAGAAACATTATCAGAACTAGAATCAAAATGAGAATCAAAATCAAAATCAGAATCAAAATTAGAATCAGAATCAGTATCAGTATCAGAATTAGAATGTGAATGCAATGCCAACCCAGTCCAGCCATCACACCACCCGTACCAACCAACACACCATGTAAGGAATAACTCAACCTACCCAACCTACATACCAACGGGCAGCAAAGCTGCCAATAACAGAATATTGTGGTAGAGCCACCAGAATCAGATAAGTGGCAAAGACACTTAACAAAAAACGTGGCAGAAAGCCATCGGTAACGTGTCTATAATCGGTACAAAGCCTATGATATTGGCACAAAGCCTTCAGTAATGGCACAAAGCCCATAATAATGGCACGAAGCCCACAATATCGATACGAAGCCCACAATAATGGCACACACTTTTGGTAATGGCATAAGCCCATAATAACGGCACGAAGCCCACAATATCAATATGAAGCCCACAATAACGGAACACAGCCTTTGGTAACATGATCGGCACTCAGCCATCGATCGATCCACAGTCGTCTCAGGCGACCCGTGCGACCTTATCAAATCAGTACGAATATACGGCTCTTAAGCCTTCGGTGGATCCACAGTCGTCAAGCAACCATGCGATCCTAACAGATCAGATCTTCCTCCATACAAAATCCCAACCCATGCAACATGTCATGTATGCAAAATGTCATGCCCATATTTGAATCAAACAATCACTATCAAGTCATTCATATCACCAATATATATTCACAATCAAATCTGTCAACCACACAGTCCAAGTCAGTCACTTGCCCACAAGGGCAAAACAGTCATTTAACACCCTAGGGGCAAAATGGTAATTTTACCCCACAGGGGTATCTTGATAATTCTACCCTACAGGGGTATTTTAGTAATTCTACCCTACAGGGGTATTTCGGTAATTATACCTTATAAGGGTGTTTCAGTAATTCTACCCTACAAGGGTATTTTGGCAATTCAACCCTACATGGGTATTTTGATAATTCTACCCTACAGGGGTATTTCAATAATTTCGCAAATCAAGGGTAAAACGGTAATTTTACAAATCAAGACTAAAATGATAATTTTACAAATTAAGGGTAAAACGATAATTTTACAAATCAAGGGTAAAACAGTAATAGGGGTAAAACGGTAATTTTACAAATTAGGGGTAAAACGATAATTTTACAAATTAGGGGTAAAATGATAATTTTTCAAATTAGGGGTAAAACGGTAATTTTATAAATTAGGGGTAAAATGGTAATTTTACAAATTAGAGGTAAAACGGTAATTTTACAAATTAGGGGTAAAATGATAATGTTACAAATTAGGGGTAAAACGGTACTTTTACAAATCAAGGGTATTTCTGTAATTTTACAAATTAGAGGTATTTCTGTAATTTTACAAATCGAGGGTAATTCGATAATTTTACAAATTGGGGGTATTTTTGTAATTTTGTAAACCAAGGGTATTTCAGTAATTTTGTAAACCAAGGGTATTTCAGTAATTTTGTAAATCATGGGTATTTCAGTAATTTTGTAAATCGAGGGTAAAACGGTAATTTTGTAAATCGGGGGTACTTTGGTAATTTTACAAGTCGAGGGTATTTCAGTAACTTGGTAAACTAAAGTATTCTAAATAGAGATAACAATGCGAATAGGCCTAGGACCCATTCTCGGCCCAAATGGGTCCACACGCTCGTGTGGCCCTTTTAGCCCAAATCTAGCCACAGATATGCGATTCACCTAGTCTAGTCCAATATTTACTACACAATCAAACAACTTATCCAGTTGGGCCCGTAGGCCCATATGGCCCCTTTCAGCCCATCACGGCCTGAAGTAGTCGTCCTATAGCTAGAATAGTGAGAAATACACAACTAATAGGAGACTGGAGTTAATCCGCGCTCCGAGCACTCTTAGCCGACGCCTAACCCAAACGAGCACGCCATAAAGCGAAAGGGATCAGCCAAGAAAGGTACCCTTACTCTCCTCATGGTTCTCCCTATTTAAAGCCAGCTTTGCATCCACTCTTATGTTAGCTTCCCGATGTGGGATCCCCCCATCATCAGAGTTTAAATTCAACACCAACTCTTGCGGCCCTCTGTTAGCAAAATAAAGCTCTTTGATTGCCATGAGTTTCGAACCTTAGACCTCCTTGCCAACTCTATGACGCCATCTTCCTGCCTCTTATGTGGCGCTACTTTGCCACTAGACTACAAGGTTTTTTGTGGCACAATTTCACCAACAATATTCTTAAGGCCTACCTACTACACCCAGGGTTTAATTCACCTAAAACCTAATTTTTTTTCTAGAGTCCAGGTTTGAACCCAGGACTTCTCCAACACTTCTCAGCACACTTAACCACTGAAACAAGCCTTCATTAACAAAATTTACATGCACAACAAAATATTATAAGTTGCTTTCATCCGCTCCCATGCTCAAGGCTCAAAACTTCTAGGCCCAAATTCAGGGTGTTATAAAAATAGACTCAATAAGTTTTAATTATGTCTCTCATTCACCATTTAATTCCATTTCTACAATTTTTAGTGATTCACGTCACTATTGTTGTTCCAAAACTGTTTCATAGCCAAGTTTTACTCTTTCATAATTTCTTTGCATAAGCTATCATTTAGGCATACATAACATCATATCATGTTCTTAATTAGACATTCAATAGCTAATCACTATCAGGTATTCACATGCCATTCTTTAATTGTATCATAAGGACATACACACAAAATGATCAAGTCCCTATACATGCCATAACTCAAAACATTTCAAATTACAAAATACCGAGATAGCCTTTAGTAGTGTAAAACGAACTCCGACGTCGTTATGATCTTTATTATAAATATAAACAAAAAAGAAAAGAAAAGTAGCAAGCTACAATGCTTAGTAAGTTTACAAGTAAATAAATGACAACATTCACCAAGTATAAATATACTCATATTATACCATTAACTAACAAAATCTTTATTTTAGTTCTCCACTTACTCTTTAACTTTCCTATTTATCATTCATTTACCTGAACTTTCTTGTAACATAGCCTATATATTAGCCCAATGAACCGTTGGAATACTCAGGATATTGGGGTTTCTTGCCTGATAATAGCCTACCAATGCCATGCTCTAGGCATGGTTTTACATGGGATGTTCCTTGTCCTGCCAAAGCCATGTACCTGATATGGACTTACATGGGATGTTCCTCAATTGTGTCAACCCAAAATGTCATGACATTCTGTATCCCATACATTCCAAAGGTTTTAACGGGCTTTCTGATACTTTTTCTATGTTACCTCATCTTTGATTCAACTTGGAATATTCTCATAAAATAAATGTATATATGCTAAAAATTAACAACATTAATATAAAATATCAAAATATTGCATTTATTTACCGTAAACTTACCTCCGTGCAAAAATACGATCAACTTGACAACTTAATCTTCGACCTTTTTCTTTCCTCGGTCTATCCCCAAATTCTATTCTTCTTGATCTATAATTAGCAAATTTAGCTTATTTAATACTCACATTTATCAAAACAGTCCTTAACTCTAACTTTGGTAAAATTATGATTTTTCCCCTAAACTTTTACATATTTACACTTTTGCCCCAAAGCTCAGAAATTAGAATTTTTCCCTAATTCTTATGTTTTAGGACATTATAATCATTTTCCCTTAATGGCAACATCAAATTCTCACTCTAACATGTACTTATGAACATTAGGTATTTTTACCGATTATGTCGTTTTACTCGTTTTCACTTAAAACCGAGTAGCACAAGTTGTTCAACATAATTTAAAACCTCATATTCTATCATAAAACATCAAAATAAACATATTTCACCTATGGTTATTTTTCCAAATATGAACCTTAGGTTAAATTATTGCTAGAATAAGCTAAATCAAGTTACCAAGACTTTAAAAACGTAAACAACATTAAAAATGGGGCTTGGAATCACTTACTATGGAGCTTGGAAGCTTGACAAAACCCTAGCCATGGAGAACCCTTGAGTTTCGGCCAACTTGAGAAAGATGATAACAATTTTGCCATCTTTTTCCCTTTTAATTCCTTTTAATTACCAAATGACTAAAATGCCCTTCATTAAAACTTTGGTTATTTTTATCTATGTATGTCCATTTTTGTCCATGAAAACCTAATGGTCTAATTACCATTTAAGGACCTCTACTTCAATTATGCTCTTCAATTTAATCCTTTCCTATCTAGAACTCATATTTATCAACTTTTGCAATTACGCCCTAATAGGCAATTTAAACATGCAATTCATGAAATTTTCTATCAATATTCTAACACATGCATCTATTCACTTGGTAAATTATAAAAATTAATCGGAATAAAATTTTCTAGCTCAGACTCGTTGTTTCGCAACCACTATTTCGTTTAGGCCCTATTTTGGGATGTTACAGGATATATTGAGTAAACCAATAATTCATCATTTGATAAAAGGCTTGTTTAGCCTACCCCTCATGGCTACTCGAGGTCAACCAAGAATTAGCTGGCGCTGTCCCTTGCAAGGGAGCAAGCGCTATACTCTTGACATTATCTGCTACGGCTTGATCAGGATCCATTTACTATATGAAAACACATTTCCAATGTCAAGAGTCATCACACTATCACAGTATAAAATTTGACATGTATAGCTAGACTCATATACGCTACATTAGTCGTAGAATCGACTAAATTGTGACTCTAATACCAATCAAATGTAACACCCCTAACCCGTATCCATCACTGGAATAGGGTTACGAGGTATTACTAGACAAGACACAAATTTTGAATAATCATATTCATACACTTGCACAAACTTTTAAACCAATCAATTTTTAATAAAAATAATAATCGATTTAATTATTATTACCATATTGTCGAATATGATTTTAATGCAACTTATAGAATGTACAAAACATACCAACTACAATACACTTCAATCGAATACTAAAAATCAAACATAAATAGAACTCACAAAACCAAGTACATATGATTATATCAATTTGACCATATCATATTCGACACTTGTACAATACTACAAATTCAATCAAATTATAATCACAGTTTAAGGAATAACCTATACGCTACTGGACATTCATCTACTATCAAGTAGAACATTTATACATCACATAAAAAAAATCATATAATTTTCATGATTTACTAACGCACAAGTCACTATTCATTTGGTCATTTTTCTCAATGCATTTAACCGAGTACCAATATCTTTAACAAATATGCTTTAACAATTGTTCATTTCCAACTTTATTCAATCACTTTACAAATCTGTACATTTCAAATATCTAAAATCAATATACATATAATATATATACTTTCATATATAAATGTTACCTTGGCCAAATGCTCATATAAATATATTAACGAAATACCATTCAGCTTTCCAAGACAAAATGTCATTATATAACCAAGTATACCTATACTCATATACACAAACTCATGAACCAAAATATAACATCATATACATACACTTATTATTATATGGCCAAATATACATAATCTTATATTCACATATTTAAAAAAATCATTTCAAAAATATTCATATTATTTGTTCAAAAGGCCAAATACACTTTCCATGTACACATACATTATTCATTTACCTCATACATAATTTGTAACAAATATCAAGTAACTTAGTTATTTTATTTCAAGTAGGTAATAAGCTAATTGATACCTGGTCATTTTAGCTCATTTTGCACATTCAATCATAACTTATTGCTACCTGATGAACCATTTGGAATTGGATAGGACACTCGGATATTCACATATATCGTACAATGCCAACGTCCCAGACATGGTCTTACATGTAATCACATATCGATGCCACTGTCTCAGATAGGGTCTTACTCACACACATATATCGGAATCACATATCGATGCCGACATATAAAACCTGGTCTTACTCGCACACATATATGATGCCATGGTCTTACTCGCACATCACATATCGAAAGCCTATGTCATGACATATGTATCCTAGCTATTCCAAAGGTTCATACGAGGCTTTCAGATGTCGTAACTTAGTCGAATCAAATTCATAAACATAGCTGCCAAGCTTGTACACATTCGACTAATACATACAGATATTCACATATTCTTTTCAGCAAATACAATTCACATTTAATTAAAATTAACAACGTTTATTTGCTTATAAACTTACCTCAGATATCGAGGAACGATGTAAATCGAGTATTCAACTATTTTTGGTTTCCCCTGATCTAAGTCTGATTTCTTTTATTCTTGATCTTAATCAAACTCAAAAATGGCCGAATGCCCTAGCTTTGTTTCTTTCTTTTCTTTTTAATGTTATTCGATCAAAACTAGAAAGATGAACACTTATATCTTTATTTTATGCTTGAGAGGATGCTTCAGCGCCAGATGTTATCACTGGTACATTTTCTATCTTTGATATTGATGTTATTGCTTTAATCGACCTGGGATCAACACATTCATATGTATTCACGACTTTAGTGTCAAATAAGAAATTGCCTTTGAAGTCTACTAAGTTTGTGGTTAAAGTAATGAACCTCCTAGGTTAGTTTGTGTTAGTTGATAAAGTTTGTAAAAAATGTCCTTTGATGATTTAGGGTTGTAAATTTCTGACTGATTTGATGTTACTACACTTTGATAAGTTTGAAGTGATTTTGGGTATGGACTTGTTAACTCTGTATGATGTTGTTGTGAACTGTAGATGAAAGCATATGGTGTTGAAATATCAGAACAGTGAAAAGCTTCGAATTAAATCAGATAGACTAGATGTATAAGTACTGTTATATCGGTTATGTCAGTAGAAGAACATGTTAGAAAAGGCTATGAAGCGTATCTTGCATATACATTTGATTCTAGAGCTTCAAAATTGAAGCTAGAATCGGTTCTAGTGGTATGTGAGTATTCAGATGTGTTTCTAGAGGAGTTACTTCAGTTACCGTGTAACGCCCCAAGTTTTAAATTTTTGTTCTAATAAAATATGACACAAATATTCGTCTACTTAAGTGGTTATGTGTTCTGGGTGTGTGTGGGAGGTCCCAAGTTCAAGCCACAACTTGGGTAAATTTTAGTATTTTTATGAATAAAGCTTTATCTGGGTTCATTAGGCTTTTAAGTAAAAGTTGGTTAAAACATGCCAGGATGGGCCTACTGGTCTGGTGGTTATGTGGAGTGTGGATGTGATAATGGTCGTGTGTTCAAGTCCTAGCGCAAGCTTGGATGCTAATATTTTTGTTACTGGTGTTGGGGAGGAATTTGAAACAATTAGGATTCTATAATGGTTGAGCTTGTGTAGGTTGTGGGTGAGAAAAATAAGGGATGTGGATCTGGTGGAAGAGTTTCAGTTTCTTCACGTTTCTTCTTTTCAAAAAAAATTTTTTGTTCTTTCTCTTTCACAAAAAGATTTTTGCTGCCATTTTTCCCCAAATTCCTTCCCTTGCTAACGAAATTCCACTTTGTTTTTATCTGTTATTTTTCTTTCTTTGCTCAATTCCTTTTTGCAATTTGTACTTACGTGCAACTCTTGTCTTTCTGTTGGTTTGGTAAGTTTTCGTATTTGCTAAACCTTAATGTTTTTTCCGAATATCAGTTAAGAGGGGTTTTTGTTGTTAGTAAGAGATAATCAAGGGGCTGGTGGACTCTAATCCATGTTCTAGGTGTTTGAAACCCCAATTATTTAACTGAAGGCAACGTTTTGTGAGTTTAGCGTTTGGCCTTTTGTGCGTGTTCGTTTAAATATAGCTTCAAGTGACTAAACTGGTGTTATACTGGTCAAATTTAGGTTCTGGAGTGCTCGTGATTGTGTTAGCTTCGTATCAGCACCAGGTGTGTACCTGAACATTAGAAATGGGATTCAGTGAAAAGCCAAAAAACTATTCTGTCGACGCTACATGGGCGTGTGATCCCTCGTGTGGTAGGCCATGTGTGAGGACACTGCTGTGTAATCATCGAGGCCTGGTCGTGCGTGAAGGACACGGTCGAGTGATGGCCGGATAGGCATTTTGAGACACATGGGCTAGACTGAATTGGGTTGTGTGGGCCATACGGGTGAACCACACGAGTATGTGGGATTTTGGGCCAAGCCATGTGATCCACACAGCCAAGGCCAATTTGGGCCGTGTGGTCCACACGGGCGTGCAGGCCCACACGGGTAGACCACATGGGCGTGTGAGCCCATTTTTTTTAAATTCTTTGTAAGGTTGCACAGGTTGCACTAGTTGACTATTGACCTACTGTAGGGTCGGTAAGCACTATCTAGACCCCTATTTATATGAATTAATGGTATAATGTCTAACTGAGTATGATAATACTGAACTGGCTATATGATTTGATTGTTGCATATAAGCATGCCATTCATTGTATGTTGCATTGCATTGGGGTGGATTAACGAAACCAAAGAAAGTATCTGAAAGGCATTTAAAGCCTGTTATCTGGAAGTTAAGCTACATATTTCTGATATGTGCCGCATTTCGGTACTGTATAGTGTGTAGGGATGGACGGGTGTTATAAACCCTATTTGGTATGCAGGGATGGGTGGGTGTTTTAAACCCCACATGGTGTTTAGGGTGGTCGGAGATGGTTTGTGGGCTGGTGAGGTTACAATCTGATCTCTGTTTTGCATGTTATATCCGTGATGGGCTAAGACCCTGATTCGTATTTGATTTTGTATTTGAGTGGGCTAAGGCCCACACTGATTCTGTAAAGGGCTAGGCCCAAACTGTAGAGATATATGACTGATTTATATTAATTTGCTATGTGCAAATTTTCTGTGGGGATTACACACTGAGTTTATGAAAGCTCACCCTTTTCTGTTTAATCTGTTAAGGTAATCCCCAGACTTGACGGGTTGGTACAGCGATGGACTTGATAGTTGCCACACGTAAATAAAGACTAGTTTTGTTATTTTCCTCAAATTTATTACTTGGGTAATTTTATGTAAATTGGACTTAATGGACTGTTGATTCTAATTTTTGGATTTTAATTGTTTTATGGTTTACAATTCGATCACACCAAAATACATTTTTCAAAAACAAGTGAAACTAAGATTTCATTAAATGGAAATAGCTTTCTTAAAATAAACTGTTTTAAAAGCTTCCGCAGTGAAAAACGTTTTGAAATTGAATAACAATTTGTAAATGAATAATGTTTTAAAAACGAACGACACAATTTTAAATTAACGTAAGATAACGAAATGAGGTTAAGTAGAAAAAAGGAATTAGCAACGATATTTTCTTTCAAAATACATCACCATGTGACATCGCCAGATTAGGCCATAACGTCTAGGCCGGGTTTGGGGTGTTACATATCGCCGATCAGACAGGTTGAGTTTGCTATTGAGTTAGTGCCAGGAACATCTCTGATATCTATAGCTCCTTACAGAATGACAGCTACTGAGTTGAAAGCGTAGTTAGAGGTGTTGACAGATAGGGGTTTTGCTTGACCCCTACACACCATGCTGTACCGAAATGCGACACATAACAGAATAGTGCAGCTGAGCTACCATATAACAAGCTTGTAAACCTTTTAGAACACATTCTCTGTATATCATCATCCCAACCCCGACACAATGCAACATACAATGAATGTCATGCTAATGTGCAACAATCAGATCATACAATCAGTTCAGTATACATACTTAGTAACATCAGGCTCAGTATAGAAATCATACAGACAGATCACATGTTGAGGGGTCTAAGTAATGCTTACCAACCCTACAGTAGGTTCATAATCGACTTGGGTGACCCGTGGAAACTTTCAGAACTTTTCAGACAAATGGGCTCACATGCCCATGTGGCCTGCCCGTGTGGCCCACACGACCCAAATTAGCCTTGGCCGTATGGATCACACACCTAGCCCAGAATCTCACACGCCTATATGGTTCATCCATGTGGGCCCACATGCCCTTGTGGCCCACAAGGCCCAATTGATCGAGCATGTGTTTCATGCACGACCTCATCTGGCCATTACACAGCCGTGTCTTTTGCACACGGCCTGGCCTCGTCAATCACATGGCAGTATCCCCTCACACGGCCTACCACAGTGGCGACCACACGTTCGTGTGGCGTTGACAGAAAACTTTTTTGACTTTTTGCTGAACCATGTTTTTTGTGTTTCAGGTACACACCTAGTATTGAATCGATGCTAAAGCAATCCCGAGCACTCCAGAACCTAGAAATTCATAATCCAATCTCAATTTTAGTGCTACTAATAAAACCTAAATGAAACTAAATCAAGACGATCAAACGATAACCCCCTTCAAAACTTACCTTCGATCAAGTATCAGCTCCTCCACACAATTTTAACACCAACCGATAGACTCCAGTCCCTTTAACCTTCTCCAAAACAAAGCAAATCCCAATTAATCACTATCATAAACCAAAAACAAACTACATTACCGTATGCAAACCGAACGTGTAACACTATGTTGCGTAAATATGATGATTCAGAACAAAGTTGAAAAGGGAATGGAAGGAAATAGGCAGATTCAACAAACAGGAAAGGAAAATTCAGCAGCAAGGAGGAAAATGGAGAGGGAAAACGACAAAAAGAGTTCTTTCACAGAGAAACTTGAAAAAAAAGGATAATAACTCAATTTTCCCCTAAATCACTCCACCACCCCACTACATCCCAACTACTAATATTTTTAATCCAACTCAAACTCCTACCCCACTCCGGCAGTAAAAATAGTTCCCTTGCAAACACAGGGATTCAAACTCAAGACTTCCAACCAATTAACACTCCACTTAACCACCAGACCAGTAGGCCCATTCTGATATGATTTTACAAAAATTTAAACTTAAGCCTACTGACTAAAGACAGGGCTTAATTTAGAAAAATACCAAAATTTGCCCAATTCATGGCTTGAACTTGGAACCTCCCAAACACACCAGAACACATAATCACTGAAGTAGATAGATAATTGTGTCACACATTCACAAAAACAAAATTTAAAACTTGGGGCATTACAATTCTACCCCCTAAAAGAAATTTCGTCCTTGAAATTTACCTGATCAGAAAAGATGAGGATACTGCTGAAGTATTACATCCTCTGGCTCCTACGTAGCCTCCTCAGAGCTATGGTTACGCCACAGAACCTTCACCAGAGGAATAGATTTCCTTTACAGGACCTTAACATCACGATCCAGAATCTGAACCAGCTCCTCCTTGAAGGTCAAATCTGGCCTAACCTGAATATCCTCAATAGGAACAATATGCATAGGATCAGAGCGGTAGCCCCTCAACATTGAGACATGGAATACATCGTGAATGCAGTCCAACTCCAAAGGTAGCTCTAACTGATAAGCGACCAGTCCCACTCGCTTCAGAATTTGATATGACCCAATAAACCTAGGGCTTAACTTGCTCTTGTGACCGAATCTCAGAACTTTTTTTCGTGACGAGACCTTGAGAAATACTAAGTCCCCCACAGAATATTCAATATCCGTTCCCTTCAGATCTGCACAGGACTTCTGCCTATCAAAAGCCGCTTTTAGACGATCCTTAATTAACCTCACCTTATCATTTGTCTCAAAAACCAACTCAGGACCTTGAACATGTCGTTCACCCAACTCAGTCCAGCATAGAGGAGTGTGACACTTATGACCATACAAAGCCTGTAAGGTGCCATCTGAATGCTAGATTAGAAACTGTTATTATACGTAAAGTGTGACACTTATGACCATACAAAGCCTGTAAGGTGCCATCTGAATGCTAGATTGGAAACTGTTATTATACGCAAACTCCGCTAATGGAAAATATTCCTCCCAACTGCCTCCGAGATCAATCACACAACTCCTCAACATATCCTCCAGTATCTGAATCACCCTCTTTAACTGACCATCTGACTGAAGATGGAAAGCAGTACTAAAGTCTAAACTTGAACCTAGAGACTCATGTAACTTCTTCCAGAATCAAAACGTGAAGCAAGGATCCCTATCAGAAATGATCGAGACAGGTACCCCATATAGTCTCACTATTTCAGATATGTAGAGTTTAGCCAATTTCTAAAGAGAGTAGTCTGTCCTCACCGGGATGAAGTGAGCAGACTTGGTCAATCGATCCATGATGACCCAGGCAAAATCCTTCTTAGTGGGTGTTAGAGGTAACCCACTAACGAAGTCCATTGTTACTCGCTTCCACTTCTATAATAGTATCTTAACCTGCTGCAGCAACCCCGAAGGCAACTGATGTTCAGCCTTTACATATTGACAAGTCAAATAGCAATCAACGAAGTTAGTAACCTCACGCTTCAACCCCAGTTACCAGTATAACTCTCGAAGATCTCGGTACATCTTATTCCTCCTAGGATGCATATCATAATGACTACTATGTGCCTTCCTCAAAATCAACTGACTTAAATCATCATCATTCGGTACACAAATTCGACCGCGAAAATAAACTACCCTATCACTGTTCAACCCAAAATTAGATGCGCTGTCACCCACAATCTAACGAAACTCCAACTCAAGAGACTTATCCCTCAACTGTTTACCTCGAATCTGTTTCATCCAAGTTGGTTTAACCTAAGTTCAGCTAACGGACTCCTATCATCGAATAAGCTGAGTCGAGCAAACATTGCTCTCAGATCGGTGATAGCCCTATGGCTCAATGTATCTGCCACCACATTGGCCTTGCCGAGATAGTACTCAATGGTACAGTCATAATCCTTAAGCAGCTCAACCCATGTACACTGTCTAAGATTCAACTCCTTCTGAGTAAAGAGATATTTGAGACTTTTGTAATCAGTGTAGATAACACACTTCTCACCGTACAGATAATGCCTCCAGATTTTTAGAGCGAAGACTATAGTAGCTAGTTCCAAATCATGAGTCGGATAGTTTACCTTAAGCATCTTAAGCTAGCGTGACGCATAAGCTACAACCTTACCATCCTGCATCAGAACGCAATCAAACCCACATGCGACACGTCACTATATTCTACAAACTCCTTCCCCGATTTAGGATGTATCAAATAGGAGCCTGAGTCAAAATAGACTTAGCTTCTCAAAGCTCTCTTGCTATGCATTGGTCCTGACAAAAGGAACTCCCTTACACAGAAGCTTAGTCAACAGAGTTGCGATCAAGGAGAACCCTTCCACCAAACGTCATTAGTAACTTGCCAGCCCCAGAAAGCTACGAATTTTAGATACATTCTTCGGTTGTTTCCAATCCAACATGGCCTCAATCTTACAAGGATCAACCTAAATCCCCTCAGCAAAAACTACATGTCCCAAAAAGGTCACTTCATGTAGCCAAAACTCACACTTATTGAACTTCGTATACAGTTATTTCTCACGAAGAGTTTGTAGTACCACTCTAAGATGCTCATCGTGCTGGTCTTCAATCTTAGAATACACCAAGATGTCATCGATGAATACCACCACGAACTGGTCCAGATAAGGTTGGAACTGTAACACCCCTATCCCGTAACCATCGCCGGAGTAGGTAAGGGGCATTACCAGACTTGTAACATTTATCGAAACAGTAAAAATTTAAAACTTTTTAATCAAGAACCATCACGTATCATCTGTCATTAGAGCATGCTTCAATTGATCATAAAAGGATGCATATAACTATTGGAAATCTAATTGGAAACATGCTAAAAGAAAGGAGATCATTTGCAAAATTTCCAAGTTAGGGACACACGGCCGTGTCCCTTGCTCGTGTTCTTTACACACGGCCGTGTCCCTCCAGACACGCCCAAACCTTTCAGCCCGTGGTTGAAACTGACTTATCCCACACGGCTATCCAACACGCCCATAGGGTTAGGCCGTGTGTCGCCCACGGTCTAGGCACGCCCGTGCCCTTAATGTGTTGTCGAAACTGTCAAATATCACACGACTGCCAGACACGCCTGTGTACAAAACAGAGCAGACCATGTGACTATACTACCAAATTTCACACGGTTTCAATTTACCAGACACACCCGTGTGTCTAGGCCGTGTACCAAAAATGACCAAAACATTAAGGTGTAGGGGACACACGGTCGAAGCGCACGCCCGTGTTCCTTGGCCGTGTGGCACGTTATAGGCTCAGTTTAAGCCAAATTTGCCCCCCAATATGGGTCATTTCTACTAGCCATTAACCAACAACATTTCATGCCATTCTACCAACCTAAAACATACCAATTTCAAGCACAAAATGGACCCAAAATCATCTCAATTTATTCACAAATCAAGCACACCAACTCAAAGGCCTAAATGACCATTTCCATGCACTCATCCACACATATATATATCAATTATGTGAGCTTATAGTCTCATCAAACCACATATCTTTCCATAAGCACATATAGCCAAAGAACAACTCTAATACATGATTATAAACACATATGACCCAAGCCACATTTCATAGCTTGATCATTTACCAAAACATATCATGTTCACAAAAGTACTAGCCTATACATGCCATAACCATTTCATTTACAAAAGGTTTAAAAGTACCAAAGTTTGATAGATAGTGTGATGGCGATCTCCGACTCGTCCGATTATCGAGCTACCTTTCGAACCTATAAGACAGTGAAAGAAATGAACAGAGTAAGCTTCTAAAGCTTAGTAAGTCCGTATAATATAGAAATTAAACCTTACCGAATCAATGCGATAATTACAACAACAATGCCAATTCAATTCATATACTCAAGTTGCCTATTTCACAAGTATACACTTGTTAGTTCATGTAACATATAAATTCATTCATGTACCGACCACAACATTCATGTATCATATCATTGCTCAAATACTTTTACATGTATTTCATATAACTTATACCATATAATCCATGTAATTCTCATGTTTCATATAACATGTAATACATATATCATTCAATCTTCATGTAACATGTATCGGTAATTGCCCGTTGAACCTATAAGAATATCGAAAGATACTCGGGTGATACACACACAGTGTATAACATATAACCTGTAATCCGTCAATGCGTCATATATGCTCTTTCGAGCCTGTACGGTAAGCCCGGAGGCTGAACATATAATCCCAAAGGATAACCGGTAAGCCCGTAGGCTGAACATGTAATCCCGAAGGATAAACCTGTAGCTCATGAGCACGTGGTGAGTCCGCAACAAATGCAGGAGCTCGAACCACCCTGTAGCCCTAGTGACATGTCACTTGTATCCTATCGACTTCTACGGTTCTAACGGGGCTTGGTATTTATTTCTCACTTGTAACAATTTCATTTCAATTTCATATGTATACATCCAAATAGGCTATTCAATCAACTAATATGTCATATATTCCATTAACAACAATTATAAACATAAACACATTAAATTTCATTATACGAACTTACCTCGAAATCTCGTATTTACTCGTCTATTTTCCGTTTTCCCCGATCAAGTTCCGGGATTCGATCGTCCTTATCTAAATTAAATCAAATTCAGCTATTTACTAACTCACATATTCAATTCAATCCAAAAACATATATTTTGACATATTTGCAATTTAGCCCCTATACTTTCAACACTTTGCAATTTAGTCCTTTTAACACAAAATAGCAAATTACACAATTAATCCCTAAATTTCCCTTGGTCGAATATTCAAGGGACTTGTACAAGTACATATCTTTCAATTAATCACAAATTTAACCTCAAAAATTCTATCCTTTTGCAATTAAATCCTTAAACTCATTTTCATCAAAATTTACTTTAAAATTCTTGTATTTTCTCACATAATATACAATAATTCATCAAAATCTATCAATATATCAAGGATTCATCAATGGCATTTTTCAAAAACATAATCAAAATCAGAAATTGAGGTACGGGTCGACTAATATACGAAGCAACGATCTCAAAAACGTAAAAATTATCAAAAACCGATTACAAAACATACCTTAATTGAAGATCAAAGTAACCGAATGTTTGAAAACATTAAAACCCTTTATTTTGTTTGAAGAATCAGTGGAAGAACCATGAAAGTAAGGTATTTTCATGTTTTATTTTATTATAAAACATATAATATACCAAAAAGACTATTTTAACCTTTACTAAAATCATTAAAAATCATTAGTAATATGGACATGAATGTCCATTACCAACCACTCACAATAAAAATGGTTTAATTGCCATGCAAGTACCTCCTTTTATAAAGCCATGCTCAAATAAGCTATTTATAAAATAGAACTCTAATTTATCGCTTTATGCGATTTAATCCTTTTTATCAAATTAACCGATCAGACAGTAAAATTTCAATACGAAACTTTCACACCATAAATCTATCATACAGTAAAACATATTAAAGCATTTAAAATAATATTTTGACTCGGTTAAGTGGTCCCGAAACCACTCGTTCCGACTAGGGTATAAAATGGGCTGTTACAACTCTCCCCCTTTAGGGATTTTCGTCCCCGAAAATCTTACCGGTAAACAGGTTAGGGTATTGCTTTCGCATAGTTTCCTCGAGTTCCCACATAGCTTCCTCTATTCCGTGTTTACACCAAAGAACTTTTACGAGTGCTATACGCTTATTTCTCAACTCTTTGATTTCTCGAGCCAGAATTTTAATCGGTTCTTCACTGTACGATAAATCAGACTGTATCTCCACATTAGTGGGAGAAATGATATGAGACGGATCAGATCGGTATCTTCGAAGCATTGAAATATGAAATACGTCGTGAATCTTTTCAAGCTTAGACGGTAACGATAATCGGTAAGCTACAGGTCCAATTCGTTCCACAATTTCATACGGCCCGATAAAACGAGGACTTAGCTTCCCTTTTCTGCCAAAATGAAGAATTTTCTTCCACGGTGATACTTTCAGAAATACTCTGTCTCCGACTCGAAACTCTATTTCTTTCGTTTCAAATCAGCATATGATTTCTGTCTGTCTAAAGCTGCTTTCAAACTATCACGTATCACTTTCACTTTTTCCTCTGTATCTCGGATTAGATCAACCCCGTGTAACTTTCTCTCATTCAACTCTGTCCAGTATAGCGGTGTTCGACATTTACGACCATATAAAGCTTCATATGGAGCCATCTTTAAACTCGTTTGAAAATTGTTATTGTATGCAAACTCTATCAGGGGTAAGTATTTCTCCCAATTACTTTCAAATTCAAGAATACAACACCGTAACATGTCTTCCAGAATCTGAATAACTCTTTCAGACTGACCGTCGGTCTGGGGATGAAATGCTGTACTGAAACTCAATTTCGTTCCCAAAGCCTCTTGAAACTTCTTCCAGAATCTCGAGGTAAACCTCGGATCTCTATCAGACACAATGGATAATGGTATACCATGTAATCGCACAATTTCAGATACATATAGTTCCGCTAATTTATCCAAGAATTAATCAGTACGTACCGGTATAAAATGTGTAGACTTCGTCAACCTGTCAACGATAACCCAGATTGCATTTTTCTTCTTCGGAGACCAAGGTAGTCCAGATACAAAATCCATAGTGACTCTATCCCATTTCCATTCCGGAATCATAATAGGCTGTAATAAACCTGACGGTACTTGATGTTTAGCTTTGACTTGTAGACAGATTAAACATTTCGATATGAATTCTGATATGTCATGTTTCATTCCTGACCACCAGTATTGCTGTTTCAAATCATTATACATCTTAGTGCTACCCAGATGAACTGAAAATCGACTATCATGTGCCTCGTGCAGAACTTTCTGAATGAGTTCACTATTTTTCAGTATACAGATTCTATTTCAGAACATTAAACAATCATCATTCCCTATAGAAAAGTCAAAATCAGAATTAGACTCACAGTGAAGTCGTTTAGCTTGCAGATCGGGATCAGTCCTTTGAGCTTCGAAAATTTGCTGCAGAATCAACGGTTTAGCCTTTAGCTCAGCTAAAACAGATCCATCATCAGATAACGTCATTCGAGCATTCAGAGCTCGCAAAGCAAATAGAGACTTTCGACTTAACGCATCAGCTACAACATTAGCTTTCCCTAGATGATAATCAATTACCAATTCATAGTCTTTTAGTAGTTCGAGCCATCTCCACTGTCACATATTCAGATCCTTCTGTGACATCAGATACTTCAGACTTTTATGATCGGTAAAAATTCTACATTTCTCACCATATAAGTAATGCCACCAAATCTTTAATGCAAATACTATAGCAGCTAACTCAAGATCATGCGTCGGGTAATTCTTCTCATGCGGCTTTAACTGTCGGGAGGCATAAGCTATGACTTTCCCGTCTTGCATCAATACACAGCCCAGTCCAATAATAGATGCATCACTATATATAACAAATTCTTTCCCCGATTCGGGTTGAACTAAAACCGGAGCTTCTGTTAACAGGGCTTTCAACTGTTCGAAACTCTACTGATATTTATCAGTCCACTCGAATTTCACATCTTTTTGTAACAATCGAGTCAACGGCACTGCAATCATCGAGAATCCTTTAACAAATCTTCGGTAATATCCCGCTAATCCCAGAAAACTTCTAATCTCAGATATGTTTCTCGGGGGTTTCCAGTCTATAATAGTAGATATTTTACTCAAATCTACTCTGATGCCTTCCGCAGAAACATTGTGACCCAAAAATCCAACTTCCCGAAGCCAAAATTCACATTTGCTGAATTTGGCAAACAACTGCTTATCTCTCAGAATTTGTAACACAGTTCTCAAATGTTCAGTATGCTCTACCTCATCGCGCGAATAAATCAAAATGTCATCAATGAATATTACAACGAACTTGTCTAAATACGGTCTGAAAATACGGTTCATCAGGTCCATAAACACTGCCAGAGCATTTGTTAAACCGAAAGGCATGACCAGAAACTCATAATGTCCGTATCGTGTTCTGAAAGCAATCTTTGGTATATCTGAATCTTTAACTCGCAACTGGTAATAACCCGATCTCAAATCAATCTTTGAAAATACAGTAGCTCCTTTCAACTGATCGAATAATTCATCAATCCGTGGAAGAGGGTATTTATTCTTCACTGTCACCTTGTTCAACTGTCGGTAATCAATACACATTATCGTTCCATCTTTCTTTTTCACAAATAATACGGGAGCACCCCAAGGTGAAAAGCTTGGTCTCACGAAACCTCTATCCGTCAATTCTTGTAACTGTGCTTTCAGCTCCTTTAGCTCAGTCGGTGCCATTCTGTATGGAGCAATCGATATCGGAGTAGTGCCCGGTAACAATTCAATACCGAATTCAACTTCTCTAATCAGCGGTAAACCCGATAATTCTTCCGGAAAAACATCTGAAAACTCACAAACAACTGGTACAGACTCAATTTTTAATTCTGTCTTGCTAGAATTCATCACATACGCTAAATACGCATCATAGCCTTTTCTGACATACTTCTGAGCCTTCATGGCAGAAATCACTATCGGTAATTCATTCGAATCATTTGATTCAATTCGAAGAATCTCACCATTCTGACATTTCAATTCTATACTCTTACTTCGACAATTCACAATAGCCTCATGCGCATTTAGCCAGTCCATGCCCAGTATTACATCGAATTCGTCAAAAGGGAGGAGCATCAGATCAGCCAGAAAATAATATTCCCGAGTCATCAACGGACATTTCTTACATATCTTATCAACTAACACAGACTTTCCTAACGGATTTGATACTTTAACTACATATTCAGTATACTCAACATGCAAATTCTTTTCAAACACTAATTTCATACAGATATATGAATGAGTTGATCCAGGATCCATCAACGCAACAATATCAGTGTTATAGAGAGAAAAAGTACCGGTAATAACATCAGGCGATGAGGCTTCCTCGCGTGCACGTATTGCATAAGCTCTCGCAGGAGTACGCATCTCAGATCTCACATTAGCATCTTTCGCCACACTGCGATTTCCACTTTGATTTCTAGTATTCCAAGGCGGTCTACCCCTCGATGCAACACTATGCGTCTTAGTCGATTGTTCCTTGTCAGCTACAGATTTTTGAGGACAATCACGTAAGTAGTGATCTAACGATCCACATCGAAAACAAGCTCCGCTTTTCAATTGGCATTCACCAAAATGTTTCCTATTACAATACTTGCATTTAGGTCCGGGAGTTCTCACACTATCAGCACTAGCTACCGAGGTTGCTTGAGGTCTCGAATAGGAACATTTAACATTTTTGTCTCGGATAGATATGGCCGTAGAAGTAGCAGAACGAGGATGAAAATCTTTTGATCTCTTGGATCCAGATTGATACGATTTACCCACAAACCTCTTTCGAGCCTCTTTGAATTCAAAATCCACTTTTCTCTTTTCTTTAGCAAGCTCTTCGGCTTTACAGGCCCGATCAACAAGAACTACAAACCCTCTCAGCTCAAGTATTCCGACTAATAGTCAAATTTCTTCATTTAGCCCATCTTCGAACCTTTTGCACATTGTTGCTTCGGTAGAAACACATTCGCGAGCATATTTGCTGAGTCGAACGAACTCTCTCTCGTATTCAGTTACAGACATTCGACCCTGTTTCAGCTCTAAAAACTATTTTCTTTTCTGATCGATGAATCGTTGACTAATGTATTTCTTTCTGAATTCCGTCTGGAAGAAATCCCAATCGACTCGTTCTCGTGGTACAACCGAGGTCAATGTATTCCACCATTGATATGCTGAATCCCGAAGCAAAGAAATAGCACGTCTCAGGCACTCATCAGGAGTACAAGCCAGTTCATTAAAAACTTTGATCGTACTCTCAAGCCAAAATTCAGCCCTCTCAGTATCATCACCTGCTGAAGCTCGGAATTCCTCAGCACCATACTTTCGTATCTTATCGACAGGAGGTCTGTTCAACCTCAGAGGATCCACAACTCGTACATTATCAGGGTTAGGTTGTGGGACGGAAGGGGGTGGAGGTTGCGGAGCAGCCGGGTTTGCTCGTACAAACTCACTAAACCAACTAGACATCATTTGGAAGAAAGCTTGTTTAATTTCTTCCTGATTGGCCACAGCAGGGCCTGATTCAGAAGGCACAGCCCCTTGAGCGGGTGCTGGCGCAATACTTTCAACATCATCAGCTAAAGCTCGATTCGGATCCATTACTATATAAAACAGATTTTCAGAGGATGTCAGGAGATATCACACTATCACATTTCATGTACATGGCATGTATAGCTAGACTAATACTCACTACGGTAGTCCTAGAATCGACTAAACCGTGGCTCTGATACCAACCAAATGTAACACCCCTATCCCGTATCCGTCGCCGGAGTAGGTAAGGGGCATTACCAGACTTGTAACATTTATCGGAACAGTAAAAATTTAAAACTTTTCAATCAAGAACCATCACGTATCATCTGTCATTAGAGCATGCTTCAATTGATCATAAAAGGATGCATATAACTATTGGAAATCTAATTGGAAACATGCTAAAAGAAAGGAGATCATTTGCAAAATTTCCAAGTTAGGGACACACGGCCGTGTCCCTTGCCCGTGTTCTTCACACACGACCGTGTCCCTCTAGACACGCCCAAACCTTTCAGCCCGTGGTCGACACTGACTTATCCCACACAGCTGTCCAACACGCCCATGGGGTTAGGTCGTGTGTCGCCCACGGTCTAGGCACGCCCGTGCCCTCACCCCGTATTCGAAACTGTCAAATATCACACTGCTGCCAGACACGCTCGTGTACAAAACAGAGCAGACCGTGTGACTAAACTGCCAAATTTCACACGGCTTCAATTTACCAAACACGCCCGTGTGTCTAGGCCGTGTACCAAAACTGACCAAAACATTAAGGTGCAGGGGACACACGGTCGAAGTGCACGCCTGTGTTCCCTGGCCGTGTGGCACGTTATAGGCTCGGTTTCAGCCAAATTTGCCCCCCAATATGGGTCATTTCTACTAGCCATTAACCAACAACATTTCATGCATTCTACCAACCTAAAACATACCAATTTCAAGCACAAAATGGACCCAAAATCATATCAATTTATTCACAAATCAAGCACACCAACTCAAAGGCCTAAATGACCATTTCCATGCACTCATCCACACATATATATATATCAATTATGTGAGCTTATAGTCTCATCAAACCACATATCTTTCCATAAGCACATATAGCCAAAGAACAACTCTAATACATGATTATAAACACATATGACCCAAGCCACATTTCATAGCTTGATCATTTACCAAAACATATCATGTTCACAAAAGTACTAGCCTATACATGCCATGACCATTTCATTTACAAAAGATTTAAAAGTACCAAAGTTTGATAGATAGTGTGATGGCGATCTCCGACACGTCCGATTATCGAGCTAGCTTTCGAACCTATAAGACAGTGAAAGAAATGAACAGAGTAAGCTTCTAAAGCTTAGTAAGTCTGTATAATATAGAAATTAAACCTTACCGAATCAATGCGATAATTACAACAACAATGCCAATTCAATTCATATACTCAAGTTGCCTATTTCAGAAGTATACACTTGTTAGTTCATGTAACATATAAATTCATTCATGTACCGACCACAACATTCATGTATCATATCATTGCTCAAATACTTTTACATGTATTTCATATAACTTATACCATATAATCCATGTAATTCTCATGTCTCATATAACATGTAATACATATATCATTCAATCTTCATGTAACATGTATCGGTAATTGCCCGTTGAACCTATAAGAATATCGAAAGATACTCGGGTGATACACACACAGTGTATATACATATAACCTGTAATCTGTCAATGCGTCATATATGCTCTTTCAAGCCTGTATGGTAAGCCCAGAGGCTGAACATATAATCCCAAAGGATAATCGGTAAGCCCATAGGCTGAACATGTAATCCCGAAGGATAAACCTGTAGCTCATGAGCACGTGGTGAGTCCGCAACAAATGCAGGAGCTCGAACCACCCTGTAGCCCTAGTGATATGTCACTTGTATCCTATCGACTTCTACGGTTCTAACGGGGCTTGGTATTTATTTCTCACTTGTAACAATTTTATTTCAATTTCATATGTATACATCCAAATAGGCTATTCAATCAACTAATATGTCATATATTCCATTAACAACAATTATAAACATAAACACATTAAATTTCATTATACGAACTTACCTCGAAATCTCGTATTTACTCGTCTATTTTCCGTTTTCCCCGATCAAGTTCCGAGATTCGATCGTCTTTATCTAAATTAAATCAAATTCAGCTATTTACTAACTCACATATTCAATTCAATCCAAAAACATATATTTTGACATATTTGCAATTTAGCCCCTATACTTTCAACACTTTGCAATTTAGTCCTTTTAACACAAAATAGCAAATTACACAATTAATCCCTAAATTTCCTTTGGTCGAATATTCAAGGGACTTGTACAAGTACATATCTTTCAATTAATCACAAATTTAACCTCAAAAATTCTATCTTTTTACAATTAAATCCTTAAACTCATTTTCATCAAAATTTACTTTAAAATTCTTGTATTTTCTCACATAATATACAATAATTCATCAAAATCTATCAATATATCAAGGATTCATCAATGGCACTTTTCAAAAACATAATCAAAATCAGAAATTGAGGTACGGGTTGACTAATATACGAAGCAACGATCTCAAAAACGTAAAAATTATCAAAAATCGATTACAAAACATACCTTAATTAAAGATCAAAGTAACCGAATGTTTGAAAACATTAAAACCCTTTATTTTGTTTGAAGAATCGGTGGAAGAACCATGAAAGTAAGGCATTTTGATGTTTTATTTTATTATAAAACATATAATATACCAAAAAGACTATTTTAACCTTTACTAAAATCATTAAAAATCATTAGTAATATGGACATGAATGTCCATTACCAACCACTCACAATAAAAATGGTTTAATTGCCATGCAAGTACCTCCTTTTATAAAGCCATGCTCAAATAAGCCATTTATAAAATAGAACTCTAATTTATCGCTTTATGCGATTTAATCTTTTTTATCAAATTAACCGATCAAACAGTAAAATTTCAATACAAAACTTTCACACCATAAATCTATCATACAGTAAAACATATTAAAGCATTTAAAATAATATTTTGACTCGGTTAAGTGGTCCCGAAACCACTCGTTCCGACTAGGGTATAAAATGGGCTGTTACAGGAACACTCAGTTCATTAAGTTCATGAATGCCGCTGGTGTATTAGTTAACCCAAAGGGCATAAATAAGAACTCGTAATGTCCATATCGAATCCTAAATGTCATCTTATGTACATCAGTCTCCTTAACCCTTAGCTGGTGGTAACCCAAACGTAGATCGATTTTGGAATACACAGAAGCCCTTCTGAACTGGTCGAATAAATCATTAATCCTCGGAAGTGGGTACTTATTCTTAATCGTTAGCTTGTTCAGCAGTCGATAGGCGATACACATCATCATCGTCCCATCTTTTTTCTTAACAAACAGAATAGGTGCTCCCCACAGAGACACACTGGGATGAATAAACCCACAATCTAACAGCTCTTGAATCTGATCCTTAAGCTCCGTGAGCTCCTTCTGTGCCATTCTGTAGGGAGCAATAAACACTAGATTTGTACCCGAAATAAGCTCAATCCCGAATTCCACTTCTCGACTTGGAGGCAAACCCGGTAGTTCCTTAGGAAAGACATCCGAAAAATCCTTTACCATTCTGATGTCCTTTATAGAAGAATCTCTAGAATCTGGAATGCTTATGTAGGCCAAGAATGCCTCACACTCCTTCCGAACCAACTTTTTTACCACTAACACAGAAATCACATTAGTCAAATAATCCCTACGTTCCCCAATCACAACTACCTCGTTCTCCTCCTCGATTTTTAAAAAACCCTTTTTTGTCGCACAACTTAGACTCACTCGGTGCTTAACCAGCCAGTCCATACCAAGAATTAGGTCGAACTCCCTTAATGGAAGTTCCATCAGAGATTCGCCAGAAATACTATCCCTTAGAACTCCAACGGCACATCTCTATACAGTTTACTAACTCGGATAACTGCCCCAATGGACTCAAAACAGTCACCTCACTTGAAATACTCTCCATCGGAATCCCCAGAGTTTCAAACATAGTACTGGCTACATACGAGTGTGTAGAACCTACATCTATCAGTGTGAAATAAGGTACAATATAAATTAAGGACGTACCCATAATGACGTTTGGAGTATCTCTGTCCTCATGACAACGAGCAGCATAAACCAGTGTAGGCTGCCTTGCCTCAGTATGTCCAGCACTTTTGCATGGTGCTCTCTGTCCACGGCCCATACTGTTACCACCCCTAGCCTGACCTCTGCCCCTAGGTGGCTGCTGAACTACCCTCGGTGACTGTGCTGTACTAGTAACTGATGCTTGTATTTGAACAGTTCGCAACAGACAATCTCTAACATGATGCTCAGTGGATCCACATCTCAGACACGCCCCAATCGTCCTCTAACATTCGCTCGAATGGCGTCTATCACAGTGCCTATACGATAAAAGCTTAGTAGGTGCAACGGGGGCCCAACTCTAACTGGCCCATCAAATCTAACCTTTTTATTAGGCCTCATCACAGAACTCGAGGGCTTCGAATCCCTCTTATCCTTTCCTCTCTCGCGATCCCTATTTTGGCGCTCAGCACGCTTGACTTCTTTGGTGATCTTCGCCTTCTCCACCAAAGCTGAAAAGTCACGCTCCCTCTACGGAGCTATCAGAACTCTCAAACTGTCCCTGAGTCCATCCTCGAAGCAGATACAACACTCATATTCAATCACCACCATGCATCGCGCATAACGGCTTAGCCTCATACTTGGCCATTGAACGGTCACCTTGTGTGAGATTTAGAAACTCACGTCTCCTAGCATCAACGTAGCTCGCCCCTACATATTTAACCTGAAAAGCTGTCTTAAAATACTCCCAAGTCAACCGTTCGGGCTGAGTACCCTCCTTAACTATCAGCCACCACTGATACGCTTCATCACGAAGAAAAAAAACATCCCCCTTCAATTTCTACTCAGGGATAAAATTCAGATCATCCATAATTCTTTCAGTGGCCTCCATCCAGTATTCAGCCACATTAGGGGTGACTCTAGTGACACCCCTAAATAACTCAGCTCCATTGGACCAGAGTCGTTCCATAACCGACCCTCAGCCCCCAAATCTAGTATTGGGCCCAGCAACCTTCTCTAGTATCCTCAGCATGGCCTGGGATAGTGCGACATCCCTAGCCACGCGATCTCGAGACCTAGTCTCTATCACAGGTGAAACTAGCATTTCACTAGTATCCAAATTAGGCAAATTTCCAGATAACGAGGACCTAGCTTGAGCCCCTCTACGGCCTCTACCATGACCTCTTGTACCCCATCCGCAAGTACCTCGTTGCTTATTGTGTAATCATGTTTATCTGTATTAACAGTTTTATGAATTAGTTACATTTTTTATATTTATTAGTAGATATTTTATGCAAAATAATATTAGAAGTGCAGAGTTTGTTATCATGAATCATAGTCTTACTAAAGTTTATCGTTTCGCTACTGTTTTCAATATATACTATCTATATTGTTTTCAGTACAGTGTACTACCTATAGTAGCTTCAGAATATACTAATCATATTTTCAAATAAAACTTATCAAAGTTTTCAAAACACTTATAGGATCAACATCGGAGACTTGGTGTACCACATACTCAGTCAAAAATATTTCAAACCATTTAAAAATTATTTCTTTAAAATAAAATTAAAACCCTAAATCTATAGCTGTGTTTTGTAACTTGACTCTAATACCACTAAATGTAACACCCCAAACGCGGCCTAAACATTATGGCAGAATCTGACAATGTCACATACAATGGGATTTGAAAATGAATTTGTCAAACTAAGACCATTCCAGTTTATTAATCTTTACTTTGGTTCATTGAAAAGTGCAAGTTCTTTGTTAAGCCTAAAATTGTATTTTCTCGCGGAAGCTTGAAAACATTTGTTTCTTTTGGAAAACCATTCATGTTGCGAAAACCTTTACTTTTAGCAAAATTGAGGTTTATCGTATTTAGCCGTAATAAAAATGTAAAGCAATTAAAGCCCAAAATTAAAACCAAATAGTCCAAAGCCCCAAAAATTACATAACAGATACCCGAAATAATAGATGGAAATCATATAAATTTAAAACTGAAATAAAGCAATTCAAACAATGATGGTCACTATTGAGTCCTCCACTGTACCAATCCGTTAAGTTTAGGGATTACCTGAACAGATTAAATAGAAAAGTGTGAGTTTTCATAAACTCAGTGTGTAATCCCACAGAAAACATTCACACATTACAATATCAGAAATTAATAAGATATAGCCTGGGGCCTGAGCCCATCATAGAATTCATTTGGGCCCTAGCCTGTTCAGATACAATCTCAGAATTCATTAGGGCATTCACCCATATCAAATACACAATACAGAACAGAAACACAGAGTCCTACCCACTAGCCTTTACACATCATCTCCATCCAACCTAACACACCATGTAGGAATTAAATCAACCCACCTATCCCTACACACTATGCTGTACCAAAATGCGGCACATAACAGAATAGTGTAGCTGAGCTGCCAGATAACAGGCCTGTAAGCCTTTCAGAACACTTCCTCCATATATCATCATCCCAACCCTGATGCAATGCAACATACAATGAATGTCATGCTAATATGGAATAATCAGGTCAGACAATCAGTTTAATATACATACTCAGTAACATCAGGCTCAGTATAGATATCATACAGACAGATCACATGTTTAGGGGTCTAAGTAATGCTTACTGACCCTACAGTAGGTCCACAGTCGACTTGGGTGACCCATGCAACCTTTCAAAACTTTTCAGATAAATGGGCTCACACGCCCATGTGGCTTGCCCGTGTGGACCCACACGTTGGTGTAGCCCACACGGCCCAAATTAGCCTTAACCGTGTGGATTACATGACCTGGCCCTGAATCCCACATGCCCGTGTGGTTCACCTGTTTAGGCCCACACTCCTGTGTAGCCCACACGGCCCAATTGATCGAGTCTGTATGTCAAACACAACCTCATCTGGCCATCATACGGCCGTGTCCTTCATGCACGGCCATGTCCCCTTACATGACCTACTACACGGACGACCACACGCCCGTGTGGCATCGATAGAAAGCTTTTTCAGCTTTTCGTCAAACCCCGTTTTTTGCATTTTGATTACACACCTGGTATCGAATCGATGCTAAAGCAATCCCGAGCACTCCCGAACCTAGAATTCATAAGTCAATCTCAATTTCAATGCTACTAACAAAACTTAACACCTTACCTTCGATTGAGTATCAGCGCCTCTACACAACTTTAACACCAACCGATAGACTCTAACCCCTTTAACCTTCTCTAAAACAAAGCAAATCCCAATTAATCACTATCATAAACCAAAAACAATCTACATTATCGTATGCTTATGAATGTGTAACACTATGTTGCGTAAATATGACAATTCGAAACGGAGTTGAAAATGAAAAAGAAGGAAAAAGACAGATTCAACAAATAGGAAGGGAAAATTCGGCAACAAGGGGGAAAATTGAGAGGGAAAACAGCAAAAAGATTTCTTTCACAGAGAAAACTGAAAAAAATGATAACTCCTTTTTCCGCCAAATCACTCCACCACCCCACTACATCCCAACTACTCAGATTTTTAATCCAACTCAAACTCCTACCCCACTCTTGCAGTAAAAATAGCTCCCTTGCAAACGAAGGGATTTGAACTCAAAACCACCATCCAATTAACACTCCACTTAACCACCAAACCAGCAGACCCATTCTAATATGATTTTACAAACATTTTAACTTAAGCTTACTGATTAGAGACAGTGCTTAATTCATAAAAATACCAAAATTTTTCCAATTCATGACTTGAACTTGAGACCTCTCAAACACACCCAGAACACATAACCACTGAAGCAAACATATAATTGTGTTGCACATTCACAAAAACAAAATTTAAAACTTAGGGCGTTTTAGAAAGATGATGGAATTTTAATTAACCTTTATCTACTAATTTCCAAAATTAACCTTTAAAATTAATTGAAATTACAAAATTCGCCAAGCCATTGTCATCCACTAACATAATAATGGGCTAATTACCATATAAGGACCTCCACATTAATGTTCTGTAGCTATTTAATACATTTATCTATTAGAACCTAACTTTTACACTTTACGCGATTTAGTCCTTTTTATCAAATTAAACATGTAAACGGTAAAATTTCTTAATAAAATTTATATACAATATTTCTATCATATTGTAGGCAATAAAATAATAATAAAATAAATTTTCTAACTTCGGATTTATGGTCCCAAAATCACTGAAAACAGGCTATTACAACCATCATCGTTCACTAGATTAAAAAGGACCAATTTGCTCAATTGGTCTTTTAGTTAATTAAAAATTCATAGCGATTAACTTCTACCACTTTTATGAGTTAGTCATTGTACCTTAATTAATCACTAATTCAACAAAATTACCTATCTAAAATTCAATTCTCCTATACAATAACTGTGTAAATATTTATCTTTTTATGGAAACAAGGTCGTGATACCTCATTTTTCAACACCATTAACTTTAGGGTTGTTACACTTGTACCTTAGTTAACTATCCAATTAAAAAAAATTAAAGAACCAAACTTTAATTAAACTTCATACTAACCTCGTAAATATTAAATAATAATATTTAAAGACTCAAACATCGAAAATAGAATTCCAAAACGACTGATCCAACACCACTGAAAAATCGGGTTGTTACAAGAAATGTATGGTCATGCTAAAATGAGTTAATATTAGATATCATACTCATTTATTTATCTTAGTTTACTCGTGATCCAATAAATAAAAGGTTGGACTATACAATTTTGACTGTTCCATGACTTGTATTCAGTCTGAATTTCATTAACAAAGGGATATATCATACGATGATATTATCTTAGAAAGGTTATGTCAAACCATGACTTCCTGTAATTTAGATAGCAGTGATGCATTTCTAGATGTCATTGATTGTTTGTAACATTAGAATTACGTAACACCCTGAATTTGGGCCTAGAAGAATTGGGTTTTGAGTCTGGGTTCGGATGGAAGACAGTCTGAGTAATTTAGATGATGTCCTGATTTTCGAGATTTTTTGGGTTTTTGTGATTTTGGTGAAATCTTGAAATTTTGGTGTTTTGGATACTGAAATTGTGTTTAAATGTGTTAGTGGGCCTTTAGGAGGCCCAAGCCTAAGTTAAAACCCGACAAAAAAATCAACTTGGATTTTAAGTGAAAAGGATTTGGTTAAATGGGCCTTTAAGAAAAAGTTAGTAAGTTGAGACACAAAAAGGGCCTTGGTAAAGTGGCCAGATGGCACCAATAAGTTCCTAAAAAAGTGGCGTGTGGACTGAGTTTAAGGGCCAGAGTTTAAGTCACAGGGTAAGCAGATGGTACTTTTATTTTTATGCATGTGTCGGGCATGTGATAGAGCTTAGGTAGCATTCGGCTAGGGCCTTAGGGGGATTGGGCCGTTGGTTTGGTTGGCCATTAGGGCAAGCTTTATTTTCTTTTTGTCTTGCCGAATTAGGGCTAGCCACCTAGAGCCTTCACTTTCATTCTATTCTCTTCTCAGTGTTGCAAAAAGCTGAAAACGTAAAGTTAGATCTCCTAAGTGCCGAATTCTTCCTTCTCTTCTCCTCCCTTCCATTCTTTCTTTTTCTTTTCCTCTCTAGCCGAAATCACCTCTCCTCCTCACTCATCTTTCATTCTCTTCTCTTTAGAAATCGAATTTGCCACTCTTTTCTTCTCAAACTCATCAACTACTAAAAGCTAAAATCCCGAAAGGTTACTTCCTGTGCCTATTTGCCTATAGCCGAACCCCCTTTTGTTTTTCCTCACTTGTAGCCGAATTTCATACTCTTAAAACCCTTAGGCTTTGTCGACAAACACCCCTCCAACCATAGCCCCAAATCATATCTTCTTTCACCACTTAAAAAGTCAAAAACACTATAGTTTTTAGGGATATATAGTCGAATCCTTAGATCTCTAAGGTTCGAATTCTGCTAGTGTTTAGGGGCTAGATCTATATCAGATCTGAGTAGAAGAATCACCTTGATTAAGGAAAACCTGTGGTAAGTACTCGACATCTCATATCTACTCGTTACCTTTGAGTTTAAGAAAAGCCGAAATCCCTAAACTCTTTAGGGATGCTGTCAAATGTGATGATAGGTAAAGACAGTTCTTTTAATTGGTTTTATGTGTACTTGTTGTGGAAGGGGCGATCTAGCAATGAGCATAAGAGGCTTGGACCTTTGGAACGACTAGATCTAGATCTAGTCACTAGTTTCGTCAAAGGTAAGATCTCAATGGCCTTAGGTGGCGATGGCCGATTATGGTAAGTAGAATTATGGGGATTGTCATTGTATTTTGGATCTGATGTGTCTAGTAATCGATTGTAGGATATCATGGGAGATCTCATTAGCAGTCGTCGCAAATCAGGTGTGTATCGAACACCCTCTTATAGTTCAAATTGGTAAAAGCTGAAAAGCTGAAATACCGAAATTCTGGCATTTCGTGGGCTTGTGAGCATGCAAACGCTCATAAGTCAGTTGGATATCATTGGATCTATAATAGCAAGTGGTAAGATGGTTGAGTGCACAATTTCATGCACTTTGGTAAGTTTGGGCCTCGATGGGCTGAAATTGGGCCCTATGGGCTTACGGGCCCATATGAGTAAAAGTAAGTGGTAAGAGTTTTTTGATAAACTGTGGGTTAAATCTGTTAGACTAGACTTGAATTTGGGCTAAACGAGCCAAAATAGTATTATGACACTGTAGGGCCCATTAGGGGTTTTAGGGCCCAATGACTATAATCTGCTAAAATGTACTAAATAAACTATTGAGATAAAAGTTAGACTATTACAGATTAAAATGTGCATGAAACCCTAGAAACTAGCATAATTACTAAAACACCCCTTATGGGTGGAAATTACTATTTTACCCCTAGGTGCAAATGACCGTTATACCCATAGGGCTAAATTTGACTGAAATGCATGTTTTACGGTTTCTGTTCACTGTATGTCATGACATGATTATCTGTTGCATGGGACTGGGATTATTTGATGGAAGAAGTACTGAAAAGAGGCTTTGCCTCAGTTTACTGAAAAAGGGTCTTTGCCCTAGTTTACCGTTTTGGTGGCTCGGCCACACTATCTGATTATGCAGCTATGCTGCCACCGTGGAGAGTAGCGGTTGGGTGGGTTGAGTAGTTTTCCCCACATGGAGAGTTTGATGGTACGGGTGGAGAGTAGTGGTTGGGTGGGTTGAGTAGCTTCCCCACATACTGATATGGGTTTTGCATTCATGCATCGATATTACTGTTCTGCTACTGAAGTGGGCCTATGGGCCGTATTGTTATCTGAAAAGGGCTAAGGCCTAGTTTACTGTATCTGAATAGGGCTTCGGCCCAGTTATTTCTGAGACTGGATAAGGTTTAAGCCTAGTGGGCTTGAGCTGATTTGGGCTCTGGATGAGCTTCTTTACACACTGAGTTTTCCAAACTCACCCCTTTCTTCCCATCCATGCAGGTGAGCCCTAGATCAGTGGACTTGGAGCTGGGAGGGATTCAGAGTGGCCACATGGACTGCATTTATTTAATTAAGTTCTATTTTAACTTATTTTATTTCCGTATCTATTTTATAAATTATGTTTATTATGGTTTTGGGTTGTAATAAGGCCGCTTATAATTATTTTCTTAAATTATTTCATATTTAGTTTAGGTATGATTACATTTCGAGATTTAATAGCTCTAGGGCACGTTTTTAAATATGTTACTTGATTTCAAAATATCATGATAACAAAGGAAGACTTCCACAATGGAACCGTTTTCAAAATTAATAAACTCTTCAAATGGATTCTAAGTTGATTTGTTTACCATAATCTATCACTAGGTTAAAGTGTGGCAAAGGTCGTGTGCATGTCTAGGAGTGGATTAAAGAAGAGCTTGGTACTTAAGCAGTCTATTCGACTCACTTCCTCTTTTATGGAATCCTACCTGGTGCACAGCTTCCATTCACTTTAATCCATAACAAATATATTCCTTAGCACTAAGAAGGATTTTTCAAATAAAACCAAGGTTTTCGAAAAACACTTCAATGTGACACACCAAACTTGGTCGTAACGTCTGGGCCGGGTTTGGGGTGTTACAAATTGTTTTAATGTTACTGTCAATATTACAAGATCCTACAAGGTCACACCTTATAGTTCAAATGATTAGGACCAAAAGAAAGTTTGGATCATATTTAACAATCACATTTGTTACATTAACTATAAAAATGTTCTTATAATTAATTTGATAGAGTTAAATGTTAGACATAATATATATGCATGCTTGATGCATATACATAATTAAAATAAATATGAAAGGAGTTTTATATAATTTAATTGGGTAAATCTTTATCGTAATCATTATATAATCATTTAATAATTTCAATCAAAGGTGTATTTTAAGGGTTGAAATAAACTAATATTGTTAGAAGTTCTGTGACCCAAATTCCTGTTAAAATAAAATAAAGTGGCAAGATAAGGGGATCTATGAGGGCGAAGGCCCCTGCAGTACGATACAAGCTACACAAGTAAATCTGTGTAGAAGTTTACTTTCTCTATTTGATGTTGATTAGAATAAGGTGTTTTAATCTTACTACATTACTTCTATTTGACTTTAATTAGAATAAGGTTTTTAAACCTATAAATAGACGTAATCGTCTCTCCTCTTGTATCATTCAAATTTGACATAGTGAATATTCTTCTCCTCTGCTTGTGGTTTTTTTCCCGAAAGAGTTTCCACTTAAAATTATGTGTGTTCTTTTCTCTCTTTCTTTGTAACTCATTGTTATTATTTGCATTCAATTTTCACAGATATCTTTTATGGAAAGGATATCATGTTCTTATTCCAACCCCTTAAATCACTCTTGAAGATTTTGCTATTCAATAATGAAATTTAAATATAGTCAAGTATTGATCTCTTCTCCCAATGTTACTCGAAATTGACTTGTCTAGCAACATTTTTTTTTGAAGCTCTTTAAAAAGTTCAAGGAGGATTTTTCGATTTTTTTCTTTTGCGAATACCTTAGAGGTTGAAGCAAAGCGTTATGGCTAAAGTTCGATCATTTCATCAAAACACACTACCAGAATAAGAGTTTCTCCACTCAAATCGTAGAAGGTATATTTTCTAACCTTCAAGCAATATGGTTTCATTCTTCACACATGGATTTATGGGTTGTGATCAACAAAATATTTTTTTTTTACTGTGCCATAGGACTTATCGATGTTCCAACACTCCACACAACATCCTCACTTTCCTCGTGCCCAAACACCATTGTCTCAACATCTTACTATCATTGAGATCCACTACAATGTATTTACACCCTCTTCTACTAGACCTTAGAAATCTTTACTTCATGTTGGATATGCACTTAGTATTTTTAGCCTGTATTTTCCTTAAAATCCTTCTTTTCAAGCTATCCAAGAAAGCATTACTCTTAAAGGTCATCTTAAATGTTGTGCCCTATTGGAATACGATCCATTATCTTGAGGCTTTCAAATATTACAAAAAAAAAAAAAAAAAACTTTAAACAATTTCAACAAATTTTAATGATAATGATGATGAGAACAACATTAATGCCAACTTACTATCAAGACAACCATACCCAATAACATAACTCCCTGATACTATACGTAGAACATATTCAACAAATGTAAAACCAAAAATAACATAAAATTCTAGCAATTTCAACAATTCTTAATAGCAATGGTTCAAACAACATTAACACTTACAACAATAACAATCATACACAAAAACACAAGTTTCATACTATAAGTAAAACATATTCAACAACTAATTTCTAAATAATTACATAATATTGGCTATGAACACTAATCACATCTATCACACCACTAACTTATGTATTATGAAAAAGAACACAAATTTGATTAGCTGAGTTGCTGAACCTTTGTAGGTAATGAAATGTTATGGGAAGCTTTTAAGACAAAGTTGAATTTTGATTATTGTTTACCTTACTTTTCCAATGAAATTACAAAATTTATAGGAGAGGAGAAGTTTTAGGCTTAAGTATATATGAAGTAACACCCATTATGTGAATGTCTTCATTAAAAAATATCTATGAATTCCACACTTATAAGAGTCGAGTTCTTGTTTTATCGCATGAATTCCTTTTTCATGATTATAAAGTACAAGATTTTTAAGGGGAATCTTAATAAGTTATTAGTAACACCTTGACACCCACTATTGTCGAGTTCAAGCTAATAATTTTTTTATCATCACGAAAAAATTAGAAAATAGATTCTACGTATATTATTCAATATAAACAAAGCAATTCAGCATCTATAAGTATCAAAATACTTAAAAAATATTTTTGAAAAATGGTTGGGAAGTAATATTTAATATTGTTATATTAAAGTAAAAAAGAAGTTTAAATTATTATTTAAAGTTGAAACATAAGGAATTTTTTGAAACCTCACTCATCATTACAATTTGAATTAAGCTGAGAGGGAACACTATTGGCGGCTAATGTAAGTGTACTCTGTTCTCCAACAAACCAAATAAATAAATAAATATATAAAGCCTCAAATGGCATACTGAATATGACTTCTGTTGAATTAATATTTGGATAAATTTTAATTAAATATTTAAATATATAATGTTTTTCTTTAGACTTTTATTTGAGTCTAATTATTGTGGGCGATAAGATTAAGATTATGAGTAAAGTCAAAGTTTTTGACACAAGAAATTACGACGAAGATCAGAAGTTTCTACATTTTATGTAGTTTCGTACGCATCTGTTGTAGTTCAATGATATCTTTTGAGTATTTGAGTTTTGTTTTATATAGATAATGTGTGAATCTTATTTAAAATTATTTTAATTTAATTTATATTTTATAATAATTTATTATATTTATAATGATTGGTATATACTGAATTAATCATTATAAATCAAATCAATATGATTATTTTTGTTCTTTTAAAAAAATACTTAATAACGATATAAATTAATGAAAATATCTCATATTTATTTATTAGTAATTTGACTATAATTTTATAAAAGAAAAAAAAAATGGCAAACCTTCTTAAGTTTTTTCGAACAAAAACATACATTTCCTCTTTATAATTTTTAAAAAATACCAACCTACGTTTTAATTAAAAATAAATAAAATATTTAAATTTATTTACGATAAAGATAATATAATTTACAATTAGGTTCATTTCGGTATTGTATTTTTTGTCTAATTTAACCATTAAACTTGATAAATAAGTCTATTTTGGCCTTTAACTTAAAAAATATAAAAATTGATGATATGATACTCTAAAATTGTGCCACATCACTTGAAAATTAAAAGAAGATTATATAAATTCTTAGGCGATTATCTAGTACAATCTCAGAGTGTCCAATGTTTTAATAACCGGATCAATGGTTGAACAAGTTAGATCATTAGTTTTCAATTCAACCAGTTCAATTGTAGGACAACAATAATGAAATAAATAATTAAAAAATAAAAAAGTTATTAAATCAATTCAACTATCAATTTTTGTCCCACTTTTCAACTTTTACCAATTCTAAGTCAATTGGTTCAACTTTTTTGTTTGGACTATTTTATCGATTAGTTCTAGATTTGTTCGATCTGATCATGTTCCAGTAACACTGGTCATATCATCAAATCTTGACAGAATCCAAATTTAAAAACCAAAATAGATATAGTTGTCAAGTTTTACGACCAAAGTGGACAAAAAAAAAAATAAATATACAAAGTGGACCTAATTACTAAGTTTAAGGGTAAAAAATTATATTCTTTCTCTACGAAATATTATTATAAAAGGTACATATACTGTAATCAAATTGTCAATGTATATCTGTATTTTTAACATATATATATATTGGTACCTAGGATATTACTTAACATGTGTACAAAGATTTAATCATATTTAAACACCTGTTTTTATAATGTTATTAATTAGTTCAAATAGTTAACATCGTTAACTATTCAATGAAAATTTTATATGGTTATATATATAATCAGAAAACGGATTTATAAAACCAAAAAGTAAAGGGATTAAGTTCTTTTAAAATAAAAGTTGACTAAATTCTAAATGTACAAAGTGTAGAGACTTAGAGTCATGGTTTTTTGAACCAAATTGAACTGGCCTATTGGACAAGGAACCGACTGGGGTATCAGTCCGGAGAGAGGCATCAGATCGATTGACTAGAAAACCAATATAGAACAGTTGAACAAAGCTAAAAATCGATTGAATCAATTTTTTATTTTTAATAATTTATTTAATCAAACCATACTAATTAGAGTCTTGATAAATTAGACCACTGATCCAATTCTTGAAAACTTTGCTTAGAGCATATTTTATTTTTCAATTTTTTTATTCTATAATTTGACACAAATAAATAATCAACGCAGTACAAAGCATGAGGAAATTATACGAGTTAAAATAACAAGTTGGCATTTGAAAGATAGGTGTATTAAAAGTTAAAGGATCAATATATATTTCAACCCCTAAACATGGTCACTTGTATATAGTTAGTGATTAAATTTTTTTTGGACCTAACTGATACTTAAACTTAAATTCTATCATATGCTTTCATACATTTGTAATACTTTTAAGATTTTGAAGATATCACAATAGTAGCCAATAGTACAATTTGGTAGTTTCGTATAATAACATGTAACAAACCCTAATAAATTGTTTTTAAAAAAAATTATAAAAATCATTTCACATGGTAAACGAAATTGGACAAATTATTGTAAAAGTTTTTACATTCATTTTGGATTTTTTAGTAAATATATATTTTTATTTTTTATAAAAATAACAACTGTTTAAAATAAAAAATAAAAAATATTTTTAAATATATATTTATAAAATATTATAAAAAAAATATTGCACATTGAGAATAAACTTAAATAAAAATTGTCCAGATTCAAATGAACCTGGATATTTTGTTCTCTAATTTCATTTTAGACTTGTTTTTTTGGTAATTTTATATATTTTTAAATTCTTTTTAAAAATATAATTTTTTATATTATTATGATATTAAAAATATATAAAATTTAAACTATATATATACTTAAAATATTACGTCTAAAATGAATTCAAACGAATAAAAGTCTAGATTCATATGCTCTTGAACATTATTTTGTCCAGTCTCATTCTAAATTTGCTTTTTCAATAATTTATATTTTTACTTGTTAGTATTTATATATTATTATGTCATGATTTGTTTTAATTTCTTGAGGTTTATAAAGTATTGATTTGTTAGTTATTTATTTATTTTTTATATTACGATATTCATACAATCATTTTTTAACAAAAAAATTAAAATATATAAAATTACTTAAAAACAGTTCTAGAAAGAATTTAGATAAAGTGGCGTTTAGATTCATCAAAATGAAGACATTCGTTTTTCCATGATTATTTTACACGTGAAATATTTTTTTAATAAATTTAAATTTCATATATTTTATAATTTCAAACTAATAATATAAAAAAATTATATTTATGAAAAATTAAAAATATACATATATATAATTACTAAGAAAATGCGTTCAGAGTAAATCAAGGTAAACAATTGTCTAGGTTCATCTAGATCTAGATACCATTTGTCTAGGTTTATTCTTAAAAGAACTTTTATATGTTGTATAAATTTATATATTTAAAAAACTTATATATTTTATTTCCAAATAATAATATAGAAGCTAATATCTTTAAAAATATAAAATTATTTAAAAATTAAGTCCATAATGTATCTAGACAAACAGTTGTTTAGGTTCACTGAACTGGAAAAACCATTTGTTTAGGTTTAATTTCAAAGTAAAATAAATTATATACTTTATAAAATTTATATATTTTTTAATATTCTTATTCGAGCTTGTTATGTTTATGATATGAAGTTGCCACTTGTAGTCATATTATGGGTTGTCGATGCCATGTTATGAAATTCTAATATGTTACCGCAAAGGCACCAAAGTATATGAGGGAAATCAAGTTCATGTACTAATTAGGTCCAAAAAATTTTAAATACCAATTAAAAATACAAGTGGCCAAGTTCAAGGGGCAAGATATATATATTGTGTTTTTTTCATTGAAAATAGTTTCCGAAAAATGATTTTTGGGAAATGGATTAATTTTTTTTTAGAAAATTTGATTTTTTATGTTTGGACGATTCTACATAAAATATTATTCATTATTTGAGAAATTTTCCTGAAATCATTTTATAAATCTTGTTTTTAGTGAAACAAACGCATCATAAATTATATTTGATAAAAAATATTATAGAAGCATTTTCTTTTGGCAATCCAAATTTCTTTTATAATAAGATAATATTTTATAATGAATAATATCTTAAAATAGACTTAATAATAACCAAAATCTAATTAAAACTTAATTTGAAGTTGCATATATTATATGCATGAGAATGAATAGTGATACATTAATCGTCTGTTTCTCAATGCTGTCAGAAACAGTGGTTTAGGGGCCACAAAATCGACAAGTGAATTCGTAAATATTATTATTTAATATTTACGAGTCAAATATAGTATTATAATAAATTTTGATTTGATAATTTATGTTATTTGAATGAATAATTAGGTTTAAGTGGTAAATCATTAAAGTCAAGCGGTTTTGAAAATAAGGTTTCGGGATCTCCTTTTATAAATCAAGTAATATTTACGGACTGTTAATAGAGTTATATTAAAATTTGGTTAAAAAATTTTAATGTTTAAATAGTTAATTAAGCGAAACAGACTAAATAGTAAAAGATGTAAAAATTGAATTCTATATGTTAAAAGGATTAAATGGCTATGAAATCTGAAATTAAAGGACTTAGTGGGTAATTATACCATGTATATTGATAGTGGACAATTATGGGCATGGTTTTGTTATTTTATAAGTAAATTTTATAAGGGAAAAATGGTAATTAAATAATAAATTAAGTTTAAACAAAGACAAAAAAAATGTCATCTTCCCCAAATGGAAGGAGTAGTAGAATTCTCCATGAAAAAGAAACCTAAGCATTCAACCATGCTTGATTCTTCATGCATGGTGAGTAATTTTGTCTTGTTTTTAGTAATTGTTATGTTTTCGAGTTCGTATTAACTTAATCTAGCTAATCTGGGGTTAATTTGTAAAATTGTTAAATGTTATAGATTATGACATGGATGAATTTGATATATCTTTGAAGTTTTGTGTTAGATTGTTAAGCTTGGACGCTAAATATAAGTATTTTGTTAAGTGATTTTAGTAATTTAAAGATTAAATTATTAAAAAGTGAAATTTATGGGATTTTATGTAAAATTTTGATGATTATGGGCTGATATGTGAATAAGAGAAATTTGGCTAGCTTGGTTGATGGTTAAAAAAATGGTAAATTTCAAGTTTTGGGTTTAGGGACTAAATTGCATAAGAGGTAAAATATTGGGGATAATTTTGTAATTTCATAATAATATGAATTATAAGTTTAAATTAGATATTTTGAGTTATTTGAATTGTTTAATTGAATTACATTACTATTTAGATCAAGAAACGAGCGAAATAGATCTAAATCGAAGAAAAGCTAATGTGTCAGATTAGTCGTAGACTTCGTTTTTACAACTGTTTTTGTTGAGGTAAGTTCGTAATACCATTCCCATGTTTATAATGATTTTTACTTATTACATACTTTATTATAATCAGGTTTAATGTTGTTATTATCTAATGAATGATTAAAAAATAAATAATAAATGAATATAATGAGTACGTGATGTTCTTGAATACCAGGCCTTGAGCCGGTGATTATTTAGCAGGCCTTGAGCCAGTGATTACTTAGTAGGCTACGAGCGGGTGATTATTTAGTAGGCCTTGAGCCCTTGGTTATCAGCAGGTACTATGTACTGGTGACACAAACCGTAACGATGGCTTGAGATCCTGCATGTATTGTAGATATTTTGAAACTTGTGTGAGCATCATCATGAGTCAATTAAGTTTCTAATAGTTAACTCGAATTAGTTTTATCCTTTTGATTATCTAAAATGCGATGTTATTATAACGATGACTTGGTTTATGATCATTCATCATGTGGTATTTTAATATATGAATTATTTAGTTTTAAATGTTTCGGAAAGTTGAAACAATGGTATATTAGCAAGAATTGTTAGTTTCATACTTTGTATGTTTTATAATTAAGTAAAAATGTTATATGAATTATATAGGCGAGTTTGAAGATGTTAGTATGAACACTTTAAACAGAAAGGCTATGTGTATCTATTACGTGATAAATGTAATGTGTTCATGGCATATTTATTATTACATGTTCTATAGTATGTTGGAAATTATATACTTCTTTGTTACATTTACTAACCTTATAAGGTTTGTGTTGTATAGATAGTAATGTAGGTACATGTTCTAATGAATGAATTTATACATTTTGATTATGTGTTAAATGGATTATGAAACAATTAAACGAAATGTTTATATGGAAATACATATATGGACGGTTATATGAAGTGTTTATATGAAGTATTTGTTGATTTATAAATATGTGAAAAGTGATAATTGAAATGAATACTGAAATAAAGATATTAAATGTTAATTGAATATGTGATGGCTGAGTTATGTACCAAATGTGTTTTTGGGTATATATTTGAAAACACAATAAAGTTACATGTATTATATATGAACACACTAACCGTGTATGGTTTGTGATGTGTATAGGTAGTTAATGAACTTACAACCAAGGTATTGAATTACCTTGTAAAATGGTTAAGTTACATCCTTTTTGGTAAGTTAAAGTTTAAGTTTATACAAGCTTACCAAGCACTATTTGCTTATATAGTTGTTTTCTTTGTTTTGTAGGTTATCGGGAAGCTCGACCGGTTGGAATCTAGTCAAAGTATATTCACACTATCCATTCTTCATCTTAGTAGAAGATTCATTTATTTTGTTGCCGGGTTATAAATTGCATGTACTAGGAGCCTTTGAGATAATTTGTTTATGATATTATTGCTTATAAGTTAGTTTGAGTAAGCTTTGTGGTTGTATATCTATGTTTGGTATCTTTGGTTATGTTTGAGACTTGAAGTGCTTTTGGTCATTAGCTAAACACCTTTTGTGATTAGCTTGATATATGGTAAACAGATGTGTTGAAATGGAGGTTTTATTATGTCTTAAAGGCAATGTCATTGAAACTTTGAGTATGGGTTTTGATTGGATGTTTAATTTGTGGTGCCAATGAGGGTACATTGGATAGGCACTTAAGTTGTATGCTTTGAACTTTTTGAATGCACTTGAAGGTATAAAAATGTTTGGTTTTAGGTCTGGTTTGTTACCCAGGTAAAATGTGAAAGTTGCATTGATTTTTAAGTCATTTTTAGGTATACAAAGCCTAGGATAGGGGCTATCACATGGCCAAGTGACATACAAGGCCGTGTGTCTCATTATTTTCTATTGCAAGTTGGTTCACATGGGCGTAGAGAGTTACATGGTCTACGGACACGGTCGTGTTCGGGGTCACACGGGTTGGCCTATTTTACACGGCCTGGCTACACAGCCGTGTGACCTCTATTTTCACTTTTTGCTTAAAATTTTGTAGAAATTTCAATTTAATGCTGACTTGATCCTAATTTATTTTAAATGTTTAGCAAGCTTGATTTAGGTCTCAAATTGTTTGAAAGCATGGAAATGATTATTGATGAATTATTTTGATTATGTTTGATTTAAAATATGAATTATGTTAACGTTTTAATAACTGTAAAATCTTATAGCTTAGGACAGTGACCAGATCGGGTATAGGGTGTTACATTTAGTGGTATCAAAGCTATGATTTAGTCAGTTCTCAGACGGAACGTAGTATGTATTGAGTCTAGAAATACCTACCATTTTATAACCTAATAGTGTGATGTCTTCTGACTTAATGTGATTCTGTTCGTTTTATAGATAAGAGATTTTTCCAACCGAGCTAATTTCGATGAAGTTGAAAGCAATACTCAAGTCTTTGATTAAAAGGCTGCCCTTAATGTGTTATAATTTTAATGGCCTAGAGACAAGGTTCATAATATCTTTTTAAATATGATGAATAATAAGTTTAATGTGTATTTGAGAGTTAATTCAATGGCTCAACGACCTCCACCCCTTCGTTTTCAAAGCTTTATATGATAGAATATTCATAGGCTTCTTAATGATTAAATTTGAACATACCGAGCTAAAGAGTTTAGAGGTAAATGGAATGGTGATTCAACTAGAGACAAGTACTAGTCTGCAAGAACAGAGAGTTTTAGATGAAATGTTATGTCTTTCTAAAGATTTTCCAAAATGTGTCGTGTCACCATTAAAAGATGAGGTTATTCACTGGTAATCGACTTTAACTACTATGGTATTGAAAGAACGAATTAACTGAGATTTCTTCTGAATTGATTTACAAAAGAATTATGTCAACAAACGATATTTAGATATGAGGAAAAAGGAAATTCTTGAGTTGAAGCGAGGAATCAGATTAGTTGTGGAATACAGGTGAGAGTATTTTAGCTCAGTAAATATGTTTATAAGATGGTATTGATTGAAGAGAAATTTTGTATTTGTTTAAAAGATAGAACGAAATAGCATAATGTAAGATCATTGATGACTTCAGTAGCCAGTGTAGTAGTGTTCGAATGTAAATAAACTTGAATGTAGCTATTGTGGTTGAAATCACTCTACAGTGTGTAGTTTAAAAGACGGATTTTGTAACAGCCCGAATTAGGGTCTAAACGGAATGGTGATTTCGGAACCATGAATTCGAAGTAGAAAATTTATTCCGATAAAGTTTTAAGGTCTATTGGGTGATTGAATGCATGTATGAAAATTTAGTAAATAAATTTATCGATAAAGTGTCCAATTGAGTGACTAGGGCTAAATTGCAAAAATTTCAAAATGTGTATTCTAGAAGCATTTAGTGTTTAATTAAAATGAATTCATAAACTAGAGGTCCTTATTTAGCAATTAGACCCTTTTTTGGCATGATGGGCAAAAATACCCATGGAATAGAAAAATTTCAAGGAAGGCCTTAAGGGCATTTTGGTCATTTGGATTTTTAATGAAATAAAATGGGAAAAATAAGTCAAAAATATGTCCATCTTCTCCTACCCTTGGTTGAATTTTGCAAGGAAGCCACAACTGGGGTTTCTTTCTTTTTCAAGCTCCAAGTAAGTGCAATTAAGTCCCATTTTTAATTTTCTTTGCATTTTTGAAGTCCTTGAAGCTTGAACTACCTATTTCTACCACTAAATTGAGCCAGGGTTCATGTTCAAAATTTTACCCATGTGTGACATGTTAGTATTTTGATGTTTAATGATAGAAAATGAAAGATTGAGGTGTAATAGACAACTTTTACTAGGGGATTTTTCATGAAAATGCATAAAAGGACCAAATTGTAAAAGTTGTAAAACTTGTGCATAAAGTGCGATATAGTGAAAAATGTGGGCTGCCATAAGAGAGAAAATGAAATGCCTAGGCTTGGGTGTTGAGAAAAATTGCTACATTTCATTTTACGAGCCTAGGGACTAAAGTGTAAAAATTGACAAAGTTATGGGTAAAATGGTAAATTTTACTATAGGATGATTTTGTGTTAAATTGAATACTATATGTATTAAATGAGTTAAATTTGGTATTCTAGATCAAGAAAGACGAGAAAACGACCTTGACCGGGGGAAAGGCAAGGTTACAAACTAAATCATAAAGTCTAGCAATTCGTACTAAGGTAAGTTTATATGTGAATAATTCGTTATTTTGAATTTATGATTATTTATTTTAAAATTTGTAATATTGTGATAAACTACCAAATGTATGTGATATTAAACATCAACAAGTGTGAGAACCTCGATTGAACCTTAGGAAATCGACTAGGATACGAGTGACATGTCACTAGGAAACCCATCGTATAAGTGTATTAGTGTATATGTGATTCTGAGTGCTGGTCTAGTTCGACTACTAGTGGCTAGGTAACCTTGCATTTGTTGTAGATACCTGTCAGCTTGTGTGAGAATGCCCATGAATAGCTGAATGTGAGCATCTATGAGAAATATGATAAATGGTAACTTCGGCTACATATCAGTGGTAGCTTCGGCTACATATAAGTGTGACACTTTTTGCAATCTTTCCGAGTATCCTTTAGAATTCCGTATTGTTCAACGGGTGATGAAATGAAAGGATATGATAATGTGTAATAGAAAGTGATAACGACAGTGTGTTGAGATGATGTATGTGCAGGTTTAAGTGAATATCATATGTGTTATGTGCTTAATTTGTGTGATGAATCGTTGGTAAGGTTAAATGAGTAAGTGATGATTATATACACTCAAATGTGGTTATATGTATTTGTTCATGTTAATAATGTAATATAATATTTTGGTGTCCATTATTTGCATATAGCCTTACTAAGCTATGTAGCTTACCCCCTTTTCTTTCCCTTCCCATATAGGTTCGTAAAACAAGATCGAGGTTCGGTGATGAACGGGAATCCATCTACACTATCAACAACTATTTTGGTATTTTGATTATAACGCTTAAGATTATGGCATGTACAGGTGGTCTATTCTTTCGATTTGTGTCATAGTCCTTTTGGTCACATTATTGGTTAATGTTGTTGGTAATTATTTTGTATTTGGCCATTGGAAATGAGCCAATAGTAATTATGTTATGTTTGTTCAATGTGATGAAATTCACCAAAATGCAAGCTTGCACATTTATGTGAAATGTGGTGTGATGTGTATGTATGGTGAATGTTAATGAATTTGATGTATGGAATGTCATGTTATGGATGTTTGGACCAATGTTTAGGCCATGTTGTGTTTTAGCAAGATTAGTATATGTTTGCTTGTGTTTTAGGGTGGCAAAGGCTTGGTAAATAGCCTTATATTTTTCCACATGGGTAGACACACGAGCGTGTGTCTAGGCTGTGTATGACACACGATCTGCCCCATAGGTGTGCATACTGGCAATGTGTCCCCTGCATGCAATTTGTGAAAAATTAAGCACGTCACAGGGGCTAACACACAGATGTGTGTCTTGGCTGTGTGACCTAAAATGTGTGATGATGTCAGTCAAAGAGTTATATGGGTAGAGGACACAGGCGTGTCATGGCCGTGTGAGAGACACAGGCCATAAACACGGGCATGTGCTCGGTCGTGTGAAAACACCTATAGGTTCGAAATGTAAATAAATTCTACACGGGCTTGGGACATGGGCGTGTGTTGCCACGTCACACAGCCTGGCCACACGGGCGTGTCCCTATACCATATGGGCATGTGCCCTATGTTGCATAAAATTTTCAAAAATTTTCTAAAGTTTTTGGTTAGGTCCCGAACTATCACCAAAGTACATTTTGGGCCCAGTAGGCTTGAAATATGGACATTTGGTTTATAAAAAGAATGTAACAGCCTGATTTTGGGTCTAGTCAAAACGGTGGATTTGGGACCACAAATCTGACGAGAAAAAAATTATTTTTATTATATTTTTATGGTATACAATTTCCCAAAATGAATTTGTGAAAATTTCGTTTAAAAATTTCAACGTTCAGGCACTCAATTTAGTTAAAAGGACTAAATTGTAAATAGTGCAAAAGTTGAGTTCTACATGTTAGAAGTGTCTCATTGTTATGAAGTTTTAAATTGAGGGTCCTTAAATGGTAATTAGACCATTATACTTTAGTTTGGACAAAAATGGACATGGAAGGATAAAATACCAAAGGTTTTAATGAAGGGCATTTTAGTCATTTGGTAATTAAAAGAATTAAAAAAAGGAAAATCAACCCAAAATGTTGTCCATCTTCTTCATTCGGCTGAAACTCCCTATGGACACCATGGTAGGGTTTTTCCAGGCTTTCAAGCTCAATAGTAAGTGCACCCAAGCCCTGTTCTTAATGCTCGTTACATTTTTGAAATCTCGGTAACTCAGTTTAGCTATTTCCACCCTTATTTTGAGCTAGGGTTTGAGTTAAAAAATTTACCCATGTTGAATAATTGTGTATCTTGATGATTAATGGTAGATTATGCATGTCTATGATGAGAGAAACGAGTTTTACTAGGTGATTTTTGATGAAATCGTATAAAAGGGATTAAATTGTAAAAGTTATAAATTGGTCATAAGTATGTGATTTAATGAGAAATGTGGACTGCCATAGTTATGACAATGGTTTGGCTAGGTCCAAAATACAAGGAAATTGAATAAAAATTATTTTACGAGCCTAGGGGCAAAAGTGTAAATATGTGAAAGTTTAGAGGAAAAAATGTAATTTTGCCATAATGTGACTTTTGGGTCACATTGAATAATGTGACTAATAAATGAGCTAGTTGTGATATTTTAGATAATGAAAAATAAGATTCGAGCTTAGATCGGGGAAGATCGAGGTTATGGACCAAGTCGAGAAAATTAACTACTTTCGCGTCCGAGGTAAGTTGGTGGAATAATAAAGCAACACTATTGTTGATTTTGCTTGAAATCTAAATTAGTATGTCAATTAGACTATGTCGGATTAAATATTATGATGATATGTAAATGATATTGAAATACTTCGAGAAAGTTATATGGTATGCTATGCATATGAAATAATTTAGAATGTGTCTACGACATTGTAATGAATTGATAGTCATGATATTTCCATGAAATGTATTGACATGAATTTTTACAAAGAAACGAGGAAGAAATAAAAGAGAAATCCCAGTTAAATGTTAAAGAATATGAAGGGTATCGTAGTCATGACATGAGATATATAGGTCCCGTGTAAGACCATGTTTGGGACATGACATTAGCACCGAACTGAGATCCCATGTAAGACCATGTCTGGGACATGGCATTGGCACCGACATGAGGTCCCGTATAAGAGCATGTTTGGGACATGGCATCGGCACCGAGATGAGACTTAGCTCCCCTGTAAGACCATGTTTGGGATATAGCGTTGGCATCTAAGAGTGATCCCGTGTAAGACCATGTCTGGGACATGGCATCGGCATCAGATTATGATCCCATATAAGACCATGTCTAGGACAAGGCATTGGTATCAAATTACGATCTCGTGTAAGACCATGTCTAAGACATGGCATCGACATCGATATGGGATCAGATGTAATACCATATTTGGGATATGGCTTCGGCATTGACTTGAGATCCCATGTAAGACCATATCTAGGATATAGCTTTGGCATCTTATCATGAGAATGAAATTTTGGGTATCCTTCAATATTCTAAGTAAGTTAACAGGAAAGATATTCAGGTTGATGAATTTAACGAGAAATACAAAAGTTATGTAATGAGATAAATACATGATGGACCATCGGTAAGGTGGTGAATGCGTATATGTGAATAGGAAGTGTTATGAAATTATACATGTATATGAGTAAATACATGTAAGTATTTAAACTTATGAGTAATGTGCTCGGTATGTGAATGAATTTTAGCGATAATACAAATGAGTAAGTAATGTATATGAAGATGATCTTATGATGACCATGTGATTATAGGTCTATACCCACGATGTACGAGAATGTGATAAATTGATTGATGATATGTATGTCCAAAAAGAAGTTAAAACAATGAAATCATGAAAGAGTGAAATTAGATGTCAAACAGTATTGGGCAGCAGCAGTTATGTGATTTTGAAAAATCACCAAAAATGGTGTGAATTATATTAGAGACTGAATGAGATATGAAATGAAAGCTTATTGAGTCTATTTTCTTATAAAAGAAACAAAGTAAGAAAAAGAGTTTTATATTATGAGATATTTAAAGTTTTGTGAGACAGGGTTAGAATGATTTCAGAAATCCCCTGTTCCAATTTTGGAAAATCACCAAAAAATTATATAAAAATGTTTATGGGGTATAATTTATATGCTTAAACTCTTCAGTGAGTGTACTAGGAAACCCATCGTATAAGTGTATTAGTTTATATGTGATTCTGAGTGCTGGTCCAGTTTGACTATCAGTGGCTAGGTAACCTTGCATTTGTTGCGGATACCTATCAGCTTGTGTGAGCAGCATTGAGTAATTTTGACTCGATCGTTAGCTTGTGTGAGCAGGCCCGTGAATAGCTCAATGTGAGCATCTATGAGAAATTTGATAAGTGGTAGCTTGGGCTACATATCAGTGGTAGCTTCGGTACATATAAGTGTGGCACTTTGTGCAATCTTTCTGAGTATCCTTTAGAATTTCGTATTGTTCAACGGGTGATGAAATTAAAGGATATGATAATGTGTAATAGAAAGTGATAATGACAGTGTGTTAAGATGGTGTATGTGCAGCTTTAAGTGAATATCATATGTGCTATGTGCTTAATTTGTGTGATGAATCATTGGTAAGGTAAATGAGTAAGTGATGATTATACACACTGAAATGTGGTTATATGTATTTGTTCATGTTAATAATGTAATATAAGATTTTAGTGTCTATTATTTGCATTTAGACTTACTAAGCTATGTAACTTACCCCCTTTTCTTTCCCTTCCTATATAGGTTCGTCAAACAAGCTCAAGGTTCAGTGATCTACGGGAATCCATCTACACTATCAGCAACTATTTTGGTATTTTGATTATAACACTTAAGATTATGGCATGTATAGGTGGTCTATTCTTTTGATTTGTGTCATAGTCCTTTTGGTCACATTGTCGGCTTAATATTGTTGGTAATTATTTTGTATTTGGCCATTGGAAATGAGCCAATAGTAATTATGTTATGTTTGTTCAATATGATGAAATTCACCAAAGTGCAAGCTTGCACATTGATGTGAAATGTGGTGTGATGTGAATGTATGATGAATGTGAATGAATTTGATGTATGGAATGTCATGTTATGGATGTTTGGACTAGTGTTTAGGCCATGTTGTGTTTTGGCAATATTAGCATATGCTTGCTTGTGTTTCAGGGTGGCAAAAGGCTTGGTAAATAGCCTTATATTTGTCCACATGGGTAGACACACGGGCGTGTGTCTAGGCCATGTGTGACACACGATCTACCCCATGCTCAAGCATGCTGGTTGTGTGTCCCCTACATGCAAGTTGCGAAAATTTGTGCACATCACACGAGCTAACACACGGGCGTTTGCCTTGGCCGTGTGACCTAAAATGTGTGATGATGTCATAGTCAGGGAGTTACACTAGTGGAGGATACAAGCGTGACATAGCCGTGTAAGAGTCACGTGCCATGAACACAGGCGTATGCTCGACCGTGTGAAAACTCCTATAGGTTCAAAATGAAAATAAATTCTACATGGGCTTGGGACATGGGTGTCTATACCACACAGCCTGCCTACATGGGCGTGTCCCTGTAGCATATGGGCGTGTGCCCTGTTTTGCATAAAATTTTCTACAATTTTCTACAATTTTTTTAGGTCCCGGACTGTCACCAAAGTACGTTTTGGGCCCTATAGGCTTGAAATATGGACATTTGGTTTATAAAAAGAAATTTTTTAAATTTGAGTGAAAATTTAAGAATCGAAAATAGTATGTTATGTGCATTATTGTCTGGTAATGCCTCATACCCTATTCATACATTGAATGTGGGTAATGGATGTTACATTTAGTGGTATCAGAGCTATAATTTAGTCATTTCTAGATCTAACATGGCAATTGTAAGAGTCTAGCTATACATGCCATAAATATAAATTTTGATAGTGTGATGGTTGCTAATTTGTTAAATTGTGTTTTCATATAGAAAATAGATCCCGCCTTAGCTGATAACGCAAAAAGTAATGAGTAGGCTCCCGCTCAAGGGATCGCGCAACCTTAAAGTAGAAACATAGAATAGAGTCATGGAGGAGAGGAGAGGCTCGGAAAGCCTTTCTCCACATTATGAACGAATGGTACACAGAGTTCATTCGGGCAAATCTGAATGCTCAACCTCCCTCACCACTCCCATTCCTCAATTAGTTCTTATAGCTCCACAAGGTGTGGAAATGATGAGATTGAGTAAGCCCCCTATTGATAAGATTCGTAAGTACGGGGCCAAAAAATTTAGAGCTAATGTGGACGATGACCTTGAGAGGTAGAATTTTGGTTTGAAAACACTATTCTGGTATTTTACGAGCCCTCTTGCACACTCGAGGAGTGTTTAAAATGTGCTATATAACTCTTGAGGGACTTGGCACACCATTGGTAGAAGGCCTTAGTGTCGGTTATATCTGAGGAAAGAGTCACTTGGGACTTCTTCCAAGTGGAAATTTGTAAAAAGTATATAAGCCAACGATGTATCGATCAGAAGCAGAAGGATTTCCTAGAGCAAAAGCAAGGTCGAATGACAGTATCTGAGTACGAACGGGAGTTTGTTAGACTCAACAAGTATGTTTGAGAATGTGTTGGTAGAGAGGAAATAATGTGTAAAAGTTTTGACGATGGGTTGAATGAAAATATCAGACTATATATGGGAATTTTGGAGTTAAACAAATTTGCAGTGTTAGTTGACCGAGCTTGCAAAGCGGAGGAATTATATAAGGAAAAGAGGAAAAGCTAAATTTGGTGCTAGAGATGTGAAAAAGAGATCAATGAGTAAGTCCTTTCAGTCCTCATCAAAGAAATTGAGGGATTTGCATAACCGTTCGACTGTTTCAGCCAGAAATCCAAATAGAACTCGTGGGAGGCAAAATACGAGTTCTAAGGCTCAGACTACTTCAATATCTAGCATTGGCAATGTTAAGTCGAGTAACCCTGAGTGTCAACACTGTGGGGGGAGACATCCCAGTGAATGTTGGATGATCACACGGGCTTGTTTCAAATACGGCTCCCAAGATCACTTTATCAAAGATTGTCCTGAAATGGCAGAGAAGGAAAATACTCAGAATGTTAGATCGAGCAATACGGTTGCTAAAGGGAGACCCGTCGGAAAAATGAAAATGGAGAAATTCTTTAAGTTGAGACAGATGAACCCAATCAATTGCCTATGTTGACTTCATCCATGACTGCTCAGAGGTATTGAAGGAAGGGTTATGAAACATATCTTGCTTATGTATTGAATACAAAAGAATCCAAATTGAAAGTTGAATCAGTGCCACTAGTTTGTGAATTCCAGATGTGTTTCTAGAACAGTTGTCAAGGATACCTCCTATTAGAGAAATAGAGTTTTCCATTGATGTATTACAGGGGATTGCACCGATATCTATAGCCTCATATAGGATGGCCTTAATCGAGCTAAAGGGATTGAAAGCTCAGTTGCAAGAGTTGATAGATAAGGGATTCGTGAGACTGAGCTTTACTCCTTGGGGTGCTCCCGTATTATTTGTAAAGAAAAAGGACGGATCAATGAGACTTTGTATCGACTATAGATAGCTTAACAAGGTGACAATAAAGAACAAATACCTCCTGCCAAGAATTCATGATATGTTTGATTAATTGAAAGGGGCAACGATGTTTTCAAAAATAAATTTGAGATCCAGATACTATCAATTAAGGGTCAAAGAGTTCGATGTGCCAAAAATCGCTTTCAGAACAAGGTATGGACACTATGAGTTTCATGTGATGCCTTTCGGCTTAACTAATGCTCGGGCTATATTCATGGACTTAATGAACCAAATCTTTTGGCCATACTTGGATAAGTTCATGATCATGTTTATAGATGACATCATGATTTATTCATGTCATGAGAATGAACATGCCAAGCAGTTGAGGATGGTTTTGCAAATCTTATGAGATAAACAACTATTTGCCAAGTTTAGTAAAAGTGAGTTTTGGCTTAGGGAAGTTGGATTTTTGGGCTTGGATGGATATTATAAACGCTTTGTAAAAGGGTTTTCTCTGATTGCTTTTCCGATAACCAAGTTGCTACAAAAAGATGTTAAGTTTGAATGGACCGAGAAGTGTCAGCAAAGTTTGGAGAAATTGAAGACAGTGTTGAATAAGGCACCAGTGTTAGTTCAACCTGAGTTTGGAAAAGAATTTGTGATTTACAGTGATGTGTCCTTAAATGGTCTCAGATACGTATTGATGCAAGAGGGTGAAGTGGTGGCGTATGCCTTGAAACAATTGAAGTTGCACAAAAAGAACTACCCAACACATGACTTGGAATTATCCGCCATTGTCTTTGGCTTGATTTGGCGACACTATTTATATGGCGAAAGATGTCGTATTTTCACTGATCATAAAAGCTTGAAGTACTTGATGTCACAAAAGGAATTGAACCTATGGCAATGAAGGTGGCTTGAGTTGATAAAAGATTATGAGTTAATGATTGACTACCACCCGAGAAAGGAGAACGTGGTCGCTGATGCTTTGAGCAGAAATCGTTATTTGTATTGAGGGCTATGAATACACAGTTGGCCTTATCCAATGATGGTTCGATTTTGGCCGAATTGAGAGCAAGACCATTGTTTCTTCAACAAATTTCTAAAACTCAGAAAAGTGATGGAAAATTACAAGTAAAACGGACTCAGTGTGTAGTAGATAGCGATTCAGATTTTCAGATTGGTTCGAATGACTGCTTGATGTTTTGAGACAGAGTGTGTGTACCGAAAGATGCTGAGTTGATTCGGAAGATTTTACACGAAGCTCATAACAGTTGTTTATAAGTTCATATAGGTAGTGTAAAGATGTATAATGATATAAAGAAATTATATTGGTGGCCCAGCATGAAAAGAGCCGTCTCTAAGTTTGTCTTAAAGTGTTTGGTTTGTCAACAAGTAAAAGCCGAGCACCAGGTACCTTCTAGTTCACTTCAACCTATACTGGTCCCCAAGTGGAAATGGGATCGCATTACCATGGACTTTGTAATGGGATTGCTGATGTCGCCGAGTAAGAAAGATGTCGTCTGGGTTGTGGTTGATAGACCTACAAAGTCAGCCCATTTCATACCGGTGCGTACTGACTATTCACTTGATAAGTTGGCTAACTTGTATGTTTCTGAGATTTTGTGACTACATGGAGTACGTTTATCGATTGTCTAGGATAGAGATCCGAGGTTCACATCACGGTTTTGGATGAAGTTACTAGAAGCCTTGGGCACAAAGTTAAGTTTTAGTATGGCATTCTATCTGCAAACCGACGGTCAGTCAGAAAGAGTGATTCAGATACTTGAAGACATGCTCCGATGTTGTGTATTTGAATTCCAAGTCAATTGGGAAAGGTATTTACCATTGGTAGAATTTTCCTATAATAATAGTTTTCAATCGAGTTTTAAAATGGCGCCCTATGAGGCATTATATGGGCGTAGTGCCGAACGTCCTTTTATTGGACTGAACTTAAGGAAAATCAAATTCATGGAGTTGATCTAATCAAAGAAACTAAAGAGAAAGTAAAAGTAATTCGAGATTGTTTAAAAGCTTCTTCGGATAGAAAAAAATCTTATGCAGATTTGAAACGGAGAGAAATTGAATTCCAAGTCGGCTATAAGGTATTCTTGAAGGTATCACCATGGAAGAAAGTTCTCAGATATGGCCAAAAAGGCAAATTGAGTCTGCACTTATCGGACCGTATGAAGTTACTGAGAGGATAAGACTGGTAGTCTATGTTATGAAGATATCGGTCAGACCCTTCACATGTGATTATGCTGATGGAGGTTAAGATTCAACCAGACATGAATTACGGAGAAAAACCGGTTAAAAATTCAGCTCAAGAAGTCAAGCAACTGAGAAATAAAAGTATAGCTCTTGTGAAAGTGTTGTGGCCTATTCCGATAAAGTTTTAAGGTCTATTGAGTGATTGAATGCATGCGTGAAAATTTAGTAAATAAATTTTATTGATAAAGTGTCATATTGAGTGACTAGGACTAAATTGCAAAAATTTCAAAATATGTATTCTAGAAGCATTTAGTGTTTAATTGAAATGGATTCATAAACTAGAGGTCCTTATTTAGCAATTAGACTATTTTTTGGCATGATGGACAAAAATACCCAAGGAAAGGAAAATTTTCATGGAACGACCTCAAGGGCATTTTGGTCATTTGGATTTTTAATGAAATAAAACGGAAAAAATAAGTAAAAAATGTGTCCATCTCCTACCCTTGGCTGAATTTTGCAAGGAAGCCATAACTAGGGTTCTTGTTTTTTCAAGCTCCAAGTAAGTGCAATTAAGTCCTGTTTTTAATTTTCTTTGCATTTTTGAAGTCCTTGAAGCTTGAACTACCTATTTCTACCACTAAATTGAGCTAGGGTTCATGATCAAAATTTTACCCATTGTGACATGTTAGTATTTTGATGTTTAATGGTAGAAAATGAAAGATTGAGGTGTAATAGACAGCTTTTACTAGGTGATTTTTCATGAAAATGCATAAAAGAACCAAATCGTAAAAGTTGTAAAACTTGTGCATAATATGTGATATAGTAAAAAATGTATGTTGCCATAAGAGAGAAAATGAAACGGCTAGGCTTGGGTGTTGAGAAAAATAGGTACATTTCATTTTACGAGTGTAGGGACTAAAGTGTAAAAATTGACAAACTTAAGGGTAAAATGGTAAATTTTACCATAGGATGATTTTTTGGTAAATTGAGTAGTGTATGTATTAAATGAGTTAAATTTGGTATTATAGATCAAGAAAGACAACAAATCGACCTTGACCAGGAAAAAGCTAGGTTACGGAAGTAATTCGTATCGAGGTAAGTTTATATGTGAACAATACGTTATTTTGAATTTATGATTGTTTATTTTAAAATTTGTAAGATTGTGATAAACTACCAAATGTATATGATATTAAACATCAACAAGTGTGAGAACCCCGATTGAACCTTAGGAAATCGACTAGGATACGAGTGACATGTCACCAGGAAACCCATCATATAAGTGTATTAGTGTATATGTGATTCTGAGTGCTGGTCCAATTCGACTACCAGTGGCTAGCTAACCTTGCATTTGTTGTGAATACCTGTCAGCTTGTTTGAGCAGCACTGAGTAATTCCGACTCAACCGTCAGCTTGTGTGAGTAGGCCCGTGAATAGCTCAATGTGAGCATCTATGAGAAATGTGATAAGTGGTAGCTTTGGCTACATATAAGTGTGGCACTTTGTGCAATCTTTCCGAGTATCCTTTAGAATTTCGTATTGTTCAACGGGTGATGAAATGAAAGGATATGACAATGTGTAATAGAAAGTGATAACGACAGTGTGTTGAGATGATGTATGTGCAGGTTTAAGTGATGATTTGTGTGATGAATCTTGGTAAGGTTAAATGTGTAATAGAAAGTGCCATGTGCTTAATTTGTGTGATGAATCTTGGTAAGGTTAAATGAGTAAGTGATGATTATATACACTTAAATGTGGTTATATGTATTTGTTCATGTTAATAATGTAATATAAGATTTTGGTGCCCATTATTTGCATATGGACTTACTAAGCTATGTAGCTTACCCCCTTTTCTTTCCCTTCCCATATAGGTTCGTCAAACAAGCTTGAGGTTCGGTGATCAACAGGAATACATCTACACTATCAACAACTATTTTGGTATTTTGATTATAATGCTTAAGATTATGGCATGTATAGGTGGTCTATTCTTTTGATTTGTGTTATAGTCCTTTTGGTCACATTGTTGGCTTTGTGTTGTTGGTAATTATTTTGTATTTGGCCATTGGAAATGAGCCAATAGTAATTATGTTATGTTTGTTCAATATGATGAAATTCACCAAAGTGCAAGCTTGCACATTGATGTGAAATGTGGTGTGATGTGAATGTATGGTGAATGTGAATGAATTTGATGTATGGAATGTCATGTTATGGATGCTTGGACTAGTGTTTAGGCCATGTTGTGTTTTGGCAATATTAGCATATGCTTGCTTGTGTTTCAGAGTGGCAAAAGGCTTGGTAAATAGCCTTATATTTGTCCACATGGGTAGACACACGGGCGTGTGTCTAGGCCGTGTGTGACACACGGTCTACCCCATGGCATGCATACTGGCCGTATGTCCCCTGCATGCAAGTTACGAAAAGTTGAGCATGTCAAATGGGCTAAGACATGGGCGTTTGGCTTGGCCATGTCACCTAAAATATGTGATGATGTCATAGTCAGAGAGTTACAAGGGTGGAGGACACAAGAGTGACATGGCCGTGTGAGAGACACGGGCCATGAACACGGGCGTGTGCTCGGCCGTGTGAAAACTCCTATAGGTTCGAAATGAAATTAAATTCTACACGGGCTTGGGATATGGGCGTGTGTGGCCACACGGCCTGCGCACATGGGCGTGTCCCTGTACCAAATGGGCGAGTGCCCTGTTTTGCATAAAATGTTGAAAAATTTTCTAAAGTTTTCGATTAGGTCCTGAACTGTCACTAAAGTAACTTTTGGGCCATGTAGGCTCAAAATATGGAAATTTGGTTTATAAAAAGAAAGTTTTTAAATTTGAGTGGAAATTTATGAATCAAAAATAGTATGTCATGTGCGTTATTGTCTGGTAATGCGTCATACCCTGTTCATACGTTGAATGTGGGTAAGGGTTGTTAGAGATTTTGTTTTATTTTTGGATTTTCTGATCATCTTAAGAATTCATTACCCTATTAAAGTTGAATTGAATAAAGGTTTGAATGTAAAACCTACTATTATTTCTGCAAGAAGTAGGTGGCTAGGAATTTGAAGCGCAACTAGAGATAGTAGAAGTGGAATAAAAGACATAACAGTTCGATCTGATGATCAAGCTCTGGACAGAACTTAAATGATCTGTATATATATGTGGGGAGGCCTCAAGTCCTGATGATATTACTGGTACTTTTCCTATCTTTGATATTACAGTATATGTACAATGTTAGTAACAGAAAAGAGTCTACTGGTTGAATTAGTTGATGAATGACCTGAATTGCAACAATATTTATGAAAGATTTAGAGCTATGATTTTCCTGCTAAATTTATATTATTTCCATTCAATGAATTTGATATTATACTGAGAATAAATTTGGTTAGCTATTCATAATGTTGTAGCAAATTGCCTATAGGAACAAATTTGTCTAAGATGCTAGAACGGTGAATTGATTTTTGTCTCTAAGTCTAATTGTGTTCGAATATACCTTCAATGATTTCTATATAGAGTTTGATCTGGAAAGGTTGTGATGTATTTTCTTTTATATGTATGACCGAGATTTCATAGTATTAGAAATGAAAGTTGGTTAGGTACTGACGGGTTACAAGTTTGCAAAGTTTTTCTCAAGAAATTGTTTGGTTTACTGCCAAAGTATGAAGTTGTGTTTGTAATAAAATTATCCCAGGAATTGCTCCAATCTCAATTGTTTCGTACAAGAGTGTCTATAATTGAATTATAAGAAATACATATTTAGTTATAAGGATTAGTCGACAGAGATTTTATTGTGAAAAAAGAAAGACGAGTTGATGTATTGTATTTTTTTTTGTAATAGATAGTGTATTCCCTAGAGCTGAAACGAGATATTCTGACTAAAAATCTTAGTAGTAGTATTGAAGCAGATCATTCCACTAATATCATCGAATGTAGTTGTAACGGCCCCACGCCCGAGACCGTCGCCGGAGTCGAGTTTGAGGTGTTACTAAACTTAATTTATCATTAAACCAACTTTACATCGTTTATTTTAAATTTTCGGAATATGCAGAATCTCTGCGTCATGGTCACTAAAAAAATCATATCTCGAGTTGCGAAACTCGAAATCAAGATCTGTAAATTTTACCTGAATCTAGACTCATATATCTATTCACTGATTTTTTTTCTAGAATTTTTGGTTGGGCCGATTTGTACAGTTTATTAGTTAAAGTTACCCCTATTTCAGGACTTGACTGCACTAACCTCTGTTTACTACGAACCACTTTTATCTCTCTACAAAATTCATATGATTATACCGTTTCTTTATATTGAAACTAGACTAACTCAGGATTCTGTACATATAAAGTACACCTCTTAACTATTTTTGTACAATTTATAGTGAATTTTCAAAGTTAGAACAGGGGATCCAGAAATCGTTCTGGCCCTGTCTCACTAAAACTCAAATATCTTATAAAATATAATCCCTTCAACTATTTCGTTTCTTCCATTTGAAAGTAGACATATTTAGCTTCAATTTCATAACTAATTCATCACCAAATTCGATTTCTATGATTTTTAGTAAATTTTCAAACTCACATCAGTGTTGCTGCAATGTTTTGTTTTATGGTTAATTTCATTTTCATAAAAGCTTTCATGTACTAGATAACCTATTATCCTTCCATGACATCAAACATAATCTATATTAGCCATTTCAATGACTCATCATTATCAAGCATTTCCTCAACCAAAACACCACCATATCACAAGATTATTTACACAAAGTAGGTATATTGCTATACATGCCATACTAAGTTTTACAAGCCATTTACCAAAAAGTCCTTCGGATAGTGTGATCGAGCCTTCGACCTATCCCGATTCTCGAGCCGGCTTGTCCAAAACTACAATGAATGAAAAGGAGGGAGTAAGCATAAATGCTTAGTAAGTTCACATGCAAATAACAAGTAACATAACAAAGTCATTATGCCAAACAACATTAGTATAGCATCACCAAAACATATGTCACAATTCTAATCATCATACTTCATCTTACCACATTTTTGTTATTGTGTCGAGTTTCAACCCGAGGGTCAAGTACATACCTGTCCAATATGGCCATTTCTCAACATTACCGAATTGTCACTTACATCTTGAGTGCCTTCCCATTTCACTTGAATTTTACCCGTTGAACACATTGGAATACAACTCGGATACACGGATCATTTGCACATAAGTGCTATATATGTAATCAATCAATTATGTAACCCGCCCATAAGCGAACTCAGACTCAACTCAACGAGCTCAGGCGTTCGTATCCATAAGTGAACTTGGACTCAACTCAACGAGCTCGGATGCCTAGTTACATTTCACGAACTCGGACTCAACTCAACGAGTTCGGATATTTGCATCCATAAGTGAACTCGGACTCAACTCAACGAGCTCGGATGCCCAACCATCCTAGTGACATGCCACTTGTATCCTAATCTATTCCTAAGGTTCAAACAGGATTTTCCTCAATCACATATCCTTGCCGTCTTCCACAGAATACCGAAACCAATACTCGGTAGCAATTTATATTTAACAAGTAGCACACATAATTTGCATATTATTTGATAATAACCACAAAGCATATATTTCATGATAAAAATCAGCATATCATATAAATAACATCAATTAACTTAAAAATAACGATTATGTTACATCATTTACACATGAACTTACCTTAGTACCAAAATACAAAGATTTTGCAATTTAGTCCGCAATCTTTTCTTTTTCTCGATTGAGGTCGATTCCACGTCTTTCTTGATCTAAAATAACACATTTAGCTTGTTTAATACTCATATTTTCAAATTAGTCCTTAATTCAAATTTTGGCAAAATTACAATTTTGCCCCTAAACTTTTGCATATTTACACTTTTGCCCCAAAGCTCGGAAATTAAATTTCATTTCAAATTCTTATATTTCAGGACATGCTGATCATTTATTTGCTATTAGCAAGCTCAAATTCCCACTATAACACATACTTATGCACAATATGTACTTTTACCGATTAAGCCGTTTTGTTCGTTTTTACTTAAAACCGAGTAGCACAAGTTGTCTAACACAATTTAAAACCTCATATCCTATCATAAAACATCAAAATACACAAATTTCACCTATGGGTATTTTTCCAAATATGAACTTTAGCTCAAAATATTGCTATCATAAGCTATACCGAGCTACCGTGATTTCAAAAACGTAAAAATCATTAAAAACGGGGCTTGGAATCACTTACTATGAAGCTTGAAAGTTGAAGAAACCCTAGCTATGGAGAGAGGGAGAATTCGGCAGCAACCAAGGAAGATGATAACTAATTTTGTGTTATTTTTTCCTTTTTATTTCATTAAATATCCAAATGACCAAAATGCCCCTCCTTACTAAACTTTCAAAAATTCCTTCCATGTCCTAATTTTGTCCATGAACTTAAAATTGGTCAAATTACCATTCAAGACCTCCTAATTAATATTTCAAAGCAATTTCATACTAAGAACTTCTAGAATGCAAGTTTTGCAACTTATTCGATTTAATCCCTAACTTCAAATTAAGCACTTTACGCTTGGAATTTCTTCATGAAATTTTCACACCATCATAAAATCATATCATAAACATCAAAATAATTATAAAATAATTATTTCTACCTTGGATTTGTGGTCACGAAACCACTATTCCGATTAGGCCCTAATTCGGGATATTACAACTCTCCCCCCTTTTAAGGATTTTCGTCCTCGAAAATCTTACCGGTAAACAGATGTGGGTATTGTTTTCTCATAGTTTCCTCGGGTTCCCATGTAGCCTCTTCTATTCCATGCTTTTGCCACAACACTTTCACAAGAGCAATACTTTTGTTTCTTAGTTGTTTGACCTCTCGAGCTAAAACTTTTATCGGTTCTTCTTCATAAGTCATATCTGGTCGCAATTCAATTTCGGTCGGTGAAACTACATGCGAAGGATCCGAGCGATACCGACGTAACATAGATACATGGAACACGTCATGAATTTTCTCTAACTCAGATGGTAATGCTAACCGATAAGCTACCGGTCCAACTCTTTCAGTTATTTCATACGGCCCGATAAAACGCGGACTTAACTTACCCTTCCGTCCAAATCTGAGGACTTTCTTCCACGAAGACACCTTTAAAAATACCTTATCACCAACTTGAAACTCGATTTCTTTTCGTTTCAAATCTGCATAAGATTTCTGTCTATCCGAAGCAGCTTTCAAACAATCTCGAATTACCTTCACTTTTTCTTCGGTTTCTTTGATTAGATCAACCCCATAGATCTGATTTTCCTTGAGTTCGGTCCAATATAAAGGCGTCCGACACTTACGACCATACAATGCTTCATAAGGTGCCATTTTCAAACTTGTCTGGTAACTATTATTGTAAGCAAATTCCACCAACGGTAAATATCTTTCCCAGCTTCCTTAAATTCTAATACACAACATCGAAGCATGTCTTCAAGAATCTGAATTACTCTTTCTGATTGCCCATCAGTCTGTGGATGAAAAGCAGTACTGAAATTTAACCTTGTACCTAACGCTTCTTGCAACTTTTGCCAAAACCGCGAAGTAAATCTCGAATCTCTGTCTGAAATGATTGACAATGGTATTCCATGTAGTCTAACAATTTCTCTAACATACAATTCAGCTAACTTGTTAAGAGAATAATCCATATGTACTGGAATGAAATGAGCCGATTTAGTGAATCTGTCAACTATTACCCAGATGGCATCTTTCTTTCCTGGTGTCAACGGCAACCCTGAAACAAAATCCATAGTAATCCGATCCCATTTCCATTTAGGAACCATAATAGGCTGAAGTAATCCTGAAGGCACTTGGTGTTCTGCTTTCACTTGTTGACAAATTAAGCATTTGGACACAAACTCTGATATATCTCTTTTCATTCCATTCCACCAATACATTTTATTCAAGTCATTATACATTTTCGTGCTACCTGGATGAATCGACAAATAACGACCATGTGCTTCCTGCAAAATCTTTTGAATCAATTCTTCGTTCTTCAGTACACAAATCTGATCTTTAAACATCAAGCAACCATCAGGACCGATTCTGAAATCTGACTCTGTATCAACCTCACATTGCTTTCTTTTGGCTTACAAGTCTTCATCGCTTTTCTGAGCTTCACAAATCTCTTGTAAAAACATCGGTCTTACTTTTAGCTCGGCCAGAATGGAACCATCATCTGACATTTCCAACTGAGTGTTCATAACTCTCAAAGCAAACAATAGTTTTCTACTCAAAGCATCAGCAACCACATTTGCTTTTCCTGGATGATAGTCAATCACAAGCTCGTAATCTTTTAATAACTCCAACCATCTTCGCTGTCTCAAATTCAAGTCCTTTTGTGACATCAAGTATTTAAGACTTTTATGGTCGATGTATACCCGACATTTTTCACCATACAAGTAATGTCGCCAAATCTTTAAAGCAAACACCACCGCAGCCAACTCCAAATCATGAATAGGATAATTCCTCTCGTGAGGTTTTAACTGCCTCGAAGCATAAGCCACAACCTTTCCTTCTTGCATCAGTACACATCCCAAACCATTTAGAGAAGCATTGCTATATACCACAAATTCTTTACCTGACTCGGGCTGTACTAACACTGGTGCCTCTGTTAATAACTTTTTCAATTCTTTGAAACTTTGTTGACATTCTTCCGTCCATTCAAATTTAAAATCCTTTCGAAGTAATCTACTCATAGGAGCAGCAATTATAGAAAATCCGTTCACAAACCGTTGATAATATCCGGCTAGCCCCAAGAAACTTCTAACTTCGGTTACATTCTTCGGTGGCTTCCAATCAATAATAGTTGAAATTTTTTGGGATCAACCCGTATACCATCACCCGAAACAATATGACCCAAAAATCTAACTTCCCGAAGCCAAAATTCACTTTTACTAAACTTGGCATATAACTGCTTGTCTCGCAAAGTTTGCAAAACTATCTTCAAGTGCTCAGCATGCTCTGTCTCATCTTTCGAATAAATCAAGATATCATCTATAAATACCACAACAAACTTATCCAAGTATTGCCGAAATATTCGATTCATCAAATCCATAAACACGGCAGGAGCATTTGTTAATCCAAACGGCATAACTAAAAATTCATAATGACCGTACCTTGTTCTAAAAGCAGTTTTAGGCACATCTGACTCTTTTACCCACAGCTGATAGTATCCAGATCTCAAATCAATCTTTGAAAACCATGTTGCTCCTTTCAGCTGATCAAACAAATCATCAATTCTTGGCAACGGATACTTGTTCTTAATTGTCACTTTGTTTAATTGCCGATAGTCTACACACAATCTCATCGAACCATCCTTCTTTTTCACAAACAATATCGGAGCACCCCAAGGCGAAAAACTCAGTCTCACAAAGCCTTTGTCTGTCAACTCTTGCAACTGTGACTTTAATTCTTTTAATTCCGTTGGTGCCATTCTATACGGAGCAATCGAGATTGAAGCTGTTCCCGGCATCAACTCTATACCAAATTCTACTTCCCTGACTGGAGGCAAACCCGGCAATTCTTTGGGAAATACATCCGAAAATTCACATACAATCGGCACTGATTCCACTTTCTTTTCCATTTCTTTTGTATTTAATACATATGCCAAATAAGCTTCATAACCCTTTTTCAAATATCTCTGAGCTGACATTGAAGAAATTACACTAGACAATGCCTCTAATTTATCTGATTCAACCCGCAGAGTTTCACCATTTTCACACTTTAGTTCAATAACTTTCTGTTTACAATTTACTATGGCATCATGCAATGTCAACCAGTCCATACCCAAAATAACATCAAACTCATCAAACGGCAACAACATCAAGTCGGCTGGAAAGTAATAACCCCGAATCATTAAAGGACATTTCTTGCATACTTTATCAACTATAACACATTTGCCTAACGGGTTTGACACTTTAATCATAAATTTTATATTCTCAACAGGTATATTCATGCTAGACACCAATTTCATGCACACATATGAATGAGTAGAACCGGGATCAATTAAAGCAGTAACATTAACATCATAGAGAGAAAATATACCGGTAATCACATCGGGTGAGGAAGCATCTTCACGCGCCTTAATGGCATAAGTTCTAGCTTGAGCCCTTCCTTCAGATTTAACTGCTGAATCTCTGGCTGCATTCTTGCTGCTTGCTTCACTCCCAGCTTTTCTTGGATACCTTCCTCGCGAATCTGCACCACTAGCTTTTGTACTCTGAAATTTTTCTTTTTCAATTCTCTCTGGGCAGTCTCTAATAAAATGATCCGGAGAACCACATCGAAAACATTCGTTTGCTCTGCATGGACCAAAATGATTTCTGCCACACCGCTGACACTCGGGTTTAACAAATCTCGTGTTCCCTACACTGGCTGCCGAAGTAGTTTGGGACTTAGGACCCACATTTTGCTTCTTAAAATTCCCATAGGATTGTCCAGCTGAAACTTGGGAACGAGGATTCATATTTCTTGATTTTTCGGGTTGCTGTGAGGGTGCATTAGTTATTGGTCTTTTCTTCCAATTTCGTGTCTCAGATTCTGCCTTTTCTTCTCTTTAAGTAGTTCTTCAGCCTTGCAAGCTCGATCGACAAGTACCACCATTTCTTTTAATTCAAGAATCCCAACAAATACTTTAATTTCTTCATTGAGCCCATCTTCAAATCGCCTACACATTTTGGCCTCGGTAGGAACATATTCTCTAGCATACTTACTCAATCTGATGAACTCTCTTTCATATTCAGTGACTGTCATACTACCTTGCTTTAGCTCAAGAAACTCTTTACGCTTCTGGTCAATAAATCTTTCACTGATGTATTTCTTCTGGAACTCCTCTTGAAAGAATTCCCAGGTTACTCTCTCTTTCGGTACCACCGAAATTAATGTCTTCCACCAATTGTAGGCTGAATCCCTTAACAAGGATATAGCACATTTCAACCATTCCTCAGGTGTGCAGGACAGTTCATCAAATACCCAGATAGAATTCTCAAGCCAGAATTCTACTTTTTCCGCATCATCATCTACATTAGCTCTGAATTCTTCGGCCTCGAGCTTACGGATTTTATCAACTGGAGTTCTTTGAAATTTTATCATACCCACATCTTGAGGCATCGAGGGTACAGGTTGAGGAATTGGGGGAGCTAGGGGAGGTCGTACATTCGGGTTCGTACGAACGAACTCAGTGTACCATGCACTCATCATTTGGAGAAAGGCTTCCCGATCCCTTTCTCCTCCCTGACCAATAGTAGGTGGTGGATTTTCAGTCGGCGCTGCCCCTTCAGCCAGAGTTGGCGCATTACTCTCTACTTCATCAGTAGCAGTTGGATCGGGATCCATTTACTATATAAAAAAATCATTTAAAAGGTCAGAAGTCGTCACACTATCACAATATACACATATGGCATGTATAGCAAAATCCGTACATAAAACACGTTAGTCCGAGAACTGACTAAACCTGCTCTGATACCACCAAATGTAACGTCCCCACGCCCGAGACCGTCACCGGAGTCGAGTTTGAGGTGTTACTAAACTTAATTTATCATTAAGCCAACTTTACATCGTTTATTTTAAATTTTCGGAATATGCAGAATCTCTGCGTCATGGTCGCTAAAAAAATCATATCTCGAGTTACGAAACTTGAAATCAAGATCCGTCAATTTTCCATAAATCTAGACTCATATATCTATTCACTAATTTGTTTCTAGAATTTTTGGTTGGGCCGATTTGTACATATTATTAGTTAAAGTTACCCCTGTTTTAGGACTTGACTGCACTGACCTCTGTTTACTACGAACCACTTTTCTCTCCGTACAAAATTCATATGATTATGACGTTTCTTTATCTTGAAACTAGACTAACTCAGTATTCTTTACATATAAATTACACATCTTAACTATTTTTTTACAATTTATAGTGAATTTTCAAAGTTAGAACAGGGGATCCAGAAATCGTTCTGGCCCTATCTCACTAAAACTCAAATATCTTATAAAATATAATCCCTTCAACTATTTCGTTTCTTCCATTTGAAAGTAGACATATTAAGCTTCAATTTCATAACTAATTCATCACCAAATTCGATTTCTATGATTTTTAGTAAATTTTCAAACTCACGTCAGTGTTGCTGCAATGTTCTGTTTTATGGTTAATTTCATTTTCATAAAAGCTTTCATGTACTAGATAACCTATTATCCTTCCATGACATCAAACATAATCTATATTAGCCATTTCAATGACTCATCATTATCAAGCATTTCCTCAACCAAAACACCACCATATCACAAGATTATTTACACAAAGTAGGTATATTGCTATACATGCCATACTAAGTTTTACAAGCCATTTATCAAAAAGTCCTTCGGATAGTGTGATCGAGCCTTCGACCTATCCCGATTCTCGAGCCGGCTTGTCCAAAACTACAATGAATGAAAAGGAGGGAGTAAGCATAAATGCTTAGTAAGTTCACATGCAAATAACAAGTAACATAACAAAGTCATTATGCCAAACAACATTAGTATAGCATCACCAAAACATATGTCACAATTCTAATCATCATACTTCATCTTATCATATTTTTGTTATTGTGTCGAGTTTCAACCCGAGGGACAAGTACATACCTGTCCAATATGGCCATTTCTCAACATTACCGAATTGTCACTTACATCTTGAGTGCCTTCCCATTTCACTTGAATTTTACCCGTTGAACACATTGGAATACAACTCGGATACACGGATCATTTGCACATAAGTGCTATATATGTAATCAATCAATTATGTAACCCGCCCATAAGCGAACTCGGACTCAACTCAACGAGCTCAGGCGTTCGTATCCATAAGTGAACTTAGACTCAACTCAACGAGCTCGGATGCCTAGTTACATTTCACGAACTCGGACTCAACTCAACGAGTTCAGATATTCGCATCCATAAGTGAACTCGGACTCAACTCAACGAGCTCGGATGCCCAACCATCCTAGTGACATGCCACTTGTATCCTAATCTATTCCTAAGGTTCAAACGGGATTTTCCTCAATCACATATCCTTGCCGTCTTCCACAGAATACCGAAACCAATACTCGGTAGCAATTTATATTTAACAAGTAGCACACATAATTTGCATATTATTTGATAATAACCACAAAGCATATATTTCATGATAAAAATCAGCATATCATATAAATAACATCAATTAACTTAAAAATAACGATTATGTTACATTATTTACACATGAACTTACCTTAGTACCAAAATACAAAGATTTTGCAATTTAGTCCGCAATCTTTTCTTTTCCTCAATTGAGGTCAATTCCACATCTTTCTTGATCTAAAATAACACATTTAGCTTGTTTAATACTCACATTTTCAAATTAGTCCTTAATTCAAATTTTGGCAAAATTACAATTTTGCCCCTAAACTTTTGCATATTTACACTTTTGCCCCAAAGCTCGGAAATTAAATTTCATTTCAAATTCTTATGTTTCAGGACATGCTGATCATTTATTTGCTATTATCAAGCTCAAATTCCCACTATAACACATACTTATGCACAATATGTTCTTTTACCGACTAAGCTGTTTTGTTCATTTTTACTTAAAACCGAGCAGCACAAGTTGTCTAACACAATTTAAAACCCCATATTCTATCATAAAACATCAAAATACACAAATTTCACCCATGGGTATTTTTCCAAATATGAACTTTAGCTCAAAATATTGCTATCATAAGCTATACCGAGCTACCGTGATTTCAAAAACATAAAAATCATTAAAAACGGGGCTTGGAATCACTTACTATGAAGCTTAAAAGTTGAAGAAACCCTAGCTATGGAGAGAGGGAGAATTCGGCAGCAACCAAGGAAGATGATAACTAATTTTGTGTTATTTTTCCCTTTTTATTTCATTAAATATCCAAATGACCAAAATGCCCCTCCTTACTAAACTTTCAAAAATTCCTTCCATGTCCTAATTTTGTCCATGAACTTAAAATTGGTCAAATTACCATTTAAGACCTCCTAATTAATATTTCAAAGCAATTTCATACTAAAAACTTCTAGAATGCAAGTTTTGCAACTTATTCGATTTAATCCCTAACTTCAAATTAAGCACTTTACGCTTGGAATTTCTTCACGAAATTTTCACACCATCATAAAATCATATCATAAACATCAAAATAATTATAAAATAATTATTTCTACCTCAGATTTGTGGTCACGAAACCACTATTCTGATTAGGCCCTAATTCGAGATATTACAGTAGTAGTCAGGGTATAGTTCAATGCTCGGATGTTAATAATTGGAATAATCTTTTTATGTATCCAAGTTCTAGGTTTGAAGAGGATATAAATAGTGATAAGAGTATAGACAATGGAAGTCCAAGTTTAGCATCACATAGCAATTCTTTTTACGACGATGATCTCGAATTATGTCAGTGAGAGTTAAATCGTTATTCATCAGAGAATTTTGGAATACCAAGAAAATACTCAAATTTGTTAGTTAAACAGAATAGATTTAGAATAATCAGATCGCCACTTTTAGGATGGATTGTGATAATAGTCTATATTTCTGAAATCGAATATGGAAGTTGAATAGCTTAGAGATAATACAAGATATTTTATATAAGATTCTTAGCAACGTTTAATTGATTTAAACTAGACAGCAACAACATGTGGAATGACTTGAGACAATGTTACTAATGACCAAGAATAAAATGTGAAAATTTCAGAATTTGTACCAAAATGTCCAATATGTCAACAAGTTAAAGCTGAGTATCAGGTATTGTATGAATTATTACGATTTGTTATGATTTTTGAATGGGATTAAAAGCTAGTTACGATAAGTTCTATGTCTAGATTATTTTTGACGATGAGAAGAAAAACTTGATCTAAATTGTTACTATCAGATTTATGAAATCGATTCAATTTGTTCTAGTTAGAACGGATTAACCACTCGAAAAGCTAGTTGAGTCGTATGTATTTGAGTTATCTTTAGATTCTGATGTAAATTTCATAGAACTATGGCACAAACAAGCAGATAGATAGAACAAAAAATTGGGATTCCAGAATACATAATGCAAGGATATAATAACCAGATCAGGGACAATTAGGAAATACATTTTTTATAATAACAACTACTACTTTTGTATTAAAATGATACTGTCGAAGATTTTCCCAGACGGAAGTGCAGAACCCAATTATACTGACCAGAGCGAGAAAACTTCAACTTGGAAAATTGAAGAGTCTTCTAAAATGCCATAACCTAAACAATGTACAGGTGAAAAATTTCAAGGACAAAATTTTCTTAAGAAGGGGAGAGTTGTATTTCTCAATGGTGTCAGAAATAGTGGTTTAAGGGCTTCAAAACCCACGAGTGAATCCGTAAATATTATTATTTGATACTTAAGAGTCAAATATAGTGTTATAATAAATTTTGATTTGATAATTTATGTTATTTGATAAGTTCAAGTGGTCAATCGTTAAAGTCAAGTGGTTTTGAAAAATGAGGTTTAGGACCTCTTTTTTATAAATTGAGTAATATTTATGGACTGTTAATAGAGTTATATTATTTTGGTTAAGAAATTTTAACGTTTAAATAGTCAATTAAGCAAAAAGGACTAAATTGTAAAAGATGTAAAAATTGAATTCTATATGTTAAAAGGATTAAATGGCTATGAAATCTTAAATTAAAGGACTTAGTGGGTAATTATACAATGTATATTGACAGTAGAAAATTATGGGCACGGTTTTGTCATTTTATAAGTAAATTTTATAAGGGCAAAATGGTAATTAAATAATAAATTAAGTTTAAACAAAGAAGAAAACAATGTCATCTTCCCCAAATGGAAGGAGTAGCTGAATTCTCCAATGAAAAAGAAACCTAAGCAATCGATCATGCTTGATTCTTCATGCATGGTGAGTAATTTTGTCCCATTTTAGTAATTGTTACGTTTTCGAGCTCGTATTAGCTTAATCCAGCTAACACGGGGGTAATTTGTAAAACTATTAAATGTTATAGATTATGCCATGGATGAATTTGATATGTTTTTGATGTTTTATTATAGATTGTTAAGATTGGTTGTTAAATAGAAGTATTTTGTTAAGTGATTTTTAGTAATTTTAATGTTAAAAGATTAAATTATTAAAAAGTAAAATTTTTGGGATTTTATATAAAATTTTGATGATTATGGGCTGATATGTGGATTAGAGAAATTTAGCTAGCTTTGTTGATGGTTAAAAAGTGGTAAATTTCAAGTTTTGGGTTTAGGGACTAAATTGCATAAGGGTAAAATATTGGGTGTAATTTTTTAATTTCAAATAATATGGATTATAAGTTTAAATTAGATATTTTGAATTACATGAACTCCTTAATTGAATTAAATTACTCTTTAGATCAAGAAATGAACCAAATGGATCTAAATCAAGGAAAAGGTAATGTGTTGGATTAGTAGTCGACTTCGTTTTTACAATTGTGTAACATCCTAATTTTGGGCATAGTCGAATAGTGGTTTTGAGACCACAAATCTGAAGTAAAAATATTTGCTTTATGATTGTTTTGAGGTCTATGACATATTTGCATGATTGTGTGAAAGTTTCATGAAGTAATTTTGTGAATAAGTGTCCCATTTGACTTTTAGGACTAATTTGAAAAAGTTGCAAAATATGAAATTCTAGAAGCTTTAAGTATGAAATTGCATTGCAATCTTAATTAGAGGTCCTTAAATAGCAATTTTCCCAATTTCTATATTTGGACAAAAATAGGCATGCATGGATAAATTTTGAAAGTTTAGTAAAAAGGGCATTTTGGTCATTTGGTTAATAAAAGATTTAAAATGGGAAAATCAAACAAAATTTGCTCATCTTTCTCATGTGGGTGTCAAAAATTCTAAGGAAGCCATAGCTAGGGTTTCTTCACTTTCCAAGCTTAATATTAAGTGCATCCTAGCGCCATTTTTAATGCTCTTTACATTTTTAAAGTCCTCGTAACTCGATTTACCTATTTCTACTATTTATTTGAGCTAGGGTTCATGTACAAAGATTTACTCATGTGTGGCATGCATGTGTTTTGATGTTTCATGATAGATTTTGAAAGTTTGATGTGTGATAAACATCTTTTATTAAGTGATTTTCGATGAAAACACCTAAAAAGGACCTTTTTGTAAAAGTTGTAAAATAGGTGGTAAAAATCTAATTTGAAAGAAAATGTGGGCTGTTATAAGCATGATTTGGGTTTGGCTAGGATTGGGTAACAAAGAAAATGAGTGCATTTCATTCTACAAGCCTAGGGACTAATTTGTAAATATGTGAAAGTTTAGGGGCAAAACTATAAATTTGCCAAAGTATGATTTTTGGACTGGTTTGAACAATTTGATAATTAAATGAGTGAAATTTTCTATTATAGATCAAGAAAAACAGAGCCCGGACCTAAACTGAGGAAAGAACAAGGTTGTGGACTAAATCGAATAGTTAGCCATATTTTGGTATCGAGGTAAGTTCGTGTGCAAATAATGCAACATTACATTATTATGTATTTAACGCTTTAATATTGCATGAATTGTATAATTGTCTTTTTGGATTTGATTAATGATGACTTGATGACGATTCGACGAAGATTGAATACTCGAAAATCCTGGTTGAACTTTAGGAATAGATAGGATACAGATGTCATGACATTAGGGTTATTGAGATCCCGTATAAGACCATATCTAGGATATGGCATCGGCATGTGATTTTATGTAAGAGCACATCTTGGACATTGCTTCGAAATAAGACTTTATATAAGACCATATCTAGGATATGGCATCAATGTGAGACTTCGTGTAAGACCATAGCTAGGCTATTGGCATTGATGTGAGATTCCATGTAAGACCATGTCTGGGTTATGGCATTGGTAAGGTACTACGTGTACGAGATTCCTGAGTATCGTTTAGCATTCCAAGCGATTTAACGAGTAACCCAGAGATAATGTCAAAGAAATGACAAGGTATGATCATGTTGAAAGGGTATAGGTATGTACACAACGCTCATAAGTATTGAGATTATGAATCAATGAGACCTCGGTAAGAAGAGAATGAATGAATGAATTATGATCATGGGTTTAATCGTATATTATATAAATGACATGATTTTAAATGTATCTATGATACTTGATGACGTTGCGATAAATTATATTACATTATGGGTATAATAATGCATGGCTAATGTTGTTAATTATTTATATGCAAACTAACTAAGCATTATGCTTACTCCTCTTTCTTTTCCATTTTCTTATACCATCGCCAAGCTAGCTCGAGGATCGAAGAACGTCGAAGACTTGATCACACTATCAATTGGAACATTTGGGTATAGTTAGTCTTAACATTTTGAGTGTGGCATGTATAGGGACTTGGTCATTTTGTTATGTGTCATATTTGATTTGGCCAAACATGTTGGCTTATTTTGATAAATGATTCATTTTGTATAAGGCCATTAAAGGTTGGCTAATATGGGTCCCATTTATGATAAAATGATGATGTCTTTCATGAATGTGGATGTTGTATGTTTAGATAGATGAGTATGTGATGTGTTACTTGATGGTTGTGACCCGTAAATGTTAAGTTTATATCTTAGTTGAGGATGTTTGATTACTAAATTATGTTATGCTATATGTGGTTGAAATTGGTATAAGTGTGATTGAGTTTCAGGGTGGCAAATGTCTTGGTAAATAGCCTTATTTTTGTCCACACGGGTAGACACATGGGCGTGTGTCTAGGCCATGTGTGACACACGGTCAGCCCTATAGGCGTGTAGTCGGGCCATGTGTCCCCTACATCTAGCATTTTAGCTTCGAATTGGCGACACTGGTAGAGACATGGCCATGTGTCTCTGTCGTGTGAAGGACACGGCCCAGGGACATAGGTGTGTGCCATGGGCGTGTGAAGTCTGTACCTTAAATGCGAAAATTAAATTCACCACATGGCCTAGAACACAGGCGTGTGACCTTATTTTGCTGATGATGTCATTAAGAGAGAGTTACACAGGCTGAGGATGTAACACCCCTTACCCGTACCCTACACCGGAATAGGGTACGAGGCATTATCAGACTTAAACACAAATGAACACACATACCCGAATCATAAAATTTGCATCGAATTTAAAACTTTTCATTTATATTCATAACGTCCCTATTACGGGCCTACGGGACCCTAAACATACATTAGGAGTGGTTCGAGATTGAATCGAGAACTTTCGGAACTTTTTCAACACTTATAAAAATTCCATGTTTAGGAGAGTCACACGCCCATGTGGACAGGCCGTGTGGCCACACACGCCCATGTGGCTCGAGACATGTTCGTCTCTTCAACCCATTTAACACTCTGTTTATGACGTCATCAACCATTTAGGGTCACACGGCCAAGTCACATGCCCGTGTTGTAACGCCCTCTTACCCGAGACCGTCACCGGAGTCGAGCTTGAGGTGTTACTAAACTTAATTTACCATTTAAACAACTTTAAACCATTTATTTTAACTTTCGGAATAAGCTGTCTTTCTGCATCATGGTCGCTCAAAAAATCATATCTCGAGTTACGAAACTCAAAATTAAGATCTGTAAATTTTCCCTAAAACTAGACTCATATATCTATCTACTAAATTTTTTTCTAGAATTTTTGGTTGGGCCAATTAGTACAGTTTATTAGTTAAAATTTTCCCTGTTTCAGTGTTCAACTGCTCTGACCTATGTTCACTACGAACCACTTTTCTCTCTATAAAGAATTCAAAAGGCTATACCATTTATTATCTTAAAGCTAGACTCAATAAGGAATCTGTACATATATATCATGACTCCTAATTATTTTTGTACAATTTGTAGTGAATTTCCAAATTTGGAACAGGGGATCCAGAAATCGCTCTGGCCCTGTTTCACTAAAACTCAAATATCTCATAACATATAACTCCTTTACCTGTTTCGCTTCTTCCATATGAAAGTAAACACATTAAGCTTCAATTTCATATTTAATTCATACCTAATTCGGTTTCTACTATTTTTAGTGATTTTTCAAACTCACGTCACTGCTGTTACAACATTCTATTTTATGACAAATTTTCACTTTTCTATGGAAATTCATGAACTATTAACACTTTGAACATACATGGTCTCATACATGATCTAAATTAACCATTCCAAGGACTAATCATTTTCAGGCATTTTCTCAACCAAACCACAACCATATCGCAAGATTATTTACACAAAATAAGTATATTGCTATACATGCCATATTTGAGTTATACAAGCCATTTTACCAAACTAGTTCTTCGGATAGTGTGAACGAGCCTTCGACCTATCCCGATTCCCAAGCCGGCTTGTCCAAAACTACAATGAATGGAAAGGAGGGAGTAAGTATAAATGCTTAGTAAGTTCACATGCAAATAACAAGTAACATAACAAAGCAATTCTTCCAAATAACACTAGCATGGTATCACCAAAACATATATCACATTTCTAATCATCATTCATCATCTTACCACATTATTGTTGTTGTATCAAGTTTCAACCCGAGGGTTAAGTACATACCTGTCCAAAGTGTCCATTTCACAACACTTATTAAAATGATACTTGCCTATTGAGTGTTCTTCCATTTCGCTAGAATTTTACCTATTGAACACCTCGGAATATAACTCGGATTCATGGATAATTTACACATAAGTGCCACATATATAATCAAGTAACCATGTAACCCGCCCATAAGCGAACTTGGGTGTTCGCATCCATAAGTGAACTCGGACTCAACTCAACGAGCTCGGATGCCTAGTTACATCTCACGAACTCGGACTCAACTCAACGAGTTTGGACATTTACATCCATAAGTGAACTCGGACTCAACTCAACGAGTTCGGATGCCCAACCATCCTAGTGACATGTCACTTGTATCCTAATCTATTTCTAAGGTTCAAACGGGATTTTCCTCAATCACATATCCTTGCCGTCTTCCACAGAATGCCGAAACCAATACTCGATAGCAATTTATATTTAACAAGTAGCACACATAATTTGCATATTATTCGATAATAACCACAAAGCATATATTTCATGATAAAAATCAGCATATCATATAAATAACATCAATTAACTTAAAAATAACAATTATGTTACATTATTTACACATGAACTTACCTCGGTACAAAATATAAAAATTTTGCAATTTAGTCCACAATCTTTTCTTTTCCTCGATTAAGGTCGATTCCACGTCTTTCTTTATCTAAAATAACACATTTAGCTTATTTAATACTCACATTTGTCAAAATAGTCCTTAACTCTAACTTTGGAAAAATTACAATTTTGCCCCTAAACTTTTGCATATTTACACTTTTGCCCCAAAGCTGAAAATTAAACTTTTTCGATAATTCCTATGTTTTAGGACATGCTGATCATTTATTTACTAATAGCAACCTCAAATTCTCACTATAACATGTACTTATGAACAATAGGTATTTTTACCAATTAAGCCGTTTTACTCGTTTTTACTTAAAACCGAGTAGCATAAGTTGTTTAACATAATTTAAAACCTCATATTCTATCATGAAACATCAAAATATACAATTATTCAACATGGGTCAATTTTTGAAATCAAACCCTAGCTCAAATAAATGGTAGAAATAGAGAAATCATGTTACCGGGATTTCAAAAACATAAAAATCATTAAAAACGGGGCTAGAACGGACTTACAATCGAGCTTGGAAGCTTGAAAAACCCTAGCCATGGTTTCTCCATGCTATTTTCGGCCTTGAGGAAGAAGATGAGCAAAAATTGGCTTTTAATTTGATTTTTAATTCATTTAATCACTAAATGACCAAAATGCCCCTAACTTAAAAATATTTTTTTCCACCCATTTCATGTCCATTTTTGTCCAATAAATTAACAAATGGTCTAATTACCATTTAAGGACCTCCAATTTAAATTTTCATAACAATTGGACACCTCTAACATATAGAACTCAACTTTTGCACTTTTTACAATTTAGTCCTTTTGACTAAATTGTGTGCCCAAACGTCAAAATTTTCATGCGAAATTTTTTTACAAAATAATTTCATAAAAATGTAAACCATAAAAATATAAATAAAACACATTTCAATTTAACACCTTTACCATTTGACAAAAATGCCCTTAATGCCTTTCTTTGTAATTTTTCATGTACAAGCGCATTTTTGTCCAAAATTTTAGAAATTGGTCAAATTGCTATTTAAGACCTCCTAATTAATATTCCAAAGCAATTTCATACTAAAAGCTTCTAGAATGCAAGTTTTGCAACTTATTCGATTTAGTCCCTAATTTCAAATTAAGCACTTTATGCATAGAATTTCTTCACGAAATTTTCACACAATCATGCAATCATATCATAAACCTCAAAATAATTATAAAATGATTATTTCTATCTCGAATTTGTGGTCACGAAACCACTGTTCCGATTAAGCCCTAATTCGGGATATTACACGTGTGTTAGGCCATGTGACGAATTTAGTTTTTTGCATTTAAGGTGTAGATTTCACACGGCCTAGGCACATGCCATGTTCTACAGCCGTGTCCTTCACATGGCTGAGACACAATGCCGTGTGTTTACTACCAGACATTCTGTTTCTCAAAACTATGGTGCAGGGGACACTTGGCCTATCAACACGCCTATGGGGCTGACCGTGTGTCACACACGGCCTAGACACATGCCCGTGTCTCTACCCGTGTGGACAATATATAGGCTATTTACCAAGCCAATTGCCACCCTGAAACACAAAAACACATATGTCTATCCAACAACACTTATCATGATATAAATTAAGCACTTGAACCTCCACATCAAGGTATCCACTCATCATCCACATACCACAATCACCATGCATGAACATTACACAATTATCGACTCAACCATGCATGCAACCACATTCATGAAAGACATCATTACATGATTACACCAATAATAAATATTTGCCAATTTTAAATGGCCTTTACAAAATGAACTTTCAACTAAATTAGGTCAACATTCTTGGCCAAATCAAAGATGATCCTTAACCAATGACCAAGTCCCTATACATTCCATACTTTCAAAAATATCACAAGTATCGAATACCTAAAATAACAATTCTGATAGTGTGATGCAAGCCTCTGATAGGTCCTAATTTCGAGCTAGCTTGGTGACACTATTAAACAAAGGAAAATAAAAGAGGGGTAAGCCATATAGCTTAGTAAGTTTATATGCAAATAAATATCATCTTAACCATGTAAATTCATATAATGAGAGTTAACACATTTACCTTTGAGCTCTCATATGCTAAACTTACTCAAACACAACTTACCACGGTATCCTTACTAATAACATTCATACTACGAATTGTTTTTACACACCTGTACCACATCATCATACAAACACACATTTTTACAACTTTTACAAAAAGGTCCTTTTATGCAATTTCATCAAAAATCACTTGGTAAAAATTGTTAAACACACCTCAAACTTTCATATTCTTCCATTAAACATCAAAACACATGCATGTCACTCATGGGTAAATTTTTGTACATGAACCTTGGCTCAAATTAATGGTAGAAATAGGTAAATCGGGTGATTACGACTTCAAAAACTTAAAGAGCATTAAAAACGGGACTAGGATGCACTTACTATCAAGCTTGAAAGTTGAAGAAACCCTAGCTGTGGTGCCATTGTGAAATTCATCCAAGGTAGGAGAAGATGGACACAACTTTGACTTCATTTTCCCTTTTTATTCTTTTATTAACCAAACGAAAGTCACTAAAGGGGGGAGAGTTGTAACAACCTGAATTAGGGCTAAGTCAGAATAGTAGTTTCGGGACCACAAATCTAAAGTAGAAAAAATTATTGTGATAAAGGTTTAAGGTTTATAGTATGATTGAATGCATGTGTGAAAATATCATTAAGAAATTTTATCGATAAAAGGGTCCAATTAAATTAGTAGGACTAAATTGCAAAAAGTGCTAAATATATGTTTTGGAAGCTTTGGGTACTTAATTGGAATGAAATGGTAAATTAGAGGTCTTTATATAGAAATTAGACCATTATATATCATGATGGACAAAAATGGACATGGAAGGGTAAAATTTCAAAGAAAAGCCTTAAGGGCATTTTGGTCCCCAAAAATCTTATTGAAAAAGAGGTTTGGGTACTATTTTCTCATGGCTTTCTCGAGTTCCCACGTAGCCTCTTCAACACCGTGTCTATGCCACAACACTTTCACTAATGCTATACTTTTATTCCTCAATTGTTTGACTTCCTGAGCCAAAATCTTAATTGGTTCTTCGTCATATGCCATACCGGGTTGAATCTCACCTTCCGTCAGAGAAATCACATGCGAAGGATTAGAACGATATCGTTGCAACATCGACACATGAAACACATTGTGAATCCTTTCCAATTGCACCGGCAATGCCAACCGATATGCTACTGGCCCCATTTTTTTGATAACCTCATACGAACCAATAAAACGCGGACTTAACTTGCCTTTCCGACCAAATTTCAGAATCTTCTTTCACGGAGACACTTTCAGAAACACTTTATCACCAATCTTGAATTTGATCTCTTTTCTTTTCAAATCGCGTACGAATTTTGTCAATCAGAGGCAGCTTTCAAACAATCATGAATTACCTTCAATTTTTCCTCAGTTTCCTTAACCAAATCGACTCCGTGAATATGTCTCTCACTAAGCTCGGTCCAATACAAAGAAGTTCTACACTTGTGGCCATATAAAGCCTCGTATGGTGCATTTTTATACTCGACTGAAAATTGTTGTTGTAAGCAAATTCGACCAAAGGTAGATGTTTTTCCCAACTACCCTCGAATTCTAGAACACAACATCGAAGCATATCTTTAAGAATCTGAATTGCCCTTTCGGATTGACCATTGCTTTGTAGATGAAACGTGGTACTAAAATTCAATTTTGTGCCCAAGGCTTCTTGCAAAATTTTCTAAAATCTCAAAGTAAATCTCGGATCTCTATCCAAAATAATAGAAATAGGCACTCTGTGCAATCTCACAATCTCAGCAAAATACAATTCAGCTAGCTTGTCGAGTTAATAGTCGGTACCTGCTAGAATAAAATGAGCTGATTTCGTCAATCGATCAATGACGACCCAAATGACATCTTTCTTCCTCGGGGTCAAAGGCAAACCCATTACGAAATGCATTGTAATCCTATCCCATTTCCACTCAGGTACCGTCACTGGCTGAAGTAAACCCGAAGGCACTTGATGCTCGGCTTTTACTTGTTGATAGATCAAACACTTTGATACAAATTCAGAAATATCTCTTTTCATACCTGGCCACCAATACAATTTCTTTAAATCATTATACATTTTCTCATTACTCAAATGCACAGACAAACAACCACTCTGTGCCTCGTATAATATTTTCTAAATCAATTCAGTATCTTTTGGAACACAAACTCTATCTCGGAGCAACAAAAAATCATCAGCCTTGATTTGAAAATCTGATTCATTCGTCGGTACACACTAAACTCTTTTAGCTTGAAGTTCTTTGTCACTTTTCTAAGCCTCGCAAATTTGCTAAAGAAATAACAATCTAGCCCTCAACTCTGCCAAAATCTAACTATCATCAGAGAAGGCCAACTTCGTACTCATAGCTCTCAAACCAAATAGGGATTTTCTACTTAAAGCATCTACAACTATGTTTGCCTTCCCTGGGTGATAATTGATCGCCAACTCATAATCTTTTAATAACTTGAGCCATCTCTGTTGTCTGAAATTCAAATATTTCTAAGTCATAATGTACTTTAAACTCTTATGATCAGTAAAAATACGACACCTCTCACTGTACAAATGACGACGCCAAATTTTTAAAGAAAAATAATGGCAGCCAATTCCAAGTCGTGCGTCAGATAGCTCTTTTCATGTGGTTTCAACTATCTCGACGTATAAGCTATTACTTTTCCCTCTTGCATCAATACACAACCAAGACCATTCAAAGACGCATCACTATAAATTACAAATTCCTTTCTTGACTCTAGTTGTACCAAAACCGGTGCCTCAGTCAATAGTACTTTCAATATCTGGAAGCTTTGTTGACATTTGTCAGTCCATTTAAACTTAACATCTTTTTGCAACAACTTGGTCATAGGAGTAGCAATCATCGAAAATCCCTCGACGAAGTGTCGATAATACCCGACTAAGCCCAAAAAGCTCCTAACCTCGAATAGATTTCTCAGTGATTTCCAATCAACAATTGTCGAAATCTTACTTGGATCAACCCAAATACCATCACCCGAAACAATATGTCCCAAAACTTTGACTTCTCGAAGCCAAAACTCACTTTTAATAAATTTGGCAAACAATTTCTTTTCTCTCAAAATCTGCAGTACAGTTCTCAAGTGCTCAGCATGCTCGGACTCATCTCAAGAATAAATCAGAATATCATCTATAAACACCACTACAAACTTATCTAAGTATGTTCGGAAGATCCAATTCATCTAGTCCATAAATACAGTCGGAGCATAAGTAAGTCCAAAAGGCATAACAAGAAACTCATAATGTCCATACCTCGTTCTAAAGTGGTTTTTGGCACATCTGACTCTTTAACTCTCAACTAATAGTAGCCGGATCTCAAGTTAATCTTTGAAAACACTGTTGCCCCCTTCGATTGTCAAACAAATCATCGATCCTCGGCAAAGGATACTTGTTCTTGATAGTCACTTTGTTAAGCTATCGATAATCGATACAAAGTCTCATAGATCTGTCTTTCTTCTTTACAAAAAAAGGGAGCACCCTACGGAGAAAAACTCAGTCTCGTAAATCCCTTATCTGTCAACTCTTGCAACTGAGTCTTTATTCTTTTAATTCAGTCAAAGCCATCCTATACAGAGCAATTGATATCGAGGCAGTCCTAGGTACTAAATCAATAGCAAACTCAATCTCTCTGATTGGAGGCAACCCAGACAACTCTTCTGGAAACACATCTGGAAATTCATAGACTACCGGTACTAATTTAATCTTCAATTTGGATACTTTCGTATTCAACACATAAGCAAGAAATGCATAGCTTGTCCCGTTGTCGGACTCGGGTAAGGGGTCTTACTTTTAGTGGTATCAGAGCTACAATTTAGTCAGTTCTCGGACTACGTGGCAAGAGTAATGTCTAACTATACATCCTATATGTATATTATGATAGTCTGACTAGTCCTGACGATTTTAAAATGTGTTTTCATATAGTAAATGGATCCTGACAGAGCAGTGGCAAATGATGTTGAAAGTAACGTGCCTACTTCCGTTGAAGGGACAGTGCCGCCAGAGAATAGACTCGTGACCGTGAGTCAGGGAGGAAAGTCTCGAGAGGCCTTCTTCCAAGTAATGAATAAATGGTTTACCGAGTTTGTTCGCACGAATCCGGCTATTCGACCTCCACCCCCTCCAAACCCTTAGCCTACCCCTATAGCTCTCTATGTTGTGGAAATGATAAAAGCCTATATGTAAGTCTATATGTATATAATTAACATCATAGTAACAATTAGCTATACCAAGGGTTATCTCCCATACACCAACTTACCACCTAAACTTACCAACATTCCCATACAAACCTTGTACAATATTTACACCTACTCAAGTCCTGATACACCCTTGCACCCACATGTAATAACCCACAATCCTATTCACCCAAAAGAATGCATCTACACAGACATATCATACTACCACACCAAATCTCTTTAGTAAGCCTTCCTGTTGAACTATTCAAATTAACATTCGATACTCGGTGGATTTTCAGCTCATAGCTCTACCAACCCATAACTCGGCTCTCGTGTACACATGGTGAAGCTCGCCTTATCACTCATGTGACATAGCCATTAAATTCATTAGCATATCGTGTTTACATGATGTCCAGTCCCTCAGATCTACCCATGTGACTTGGCTACATACAACATTGCTTTCATGTACACATGGTGAAGTTCACCTTATCACCCATGTGACATAGCTATCTTTGATCCGTAGCTCTCGTGTACACATGGTGAAGCTTACCTTATCACTCATGTAACCTAGCTACATTTTATCTGTATCTCCCGTTTTTCCGAAGGTTTAACCGGGAACTTCCATTTCCCACACTTTCAACATCGTAGAAATTATTCAACATCAACCTCTCATAATATACATTAAAATTATTAATGTACAAATAAAATGGACATATTACTTATATATAAACTTACCTCGACAACAAAAGTGATACTTTGTAATTTAATCTGAAACCTTGCCCTTGCCCCGGTCAAGGTTGATTCCTTGATTTTCTCAATCTATAATGACACGTTTAACTCATTTAATACACACATTACTCAATTTAATCCAAAATCATCCGATGATAATTTTTACCATTTTACCACTAACTTTGTCAATTTTTACAACTAAGTCCCTAGGCTCGTAAATTGAAATGTATCCATTTTCTTGACTGCCCAAGCCTAGCCAAATCTCAATGGCACCCAAAACAGCCCACATTTCCCATAAATTCATACTTCTTCCATGTAATTTATTTACTTTACAATTTGGTCCCTATTAGGGGCTTTCATGAAAAATCACCTAGTAATCATAGTTTTCCACACTTTAGACTTTCATATTCCACCATTAGACATCAAAATACTTGCATGTCATATATGGGTAAAATTTTAAACATAAACCCTAGCTTGAAATAATGGTAGAAATAGCTAGAGCAAGCTATGAGGATTCTAAAAATACAAAGAAAATTAAAAATGGGGTGAGAAATCACTTACAATCAAGCTTGGAAGTAGAAGAAATCCTAGCTATTGTCCCTTGCTATGTTTGGCCAACATATGAGAAAGATGAACAAGTTTTTAGTTAATTTTCCTTTTTATTTTCTTAATTATCCAAATGACCAAGATGCCGTTCATTAAAGCCTTTTCTATGTTTACCCTTCCTTGGGCATAATTGTCCAAGCCAAGTTAAAATGGTTTAATTACCATATAAGGACCTCTAATTTAAAAACCCAATTCAATCAAATACCTTTATGGACTAAAACCTATATTTTCCACCTATTGCAATTTAGTCTAACAGACCAAATTGGATATGTAACCAATAAAATTCGCACCCCAAAATTTTGCATAATTATTTAAACACCTAATAAACATCACAACTAAATTTGAATAATATTTTAGACCTTGGATTCATGGTTTCGGAACCACTTCCGTTTAGCCTCTATTTTGGGCTATTACAAGAAGGGCGAGTTTACAAAAACTTAGTGTGTAATCCTTTATCAAACAATTAACATACAGTATGCGATAACAGTCCGGGCCTGAGCCCATTATAGAACAGTATCAGCGTGGGCCTTAGCCCATAACAGTATCAGTAATCAGAATGCATGATGTACATAATCCCAACCAACCCTGCATACCATCTCCTATCCAACCCTGCACTCCTATGGGGAATAAATTGACCCACCCATTCCTACACTCTAATGTTAGCACCTGTTGTGGCACTAACCATTATTGTAGCAAAGCTGTCAGTGATATGAATGGCACAAAGCCATCAGTAATATGAATGGCACAAAGCCATCAGTAATATGAACGACACAAAGCCATCAGTAGTATGAATGACAAAAAGCCATCGGTAGTATGAATGGCACAAAGCCATCGGAAGTATGAACGGCATAAAGCCATCGGTAGTATGAACGACACAAAGCCATCACTAGTATGAACGGTACAAAGCCATTGGTAGTATGAACGTCACAAAGCCATCGGTAGGTCCACATTCGTCTTGTGCGACTCGTGCGCCCTTAACAGATCAGTACACTTCCTCCAATTACAATAATCCCATCCCTACACAACATGTAATACCTAGTATCATAATATCATGCCTGGATACAACATACATACAACGTGGCATGCTCAAATACAGTCATACACAAAGTACTGGCAAAACAATCACTTTACTTTATAGGGGCATATTAGTCATTTTACCCTATGGGGGTATATCGGTCATTTTACCTATAGGGGTATTTAAGTTATTTTACCCTACGGGGGTATATCGGTCATTTTACCCTATAGAGGTATTTCAGTCATTTTACCCTATTGGGGTATTTTGATCATTTTACCCTATCAGGGTATTTCGGTCATTTTATCCTATGGGGTATATCGGTCATTTTATCTTATAAGTCAAAATAGTGGAAATGGGCCCAAAGCCCATTATGCTGCCCAAGTGGCCCAAAACGGCCTAAGCCCATGAGATCGCTCACGGTGGCCTTTACGGTCAAATGCCCATGTTTCGTGGGCTCAGATTACCACACGAGTGATCGTACACCCATGTGGCATCATACGTCGTATTTTCTAGCTTTTTAGTTTTTACCGATTTACAGTTAAGACAGTGTGAATACACACCTGTTTCCGAAAGTGTGTAGATTATCCAAGGACACCAATCTCTACATACAATTAAGATCCTCTATTAGTCATTTAACAAAGGATTAAAGTCCCCTCTTGAACTAATCCCAAAATATTCACCAACTTGCCCTAACAGAACGAATGCGATTTAGCCTACCTAAACTGTTGGTTAATGTTAACTTCACAATCTTTGATAGAGATCTGCATTACCATCCATTCTTGTTAAGTATAACCAAGCATGAATAACTTAAACCAAACGAAAAATAACTTACCGAATGTAGCCCTTAAAATGATAGATAGCAGTAACTGGCATACAAAGGCCACTCTAAGCTCGAGCCATGAGAGGGTACGAACACCCCTAGCAGAGTCGGCAGAGAAAAAGGATGTTAAAGGAAAATTATGTCAATAGAAAGTGAAGAAAGAGAAGAAAAACAACTATGAACCCAACAAAAAAGGCGGCTTACCTTGATCAAAACCAGAGAAAGGGTATTTGGCTCTAGAAAAATAGAAGGAGAACTTAAAGAAGGCTGAACGAGTAAAGAGGGAGAGGAGATAATGGTATTCGACCACTATACAAATGAAGAAGATGATGGCTTAACCTAAAAGCAAAGTAGGAAGGGTGAGACTAGGTATTCGGCCAAGGTATCAAAGTAAAAAGGGGAAAAGAATCGAGAGAAGAAAAAAGAAAAGGGGAGTATTCGGCAAAGCTTTAAAGAGAGGGAAAGAAGAAGTAAACAACCAAGAGGAAGGCTAATTGGGAAAAAGAGAGGGATGCCTATTCGGCAGAAGTAAAGAGTAGACAAACGAAATACCAGAATGGTCAATTGTAAACTCTCCTGTCCCACAACCAAAAACTAAAAAGACCCAAAAGAAAACTCAAAAGTCACAAGTAAGCAGAGAACACTCAAGAAATTTAAAAAACCCGAAAATAGAGTACTCAACACACCTAAAGATGAAATCTTCATGTGTCACAGTCCTAATTCAGCACCAACACCTTCTCAACCACACATCCCCTTATTTTTCCCCCAAAATCTCTCCCCAATATTCAAACTGATCACTATCCACATCCCAACCTTCCTTTGATTTTCTCATTGATTTCCTCGTACATATTCTCTATGACCAATTCAAACTCCATTCAATAGTATTTCAGTCAACTTCTGCTTCTCCCACGGCAAAGAGTAAAATAAATACTCCTTTGTGCATCTCCAAGCCTCGAACCTCAGACCCCATGCACACTCTACATGCCACTTACCAATTGACCACTAAGCTCCTTATGTCATGGTTTACCCAAATTTAATTATAAGCCTATTGGCCCAAAGCTAGGGATTTACTCCATAAAAACAAAATTTTCGCAAATGCCCTTACTTGAACCCAAGACTTCTCGGGCACTTCCACACACTTCTAAATCACTTAACCACTGAAGCAAACATTCATTTATGTCACTTTCTTACACAACTAAATATTTATATGCAGTCTACTAACTGTTCCCACGCTCAAGACCTAATACTTCTAGGCCCAAATTCAGGGCATTACAAATTCATTTCCCACCATTTTAGGTAATTTTCCAAAGTCACGTCACTGTTGTCATTCAAAACTATTTGATGGCTAATTTACTTTTTCATGATTTCTTTTTAAACATACATATCATCAAATCAAATTTACCATGTTTTCATACATCATAGCATGAAACATACTTATATTCATGACTTTCTCGTTTCATACCCATAATACATTATAAGCTCGTCAATTTATTTTCATTCGATTCTCACACGAGTTGGGTACATACCTGTACCTATTCCTACTATTTCTCTTGTACATAACAAACCTTTCCAGGTTATAAATACGATTAGTTGACAATTATTAAACTCATCATATTCTATAATCAAGGGAGATCCATACATACCTGTAGCACTTAACTCATTTAAACATTCATTTTCGTCTTGACTTTGTTCATTTAGTCATATCAAAGTTGACTGGGATACCTGGAATATCGTATAAATGATACAATGCCATGTCCCAGACATGGTCTTACATGCAACCACTTATCGATGTCAATAGCCCAGCTATGGTCTTACATAATCTCACGTCGATCCCAATGCCATATCCCAAATATGGTCTTACATGAGATCATATGTCGATGCTGATGCCATATCCCAAATATGGTCTTATACGGGATCTCCTCTCGATGTCGATGCCATATCCTAGATATGGTCTTATACGAGATCATATTTCGATGTCGATGCCATGTCCTAGACATGGTCTTACACTAGATCATATATCGATGCCATGTTCCATACATGATCTTACACGATTTCATGTCGAAGCCATGTCCTAAACATGATCTTACACGGGATAGCTTATCGATGCCGATGCCATATCCCAGATATGGTCTTACACGGGATCTCATATCGATATCAATGCCATGTCCCAGACATGGTCTTACATAAGATCGTAAACTAATGCTAATGCCATGTCCCAGACCTGGTCTTATACGGGATCACTTATCACACGCTCGCATATTTCCATGGTATAACCATGGTCTTTTCTGTCAACTCATCAATTTCAAATGCTATAGTCAAGCTACGGTCTTACATCTTCACTATGCCATGGTCCAACCATGGTCTATTTCCATCAATTCATCATTTTTGAATGCCATAGTCAAGCTACGGTTTTACATCTTCACTATGACATGGTCCAACCATGGTCTTTTACTGCCAATTCATTTTTTGTTATGAATTGATCGTGATCGATCCTCCTTTTTGGCTCATTACGAACATTTAATGTAAACTTCCTTACAAATAAATCAAATTAATAATATTAATGCACAATCTACATGATTTGATTATATTTTTTAGCATACGAACTTACCTCGACATAGAAATGGCGTAAAGGACCGAATCGTCTGATTACTCATTTTTTATGATCGCCAAAACTAGCTATGATCACGACAAAGGCAAGTGCACCTATTGATTAATAATATAGCTATGGTAAGACCGGAATATCGTATCCATAAGGACTAAAAGTACTAGTATTAACTATCTTTTTTTTATCTAGCCTAACAATAAAAGGGGGATTTGTTTTAATCTAAAATTAACTAAACTAAAGAATACGACAGAGAGTGAATTGGGAAAATACTTTTGAGGAAACCGATTTATAAAGACAATACCGAAAGAAGAATCCACCTAGACTTCACTTATTATTCTGACTATGAATTAGATGATTTATTCACATGTCTTGATCTGTAGAAATCCCTAAATTATGTTAATATCTCTCTCGAGACTAAGAACAACTGACTCTAGGTTGATTAATCGAAATCTCTTTCTAATTAAAACTCCTATTATCGCATTAACTCGATCTATGGATTCCCTTATTAGATTTAACTCTAATCCGACAGATTTATGTCATCCTATCTCTAGGGTTGCAATAAACTCCGCTTAATCATGAAAGGTCTACTCTTAGAAAGGGACTTTTACTCCACTAAATAAGCACATCAACACTTGAATTAATAACCTAAAAATATTAAAGCAAGAATTAAGAACTCATAATTCAGAACAAGAACAAGTATTTATCGTATAATTCAGATAATTAAATAACAAGATCCATCATAGGTTTCATCTTCCCTAGGTATCTAGGGGATTTAGTTCATACTCATAAAGGAAAACAACTCAAAATTGGGAAAATAACAAAACAAAAAGAAACCCAAAAACTTTGAGAGAAATTGAATGGAGATCTTCAGTCTTGAAGGAGATCCTACTTCTGAGTTAATTCCAACGGCTGCTTTCAAGTAGTATCTGCTTTCTACTCTGTATGTTCCCTTTAATCCTCTCCTAGTGTGTTTATATAGACGTTGGAATGCTCAAAATACCTAAAAATTAGCTTTTTCTGCGTGAAAATGAAGCAGGGCTCGACAGGGACACGGGCGTGTGACCAGTCCGTATGAGAAGGTTCAAGCCATGTGCAATATTTTGACATGGTTCAAAGTCAACCAGTCCAACCTTAAATTGATTGGTTCAAGCCATGTTCAAATTACCAAATGACCAAAATACCCTTCATTAAGGCTTTTAATGTTTTATCTATCCTTGTCCATTTTTGTCCAAACTAAAATATAAAGGTCCAATTGCCATTTAAGAGCCCCCACTTTAAAAAACCCATTTCAATTGAGTACCTTAGCTTTTAGAACTCACATTTTTCACATATTGCAATTTAGTCCTAATTATCAAATTGGACACCCAATCGATAAAATTTCTTAACAGAAATTTCAAACAATCATTCTATCACACTATAAACTTTAAAACTTAATCGCAATAAATTTTTCAACTTCATATTCGTGGTTTTTGAAACTACTATTCCGTTTAGGCCCTAATTTGGGCTGTTACAGGGTTACCGTTGATACAGAGGAAGAAAGACGGTGTATGGGTTGTTGTTGATGGGCTAACTAAGTTGGCTCATTTTATACTAGTATGTACCGACTACTCACTTGATAAGCTAGACGGCTTGTATATTTCTGAGATTGTGAGACTTCACGGAGTACCTATGTCGATTATTTTAGATAGAGATCCCAGGTTCACATCGCGGTTTTGGAAAAAGTTGCAAGAAGCTTTAGGTACGAAATTGAATTTTAGTATAGCCTTCCATCCTCAAATTATTGGTCAGTCTGAGAGAGTAATTTAGATTCTCGAAGACATGCTTCAGTGTTGTGTTCTTGAATTTCAAGGTAGTTGAGAAAAGTATTTACCGTTGGTAGAATTTGCCTACAATAATGGTTTTTAGTCAAGTTTGAAAATGGCACCTTATAAGGCATTATATGGCTGTAAGTGTCAGACTCTTTTGTATTGGACTTAAGTTAGGGAAAGTCAAATTCACGGGGTCGATTTGGTCAGAGAAATCGAAGAGAAAGTAAAAGTGATTCGCGATTGTTTGAAAGCCGCTTCGGATAGACAAAAGTCCTATGCAAATTTGAAACGAAAAGATATTGAGTTTCAAGTTGGTGATAAGGTATTTTTGAAAGTATCACCATGGAAGAAAATTCTCAGATTTGGCCGGAAAGGCCAGTTAAGTCCGTGCTTTATTGGATCGTAGAGATTGCTGAAATGATAGGACCAATAGCATATCGGTTAGCTTTGCCATCTGAGTTGGAAAGAATCCATGATGTGTTTCATGTGTGTATGTTGCGTCGATACCAATCAGACCCTTCACATGTAATTTCTCCAACCGAGGTTGATATTCAATAGGATATGACATATGGTGAGGAACCGATCAAGATCTTAGCACGGGAAGTTAAGCAATTGAGGAACAAAAATATTGCCCTTATGAAAGTGTTGTGGCAAAGACATGGGGTTGAATAGGCTACATGGGAACTTGAAGAGGCCATGAGAAAACGGTACCCAAACTTTTTTACCGGTAAGATTTTCGGGGACGAAAATCCCTAAGGGGGAGAGTTGTCACATCTAAATTTTGGGCCTAGTCAAAATAGTGCTTTCGAGACCAAAAATCCAAAGTAGAAATATTTTTTTTATGATTTTTTAAGGTTTATGACATGTTTACATGATTGTGTGAAAGTTTCATGGAGCAATTTTGTGAATAAGTGTCTAATTTGACTTTTAGGACTAAATTGCAAAAGTTGCAAAATATGAAATTCTAGAAGCTTTAAGTATGAAATTGCATTGGAATCTTAATTAGAGGTCCTCAAATAGAAAGTTTCCCAATTTCTATATTTTTGAACAAAAATGGGCATGCATGGATAAAATTTGAAAGTTTAGTAAAAATGGCATTTTGGTCATTTGATTAATAAAATATTTAAAAAGGGAAAATCAAGCAAAATTTTCTCATCTTTCTCATGTGGGTGCCGAAAATTTTAAGGAAGCCATAGCTAGGGTTTCTTCAATTTCCAAGCTTAATAGTAAGTGCATCCTAGCCCCGTTTTTAATGCTCTTTACATTTTTGAAGTCCTCGTAACCCAAGTTACCTATTTCTACCATTTATTTGAGTTAGGGTTCATGTTCAAAGATTAACCCATGTGTGACATGTATGTGTTTTGATGTTTCATGATAGATTTTGAAAGTTTGATGTGTGATAAACATCTTTTATTAAGTGATTTTTGATGAAAACCCCTAAAAAGGACCTTTTTCTAAAAGTTGTAAAATAGGTGGAAAAATCTAATTTGAAAGAAAATATGGGCTATTATACGCATGATATAGGTTCAGCTAGGCTTCAGTAACAAACAAAATGTGTACATTTCATTCTACGAGCCTAGGAACTAATTGGTAAATATGTGAATGTTTAGGGGCAAAACTATAATTTTGCCAAAGTATGATTTTTATACTGGTTTGAACAATGTGATAATTAAATGAGTGAAATTTTTTTATTATAGATCAAGAAAAACAGAGTCTGGACCTAAACAGAGGAAAGAACAAGGTTTGCACTAAATCGAATAGTTAGCTATATTTTGGTACCAAGGTAAGTTCGTTTGTAAATAATGCAATTCAACAAGTATTTAATGCTTTAATATTGCATGAATTGTATAATTGTCTTGGTGGATTTGATTAATGATGATTAGATGGCAATTCAACAAAGATTTGATAATCGAAAATCCTGGTTGAACCTTAGGAATAGATAAGATACAAATGTCATGACATTAGGGTTATTGAGATCCCATATAAGACCGTATCTAGGATATGGCATCGGTATGTGATTTCGTGTAAGACCACATCTGGGACATGGCTTCAAAATGAGACTTCATATAATACCATATCTGGAATATGGCATCGATGTAAGACTTTGTGTAAGACCATAGCTGGGCTATTGGCATTAATATGAGATTCCATGTAAGACCATGTTTGGGATATGGCTTTGGTAAGGTACTATGTGTACAAGATACCCGAGTATCCTTTAGTCTTCCAAGGGTTCAACGGGTAACCCAAAGATAATGTCAAAGAAATGACAAGGTATGTTCATATTGAAAGGGTACAGGTATGTACACAACGCTCATAAGGATTGAGATTATGAATCGATGAGACCTCGGTAAGAAGTGAATGAATGACTGAATTACGATCATGAGTTTTATTTATATTATATAAATGGCATGATTTTAAATGTATCTATGATACTTGATGACATTGTGATCAATTATATTACATTATGGGTATAATAATGCATGGTTAATGTTGTTAATTATTTACATGCAAACTTACTAAGCATTATGCTTACTCCCCTTTCTTTTCCATTTTCTTATAGTATCGCCAAGCTAGCTCGGGGATCGAAGGATGTCGGAGACTTGATCACACTATCAATTGGAACATTTGGGTATAGTTAGTCTCAACATTTTGAGTGTGGCATGTATAGGGACTTGGTCATTTTGTTATGTGTCATATTTGATTTGGCCAAACATGTGGGCTTATTTTGATAGATGGTTCATTTTGTATAAGACAATTAAAAGTTGGCTAATATGGGTCTCAATTATGAGAAAATGATGTTGTCTTTCATGAATGTGGATGTTGCACGTTTGGATAGATGAGTTTGTGATGTGTTACTTGATGGTTGTGACACGTAAATGTTAAGTTTATATCTTAGTTGAGGATGTTAGATTGCTAAATTATGTTATGCTATATGTGGTTGAAATTGGTATAAGTGTGATTGAGTTTCAGGGTGGCAAATGGCTTGGTAAATAGCCTTATTTTTGTCCACACAGGTAGACACATGGGCGTGTGTCTAGGTCGTGTGTGACACACGGTCAGCCCCATAGGCATGTAGTCCAGCCGTGTGTCCCCTGCATCTAGCATTTTAGCTTCGAATTGGCCACATGAGCAGAGATACTGCCTTGTGTCTCAGCCGTGTGAAGGACACAGCCCAAGGACATGGGTGTGTGCCTAGGGCATGTGTAGTCAACACCTTAAATGTGAAAATTAAATTTGCCACATGGCCTAGCACACGGGTGTGTGACTTGGCCGTGTGACCTTATTTTGCTGATAACGTCCTAAACAAAGAGTTACATGATATGAGGACATGGGTGTGTGCCGAGCCACACAGGCGTGTGTTACCGCACATCCTACTCACATGAGCGTGTGACCCTTTGAAACATGAAAAATTTTCTAAGTGTTCCAAGGTTTCCGGTTTAGCCCCGAACCACCCCCGATGTATGTTTTGGGTGTCGTAGGCCGTATAAGGGATGATATGTATGTGTATGAATGGTTTTGAATTGAATGAAATTTTATGGCCCTATTTTGTACGATTGGTTATGTTTAAGTCTGGTAATGCCTCGTACCTTGTCCTGACGTCGGACTCGGGTATGGGGTGTTACAAACTATTTTTAATAAGTTGAGTGCGTAATATTATTCTCATGTTTGTAATGATTTTTACTTATTACATGCTTTATTGTAATTAGATTTAATGTAGTTTTTATCTAGTGAATGATTAGAAAATAAATAATAAATGAATATAGTGAGTTCGTGCTATATTTGAATAATAGGCCTTGAGCTAATGATTATTTACCAAGCCTTGAGCCAGTGATTATTTAACATGCCTTGAGCCGATGATTACTTAGAAGGCTATGAACCGGTGATTATTTAGCAGGCCTTAAGGGAGTGATTATTCAGTAGATACTATGTACCGATGAGACAGACCGTAATGATGTCTTGAGATATGGCATGTGTTGCAGATACTCTAAAGTTTGTGTGAGTAGCATCATGAGTTAGTGAAAGTTCTAATAGTTAACTTGAATGAGTGTTATCCTTTTGATTATTTGGAATGAGATGTTATTATAACGATGACTTGGTTTATGATAATTCATCATGTGGTATTTTAAGGATATGAATTATTTAGGTCTAAATGTTTTCGAAAGTTGAAACAATGGTATATTGGCAAGAATTGTTAGTTTCATGCTTTGTATGTTTTATAATTAAGTAAAAAGATTATATGATTTATATAGGTGAGTTGTGATATGTTGGTATGAACACTTTGAATGGATAGGCGATGCATAACTATTATGTAATGAATGAAATGTGTTCATAGCATTTTTATTATTATAGGTTCTAAAATATGTTAGAAATTGTATACTTCATTGTTACATTTACTAACCTTATGAGGTTTGTGTTGTATAGGATAGTAATGTAGGTACATATTCTAATGAATGAATTTATACATTATGATTATGTGTTAAATAGATTATGAATAGCTATCTAAAATGTTTATATGGAAATAGATATATGAATGATTATATGAAGTGTTTATACGAAGTATTTGTTGATTTATAAATATGTGAAAAGGGATAATCAAAATGAATAATGAAATAAAGATACTTAGGTTGTATGTTTTGTTATGCTTTGAACTGGTTTGAATGTATTTGAATGTATAAAAATGTTTGGCTTTAGGCTGGGTTTGTTACCCAAGAAAAATGTGAAAGTTTCCTTGATTTTTAAGTCATATTTAGGTATACATGTCCTAGGACATGGGTTGTCACATGGCCGTATGTCTCACTATTTTCTATTGTAGGTTGGTTCACACGGGCACAGAGAGTTACACAGTCTGGGGACATGGCCATGTGACCCTAGGAACATAGGCTTGTGGGGGAGCCACACGACCACATTTAGGGTCACATGAGCTAGCCTCTTTCACATAGCTTGGCTATACAACTGTGTGATTGTAACGCCCCAATTTTAGGGTTTTTGAATTTTTGCATGAATTTATTTTTGCATGGCTGAATGTGCTATATTGATGTGTTGGGTGTATTTAGTGGACCTTTAGAAAGCCTAGGGTTAAGTTTAAAGCCTGGCAGAATTTTAAATTTTAGGTTTAAAGGAGTAGGGGCTTTGGCTAAGTGGGCTTTTAATTAAATGTTGGGGTTTTTAAGCACAAGAAAGCCTGTGTTAAAGTGGCAAGTTGGCGTCACTTAAAGCACAGAGGGTAGGGTGACATGGCTTGTGAGGGAGCTAAGGTTCGAATCAATTGTGAGCAAGATGCTTATTTTATTTTGTTGCATGTGCATGGTAAGAGGTGGACTCCAAGTTAAATTCTGAGGGAAGGAGTTTGAAGTGTTCATGGGATTGGATTAAGGAGTGATAAGGGGAGAAAATTTAGGGATTGAGTATGAAGGGAGAGTTGGTCGAATGAGGGACTATCTGATGTGCAATTTTGGCTAGGGTCTGTTGGTGTTTGCATTTTCGGCAACAAAGATTAAGGGGGTGTGCCGAATTCTTTTGGCTCTTTTCGGGATTTTGTTGTGTCGTTTTCTCTCTAGGCATCCTTCAGGATTTGTTTTGGTCATTCTTTAGTGCCAAATAGGTAAAGTAAAAGTGTGCATTCGAGTGTTTTTCTTTCTTTTATTTTATTCTCCTCCTCTATTCTGTCTTCAACAGCCGAAAGTTTCTAAACCCAAAGCTTTTTCTGGCTGACTACACAAGGGCCAAACCTACCTCCTCCTTCTTTTCTTTATTTATTGAGATCGACTCACCTAGGATCTCTCTTGGCCGATTGCCTCAAAAAGCTGAAACACGAACCACTTGATTTTCTCTAGCCGAATTCTTCTTTGACTAAACCCTTTCTCATCTTTACTTTGAAACAAGCCGAAATCTCTTCACAACCTCTTCTCTTCTTCTTTCATCTTCTTTTTTTCCAAAAACCGAAACATTAACTCTCTCTAGTGATATCTTCTCAAAACCAAAATCTTCTCCTTTCTTTGTGGTTTGTTCAAACCTTTTGATCTATTTCATTGTGATTCAATTAAATCAAGTGTAGATCTGGGCTTAGAGTGGTGGAAATAACTTCTAGCGATAGCAAAATCAATCTAGCAAATCCTTGCGGTAAGTACTTGAATCTTTTCTTTCACATTCTTGTGATTTAAGAAAAGCCAAAAACCCCTATCTTCCCATGGTTGCTATCGATTTTGACCCCTTTTGGTTAAACATCCATTTTAGCCTCTTTTCTTTTGGTTCTTATGTGTATTAGTGTGGTAAATGGGCGATCTAATGAGGGGCAGTTGGAGACTAGGGTCGTTGAAGCAATCTAGATCTAGATCTAGTTGTAGATTTTGGCAAAGGTAAGTGAAAAATGATTTTGGGTAATAATGGTCGAATGTGATGGTATTAAAGTGATGTCGAATTCGTTTGATTTCATTTGGATTATAGCTTAATGATGTAGTGGGTTTGTTGTAGGTTAATCATGTGTGGAATCTTGACGCAGTAGGCAAACATGTGTGTAATCGACACCTTCTAGTAGAGTACATCGAGAAAAGCCGAAAAGTTGAAATGCCGGCATTTCGAGGGCTTATGAGCATGTGAGCGCTCGTGGGTCTATACGAAATCGTGAAAATTGAAATTAATGGACGGTAAGGCTACTATGCGGGTTTTCATGCACTTAGGTGGTTTTGGCCTCGATGGGCCGAAATCGGGCCTATTGGGCTTACGGGCCCATTGGGCTTACGTGCCCATATGGGTAAAAGTATGCGGTAAGTGTTTTCTAGTAAATTGGGTATGAATTCTCTAAAAGTATGTGTAAAATTTCGACTTAGCAAGCCACAGTAGCTTGTGGGCTTCCTTGGGCCCATTAGGAGTTTTCGGGCCAGATGGCACTGTAAAAATGAAATGGGCTATTTGAGTCGCTCGGAGCGACGTTAGATCTGTTAGAAGATCGTATTAAGCATGGGACTTAGAGACATAGAAAAATTACTAAAATACCTTTAAAGGGTGAAAATTATAGTTTTACCCCTAGATGCTAAATGACTATTTTACCCCTAGAAATAGTTGACTGAATTGCATGCTACTATATTTGATATTCTATATGCCATGACATGTTATATTCTGATTTGCATGGGGTTGGGTTATTGATTCGGAGGAAGTGCTAAAAGTGGCAATGCCACATAATCTGCTTAGAGGCTTTGCCTTGTATTTCTGTTCTGGTGGCTCTACCACGATATCTGTATTAGCAGCTCTGCTGCGACTATGGTGTGTAGGGCTGGATGGGTTGAGTTATTCCCCACATGGTGTGTAAGGCTAGTATAGGTGGTGTGTAGAGCTGGGTTGGGCTTGGGCTTTGCGTACATGCATATATATACACTGATCTATTTTTGTAATGGGCCCAAGGCCCACTCTGTATCTAAAAAGAACCAAGGCCCAGTTTAATCTGTATTTGAATAGGGCTTCAGCCCAGACTGAGCTTGGACTGGTCTATGTCACTGGTTGGGTTTCTTTACACACTGAGTTTCACAAACTCACCCTCTCTTTTCCATCCATGCAGGTAACCCCCAACCATAGAGGACTTGTAGCTGTGAAGGATTCGGAGTGGCCACGTGAATTACTTTCTGGTTTATAGTTTTCTAAATTTACTTTATTAATGCTTTATTTTAATTTCGGTTTTAAGTTGTAATAAGGTCGCTGAGATATTTTGTCTGGGTTTTTATTTATTATTTGTTTTCTTTACGGTATTCAAATCTAATTAAACGCTTTTTATTAAAAAACTTGCCATATGTATCGATTGAATAACTTAACAATTGTAACACCATAATGAGATCCACTGATAAAAAAGGAATTTACTCGGTAATAACTACGATTTTATTATCTAAAAATGATTCTAATTTACAAACTTATGAACACGGTTTAATTAAAAACAACATTACATTTTTTAAAAAGAATATCAAAGCTTAGTCAATTGTCCATGTGACACACCAGATCTGGCCATAATGCTTGGGCCGGGTTTGGGGTGTTACATTTAGTGGTATCAGAGGCCAGTTGCAACAACTCGGCTATGGAATGGGATCAAACGTTTTCATAAAATTTAAGTTCTAACTTGTTTTAAAATTTGGTTTGAAAGAAATTTCTATAGAAAGGTTTTTTAAAAATCGAATTCGTTTCCAAAAAGATTTTCTTCATTTTTTCTGAAGACTAGGGTTTTTGAGAAATTTTTAACAGAGTATATTTAACCATGAAACTTGGGTTTTTCTGAATTTGGTTTCTAAAGAGTGGCACACCGAATCTCCGGCACCAAGTCTATTAGTATCTTTTGCTTTATTGTACTTTACTGTAAAACCGCAACATTACTGTAGATAGTACTAAGACCCTACTGAAATTTCATAGTTAGGGTAGTATTGAGACTGTAGAAGACTGAGATAGTAGGCGAAAATGAAACTCTAAAATACTATCTCTGCATAAAACATCTGCAATAAATATTGAAATATTGAACTAATTCATAAAATTCGTAATCAGATAATACGATGTGAGAATGAGGGCAGCACGTAGAAGAGGCCGTGGTCGTGGCCAAGGAAGTGCACAAGTTGGGTCTTCATCTTCAGGACATATACCTGTCTGAAGAGGCACGAGCGCCACTGGCAACTGACACTGGGTCTTATGATCGGGACGCAGGGGATGGTGCTTTGTCCTAGGTGATGTTACGGGTTCTTGAAAGGGTTGCTAGAGCGAGCACGGGAACGGTGAATCGAGGATCGATTTTTGAACGACTCCGAGCTAATGGAGCGGAGATTTTTAGGGGCATATTTGGTGTAGCCCCGAATATGGCTGAATATTGATTAGAGGCCACGGAGAGAATAATGGATGACTTGGAATACTCAGTGGAGCAGAAGCTGAAAGAAGTAGTATGTTTGCTGCGTGACGAGGACGACCAGTGGTGGATCACTGTGAGGGATGGTACCCCAGCTGAGCGGGTGACTTGGGAGTTGTTTAAGATGGCCTTCAAAGGGAAGTACGTCGGGGCGAGCTATGTGGACACTCGAAGTAAGGAATTCCTGAATCTAACTCAAGGTAGTACGACTGTCACGGAATATGAAGCTGAATTCCTAAGGTTAAGCTGGTATGCTGGTGGTATAGTCGCTACGGAGTATGAACGTAGCGTGCAATTTGAGGATGGTCTCAGAGATGAGCTAAGTGTACTGATTGCTCCGCAGATGGAGCGTGATTTTCTTGCCCTGGTGGAAAAAGCTAAGATTGCTGAGAAGCGCACGGAGCGTTAAAACCGTGAAAAAGATCGAAATCGATTCAAGAGGGATTCAGGGCCGTCGGGTGCTGCGAGTAGGACTGTGAAAATGGCTAGAGTGGACAAGTCGATTCTAGCAGTTTTGATGAATGTGGTTAAACTGCAAGCTTGTGGGGATTGTGGAAAGGTACATCTGGGTGAATGTTTGAAGCGTACTGGAGCATGTTTTTAGTGTGGGTCCAAAGAGCTGAGAAACTGATTCACAAGGAATTTCAGGATGTTTTTCTGGATGAGCTCCCAGGGTTGCCTCCGAACGGTAAAGTTGAATTTGGAATCGACTTGTTGCCTGGAACGGCTCAAGTGTGCATCGCCCCTTATAGGATGGCACTAAAGGAGTTAGTAGAGTTGAAAGCGTAAATCCAAGAGCTTCTGGATCGAGGTTTCATTAGACCAAGTGTGTCTCCATGGGGAGTACCGATACTGTTCGTTAAAAAGGATGGGACGATGCTTGTGTGCATTGATTATCGTCACTTGAACAAACTAACTACTAAGAACAAGTACCCTTTGCCAAGGATCGATGACCTATTCAACTAACTAAGAGGAGCATCGGTATTTTCCAAGATCGATCTTCGATCTGGATATCATCAACTAAGGGTCAAAGAGGTGGATATTCATAAGATAGCATTCAGGACTCGATATGGTCATTACGAATTTCTGGTAATGCCGTTTGGATTGACGAATGCACCTGCGGCCTTCATGGATCTAATGAATCGGGTATTCCAACCCTACTTGGATCAATTTGTAGTCGTCTTTATAGACGATATTCTGGTGTACTTAAAAACTAAGGAGAAAAATGATGAGCATCTCTGAATTGTTCTATTAGTGTTGAGAGAGAAGCAACTGTATGCAAAATTCAGCAAGTGTGAATTTTGGTTACGAGAAGTGACATTCTTGGGTTATGTTGTTTCTGCCGAAGGGATTAGGGTGGATCCTCGAAAAATTGAGGCGGTTCTGGAATGGAAGCCATCGAGATCTGTGTCAAAAATTTAGAGTTTTTTGGGTTTGGCAGGGTACTACAGGAGATTTATGGAAAGATTTTCTTTGATTGCGGCACCGTTAATGAAGCTTTTGAGAAAAGGAGTATCATTTGTTTGGACTGAGAAACAACAAGAGGCTTTTAAGAAGTTGAAGAAAGTTTTGACTGAGGCGCCAGTTTTGGTTCAGCTGGAGTCTGGAAAGGATTTCACTATGTATAGCGATGCATCACATCTTGGTTTGGGCTGTGTGCTGATGTAAGAGGGTAAAGTGGTTGCTTATGCATTGCGATAGCTTAAGCCTCACAAAGCAAACTACCCTACGTATGATCTGGAATTGGCGGTAGTAATTTTTGTGTTAAAAATCAGGAGGCACTATTTGTATAGAGAAAGGTGTATTATATACACGGATCATAAGAGTCTCAAGTATCTGTTGACTCAGAAGGAGTTAAACCTTAGGCTACGAAGAAGGATAGAGTTTCTTAAGGATTACAACTGTTCTATTGAGTATCACCTAGGCAAAGCTAATGTTGTAGCTAATGCACTGAGTCGAATAGCTATAACTGAGCTGAGAGCGATGTTTTCTCGTGTTAGTTTGTATGATGATGGTAGCTTGTTAGTAGAATTGCAAGTAAAACTAACCTGGATAGAGCAGATTAAGGTGAAGCAAGTAAAGGATGAGTCCCTGGTTCCTCGATTTCAACAAGTTAAGAGTGACGAGACTTCTGATTTTGGATTGAATAGTGAAGGAGTTCTGTACTTTTGAGGAAGAGTTTATATTCCAAGGGACTTCGACTTGAGACAGTCAATTCTGAGAGAGGCTCATGGAGGTCTTTGTGGCATGCATCTTGGAGGGAATAAGTTGTATCGAGATTTACGGGAGTTGTATTAGTGGCTTAGACTTAAGCGGGAAGTAACGAAGTTTGTGGGTAAGTGTCTGACATGCCAGCAGGTGAAAGCTGAGCATCAACTGCCTTCTGGACTTTTGCAACCAGTGAAGATTCCACTTTGAAAGAGGGAAAGGGTAACGATGGGCTTTGTGAGTGGGCTACCCTTGACGCCTACGAATAAAGACTCGATTTGGGTGATTGTGGATAAGCTAACCAAATTTGCTCATTTTATACCCGTCCGAACCGACTACTCACTTCAAAAATTGGCCAAGTTGTATATGGCAGAGATAGTGCGACTTCATGAAGTGCCAGTTTCAATTATCTATGACCGGGACCCTAGGTTTACATCTCATTCTGGCAGAAGTTGCATGAGGCGTTGGGTACACGACTAGACTTTAGCACTACTTTTCACCCCAGATGGATGGACAGTCGGAAAGGGTGATTCAAGTTCCAGAAGACATGTTGAGAGGTTGTGTTATTGATTTTCGGGGTAGCTGGGAAGAGTACTTACCGATAGCGGAGTTTCCGTACAACAATAGTTGTTAGGCAAGTATTCGAATGGCACCATATGAGGCACTGTATGCTCGAAGGTGTCGTATGCCTACCTATTGGATGGAATTGGGAGAACGTCAGGTTCTTGGGCCAGAGTTAGTAACGGATACAGAAGATAAGGTCAAGCTGATTATGGATCGATTAAGAGAGGCATCTGATAGGTAGAAATCTTATGCCGACTTGAAGCGTAGGGAAATTGAATACTCTGTGGGAGATTTAGTTTTCTTGAAGGTTTTGCCTTAGAAGAAATTTTAAGGTTCGAAAAGAAGGGCAGGTTGAGTCACGGTTTATCGGGCCTTATTGAGTTCTTGAGCGGGTGGGTCCGGTAGCATATCAACTGGAATTACCTCCAGACTTGGACGCTCAAAGGAAGGAATTCCTGAATCTGACTCAGGGCGGTAAGACCGTCGCGGAATATGAAGCTAAATTCCTAAGGTTAGGCCGGTATGCTGGTGGTATAGTCGCTACGGAGTATGAACGTAGAGTGCAATTCGAGGATGGTCTCAAAGATGAGCTAGGAGTACTGATTGCTACGCGAGGGAGCGTGATTTTGCTGCCCTGGTGGAAAAAGCTAAGATTGCTAAGGAGGTGAAGCGCACGAAGAGTCAGAACTGTGAAAAAGACCGGAACCAATTCAGGAGGGATTTAGGGCCCTCGGGTGCTGCGAGTTGGACTATTAAAATGGCTAGAGTGGACAAGCTGATTTGAGTAATTCCGATGAACGTGGTTAGACCGCAAGCTTGTGGGAATTGTGGAAAGGTACATCTGGGTGAATGTTGGAAGCGTACTGGATCATGTTTTTAGTGTGGGTCCAAAGATCATCAGTTAAGGATTGTCCTCAGAGGCTAGCACAGACGCAAGCTACTAAACCAAGGGCTGCTCAGCTAGTGAGAGGTGGGCCACAACCTCCGAGAGGCTGTGGTCAAGCTAGGGGCGATAATGGAAATGGACGTGGACGTGGAACACCGGGCAAGGGTGCTGAAAATGCTGAGGCTTGTCAGCCGGTGTTGGTTTATTCTGCTTGTCACTGAGAGGAAGATGATGCACCTAACGTCATAACTAGTACGTTCTAATTTATAGCACGCCATAAATTGCCTTGATTGACATAGGATCTACCTATTTGTATATTGCTTGTGATGTGTCTGGGACGTTGGGTGTGCAATCTGAGAAAACTGTGAAGTGGGTTATCTGTGATAAGTCAACTGGGTCACTCGGTTAGGGTAGACAAACTCTTTAGAGACGTACCTTTAGAGACACATGGTAGGATTTTCTCTATGGACTTGATGGAGTTACCCTTTGGAGAGTTTGATCTCATATTGGGTATGGATTGGTTTGCTAAGCATCTGGCGACTTTGGATTGCGCTGCAAAGCGATGGTGTTAAAGACCACGGAGGATGAGGAGGTAATAGTTATAGGGGAGCGAAAAGATTACTTGTCCAATGTTATCTCAGCTTTAAGAGCTGAGAAACTGATTCGCAAGGAATTTTAGGATGTTTTTTCGGATGAGCTCCCAAGGTTGCCTTCAAACGGTGAAGTCAAATTTGGAATCGACTTGTTGCCTTGAACGGCTCCAATGTCTATCGCTCCTTATAGGATGGCACCGAAGAAGTTAGTAGAGTTGAAAGCGCAAATCCAAGAGCTTCTGGATCAAGGTTTCATTAGACCAAGTGTGTCTCCATAGGGAGCACCGATACTGTTCGTTAAAAAGAAGGATGGGATGATTTGTATGTGCATTGATTATCGTCACTTGAAGAAACTGACTATTAAGAACAAGTACCCTTTGCTAAGGATCAACGACCTATTTAACCAACCAAGAGGAGCATCGATATTTTCCAAGATCGATCTTCGATTTGGATATCATCAACTAAGGGTCAAAGAGGTGGATACTCATAAGACAACATTTAGGACTCGGTATGGTCATTACGAATTTCTGGTAATGTTGTATGGATTGACGAATGCACCAGCGGCCTTCATGGATCTGATGAATCGGGTATTCCCACCCTACTTGGATCAATTTTGTAGTCGTCTTTATAGACGATATTCTGGTGTATTCGAAAACTGAGGAGAAAAATGATGAGCATCTCTGAATTGTTCTGCAAGTGTTGAGAGAGAAGCAACTATATGCAAAATTCAGCAAGTGTGAATTTTGGCTGCGAGAAGTTACATTCTTGGGTCATGTTGTTTCTGCTGAGGGGATTAGGGTGGATCCTCGAAAAATCGAGGCGGTTCTAGAATGGAAGCCATTGAGATCTGTGTCAGAAATTCGAAGTTTTCTGGGTTTGGCAGGGTACTACAGGATATTTATGGAAAGATTTTCTTTGATTGCGGCACTGTTAACGAACCTTTTGAGAAAAGGAGTACTGTTTGTCTGGACTAAGAAACAACAAGAGGCTTTCAAGAAGTTGAAGAAAGTTTTGACTGAGGCGCCAGTATTGATTCAGCCGGAGTCTGGAAAGGATTTCATTATGTATAGCGATGCATCGCATGTTGGTTTAGGCTGTGTGCTGATGCAAGAGGGTAAAGTGGTTGCTTATGCATTGTGACAACTTAAGCCTCACGAAGCAAACTACCCTACGTATGATCTGAAATTGGCGGCAGTAATTTTTGCGTTAAAAATTAGGAGGCACTATTTGTATAGAGAAAAGTGTATTATATACACGGATCATAAGAGTCTCAAGTATCTATTGACTCAGAAGGAGTTGAACCTTAGGCTACATAGATGGATAGAGTTGCTTAAGGATTACGACTGTTCTATTGAGTATCACCCAGGCAAAGCTAATGTTGTAACTAATGCACTGAGTCAAAGAGCTGCAACTAAGCTGAGAGCGATGTTTGCTCGTCTTAGTCTGTATGATGATGGTAGCTTGTTAGCGGAATTGTAAGTAAGACCAACCTAGACAGAGCAGATTAAGGAGAAGCAAGTAGAGGATGAGTCACTATTTCCTCGATTTCAACAAGTTAAGAGTGACAAGACTTCGAATTTTGGATTGAATAGTGAAGGAGTTCTGTACTTCCGCGGAAGAGTCTGTATTCCGAGGGACTCCGACTTGAGACAGTCAATTTTGAGAGAGGCTCATGGCGGTCTTTGTGCCATGTATCCTAGAGAGAATAAGTTGTATCGAGATTTACGGGAGTTGTATTGGTGGCCTGGACTTAAGCGGGAAGTAACGGAGTTTGTGGGTAAGTGTCTGAAATGCCAATAGGTGAAAGTTAAGCATCAACTACCTTCTGGACTTCTGCAACCAGTAAAGATTCCACTTTGGAAGTGGGAAAGCATAACGATGGACTTTGTGAGTGGGCTACCCTTGATGCCTACAAAGAAATACTCGGTTTGGGTGATTGTGGATAGGCTAACCAAATATGCTCATTTTATACCCATCCGAACAGGCTACTCACTTTAAAAATTGGCCAAGTTGTACGTGGCGAAGATAGGGCGACTTCATGGAGTGCCAGTTTTGATTATTTCTGATCGAGACCCTAGGTTTACATCTCGATTCTGGCAGAAGTTGCACGACTAGACTTCAGCACTGCTTTTCACCCCCAGACGGATGGACAGTTGGAAAGGGTGATTCAAGTTCTGGAAGACATGTTAAGAGGATGTGTTATTGATTTCTGGGGTAGCTAGGAAGATTACTCGCCGTTAGCGGAGTTTACATACAACAGGTGAGTATTGAATGGCACCATATGAGGTACTGTATGGTCGAAGGTGTCGTACGCCTACTTGTTGGACGGAATTAGGAGAACGTCAGGTTCTTGGGCTAGAGTTAGTAGCGCATACAAAAGATAAGGTCAAGCTGATGAGGGATCGGTTAAAAGAGGCATCTAATAGGTAGAAATCTTATGCCAACTTAAAGTGTAGGGAAATTGAATACTCTGTGGGAGATTTAGTTTTCTTGAAGGTTTTGCCTTGGAAGAAATTTTAAGGTTCGGAAAGAAGGGCAAGTTGAGTCCGCGGTTTATTGGGCCTTATCGAGTTCTTAAGTGGGTGGGTCCGATAGCATAATAGCTGGAATTACCTTCGGAGTTAGACCGGATTCATGATGTCTTTCATGTCTCCATGTTAAGACGATATCGGTCTGATCCTTCCCACATTATACCTGTTGAGGAAATTGAAGTTAAATCCGATCTGACATTCGAGGAAGAGCTTGTGTAAATTCTGGACCGTGATGTGAAGATGTTAAGAAAGAAATTAGTTCCTTTGGTGAAAGTGCTATGGCGTAATAACGGCAGAAAAGAAGCAACGTAGGGGCCAGAGGAGGCGATACGTCAATAATACCCTCACCTGTTTGGACCAAGTAAATTTCGAGGCCGAAATTTCTTTAAGGGGGTTGAGTTGTAATGCCTCAATTTTAGGGTTTTTGAATTTTTGCATGAATTTACTTTTGCATGGCTGGATGTGCTATATTGATGTGTTGGGTGTATTCAGTGGACCTTTGGAAAGCCTAGGGTTAAGTTTAAAGCCTGGCAGAATTTTAAATTTTAGGCTTAAAGGAGTAGGGGCTCTGGCTAAGTGGGCTTTTAATTAAATGTTGGGGTTTTTAAGCACAAGAAAGCCTGTGTTAAAGTGGCAAGTTGGCGTCACTTAAAGCACAGGGGGTGGCGTGACATGGCTTGTGACGGAGCTAAGGTTCGAATCCAATTGTGAGCAAGATGCTTATTTTATTTTATTGCATGTGCATGGTAAGAGGTGGACTCCAAGTTAAATTCTGAGGGGAGGAGTTTGAAGTGTTCATGGGATTGGATTAAGGAGTGGTAAGGGGAGAAAGTTTAGGGATTGAGTATGAAGGGAGAGTTGGCTGAATGAGGGACTATTTGATGTGCAATTTTGGCTAGGGTCTGTTGGTGCTTGCATTTTCGGCAACAAAGATTAAGGGGGTGTGCCGAATTCTTTTGGCTCTTTTCGGGATTTTGTTGTGTTGTTTTCTCTCTAGGCATCCTTCGGGATTTGTTTTGGTCATTCTTTAGTGCCAAATAGGTAATGTAAAAGTGTGCATTCAATTGTTTTTCTTTCTTTTCTTTTCTTCTCCTCCTCTATTATGTCTTCAAAAGCCGAAAGTTTCTAAACCCAAAGCTTCTTTTGGCCGACTACACTAGGGCCGAACCTACCTCCTCCTCTTGGCTGATTGCCTCAAAAAGTCGAAACCTGAACCACTTGATTTTCTTCTAGCCAAATTCTTCTTTGACCAAACCCTTTCTCATCTTTACTCTGAAACAAGCCGAAATCTCTTCACAACCTTTTCTCTTCTTCTTTCATCTTCTTTTCTTCCAAAAACTGAAACTTTAACTCTCTCTAGTGATCTCTTCTCAAAACCGAAACCTTCTCCTTTCTCTGTGGTTCGTTCAAACCCTTTGATCTATTTCCTTGTGATTCGATTAAATCAAGTGTAGATTTGGGCTTAGAGTGGTGGAAATAACTTCTAGCGATAGCAAAATCAATCTAGCAAATCCCTGTGGTATGTACTCGAATCTCTTCTTTCATATTCTTGTGATTTAAAAAAAGCCGAAAACCCCTGTCTTCCCATGGTTGCTATCGGTTTTGACCCCTTTTAGTTAAACATACATTTTAGCCTCTTTTCTTTTGGTTCTTATGTGTATTAGTGTGGTAAAAGGGCGATCTAGTGAGGAGCAATTGGAGGCTAGGGGCGTTGAAGCAATTTAGATCTAGATCTAGTTGTAGATTTTGGCAAAGGTAAATGAATAATGATTTTGGGTAATGATGGTTGAATGTGATGGTATTAAAGTGATGTCAATTTCGTTTGATTTCGTTTGGATTATAACTTAATGATGTAGTGGGTTTGTTATAGGTTAATCGTGTATGGAATCTCGACGCAGTACGGAAACATGTGTGTAATCGACACCCTCTAGTAGAGTAGATCGGCAAAAGCCGAAAAGCTGAAATGCCGGCATTTCGAGGGCCTACGAGCTTGCGAGCGCTCATGGGTCGGTACGAAATCGTGAAAATTGGAATTAATGGACGGTAAGGCTGCTGTGCGCGTATTCGTGCACTTAGGTGGTTTTGGGCCTGATGGGCCAAAATTGGGCCCATTAGGCTTACGGGCCCATATGGGTAAAAGTATGCGGTAAGTATTTTCTGGTAAACTTGGTATTAATTCGATAAAAGTATGTGTAAAATTTTGACTTAGCGAGCCACAGTAGCTTGTGGGCTTCCTCGGGCCAATTAGGGGTTTTCGGGCTCGATGGCATTGTATAAATGAAATGGGCTACTTGAGTCGCTCGAGGCGACGTTAGATCTATTAGAAGATCATATTAAGCATGATACTTAGAGATATGGCAAAATTACTAAAATACCCTTGAAGGGTGAAATTTACTGTTTTACCCCTAGATGTTAAATGACTATTTTACCCCTATAAATAGTTGACTGAATTGCACGCTACTATATCTGATATTATGTATGCCATGACATATTATATTTTGATTTGCATGGGGTTGAGTTATTGATTCGGATGAAGTGCTAAAAGTGGCAATGCCACATAATCTGCTTAGAGGCTTTGCCTCGTATTTCTATTCTGGTGGCTCTGCCACGATATCTGTATTAGCAGCTCTGCTGCGACTGTGGTGTGTAGGGCTGGATGGGTTGAGTTATTCCCCACCTGGTGTGTAGGGCTAGTACGAGTGGTGTGTAGGGCTGGATTGGGCTTGGGCTTTGCATACATGCATATATATACACTGATCTATTTTTGTAATGGGCCCAAAGCCCACTCTGTATCTGAAAAGGGCCAAGGCCCAGTTTAATCTGTATCTGAATAGGGCTTTGGCCCAGACTGAGCTTGGACTGGTCTATGTCATTGGTTGAGTTTATTTACACACTGAGTTTTCACAAACTCACCCCCTCTTTTCCATCCATCCAGGTAACCCCCAACCATAAAGGACTTGGAGCTATGAGGGATTCGGAGTGGCCACGTGAATTACTTTCTAGTTTATAGCTTTCTAAATTTACCTTATTAATGCTTTATTTTAATTTCGATTTTAAGTTGTAATAAGGCCACTCGGGTATTTTGTCTGGGTTTTTTATTTATTATTTGTTTTCTTTACGGTAGACTAGCTCGCGCGGGCTTTTCAAATCTAATCTAACGTTTTTTATTAAAAAACTTGCCATATGTATCGATTGAATAACTTAACAACTATAACACCATAACGAGATCCACTGATAAAAATGGATTTACTCGGTAATAACTACGGTTTTATTATCTGAAATTGATTCTGATTTACAAACGTATGAACATGGTTTAATTACAAACAACATTACATTTTTAAAAAAGAAGATCAAAGCTTAGTCAATTGTCCATGTGACACACCAGATCTAGCCATAAAACCTTTGCCGGGTTTGGGGTGTTACAGTGATCCCTGTTTTCACTTTTTTTGCTTAAAATTTCATAAAAGTTTTAATTTAATGCAGACTTGATCTCGGTTGTTTCAAAATTTTCAGCAAACTCAATGTATGTCTCAAATTGTTTGAAAAGCATGAAAATGATTATTGATGAATTTATTTTGATTATGTTTGATTTGAAATATAAATTATGTTAAAGTTTTAATTATTGTAAAACCTTATAGCTCGGGAAGGTGATTGGATTGGGTATGGGTTTTTACAGATATATTGGGGTTTCAAGCAATAAATGAAATTAAACATTATTTAAATAGATACTTATATTTTTATTATTAAAATATTATAATTTTATACTTTAAACTTGTAATATATATTTTTTATTAATATATTAATATAAAAATTTTCCAATAAAAATTGAAATAAATTTATACTATTAAATAATTTTATTAAATTATAAATTATATTAATAAATTATTATATTATTAAATATAAGTATGTATGTTATTAATATTGAAAGTTATAATATTTGAGATTAATATTTTAATATTTTTAAATTAAAATTAAAATATTATTAAAATTATAATATTTGGTTTTATTCATATTAATTTTTATATAAAAATCAAGTTACCCATGCCAAGCTATTTTTTCAAAAATGACTTATGCTTTTAAAAATTGTAGGTTTTTTGTTTTTGACCTTTTTTGTTTTTTTTCAAGGGTATTTCATTTTTAGAAAAGAAAACTAGATTTTTTTTACTATTTGAGTTTTGAAAAATAATTTAAAATGAATCAAGATTTTGAAAAGAAAATTTTGTGGCATATTTTGTATTTTTTGCTAAAAAAATGGCATCAGAGTCAGTCTCACATATCGCTGTAATATTGATTATGGAAGAAGTTCTTCAACAACATGGAGCTCAACTTGAACATATTACTAATTTAGTTTTAAGAAACACTGAAGAAGCTTGTAATGAACATATTACTAATTTGGGTTTTTTGTTATGTGTCAATATTGAACAATCTTGAGCTTTACTGTAATAAAATCTTGACTTTTCTTACATGAGCATTAGTTTTTAAATATATTTAAGCTTTATACTATATGTATATTATGTTAAGAGATTGGAATTGATCTATATTTTTATTAACTTTCATGAGTTTATGGTAAAGATTTGTTGTTGCAATGACATGGCTTAGCCGTCTCTTTTTCTAGCTTCTCCACTGCCTCTAGTGCATCTTAATCTTCCCTTGGAGTTTAATGCTTATTCTTCATAAATCAATTAATCATTTTCTTTATTTCCCATACATATTAATTCTTTACAACAACACTTTCAGGATTTCAATTTTTTTATAGATTTTATCTTGAATTTTCTAATTTTTTAATAACTTGATAAAGTTGTGTCCTTTTAATATTTCCCTACTTTTTTTTCTCAAAAATTATACTTAACAAAAAAATTCAATTCTTTTATTCTTTAAACAAATAAAGCACAATTGTCCTCTCCAAAAATTTATTACTTAATTTATAATTAAGCTTTTAAGCATCCTTTTTAGGTTTTATGGCCTTCTAAGACTAAGCTTTTTTCCTTCCTACAAGCAAAATTTCACCAACCTTCCTTCAAGCCGTAGTTGTTTATGAGACTAAAGTCATTGTTGTTTACCCGTATTGTAGGCTATTTCTGATAAACAACAGACCCAATCATCTTTCTTCTTTTGTTCTCTAAATAAAATCACAATGCAAATCGAGCCAAGACTTTTTCAAATCAAACTTGTGACTTGTCTTCCTATTTTCTTGGATTAATAACTCGGTATTGGCTTTATGTAAGTTCCTTAATAATTTTTCTAGGTTCGCTAATTTCTTATTTCTCGATTTTAGGTTATTGGCGGTGATTACTTTTATTGTAGGTACAATATTTTTGTCTGGTAATGGGTTTGATTCGAGTTTTAGACAAGCATTTGAGTGAAGATAGAGGTTATCAGTTGATTTTGGGTTGGAATGATGTGATTTGAGGGCTTTTAATTTGGGTCTTAGGAAAGAGTTTAATATGGTTTAAAGATCAAGGGGTGAGCTATTGTAGTGATGGTAGGACTATAGGTTTTTGGCTAAGTAAGGCTTGTATTACTGTGGATATGGGTGTATTTCAAGATGAAGTTGTAATTTGAGCCGAAAAAAGAAAAAGAAAATAGACAAAGCAATAAAAGAGAAAAGAATTGAGACGGAAGTATTGAATAACAAAATTAAGGCATTATGTTAAAACCACACTAATATATAGACTCAAATCAACAGATTGGAAGCACGTGTAAAATTTAAGCTCTTTTGGCTCTTTCCTTTCCTAATACCCTTTCTATGCTAAGCTAGCATCTTTGTAACAACTCGTTTTCAGTAAAGTTGGAAGAGTGGATTCGGGACCACAAATTCAATGTCAGAAAATTTATTTTAACATTATTTTGAGGTCTACAGTATGATAGTTGTAATGGGCCAAATTTACCCGGCCCATCAGAAACCAAACCAAAAATGAATAAATAAGGTCCAATATTTTTTACAAGTAATAGGCCCAAAGACAAAATTAACCTAAGCCCAATTCCAAGCCCAAAACACTAACAAAAATTCAGCAAAACCCTAGCCCTAATTTCCTTGCGCCGCTGCTGTTGCTTCGGGTCTTCAAGCCACAGTCGAACACACGCCTAATATATCTGCGAAAAAATGCAATTAGCAGTATTATGGCAAGAATCATGATTGGAATCTTGTATTTATTTATTTTTTTATTTATTCTAGCTATAAAAAGCTGAATATAATCAATGTAAAAAAAACACAAAATACAAAAAAAAAAAAAAAGAATACAAAGAAATCAAAATCTAGAGAAAAGGTTGCATTTTTACCTCCTATTGCTTTCATTTATTTTCATTTTTGCTCTTGGTTTTCAAAAACAGAAAATAAAAAGGAATTTAAGTTTTAGATTTTACCTAGCTTCGCCACCGTTTGCTGGTGGCCTCCTTCAGCCTTGAAAAGGCCAACGTATCCCTTGGGATTCGTCGAAGGCTTCGTCGAAATGGGAGAAGCCGAGGGATTTCTCGCTCATTTTGTTGGGTTTGATTAATTTTTTGGGGGATTTTATCTCGTATCCGAGATCTACGTGTGGGGGGCTTTAAAATAGGAGGCTTTGGGGAACTCCAGCCACCGAAGGTGGCGGTCTCTGTCGCCGAGGACCAGTGGCAACGATGGAGACCCGCTGTCCTATGTCCGATCGGAAAAGGGGTTGAGAGAGGCTAAGGTTTTTTTTTGTGTTTTTTGAGAAGAACACGAAAATAAAGAAAAAAATTGAAAATTTTGGTTTATATAGCATTTAAGAAACGACACCGTTTCATGCTTTGACTCAGGGCACCAAAATGACTCCGTATGGGGCCATCCAACTCGTGACCCGTTTCATGCTTTGACTCAAATTTAATTTACTTATTTTTTATTCATTACTTCTTGTCATATTTAAATTTGTTATTCATGTTTGATTTATCAATTTATCGTTCTTTTACTTTAAAGTATTTAACTTTAATATTATCATCTTATCTATTTGTTCATTATTTTTGTTTTTTTTATATTTAATTTTAATATTATATATATATATATATATATCTCTATTTATCTCCAAATATTTTTGTATTATTTCCAAATGATTTATTTATTTATTTGTGTAATTTCGATCTTTAAATATTTTTTATTAATGATTCATTTTTTTATTTATTTACTTACATTCTCCTTAGTTCTTTTATTATTGTTTCCTAGTATTTCAAATTGGCACATCTTTGGTGTATTCATATATCTTCATATACATATTTTATTATTCCATTTTATTTATTATTTATTCATTTGCTTGCTTATTATTACATATGTATTCTTTTAAAATGTAATTGTTTATAATCTTTTATTTACGCAAAATTTTACTATTATCATCATTATATTATTTCAATTCTTTTTGCTACTTATTTATTCACTTTTTGATGCTTTCATGCATCTTCCATTATTATTATTATTATTATTATTATTATATATTATTGTTTAATTCATATTAGATTTGATTGATTATTGCCATCTTTTATTTGTTGTCTCGTTATTATAGCCATATCGTCATTTCGCTCATTCGCGTTATCATTCTATTATTGTTCCAATCATGTCACGAGCTGTGTTTAAACATTAATTCTTTACAGGAGAATATAAGTATAAATAGGCATACATTACACTTGTATTTATTAAAAAGGAAAGTTTTGAAAATGAATGCATATCATGTCGGTTTTATAATCGCTCTTATTCGAAATTTTCTCAAAATGAGGCAATAATTTGCGTTTTGGGAATTTGAGAGATCGTACTCTAACTCACGGGTTTCGATTTTCTCGTTAAACCTAAAATAGCCAAAGAGCCTTTCAAAAAATTTTTAAAACACATGAATTTTAAACAAAAGAGGTAATATTCAATATTTAGAAACTCGAGAAAGTCATGCCCTAACTTACGGGGTTTCAGTTTTCTTATTAGACCTAAATAGTCAAATATCCTTTCAAATTTCAAAATACATAAACTTTTAAAAAATAAGGCAATGTTCCATGTTTGGAAATTCGAGAGATCCTGCCCTAACGTACTGGGTTTTGATTCTTCTCTTTTAACCCAAAAAATCAAATATCCTTTTAAAATTTAAATGCATGAGTTTTGGAAATCAAAAGAAAAGCTTAGTTTCAAGGGTTTAAAATGTCAGATCCTAACTTATTGGATGTGACGTTTTATTACTTCGAGACAAGAAAGTCTTAACATCCATTTCGATTTATTCAAGCATTTTTTAAATAAAAAGGATCGTATCTTAAAATCTTTTCAAATTTTCGACATTAAGACGGTAATTAATCAATTAGGTACCAATTTTGGGCGTTACAAGGGTGCTAATCCTTCCTAGTGCATAACCGATGCCCGAACCCATTTTCTCAAATTTTGTAGACCAACATCATTGTTTTAATAAATCAAAATGTTTTATTATAACCCGATCACACCTCAAAAAAAGATTGGTGGTGACTCTATTTTTCATTTTTCAAAGTCGACTCCCTTTTTTTTAAAGATAAAAAAAATGGTTTCGACAATAGTATGATTGTGAGAAAATTTTGTCAAGAAATTTTAACATTTGAGTGCTTAATTTGTGAAAAAGGACTAAATTGTGTAAAAGGTAAAAGCTACGTTACATAAGCTGAAGGTGTCTAATAGTTATGGAAACTTAAATTGGAGGTCCTTATGTGGAAAATAGCCCATTTATATGTTAGTGGATGATAATGGCTTGGTAATTATGTAATTTGAATTAATTATAAAGGTTAAATTAGTAAATAAGTAATAAAAGGTTAATTAAAATAAAACTAAAAGTATCATCATCTTCCATTACCTATTTTCAACCAAAAATTCAAGAGCGAAAACCATTGTCGGAGACCTAGGTTTGGCAAGCTTCTCTAGCTCGATTAGTTTAAGTTCTGTTTTTAATTATTTTTATGTTTGTGGAGTATGTAACATCCTGATTTTGGACCTAGTCGAAATAGTGGTTTTGAGACCACAAATTTGAAGTAAAAATATTTATTTTATGATTGTTTTAAGGCCTATGACATGCTTGAATGATTGTGCAAGAGTTTCATGAAGCAATTTTGTGAATAAGTGTCCAATTTGACTTTTAGGACTAAATTGCAAAAGTTATAAAATATGAAATTCTAGAAGCTTTAAATATGAAATTGAATTGGAATCTTAATTAGAGGTCCTTAAATAGAAATTTTCCCAATTTCTATATTTTTGGACAAAAATGGGTAGGCATGGATAAAATTTGAAAGTTTAGTAAAAAGGGCATTTTGGTCATTTGGTTAATAAAAGATTTAAAAAGGGAAAATCAAGCAAAATTTTCTCATCTTTCTCATGTGGGTGTCAAAAATTCTAAGGAATCCATAGCTAGGGTTTCTTCACTTTCCAAGCTTAATAGTAAGTGCATCCTAGCCCCGTTTTTAATGCTCTTTACATTTTTGAAGTCCTCGTAACCCGATTTACCTATTTCTACCATTTATTTGAGCTAAGGTTCATGTTAAAAGATTTACCCATGTGTGACATGCATGTGTTTTGATGTTTTATGATAGATTTTGAAAGTTTGATGTGTAATAAACATCTTTTATTAAGTGATTTTTGATGAAAACACCTAAAAAGGACCTTTTTGTAAAAGTTGTAAAATAGGTGGTAAAAATTTAGTTTAAAAGAAATGTGGGCTGTTATAGGCATGATATAGGTTCGGCTAGGCTTGGCTAGCAAAGAAAATGAGTACGTTTCATTCTAGTAGCCTAGGAACTAATTGGTAAATATGTGAATGTTTAGTGGTAAAACTATAATTTTGCCAATGTATGATTTTTTTACTGGTTTGAACAATGTGGTAATTAAGTGAGTGAAATTTGCTATTATAGATCAAGAAAAATGGAGTCTGCAAGGTTTTGCGCTAAATCTAATAGTTAGCCATATTTTGGTACTGAGGTAAGTTCATGTGTAAATAATGCAATATTACATTATTACATATTTAATGTTTTAATATTGCATGAATTGTATAATTGTCTTTGTGGATTTGATTCATGATGACTCAATGATGATTCGATGAAGATTTGATACTCGAAAATCTTGGTTGAACCTTAGGAATATATAGGATACAAATGCCATGATATTAGGGTTATTGAGATACTCTATAAGACCATATCTGGGATATGGCATCGGCATGTGATTTCGTGTAAGACCACGTCTGGGACATGGCTTCAAAATGAGACTTCGTATAAGACAAAATCTTTGATATGGCATCAATGTGAGACTTCGTATAAGACCATATCTGGGATATGGCATCGATGTGAGACTTCGTATAAGACCATATCTAGGATATGGCATCGATGTGAGACTTTGTGTAAGACCATAACTGGGCTATTGGCATCGATGTGAGATTCTATGTAAGACCATGTTTGGGATATGGCTTTGGTAAGGTACTATGTGTACGAGATTCCCGAGTATCGTTTCCAAAGATAATGTCAAAGAAATGACAAGGTATGATCATGTTGAAAGGGTACAGGTATGTACACAATGCTCATAAGTATTGAGATTATGAATCGATGAGACCTCGGTAAGAAGTGAATGAACGAATGAATTATGATTATGAGTTTTATCAAATATTATATAAATGGCATGATTTTAAATGTATCTATGATACTTGATGACATTGCGATAAATTATATTATGTTATAGGTATGATAATGCATGATTAATGTTGTTAATTATTTACATGCAAACTTACTAAGCATTATGCTTACTCCCCTTTCTTTTCCATTTTCTTATAGTATCGCCAAGCTAGCTCGGGGATTGAAGAACATCAGAGACTTGATCACACTATCAATTGGAACATTTGGGTATAGTTAGTCTCAACATTTTGAGTGTGGCATGTATAGGGACTTGGTCATTCTGTTATGTGTCATATTTGATTTGGCCAAACATGTTGGCTTATTTTGATAAATGATTCATTTTGTATAAGGCCATTAAAAGTTGGCTAATATGGGTCTCATTTATGATAAAATGATGCTGTCTTTCATGAATATGGATGTTGCATGTTTGGATAGATGAGTATGTGATGTGTTACTTGATGGTTGTAACACGTAAATGTTAACTTTATATCTTAGCTGAGGATGTTAGATTGCTAAATAATGTTATGCTATATGTGGTTGAAATTGGTATAAGTGTGATTAAGTTTCAGGATGGCAAATGACTTGGTAAATAGCCTTATTTTTGTCCACACGGATAGACACATGCGCGTGTGTCTAGGTCGTGTGTGACAAACGATCAGCCCCATGGGCGTGTAGTCCTGCCGTATGTCCTCTACATCTAGCATTTTAGCTTCGAATTGGCCACACGAGTAGATATACGGCCGTGTGTCTCAACCTGTGAAGGACATGGCTTAGGGACATGGGTGTGTGCCCAGGGCGTCTGAAGTCTACACCGTAAATGTGAAAATTAAATTCACCACATGGCCTAGCACACGGGCGTGTGACTTGGCCGTGTGACCTTATTTTGCTGATGATGTCACAAGCAATGAGTTACATGGGTTGAGGACACGAGTGTGTCCCGAGCCATATGGGCGTATGTGATCGCACGACTTACTCACACAGGAGTGTAACTCTCTAAAACATGAAAAAACTTTCTAAGTGTTCCAAGGTTTTTGGTTTAGTCCCGAACCACCCCCGATGTATGTTTTAGGTCTCGTAGGCCCGTATAAGGGACGATATGTATGTGTATGAATGGTTTTGAATTGAATGAAATTTTATGGCCCAGTTTTGTACGATTGGTTATGTTTCAATCTGGTAATGCCTCGTACCCTGTCTCGGCTTTGGACTCGGGTAAGGGGTGTTACAGAGTCATATCTTAATCTAGCTAGCCTAATGACTAATTTGAAAAAATATTAAAGTATTTTAGTTTTCCCTTTGATGAATATGTATTGGCTTTGTAGTTTCATGATAGATTATGAATGTTTGATGAAAGTTAAATAAGTTTTGTAAAGTGATTTTGGATGAAATTGTCAATTAAGGATTAAATTGAGAAAACTAAAAATTATGTGATAAATGTGTGAATAAATGAAAAATATGGGCTGTAATAAGCATAGAAGAAATTCGGCTAGCATGGGTTAAGGTGGAATTGCATGAATTTACATTTTTCTGAGATAAGGACTAAATTGTAAAGAATTCAAAATTTAAGGGGAAAAAGTGTAAATTTATCATAATATGTATTATGGGCTAAATTAAATAGAATGATAATTGAATAAGTCAAATTTGATTATATATGGATTAAGAAAAGCAAAGATCGGAATTAGATAAAGGGAAAAATAAAGTAGTGGATTGAACGATCATTTACATTAGTATAAATACGAGTTAAGTTCGTATGTTTAATAAGCTTTATGTTATAAGTGTTTAAATGTTTAAATTGTATAATTGTGATAATATGACATTACCGAAGTTATCGACAAGGCATTGACCGAGAATAGTTCCCATTTGAACCTTAGGAATAGATAGAATACAAAATGACATGTCATTAGGGTTTACTGTGATTATGTGATTTGGGTGTTGGTCCTATAAGTCCTACTAGTGGCTGAGTTTTTTGGCATGTGTTGCAGATACTCGACAGCTTGTATGAGCAGTAACGTGTAGCCACGTCTTGACCAACAGCTTGTGTGAGCAGACCTAGTGATAGCTTGAGAGTGAACATGTATATGAGATGTGATAAAGGTGGTTTAACCACATATATGGCACTTAGTGTATGATACTAGAGTATCCGATATTATTTCGAATGGTTCAATGGGCAAAGATGATAGTACGAGGATATAAGGGAAGATATGAATTAGTTAAGGTACTCTGATAAGTTTGACAAGTAAGTGATAGTTGATGAATTCATATGATGAGTAAGTGATAAATGATGAATTCAAATATGTTTCATACGGTTATGACAATGTGCTAATTGTTAGATTGAATGGAGTTTATTTACATTTACTTATACTTCTTTAAATTGCAAATAAACTGATATATTGAACTTATTAGCCATACGAGCTCACTAAGCATCATAGCTTACTTTGTTTGCTTTTCCATGTTTTATAGTGATTTGGAAGCTCGCTCGGAGTGGAAGTCGTCGGATATCTCATCACACTATCCAGATATTGTTGTGGTACTTTTGAACTTGGTGTATTTAGGTTATATGGCATGTATAGGTATCATGGTTTATATGGTCTATATGTTGTAATGTATATAGTCAATTGTTTTAGCTTATAATTGTTGGATGTTTTGGTAATATGGCTAGCCATGAGATTTGGCTCATTTTGATAAGTTTGATTGTATAAATATGTGCAAATGGTCTTTGATCTTTGGTCTATAATTGTTATGTGAATGCCTTGATTTGAATCAGTGATTTGAGTTCCAAATGGTTAAGACTTAGAATTGGCATATAGGTTATGTGATAGGCATAAAAGTGACCATATGCATATGACCATTTAGGTAGCTTGTGAAGTTGATAATAGCATGTTTATAATGGTAAATTTTCCTGCTTGATAGCAATAGGTTTAATGGTAATGAAATTGTAAGTTTTAGGCTTGAATTGGTTGATTTGAATGCCTATTTTGTTGTGGATATATGTAGGAACGCTGGTGCCTCTAAGGCGCAGCGGAAAATTGGAATAATAAAATTTTTCCGGCAATCCATACCATGGATCCATGTGTAAGGAACGAATCGGGGTGATAAAGGTTTCGAAATTACCGAAACTTCAATCTGAGTAGACAACGACGCCAAGGCAACGAGAATCCTGAAGCACTATCGAACCAAGCCGCAACCTTTACCGATGTCGGCCTCTACGTAGTCCACCCAATTGACAATGAACGGTAATATCCCAGAAAACTATTTTCAGAGATTATATTGTTTTGACGGCTGCTAGACCCTTTAACATTGTTTCGGGATTGCCTATATATTAGCACTTTAGGGTTTTTTTACCCTTGCTATATATAACTCTATATTAATTGGTATACATTCATAACGAATATTTATTGCCATATATAATCCGAATCATAATAGTCATCATTAAAATAAATATAATAACATTTAACCGAAAATTATAATTACGTTAATTATAATAAAGATTTCGGTAAACTATATTTATTTAAATTTATATATATATGAACCAAATTCATATATTAGAAAAATTATGTTCTGATTATGTGTACAACATCCTTGTACATATAGTATGTTCAATAGTTTGATTGCCCAATTAAATTAATTCTATAATTAATTTAATTCATGTGACAACCAGACATAATACCAACTATGTTTTACTCCGTTCATTTCAATCGTAGGGTGTGACCCTATAGGTTCTTGTAACGTTAGTAGTAATATTAGAACTATTCTAATGTTACAAACAATGAGTGGCATCTAGCAATGCATCATTACTACCTAAGTTACAAGAAGTCATGATTCGACATAACTTTTGTGATTAACTTTTCATGCATTAATCCTAAAGTCCTATATCTTTGGAATGGACACAAGTCATGGAATAGTCACACTTGCATAGTCCATCCCATGTTTCTTGATACCTTGAGTAGACTATGATATACAAATAAGTATGACATCTCATATCAACTTATTTGAGCATGGCCATGCATTTCTAGTCTCACTCAATCAAGTGGCCTGAGATATTACTCCTATTATGTAGGAGGAACTTATCCTATATTGATCAACCATATCCCTCTACATAGATTGTGGTATATCCAACATTAGTCTTAATAGAACAACCAATTACGGTGTTCGTTTGACTATATCAAAATATACAACTCACGATGTTGGAATGATGATGATCTCAAGTATGAGGATCACATACATATTAATCATTATGAGTAATATTGTGACAATTACATAATAATCCAAGAAACATACTCATAGCGGGTCAATCCAATATGTTGTTCTCTAACACACATATTCATGCATTGATTCTAATACTCCATATCAATGACAACTCTTTATTATCAATCAACTACATGTTAGTCTTAATGCATTATTATTGTCCTAGCCAACAATAATACTTGACTAAGGATCTTTTAAGAATAATCATATTATTCTTAGGACATTATTATAAAACAGTTTATTTATGCACACAGAAATGAAACTGAAATAATAATGGCAAAGCCTTATATTAATAAACATGATAAATCAAGTATGTTATCACAACTATCTCGTGATTGATCTTTGGGCATACTCTTACAATATATGCTTTTGAAGTGTATAGGTTGGCACCAAAAATTGGGTGAGAAATGTGGCTTGTAACCCAGCCTATTTTCGTCCACACAGGCAAAGACACGGGCGTGTGTCTCAGCCGTGTGTAACACATGGTCAGATGACATGACTGTATGTCCCCTATAGTTTTTAATGAAAGCAAGTTAGGGAGTTACACGTGCTAGTCACACGGGTGTGTGGTTGACCGTGTGATGCAAGTCAGAGAGTTACACAGGGTAGGACACAGTCTGAGACACGGCCATGTCACCCCATTTCTAATGCCCACACGACCATGACACAGGCGTGCCTTATGGCTGTGTGAGACACACGGCCTGGCCACACGAGCGTGTGTCCCTGTACTTAGAATTTTTCAAAGTTTTCTTAGAATTTTCATAAGTTTACAATTAAGTCCTGGATTGCATTTAATGATTGTTTTAGACATCAAGGCTCATATTAGGGACTATTGAATGTGTGTGAATGTTTAATGCTTAGAATGAGAAATGTATATGAAATGTATGATGAATTATGTTATAAATTCGGTAATGCTCTATAACCCTATTTCGGCGACGGGGTAAGGGTCAGGGGTGTTACAATTGATTGGTATCAGAGCTACGATTTAGACGATTCTAGGACTAATATATCGTATGTGAATCTAGCTATACATGCCATATTTAACCTGTGATAGTGTGATATCTTTTGACAGCTTTTAAATCATGTTTTTCTATAGTAATGGATTCCAAATCGAGTTGAGTCTGATAATGTTGAAAGTAATATGCCAACCTCCGTTCATGGAGCAGTGCCATCTAAATCGAGACTCGTATCTGAGGGTCGTGGAGGAGAGGCCAAAGAAGCCTTTTTCCTAATGATGAATGAGTGGTTTTCTGAGTATGTCCGAACGAATCTAGCTGCTCAATAACCTCCACCCACACCTATTCCCTAACTGGTTCTCGTAGCTCCTCAAGGTTTAGAGCCTTTGCGATGAACAAGCCGCCTGTTGATAAAATCTGAATGTAACCCCCTTACCTGTGTTCAACATCAAAATAGGGTCTGAGGCATTATCGAACATAAACACATGCAATTATATAAAATCGGGTCATGAATTTGCGTTTAAATTTAAAACTTTTCACATTTCCTCCCAAAGTCCCTAAGATGGGCCTACGAAGCCCAAATCATGCTTTGGAAACGGTTCGGGACCAAACCGAGAACTTTAGAAAGCTTTGAAAAATTTCATGAAAAATAAGGGCACACTCTCGTGTGGTATTAGGACATGATCGTGTACCGCCCTAATTTTTGGGATTTTTCGGGTTTTTGTGATTTTTGTTGAAATCTTGAAATTTTGGTGTTTTGGTTACTGAAATTATGTTTAAGTGTGTTAGTGGGCCTTTAGGAGGCCCAAGCCTAAGTTAAAACCCGGCAAAAATATCAACTTCGGTTTTTAAGTGAAAGGGACTTGGTTAAGTGGGCCTTTAAGAAAAAGTTAGTAAACTGAGACACAAAGAGGGCCTTGGTAAAGTGGCAAGAGGGCGCCACTAAGCTCCTAAAAAAGTGACGTGTGGACTGAGTTTAAGGGTTAGAGTTCAAGTCACAAGGTAAGTAGATGATATTTTTATTTTTGTGCATGTGTCGGGCATGTGATAGAGCTCAAGTGGAATTTGGCTAGGGCTTTAGGAAGGTTGGGCCGTTGGTTTGAATGGCTATTAGGGCAAGTTTTAATTTCTTTTCTGTCTTGGTGAATTAGGGTTAGCCACCTAGAGTTTTCACTTTCGTTCTATTCTCCCCTTAGTGTGCCAAAAAGTCGAAAAACGCAAGTAAGCTTTCCTTTGTGCCAAATTCTTCCTTCTCTTCTCCTCTCTTCCATTCTTTTCTTTTTCTTTTCTTCTATAGCCGAAACTACCTTTCCTCCTCATTCATCTTCCCTTTTCTTTGCTTCAAAAACCGAATCTGCCATTCTTTTCTTCTAAAACCCATCAACCGCTAAAAGCCGAAATCCCAAAAGGCTGCTTCTTGTGTTGATTTCTTCTAGCCGAATCCTCCTACCTTTCTTGCATCTCTTTTGGCTGATTTTCACATCCTCTAAACCCCTAACTCCTGTTGACAACACTACCTTAAAACCACAACACCAAATCATCTTCTTCTTTACCGTTCAAAAAGCTAAAACCACTATATTTTTAGGGACTTGTAGCCGAATCTTTAGATCTCTAAGACTCGATCTCTGCTAGTGTTTAAGGGCTAGATCTACATCAGATCTGAGTTGAAATGAAAGGGGAATCATTTGATTGAAAGAACCGGTGGTAAGTACTCGACATCTCAGATCTAATCTTTATTTCAGGATTTAAAAAAGCCGAAATCCCTAGAGTCTTAGGGAGGCTATCGATTGGGGGCTTAGGGCTCTAAAGGTTATTAACAAATGATTTGTTTTGGTGTTAGTGTGTTCTATAGGCGACTGATCGAAGGCTTGGACAAGTGGACCGACTAGATCTAGATCTAGTCACTAGTTTCGGCAAAGGTAAGATCTCAAGGGCCTTAGGTGTTGATGGCCGATTATGGTAAGTAGGATTATGATGGTTGTCATTGTATTTTGGATCTGATGTGTTTAGTGATCGATTGTAGGATATCGTGGGAGATCTCATTAGCAGTCGTCGCAAATTAGGTGTGTATCGAACACTCTCTTGTAGTTCAAATCGGTAAAAGCCGAAAAGCTGAAATGCCAAAATTCTGGCATTTCGTGGGCTTGTGAGTGTGTGAACGCTCGTAAGTCAAGTGGAAACCATTGGTTCTATAATCGCAAGTGGTAAGATGGTTGAGTGCGCAATTTTGTGCACTTCGGTAAATTGGGCCTTAATCGGCTAAAACTGGGCCCAATGGGCTTACGGGCCCATATGGGTAGAAATAGGCAATAAATATGTACAACTATACTGTAGGTCTAAAACTGCTAAAACTGGTAAATTGATCGTAAAATTTGGACTAAATGGGCTTAAGTAGCTTATAGACACTGTAGGGCCCATTAGGGGTTTTAGGGCCCAATGACTATAATTTGCTAAAATGGGCTGAATAAGCTACTGAGATAAAAGTTAGACTATTATTGATTAAAACGTGCATAAAACCCTAAAAACTGGTATAATTACTGAAATACTCCTTAAGGGTGAGAAATTATAGTTTTACCCCTAGGTGCAAAATGACTGTTATACCCCTAGGGCTAAATTTGACTGAAATGCATGATTTACTGTTTCTGTTTACTGTATGCCATATCATGATTATCTGTTGCATGGGACTGGGTTATTAATGGAGGAAGTTCTGAAAGTGGCTTGACCATGTACTGGAGGTTTTACCTCATTTTTCTTTTATCTAAGCAGCTATGCTGCAACTGTGGAGTGTAGGGCTAGGTGGGTTGAGTTATTCCCCACATGAAGTGTAGGGCTGGAACGAGTGGAGTGTAGCGGCTGGGTGGGTTGAGTAGTCTCCCCACATGTGTTGGGCTTGCATTCATATTTAATATCTGTTCTGCTACTGAAATGGTCCTATGGGCTGTACTGTTATCTGAAAAGGGCCAAGGCCCAATTGTACTGTTTATTGAATAGGGCTTCGGCCCAGTATTTACTGTTCTAGATGGGGCTTAGGCCCAGTGGGCTTGAGCTGATTTGGGATCTAGATAGGCTTTCTTTGCACACTGAGTTTCCCAACTCACCTCTTTTTCTTCCATCCATGCAGGTGAGCCCTAGACTGTGGACTTGGAGCTGTGAGGGATTCAGAGTGGCCACGAAGACTGCATTTCTGGTTTAATTAAATTATTTATTTTATTTCTTATTTCAATCGTTTCCTTTTTAATTTGGGTTTGTAATAAGGCTGCTCTATTTATTTTTATTTTGGGTTTTAATTACTTATTCTTACATTACTTAAATTATTTCGAATATAGCTATGCGAGTTTTTCTTAAAGTTAATCAAACGTTTTCAAAACCAGTCACACATTTCAATTGAGTTACAAAGTAAATTTTATGATAATTTCTTAATAACTGGTAGAGGATAGGACACTCACCAATAAACCGGAAATTTCCTCTTAAAACTTTAATAACCATTTTGCAAAGCTCACCCTAACTTTAGTAACTAGGTAACATGGTTAGTTGTAGGTAATGTGACACACAAGACTTGGCCGTAATGTCTGGGCCGGGTTTGGGGTGTTACATGATCGTATGGCTCACATGGCCGTGTCCCTAGCCCATGCACTAATCTGACTTGCCATTGCTAATCTTTCTAATCAAAGACCTTTACAATCGTATTAGCTCAAAGTAGCAAGGATATCTCAATTGAATGCATTGACTTTAATTAACTTACCTGAGAAAAGAAATCCATCATACAAATTGGAGCTTGCGATTTCACCACTTATACCTTTGCCGATGTCAATTCCTTACACGAAAGTTAGAGAAATCCAGATACTAGAATCACCACGTTTCTATGTTCGAACTAGAAGCATAATCATAACAAACATAGTTATCACAAGCTGATGAACACACTTTAAAGATAAGCCATGGTTGATAATTCACAAAATAAGAATGATAGAGAAACCAAGATAAAGAAATCTAAGATACGATACATACCAGAAGTCTGAGAACACAATTCACAAGAAGATAATAAAGATCTTAATAATTCCTCAGAGAAAGCCAGAAGAAAAACACTACTTACCGACTCTAGACTTCCATCATAACAGAGATAATATATTTCCCACATATATAAAACAAAACCATAATCAGTAGAAACATGAGAATAGTCTCACATAAATTTCTACCATCGACTTCAATCCAACATATTAGAATAGAATTTTGAAGAGATAAAGAAATGCTGATCATGAACTAACTAGACCAATAGAACTTTCGTCTAACATTATAGTTGGCTAGCATTCTTACAACATAAGAACTCTATCAGAAACTGAACAATCACACACATATATCTGAGGATAAAAGAATATATAGAATACCTAGAAAATATCATCATATTCATTTCAACTGTAACTGTCACACACAGACATCTTTACTACTCAATTACCATTTCTCTGACTAATTCTGTCATCAATAGCCTCGCATTATTCCATTCACTAGCAAAAACCAATTTGGAAAAGATTTCAGCACACGCATACTTTAGACATCATATCTAGATAAGTCGATTCGCCGAGATTAACTTTTTCTTTAACCGTGACATTGTGTAATTTGAATAATCTTTAAAACAATCTGATATCTCTTCTAAACTGAGTTCATTTGCCAAACCATTCTCAATTTTGTCTGCATTATTAGTTATTCCTCTATTGAGGTCTTTAGTCTCACACTTGTGAGTTCATTCAAAATAAATCTCATGAAACCTTATTATAAAATACCACATTGGTAAGGGGGTAAGGTCGTAAAGCCTCTAATTTGACTCCCATAAATACACACATATGACTTAGTATTTATCATCCACATAATATCATCATAATCACATAATTCACTTCAAGCAAATTAACATACATATTCATGTTACACGAACTTTCCAATTGTCTTATTCAAACAAGTGCACATAAACACATATTCTATAGATTTGAGTAAGATTACTTATCACGTTCACTTAATCAAATAAGTTAGGCACATAACGGTATATGGATATCGAACAAGCATGAGTGAGCTTATTACAATATAAACTTTCATTTCATTTTCACTTTTCCATATTTCTCAACTTATGTCTATTTTGTTTTATACTTAATCACATACATATCATGAACTTTTATTCTTACCTTTCTGAGTCTCATCTCATCACAAACACATTTTCAAACATCTTAATATCACTTTGGCCTAATCGAAAGTAGCTCAGTTGGAAAGCATTTCTGTCTCAACAGAACAATTTTCATCAGGATCGGGAGATATCACACTATCACAGGTGGTAATATGGCATGTATAGCTAGACTCACGTACGCTATGTTAGTCTAAAAATCGACTAAACCATAGCTCTGATACCACTAAATGTAACACCCCTTACTCGCGTTCGACACCAGAATAGGGTATAAGGCATTACTGGACATAAACATATACAATCATATAAAACCAGGTCATGAATTTGCGTTTAAATTTAGAACTTTTCACATTTCATCCTAAAGTCCCTAATATGGGCCTGCGAAGCCTAAATCATGATTTGGAAACGGTTCAGAACCAAACTGAGAACTTTAGAAAACTTTGAAAAATTTCATGAAAAACAAGGGCACACTCCCGTGTGGTATTAGGACGGCTGTGTGGCTCGCATGGCCATGTCTCTAGCCCATGCACTAATCTGACTTGCCGTTGTGAATAAATTTACATCACACATAGCTATCACCACTCATTCATCCACATATGTAAGCATACACATCCTTGAAATGCATCATCATGGACTTATAATATAGCCAATATACCTACATCAAATGGCCTTACACAACAAAGAACTTTCAAATAGCATAGGCCAACATTTTAGGCCAAAACAAGTATGACACATACAAAAATAACTAAGTCCCCTATACATGCCACGACCTTAAGTGTAAGAATTATCAATACCCAATTTGTTAGTTTGATAGTGTGATAGGTTCTTTGCCGACTTCCAACCCGAGCTAACCTGAGGACATTATGAACATAGAAAATAAACAGAGTAAGCTATATAGCTTAGTAAGTTGGCATGTAAATAATAAGCAATTTATTTATATGTTTTTACCAATCCTCATAATATGTTCTCAAGATAATATAATCATAATTACACATAGTTCCACTATTTACTCATTTTCATCTCAAGCTGTCTACTCAAATCACAATCACTAAATTATTTATATCTTGAGCTACGGAACTCCAAATTAAGATCCACTAATTTTCCCTAAAACTAAACTCACATATCTTCTTACATAAAATTGTTAGAATTTTTGGTTTAGCCAATAAGTACAGTTTATTTTTTAAAGTCTCTCCTATTTTGCTTTTTAATAGTTCTGACCTCTCTTCACTAAAAATTAATTATCTCCTCGTACAAGATTTGGATGATGTTCCTGTTTGTTTCTTTTGAAAATAGACTTCTTAAGTATTTTAAACATATAAATTATAACCCATAATTATTTTTGTACAATTTTTAATGATTTTTCAAATTCAGAACAGGGGATTCCAAAATCATTCTGACCTTGTCTCACAAAAATTCAAATATTTCATAATATGAAATTCTTTCGCTTACATCGTTTCTTTTATATGAAAATAGACTCAATAAGCTATAATTTCATATCTTATTCAACCTCTAATTCGATTTCTTCCATTTTTGGTGATTTTTCAAAGTCACACAACTGCTGCTGTCCAAAACTGTTTTATTGCTAATTTTACTTTTTTATATTTTCTTTGTATTAACTTTCATAGTAACAGTTACTCCATAATAACCTTACCAAAGTTCGATCACATATCGAGCACATTGCTCATAAGTTTACACACACATACCTGTACTTATTCATCACATAGTCATATTCATTTACATTTAGTCATTTCCCGTTGAACACATCAGAATACTAATGGATACATCGGGATATTTCACATAGTGCCACCCTTGTAGCCAAAGCTACATCATTTCACAAAGTTTCACATAGGCTAATTCTCGAGCTAATCACATTTACGGGTCTACTCACACAAGCTGACAGTCAAATGTAGCTACTCAGTGCTGCTCACACAAGCTGTCAGCTATTCGCAACACATGCTGGACTACCCAACCACTGGTAGGACGTACGGACCAACACCCGAATCACTTATCCCACTTAGCACAATGCCATTGACTTATTTCACTTAGATTTCATGGAGTTATTTCACTTAGATTTTCACATAGACTTTCACATAGATCCCTAGTGAGCATGTCACTCGTATCCATTTTTATTCCTAAGGTTCAATTGGGAAATTTCTCACTTGTCGTTATTTTGTCAATTACATTAAATATTCAACCACAATTCATAAAATATATCAAAATATGAAAATGTAAATAAAACCGATGCATTATTTACATACAAACTTATCTCGATACTAAAAATGGTGAAAATGACCTAACTGTCAAATACTTGTTTTCCCCTCGTTCTAGGCCCAAATCTCGTTTTTTTTCTTGATCTATAATATCAAATTAGCTCATTTATTAGTCACATTATTCAATGTGACCCAAAAATCATATTATGGCAAAATTATGTTTTTGCCCTTAAAGTTTGACATATTTACATTTTTGCCCCTAAGCTCGAAAAATGAAATTTATTCAATTTCTTTAACATACAACCCTAGTCGAACCATTTTCATAACTATAACAGCCCAAAATTAGTCCTTTTTGACATTTTCACCAAAAAATCACTTAGTAAAAATCGTTTCTCTAACCATAAACATGCATATTCTACCATTAAACAAAAAAATACACACATATTCATCATGGGTCAAAACCCTAAACTTTAACCATATCTAAATTAGTGGTAGAAATAGATAGATCTTGTTATAAGGATTTCAAAAACGTAAAAATCATTAAAAACAAGGTTAAAACGGACTTACAATTGAGCTTGAAAGCTTGAAAAATCCTAGACACGGTTTCCCCTTAAGAAATTCGGCCATGGGGTTGAAGATGGACAAAAATTGGCTTTTAATTTTGTTTTTAATTCATTTTAATCACCAAATGACCAAATTACCCTTAATTTAAAAATATTCAATTTCACCTATCTCATGTCCATTTTTGTCCAAAAAATTATCCAATGGTTTAATTACCATTTAAGGACCTCAAATTTAAAATTTCATAGCAATTAGACACCTCTAGCTTCTAGAACTCAAGTTTTTCACTTTTTACAATTTAGTCCTTTTGCTAAATTGAGTGCCCAAACGTCAAAATTTTTGAATGAGATTTTCGTGAAATCATTCTGTGAAATTGTAGACCATAAAAATATAATAAAAATAAAATATTCCTTGTCAAATTTGTGGTCCTGAAACCACTGTTTCGATTAGGCCCAAAATCGAGTTGTTACACTGAAAGTATGGGGCTAAAGAGTTTAGAGCTACAGTTGATGATGATCCTAAAAGAGCTGAGTCTTGACTTGAGAATACAATTCGTGTCTTTGATGATTTCTCTTGTACGCCCACGGAATGTGTTAAATGCACCGTATCACTTCTAAAGGATGTTGCATATCAGTGGTGGAGCACTTTGATATCAGTAGTGCCGAGAGAAAGGGTCACATGGGAATTCTTTCAGACTGAGTTCAAAAAGAAATACATAAGCCAACGTTTCTTGATCAAAACCGAAAAGAATTTATAGAATTGAAATAGGGTCTTATGCTAGTGATTAAGTATGAAAGAGAATTTGTAAGATTAAGTAAGTATGCTCGAGAGTATGTTTCTACTAAAGAAATTATGTGCAAGTGGTTCAAAGACGGGTTGAATGAAGATATCAAGCTTTTAGTCAGAATTTTAGAATTGAAAGAGTTTGTTGTTTTGGTCAATAGAGCTTGCAAAATCGAAAAGCTTAGCAAAGAAAAGAAAAGAGTCGATTCTAAGGTTAGAGATTCGAGAATGAGATCAATGAATAAACCCTATCATTAATCATGAAAGAAATCAAGAGATTCTTATAATCGTTCAACTGCTTCAAAGGGGTATTCAAATAGAGATCGTGGGAAGCAACACACAAGTTTGAAAGCTTAAGTAACTTCAGTATCAAGTGTTGGTAGTGTCAAAGCCAACAAACCTGAGCGTCAACAGTGTGGTAGAAGACATTTTGGAGAGTGTTGGATGAATACTAAAGCCTGTTTCAAATGTGGTTCATGAGAACCTTTTATTCGTGATTGTCCTGAATTACCTGAAAATGAAAAACTTCAAACTGGTCAACAGAGTAATGCAGTTCCCAAAGGGAGACCACCTCGAAATACTGAAAATGTGACTAGTAGTACCCCAACAAAGGATTCTATTGTGAGATCCTAGGCTAGAGCTCCAACTAGAGCTTACGTTATTCGTGTTCGCAAAGATGCGTCATCACTAGATGTTATCATTGGTACATTTTCTCTCTATGACACTGATGTAATTACTTTGATTGATCCTGGATCGACTCATTCATATGTCTGTATGAATTTAGTGTCCAGTAAGAGTTTAGTTGTTGAGTCAACTGAAATTGTGATTAAAGTATCGAACCCCTTAGCCCAGTACGTCTTAGTTGATAAAGTTTGCAAGAACTGTCCTTTGATGACTAGGGGTTATTATTTTTCAGTGACTTAATACTTTTATCGTTTGATGAATTAAACGTGATTTTGGGTATGGATTGGTTAAATTGGCATAATACGGTTGTGAATTGTAGATGAAAGACTATTGAGTTGAAATGTCAGAATGATGAATTTCTTCAAATTGAATCCGATGATTCGAGTGGATTGCCTATCATGGTATCGTCTATGTTAGCTCAAAAATATGTGAGAAAAGGTTGTGATGCATATCTTGCTTATGTATTGGATACAAAAGTGTCTGAATCAAAGATTGAATTAGTACTAGTAGTTTGTGAATATCCAGATATGTTTCTAGAAGAGTTACAAGGGTTGCCACCCGTCAGAGAAGTTGACTTTGCTAATGAATTAGTACTAGGGACATCACCGATATCGATAGCTCCATATAGAATGGCTCCTACAGAGTTGAAAGAGTTGAAAGCTCAATTGCAAGAGTTGACAGATAGAGGTTTCGCAAGACCTAGTTTTTTGCCTTGGGGTGCATCAGTTCTGTTTGTTAAAAAGAAAGATGGATCAATGAGATTGTGTGTCGACTATCGACAACTCAACAAATTTACAATCAAGTATAAATATTTATTACCAAGAATTGATGATGTATTTGATTAGCTGAGAGGAGCAACAGTGTTTTCTAAAATTGATTTGTGATTTGGTTATTATCAGTTGAGAGTTAAAGATTTGGATGTGCCAAAAATTGCATTTAGAACCAGGTACGGACGCTATGAATTTCTCATTATGCCATTTGGGTTAACTAATGCACCTGCAGTTTTTATGGACTTGATGAATAGAATTTTCAAACCGTATTTAGACAGATTTGTTGTTATATTCATTGACAATATTCTGATCTATTCCCGAGACTAGTCTAAACATGTTGAACATATGAGAATTGTATTACAGACCTTGAAAGATAAGCAATTTTTTGCTAAATTTAGTATATGATAATTTTGGCTTCGAGAAGTTGGATTTTTGGGACACATTGTATCTGCATATGGCATCAGAGTTGATCCAAGCAAGATTTCAACGGTTGTTGACTGGTAACCACCAAGAAATGTTTTCGAGGTCAAAATTTTTCTAGGATTAGCTAGTTCTTATCAATGTTTTGTAAAGGGGTTCTCGATGATAGCTACACCGATAACTCATTTATTACAAAAAGATGTGAAATTTTAATGGATTGAGAAATGTTCGATCAGTTGAAAGCACTATTAACCAAAGCACCAGTTTTTATCATCTTGAGTCAGGTAAAGAGTTTGTGATTTTCAGTGATGCGTCATTAAACGGTTTGGGATGAGTTTCAATGTAAGAAGGCAAAGTGATAGCTTATGCTTCCAGACAATTAAAGCTGCATGAAAAAAATTATCCAACATACAACTTAGAATTGGCAGCTATAGTATTCGTATTGAAGATTTGGTGACACTATCTGTTTGGTGAAAAATGCTGCATATTTATTAATCACAAGAGTTTGAAGTATTTGATGTCACAGAAAGATCTGAATTTGAGACAGAGATGATGGCTCAAACTGTTGAAAAATTATGAGTTATTCATTGATTACCATTCGAGAAAAGCAAATGTTGTTACAGATGCTTTGAGTAGAAAATCCTTATTTGCTTTGAGAGCATTGAATACAAGATTGACTTTGTCTGATGATGGTTTAATTTTAGCTGAGTTAAAAGCTAAACCATTATTTCTTCAGCAAATTTGTGAAGCTAAAAAGATGTGACAGTGAGTTGAAGGAAAAAAGAATACAGTGTGAGTCGACTACTGATTCAGAGTTTCAGATTGGAATGTATGATTGTTTGATGTTTCGAGGTAGAATTAGCGTACCGACAGATCCAGAGCTTATATGGAAAATCTTGCAAGTGGCACATAGTGGTAGTTTGTATATTCATCCGGGGACTAATAAAATGTACATTGATTTGAAACAATCATATTGGTGGTCAGGTATAAAACAAGATATTTCTAACTTTGTGATAAGATGCTTGATCTGTCAGCAAGTTAAAGTTGAACATCAAGTACCTTCGGGATTATTACAGCCTGCGATGATACCTGAGTGGAAATGAGATAGAGTTACGATGGATTTCCTATCGGGATTACCCTTATCACCGAAAAAGAAAGATGCTATCTGGGTTGTTGTTGATCGGTTGAGGAAATCTACACATTTCATTCCAGTACGTACAAACTTTTCACTTGATAGATTAGCTAAATTGCACATCTCTGAGGTTGTCAGATTGCACAGGGTGCCAATTTCTATTATTTCGAATAGGGATCCGAGATTTACATCACGATTTTGGAAGAAATTGCAAGAAGCTTTGGATACATTGTTGAATTTTAGCACCGCATTGCATCCTCAAATCGATGGTCAATATGAGAGAGTGATCCAGATTCTTAAAGATATGCTTAGATGCTGTGTTTTAGAGGTTGAAGGCAATTGGAAAAGATATTTACTATTGGTTGAATTCGCGTATAATAATAGTTATCAATCGAGCATAAAGATGGCACCGTATGAAGCTTTATATGGTCATAAGTGTAGAACTCCATTATACTGGACCAAGCTTAGTGAGAAAAAGATTCACGGGGTTGATTTGGTCAGAGAGACTGAAGAGAAAGTGAAAGTGATTCGTGACAGTTTGAAGCAGATTCAGATTGACAGATATCATATGTAGATTTGAAATGTAAAGATATTGAGTTTCAGATCGGTGATAGAGTGTTTCTGAAAGTATCATCGTGAAGAAAGATCCTTCGATTTGGTCGCAAAGGAAAATTGAGTCCACATTTCATCGGGTGGTATAAGATTATTGGAAGGATAGTGCTAGTGACATATCGTCTAGTTTTACCGTCAAAACTTGAAAAGATTCATAATGTGTTTCATGTATCTAAGCTAAGACGGTACCAATCAGACCCTTTGCATATAATTTCACCAGCAGAGGTTGAGATTTAGTCTGATATGTCTATAACAAAAAACTAATCAGAATCTTAGCTGGAGAGATTAAAGAGTTAAGAAATAAAAGAATAGCATTGGTAAAAGTTCTTTGGAAACGTCACGCCATCGAAGAGGCTACGTGGGAACATGAGGAATCTATTAGAAACAATACCCTAACCTATTTTCTGGTAAGATTTTCGGGGACAAAAATCCCTAAGTGGGGAGTGTTGTAACATCTCGTTTTTAGTGAAATCGAAAAATGGTTTTGGAGCCACAAATATGATGTTAGAAAATTTATTTTAATATTATTTTAAGGTCTAGATATGATAGTATGATCGTGTGAAAAATTCATCAAGAAATTTTAACGTTTGAGTGCTTAATTTGTGAAAAAGGACTAAATCGCATAAAATGCAAAAGTTATGTTATATAAGCTAAAGGTTTCTAATTGTTACGGAACCTTAAATAGGAAGTCCTTCTATAGAAAATAGCCCATTAATATGTTAGTGGATGATAATGGCTTGGTTATTTTGTAATTTAATTATAAAGGTTAAATTAGTAAATAGGTAATTAGAGGTTAATTAAAATAAAACTAAAAGAATCATCATCTTCCATTACCTATTTTCAACTAAAAATTGAAGGGAGGAAAGTTGGAAACCTAGGTTTGGCAATCTTGTCTAGCTCGATTAGGTATGTGTTTGTGTCCCCTTTTTAATGATTTTTATGTTTTTAGAGTCGCTTAGCTTAATCTAACTAGCCCAGGGACTAATTTGCGAAACTATTAAAGTATGTTAGTTTTGCCATTGATGAATATGTATGAGCTTTGTAGTTTCATGATAGATTATGAATGTTTGATGAAAGTTAAATAGGTTTTGTAAAGTGATTTTAGTTGGAAATGTCAATAAAAGATTAAATTGAGAAAACTAAAAATTATGTGGTAAATGTGTGAATAAATGAAAAATATGGGTTGTAATAAGCATAGAAGAAATTCGGCTAGCATGGGTTAATGTGGAATTGCATGAATTTGCATTTTTATGAGATAAGGACTAAATTGTAAAGAATTCAAAATTTAAGGGGCAAAAGTGTAATTTTATCATAATATGTATTATGGGCTAAATTGAATAGAATAATAATTGAATAAGTTAAATTTGATCATATATAAATCAAGAAAAGCAAAGATCGGCATTAGATCGGGGGAAAAACAAAGTAGTGGATTGAACGGTTGTTTACATCGGTATAAATATAAGGTAAGTTCACATGTTTAATAAGCTTTATGTTATAAGTGTTTAAATGTTTAAATTGTGTAATTGTGATAAAATGACATTGCTGAAGTTATCAATAAGGCATTGACTGAGAATAGTTCCCATTTGAACCTTAGGAATAGATAGGATACAAAATGACAAGTCTTTAAGGTTTACCGTGATTATATGATTCGAGTGTTGGTCCTGTATGTCCTATCGGTGGCTGAGTTTTTTGGCATGTGTTGCGGATACTTGATAGCTTGTGTGAGTAGCATTGTGTAACTACGTCTTGACCAACAGCTTGTGTGAGCAGACCCAATGATAGCTCGAGAGTGACCATGTATATAAGATGTGATAGAGGTGGTTTAACCACATATATGGCCCTTAGTGTATGATACCAGAGTATCCGATATTATTTTGAATGATTCAATAGGCAAAGATGATAGTACGAGGATATAAGGGAAGATACGAATCAGTTCAGGTACTTGTGATAAGTTTGACAAGTAAGTGATAGTTGATGAATTCATATGATGAGTAAGTGATAAATGATGAATTCAAATATGTTTCATATGTTTATGGCAATGTGCTAATTGTTAGATTGATTGAAGTTTATTGTTGGCCTAAATTAATGGAAATTTTATTGTTGTATAATACCATGTGATATGACTAATACTAGCTATGTTATGAGTCATAATGATACAATACATGAACGAGTATGCTTGCATGTTAGTAAATGAATTAATGTATATATGTTAAGAATGTGATTAGATTCTAAATTGAAAGAAATTTTATAGCCGGTTTGTGTATATGTAAATGTAAAATCCAGTGATGCCTCATACCCTGTTCCGGCATTGAACACGGGTAAGAGGTGTTACAATCTGTGACACTTAGGAAAAGAAAAGGAAGAGAGAGTAAGCATATAGCTATGCTTAGTAAGCACGTATGTAAATAATGAACAATTAATTAACATGCTTTAAACACTCCTCATAATATGTTCTCAAGATATACAATCATATTTGCACAAAGTTCCACTATTTGCTTATGTTCATCTCAAGCTGTCTACTCAAGTCACAATCACTAAATTATTTATATCATGAGCTGCGAAACTCCAAATTATGATCTGCAAATTTTCTTTAAAATTAGAATCACATAACTTATTATCATAAAATTTTGAGAATTTTTGGTATAGCCAATAAGTACAATTTATTCATTAAAATCACCCCTGTTTCGCTGTCGAACAGTTCCGACCCCTCTTCTCTAAAAATTAATTATCTCCTCATACGGGATCCGAATGATGTTCCTGTTTGTTTCTTTTGAAAATATACTCATTAAGTATTTTAAGCATATAAATTATAACCCATACTTATTTTTTTAGAATTTTTAATTATTTTCCCAATTCAAAATAGGGTATTCCGAAATCATTTTGACTCTGTCTCACAAGAATTCAAATATCTTATAATATAAATTTCTTTTGCTTATACTGTTTTTTTATATGAAAATAAACTCAATAATATTTTATTTCATATCTTATTCAACCTCTAATTTGGTTTCCACTGTTTTTGGTGATTTTTCAAAGTCACACAACTAGTCCTATCCAAAACTATTTTATTGCTAATTTCGCTTTTTCATGATTTCTTTGTTTTAACTTCCATTTAAACATATACTTCACCAAAACATATCCATATCTAGCCAATAACAAATATTTACATGTCATTCATTGGCCAATTTAACATATTCATTAACAACAAAGACTTGAACATATCATTTCTCAATTTAATTTGGCCTAAAAGCCTCACACATGATCATCCATCAAGTTTACTACATATTTATACATCATAAGTATAGACCTATAATCACAAGGTCATCACAAGATCGTTCTCATAGGTATAATTTACTCGTTTATATTCTTACCAAAATTTAATTACATACCGAGCACATTGCTAATGGGTGTACATATACATGTGCTTGCATCAACTTGTAATACAACCAGTTCCACTTGCTTCTACACTATGTCATATCATCGAACTACCCATTGAACCACTTAGAATACTAAAGGATACCTGGAGGTCTCATGCACATATTAAGATGCCAAAGCCATATCCCAGATATGGTCTTACATGGGATCATGAATTGATACCAATAGCCCAGCTATGGTCTTACATGATGTCTCATATCGATGTCGATGCTATATCCCAGATATGGTCTTATACGGGATCTCATATCGATGTTGACGCCATATCCCACATATGGTCTTACATGAGATTGTATGCCAATATTTCATCAACTACAATCATTATTCAACCACATTAGGCAAAATATATCAAAATATGAAAACGTAAGTAAAAACGATGTTTTATTTACATACACACTTACATCGACACAAGAATGGCGAAACGGGCCTAATCGTCACATACTTTATTTTTCCCCCGCTCTAGGTCCAAAACTTGATTTTCTTGGTCTATAACAACACATTTCACTAATTTATTCAACATGCCACTCAAATTAACCCAAATTCACATTTTGGCAAAAATTACATTTTTGCCCCTAAACTTTGTCATATTTACACTTTTGCCCCTAGGTTCGTAAAACTGTTTTTATTCGATTTCTTTGCATTTTAGGCCTAGCTGAACCATTTTCATAACTATAGAAACCAAAAATTTGTAATTATTCACACATTTTACAACTTTTTACAAATTAGTCCTTTTATACAATTTCGTTGAAAATCACTTAGTAAAAGTCGTTTATTACACACCGAGCATTCATATTGTACCATTAGACATCAAAGCACAAACATTTCACATATGGGTAAATTTTCAAATCTTAACCTTAGCTCAAATAAATGGTAGAAATAGAGAGTTCATGTTACGAGGGTTTCAAAAACGTAAAGAGCATTGAAAGGGGGGCAAAGACGGACTTACTATGAAGCTTGGAAGCTTGGAAACCCTAGCCATGGCTTATCCCTTGCTATAGTCAGCCAAATGAAGAAGATGGACACTAATTTGGCTTGACTTTCCCTTTTTAATTCTTTTAATTACCAAATGACCAAAATGCCTTTCATTAAAACCTTTGGTATTTTATCCTTCCCTGTCAATTTTTGTCAAACTAAAGTATAATGGTCTAATTACTATGTAAGGACCACTAATTTAAAAACCAATTCCAATCAAGTACCTTTATGAATTAGAACACACATTTTTCACCTATTTCAATTTAGTCCTAATTATCAAATTAGACATCCAATCTATAAAATTTCTTAACGAAAATTTCACGCAAGCATCTAATCACGCAGCAAATATTAAAACTTAATTGCAATAAATTTTTCTACTATGGATTCGTGGTTTTTGAAACCACTATTTTGTTTAGGCCCTAAATTGGGCTGTTACAATTCTCCCGCTTTAGGGATTTTCGTCCCTGAAAATCTTACTAGAAGAAGTTGTTTCTAACTCTTATGAACCACTTTCACTAATTTCTCAGAGTCACAAATCTATTTAGCCTCATATATCTCTTTCCATAATCCCTTAACTTTAGCACATAATGCCAGAGCACATCGTTAAAATTCTAAATTATTCTCAAGGACATATAGCTCAGTAGATTTATCGAATAAGAACTCTGTACATACTAAAATGATCATATGAATTCTTCTTTGTCAAATGATTAACCACAACTCAAATAACATCTTCCTTTTTAAAGATATAATAATCTCAATACGAAATCTTTAGCAGTTCTACCTCATAACACACTAGTATTATCACTGACTACAATAATCCTGAATGCTCCTAATGTTCGGCTTACTTACTAACAAATAGACATTTGAACATAAATTCAAAATTATCATGTAACATACACAATTACCAGAACATCAACTTCATATGACTGCACCGTTTATTACTCTTGGATGAACAGGCGTGCTACTATTGAGCCTCGTACCAAAAACTTTTGCATAAGCTCCAGATTTATTTACACGCAATTTCTATCTTAGAACAATAATAACATGAATCATGTCTGACTTGAAATTTAATATCAAAAGTAAACTCACTTTGAACTCATTTGGATTACCATTCACTATCACATTTCTGAGCTTTTCAATTTCACAAAGAAAACCTCGTTTTAGCACATAATATAGCTAAAATTAGACCATCATCAAATAAGATCAATTGAGTAACTAGCTCGCACCAAATAGATGAGGATTTTCCACTCAAACATGTATACTAAATCTGCTTTTCAAAAGGTAAATTGATAGCTACACATACTCTTACAATAACTCAAGCCATTAGCACTATCTTAAATTCAAATTTTTCTGCAACATTAGATACATTAAACTCTTGAGATCAGTAAACATATGACAATCTTCATCGAACAAACGATGTCATCAAATTCTCAATACAGGCATATTATTGACCGTCTCTAAAATGTGACATTAACTGTCTGAAAGCATGAACCATCACTTCACATTCTAGCAATAAAACACATTCCAATCCATTCAATGGTACATTACTGAAAAACGAATCATAAATTCATACTCAACTCAAACTAAACTTAAAACCAGATCTTCGGTTAATAATACTTTCAATTGTTCCCAACTTTGTTAACATGCACAGATCATTCAATCTTTCATAAATGTGATGACTTTATCAATCAGGACAACTCTTGTAACGCCCCAAAAATCCTGAACTTTCTTTTGTGATTAAAATGTGTATGGTGTGTTTGGTATTTTAGTTAAGTGTCTTTATAATGTTAAAGGGCCATTTGTTAAGTTCAGAGTTCGAGCTTCGGGATGGAGAGATTCTAGCTAAATGTTAAAAGAACCCTGATTGTGAGTGTCATGGCTTTTAAATAAATGGGGAAGAGATAGGACACAAGAGAGGTTGTGGAGTAATGGCAAAGTGGCACCACTTAGGGAGTTAGAGGTGGCGTCATTAGTAGGTAAAGGGATCCTAGGTTCGAGTGCTAGCATGGCGTTATTTGGGAATTTATTTTTACACTTTGGATGGCTAGTACTAGTGTTGGAGTGGAACTCTGATGAGAGTGTTCATATAAGAAAATCAAGGAGTGAATTAGGGATCTTATCTTGGAAAAAAGTTAGGAGATAAGAGTGTGGGAGGAGTCGGAGCCGAATAGGTAATTGGGGGAAGCCAATTTCGGCTTTAGTAAGTGTTATGCCGAATTCGTTTGACATTTTTTGGCATTTTTCTCTTTTGGTTTCGATTTGCTTTCGTGCAACTAGGTAATAGGCGATTTCTTTTCTTTCGTGATTTATTTGTTCTCTCAAGTACTCAAAAGTCGAAACCTTTTTTTTCCTTCTTTTGTGTTGACCTTTTCATCCTCCCTCTGTTCTTAATTCTCTTTTGGTTCTTCATTGGCACTAGTCAAATTTTTCTTCTTTTTTCTCTTCTCATCTTGTGCCGAATATCCCTTTTCACCACACCAGACTCTAATGCCGAATACACTTTGGTCAAATCCCTTTTATGTCGCCACTATTTTCTTCAACTTTGGCCGACTAATTCTTGGTAAGCACTTTACTCTATCAATCAGTTTTGCTAAGAACTAACTTCTCATCTCCTTCACTCTCATAATCAATTTTGTAGGGGTTAGTATTGAATCTCTATTCTCCAGATCTCTGCCGAATCACTCCTTGCGTTTCAAGTTTTGGGTAAGTAGTCGTCACTTTAGTTTAGATGTTGTCCGAATGGTCATAAGCAATGAAAGGGTGACTCAGGTAGAATGCAAGTCACCTATTATTCGGTCTTTAATGGTTAAGTTGATGCAGATCTAGGAAAAGTAAACACGGTTAGTGATTAAGAAAGGGCTATTAGGGCTTGTCACACAAGGTAAGGCTAATGGTAAGGTTTCGGTTTTGGTAAAGATATGTGTTAAGCATATGATTAATTAAAGACCGAAATTGTTTGTAGGTTTGTGGCTAAGGAGGTCATAGTGCATTTTGTTATCAGATGTGTGCACACACTGCACACACACAATAGATCAGTAAATCCCGAAATGCTGAAAAGCTGAAATGCCAAAAAGTCGAAGGTTTGGCCACGGTAGTCTTTCGAGTGCATGAACACTCGTATAAGGGTAATCGATACGATATCAGAGACCCCATGAGTGAACTCATGGACTTGGGTCACGTTTTGGCAAACTAGAATGGGCAAAATGGGCTCGACGGGCTTGAGGGCCCAAATAAGCAAAAATTGGTAGATTGGTAATAAATAACGGGGTGATTAGGTTGGTTGTATGGCTTGGAATAGATTTGGGCCTGATGGGCCATATAAATGTGATTGGGTCTAATGGGCCATATAAATGTGATTGGGCTCGGTGGGCTATATGAATGTATGTGGACTTGTTAGGGTTATGTAATGGACTTTTGGGCCTAGTATCTGATAATTGTTTAAGCAGACATAAAACTTAATTAATCAATTAAGTGCAACTGTGGGCAAGTCATAGGGTTAAAGTGTGGCAATGGGTATATGCATGTCTAAGATTGGATCTAGGGAGAGCTGGGTACTTAACCGGTCTTAATAACTCACTTCCTCTTCTCTGGAATCCCACCTGGTGCATAGTATCTATTCACATTAGCCAACGAGGACTTGTTTACGGGCTAAGGTGCGTAATTAGACCCATAGTGTTAAAAATTATTAAAATACCCCTATAGGGTAGAATTACTAAAATACCTCTGTAGGGTAGAATTACTGAGATACCCTTGACTTACAAAATTATAGAAAACCCTTAGTTTGCAAAATTACCAAAATACCCCTAGTTTGTGGATTCACCCAAAACACTGTTGTAGAATGAAATGACTAGAATACCCTTATGTGTTACGAGTAAGGCTTATGTATGTTATATGTTTTTTGCTGCATTCATGTATCATTATATTGCATATGGGCCGAGATTATGATTAGGGGAAGTGTATATAAGGGTCGCACGGTCGCTTGACGACTGTGGATCCACTAAGGGCTATAAGCTATAAGTAGCTTTGTGCACCGATAAGTAGTGCCGCAACTGGTGCTACACCGAATATGAGCAGCTATGCTACAACTGTAACGCCTTGATTTTGGGCCTAGAAGAATTGGGCCTCGGACGTGGGTGAGTTTAAAATTTTTGAGAGTATGATAATGGCACAAATTGCATGTTAGAATGGTTGGGCTAGTGATTTCGAAGTATTTAGGGGTCTCTATGAAGTCTTAAGTTCGAATTTCGGGTTAAGAAAATTTTTGTTTTTCAGCCTTTAAGGAACCCTAACCCTAGGAGTTATGACGTTTAAATAAATGGAGAAGAAATAGGACATAAGTGAGGTTGTGGTGTAGTGGCTAAATGGCGCTACTTAGGGAGTAGGGAGGTGGCATCATTAGCTGGCAAGGGGATCCTAGGTTCGAGCGCTAGCATGGTAATATTTGGGGATTTAATTTTTACACTATGAACGGCTAGTAGTGGCATTGCAGTTGAACTCTGAAGGAGAGAAATTCAAGGAAGAGATTAATAGAGTGATAACGGGAGAATATCTTGGAGGAAAATTAGGAGATGGGGTGTGTGAAGAGTTGGTGCCGATTTGGGAAGTGAGGAGTGTGTAAATTCAGCTTAAGGGAGTATATGAGTGTCGTTTTTGGGTCTTTTAGGGGGTATTACGAATTTTCGTTATTGGTTCTTAAGGGGTATTGCCGAATTCTCTCTTTCTTTATTGCCTTTGTCGAAACCTTCTCCTCTCAATTTCCTTACTGCTTCATCATTCTTTTCCTTGTTCCTTAGCCTTGGCCGATTGGGTGCTAAACCAATTAGCCGATTTCTTTTCTTATTTTATGCCAAATGCTCTCCTCTTCTGTGTGGCTAAATCCCCTGTTGTGCCATCACTAACTTTGTTTTTGTTTCTAAACACCAAAACTGACACTCCTCTCTTTCTTCTTAATTGTGGGATCAAATCTTTTTTCAAGTCTCTGCTGAATTACTCTTAGTGTGCTTTGGGTTTGGTAGGTGCGTTTATATCTATTTTCAGTTTTGGTGGTTGGCTGAATGTTATTAGGAGTTGTAAGGGTGACTACGATGGATGTTAGTCATTTGCTAAGTCAATCTTTAATAATAAGAATTTCTACAACGTAGATCTGGGAATCGATCAGGGCTAGCAAGCGGTGAAAGTTTGATTAGGTTCAATCGCGCAAGGTAAGGAGAAGTGGTATGATTTCGACTTTTGGTTATAGTATTTGAGAAGTGTATGATTAACTATTGAGTGACATCAATTGTAGGTTCGTGGCTAAGGTGTTCGCAGCACGTTTTGTTTGTAGGTGTGTACACACACTTCACACACACAATAGATCGACAAATCCCGAAATACCGAAATGCCAAAAAGTCAAAATGCTGAAAAGCTGAAAGTTTGGCTACGGTAGTCTTACGAGTGCGGGAACACTCGTATGAGGGTAATCGATACAATACTAGAGACTCCATGAGCAGTGTCATGGACTTGGGTCACGTTTTGGCCAATTAGGCCAGAATAGGCCAAATGAGCCGATGGGCTCGCGGGCCGAGATAAGCAAAAATTGGAAAATTAGTAATAAGCGACGAGCTGATTAACTTGGTTGTATGGCTTGGAATAGATGTGGGCATGATGGGCCATATAAATGTGACTGGGCCTAGTGGGGCATATAAATGTGATTGGGCCTAATGGTTTATATGAATGTATATGGACTCGTTAGGGTTATGTAATGGACTTTTGGGCCTAGTAGCTAATAATTGCTTAAGCAGACATAAAACTTAATTAACCAATTAAGTGTAATTGTGGACAAGTCATAAGGTTAAAGTGTGGCAATGGGTATATGCATATCTAGGATTGGATCTAAGGAGAGCTTGGTACTTAAACGGTCTTAATGATTCACCTCCTCTTCTCTGGAATCCTGCCTGGTGCATAGTATCTGTTCATTTTAGCCAACGGGGACTTATTGATGGGACAAGGTACGTAATTAGACCCATGGTGTTAAGAAATTACTGAAATACCCCTATAAGGCAGAATTACTAAAATACCCCTGTAGGGTAGAATTACTGAAATACCCCTGTAGGGTAGAATTACTGAAGTATCCCTGTAGGGTAGAATTACTGAAATACCCCTGTAGGGCAGAATCACTGAGATACCCGTGACCTACAAAATTACAGAAAAACCCTTAGTTGGCAAATTACCAAAATACCCCTATGTGCCATGACTATTACTTATGCATGCTATATGTTATCTGTTGCATTCATGTATCATTATATTGCATATTGGCTGGGATTATGATTGGAGGAAGTGTATATAAGGGTCGCACGGTCGCTTGACTAATGTGGATCCACCGAAGGCTTGATAGCCACCGTAAGCTTTTTAGCCACCGAAGGCTTTATAGCCACGGTAGGCTTTGTAGCCACTGAGCTACTATGCTGCACCAATAAGTAGTGTTGCAATCAGTGCTACACCAAATATAAGTAGCTTTGCTACACCGTTAGGTAGCACCGTAACTGGTGCTACATTGAATATGAGCAGCTATGTTGCAACGTTAAGTGGTGCCGCAACCGGTGCCACATCGGGTGTATAAGGATGGGTGGGTTGAGTATCTCCCCACAGGAGTGTAGGGTTGGAAGGGGTGTACAGGGTTGGTTATGGGAATTGCACATTGCATAATCATATTGATATTGTTGTGATTTGGGCTAAGGCCTAAGGCCACTGTATGTTGAGATATGGGCTCAGGCCCAACCGAGGCCACTATGGGCCAAGGCCCAAAGGCCACCAATATTGAATAGGGCTTAGGCCCAAATTGATTAATGCATGTTATGTGTCTATCGAGGGATGTACACACTGAGTTTTCGTAAACTCACTCCCTCTTTTTAACTTTTCAGGTGCTTCTTAGCAGGCGACTTGATGTAGGAGAGGACTCGGAGGTGGCTATACTGCAACTTATTTTAATGATCAGTAGTTTTATTTATTCACCTTATTTTAAATTATTTTTATTAGGTTGTAATAAGGCTTTTATAACTTCTGGATTATTTTTAACTTTGGGATTTTATTGTGATTTTATAATTTCTAGTGGTAAAAATGAGTTTTACCATAACAACCTCTATTTTAAATTAAGCTTCCGCAATGATTTTGTAATTAATAATGTTTTTAATAGGGAATAATCTTTTAAATAAACCACATTGGGAATTGATCAAATGCAAACTGAGGTTTTACACAAATTTTTAAACAAGCAGGGTTTTCAATGAAAACTTGGTTTTCGAAAAACACTTCAATGTGACACGCCCGATTCGGGCCTAACTTCTAGGCTGGGTTTGGGGTGTTACAGCAATGATAAGTGGTGCTGCAACTGGTGCCTCACCGGCTGTATAAGGATGGGTGGGTTGAGTATCTCCCCACAGGAGTGTGGGTTGGAAGGGGGTGTACAGGTTGGATAGGGCCTGTAAGCATTGCATACATGTACGTTGATCTAAAATTAAAAAGGGTATTGGCCCAATTAAATGTGATATATGCAACTTATTATGGGCTCGGGCCCTACCGAGGCTAATGTGGGCTAAGGCCCAAAGGGCCATCGAATTTGAATTGGGCTCAGGCCCAAACTTATTTGTTTGATGCATGTTGTTGCTTGACGGGGGTTGTACACACTGAGTTTCCAAAAACTCACCCCCTCTTTTTATTTTTTCAGCTGATCCTCAATAGGCGGTTCGACGGATGGAGGGACTTGGAGGTGGCCAACTAGCAAAGATGTTTTAAACTTAGTTTAATACAATTTCCAGAATTTTAAATAATTTTAATTTGGGTTGTAATAAGGCCTATCCTCTGGATAATATTTTAGATCAGGTTGATTGGTATTATGATTCATGTTTTAGAGGCAGAACATGGTTTGTTTTGAAAATGTTCATTTTTTTTCATAGATCATACATTTTTTGAAATAAAGAATCTTCCATAACTTAAAGGGGATTTTACAAAACGATTAATGAGATATCGTAATGAAATAGCTTTTACACCTCGATTTGAAAGCGTACAATCACAAGCAGAGCTTTCACTTAAGATTTTATTTTTAAGAAGGGTTTTATTTCGAAAAACACTTCAATGTGACACGCCAAGTTCGGCCATAATGTCTGGGCTGGGTTAGGGGTGTTACTGCTCTAGTTCATAACAACATCATTCAGTTAGATTAATCCAGTAGGCATATCTCTACATCATACTTTCTAGAATATAAATTCTTCATTCGGACTATCCGTCTACATACTCGTGAATGCACAGGATTCATTTCTATACTTGAAGGTACTTTAGATACACATAACTCAATTCATATTTCAATTGACCAGCTTGCACTGACAATTACAACTAAATTGATCTCAATCATCGAATAATAACAATTCACAATATTGTTGTTCATGCTGGGAAAACAACTTAAACACAAAATCTTTCAAAGTTTTCTTATCATGTTATGAAAGACCTTTACAATCGCATTAAATCAAAGAAACAAAGATATCCGGATTAATTGCGTTGACTTTAAGTAACATGCCTGAGAAAAAAAGTCCATCATACAAATTAGAGCTTGTGATTTCACCACTTATACCATTGCCGATATCAATTCTTGATGATTTCTTAGAGAAAACCAGAAGAAAATACCACTCATAAACAAATCAGACCAACAGTGCTTTCATTTAATATTAAAGTTAACTAACACTCTCATACGATTGGAATTTCATCATAATACAACAATCACATATATCTCTGAGGATAACAATTACATAGAATACCTAGAAGAGGTCATTGTAGTTTATTGAACTATAACTGTTACACACAGATATCTTTACAGCTCAAATATCATTTCTTTGACTAATTCTGGCATCATAAATCCCATACTATTTCATTCACTAATGAACATCAATTCGAGAATATTTTCGGTAAATACATACTTTAGTCATTATTCTTGAATGAATTGAATGGTCGGGAATAACTTCTTCTTGTGAACATTCTGATATTCTTCCCAAGACCATTTTCACTTTCCCAACTATTCTCATCTCTATTCACATTACTAGATATTTCACCACTAAACTCTTTAGTTTCACATTTATTGACTTATTCAACACGATTCTTGTGAATTTTCATCGTAAGGCAACACTGGTAAGAGGAGTAAGGTCGTAAAGCCTCTACTTGACTCTCATAAATACACACATATAACTTAGTATTCATCATTAATATAATATCATCATAATAACATCATTCACTCTCAGTAAATTAACACATTTATTTTACAAATGTTTTCTGCCACTCACAATTTCGAACAATAAATTTTACTTACTAGAGCTCAATATTAATATCTAATTAAATTTTTGACACCTAACTTCAATTTCACTTATCATCACTTGTCAAATTGGAGAAAACCTTACGGGTTTGAGTACATCGTTTACTTGATGCCATAGTCCAACTATGGTCTTATTCATATCACAACACCATAGCCCAGCTATGGTCTTACATGGGATCACATATCGATGCCAATGCCATGTCCCAAATATGGTCTTACATGGGATCACATATTGATGCCAATGCCATGTCCCAGACATGGTCTTACATGGGATCACATGTACTAGCATGGTCTAACCATGATCTTACCCATCAATTCATTATGGAATGATCATACTCATCCCCTACGTTCTACTCAGTTTGATCTTCCAATTAAATTCCCATACTATCATCATATTTGTGGTTCCATACCAAAGTTATAAAACAAAACATCATACTATCTCTAATTTAACAATTAAACATGGGATTCAACTCTATGAACATACTGATTATGCATTATTCAAACAAGTGTACATACACGCATGTATATCATGAACTTCTATTTGTACCTTTCCACATTTTCAACACGTTGTAAGTACATTCCAATCATCTCTATATCATTTTCAGTATTATCGATGGTAGCTCGGCTGGAAAGCATCTCTGCTCTAACGAAACAATTGCATCGGAGTCAGGAGATATTACACTATCATAGGTTATATATGGCATGTATAGCTAGACTCTCATGCATGCTAGGTTAGTCCGAGAACCGACTAAACCATAGCTCAAATACCACTAAACGTAACACCCGTTACCTGTGTCCAACACTGGAACAGGGCACGAGGTATTACTGGACTTAACCATACATAAGCACATAAAACTGGGCATGGATTTCCATTTAAATTCATAACTTTTCAAATATATTCATAATGTCCCTTTTACAGGCCTACGAGGCCCAAATCATGCATTGAAGGTGGTTAGAGACTAAACTGATAACTTTTGAAACTTTTGAGATACTAAGAAAATTTTCATATTTTGAAGAGCCGCACGTGTGGGCAGGCCATGTGGTCACACACACCTATGTGGATCAGGACATGCCTGTGTCCTCCACCTGTATAACTCTCTGTTTATGACATCATCATCCATTTACGGTCATATGGCCATGTCACACCCCCATGTGCTAGGTCGTCTCCTCTATACGGCTGAGACACACGACCGTGTCTCTGCACGTGTGATCAAGAAGTTGGCTATTTTCCAAGCCATTCTCTACCCTAATATGCACATACTTGAACATAACATCAATGACACATTTCCTTGACATAATTAAGCTACCAAAACATCCACACATACACACTTAACAAATCATAGCATACCAAGGGAACCAAAAGTACTAGTACTTACTTCCTTTCTATTATCTAACCTAAAAATAAAAGAGGGTTGTTTAAACTAATTCCAAAACTAACTAAGAAAGTTTAAAGAGTGAATTGGGAAAACTTTTAGGGAAAAGCTGATTTATATAGACAATACTCAAGGGGGAATCCACCTAGACTTCACTTGTTATTATTTTCTTGAACCATATGATTTCTTTACTTGACGTGATCCGTAGAGATCCCTAACTTATGCTAAACTCTCTGTCGAGGTGTAGAGCAACTAGGCCTAAGTTGTTAATTAAAGTTCCCTTATTAATTAACTCCCTAGGTTGCATTAATTTGATCTATGGCTCCCCATATTAGGTTTGACCCTAATCCAGCAGATTTATGTCACCCTATATCTAGGGTTGCATGCAACTCCGCTTAATTATGGTAGATCTACTTTTATCACAGGGACTTTTGCTCCTTTGCTCTAAGCATATCTAATTCTTGAAATAATACCTAGGATTATTAAATCAAGAATGAAGAACGCATAATTAAGAACAATTCAAGTATTTATCAAATAAATCAAGAATAAATAACAACATCTATCTTAGTTTTCATCCCCCTCAAGTATTTGAGGGGTTTAGTTCATAATAAAGAAGGAAAACATCTTAGAAGATATAAAATAACAAAACATAAAAGAAACCAAAAACCCCTGAAGGAATTTAGGGAGATCCTCTATGTTGCTACAGAATTCTGGCTTTTGAGATGAATTAATCGGCTTTCTCCCTTGGAGTAATCCCTTGCTTCTACCCTCAGTATGGTAGAAAAACGAGAGGAAAAATATCTAAAAACATGTCTATGCTTCTGCCTCATGAGGTCTTCATATAGAGAGCTTGTGGGGAGCCTTTCTTAGCCTCTAAGCATCCCAATTCAAGTGAAATTCCCCTTCCTCACGACTAGAACACGCCCGTGTGCCATGCTGGTGTGACTTCGACAGAGGCCGTGTGCTTTTATCGGTGGAGGTACAACCGTGTGACCTGGCCGTGCTTGTCGGGGGCTTGACCGTGTGATCTTCATGTGGCACGGCCGTGTGGCATTTCTTTGCTCGTGTTGTTCGCGCATTTTGGCCCATTTTTCATCATTTTTGGCCCGTTTTCTGTTCTTTCTTCTTCCCTATGCTCTCCTGAGTATAAGATATAAAAAGAAAGGATTAAGAGCACCAATTCTCCCAAAATTGGTAAGAATCCATCCAAAATATAGGCTAAACATGAGGTAAAAATATGTATAATTTAGCGTTTATCAAATACCCCCACATTTAAGCCTTTGCTTGTCGTCAAGCAAAATCTTAATCCCTAAAAAGAATCATTCTCCTCAACCTATAATCTTTATCAATGATGTTTCAAACTAATCCACAGGTAATCATACAATGAAAAATTCAATCAGAAGAACATTAAAGATTCAATTACTCTAAGTTGAAAATTTTATCATTGAAAACATAAGTCTCTTCCTTCTAAGTAGTTATCTCTCCATCTTAATTAACAGGGGTTAACATCCTCACTAAAGGTTCACTATATTCACTCGAGTGTTTAGGGTTCAAAATTTTAAGTACTCTCTAGTCAACCTGAAAAGTTATTACCATAAGCTTGTAGGGAAATCAAATCTCCACCACTAAAATTTGATATGATACATCGATCAAAAGGTCTTTTCATGGTTGTAGCGGGGCTTGGTTAGGGGTGTTGTCACAAGCTACAAAAGAGGTTTAGAATCGAGATTGAATTGAAAATTTATCTAGCTAGAAAAATCTCTATCACTGGAACATATTTCTAAAGCTTAATAACATCATTTTGGTAGCCTTAAGAGAGAAATATGCAAAAACTTAATTTGAACTATTACACATTACAACTGAATTTGGCTGTGTATACACATTTTTTTTTTCAAATAAGAACAATTCAAGTAATACAATGAATTGAGTAAAGATTTACATACTGGAAAAGAGAATAAAGCTTAGATAATAAATTCAACTCAAATCTCGACAAAAATAGGGATAAAAAGTAATTGAATGGAAAATTCAATAAAAATGGGTTATTGGTTAATAATTAGAGGGTGAGTCAAGGAAAAGGTTGTTAGGCTCAATAGGGTTCACTAGGGGTTAGGTTATGGAGGTAGGCTTTTGTGGAGTAAGTGGGTTAAATCCTAGGTGCCTTTATCATCTCGGTATATCAAATCAATGATGTGGTCTTGACATGTATAATCAAAGCAAGTTCTAGAATAACAATTCAGTGTTGACTCACTCAAAGTAATAATAAAAGTGAGCACGAAAGAATATATGCTCAAAAGGCTCAAAAGTCTCATAAAAATTATGGCTTTTGTTGTCAATCTTGCGAATTTCAAATCTCAAGATAATACTTAGAATTAGGGGAGATAACTTATGCAAAAAATTAGAGTTCTAAAAAATTTCAACTTATCATTCTTGATTCCTTAATGTTTTTAAGTTTGAATATTTAAAGTACAATCACCTATTTCTTTAATTCTCAACATATCAATAAAAATTACAAATCAATCAGAATTAATTCCTAATAGTAGACTAAAGATCATGCTATTAAGGACAGTGCAATTAGTTAGAACAATTTTAGGGATTTCAAAGAGAATGAAATAAAATTTAAAGTATGTTCCCCCCACACTTAAGATGTACATTGCCCTCAATGTACAAGGATAATATTAGCAATAAAAGCATAATATCATAAGAGAGGGAGAGATATGAAACTCCCTGAAATGTGGATGGCTTTGTGAGACAGATATGGGAACAGTTGGCATATGTGGCACGGTGTTTCCATTTCCGTAGAGATTTGAGTTGTAAGCCTTTTTTGAAACTGCGAAGGGATTTATTAGTCGTAGAGGTGAAGATGAAGAGGGGTTACTTCATTAGGAGATGGCCGAAGAAAATAAAATAAACAGAAGAAATAAAAATTGAAAATTCAAATAAAGAAAAATGAAAAATAAACCTAAAAAGGAAAATAAAGTTAGAAGAAAAGGTGAAAATAAGGATCAATGTTTAAGAGTTAGAATAAAGTAATAATAAAAGATAAAAGAAAAAATAAAAGTAAAACAAAATAAAGATAAAAATAAAGATAAAAAGAGGATCTAGTCCTCTGATGGATCTCGTGGTGGTGGGGAAATGCCAAGGTGCTGACATATGTGTGCTAAAGTGGCATCGATGTAATCGAGGCGCTGCTCAAATCGATCCAGGCGCTCATGTATGTCAGCATGTGGGGCTGCTGTCTGGGTGGGTCGTCTGGGGCGTGATGGCTCGGCAAGTGCATCCTCCTCAGGTGGTGGCGGTAGGACATCATCAGTAACGTCCTCTGGGTCCTCGCCTTCCTGGACAAGGTGGAAGTGAAAGTGGCCACCACCTGGCTGCCACCTGGCCGTCGCTCTACAATCTTCATAGAGAGTATGCTCTGGATGCCCTAAGAGGACATCTGGCCAAGTAGGGTGTACGAGGATGTCTGGGCTGCAGTGTTGAGTAGGCCGAAGTAGCGGCCTAGTCGTGTGATGTACAGGCCCATGGATACGACTCCCTTGCGGTGCCTCTCAGTCTAGTGCTGCATGGCCAACGCTATGAAGTAGGCAAGGTCGATGGGGTGGCCATTGGCCATGCACCAGAGGAAATAGGCATCGTGCGTGTTGACGACGCTTGTACTCTCCCGTCTACCTGTCAAGGTGTGAGCAAGGAGGGCGTGAATGTACCTTAGAGAGGGAGGGAGGATGGTCGCCTTGCTGACACTGGGGTTATAAGCTTGGCGCCCTGGAGCGATCTCGTTTCAGCAGTCGAGTGGCCGGATATGGATGCGCCTGGAAAGAGTATGGCAGTCTTCTTCTGCCATGAACTGCTCGGTATAGAGACCGAAAGCCGTGTCGAACTCTGGGACACTCAGCTGTCGCACAAGACCTCCTAATCAGAATTGGACCGTACCGGGATCGTCGAATCTGTTCATGACGGTCTGGAGGTGGAATGTGGAGCAGAACTCGAGAGTGAGTTCTAGGTAGGTGGGCTCCACAATCCTAAAGAACTGGTCCCATAGGTCGATAGCTAGCAGGGCTCAGACATCGTCCACCGGGTTTACTTGCGCGAGGGCTTCCCAGTCAATGTATCGGCCCATCGCGATAGTGCGTGCTCGGAGTAACTGGTAGTGTTCCTCCTGGGAGTCTTGTGGAAATGTGAAGAACAGGTGGCGTGTCTCAGAGGTGGGTCTTGCTGAGGAACTTCCCGGCCCCTTTCATTTTTTGGAGGCGGGGACAGTAGTCTTTCTAGCGTGGGAAGAAGACATAGTATCTGAAATAAAATAACACGAGCATTAGTTCTAAAAATTAAGATTAAAAATAATTTAAAAAGTAATTAATATTTTTCCTAAAATAACAAATGAGGAGTAACCTGAATAGTAAAATCTAATCATATTAAAAACTTATAACAAAAACTAAGAACTATGGGTATATATAGTGATTTTATGAAAACAATGGCATGCAAATATGTGTCCAAGTGGCAAAATAAAATGAAATCTAAATGGCAAGCAAAAATAAAATTAAGTGGCATGTAATCCTCATTGATTCTATATTAGTCTAGATTATTCATCCTATATTTCCTAGTTCCATGCTTGTATCAACAATTTAGACAAAAGTAAAATGAAATAAAAATTAAATAAATAAAATAAAACAAAAATAAATGAGAAAAATGAGAAAATAGAACCAATTATGCTGTTGCACGGTCGTGGGGCTGTTACACGGGCGTGGGGAGGTTATTTTTGAGTATTATGGTGGTTTTGAGGGTGGTAGAGGTGCTCACGAAGGTTGGGGAGGTTTTGGGTGTAAGATTCTAGGGTTTTAGGTGAAAAGGAAGGTTTAAAAATGGCCCCCTATTTATACATTTTGGGTCACACGGGCATGTCGCACGCCCGTGTGAGTCGTGTTTAGCAGGTGTTTTACAAAAATCGGTCTTTATAGCGCGCCTGGTTCTGATGAGCACGCCCGTGTGGTTGGTTCACACAGCCGTGGGAGATCAGGTCTTCGTTACTCACACGGTCGTGTGATGGTATACACAGCCGTGTGCGATCGTGTTCGTGTATCACACGGTCGTGTGATATGTGCCACGAGGGTGTGAAATTTGACAGTGTCTTCCACGGGCTAAGGACATGGGCGTGGGGATTTGTGCAATCCCGTGTTGATACTGCAGGGTTGCCATGGCCATGTCGCACAGCCGTGGGGCGGTGTTGATAGCCCGTGTAGAATTCGTAAGGCCGCCACGGCCATATCGCACGGCCGTGGGAATTTATCGATGGCCCATGTTTTGGGAAAATTTTACTCTGTTTGTACACGGTCTGGGTGCACGACCGTGCCCCTGTTTTTAACTGTGCACACGGCCTAAGGCACGCCCGTGTGCCTGGCCGTGTGGTCCTAAATTTCTGCATTCAAAGAGTTGCTTTATGTATGAAAAATACTAAAAAGAAAGTTACTAAGTTAGTGCTCAGGTTGCCTCTCGAGAAGCGCTTATTTAGAGTCTAAGCTCAACTCTACCTGGATGTGTCAAGAAGGGTGTGGTGGAGCCGAAGCTCCTCCCTGTTTTTTGCAAAATTCTCACCTCTATAATGTTTAAGCCTATGGCCATTTACCTTGAACGTACCGTGGTTAGGGTGAGTTACCTCAATGGTGCCGTATGGAAAGACATTTAGAACAGTGAATGGGTCTGACCACCTTGACTTGAGTTTTCCAGGGAATAGTTTCAGCCTTGAGTTGTAGAGTAAGACGAGCTCACCTGTTTTGAACTGCTTAGGATCTTTCAGCCTTTTGTCATGGCGTCGCTTCATGGCTTCCTTATATAGTCGGGAGTTCTCATAAGCATTGAAGCGCCATTCATCAAGCTCATTCAACTGCATTAACCTCTTCTCTCCTGCACTTTTAAAATCAAGGTTTAAAAATTTTATAGCCCAGAATGCTTTATGTTCATGTTCAAATGGTAGATGGCAGTTTTTTCCATAAACAAGTTTATAGGGAGATGTTCCTATGAAAGTTTTAAAAGCAGTTCTATAAGCCCATAATGTATCGTCTACCTTTCTTGACCAATCTTTCCTATTTGTTTCTATTGTTTTCTCTAAGATGCGTTTTAGTTCCCTATTTGTTACTTCGACTTGGCCACTGGTTTGTGGGTGATAAGGGGTGGCTGTTCTATGGTGTACTCCATACCTTTTCAAGATTTTTTCAAATTGGGCATTGCAAAAATGTGTACCCCTATCACTAATGATTATCCTAGGTGTTCCAAATCGAGAAAAAAGTCTTTTCAAGAAGCGTACTACCACCTTAGCATCATTTGTAGGTAGAGCTTGGGCTTCTACCCATTTTGACATGTAATCTACTGCTACTAGTATGTATTTATTCCCAAATGAATTAGGGAACAGACCCATGAAATCAATACCCCGTACATCAAATATTTCACATGAAAGTATATAGTTCTGAGGCATTTCATTATGCTAAGAGATATTACCTGTTTGTTGGCATTTATCACAAGAGGTCACATACCTGTTGGCCTCTCTAAAAAGTGTAGGCCAGTAAAAGCCTGATTCGAGTACCTTATGAGCAGTTCTAGTTCCACTGTGATGTCCTGCTGTGGGTCCTGAGTGGCAGTGATTCAAAATTTGATATGCTTCTGTGTCATCAACGCATTTTCGTATAACCTGATCTGCACAAATTCGGAAAAGGAAAGGATCTTCCCAAAAGTAGTTTTTCACATCAGCGAGGAATCACTTCTTTTGCTGATGGTTTAGCCCTTTTGGGGTTATGTTAGCTGCTAAATAATTAGCAAAATTAGCAAACCAAGGAAGTGTCGTATCTGCTAAGGCTAGGAGTTGTTCCTCAGGGAACAAATCGTTCATCTTGTCAAGATATTTGGGCTGTGCGTTCTCTAGCCTTGAGAGGTAATCTGCTGCCAAGTTTTCGGCTCCTTTCTTGTTCTTTATTTCTAAGTCAAATTCCTGTCACAATAGAATCCATCTTATCAATCGAGGTTTTGCATCAGTTTTAGTTAAGAGGTAGCGAAGAGCCGAATGATCAGTATAAACAATGACTTTTGACAAAATTAAATAAGATCTAAATTTGTCAAATGTAAAAATAATAGCTAGCAATTCTTTCTCTGTGGTTGTGTAATTTGCTTGAGCAGTTGTCAAGGTCCTGCTAGCATAATAGATCAGCTGGAAGTGTTTGTCCCTTTGCTGTCCCAAAACTGCACCTACTACAAAATCACTTGCATCACACATTAGTTCAAAAGGTAGATTCCAATCAGGTGAAATCATAATCGGGGCGTTAACTAACTTTTCCTTAAGGTTGTTGAAAGATTCCAGACATTCTTGGTCAAAGTTGAAGGGTACGTCTTTTTCTAGTAATTTAGTTAAAGGCTTGGCTATTTTAGAAAAGTCTTTAATGAATCTTCGATAAAAATCAGCGTGTCCTAAAAAGCTTCTTATAGCCTTAACTGAATTAGGAGAAGGTAGTTTTTCAATAGTTTCAATTTTTGCTTTATCTACCTCTATCTCTTTACTAGAAATTTTATGTCCTAAAACAATACCCTCTTGAACCATAAAGTGACATTTTTCCCAGTTTAGCACTAAATTTGTCTCTTCACATCTGATCAGAACACGTTCTAGATTATTAAGACAAAGTTGGAAAGAATTACCGAAAACTGAGAAATCATCCATAAATACCTCCGTGATATCTTCCACGAATTCATTGAAGATAGCTAGCATATATGGCTGAAAAGTAGCAGGAGTGTTACATAGACCAAAAGGCATTCTGCGATAAGCAAACGTACCGTATGGGCATGTGAACGTTGTTTTCTCCTGATCTTCTGGAGCTATCGGGATCTGGAAGTAACCAGAGAAGCCATCTAGGAAACAATAATACATATGACCTGATAATCTTTCCAACATCTAATCAATAAAAGGCAATGGGAAATGATCTTTTCGAGTGGCATCATTCAGCTTCCTGTAATCAATGCAAACTCTCCATCCTGTGACTATTCTTGTAGGTATTAACTCTTCCTTGTCATTAGACACCACGGTCAATCCATTTTTCTTAGGAACAACCTGCACAGGGCTTACCCAAGAACTGTCAGAAATAGGATAGATAATACCTGCATCTAGAAGTTTAATTACCTCGGCTTTTACAACTTCTTTCATGTTGGGATTCAATCGTCTCTGGGCTTGCACTGATGGTTTGAATTTGTCCTCCATTAAAATTTTGTGGATGCAGAAAGAAGGATTAATTCCCTTGATATCTGAAATTTTCCAAGCTATAGCACGTCTGTGTTCTCTTAACATATGGAGTAGTTCCTCTTTCTCTGCAAGGCTTAAATCGGATGCGATAATGACTGGTAAAGTTTATTCTTCCCCTAAAAAGGCATATTCTAAATGATCTGGTAGTTGTTTTAGTTGTAATTTAGGGGGTTCAGTAATGGAAGGTTTCTGTCTCAATTCATCACTCATCTTTAAATTTTCATAACTTATGTGCCTAGTGATAATTTCATTAGAATCCAACTCTTTCCTTACTTCATTAATTTCGGGGGTGGTTTCATCTTTCCCCCCGCCTTGAACAAGACACAGTTCCAACGTGTCTGTGAGAGAAAGTTCTTGGAGATTATCTTGGACAAAATAGTCAATAATATCAACAAAATAACACGAATCATCTTGTTCTTTATAGAATCTCATGGCATCATAAATTTTAAAGACAACTTCTTCCTCGCCAACTCAAAGTACTAATTTGCCATCCCCTACATCAATAACAGCTCTAGCAGTGGCTAAAAATGGTCGTCCCAAAATTAAAGGTTCTTCAATATCCTCATCCATGTCAAGCACAACAAAATCAACATGGAATATAAATTTATCTACCTTCACTAGCACATCTTCAATGATTCCCTTAGGATATTTAACAGATCTATCGGCTAATTGAATACTCATCCTAGTGGGCTTGGGTTCCCCGAGACCTAGTTGTTTGAACATTTTGTAAGGCATGAGATTAATGCTAGCACCTATATCAGCTAAAGCTTTATTAATAAGTAAACTACCAATCAGACAAGGGATAGTAAAACTCCATGGATCTTTCAGTTTTGCTGGCAGTTTATTTTGGAGAATAGCTGAGCATTCCTCATTGAGTTCTACTGTGGCCAATTCTTCCAACTTCCTTTTATTTGTCAGAAGTTCTTTAAGGAACTTCGCATACTTTGGCATCTGTGAAATTGCTTCAACAAAAGGTAAGTTAATGTGTAATTGTTTAAAAAGTTCAAGGAACTTACCGAATTGAGCGTCTGTATGGTCTTTCTTCAATTTTGTCGGATATGGGATTCGCGGTTTGTATTCCTTGAGTGGCGGTGGAGTGTTATCCTCGGGTTCTGCTGCCTTTTCTTCTGAAAGTTCTGGATAGTCTTCTTTTCTGGTTTGGCTAGGACCTTTCTATCTCTTAAAGTAATCGCTTTGACATGTTCTCTGGGATTTGGCTCAGTGTTACTTGGTAATCCTCCTTGTGGTCTTTCTAAAATTAATTTTGCAAGTTGACCAATTTGGTTTTCAAGCCCTTGAATTGATGCTTGCTAATTTTTCAGTGCCGTTCCAATGCTTTGAAAACAGGTTTCTGATGCGGCCATAAATTTAGTAAACATCTCTTCAAGATTCGGCTTCTTCTCATGTTGCGGTGGTGGTTGCTGAAATCCTGGAGGAGGTTGTTGTCTTTGATTTCCTTGTCCTCCCCATGAAAAATTTGGGTGATTTCTCCAACCTGCATTGTAAGTATTACTATAAGGGTTATTTTGAGATCTAGAATTGTTACCCATATAGTTGGCTTGTTCAGTTTCCATGCCGTGTCCATAAGATGCGAAATCTGGATTAAACGTGTTTCCTTGAGTCGCGTCGCATTGCATCACTGGTTGTGCCTGCGTAGAACTAACAAATTTATCAAACTTTTTATTTAAAAGTTCTACTTGGTTAGTAAGCATGGCTACAGCATTAATATTATAAACTCCTGCAGCTTTTGTTGGCTTTGTCCTCATGACTTGCCACTAATACTTATTCAATGACATCTCTTCAATAAATTCATAAGCTACTTCAGGTGTTTTATTATTGATCGTCCCTCCTGCGGCTGCATCGATCATTTGTCTAGTTGATGGGTTTAAATCGTTGTGGAAGGTTTGAACTTGTAGCCACAAAGGTAGACCATGATGAGGGCACCTTCTCAAAAGATCTTTGTATCTCTCCCATGCATTGTATAGTGTTTCTAAATCCATCTGCATAAAAGAAGAAATATCGTTTCGTAATTTAGCTATTTTAGCTGGAGGAAAATATTTGAGTAAAAATTTGTCGGTCATTTGCTCCCATGTGGTAATTGAGCCTCGTGGTAAAGAATTTAACCACTGTTTGGCTTTATTTCTCAAAGAGAATGGAAATAGCCTCAATCGAATGGCATCATCAGAAACGCCATTTATTTTGAAGGTATCACATAGTTCCAAGAAATTGGCTATGTGTGAGTTTGGATCTTCGTCCTGTAAACCATCAAACTGCACCAATTGTTGTATCATCTGAATAGTGTTAGGCTTTAACTCGAAATTATTAGCAACAATAGTAGGTCTAAGAATGCTAGTTTAGGTACCAGCCAAACTAGGTTTAGCATAATCATACATAGTGCAAGGAGCTTCTTCTTGATTTGCTGGTGGCGCGACTATTGCGGGAGGTGGTGGAACGTTTTGATTTGCTTCCATCTCTTCTATAGGTTCTAGCTCTTGATCAGGTTCTTGTTCAGGATAATGTAGACTGCGTCTAATCTCTCTACGATTTCTGCGAACTGTCGCTTCTAGATCTTCGTCAAAAAGTAGTGCTCCTGTTGGGTTGTTTCTAGTCATAAACTAAAAATACTAAAAAGAGAAAGCAACGAACACTCAAAAAATTTAAAAGAAAATAAAAATAAAAATAAAAAGAAATAAAAAATGAAAATAAAAATAAAAGAAAAATAAATATATATATAGTAATGGCTAAAGTAATAGAAATCGAGCTTTCGCAATATTTTAGTTCCCTGGCAACGACGCCAAAAACTTGATATCACGTGATATGAAGTAATAAAATTTATAAAGAACTTGATCACACCAAAACCAACTAATATCATGATGTTGAGGCAAGCGCACCTGTCGAACAGTAGTATAGCTTAGTGGCAAGACCGAGTTATCGTACCCAAGGGAACCAAAAGTACTAGTACTTACTTCCTTTCTATTATCTAACCTAAAAATAAAAGAGGGTTGTTTAAACTAATTCTAAAAGTAACTAAGAAAGTTTAAAGAGTGAATTGGGAAAACTTTTAGGGAAAAGCTTATTTATATGGACAATACTCAAGGGAGAATCCACCTAGACTTCACTTGTTATTATTTTCTTGAACTATATGATTTCTTTACTTGACTTGATCCGTAGAGATCCCTAACTTATGCTAAACCCTCTGTCGAGGCGTAGAGCAACTAGGCCTAAGTTGTTAATTAAAGTTCCCTTATTAATTAGCTCCTTAGGTTGCATTAATTCGATCTATGGCTCCCCATATTAGGTTTGACCCTAATCCGATAGATTTATGTCGCCCTATGTCTAGGGTTGCATGCAACTCCGCTTAATTATGGTAGATCTACTCTTATCACAGGGACTTTTGCTCCTCTGCTCTAAGAACATCTAATTCTTGAAATAATACCGAGGATTATTAAATCAAGAATGAAGAACACATAATTAAGAACAATTCAAATATTTATCAAATAAATCAAGAATAAATAACAAGATCTATCTTAGGTTTCATCCCCCTCAAGTATTTGAGGGGTTTAGTTCATAATAAAAAAGGAAATCATCTCAGAAGATATAAAATAACAAAACAGAAAAGAAACCAAAAATCCCTGAAGGAATTTAGGGAGATCCTCTATGTTGCTACAGAATTCCAGCTTCTGAGATGAATTAATCGGCTTTCTCCCTTAGAGTAATCCCTTGCTTCTACCCTTAGTGTGGCAGAAAAATGAGAGGAAATATCTAAAAACATGTCTATGCTTCTACCTCATGAGGTCTTTATATAGAGAGCTTGTGGGGAGCCTTTCTTAGCCTCTAAGCATCCCAATTCGAGTGAAATTCCCTTTCCTCATGACTAGAACATGCCCATGTGCCACGCTCGTGTGACTTCGACAGAGGCCGTGTGCTTTTATCAGTGGAGGCACGGCCGTGTGACCTGGCCGTGCTTGTTGGGGGCTTAACCGTGTGATCTTCATGTGGCACGGCCGTGTGGCATTTCTTTGCCCTTGTTGTTCGCACATTTTGGCCCATTTTTCATCGTTTTTGGCCCGTTTTCCATTCTTTCTTCTTCTCTATGCTCTCCTGAGTATAAGATATAAAAAGGAAGGATTAAGAGCACCAATTCTCACAAAATTGATAAGAATCCATCCAAAATATAGGCTAAACATGAGGTAAAAATATGTGTAATTTAGCGTTTATCAAAATGCATCATCATAAGCTTATAATATAACAAATATTAGCCATGTTAAATAGCCTTATACAATAATGACCTTTAATTAGCATTGGCCAATACTCTAGGGTGACTCTTAATAATATGCACACAAATGACCAAGTCCCTATACATTCCATGGACTTAAAAAGCTAGAATAAAAATTATTGGTACCAATCCATTGCTTGTTAGTGTGATAGACTCTCTGTCGACCTCCAACTTGAGCTAGCATCTGTGACACTATAGGAAAAGGAAAGGAAGAGAGAGTAAGCATATAGTTTTGTATGTACGTATGCAAATAATGAACAATTTATTAACATGCTTTTAACACTCCTCATAATATGTTCTCAAGATACACAATCATATTTGCACAAAATTCCACTAGTTGATTATGTTCATCTCAAGCTGTCTACTTAAGTCATAGTCACTAAATTATTTATATCTTGAGCTACAAAAATCCAAATTAAGATTCGAAAATTTTCACAAAAACTAGACTCACATATCTTTTTACCATAAAATTTTCAGATTTTTTGGTTTAGACAATAAGTATAGTTTATTCATTAAAGTCACCCCTATTTCACTGTCCAGCAATTCCAAACTATCTTCACTAAAAATTAATTATCTCCTCGTACGAGATCCGGATGATGTTTTCATTTGTTTCTTTTGAAAATATTCTCATTAAAAATTTTAAGCATATAAATTATAACCCATAATTATTTTTATACAATTTTTAATTATTTTCCCAATTCAGAATAGGGGATTCCAAAATCATTCTGACTCTGTCTCACAATAATTCAAATATCTCATAATATTAAATTCTTTTGCTTACACCGTTTCTTTTATATAAAAATATACTCAATAAGATTTTATTTCATCTCTTATTCAACCTCTAATTCGGTTTCCACTATTTTTGGTGTTTTTTGAAATTCACACAACTGCTGCTGTCCAAAATTGTTTTATTGCTAATTATGCTTTTCCATTATTTCTTTGTTTTAACTTCCATTTAAACATACACATCATCAAAACATATCCATATCTAGCTAATAAAAAATATTTACATGCCATTCATTGGCCAATTTGACATATATATTAACAATAAAGACTTGAACATATCATTTTTCAATTTAATTTGGCCTAAAAGACTCACACATGATCATCCATCAAGTTTACTACATATTTATATATCATAAGTATAGACCTACATATCTATATCCACTTACTTTTACACTATGTCATATCATTGAACTACTCGTTGAACCACTTAGAATACTAACGGATACCCGGAGGTCTCATGCACATATTAAGTTGCCAATGCCATATCCCAGATATTGTCTTACATGGTATCATATATCGATGCCAATAGCCCTGCTATGGTCTTACACAATGTCTCATATCGATGTCAATGCCATATCCAAGATATGGTCTTATACGGGATCTCATATTGATGTCGACACCATATCCCAGATATGGTCTTATACGGGATCTCATATCGATGTCGGTGCTGTATCGCAAATATGGTCTTACATGAGATCGTCTATCGATACTTCATCATTTACAACCATTATTCAGCCTCATTACGTAAAATATATTAAAATATGAAAATGTAAGTAAAAATGATGCTTTATTTACATACAAACTTACTTCGACACAAGAATGGCGAAATGGGCCTAATTGTCACATACTTTGTTTTTCCCCCATTCTAGGTCCAAACCTCGATTTTCTTGGTCTATAACAACACATTTCACTAATTTATTCAAAATGCTTCTCAAATTAACCCAAATTCACATTTTGGCAAAAATTATATTTTTGCCCCTACACTTTGTCATATTTACACTTTTGCCCTTAGGCTCGTAACATGGTTTTTATTCAATTTCTTTGCATTTTAGGCCTAGCCAAACCATTTTACTAATTATAGCAACCCACAATTTTTATTTATTCACACATTTACACACATTTTACAACTTTTTACAAACTAGTCCTTTTATGCAATTTCGTCAAAAATCACTTAGTAAAAGTTGTTTATTACACACCGAACATTCATATTATACCATTAGACATCAAAACACAAACATTTCACATATGGGTAAATTTTCAAATCTCAACCCTATTTTAAAGAAATGGTAGAAATAAAGGGTTCATGTTACGAGGGTTTCAAATGCGTAAAAAAACATTGAAAACGGGGCAAAGAGGGGCTTACTATGAAGCTTGAAAGCTTGGAAACCCTAGCCATGGCTTCTCCCTTGCCATTTTCGGCCAAATGAAGAAGATGGACACCAATTTGGCTTGATTTTCCCTTTTTAATTATTTTAATTACCAAATGACCAAAATGCCCTTCATTAAAACCTTTTATAATTTTTCCTTCCATGTCCATTTTTGTCCAAACCAAAGTATAATGGTCTAGTTACTATATAAGGACCTCTAATTTAAAAACCCATTCCAATGCAGTACCTTTATTAATGAGAACACACATTTTTCACCTATTTCAATTTAGTCCTAATTATCAAATTGGACAACCAATCGATAAAATTTCTTAATGAAAATTTCACACAACCATCTAATCACACAATAAATATTAAAACTTACTCGCAATAAATTTTTCTACTTTGGATTCGTGGTTCTCGAAACCACTGTTCTATTTAGGCCCTAAATTGGGCTGTTACACAAAGGCTTCAATTCCAAAATAGGAGGATCTTCTATGGATGGCTAAGGAGGTTTAAAAAAACAGTTTGATAAATTTAATGGTTCGAAACTTCTCCTTGATCCATCCTTAATTTTCTTAACTTCCATTAGTTCACCAAGCTCTTCCATCATTTCTGCTTCAATTAACTTAAATGAGTCTGCATCATCATTACAATTATTGTAATAAAATTCTGTAAATTCTTCCTAAACTATTGTGTCAAAAATCTCAATAGCGTGTTCTTCATCTGTATCTACACACTTCATAGCATCGAAAACATTAAAAGTTATCTGCTGATCATTAACTCTCATAGTTAATTCACATTTTTGTACATTAATTGATGTTCTACCAGTTGCTAGAAAAGGTTTCCTGAGTATGATTGGTACCTCTTTATCAGCCTCACATTCCAGAATAATAAAACCTACTGGAAAAATAAATTTGTCAACTCTTACCAACACATCTTCTATTTTACCTTCTAGATGTGCATATGAATAATCAGCTAATTGTAAAGTGATAGTTGTAGGTCTCGCGTTCCTTATTCCCAACTTCCTGAAAATAGACATAGGCATTAGATTTATACTCTCACTTAATTCACATAATGCTTTGCCTACATAATGGTTTTTAATAGAGCAAGGTATAGAAAAACTTCCTTGATTCTTCAGTTTTGGTGCAATTTGTTTCTCAACATTGCTGTGCATCCTTCAGTGAAAGCAACAATTTCAAACTCCCCTAACCTTCTCTTATTTGATAAGATATCTTTCATGAATTTCACATAGTTGGCCATTTGTTCCAATGCTTCCACCAACGGTATGCTGTTATGTAATTTCTTCATAACTTCTAAGAATTTCTTGAATTGAAAATTTTGCTTAGATTTTTAGAAACGCTGAGGGAAAGGTGGCAGTGCCTTCCTTCCATTTGTTGAGGTTATTGTGTCGTGGCATTTTTATTGGTAACATAAGATGAATCTGCTTCAACATTTTTCTAGTTACTCTTTTCCTTTGTAGCCTACTTCACTACTGATTCTAAATTATTCTTATTGTGAAAACTGAACAAAATTCTTAAATAGTGGTGTCATTAATAACTCTTGATAGTTGCATACCACTTCTGAGCGTAATGGCTTGGCATTGTTCTTTTCCTTGAGATCATGAATTTTTGGTATCATCAATAGTACTCCTTGCGATCTTGAGCTTAATGATTTGGCAGTTTACCCCACTTAATTCTCTAAAGCTCTTAAAGATGCAGCATGACTTTGAAAGATAGCATCATTCTTGGCCATGTATTCCCTCAATAGATCTTTCATCGATGAAGAACTCGAAGATAAATTTTGTAGAACATTTTGTCGTGGCATGAGTTGATCATATCCATGTGGTACACCCACAACATTCTATCAATAGCATTGCTGGAATTCCCACCCTTAGATTACTCCAACTAAAGTTGGGATGTTGCTTCCACCTCGATTATATATGCTGGAATATGGGTTGTTGTTGTTGCGATTAAAATTTGCTATAGAATAGAATGAGGCTAGATTCAATGGGCATTCATCAAAAACATGATATTTGCCCTAGTAAAAACATGTTAACTTGGCTACTTTAATTTCCTTCACTGTAGTTGGTCTTTTTAGTGTTTTAATCATATTCATTAAAGATGATACCTGAGTTGTTAGGGAAGCAATCACATCAAGTTCCATTGCTCGAAAACTCCTCTGGCCATCCCTACTCTTGTAGCGGGGTATTGATAATCGTTGTTTTCTATCCTTTCCAAAATTTCATATGCCTCATTACGTGATTAATTGAGCAAAGTCCCATTGGCAAATGCATCAACCACCATCCGTATATGCGCATTCAATCTATTGTAAAACATTTCCATTTGGGTCCAATGTTGAAAGCAATGCAATAGGCATTTTCTAATTAACTCCTTGAACCGCTCTTATGCTTCATATAGTGTTTCATCCTTAGATTGTCGAAAGGATGTAATATCGTTCCTTAGTTTGGCATTCATGTTCAGAGGATTATATCTCAGTAGAAACCTCTAAGAAATTTTATTCTAAGATGCCACTATACCTAACAGCAATGCATTTAACAACCATACTCTGGCACGATCTTACAATGAATAAGGGAATAACTTCAGTTTCAGGGCATCTTCAGAAACACCTTAGAAAAGTTGAGCCTGAATATGCAACCTAACAATTCCTAGATTCAGATCATCTAAGATTGGCTCTACATGTTCTTTGATGGGTCTGTTTCTATCATCTCTTATTTGAGGAATATCAACATCCCTTCTTTCCTGATGAAATGACTCTTTTCAAACCTAATCATTTCTAATTCTTTCCATTTCTCGTAGTTCTTTTCTCCTTCTCAAGGTTTTCTAAATTTTTGGATCAAAATGATACTATTCAATTGCTAAAATATCTCTACTAATGCACCAATAAACAAAAAAAAAATCATGTAACACCCCTTACCCGAGACCATCGCCGGAGTTGAGCACGAAGTGTTACCAGACTTACCTCGCTAGTTCGGAGCATAAAAATTTTCTTTTAAAATTAATTCACTCACATTGATCCAATATATCCCTAAAAAGGCCCTCGAAGCCCTAAAACATGTTATTGAAATGGTTCGGGACCAAACCGGGAACATTAAAAATTTTCCTATTACTTACACAATTTAAAACAATTTATTTCACTATTCATAATAAAACTATCCACTTGCGCAATAGTCACTAAATTAATTATAACTCAAGTTACAAAACATAAAATTTAAATCCGTAATTTTCCCTAAAACTAGACTCATATATCCTTTTACCATAATTTTTCCAAAATTTTTGGTGTGGCCAATTAGTATAGTTTATTAGTTAAAAGTTCCCCTGTTTCACAGTCCCACTTTTCTGACCTCTCCATACTAAAAATCAATTATCTCTTAGTACAATTTTAATTTAGTGTTTCCACTTATTTCTAATGAAAATAGATTCACTAAGGAATCTATACATATAAATTATGACTCATAATTCTTTCTATAAAAGTTTTAGTGACTTTCTAAATTCAAAACAGGGTATTACGAAATCCCTTTGAACCAGTCTCACAAGAGATTAAATATCTCACAATACAGGCTTCCTTTGCTTGCCCTATTTCTTTCCTATGAAAATAGACTCAATAAGTTTTAATTCTATATCTTAAGAACCATTTAAGTCCATTTCTAAAATTTTTAGTGATTTTTCAAATTTACGTCACTGCTGCTATTGCAAAACTATTTCATGGCCAACTTTTCCTCATTCACCATTTCTTTGCATAAGCTATCATTTAGGCATACATAACATCAAAAAATATTCTTATTTAGACATTTCAATAGCTAATCATCATCAAACATTCACATACCATACTTAAATTATATCATAAAGACATACACAGCAAATGGACAAGTCCCTATACACGCCATAACTCAAAACATTTCAAGCGACAAAATACCAAGATAGCCTTTGATAGTGTGAGACAAACTCCGACATCCTTTTTGATCCCTGAATTGGCTTGGTTACACTATAAAAGAGAGAAAATAAAAGGATTAAGCTACAATGCTTAGTAAGTCTACAAATAAATAAATGACAACATTTACTATCAACAACAAAATCTTTGCTATACTTATCCACTTACTCTTTAACTTTCCAGTTTATCATTCCTTTACCTGAACTTTCTTGTAACATAGCCTGTATATTAGCCCGATGAACCGTTTGGAATACTACGGGTACTTGGGTTTTCCAACCTGATAATAGCCTACCAAAGCCATGCTCTAGGCATGGTCTTACATGGGATGTTCCCTGTCCTGCCAAAGCCATATATCTGATATGGACTTACATGGGATGTTCCTCAACTGTCTCAACCTGGCAATGCCATATGTCTTATATGGACTTACATGGGATGTTTGATACTCGCAATATTAAGTAATAAAATTTATAAAAACTGATCACACTAAAAACTAACTAATATCACGATTTTAAAGGCAAACGCACCTATCGAATAGTAGTATAGTTTAACGGTAAGACCGAGTTATCGTACCCAAGGGAACCAAAAGTACTAATACTTACTTCCTTTCTATTATCTAGCCTAAAAATAAAAGAAGGTTGTTTGAAACTAATTCTAAAACTAACTAAAAGTGCACAAAAAGTAAATTGGGGAAAACTTTTGGGAAAAGCTGATTGATATGAGCAATACTCAAGGGAGAATCCACCTAGACTTCACTTGTTATTGGCTTCTTAAACTAGACATTTTCTTCACTTGACTTGATCCGTAAAGATCCCTAACCTATGTTAATACCTCTGTCGAGGATGAGAACAACTAATCCTAGGTGGTTAACTAAAGTTTCTTTGTTAATTAACACCCCTAGATTGCATTAATTCTATCTATGGATCCCCTTATTAGGTTTGACCCTAATCTAACAAATTTATGTCACCCTATGTCTAGGGTTGCATGCAACTCCGCTTAATTATGGTAGATCTACTCTTAAAATAAGGACTTTTGCTCCTCTGCCTAAGCATATCAGTTTCTTGAAGTAATACCTAGGATTATTAATCCAAGAATGAAGAACACATAATTAAGAATAATTCAAGTATTTATCATATAATTCAAGAATAAATAATAACAAGATCGGTCTTAGGTTTCATCCCCCTCAAGTATTTGAGAGGTTTAGTTCATAATTAATAAAGAAAACATCTTAGAAGGAATAAGGTAACAAAACATAAAGAACCCAAAAACCACTGAAGGAATTTAGGGAGATCCTCTTTCTTGATGTAGAATTCTGGCTTCTGGGATGAGTCAATCGGCTTCCCCTGGAGTAATTCCTTGCTTTCACTCCTTGTGTTGGCGGAAATATGGTGCTCCTTTTTGGGAGAAAAGTGTACCCCCTTAGTGGGAAATAAGCACCCCATTGAACTTGCCTCCTAGGGTCTTTATATAGAGTTTAGAATGGGTTTCTTAGCCCCTCAGTATCCTTTTTTGAGTAGAATTAAACTTCCTCACGATAGGGACACACCCATGTGCCATGCCCGTGTGGATTGATAAGAGGCCGCGTGCGAGCCTGTTAATGGTGGCACGGTCGTGTGGACTGGCCGTGCTTGTCGGGGCTGGGCCGTGTTGGACTTCATGTGGCACGGCCATGTGCCACGGTCGTGTGGTGATTCTTTAGGCCATGTCATTTTCACACTTTGCCCATTTTCTTCATTTTCAGTCTGTTTTTTATTCTTTTCTCTTCCATATGCTCTCCTGAGTATACAACATGAAATAGAAAGGTTAAGAGCACCAATTCTCACTAAATTGATAATAATTCATCCAAAATATAGGCTAAACATGAGGTAAAAATTTGTATAATTTATCGTTTATCAAATACCCCCACACTTAAGCCTTTGCTTGTCCTCAAGCAAAATCTCAATCCCTAATTAAGAATCATTCCTCTCAACTTACAATCTTTATCAATAATGTTTCAAACTAATTCACAAGTAGTCATACAATAAAAATTCAATCAGAAGAACATTAAAGATTCAATCACTCGAAGTTGAGAATTTTATCATTGAAACATAAGTTTCTTCCCTTTTTCTAAGTAATCATCTCTCAATTGAAATCAACATGTTTTGACATCCTCACTAAGGTTTCACTCTATCCACTCAAAGTGTTTAGGGTTCAAGAATTAAGCACTCTCTAGTCAATCTGAAGAGTTATTACCATAGGCTTGCAAGAAAATCAAATCTCCACCACTATAGATTGATACAACACATCGATCAAAAGGTCTTTCAATGGTTGTAATGGGGTTTTAGTTAGGGGTGTTGTCACAAGCTGAAAAAGAGGATTAGAATCGAGATTGAATTGAAAAATCATCTAGCTAGAGAAATCTCTATCACTGGAACATATTCCTAGAGCTAAGCCTTATGATGACATCGTTCTGGATTTGGAAGCTTGTAGAAATATGCAAAAATTATTGAACTATTACAGATTACAACTGAATTAACTGTATATACACATTTTTTTTTAAGAACAACTCAAGTACAAAATATTGACAAGCTTTACAACTGAAAAAGAGAACAAAGCTAGATAATAATTTAACTCAAATCTCGACAAAAATAGGGATCAAAATAATTGAATGGAATTCAACAAAAATAGGTTATGGGTTAATATTAGAGGTAAGTCAAAGAATGGGTTGTTAGGCTCAATGGGGTTTACTAGGGGTTAATTTATGGAGGTAGGCTTTTTATGGAGTAAGTGGGTTAAACCTAGGTGCCTTTATCATTTCGGTGTATCAAATCAATGATGTGGTCTTGACATGTATAATCGAAGCAAGTTCTAGAAATACAAATCAATATTAACTCACTAAAAGCAATAATAAAAGTGAGCACGAAAGAATGTATGCTCAAAAAGGCTCAAAATGTCACCAGAATTATGGCTTTTGATGTCAATCCTATGAATTTCAAATCTCAAGATAATACTTAAAACCAAGGAAAATTACTTTTGCAAAAAATAGGATTCTCAAAAATTTCAACTTATCATGCTTGATTCCCTAATGTTTTAAAGTTTGAATAATCAAAGTACAAGCACCTATGTCTTAATTCTCAACTTATCAATAGAAATTATTAATCAATCAGAATTAATTCTTATTAGAAGACTGAAGATAATGCAGATTTGAGAACAATGCATAAAGTTAAAGAAAATTTCAGGGATTTCATAGATAATATAAAGATTTAAAGTAAGTTTCCCCCCCACACTTAAGATGTACATTGCCCTCAATGTACAAAGATACATAAATAGCAAGAGAAGCATAATATCATAAGATAGGGAGAGAATTGAAACTCCTTGAATTTAGGATGAATTTGTGAGACAGAAATTGGAAGAGTCGGTAGTTGTGGCGGGGTGTTCCCATTTCCATTTGAATATGAGCTATAGAGCTCCTTTGCGAAAATATTAATTAGTCATGGGAATTTTGGATTAATAGAGATTACTCGTTAGGGATTGGCTGATATGAAAGATAGGAAAATTAAATAGTAGAAAAATGAAATAAGTAAACTAAAATAAATAAATTTCTAAAATACTAATAATCAAATGATGAAAAACAAAAAGATAAAATGAACTAAAAATAAAAAGAAATGTAAAAAGGAAAATAAAGGAGAAGAAGTTAGAAGGTTAAAATAGAGATAGGAAGTTACACGGTCGTGTGCGATGAGGTTTCGCTATGTACACGATCGTGTAGGAAGTCACACGATCGTGTCTAAATTAACAGTGTTGGCCACAGTTTGGGGACACGGGCGTGTGGCGTCGTGCAAGCCTGTGTCTAAACTGAAGGGTTGCCACGGCCATGTCGCACAGCCGTGGGGATTTGTCGGTGGCCCGTGCTTTGGGAAAAATTTCCTCTGTTTGTACATGGCCTAGGTGCACGACCGTGTCTGTGCTTTAAATGTTCACATGGCCTTGGACACGCCCGTGGGCATGGTCGTGTGGTCCTAAATTTTTGCAAAAAAAAAAAAGGTTAGTTGATGTATTAAAAAGCCTAATTTTAAAAGAATTTATTAAGTTAGTACTCGGGTTGCCTCCCAAGAAGCGCTTATTTATAGTCTAAGCTCGACTTTGCTCGAGCTTGTATGTTCACGGTGGTTTGAAGAGTTGATACTCTTCTATCCTACTTACAATTTCATTATCAACGTAAGATTTTAGTCGAGTGTGATTTACCTTGAAAGTGCCGAGTGACTCATGTTTTATCTCGACTGTACCATAGAGAAAGATTTTCATTACTGTGAAGCGAGGTGTATCACTTGTATGCTATTTTGAATTCAAGATTTAAGGATCGCCTTCCCCTAAGATTACCTTATCCCCTACCTTGAGTTGATTCGTTTGTACTTGAGGGTCGTTATGGTGATGCTCTGGGTTGGTGTGGCATATTTTGGGTTTTTTGTGATAGTTCAGCCACTCATCTAGTTCCTCAATCTGAAGTATTCACTTTCCAGTTGCGTCTCCCTTGGATGGACTTGTCTGTGATTGAGTTGCCTTTATGTGGAGTGTATCCTGCACAGTAGCAGTAGTAGAGCAGTCTAAGCTTTAAGCCCAATACAGAAACAGTGTAGGCCCAAGCCCGTAATAGAAACAGAACAGAGCAGACACGTTACCCATCCCAATCCAACCAACACACCATGTGGGGATTAGATCGACCCACCCAATCATCACACCAATAACGCAGCAAAGCTGCTAATAACAGAATATGTGGCTGAGCAACCAAAATTAGAACACTTGGCGAAGCCACTAATAACAGAAATACGTGGCAAAACCACTAAATCAGAACTTCCTTCAAATCAAACCCAACCTCATGCAGACTAACATCTCATAAATACAATGTGCATGCAAAACATCTAACTCAGGTACAGACATACGTATACCTTCAACTCATCAGTTAACCTACCTCTAGAGGTATAATGGTCATTTGGCCAGTTAGGGGTAAAATGGTAAATTTTACCCCTCGAGGGTATTTTGGTCATTTAACTACTTTTTGGTGTCTCGGTACGTAATACGACCTCATAGTGGGTCTACCGTCGCCTCGAGCGACTCAAATATCTTACATGGCCAAACAGTGTAAATGGGCCCAACCTGCTCCCACACGCTCATGTGGCCCGATTGGCCCAATTTCAGTTATGGTGACGCGAGTCTCATAGCCCAATCCATTAATTGTCACTTACCGAGGATTTTACCTGTGCGGGGCCAACAGGCCCAATGGGCCCACACGACCCATCAAGGCCCATAAAGGCCCAAGGCCACAGAATCGCACGTGGTGGCCTCTACAGTCTACCACACTTGATTTGTGGGCTCGGTTCGCCCCACGTGCATTTGCATGCTCATGAGGCCTCAAATGTCGGCGTTTCGGTATTTCGACCTTTCGGCTTTGGCTGATTTACAGTAAAACAAGAAGGGTGTAATTACACACCTGATTACGAATCGTGCGATTAAATCACTCATACTGAACCTATAGTCCAACAAACAACTTGTTAGCCAGTCGTCACTTTAGGGTTAAACACTTTTCAAAACTTAACCAAAATACAACCTTCCTTACTTTTCGTGAACGAGGTCTTTAGATCACCTAAAGCCACTAACTACAGCCATCTACACTTCTTACTCAAATATCTGTAATTACACACTCCTTATTAGACAAAATGGTCTATGAGAAAATGACTTAATGTAACACCCCAAACCCGGCCTAGACGTTATGGCCAAATCCTTTGTGCTACATCACCTAAACTAAGTCGCGTTGCCTAGTTACTAAGTCTGATGGTGAGTTTTGTAAAGTAGCGGTTTGAGTTAATAGAAATTCCTGGTTTATTTGATAACTAGCCTACTCTCTATCCATTTGTTCACGCTTCATTTTAGAACTATTATCCAGTTTAACCGGTTGTATAGCTAGGTTTGTTTTGAAAACTTAAGTTTAATTTTGAAATATGTGTCGTTGCAGATGAAATACGTCATGCATAAGTAAAGTAATAAACCCCAAATAAAATAGTTAAAGTGGCCTTATTACAAACCCCAAAAATAAAAGTAAAACGAGTAATTAAAAATGTGAAATAATAAAGCAAGTTTTAAACCAAGTTCAGTCCTCGTGGCCACTCTGAATCCCTCCCAGCTCCAAGTCGTGAACTAGGGCTCACCTGCAAGGATGGAAAGAAAAATGGTGAGTTTGGAAAACTTAGTGTGTGCAGAAGTCCATCTAAAGCCCAAATTGGCTCGAGCCCACTGGGCCTAAGCCTTATCCAGTTCAGTCAAAAACTGGGCCGAAGCCCTATCATGATAACAGTAAACTAGGCCAAAGCCCTATTCAAAAAGCAGTATGGCCCAAGGGCCCAGAACAGAACAATACATAATAATAGTATGAATGCAAGCCCATATCATGTGGGGACACTACTCGACCCACCCAACCGCTACACACCACCCATACCAGCCAACACACCATGTGGGGAATAACTCAACGCACCCAGCCCACACATCACAGTCACAGCATTGCTGCTAAGATAAATAGAATAACGAGGCAAAGCCCCTTTCAGAAAACAGTACGAGGCATAACCCCTTTTTAGAAAACGTGGCAGTGCCACTCACACTTCCTCCAATATCAACCCAACCCATGCAACAGATATACATATGCCATGGCATACAGTAACAGTGACAATCGGATTAAGCAGCATAATCAACTTTAGCCCTAGGGGTATAATAGTCATTTTACAACTAGGGGTAAAATAGTAATTTCTCACCCTAAGGAGTATTTCAGTCATTTACACTATTATTATCAGTCTTAAGCATGTTACAGTCACTAACAGTCTTTATTTCTGTCTTAGCAGTCAATTTATCAGTGTTTAACAGTTTCAACTACTAGGCCCTAAATCCCCTAATGGGCTCCATATAGCCTATTAATCACTTAATCCCATTTACTCCAAATTTAGTTTTTAGTTACCGATTTCAGTAGTTTTAACCTTGCAATCTTCAGAATACTTATAAAACTTATTCTTACCCAAATGGGCCTAACAGCCCATTGGGCCTTCATTTGGCCCACCGAGGCCCAATATACCCAAGTACTCGAAATTACGCACTCGACTCACCAACTAGTAGCGATTCTAACTCCATCATACTCATATCGACTCGAGAGCATTCGCATGCTCACAAGCCCTCGAAATGCCAAATCCTCGGCATTTTGACTTTTTGCCTTTTGCCGATTTGAACCATAGAGGGGTGTTCGATACACACACCTGTTTGCGATTCCACCAACAAAATCCTCTATGCGATAACCCCTACAATCCAACACTTAAACGATTAAACAGGGAATCCATGAAACTAACACTAGAATCCCTTACCACAATCGGCCAACACCCTTAATGGCCATATAGATCTCACCTTGTCGACTTAGATCCCCCTAGATCTAGATCTAGTAGTATCGTTGCCTTCAATTCCTCACTTGATCGCTTTCTTCACTATCTAACACGCAAAAGAACCAAAATACAACATTAAACACTAATAGGCCATGTCGACAACCTCCTTAAGCATATAGAGGTTTCGGCCTCTCCCTAAGTGTCAAGAAAACGAATGTACTCAAGGTTTAAACCACTTACCAATGTCTCTACTCGATGGATATTGCTTCCACGCTTCCACTAGATTAGATTTGTACTAGATCTATACCCAACCGCTATCAAAGAAAAGGATCTAAAAGGTTCGGCTTTAGGACCTATTTCAATGCTATTATCGACTTTAACAAGGGGTTTAAGGGGATCAATCGATAGAATAAAGAGATAGAGAAGTAGTGTTTCAGCTTGGTGATGGTTTGAAAAGAAAGAAGGGTTGTGTTTCATTCAAAGGAATATTCGGCAATGGTTGCTTTAGGCCAAGGGGTATTCGGCTATGACAAGAATTTCGGTCAAATGCTTGTCGACAGAGTTTGAAGAAAAGAGAAAGAAGAAATAGATGGATTCGGCTTAGTAAGATTTGCAATGGAGATGGAATCTGCCTGAAGCAAAGAATGGTAGGATGGAATTGGTTCAAGGTGTGAAAAGAGAGGAAGAAGAAGAATGAAAGAAGAAGAAAGAAAAGAAGTGAATTCGGCTAGGAGGTGCGATCGGCATTAGAGATTTTAGGGGATTGTAGGGTTCAGCTATTAGGTCAGAAAAATAGAAAAGAATGGGCAAAAGAATGGTAAAAAGAAGATCCAAAATGCTATATACAATCGGCACAAGAAGAGCTCCCCTAACTAGAGAAATCGGCACACTAAAGAGCCAAATGCCGAATGTCCTATGCCTAGGGTTGAATGCCGAAATTACACTATCACAAAGTCCTATGGCCGGCCACTACTCTTTCAAATTCAAACATCCTAAAAACTCTCTTCAATTCACTCTCCTGAGTAGTTCAAATTCTTCAAACCAGAGTTTCACTTGAGTGCCAACACTTGACCACACATGCACATAAAAATAAAAGTCATTAAAGCTTACCTTGTGGCTCGTACCATGGACCTCGCACACCTCCTAGGCGCCACTTTTTTAGGAGCTTAGTGGTGCCCACTTGCCACTTTACCAAAGCTCTTTTGATGGCAATTTCTGCTAACTTTTTATTAAAAGCCATCTTGATCCAGTTCCCCCTTTCACTTAAAAACATATTTGCTATTTTTATCGGGTTTTAACCTGAGTTTGGGCCTCCTAAAGGCCTACTAACATGTTCAAACACAAATTCAACAATCAGAACACAAAATTTTCACAACTTCACCAAAATCACACTAAACCCGAGAAATCCTGAAAATCAGGGCGTTACACTTAAAGTCCCAACACACGGTTATAGAGCATTTGGCCATATAACACTTACCTCGAAATCGATCGATTATCGATGAAAGGGTTTCTAAATCCTTAGATAACTCTTCACCCTTCGTGGACTTGAACCCAACCACATATTTGTAACCAAAAGAGCAAAGCATCAATATACAAAGACTAAAACATTTGGTTTTAACCCATGAAGAAGATCAAAAAGTAAGAACACAACATCGACGTCGAAAAAATACTTACCTAAAATCGATTAGTAGAGAAGGAAAAGTTGAAGAAATCGACTAGAATAGATTACTATATTCGTCCAAGTAGCCAAAATAAAAAGGAAGTGATAAGGAGCAAGTTCACAGAAGAGGCCTAAAGAAGTAATCGTCTATGTTTGAGAAGAATAAGGAGTAGAAGAGAAAGATGAAGAAAAGTGAAATTGAAAGAAAGAAGCAGAAGAGAAAAATAATAGAAGACTTTGAAAACCAAAAATAAGGTTGAATGAAGAAGAAATAAAAAATAAAAAGAGAAAGAACGGTATCGGCACTATTCTGCAACTCACAAGAGGCAAGAAAAGAGAACAATATCGGCACTTCGAGACTTTAAGCAAAAGACCAAAAAAAGCTGAAAAACCAAAACGAATTCTAAAAACTAAACCAAAAACCCTACCCAACTAAAATCACAATCAGCACAACAACAAAAACAACCTCAAAAGCCTTTAATATGCTGAATGCCCACTACCAAAAAGTCCCCTAGCCGAATTTGCAGCCCTCCAACAACCCAATCACCTCCAACTCTACTCCCTAATGAACTCCACAAATTTCTCCCCCTTTTCCTCCTCCCAATCTCTACCAACCCTCATCCATATCCCATGATCTCCTCCCTTTTGACCAATTCCACAACAACCTCAGTAGAAACCCATTACAACTCAAACACCAGGTGCCACAGTTGCAAAATAAACACTCTAAAGCTCCCTCCACGATTCAAACCCCAGTTCTCGTTGCCATACTTGTAACGCCACTCCACTAGGCCACAAGCTTTTTTTGTAACATAAACCAATCACAATTTAATATACGACCTAAACGCTAACATCAAGGTTCCTTTAAGCCCAAATTTAAAATTTTTCCAAAGGCCAGACTTGAACCCAGGCTTCCTAGAAACCCTCAAACACACCCAAACAACCCAACCAGTAAAGCAGACATGCAAATTTATCAAATTAAGCAAAATTAAAGACCCTATAATTTGGGGAGTTACAATTTTATTAATCGTATGAATCAAATGCGTACTTATCAATTTAATTACAATTACTTGTGCATAAACGATACGAAATATTTCACATTTAATTCAACGGTCCTTTCATAATCATAAAATACCATCTTGCATGTCAAATCGTAACATTCTCATACTTATTTTGTGGACTTATAACATGTCCTTAAGTTACTTCCACTCCGTAGTCCCATGGATTTTATACATTCCTATATCACTTAACTCGATTACCTCTTTACTCTTAACCTAACCTTGTCCGCTAATTCGCTTAAATATTAATAACAACATGTTATCTCAATTCAATATCAATAAATATCATAAATTCATAAATCTTTCACATTTCATTCATGAAACTAGGTATGAATTTCAAAATTTCTAAGTTACCTGATGAGTTATTTGGAACACCATCGAATGCTCGAGAATCACATATCCACGGTACCAAAGCCATATCCCTAATATGGTCTTACATGAAGTTGTACGCTGATGCCATGTCCTAGACATGGTCTTACAGTGGCTCACATGTCGAGGCCGATGCCATGTCATAGACATGACCTTACACTGGCTCTCACGTATCAGTGCTGATGCCATAACCCAAACATGGTCTTAAACTAGCACTTACATTAATGCCGATGCCATGTCCCAGACATGGTCTTACATTGGGTCACATGTCAAAGTCGATGCCATGTCCCAGACATGGTCTTACACTGACTCTCATGTGTCGAGGCCAATGCCATGTCCCAGACATGGTCTTACACTGGCTCTTATCTATCGATACTGATGCCATGTCCCAGACATGGTCTTACACTAACATATATCGAGGCCGATGCCATGTCCTAAACATGGTCTTACACTGGCTCTCTTCGATCTGTGCCGATGCCATATCGTAAACATGATCTTACACTGACACATCTCAAAGCCGATGCCATGTCCCAGACATGGTCTTCCACTATCTTGCATGTCGAGGCCAATGTCATGTCCCATACATGGTCTTACACTGGCTCTCCTCTATCCTTCAACTCATCACGAGTCGTAGTACGATCGTACTTGACCCTACATTTCTCCTAATTGCTCTTTTGATCCAATCACATACTTGTATATTATCATGGTTAGGTGACAAACATATGAAATAATATAGTATCTCATTTCAAATTTAATAATTGATTACTATAAGTTAATCATATGAACTTATCTCATTCACTGAAACAGCGAATTAAGTCGACTACTCCGATACTTTGTTTCCCCTCGTTCTCTATCCAAACCTCATTTCCCTCAATCTATTTAGTCATCAATTTAGTTATTTAGTCATCAATTTATACTATTTACTTATTTAGTCATCAAATTATACTATTTACTTACCTCAAAATAACAATATTTACTTATTTAGTCATCAATTTATACTATTTAGTCCAAAATTCACACTAAGGCAACTTTGAACTTCTGCTCCTAATGTTTCACAATCATGCAAATTTAGTCCCTATCACATAAAAGTGCAAAATTTATGAAATTAAACACAATCCATGCTTAGCCAAATTTTATTATTATTATTACTAGCAGCCCATAAAACATACTTTGGCAAATTTATAGTTTTGCCCCTAAACTTTTACAAAATTATGATTTTGCCACTAGGCTCGTAAAACGATTTTCATCAAATTTTTTCATTAGCCAAGCCTAACTGACTCTATCTTGTACTTGTAGCAGCTCATAATTCTAATTATTCCACACATTTATCACTTATTTTACAACTTTTACAAAATGGCCCTTTTTAGGTGTTTTCACAGAAACCATTTAACAAAAGTTGTTTATTTAACAACTAAGATTCGTTTTCTTCCATAAAAATTCAGAAAAAAACATGAATACTCTCATGGAAAAACCCTAGACTTTCAACCATTTTGCAAAATAGTCCCCTCATTAGCTAGATTAAGCTTTAACGGTTCCAAAAACACAAAAATCATCAAGAAAAGCCATGAAAATCACTTACTTGCAAGAGAAATAGTTGGCTGATAGTTGAAGCTCTTAAAACCCCATGTTTGCTACCATTTTCAGTGGGGAGGAAAGAAATGAAAAAGATGAAGCTTTTTTTGTTTATTTTATTTTATTTCTAGTCAAAATTAGCCACCAAATTTCACCTAATTTTGACTTTTCAACTCTCTTTATCTCTATGGCCAGCCATGACTAAATTTACTGGCCTATTTGCACATTAAATACCCCTACTTTATGATCCAGGGCCATTTAACATCATTTACTAATAAATCACAGCTTTTTTCTTTTATGCAATTTAGTCCTTTCGCAAAATTAAGCAAGTAATTGCTCAAATTAATTCACCAAAATTTTCATGAATCCACATAATCATGCTATAACACATAAAATAATATCAAAATAATATCTCGACCTCAAAATAATCTCTTGACCTCAGATTTATGGTTTCAAGACCACTGTTCCGATTAAGCCCAAAATCGAGCTGTTACAATTCTCCCCCTTAGGGATTTTCGTCCCCGAAAATCTTAGTTGGATATAGATTTGAGGTTTGTTTTCTTATTGCCTTATAATTTCTCACACAACCTCGGATTCTCCATTCTTCGATCTCGCAAGTCATGATTCTGATCTGATATTGACTTTTCATTAAATCAAGCAAATATTCGACTTCTCTTTATAACTAAATCAAGAAATTCCATTTCTATCACAAGGCTTTCACAAACACTCATTTTACTAATCGAAATTCAACCTTTTTTACGTATTTCAGTCTGTATACACATTCTGTTAATCTGAAACTACTTTTAATCGTTACAAATTACTTTCACTTTTTGCTCAAATTCTTTGATGAAATCGATCCCATGGATCCTTTCTCCAAAAGCTTGATCAAGTGTCAACCGAATTCGGTAATTGTTACCACACACACTTCATACGATGTCGTCTCTTCTCACAACTCGAGAATCTGACATTCTCCTTCATTTTAACTGTCCAAAATAATAGAGTTTAACACACTGGGTTACCTAAAAGTCTTTTACATGTATAATTCGATCAATCTATCAAAAGAGTGATCTGTACATATTAAGATCCTATAACATCTCGATTTTGGGCCTAGTCGAAACAGTGGTTTCGAGGCCACAAATCTAACAAGGAAAATATTATTTTTTATTATATTTTTATGATTTACAATTTCAAGGAAAGATTTCATGAAAATTTTGTTTGAAAATTTCGGCGTTCGGGCACTCAATTTAGTCAAAAGGACTAAATTGTAAATAGTGCAAAAGTTGAGTTCCACATGTTAGAAGTGTCTAGTTGTTATGAAGTTTTAAATTGAAGGTCTTAAAATAGTAATTAGACCATTGGTTAAATTTTTGGACAAAAATGGGCATGAATAAGACAAATTTGAAAGAAAAGTCTTTAAGGGCATTTTGGTCATTTAGTAATTTAAAAGAATTAAAAAAGGAAAATGAAGCAAAAATTTGCTCATCCTCTTCCTCAAGGAAAAATATAGCATGGAGAAACCATGGCTAGGGTTTTTCAAGCTTCCAAACTCGATTGTTAGTCCGTTCTAGCCTCGTTTTTAATATTTTTACGTTTTCGAAATCCCGGTAACATGATTTCTCTATTTCTACCGTTTATTTGAGCTAGGGTTTGATTTCAAAAATTGACCCATGTTGAATAATTATGCATTTTGATGATTATGGTAGGTTATGCATGTTTATGGTTAGAGAAACGATTTTTACCAAGTGATTTTCGACGAAAACATCTAAAAGGACTAAATTGTAAAAGTTATAAAATTGGTCATAAGTGTGAGTTTTAATGAGAATTGTTGGCTGCCATATTTATGAAATGGTTCAATTAGGGCAAAAATGCAAAGAAATTGAATAAAAATTTATTTTTCGAGCTTTGGGGCAAAAGTGTAAATATGCAAAAGTTTAGGGGCAAGAATGTAAATTTTGTAAAAATATGTTTTAGGTCCGAAATGATTAGGACATTGATTAAATAAGTGAAATATGATGTTTTAGATCTCAGAAAACGAGATTTGGACCTAAAACGGGAGAAAAACTGAAAATCAGGAAAGTTGGTCAAAATGGTCGTATTCGTATCGAGGTAAGTTCATGTGTTTAATAAGAATTTAATTAAGCATATTTGAATGCTAAATTGATATATTAGTTATAAATGTTTTAGTATAGATTTTTGAATATAATGATAATAATTGAGAAATATTCGATAATGATTGGACATTAAAAATGAGAATTCGAATAAGTTTACACATAAGACCATAGTGGTAATATGGCTTTGTATAAGATAAAGAAAGCATTGAATAGCATAATTTAAGGAAAGTAAGATAAATTGAGGATATGATGAGATTGAGAATGTAAGTATGTAAGTTGAGTAGTATTTTATTATTATGCAATTGTTGCTATTATTATTGAGTTATGTGACTGACCTTGAGAATTTTGAGCAAGTATGTTTTTGCTATGATTTGCCAAGGCATGGCATTGGTAAGCATATAAGGCAAGGATCCCATGCAAGTCTATATCAAACATATGGCATTGGCAGGTTGAGATAGTTGAGGAACATCCCATGTAAGTCCATATCAGACATATGGCATTGGCATGTTGAAACAGTTGATGAACATCCCATGTAAGTCCATATCAGACATATGGCATTGCCAGGTTAAGACAGTTGAGGAACATCCCATGTAAGTCCATATCAGAGATATGGCATCGATAGGTTGAGACAGTTGAGGAACATCCCATGTATGTCCGTATCAAACATATGGAGTTGGCAGGTTGAGACAGTTGAGGAACATCCCATGTAAGTCCATATCAAACATATGGCATTGGCAGGATAAGATAGTTGAGGAACATCCCATGTAAGTCCATACCAGATATATGGATTTGGCAAGACAGGGAACATCCCATGTAAGACCATGCCTAAAGCATGGCATTAGAAGGCTATTATCAGGCAGGAAAACCCAAGTACCCTTAGTATTCCAAACGGTTCATCGGGCTAATATACAAGCTATGTTACAAGAAAGTTCAGGTAAATGAATGATAAATAGGAAAGTTAAAGAGTAAGTGGAGAAGTAAAATAAAGATTTTGTTAGTTGATGATATTACAAGTATTTTAATGAGCATATTCAAGTATTAAGTAAGTGATAAGTTTTCAATTATATTTATGATGCTTTGTGACATGATTAGCAATATGCCTATATATTATGAGAGGGTATTAATGTGTTTAGTGAGATGTTGCAGGTACATAAACAAGCTATTAAGTAAGGTATTCTTTTTATTATTCCAAGCTTTTGGTAAGGTTACCAGTGAGTAAGATGGGAAAGTAAGAACTTAACATCATTTATGTAAATTATGAAAGCTTATTAATAAGCTAAATTCATTACTAATGCCTATTATTTTACATGTGAACTCACTAAGCTTTATAATCTTACCTCTTTCCTTTCCTCTGTTCCAGAGTTTTATCAAGCAAGTTTGGGTTGGAGGTCGTCGGAGATCACTTCACATTTTCGACTGTCAAGTTACCAATTGAGTATTTTCATTGAAACATTTTAAGTTATGGCATGTATAGGGACTTGGTTATTTTGTGTGTATGTCCTTATGGTATGACTAAAGAATGGCATGTGAATACTTGATAATGATTAGCTATTGACATGGCTAAATAAGAACATGTGTTGATGTTATGTATGCCTAAATGAGGTTTAATGCAAAGAAATTATGAAAGACTAAAAGTTGGTTATGAAATAGTTTTGGGACAGCAGTAGTGACATGATTTTGAAAAATCACTAAAAATTGTAGAAATGGAATTGAATGGTGAATGAGATATAGAATTAAATCTTATTAAATCTATTTTAACAGGAAAGAAATAGAGCAGGCAACAGAAGTCTATATTCTGATATATTTAAATTCTTGAGAGAATGGTTCAGAATGACTTCATGATCCCCTGTTCCGATTTTAGAATTTCACTAAAAATTGGACAAGAAGAATTAAGGATTTTAATTTATATGTCTAGATTTCTTAGTGGGTCTATTTTTATGGGAAAAAATGGAAATGTTATTCAAATTTTTTATAATGAGATAATCAATTTTTAGTGAAGAGAGGTTAGGTTCGCTGGACTACAAAACAGGTGAACCTTTAATGAATAAACTGTACTAATTGGCCACACCAAATATTCTGGAAAAGTTATGGTAAGAAGAAATATGAGTCTATTTTCAGGGAAAATTTACGGATTTAAATTTTGAGTTTCGTAACTTGAGTTATAATTAACTTAGTGACTGTTATGCAGGTGGATAGTTTTATTATGAATAGTGAAATAAATTGTTTTGATTTGAGTAAGTAATCGGAAAAATTTTAATGTTCCTAGTTTGGTCCCAAACCATTTCAATTGCATGTTTTAGGGCCTCGAGGGCCTTTTTTAGGGATATACTGGATGAATGTGAGCGAATTAATTTTAAACGTAAATTTTTATGCCCTGAATTAGTAAGATAAGTCTGGTAACGCCTCGTGCTCGACTCCAGCGACGGTCTCGGGTAAGGGGTGTTACAGATCTAATGTGTCCACTTCTCCACACAATTAACAATAATTCAGACATCATCTTCCTTTGAATTTTTATATTCTCACCAATCAAACAATAACATAGACTGCAATAGTTCTGAAAGCACTTGATAATTAATTTGACCCTGTTGATCATCCAAATATTTAGACACATAGTTAAAGGTACCACGTTTCATACTCATTTGCTAGAAAAATCGTGTCAAATTATAGCACATCTTGGTGCTCCCCGAATGAACAGACACTGGTTTAATAATCTCAGGGTTTCTTGATACACGAACACTGTCCCGAAAAAACAAAAAGTCATGGGTTTCAAATCTAAAATTTTGAATCAGAAGTCAATTTACTTTGACCCCTTTTCATTCGTAATTTATTGACACATTTTTGGATTTCACGATTCAATGAATATATATCAATTTAATCCGTAATTCAGCTATTGACTATCCATCACCTGATCGAATCAATCGTATAATCATTGCTCGCAATGTACACATAAGTTTCCATTCAGAACATCTGTGACGGTAATCATTACCCACTAAATAATTACTGTTGCTAACAATACAGTACAGTTATGATGTCGATCGCCTCTAATTCATGTGTCAAACAAATATTTTCATGCAATCTCAACTGTATAAAAAAACCATAAGTCATCGCTATACATTCTTGCCTTAAATACACCTCAAGCAATTCATTAGCATAAAACTGAAATTTTATAAACTCTTTACTTGGTTCAAGCTGAATCTGATCTAATGCTTCAGTTAACAATGTCTTTAATTTCTTATCACTTTATTAATAAGTATTCCATCATATAGACTTCATGAGCGTGATAATTCTCCGATTAAAATGACTTTGATTTAAGAAAATATGTCTTAATAAAATTGTTCTAATAGGTATGATTTAGTATCGCGTCTGCTAGAATATGAATTATGCATTCTGACTATTCATCTAATTACCTGAGAACGTTTCAGGTTTATTTTCCACCATGTGGATCAATTTAATCTTAAATAGCTCAAATAATCTTTCAAGCAAATGATCTAATCAAACTAGACAACTGAATCGGTCTCGACTATCAAACGATAACCTAAAAAAATCAATGAAGTTTTGAATCATACTGGAGCAATAATCATCACATAGATTAAGGCCATAGTACCATAATAAGGCCGACACCTCAACTGTATATATAATGTCTCAAATAATATCCAGAAATAAAGTATTATTTATATGTGCTAAATCATCTGTGACCAAGGCTATATAATCTCCCCATATATATCAGAACAAAAACCAATAGAAACAGAATGTTAGCATCACGCACATTTTACCATCGACTTTTCTATTTCCATAATGGAATAAATACCAAAGAAAATGGAATAATGCCAATTATTATCCAACCAAGCCAACAATGCTTTCATCTAACATAAATTTTACCTAGCGTTCGCAAACGATAAGAGTTCCGTCTAAAAATAAATAGCCACTTATGCCTCTAATAATAGTTCAACACATAGGATACGCAAAAGAATTCATAGTGACTGCCCAATTATAGCCACTATACTCCGCTATCATTTCAATTCAAACATTATTCCACTGTTCAATTCTGTCATCATTGATTTCACATTATCCCATTACTAACGGAAATCAATTCGGAAGGACTTCAAGCAAATACATACTTTAAACATCGTACTTGAGTAAGTCGATTAACCAAGACTAGCTTCTTCTTTAATCGTGACATTTCCAAGACTCAAATGATCTTTAGAATAACCCAGCATCTTTTCCAGAGCTGTATTTACTTGCCAATCTATTTTCAACTCTAGCACATCACTAGTTATTCTGTTACTATTCTCTTTAGTCTCTCACTTGTGGGCTCAATCAACATAAACCTCTTGAAATTTTTATTATAAAAAAAGACTACATTGACAATGGGGTGAAGTTGTAAAGTCTCTAACTTGACTATCGCAAATACACATTGTAACATCCCAAATTTGGGCCTAAAAGAATGGGCCTTAAACAGGGGATCACATAAAAATATATGTGAGCAAGAAAATGGCATAATTAAATGCCTGCTTGTGTGATTAGGTGTTCTGAGAAGTGCTGGAGAAGTCCTGGGTTCAAATCTAGGCTTTAGTGTAAATTCTAGTTTTTCACTAAATAAACCTTGGTGTTAGCATGTAGGCTTTAAAAGAAATTGGGTTGGAATTGTGGCACAACAGAGTTGTGGTGTAGTGGTAAAGTAATGGCAATGGTGTCGGATGAAATTGAGCGTGTAGTCTCTGCTCCCAAGTTTAAGCGGCGTAATGTGTCAGCGGTTCGGGACTTTCCACCTAGATGCAAAAGGGTGACTGCATCAAACTTTGGATTAAGTAGGCAAATCACAGTCAACCAATCTAGTTAAGGCAAGTGGCAGTCAATCTCTCGGTTAAGTGGTTGTTAAGAGTTTTTCTAGTACTATGTGATAAGAGATTAACTGTTGTTTTGTTTGAATAGGTTCTGATGATCGTGAATACTTAGTACTCTACGTGATAAGATGTGTATTTTTACCCTGTCTCTGACAGTCGGCTGAAAAGCCGAAGGTGTGTACATTCACCACACACACTGTAGATCAGCAAAAGTCGAAAAGCTGAAGTGCCAAAAAGTCGAAAGAATGGCAATGGTTGCCACACAGGCACATGAATGCTCCTGTAGAAAAGTCGATGTATTGATAGGGGCCCCATGAGCAATCTTATGGACTCAGGCCACTTTTAGGCCAAGTGGGCCAAAATGGGCTAGGTGAGCCCAAAAGCCCTACATGTTATATGATTGTTATTGTATGCCATTTATGATATGTTTGCATTCATGTGATATTATGCTGCACGGGGGATGGGAATATTGATTGGAGGAAGTATAATTGTTAGGGTCGCTTGGTCGCTTGACGACTGTGGATCCACCGACGGCTTTAAGCCTATTATGTGATTGACAGCTCTGCTATAACATTGGTTAGCACCGCAACTGGTGCTACGTTGGAGTGTAGGGATGGGTGGGTCGATTAAATCCCTAAAGAAGTGTTACTTGAAACTAGGTATGGATTTGGAAAGGTTTGAGTTACTTGATGAGTCATTTGGAACACCATCAAATGCTCGGGAATCACATATGCACGATACCAAAGCCATATCCCTGATATGGTCTTACAGAAAGTCGCGTGCTGATGTTATGTCCCATGCACGGTCTTACATTGGCTTACATGTTGAGGCCGATGCCATGTCCTAGACATGGTCTTACACTGGCTCTCACATATTAGTGCCGATGCCATGCCCCAGACATGGTCTTACACTAGCACTCACATCAATGCCGATACCAGGGCCCACACATGGTCTTACACTATCTCACATGTCAAAGTCGATGCCATGTCCCAAACATGGTTTACACTAACTCTCATGTGTCGAGGCCGATGCCATATCCTAAACATGGTCTTACACTGGCTCTTATCTATCGGTGCTGATGCCATGTCCCAGACATGGTCTTACATTGGCTCACATGTTGAGGTCGATGCCACGTCCTAGACATGGTCTTATAGTGGCTCTCACATATCAGTGCCGATGCCATGTCCCAGACTGTTGGAACGCCGATACCCCTAAGGCACAGTGAAAAAAATTCCGGTGATCCAAACCATGGATCCATGTGTGAGGAATGAATCGGGGTGAAAAGGGTTTTGAAATTACCGAAACTTCAATCTGAGTAGACAGTGACGCTTCGGCAATGAGAATACTGTTTTGCTGTCAAATCTAAGCCACAATCTTTATGATCCCGACCTCTACGTAATCCACCCAGTTGACGATGAATGGAAGAAATCCCTAAAACTATTTTTCAGAGATATTTTGCTTGACGGCTGCTAGACGTAGTAGCAAAAATTCGGGTTTGTATATATATTCACTTTTAGGGTTTTTCTCCCTTTCTATATATAACTCCCCTTTTAATTGGTATGTATATCATGAATTCTTAATTCATTAAATTTTAATCCAAACATAATAATCATAATTAAAATAAATAAATATAATAATGTTTTAACCGAAAATTATAATGACATTAATTATAATAAAGATTTCGGTAAACTATATTTATTTAAATTTATATACGAACCAAATTCATATATTAATAGAATTATGTTCTCCTTATGTGTACAACATCTTTGTACATATAATATGTTCGATATTTGATTGCCTAATTAAATTAATTCTATAATTAATTTAATTCATGTGACAACCAAACACAATACCAACTATGTTCTATTCCGTTCATTTCAACCATAGGGTGTGACCCTGTAGGTTCTTTTAACGTTAGCAGTAATACTAGAACGATTCTAATGTTATAGACAATGAGTGGAATCTAGCAATGCATCATTGCTACCTAAGTTACAAGAAGTCATGATTCGACATAACCTTTTTTGTGATTAACCTTTCATGCATTAATCCTTAAGTCATTTATCTCTAGAATGGACACAAGTCATGGAATAGTCACACTTGCATAGTCCATCCCATGTTTCTTGATACTTTGAGTAGACTATGATACACAAATAAGTATGACATCTCATGTCAACTTATTTGAGCATGGCCATGCATTTCTAGTCTCACTCAATCAAGTGGCCTAAGATATTACTCCCATTATATAGGAGGGACTTATCCTATATTAATCAACCATATCCTTCTACATAGATTGTGATATATCCAACAGCAGCCTTTATAGAATAACCAGTTATGGTGTACGTTTGACTGTATCAAAATATACAACTCACGATGTTGGGATAATGATGATCTCAAGTTTGAGGATCGTATACATATTAATCACTATGAGTAATGTTTTGATAATTATATAATAATCCAAGAAACATACTTATAGCGGGTCAGTCCAATATGTTGTTCTCTAACACACATATTCATGCATTGATTCTGACACTCCATATCAATGACAACTCTTTATCATCAATCAACTACATTTTAGTCTTAATGCATTATTGTTGTCCTGGTCAACAATAATACTTGACTAAGGACCTTTTAAGAATAATCATATTATTCTCAGGACATTATTATAAAACAATTTATTTATACACACAGAAAAGAAATTGAAATAATAATGGCAATGCCTTATATTAATAAACATGGTAAATCAAGTATGTTATTACAACCATCTCATGATTGATCTTTGGGCATACTCTTACAATCTCCCACTAGCACTAAGACCAATCACTCATATATCTAATACCAAGTAACTTAGTATGACAATCATGCTTCTGCTGTGTCAGAGGCTTGATCAGGGGATCAGCAATGTTATCATCTGTAGCTACTCTACTTATCTTTACATCTCTTCGATCGATAATCTCTCGAATAAGATGGTAGCACCTAAGTATAAGTTTGGATCACTGGTGAGATCTGGGTTCTTTAGCCTGTGCAATGGCTCCATTGTTATCACGTCAGAGTTCTATAGCATCTGATATGCTAGGAACAACCCCTAGTTCAGTAATGAACTTCTTGATCCAAACTGCTTCTTTTGCTGCCTCACTTTCTACAATATACTCAGCCTCTGTTGTAGAATTAGCTACTGTACTTTGCTTTGAACTCTTCCAGCCTACAGCACCACCATTATGGCAAAACACAAAACCTGATTGCGATCGAGAATCATCCTTGTCAGTTTGGAAGCTGGCATCAGTGTAACCTTTTACACTTAACTCTTCATCACCTCCATATATTAGGAACGTATCCTTAGTTCTTCTCCAGTACTTTAGGATATTCTTGACTATGGTCCAGTAACCTTCACCGGGATTTTCTTGGTACCTACTTGTCATACTTAAGGCTATGAGACATCTAGACGGGTACATAACATGGCATACATGATAGATCCAATTGCAGAAGCATATGGAATTTTACTTATGCGTTCTCTCTCTTGTGGAGTTGAAGGACACATTTCCTTTAAGAGTAAAATACCATGTCTTATAGGTAGAAATCCTCTCTTAGATTCTTCCATGTTGAACCTTTTCAATACGTTATCTATGTATGTACTTTGGCTTAGACCTAGTAGTCATCTTGATCTATCTCTATAGATCTTGACTCCTAAGATGTAAATGGTTTTGCCCAAGTCCTTCATAGAAAAATAACTTCCTAACCAAGCCTTAATAGATTGCAAGGTAGGTATGTCATTTCCCATGATAAGTATGACATCCACATACAGTACTAAGAATATGATTGTGCTCCCACTAACTAAGAATATGATTGTGCTCCCACTAACTTTCTTGTAAACACATGGCTCATCTTCATTTTTGATAAAACCAAACTCTTTGATTACATTGTTAAAACGAAGATTCCAACTTCGAGAAGCTTGCTTTAATCCATAAATGGATCTTTGTAGCTTACATATCTTTCTACCATTCTTTGGATTGACAAAACCTTTAGGTTGTGTCATGTACACATCCTCTTCAAGTTTCTTGTTAAGGAAAGCTGTTTTGACGTCCATCTGCCAGATTTCATAATCATGAAATGCAACTATGGCAAGCAAGATCTTGATGGATTTAAACATAGCTACAGAAGAAAAGGTTACATCAAAGTCAACACCATAAAATTGGCAAAATCCTTTAGCGACTAGTCGCCCCTTGTATGTTTGTACATTACCATCCATGTCAGTTTTCTTTTTGAAAACCCACTTGCACCCTATAGGTTTAACCCCTTCGGATGGGTCAATCAAAGTCCATACTTGGTTTTCGTACATGGAATCCATCTCAGATCTCATAGCCTTAAGCCATTTCTCAAAGTCTGGGCTCGTCACCGCTTCTTGATAAGTTCTAAGCTCATCTTGATCTATAAGAAGAACGTCACCATGCGTTGTAATGAGAAATCCATATCTCTTATGTGCATGACGTTCTCTTAAAGATCTATGCGGTGGTTGTGTTGCTACAGTAGTTACTTGTTCCTTAATTTCTTGTGGAATTTGATATTGTTCTATCTCTGGTTTAGTGGTATCTTGTGATTCTCAGATTTCTTCAAGTTCAATCTTTCTCCCACTTCCTTTTCTAGAAACAAATTCTCTCTATAGGAAGACATCAGTCCTAGCAACAAATGTTTTGTTCTCAATGGGATTAAAGAAATAATATCTTTTGGTTTCTTTCAAATACCCCACAAAAATACAGCTTTCAGATTTGGGTTCAAGCTTAGTAGATGTCTAACGTTTAACATAAGCTTCGCAACCCTAATTTTCATAAAAGACATACTGAGACGTTTCCCAATCCACATCTCATATGACGTCTTTTGAACCGTTTTAGATGGAACATGATTCAGTGTGAAAGTAGCTATTTCAAGTGCATGTCCCCAAAAGGAAGTCGGTAGATCAGCATGACTCATCATGGATCGAACAATATCTAATAGAGTTTGATTTCTTCTCTCAGAAACTCTATTCCATTGAGGAGTACCAGGAGGAGTAAGTTGTGAGATCATTCCTTCAAAAGATCATCAAACTCTAGGCTTAAATACTCTCCACCTCGATCAGATCAAAGTGCCTTGATAGTTTTGCCTAGTTGATTTTGTACTTCTTTTTTGAATTCCTTGAACTTTTCAAGGGCCTCTGACTTATGGCGCATGAGATAAACATACCCATATCTACTGAAATCATCAGTGAAAGTAATGAAATAGTGAAATCCACCTCTGGCCTGTGTATTTATCGGTCCATATACATGAGAATGTATTAAGCCCAATAAATCACTAGCTTGTTCACTTTTACCAGTAAAAGGAGATTTGGTCATTTTTCCCAATAAGCAAGATTCACTTACTTCAAATTGTTCAAAAACAAATGAATCCAAGAGACCATATTTATGGAGTTTAGATATACGTTTCTCACTTATGTAGCCCAAACGACAATGCCAAAGATACGTTTGATTTGAGTCATTTATTTTAGATCTTTTAGTATTTATGTTGTAAATGAGATTCATTTGATCTAAAATATATAAGCCATTAATCAATTGTGCCGAACCATAAAAACATTATTGAGATAAAAGGAACAACAATTATTCTTAGTAATTATCCCAAAACAAATTTTATCTAAATAAAAAATTGAAATAATGCTTTTAGTCAAACTAGGCACAAAATAACAATCCTCTAAACATAAATCAAGTCCACTAGGCAAAGATAACGTATATGTTCCCACAGCTAATGCAGCAACTCTTGCTCCATTTCCAACTCGCAGGTCCACATCTCCTCTAGCCAAAGTCCTACTCCTTTGTAGTCCCTGTACAGAAGTACAAATATGAGAACCACAACTAGTATCTAATACCCAAGAAGTAGTAGTTGATAAATGAATATCAATAACATAAATACCTGAAGCAGACGTTCCGCTTGCTTTGGCCTTCTTGATTTCCTCAAGATAGACAGGGCAGTTCCACTTCCATTGTCCAGTCACACCACAATGAAAACAGTTTCCTTCCTTAGACACCCCACCTTTAGGTTTCAGTGCAGCCTTTCCTTTTCCAGGATTGGGCTTACCTTTGCTGTTGGGCTTTGTCTGAACTTTGGCCTTTCCCTTGCCCTTGTTGTTATGGACCATCAGTATGGGTTTAGGTCCAACCCTTTTCATGTTGCCTTCAGCAGTTTGTAACATACTGAGCAACTATGGCAGAGTCTTGTCAATTTCATTCATATTGAAATTGAGGACAAACTGGCTGTAGCTATTTGGCAACAATTGCAGAATAACATCAGTGGCCAACTCTTGGCTCAATGGAAACCCATGCTTAGACAGGCTTTCAATATAACCAATCATCTTAAGGACATGAGGTCCTACTGGGCTTCCTTTAGCCAGCTTACATTGGAATAGGGCCTTAGAGATATCAAACCTCTCTTACCGTGCTTGCCCCTGATATAGTTCTTTCAGGTGCTCAATCATATCATAAGCAACCATCTCCTCATGTTGCTTTTGAAGCTCAGGATTCGTAGTGGCAAGTATAAGACATCCAATGTCTGCCTTGTCATCGAGATGCTTCTTGTAAGCATCTCTATCAGCCTTCGAGGCATTAGCAAGTGGTTCATCAGGAAGTGGTTGTTCAATGACATATAATTTTCGTTCTTGTTTGAGGACAATCCTCAAGTTACGGAACCAGTCAAGAAAGTTCAAACCATTCAATTTTTCCTTCTCAAGGACTGATTACAATGTGAGTGTATTAGTGTTTGTAGCCATAATATATGTATAACAATAAAATATGTGTGTGAATAAATTTACCAAGTTTATATCAATCATTAAAAGGACTTTATTAAATGATGTTCCCACTATTTTATTTCAAAATTAATAACCTTCATATATTAATTTCGAAAAGACTTTCTTGAAAGTCTTTCTAGTGAGTTAAGGATCCATATTTCACCTCCTCTTAAGTCAGCTTTGGCTTTACTCTCAAGATTATGGTTATTTAGGTAAGCAACACTTGCTAATTAAATCATATGTAACTCCTACAATTTGGTGAACAACTCTTGTTCTAATCATCTTATGATTTATCCAAATTACTTGCCTCTAGGTTTCTAATCCTATTAGAGAAACCTAGTTAAGTCATTAACCAAATTTTAACCAGCGAATATCACTTGTTTATTCTTCGTGTTTAACCAAGATAAATACTAGTACTTCGCTTTGGCAGAACCTACATAGTATTGATCTAGGCCTTAACGAGGGCAAAAATTGGAAGGCCATGTTGACTTAATATTTTAATAGAGGGATTTTATTAAAGTTGTTGCATCTCACCAATTATGGTCTACTTCAGTCCATTTAATCTTTTAATTGATCTCATCAATTAGTGGGGTTTATTATTACCAAATTTGCATGCTTTAGACATCCATAGCATTTCATACAAGAATAGATAAAGCAATAAATAAATGCAATAGTTATAGCCCATAAACTATGGTGGTTCAACCCAAGCCAATGGAAGAACCTAAAGGAAACCTAAAGGTGTAAGCCGTTTCACAAGCTGTTAGTCCACATTAGTTGGCCCATCTTCCTTCTCGTCTAGTCCACAACAACTTTTGCAAATTACAATATTCATAAAACTCATTTTACATACGAGGGAGTAAAATGAGAAGAGAAATATAAGAGAATAGTGGTAAGGCACGACACGCAGGCCATATTTATAAAATTACAACCTTTTATCAAATGGGTCATCAGGCTATAACTATGCATTTCAAACACCGTGCATTTGAAAAATAGCATACATCATTCAACGTTTTGCTAAGTGAATTATAAAATATCCTTACAACCTTTTATGGCCCATCGAGTTTTATTTATTACAAAACATACTGAAAGATGATGGGGATCTGAGACGATCGAAGGGAGCGGGCCGAATCGTGTTTGATAACTTTTATCAACAGAATCATGCTTTCAGGATTTTAATCCTTGAGGTTTCATATCAGAACAACCCTTGTTCCACTAGCTAGTTAACTCTTACTGTAAATTGTAAATATCACCATCACATCATTACAGATTTCTTAAAGTTAACAGCAATAACATAAAACTGAATAGGCTGTAACACCATGATTAACATTTAATCAATTATCAAAAGGAATAGTTATCAGTTTATTATTAATTGATTTAAACAGTCAAAAATGTAATAAAATAAAAATGCATCTCATACAATTGCAACACCCAAGTATTTAAAACCCGAGTTCGTATCGCACAAGTGGCTCTGATACCTCTGTTGGAATGTCGGTACCCCAAGGCACAGCGAATAAAATATTCCGATGATCCAAACCATGGATCCATGTGCGAGGAATGAATTGGGGTGAAAGGGTTTCAAAATTACTGAAACTTCAATCTGAGTAGACAGTGATGCCTTGGCAATGAGAATACTGTTTTGCTATCGAATCCAAGCCGCAAACTTTATGATCCCGACCTCTACGTAATCCACCCAGTTGATGATGAATGGAAGAAATCCCCAAAACTATTTTTCAGAGATATTTTGCTTGACGGCTGCTAGACCTAGTAGCAAAAATTCGGGTTTGTATATATATTCACCTTTTAGGGTTTTTCTGTCTTTCTATATATATCTCCCCTTTTAATTGGTACGTATATAACAAATTTTTAATTCATTAATTTTTAATCTGAACATAATAATCATAATTAAAATAAATATAATAATTTTTTAACCAAAAATTATAATTACATTAATTATAATAAAGATTTCGGTAAACTATATTTATTTAAATTTATATACGAACCAAATTCATATATTAATAGAATTATGTTCTCCTTATGTGTACAACATCTTTGTACATATCATATGTTCGATATTTGATTGCCCAATTAAATTAATTCTATAATTAATTTAATTCATGTGACAACCAAACACAATACCAACTATGTTCTATTCAGTTCATTTCAACCATAGGGTGTGACCTTGTAGGTTCTTCTAACGTTAGCAATAATACTAGAACGATTCTAATGTTACAAACAATGAGTGGCATCTAGCAATGCATCATTGCTACCTAAGTTACGAGAAGTCAAGATTCGGCATAACCTTTTTTGTGATTAACCTTTCATGCATTAATCTTTAAGTCCTTTATCTCTGGAATGGACACAAGTCATGGAATAGTCACACTTGCATAGTCCATCCCATGTTTCTTGATACCTTGAGTAGACTGCGATACACAAATAATTATGACATCTCATATCAACTTATTTGAGCATGGCCATGCATTTCTAGTCTCACTCAATCAAGTGCCCTAAGATATTACTCCCATTATGTAGGAGAGACTTATCCTATATTGATCAACCATATACCTCTACATAGATTGTGGTATATCCAACATCAGCCTTTATAGAACAACCAGTTACGGTGTACGTTTGACTGTATCAAAATATACAACTCACGATGTTGGGATAATGATGATCTTAAGTCTGAGGATCATATACATATTAATCACTATAAGTAATATTGTGACAATTACATAATAATCCAAGAAACATACTTATAGCAGGTCAGTCCAACATGTTGTTCTCTAACACACATATTCATGCATTGATTCTGACACTCCATATCAATGACAACTCTTTATCATCAATCAACTACATGTTAGTCTTAATGCAATATTGTTGTCCTAGTCAACAATAATACTTGACTAAGGACCTTTTAAGAATAATCATATTATTCTCAGGACATTATTATAAAATAGTTTATTTATACACACAGAAAAGAAACTAAAATAATAATGGCAACGCGTTATATTAATAAACATGGTAAATCAAGTATGTTATTACAACTATCTCATGATTGATCTTTGGGCATACTCTTACACAGACATGGTCTTGCACTAGCACTTACATCAATGATGATGCCATGTCCCAACCATGGTCTTACACTGGCTCACATGTCAAAGTCAATGCCATGTCCTAGACATGGGCTTACACTGACTCTCATGTGTCAAGGTTGATGCCATGTCCCAAACATAGGCTTACAGTGGCTCTCATCTATCGATGCCGATACCATGTCCCAGAATGGTCTTACACTGACACATATCGAGGTCAATGCCATGTCCCAGACATGGTGTTACACTGGCTCTCCTCTATCCATGTCGATGCCATACCCCAGACATGGTCTTACATTAACACATCTCCAAGCCGATGCCATGTCCCAGACATGGTCTTACACTAGCTCTCATCTATTTGTCAATTCATCATGAGCCGTAGTACGATCGTTCTTGACCTTACAATCTTTCAATCCAATCACATACTTGTATATTATCATGGTTTGGTGGCAACATATGAAATAATATAATATCTCATTTCAAATTTAATAATTGATTACTCTAAGTAAATCATATAAACTTACCTCGTTTGTCGAAACAACGAGTTAAGTAAACTACTCCGATACTTTCTTTTCCCCTCGTTCTCTATCCAAACCTCATTTCCCTCAATCCATATAATAACAATATTTACTTATTTAGTCATCAATTTATACTATTTAGTCCAAAATTCACATTAAGGCAACTTTGAACTTTTGCCCCTAATGTTTCACAATCTTGCAAATTAGTCCTTATCACATAAAAGTTCAAAATTCATGAAATTAAACACAATCCATGCTTAGCCAAATTTTATTATTATTACTAGCATCCCATAAAACATACTTTGGCAAATTTACAATTTTGCCCCTAAACTTTTACGAAATTATGATTTTTCCCCTAGGCTCGTAAAATGATTTTCATCAAATTTCTTCATTAGCCAAGCCTAGTCGAATGTATCTTGTACTTGTAGTAGCTCACAATTCTAATTATTTCACACATTTATCACTTATTTTATAACTTTTACAAGATGGCCTTTTTTAGGTGTTTTCACGAAAACCACTTAACAAAAGTTGTTTATTTAACAACTAAGATTCATTTTCTTCCATAAAAATTCAGTAAACAACATGAATACTCTAATGGAAAAAACCTAGACTTTCAACCATTTTGCAAAATAGTCCCCTCGTTAGCTGGATTAAGCTTTAAGGGTTCCAAAAACACGAAAATCATCAAGAAAAGCCATCAAAATCACTTACTTGCAAGAGAAATAGGTGGCTGAAAGTTGAAGCTCTTAAAACCCCCATGTTTGCTGTCATTTTTGGTGGGGAGGAAAGAAATGAAAAAGATGAAGCCTTTTTGTTTATTTTATTATATTTCTAGTCAAAATTAGTCACAAAATTTCACCAAATTTTGACTTTTCAACTCTCTTTCTCTCTATGGCCGGCCATGACTAAATTTGTTGGCCTATTTTCACATTAAATACCCCTACTTTATAATCCATGGCCATTTAACACCATTTACTAATAAATCACAACTTTTGTCCTTTATGCGATTTAGTCATTCTTCAAAATTAAGCAAGTAATTGCTCAAATTAATTCACCAAAATTTTCATGCATCCACATAATCATGCTATAACACATAAAATAATATCAAAATAATCTCTCGACCTCAAATTTATGGTTTCGAGGCCACTATTCCGACTAAGCCCAAGATCGGGCTATTACACATGCAACATTGGTGTAACACCCCTAGCTCTTAACTATTTCTGAAATAGGTTAAGAGGCATTACCAGACATATAACTCAGTTCAGGACAATCAATTATCAATCATTTATCAAATTCTAATCAATACATTCATTTACACTTGTAATATGCTTAAATCGAGCATAAAAATCTTTTAACATGCATTCAGGACCAAATTGATATCACACAAGAACTTAGGGAAAATTTGGAAAAAAATTTCAAACAAGGGTCACACGCCCATGTGGCCAGGCCGTGTGCCTCACACGGCCACCAGACACGCCGGTGTAAGAGGTCAGATGGGAACAGGGCATACATGCTGACTTGGGTCACACGGCCGAACACATGCTCGTGTGTCAGCCTGTGTGTCACACACGGCCAGTAGACATGCCCATGTGTCTAGGCCGTGTAACGCATTGACTTGATTTAACTAAGCTTCAGCAGACACGCGGTCGAGTCACACATAACACCATACATACAATTTGGCAGCCAAAACAACCATTTCAATACACATTATATGCCATTTCAAAACAAAACATTTATATACCCAAATCAATACCATTTGTGCATTCAAACACATACCAAACCACTATGATTCATAAGCCAATATACACATATAACATATTCAATAATTCAACCTTAAAAACATCCCAATGCCAACTATCCAAATATTTTCAATCCACATATAACCATCACATATTCAAACCATTTGCATATCTTCATCTCATCAACTACTTGCCAAAACATGCCATATTTAGTACACATATACATAACGAATAATTAGCCTAGTTAAGCCAAATTACATGGCTTAAACACATCAATACATATAAGCTTCAATAGTTAAAATAACTCATACATCTCATATCATCAACTAGCCTATGCATGCCATATTACCAATTTCAAAGAATTCAAAAATACCAAATCAACTCCTGGATAGTGTGATGAAATCTTTGATGACTTCCAACTCGAGTGAGCTTTCAAATAACTGTAAAATACGAAAAATAAACAGAGTAAGCTAATAAGCTTAGTAAACTCGTATGACTAGTATGTACTAATTACAATTTAACAACTAGTTCAAAATTAGAGAAGCATAAGTACGCATAAATCAACTCCATACAAATTAACACGTATTACAATAACAACATGGAAATTTCCTGTATGTATTCATCAGTTTTGATTTACGTATCATATGAAATAATTATTAAACATTACTTACTTGTTGAGCATTTCACGTATACCTATACTGGTTCATATCATCATTTCTATTTCCGTATCATCATCTTTTCTGTCAAACCATTGAGATTAACATCGAATACTCAGTATCTGCCACACTAAGTACCGTATACTTGGTTAAACCATCTATATTAAATATCACATTATATTACCTATCCATACATCTATATAACACATGTAATATCATTTTAATACAATCCAACCAATTTGTCAAATGCCTAAGTATATAAGACCTTCAATGAATTAGTACCACAATATCCATATTTCATTTGATCATCATAAGTAAAAGCAATAAGCATTTAAGCTCAAGCACATATAACTCTCATTTCATACTTTAGCTCACCTTATATCATCAATACTACATAATTTACATATCATTTACATCAATTCATTTCTATTCATGTAACATGTAATTCATTCATATAACCGATAACAAAATTATTCCCGTTGAACTTCTTAGAATATCAATAGATACTCGAGTGATACACACTATGTGTATTTATTGGTAATCCATTAATTCCTTATCATTTACGCTCTTTCAAGCCATGATCGATAAGCTCCTCCTGAGCTGGTAAACGGTAAGCTCTAACGCGGTAAGCTCATAAGAGCTGATATATCAGTAAGCTCGTACGAGCTGTGGTGAGTCCGCAAAAAATGCAGGATCTCAACCAAAATGGTAACCCTAGTGACATGTTACTTGTATCTAACGAATTCCAATAGTTCAAATAGGGCTTGGAATTATTCGGTAGTTTTCAAGTTAGACATTTCCATCATCAATTAATTTCATTTCTCATTTCATATATACATACATACAATTCAATTCAAAGAAACTCAAATACTTAAAAGTTCGATTCTAGTTATACGAACTTACATCGTGTCACTCGAATAAAACTATCTATTATTCATCCACTTTTTATTTTCCCTGATCTAGTTTCGATAATTTCTTATCTTGATCTATATAATATCAAATTCAGTATATTACATTTCAAACTATTCAATTTGACACATTATACACATTTTGGCAAAATTACGCTTTTGCCCCTAATAATTCACATTTTTGCAATTTAGTCCCTTGGCTCGTATAATGAAATTCATTCAATTCTCATGAAACCCACATCCTTGTGCTGAATTCATTATACAATACTGGTAGCCCATATTTTCACTTTATTCACACTTTTAATCACCACATTTCACATTTTCTCAATTTAATCCCTAATTAACATTTTTATCAAAAATTACTTAACAAAAAACTTGGATATCTATCATTAAACCTTCAAAGTCTATCATTAAACATTTAAAAACTCAAGCATTCAACAATGGCATCATTCAAAATCTATAACGATTTCAAAAACAAAGGTACGAGCTAGCTAAATTAAGCTATAATGAGCTCAAAAACGTAGAAATCATTAAAAACTGAACCAAAACCGTACCAAAGTTTAAAGTTGCCGAAACTTAAAGAACAAAAATGGATTCCTTTTCTTCTCAAAATTCGGTGAAGATGGAGTTAAAAATATGATAATTCATGTTTTATCATATTTTACTAATATTAATTCAAAAATTAGTATTATATCCTTTACTAAAACATTGAAACATGCATTAATGATGGCCATTTATGTCCACTCAAAATAAAAATGGTATTTTTACCATATAAGGACCACTACTATTTAATTTCATAGTTATTTAATACCTTTAACTTATAGAACTTTACTTTTACGCTTTACGCGATTTAGTTCTTTTTATCGAATTAAGCATTTAAATGGTAAAACTTCTTACCAAAAATTTTCAATGAACATTCTATCATACTATAAATATTAATAAAATAATAAAATAATTATTTTAACTTTAGATTCTGGTCCCAAAACCACTATCCCGACTAACCCTAAAATCGGGTTGTTACAGTTACCCAATCAATACCCAAAATTATATCAAATTCATCAAACGAAAACAACATCAGATCAGCTGAAAAACAAAAATTTTGAATCATTAACGGATAATTCTTACACACTTTATCAACCAGAACAAACTTGCCTACTGGGTTCGATACTCTAATCACAAATTCAGTAGATTCTACAGGCAAAGTCTTAGTAGATACTAAGTTCCTACATATATTCAAATGAGTTGATTCTGTATCTATCAATGCAATCATATTAGTATCATAGAGATTGAAAGTACCAGTAATAACATCTAGAGATGACGCTTATTCATGAGCGTGAATAGCATAAGCTCTAGCAGGTGCTCTCGCCTCAGGCCTCATAGCTATATCTGTTGTCCCTCTCTGACTACCACTCATAATTCCTGTGTTTCTGGGTGGTCTACCTCTAGCTTCCATGTTATTCGGCCTCGTACTCTAGGTATTATCATTCTCAGCTAACTCCGGACAATCTCAAATAAAGTGATCTCGTGAACCACATTTGTAATAAACTCTATTGTTATACTTGCCCCAACATTCACCAATATGCTATCTTCCACACAGTCAACACTTGAGTTTATTGTTTCTGACACTGCCAACACTTGGTTCCATTTCAACTTGAGCCTTAGGATTAGTATATTGTTTCGCACGATCTCTACTCGAATACCCAATAGAAGTATTTGAGCGACTATGTGCATCTTTGAATTTCTTTGACGAAGATTGATACGGCTTACTCATCGATCTTTTTCTCTCGTCTCTAGCCTCTAAGTCTCTTTCTTCTTTTCTTTGTTAAGCTCTTCAGCTTCACAAGCTCTTTCAGCTAATACAACAAATTTAGCCAATTCTACAATTCCGATTAGAAGTTTAATATCTTCGTTCAACCCGTCAACAAATCATTTACACATAATAGTTTCTGTCGAAACACATTCTCATGCGTATTTACTCAACTTCACGAACTCACGTTCATACTCTATCACAATCATGCGACCCTGTTTCAACTCAAGAAACTCTTTCTATTTTTTATCAATAAACATTTGACTAATATATTTCTCTCTAAACTCTATTTGAAAGAACTCTCAGGTAACTTGTTCCCTCAGAACCACAGATATTAATGTATTCTACCACTGATATGCAACATCTCTCAAAAGTGAAACCGCATAGTTAATACATTCTTTAGAGGTACAAGATAATTCATCAAACACTCTAATTGTATTTTCTAGCTGAAATTCAGCTTGCTCAACATCATCATTAATAGTAGGCCTAAACTCTTCAGCTCTATAATTTATAATTTTATCAACAGGAGGTCTATTCAGACGTATCGGCTCAATAACTTGTGGCACAACAAGAATTTATGGGGGTGGAGGTTGTTGAGAAACCGGATTCATTCAAACAAACTCCATAAACCACTCATTCATCATCTAGAAGAAGGCTTGCCTAGCCTATCCCTCGTTGTAATAGCTCGAATTAGGGCCTAAACGAAACAGTGGTTTTGAAACCACAAATCTGAAATAAAAAATTTCATTACGATAAATTTTTATGGCCTATGATATGATTGGATGCATGTGTGAAAATTTCATTAAGTAATTTTAATGATAAAGTGTTCAATTGAGTTATTAGGACTAAATTTCAAAAAGTACAAAATGTGTGTTCTAGAAGTATTGAGTACTTAATTGAAATGAATTCATAAATTTGAGGTCTTTATTTAGTAATTAGACCATTATATGTGACGATGGACAAAAATGGACATGGAAGGATAAAATTTTAAAGAAAGGCCTTAAGGGCATTTTGGTCATTTGGTTATGTAATAGCCCAAATTAGGGCCTAGTTAGAATAGTGGTTTCGAGACCACAAATCCAAAGTAGAAAATTTTATTTTATGATTAGTTTTGAGATTTTGGCATGCTTGCATGATATTGAGAAAATTTCATGAAGGAAATTTCATGAGTTAGTGACTAATTTGTCCTTTAGGACTAATTTGTAAATGTTGCAAAATTGAGTTTCTAGAAGGTTTAAGTATGAAATAGCATAAGATAAATTATTAGGAGTCCTTATTTAGCACATAAGCCATTTATTTGCAAGATGGACAAAAATACCCATGGAAGGGTAAAATTTCAAAGAAGGGGCTTAGGGACATTTTAGTCATTAGGCAAATTAATGAACTAAAAATGGAAAAAGAATCAAAAAGGTGTCCATCCTCTTCCCCAAGTGTGCCAAATTTGAAGAGCCTCCACAGCTAGGTTTCCATCATTTTCAAGCTTCAAGTAAGTGACTCCAAGCCCCGTTTTTCATGCTCTTCGTATTTTTGAAATCCTCGTAGCCTAACCTAGCTATTTCTACCACTAATTTGAGCTAGGGATTATATTCAAAAATATACCCATGCATGACATGCAAGTAAATTGATGCCCAGTGGTAGAAAATGAAAGATTAAAGTGTAGTAAACACCTTTCTCTAGGTGATTTTTCATGAAAGTCCCTAATAGGGACCAAATTCCAAAGTTAGTAAAATGTGTAGTAAAAGTATGAAACTATGAGCAATGTGGGCTTGTATGGACTCTATTAGATGTCGGCTAGGCTTGGGTAGCCAAGAGAATAAACACATTTCATTATACGAGCCTAGAGACTATTTTGCAAATATGGAAGAGTTTAGTGGAAAAATTATAAAATTTTCCAAAATATTAGTTATGGGATATTTAGTCAATTTGGGTACTAAATAAGCTAAATTTGTCATTTTAGATCAAGAAACACAAAGCCTAGACTGAAATCGGGGAAAAAGTAAGGTAGCGGACTAAACCGATCATTCACCCACATTTTGGACCTGAGGTAAGTTGTATGTAATAATTTAGCCCATAAGTTATGTAAATTCATTATGATGACTTTTTATAAAATTATGATATTCTATGAAGACATTGATATAATTTTATATGAACCATGTCTGGGACATGGCATCGGCACTGAACTGAGATCCCATGTAAGACCATGTTTGGGACATGGCATTGGCATCGAGATGTGATCCCCAGTAAGATCATGTCTGGGACATGGCATGGGCATCCGAGATGAGGTCATGTATAATACCATGTTTGGGATATGGCTTTGGCACCGAGAGGAGATAAGGATCCCTTGTAAGACCACGTTTGGGACATGGCTTGGGCATCCGATATGAGATTCTATGTAAGACCATGTCTGGGACATGGCATCGGCATCAGAGTACGATATCGTGTAAGACCATGTCTAGAACATGGCATCGACATCAATGTGTGATTCCATGTAAGACCATGTCTGGGACATGGCATTGGCATCATTTCATGAGATTGACTTACGAGTATCCTTTGGTATTTCTAAAGAAAATTAAATGAGAAAAGTGTTCAAGTTGATAAGTTTCAAGAGAAAGGTTAAAACTTCATGTTGAGTGTTGCAGTTTTATAAACGAGTAAGTTTGAGTAATTGAGAGTACATTATTAAAAGAAATACAGCATGAGAAGCATGAGAAAGTATAAGATTGATTAACCCATGAGAATGAGTACGAACTACATGAAATTCATTGCAGTTGTTTGAGTAATGTCTCATGATTTTATTGCTATTTTATTCATGCAACTTACTAAGCATTTTATGTGCTTACTTTTTCTTTTCCCTCTTCCATGTAGATTTGTCATACCAGGTCAGGGATCATTAAAGTCAGAGCTCGAAGTCGCACTACCAAGACATTCGTTTTGGTATAGCATAGTTAGTTATTTTGATGTAAGGCATGTATAAGAAGTGTGATCATTTTGTTAAGTGTCATTTTGTGTAGGCAAGTAGTGTTGTAACGGCCTTTGAAAATGGCCTAACATTGTCTAACTCATACATTATACAATGAAGATAAAATTCATGAATGTGAAATCTTGCATGTTTAAGTATAGTAAAGTGTTGAGGATGACATGTATGTTGGCATTGGGATGCCTTAATTAGGTGTATTTAGAGAATATGTTATGCCTTGTTATGTGTTATGGAATTGGCTTGTGTTTGGTTATGCTTCAGGGTGACATAAGGCTTGGAAAGTAGCCTATTATTGTCCACATGGTTGGGCACACGGGCGTGTGCTTAGGCCATGTGTGACACATTGTCAGCCTCAAGGGCATGTTAATAAGCCGTGTGACCCTTGCATCCAATTTAGTTAAGTCAGTATAGAACATGAGCTAAGCACACGGGCGTGTGCCTTGGCCGTGTACACCCCTGATGATTATAGTGTTTAAGTCACAATGCTCCACGGGATAATGGCACGGGCGTGTCTAGGCCGTATGAAGGAAACGGGCTATAGACATGGGCGTGTACCCAAGCCGTGTCAAAACCCCTGTAGGTTGAAAATAAAAATAAATTAGACATGTGTTAGGGACATGGGCATGTGAGACCACACACCCTTCCCACATGGGCATGTCCCATTCCACACGAGCGTGTGGCCCAATTTTAGGTAAAAATTTTCTAAGTGCCCGAAAGTTCTCGGATCGGTTCCGAAATTTACCTGATGTAACATCCTAAAAAGGGCATAAATGGAACAGTGGTTGCGAAACCACAAATATGAGATAGAAAAGTTTATTACGATGAATTATCATGATTTACCAATTGATTACATGCATTTGTTAGACTACCGATAATAAATTTTATAGATTGCATGTTTAATTTGTCTATTAGGGCTTATTTGCAAAAGCTGCAAAATATGTATTCTAGTTTATAAAGTACTTGATTGAAATGGGGGTTTAAAGTAGGGGTCCTTAAATAGTAATTAGATCATTAAAATTTGGTGGAGAAAAATAGACATGTTTGGTAAGTAAGGTATTTAAGGGCATTTTGGTAAAATGCCTTAATTAATTAATAAAGACAAGATAACATGAAATAAGCTATCATCTTCTTCATTTCTTTTCTCCATGGTCGAATGTAGCAAGGGAACACCATGGCTAGGGTTTTTTCATCTTCCAAGCTTCATAGTAAGTCCATTCTAGCCCCATTTTTCATGTTCTTTACATTTTTGGAATCCCAGTAACTTGATTAAGCTAATTCTACCATTAATTCGAGCTAAGGTTTATATTTGGAAAATTACACATAGGTGAAAAGTTTGTATTTTGATGTTTTATGACAGAATATGAAGCTTAGAATTATGTTAAACAACTTTTGCAAAGCGATTTTCAGTGAAAACAAGTAAAACATCATAATTGGTAAAAATCATTATTGTTCATAAGTGCATGTTAGGGTGAGAATTTGATGGCCATAGAAGGAAAAAATGATGAGCATGTCTTAAAACATATGAATTAGGAATAAAGTTTAATTTTCGAGCTTTGGGGCAACAATATAAATATGCAAAAGTTCAGGGGTAAAAATGTAAATTTTGTAAAAATATGCTTTAAGTCCGAAATGATTAGTGAATTGATTGAATAAGTGAAATATGATGTTTTAGATCTCGGATAATGAGATTTGGACCTAGAACGGGAGAAAAACTGAAAATCAGGAAAGTTAGTCAAAATGGTCGTGTTGGTATCGAGGTAAGTTCATGTGTTTAATAAGCATTTAATTAATCATGTTTGAATGCTAAATTGATATATTAGTTATAAATGTTCTAGTATTGATTTTTTGATATAATGAAAATAATTGAAAAATGATTCGACATTATAAGTGAGAATTCGAATAAGTTTACATATAAGACCATAGTGGTAATGTGGCTTTGTATAAGATCTAGAAAGTATTGAATAGCATAATTTGAGGAAAGTAAGATAAATTGAGGATATGATGAGATTGAGAATGTAAGCATATAAGTTGGGTAGCATTTTATTATTATGAAATTGTTGCTATTATTATTATTGAGTTATGTGATTGACCTTGAGAATTTTGAGTAAGTATGTTTTAACTATGAATTAACAAGGCATTAATATTTCAAAGTCCATGTTTATAGCATGGCAATTAAGGAAGAATTGACGACAAAGTCCATGTTTATAACATGGCAATTAAGGAAGAATTGACGGAAAAAGACCATGGTTGACCAATGGCAACATAAGATAAGGATACCAAGTAAGACCAAGGCATCGCATTGGTAAGTTTTACAAGGCAAGCAAATCATGTAAGACCATGTAAAGACATGGAATTGATAAGTTACTATAAGGCAAATATTCCATGTAAGACCATGCCAAAACATGGCATTGACAAGTTACTATAAGGCGTAGATCCCATGTAAGACCATGCCAAGACATGACATTGGTGAATTTACAAGGCAAGGATACCACGTAGGACCATGTTAAGACATGGCAATGGTAAATTTCAAAAGGAAAGGTACTTGAGCAATCAAAAGAGTAAGTCAAAGAGATGACAAGGTAAGATCATGAGGAAAGAGCAGAGGTATGTACATAAGGCTTATTAATATTGAGGTTATAAGTTGATGATATTAACAGTATTTTAATGAGTATATTCAAGTATTAAGTAAGTGATAAGTTTTCAATTATATTTATGACGCTTTGTGACATGGTTGGTAATAAGCCTATATATTATGAAAGAGTATTAATATGTTAAGTGAGATGTTGCAAGTCTATAAGCAAGCTATTAAGTAAGGTATTTTTTTAATTATTCCGAGCCTTTGGTAAGGTTACCCGTGAGTAAGATGGGAAAGTAATAACTTAACATTATTTATGCAAATTATGAAAGCTTAATAATAAGCTAAATTTATTACTAATGCCTATTATTTTACATGTGAACTTACTAAGCTTTATCAGCTTACCTCTTTCCTTTCCCCTGTTTTAGAGTTTTATCAAACAAGCTCGGGTTGGAGGTTGTAGGAGATCGCTTCACACTTTCGACTATCAAGTTACCAATTGGATATTTTCATTGAAACGTTTTCAGTTATGGCATGTATAGGGACTTGGCCATTTTGTGTGTATGTCCTTATGATATGGCTAAATAAGAACATGTGTCGATGTTATGCATGCCTAAATGAGGTTTAATGCAAAGAAATTATGAAAGAGTAAAAGTTGGTTATGAAACAGTTTTGGGACAGCAGCAGTGACGTGGTTTTGAAAAATCACTAAAAATTATAGAAATGGAATTTAATGATGACTAATATAGAATTAAAGCTTATTGAGTCTATTTTCATAGGAAAGAAATAGAGCAAGCAAAGGAAGTATATATTCTGAGATATTTAAATTCTTGTGAGACTGGTCCAGAATGACTTTGTGATCCCCTGATCTGATTTTAGAAATTTACTAGAACTTGTACAAGAAGAATTAAGGGTTATAATATATATGTATAGATTCTTTAGTGAGTCTATTTTCATTATAAATGTGCGAGAACATTAAATGAATATTGTACTAAGAGATAATTGATTTTTAGTGAGGAAAGGTCAGAACCATTGGACTGTGTAATAGGGGAGACTTTAACTAATAAACTGTACTAATTGGCCGCACGAAAAAATTCTAGAAAAATTATGGTAAAAATATATATGAGTCTAGCTTCAGTGAAAATTTACAAATTTAAATTTTGAGCTTTGTAATTCGAGTTATAATTAATTTAGTGACTATGATGCAGGTAAACAATTTTATCAAGAATAGTGAAATAATTTGTTTTGATTTGTTTAAGTAATCGGAAAGTTTTTAATGTTCTCGGTTTGGTCCCGAACCATTTTAATTGTATAATTAGGGCCTTGAGGGCCCATTTAGGGACATATTGGATGGATGTGAGTGAATAAAATTTTTTTAAAGAAAAAAATATGTCCGAACTAGTAAGTTAAGTCTGGTAATGCCTCGTGCTCGATTTTGGCAACGATCTCGGGTAAGGGGTGTTACATTTATTGGTATCATAGCAAGATTTTAGTCAATTCTCAGACTATCTAGCATGAGTAAGAGTCTAGCTATACATGGCATATTGAACTGTGATAGTGTAACGACTACCGACCCAAATGTAAAATGTTTTGTCCGATAGATGTGCACTCCAACTGAGCTAAGTTTGATAGTATAGGCAGTATGTTTATAATGAGTTGAGGCTCATAAAAGGTAAGAATAGTTCATGATGTTTATGTGATAATAAATAAATTATGAATAATAATTGTTTGGGAAAATATGAAAGATGAGATAAGATGAAAGGAAAGTTTATATTGAGATAAGTGTTCATGTTAAATTGGCATTTGTATGATTCTATATGTATAACTAGAGAAGTTAAGTGAATGTTATGAGTAATGTTATCTGAGATTCATAAATGCATGTATAAGTGCACTAGTTTGTATAAGATGATTAAGAAGTCTCTGTATTATGAACATGTATGCTAAGTTGCTTGAAGCAAATTGTATAATTGTGATAATATTATATATTGATGAGTGTTAAGTTATATGCATGAGTATATACGAAGTAAATCAAAGGTGTTACAACCTCACCCCCCTTTTTAACAAGGTATTTCAGAGAGAGATTACATGAAATTCAGACTGAATAGGCTTACAAGTGAAAACAAAAGTAAAGAGTTCAGTGGCAGATTAATTGACAACATAATCAAAGTCGAGAATGATTTAGCAAATAAACATCATCCGGGTTCTGAAACGTTATAGTTAAAGAAAAGTTAGGTTCAGCTAATGCACTTATTTAGGTATGATGTGTAAGGTATATGATTGGTGGATTTTCTTTCGAATAAATTTTGATTTTGAATGAGATAATGTGGATTTAGTAATGACAGAATTAGACAGGGGAATAATGATTGAGCTGTATTAATAGCTGAATGCAAAGTTTTTGGTTGAGAAAATTTTAGAAATTTCTTTCGACTATTATATGTGTACATTTATTTTTAGAGGTATATACATTTATTTTCAGAGGTATATATATTTATATCTACAAGATTTCAGATGTCAATTAAATTTACAGACAAATGAAGGCATTGTAGTTTGCTTGAGTTGTGATTGATATTGCTTTATCTATTCTGGTTTTCTACTCTAGTGTGCAGATGGAAAGTTGACGGTAAGGTCCGTATGATGTTAGCGTCCTGTTCTATTACCTATTGTTTGGTAAATATAAAGGAGAATTGCATGGTTTCTGTTGTAGTTGATTTTAGTGCTTGTGAGTATTATCTTTCCTTTTTGGAAATTTTCTAAGATGCTCTCGAGACCTTAACTGTTCTACATGAGAAATGATTTTCAGAAATTCTGTATAGCTCCATGTTCTGAGATTTTGTTATCCCGGGTTTCTTAATAAATTACTATTCAAAGTATTAGCCATGAGATAATAGCACGAAATGTTCTATTGACGAATATGAGTTTGGACCTGATAATGAAAGTACAGAGGTATGCTTATTAGAAGTGTAAAGGATTTTTTTTATGCTGGTTGTTATTGAAATTTGTGTCTAAATCTTTTTGATGATCAGGATGTTTTATTTTCAACTAGGACGTCATTTACTAAAGTAATTGAGAAGTCAGTCTTATTATGGCACTACGATTTTGAAGCTGAATGAGTATGGTGGCCTTAGTATAGTTCAGTGCCTCAATGAGAAACAATTAAGGTAAATTCTAATATATGTTTAATCTTTCCTTAGATTTGAAGAGAAAGTGACTTTGGCAAAATATGAGTGATAAGAAGTTCAGCTTAGACCGAGGTAATGATTTTACTTTTTAAATGAGCTTGATACATGTATCAGCAAGTTAAAGACCGAACGTTATGTTCTTTCGAGTTATGCAGTGATAATGGTCTGTGATTAGCTTTTTGAAGAGATCATGATAGAATACATGTCTGAGATATTATAACATCATAAAAAAGAGCAGCTCTTGAAAAGTTATTGTTTATTAGTCAAAATCGATCCAGTTGAGCAGTCTGATTGAGTTATATGTATGTTAGAATTATTCACAGTTCCAGAATTAAATGTTGATTGTCTATGTATAAATGGATAAATGACTTGAATGAAGATTACCTATTCTAGAAGTTATGATACAGAGTTATATATGTATACATCGAAAGGGTTGCATTTGAGGTATGATTTTGCTAATCCCAGTTGTCTGATTGCTAGAGTTCTCATTATATGAAGTTTAATTTGGCTTAAATCCATGCTAGTAAAGTTATAAACAGCAGAAGAAATTGACGACCGAAGTATTTGTTCTGATTTAGTCTGGATTGAGTAAAGAGATTATGGAACAGTTGTGAAGCCTGACACACTAATAATTATATGTCTACTCGAGTAGTACAGAAATGGAGGATACTTAGAAATAGTTGCATTAGTAAGAGTATGATATGCTATGTACCAGATTTTGAACCTATGTTTGAACTTTCAAAGAGTTAAATTTGACTTTTCAAGTATCTTAGAAGCTATTACAGTTAGTATTGATATTTGGGTGGAAATGCAATGGTAATTCGAAGAATTGTACAACAGAATTAGTATTATCATCAAAAGGGTAAAGGTTATGTGAGCTATGGTTGATTACTCGAGGAAGTTTATGTATATTTTTCTTAGCATGACTAAGTTTTTCTATTGACGGGTTATCTGAGTTATTTATACTGAGGTTGTCAGTTTATATAGAGCCCAAATTTTCATTGGTTATGGTTGAATCCGAGATTTGTTTTATAACTTCAGAGGAAAGTTACAGTAAGCCTTGAGTATGAGATTTCTCAATGTTATTGTGTGTCACTCTAATACTAATAGTTAAATTGAGGAAGTGATTCAGATTCTTAGTAAGGTAAGTGTTGTATTGTGTTTTAAATATTAAGAGCAATTGAGAAAGAGAAACTCACAGGGTTAATTTAAGTTAAAATATTAGAGAAATGTGAAAATTGATTTTTGAGATCAAAGACAGATTATCAGAAATTGTGTATAGAATCGAAAGGCAAGAATATTGAAACTCAGATGGGTGTCAGGTGTTTCTGAAAGTATTTTATTAACAAAAATTTTTTCATTTTGGTAAGTAGAGAAAAGTGAGTTATGGTTCATCTAAGAGTATGAGATTATAGAAAGAATAAGGTCAATTACTTATCAGTAGGTATTTCAGTCAGAATCCAAGAAGATCACTAATGTGATTCCTATGTCTATTATAAGAGAGTATAATTCAAAATCTTAGCTTGAGTAGTAAGATGCTAAGGATGTCGAGACTATACGAGAAATTGAAAGTGCCTTGTTAAAGCAGTCCTTAATCCGTCATCTGGTAAGATTTTCGGGGATAAAAATCCCTAAGGGGGAGAAATGTAACATCCCAAGAAAGGGCCTAAATGGAATAGTGGTTGCGAAACCATAAATACGAGATTGAAAAGTTATTACGATGAATTATCATGATTTACCAATTGATTAGATGCATGTGTTAGACTACCGATAAGAAATTTTATAGATTGCATGTTTAATTTGTCTATTAGGGCTTATTTGCAAAAGTTGCAAAATATGTATCCTAGTTTATAAAGTACTTGATTGAAATGGGGGTTTAAAGTAGAGGTCCTTAAATAGTAATTAGATCATTAAAGTTTGATGGAAAAAAATAGACATGGTTAGTAAGTAAGGTATTTAAGGGCATTTTGGTAAAATGTCTTAATTAATGAATAAAGACAAAATAACATGAAATAAGCTATCATCTTCTTCATTTCTTTTCTCCATGGCCGAATGTAGTAAGGGAACACCATGGCTAGGTTTTTTTCATCTTCCAAGCTTCATAGTAAGTCTGTTCTAGCCCCGTTTTCATGTTCTTTACATTTTTGGAATCCTGGTAACTTGATTAAGCTAATTCTACCATTAATTCGAGCTAGGGTTTATATTTGGAAAATCACCCATAGGTGAAAAGTGTGTCTTTTGATTTTTTATGACAAAATATGAAGCTTAGAATTATGTTAAACGACTTTTGCTAAGCGATTTTCAGTGAAAATGAATAAAACGACATAATCGATAAAAATTATTATTGTTCATAAGTGCACGTTAGGGCGAGAATTTGATGGCCATAGATGGAAAACAATGATTAGCATGTCTTAAAACATAAGAATTAGGGATAAAGTTTACTTTCCGAGCTTTGGGACAAAAGTTTAAATATGCAAAAGTTTAGGGGCAAAAATGTAATTTTGTAAAAATATGTTTTAGGTCCGAAATGGTTAGTGAATTGATTAAATAAGTAAAATATGATGTTTTAGATCTTGAAAAACGAGATTTGGACCTAGAACGGGACAAAAATCGAAAATCAAGAAAGTTGGTCAAAATGGCTGTGTTGGTATCGAGGTAAGTTCATGAGTTTAATAAGCATTTAATTAAGCATGTTTGAATGCTAAATTGCTATATTAGTTTTAAATATTCTAGTATTGATTTTTGAATATAATGACAGTAATTGAGAAATGATTCTACATTAAAAGTGAGAATTCAAATAAGTTTACATATAAGACCATAGTGGTAATGTGGCTTTGTATAAGATCAAGAAAGTATTGAATAACATAATTTGAGAAAAGTAAGATAAATTGAGGATATGATGAGATTGATAATGTAAGTATGTAAGTGGATTAGCATTTCATTATTATGAAATTGTTGCTATTATTATTGAGTGATGCGACTGACTTTGAGAATTTTGAGTAAGTATGTTTTAAATATGAATTGCCAAGGCATTAATATTTCAAATTCCATGTTTATAACATGGCAATTAAGGAAGAATTGACGGAAAAAGACCATGGTTGACCCGTGGCAACATAAGATAAGGATACCAAGTAAGAGCATGCCGAGGCATGGCATTGTTAAGTTTTACAAGGCAAGGAAATCATATAAGACTATGTCAAGACATGGCATTGATAAGTTACTATAAGGCAAAGATTCCATGTAAGACCATGCCAAGACATGGCATTGACAAGTTACTATAAGGCATAGATCCCATGTAAGACCATGCCAAGGCATGGCATTGGTGAATTCACAAGGCAAGGATACCACGTAAGACCATGTCAAGACATGGCAATGGTAAATTTCGAACGGAAAGGTACTTGAGTAATCAAAAGAGTAAGTCAAAGAGATGACAAGGTAAGATCATGAGGAAAGAGCACAGGTATGTACATAAGGCTTATTAATATTGAGGTTATAAGTTGATGATATTAAAGTATTTTAATGAGTATATTCAAGTATTAAGTAAGTGATAAGTTTTCAATTATACTTATGATGCTTTGTGACATGGTTGGCAATATGCCTATATATTATGAAAGAGTATTAATGTGTTAAGTGAGATGTTGCAGGTATTTAAGCAAGCTATTAAGTAAGGTATTTTTTATTATTATTCCGAGCCTTTGGTTAGGTTAACAATAAGCTAAATTTATGCCAATTATGAAAGCTTAATAATAAGCTAAATTTATTACTAATGCTTATTATTTTACATGTGAACTTACCTGTTTCCTTTCCCCTGTTCTAGAGTTTTATCAAACAAGCTCGGGTTGGAGGTCATCGGAGATCGCTTCACACTTTCAACTATCAAGTTACCAATTAGGTACTTTCATTGAAACGTTTTCAGTTATGGCATGTATAGGGACCGGCCATTTTGTGTGTATGTCCTTATGATATGGCTAAATAAGAACATGTGTTGATGTTATGCATGCCTAAATGAGGTTTAATGCAAAGAAATTATGAAAGAGTAAAAGTTGGTTATGGAGCAGTTTCGGGACAGTAGCAGTGACTTGAATTTGAAAAATCACTAAAAATTGTAGAAATGGATTTTAATGGTGAATGAGATATATAATTAAAGCTTATTTAGTTTATTTTCATTGGAGAGAAACAGAGCAAGGAAAGAAGTCTATATTCTAAGATATTTGAATTATTGTGAGACTGGTTCAAAATGACTTTTTGATCCCCTGTTCTGATTTTAGAAATTTACTAGAAATTGTACAAGAAGAATTTAAGGTTATAATTTATATTTATAGATTCCTTAATGAGTCTATTTTCATTACAAATTTGCAAGAATATTAGTCAAAAATTGTACTAGGAGATAATTGATTTTTAGTGAGGAAAGGTCAGAACTGTTGGACTGTATAACAGGGGAGCATTTAACTAATAAACTGTACTAATTGGCCAAATAAATTTTTTTGGAAAATTTACCGTAAAAATATACGTGAGTATATTTTCAGGGAAAATTTACAGATTTAAATTTTGAGCTTCATAATTCGAGTTATAATTAATTTAGTGACTATGACGCAGGTAGACAATTTTATCATGAATAGTGAAATAATTTGTTTTGATTTGTTTAAGTAATCGGAAAGTTTTTAATGTTCTCAGTTTAGTCCCGAACCATTTTAATTGCATAATTATGCCTTGAGGGCCCATTTAGAGACATATTGGATGGATGTGAGTGAATAAATTTTTTTAAAGAAAAAAATATTTTATGACTAAACTAGTAAGTTAATTCTGGTAACGCCTCGTGCTCGATTCCTGCGACGGTCTCGGGTAAGGGGTGTTACACCCGATATATGTTTTGGGCCCCATAAGCTCATGAGAAGGCTATTAAGAGAATGAATGATAAGTTTTTTTTTTTAAAAGAAAAGAAATTTTATAGCTAGGGATTTCAAGTTATAGTATCACTTAGTAAGGTAACACCTCATGCCATGTCCCGGCGTCGGACTCAGGAAAGGGGGTGTTACAGGTTAATTAAATGAATAAAAAGGGAAAATAAGTCAAAAATGTTGTCCATCTTCTTCCTCCTTGTGCCGAAATTTGAAGAATCACCATTATAACACCCCTAACCCGTATCTATTACCGGACGAGGGTTAAAGGCATTACCAGACAGATCAAAACCTTTACAGACATTATACAATCATTCATCTCAAAACATAATCAAACATAATCATATAGTCCCTTATGAAGATCTTTGAGACCTTAAACATGCAATAGAAGAAGGTCAAGACTAAACCGTACACTTAGAAAATTTTTTGAAAACTTTAACCTTTTTCTATACTGTAGAGGTCACACACTTGTGTGACTAGGACGCGTGCCTCACACTGCTACCAGACACAAACATGTGCCTAGGCCATGGCAAAATAGGGCACACATACTGACTTGTTCACGTGGCCATGAGACACACCCGTGTGCTTGGCCATGTGAAAATTAACGAGGCTACTGACTTGCACACACGGTCATAAGGCATGCCCATGTGTCTAGCCCGTGTAACATCCTGACTAATTCGGCTAAGGTAGGAGGATCATACAGTTGAGACACACGCCGTGTGCTTTGACCGTGTGGCACAAAATAGGCTTGGTTTAAGCCACATTTTCCCATCCAATTGCCAAGTACCTACAATACAACTTGTATGACATTCAAGATATAACAATGACCAACCATTTCAGCCAATTACCAGACCAAAACATAGCTCAATTCATCATCATTCAATTCATACTCATCATTCAAAATAAATCATACTAAAGCCTCAAATTCAATAGCATATCAATATGCACTTATCTTAACCTAATCGTATCACATTCAATCACTTATAAACTTACCAAAATCAAAACATTTTCCATACCAAAATGGCCATTACTCAAGGCCATACTTGCATCACATAAACTTACCAAAACAAGCACATTCTTAACAATTTGTTAGCCATATCACATGTCATAACTAAAATATATTTCAAAACACAATCTAAAGACATCTAGCCTATACATGCCATATTTCAACATATTCACTTACAACATATACCAAATAAAGATTGATAATGTGGTGATGATCCTTGATGATCCTTGAGCTTTCGGTAGCTTTGATATCTATAAAACAGAGTAAACAAACACAAAGTAAGCTACAAGTAGCTTAGTAAGCCATATATACAAATAAATTCATAACATAGAACAATTTTAAACCATTTTAAAACATATGACCTATGGCATGACATAAACACAAGTTATATTTCTCATTAGTCTCAACTAATCAAATTCACTTACTCCATTTCACATATCTTATCCATGTAGCTCACATATCAAGTGATCATATACATACATACCTTTTATTCTTTAATTTTCATATATATTCATACATACCGGAGTTCAGATGCGCATTCGTATCTTCCTTCACTTTCTCAGAATGCCCGTTGAACCAATCAGAATTAACTAGGATACGTGGATAGTCCAGAAAACTCATACAATGCCACATCCTAGACGTGGACTTACATGTAATCGAATATCGATGCCACTGTAACGCCCCGAATTTTGGGCCTAGTAGAATTGGGCCTTGTGCATGAGAGCCATTAGGAGGCTACACATAAAAGTTTATACGTGCATGAAATATCACAAACTGGATGTTTAGTTTAGTGGCTAAGTGATTTTAGGAAGAGTTGGGAGTCTTGGAGAAGTCTTGGGTTCAAACCAGGGCTCTAGCAAAAAATTTAGTTTTCCCTTAGGTGAGCTTGGCATTAGTTTGAAGGCCTTATAAATATGTGTGGTTAAAATGTGACACAAGGATCTTATGGTCTAATGGTAAGGTGGCATTAGGAGTATGCATGTGGTCTGGGGTTCAAGTCTTGGCATTTGCAAAATTATTATTTTTGCTCCTGAGCGAACCCTTAGTGACTAGAAGTAGACCTTATAGTTAATTGTGGGTAAAAAGTGACAAAAAAAAAAAAGAGCTTGGGCTCCAGTGGCAAGTGATGTCAAGGGTGGTATGGGAGGACTAAGTTTCGAGTTACCCTATGCACAAATGAGTATTTATTTTACTCATTTACTGTGAAAGACTACTGAAGAGGTTAGAGCTTGAATTAGTCTTGGGGAGTGATTTAAGGAGCAGATTGTGGAGAGATAAGGAGAGGATTTTGTGGAGAAAATTGGGGAGTTGTTAGGGGGAGGTTTTGTAACGCCCCAGATTTTTGGGCCTAGAAGTATTAGGCCTTCAGCATGGGATCAGTTTGAAGGCGGCTCATAAAAGTTTAATTGTGCTTGAAATATCACAATTGCATGTTTGGTGTGTCGTTTAAGTGATTTGGAGTGTTAGGGGATGTCTGAGAAGTCTTTGGTTTAAACCAGGGCTTTAGCAAAAATTTTAATTTTTCCATTAAGTGGACCTTGGCGTTAGCTTGAAGACCTTATAAATATTTTTGGTTAAAATGTGACGTAAGGAAACATGTGGTCTAGTGGCAAGAAGGTGTTAGGAGTATGCATGTGGTCTAGGGTTCAAGTCATGGCATGTGCATAATTTTGGTTTTAGGTGAATAAAACCTTGGATGTTGGTAGATAGGCTTATAAATATTTATGGTTGTTTTAAGTCACAAATGAGCTCGTGTTGTGGTGGGAAGTGGCGTGTTGGGCATTTGAGTGGGAGTGGGTTCAAAACCCATGGCAAGCAAAAAGGGTTATTTATTTTGCTTCTAGGTTGGCTAGAGTTTGTGGTGGGCTAAAACTCTATCAAGGTGGTTGTGGACTTGGTAAAAGGGTAGAGGATCATGGGATTTAGATGTTAGCTGTTTGAACTAAATTTGAATGGGGGGTATGGAGTAAAATATGGAGTAAATCATGGGATGTAACACCTAAAACCCGGCCTAGAAGTTAGGCCAGAGTCCGGCGTGTCACATGGAAGTGTTTTAAGAAAATCGTGTTTTCATTGAAAACTATTCTTACAAGTTTTAGAGAAATCACTACTCCGTCTATCTTTGATTAATCAAATTATGAAAGTAGTTTACTTTGGAAAACATAATGGTTTCGGAAGCTTTGTTTGAATTCTCATTTGTTGTGAAAACGTAGTTTTTGAACAATAGATATCTTTTTGTAAATCACGCCCTAGAGCTAACAAATTGTAAACATGTAAATAAATAACCCAAACCTTAAGAAAAATTAAATAGCGGCCTTATTACAAACCCAAAATAAAAGCCATAATTTAAATAAATAAAAACCAAAAACAATATAATAGCAGAGTGTAGCCACCTCCAAGTCCACATAGCACTGAATCGCTTATGCCTCGAAATTACCTGTACAGTTAAAATAAATAGGTGAGTATACAAATACTCAGTGTGTAACCCCAGCAATAACAATATAATAGAATTAGTCTGGGCTAGAGCCCATTATAGTAAATAGCATTGCCTGCAATCATAGTCCATATCACAATCAGTATGCCTAAACCCATAACAATAATAGTATAACATGCAATCAGAATACTACCCAACCATCCGCTACACTCCATCTCCATCCAACCCATCACTCCATGTGAGGATATAATCAACCCACCCAACCCTGCACTCCGCAGTGTAGTACCGATCCGGCACTATCAATAAAATGCAGCAATGCTACCAGAATAATAGGCTATAAGCCAACAGAATAATGCAGTAAAGCTGCCAGAACAATACACTTCCTCCAAATATATATATCCCATCCCCCATACAATGCAACATACACAATGTCATGTAAAGTCATAATATGGAATACACACACACACACACACACTCCCCCACACACACACACGTATATATATACTAGAGCATGCATAAACATTCATAACTCATATAGGGTCAAAACAAACATTTTACCCACAAGGGGTATTTTGGTCATTTCGGGCAATTCAGTCATTTGTCAGTGTGGTCTTTCGTATGTGAAGGGCTATTAGTAGGTCCATGATCGTCTAGCGACACATGTAGCCAAACAGTCCAGAGATTCAAAAACGGCCTAAAGCCCATCTAGAGGGGCAACGGGCCGATTGGGCCCATTTGGCCCGTTTCGGCCCAACTCATGAAATCGCTCATGATAGCCATTTTCCGATGTAGGGCCACAATCCGTGGCCTCAGTCAAACACATGAACGTTTGCATGCCCATGTGGCCAACAATTGATTCGTTGGCTTTTTGGCACTTGTCGTTTCGACATTTTGCCTTTGTATCCGAAAAGTGCGATAACACACCTGACTTGCGAATGGAAGATCACTTCACGATATAAGACCTATAAATCAATTGTAGTGTCCGATTAGTTAACTAAACAGAGTAAGTCTTACACATGCCTAACTACCAAATCTTATAATCGGCATCCTTACGTCTTCCTCTTGAGTGACGAAACCTGTCCAATCCACTTAGATCGCTATCTATTAATCAATGATCTGCCATTGACCAAAAGCCTGAATCACAAACCAACCTTTAATAAACCAAAATGCACAGCCACAAATCCAAAGATTCGAAAGTTACCCCAAAGGCCACAATCCTAATTCGGCCACTACCTAAAAGGCAACAATCAATATTAAACACTTAAAAGAAATCAATTAATCCCATAAGGGTACACGTAATCCTTCAAAGTCAATACTTGCGAGTAAGGTACTTACCCAAAACTAGAGAACGTTCACGAAGGAAAGAAATTCGAGTCCAATACCCTAATCGAACCCCTAACCAAAAACGATCTAGACAAAGTGTTACAGAACCATTACTTAAATGAAACAATTAAAAAGCATGAGGGTACGAACAATCCTCAAATAGTGAAATCAACCCTTGTGATCAAAAACTTACCAAAAACAGCACATCCCAAGCCTAGCAATCATCCAAAATAAAGAGTGATTTAATCGGCCAAGAAGAGAGAATTACTAGAAATGAAATCACAATTTCGGCTTACAGAACCAATTTAGATTCGGCAGTTTGATTAAAGAAGATGAACGGACAGGTACTTTGGTGATCCCAAATCAAAAGGGATAATTAATACAGTTAATTAAATAAAAAGAGGAGAGAAAAGGGTGAATAACAATCGGTTTATGAGTATGCCAAGATGGGAAACAAAATTTGGTCTAATAAAACCTCTGTCCAACAACTCTTGGATTTGTGCTTTCAACTCCACTAACTCTTTTGGAGCCATCCTGTAATGTGCGATGGACACTGGAGCCGTTCCAGGCAACAAGTCGATTCCAAATTCGACTTCATGATTCAGAGGCAACCCAGAAAGCTCCTCAGGAAAGACATCTTGAAATTCCTTGACAGTCCTAACCTCTTCCATGGTCAAACCCTTAGCATCAGGCTGACTCACATATGCCAAATACGCCTCGCAACCCTTGTGAATCAGCTTTTTAGCTCTCAAGGCTGAAACAACATTGGACAAGTAATCCCTTTGCTCCCCTATAACCATCACCTGCTCCTCCTCCGCGGTCTTTAACACCATCTGTTTAGTAGCACAATCCAGAGTCGCCATATGCTTAACTAGCCAGTCCATTCCCAGATGAGATTGAACTCTCCAAACGGTAGCTCTATTAAATCCACAAAGAAAATCCTACCTTGAGTCTCTAAAGGTACATGTCTAAAGAGTTTGTCTACCCTAACCGAGTGACCCAGTGGACTTATCACAGTTACCCCACTCACAGTTTCCTCAGAGTGCACACCCAACGCCCTAGATACATCATATGCAACATAAGAATGGGTAGAACCAATACCTATCAAGGCAGTGTATGGCATGCTAGAAATAAAAAACATACCAGTTATGACGTCAGGTGAGTCACCCTCCTCTCGGCAATGAGCAGCATAAACCAAAGCTGGCTGTTGAGCCTCAGCATTTCCAGCACCCTTGCCCGGTGCTCCATGTCCATGACCATTTCCATTGCCAGCCCTTCCTTGACTACGGCCTCTCGACGGTTGTGGTCCACCTTGCACTGGTTGAGCAACCCTTTATTCAACAGCTTGCGTCTGAGCCGGCCTCTGAGGATAGTCCTTAACTCTATGCTCCTTGGACCCATACTAGAAACATGCCCCAGTACGCTTCCAACACTCTCCCAGATGCATTCTATGACAACCCCCACAAGCCTGCGGTCTAACCACATTCACCGGAACTGCTTGAACCGATTCATCCACTCTAGCTCTTTTAACGTTCCTGCCAGCAGCACCCGAGGGTCCAGAATCCCTCCTGATTCGATTTTAGTCCATCTCACGGTTCTGCCGCTCCGTGTGCTTCACCTCCTCGACTATCTTAGCCTTTTCAACTAGAGCCACAAAGTCACGCTCCCTTTGTGGAGATATCAGCACCCTAAGCTCATCCCTGAGGCCATCCTCAAATCGTACGCTACATTCATACTCTATAGCGACTATTCCACTGGCATAGCGGCTTAACCTTAAGAACTCAGCCTCGTACTCTATAACAGACTTATTACCCTGGGTTAGGTTCAGAAATTCCTTCCTTCGAGCATCCACATAGCTCACCCCGACGTACTTCCCTTTGAAGGCTGTCTTAAACAACTCCCAAGTGACCCGCTCAGCTGGGGTACTATCCCTCATAGTGATCCACCACTGATAGGCCTCATCTCGTAGCAGAGATACTACTCCCTTCAGTTTCTGCTCTACTGAGCAATCCAAGTCGTCCATGATTTGCTCAGTGGCCTCCAACCAGTATTCGGCCACATTTGGGGCTACACCAAATACGCCCCTAAAGATCTCTTTCAAAAGAACTAACCCAATCGGCCACCAAGAAAATCACCAAATTTTCCAAGAGAAATCGGCACACAACAGTAAATGCCGAAAATGTTAACTAAGCCCCCTTATTGCCGAATATGCTCTTTAACACCCTCTCATTCGGCCAACTTTAGCTTCCCTTTCAAAATTCCTAGATTTTCTCCTAGATAACCTCCCCTTGTCACTCCACACCTAATTCCATGAGCACTTCAAACTCCTCCCCTGTAGAGTTTCACTTAGAATCCATCACATGCCTTGCACATGCATAAAAATAAATGACACCTTGCTACACCATGGATTCGAACCTTAGCTCTTGCACACTTCCACACGCCACCCCCTTGTCTCTTAAGTCGCGCTACATTGCCACCTTACCACAGTTTATCTTGTCTCTTAGATTCCCAATTTTTGTTTAAAAGCCCACTTAATCAAGGCCCCTTCTCTTTAAGTCTAAAATTTTAAAAAAATTTTACCGGGTTTTAACTTAAGCTTAGGCCTTCTAAAGGCCCACTAACATACTCAAAGCATAAATTAACACATCCAGACAAGCAAAGATTAAATTCAAGCAAAAACCAAAAAATCCCAAAAATTAGGGCGTTACACGTGTATAGGGTTTTAATCGAAGTTTTTTGTATAATAGGTTGGACTCTTGAGGGTTTTAGCGCTATCCCGAATAAGGGTGTGTATACACTGATCTGGTTGCTGATCGGTTGAATAGTCGAAAGTATGTATTTTACAGAATAGAATATATGTCAGCAAATGTCGAAAAGCTGAGAAGCCAAAAGTTAGGCAATAGTCGCTACAAGAGCGTGCGAACGCATGTCTGGAGAATCTGATGTGACAGCAGAGGCCCTATGAGCAATTTCATTGACTTAGGCCGCTTTTTGGCCAAATAGGCTGGAATGGGCCGAATGGACCCGATGGGCCAAAATGGGTTGTATGGGCCCAATGGGCTTGTGGGCCCCACACGGACGAAATGTATGTTATATGGCTACTATTGGTTTGAAATGTGTAGTATGTATAGTTTAGGCTATTTCTGGGTTAGTTGGGCCACATGAGTGTATGGGCCCACTTGGGCCGAGTAATGGGCCTTAGGCCTATTTATACCGTTAAATCTGTTTAGGTTACTTTAGAAGCTCAGGGCGATGATGGACCTTCTGTTGGGCCGTGAACACCTCAGTGTGTAAAATTGTAGAACTACCCCAGGTTTACAAAATTATAGAAATACCACTGGTTTACAAAATTTTAGAAATACCCCCAGTTTACAAAATTACGAAAATACCCTCGATTTACAAAATTACAGAAATACCCTCGGTTTACAAAATTATAGAAATACCCCCGATTTACGAAATTACAGAAATACCCCCAATTTACAAAATTACAAAAATAACCCTGGTTTACAAAATTACAGAAATCCCCCCAGTTTACAAAATTACAAAAATACCCCCAGTTTACAAAATTATAAAATACCCCCAGTTTATAAAATTACAAAAATACCCCAGTTTGTAAAATTACAGAAATACCCCCAGTTTACGAAATTACCAAAATACTCTTGGATTGTAAAATTATCAAAATACCCCTGTATGGTATAATTACTGAAATACCCCTGTAGGATAAAATCACCGAAATACCCCTATAGGGTAAAATGGTTGTTTGCCCTTATGGGAAAATGACTGACTTGGACTATGTATTTGACTATTTTGACTATGATTGTATGACTGTGTATTAACTAACTTGACTATGGTTATGTGACTGATCGACTTTTAATATATGAATAAATGAATGATATTTAGCATGGCCATTCTGCATACACGTATGATGATTGAGCATAACATACACGACATATTGCATGGGGTTAGGACATTGATTTGGAGGAAGTTCTATGCTAGTGGCTTCGCCACGAAATCTGATTCTGGTGGCTCTACCACGTTTTCTATTTTTAGCAGCATGGCTGCGTATTGGTGTGCGGGTTGGGTGGGTCGAGTTATTCCCCACATGGTCTGAGGGTTGGTACGGGTGGTGTGATGGTTGGACTGGGTTAAGATTGCATTCACATTCTGTTACTGATTCTTTTTTGGGCTTAGGTCCACCCGATTATGATTCTGATTTTGATTCTGATTCTATTACTAAATTGGGCTAAAAGCCTAATAGATTCTAGAACTGTAATGGGCTAGGCCCATCTGTTACTGTCTGCTCTAAGGGTTAGGCCTAGTTGATTCTGTTATTGATTGAGACCCAGACAATATTGTATTGGGCTGTGGCCCACGTGTAATCTGAACTGTTACTGATTCCTATCTTCTAACTAACTATTTTTATTTAATAGGGTTTGCACACTGAGTTTTCATAAACTTACCCCGTTTATTAACTGTTCAGGTACTCCCCAGCCTTAGGCGGATCAGAGCTGCGAGAGACTCGGAGAGGACACACTACTTATGCTTTCTGTTTTGATTATTTGCTTTTGAGTATTTTGATTTGGGTTGTAATAAGGCCTTTATAATTTCTGGATTTTAACTTTGGGTTTTTATTTACTTTGATTTATATCAGCTAGAGGTAAATTACGGTTTTCCAAATGTTAACTATTTTTTAAAACATCATGTTTTAATAAATTGGTTACTTTTAAACAAAGCTTCTGCAACAAATAGGGTTTTAAAGGTAATAACATTTTATAAGAGAATAGCTTTTAATAAACCATGTTTTGAAAATAAGCAAACAAAATTTGAGATTTTAAATAAGGTTTAAATTGCAACAATTTTTTTTTTAAATAAGAAGGGTTTTCAATAGAAAAAAGGTTTTCGAAAAACACTTCAATATGACACGCTAGATTCAGCCTAACTTCTAGGTCGGGTTTGGGGTGTTACAGGTTTGGTCGAATTTGGAACTCCTTAAGGGTGCATATTCGGTGATTAGTACCGAATTTGAGTGGGGATTAGGGGGAATTTCAGGATTAGGAGTTTGAGTGCACTTTGTGGGAGGTTTTTTTTCTATTGCCAAACTTTCTTAGTGTTTTACTCGGCTTCTTTTGTTCACTTTTCGGCTTTTGAAGTTTTGGGTTGATTTTGGTAAAATAGGTTTGGTTTTTGTCAACCCTGTCCTCTCGGGTACAGATTTTTTCCTATTAGTCTTCTTCGGTTCTCCATTTGTTTTTCAACTGGTCTTTAGTCTCTCTACCTTGGCCAAATTAGCATTGTTGCACATTTTCTCTTCTTCCATTTCTTCACTGAGCTGAATTAAGTTTTCTTCTTCCTCTCTTATTCTTTCCTTTTCTAAATCAAATTCCCACCTTCATCTCTTCCTCCAATTTTGTCTTGGCTCCCATTCTAGTCCGAATCTTAGCCGAACACCATAGCCATTTCTTAACTCTTTTCTTTGTTCTACCATTTGGAACACCGTGGCCGACCCTCATTTCTCCCTTTTTCTACTTAGGATACGGGGTAGCAACTTTTCTCTATCGGTCTAGTAAGTACGCTCATTATTTCTTATTCTCTTAATGACTATTTAGTCGCTTCCCTCTTGCACTATTTTTTTTAACTGATTAATTTCTTCTCTTTTATTGCCAATTTTTTTTATGGAGTGGTGTTTATTTGGGTTGTTAGAATTCCACGAAAAGTGAAAAGGTCACAAGTCTTAAGCTTTGGTTAACAAAAGTAAAGTGTAGGTTGATTGTGTGGCTTTCCTTACCTATAGTTTTGTGGTTTCAGCAAGTTTTCATTTGGATTTAAATTAAGGGATTAAATAATCCATTTGTAACACAAGTTCTCAGCAGGAGGATCGTAATCAGTCTCCATCAGTGTTATAGTAGGCTAAGCCACGTTTAGCAATCAAGGAGTATTCGCTCTCTATGTTAGCAAGGTGTGTAACTGTAGGCTTTGTTTTGATAACCGACTGAAAAGCCAAAAGTGTATGTGTTGCTTACACTGCTATGACTGTAGATCAGTAACATGCCAAAAAGCCAGAAATATGGCATATGATGCCACACGAGTGTGCGATCGCGTGTAACACCCCTTACCCGAGACCGTTGCTGGAGTTGAACACGAGGTATTACCAGACTTATCTTACTAGTTCGGGGCATAAAAATTTACTTTTAAAATTAATTCGCTCACATTCTTCCAATCCCTAAAAAGGGCCATCAAGGCCCTAAAACATGCAATTGAAATGGTTCGAGATCAAACCAGGAACATTAAAAATTTTCTGATTATTTACACAAATCAAAACAATTCATTTCACTATTCATAATAAAATTGTCCACTTGCGTAACAGTACTAAATTAATTATAACTTGAGTTACGAAACTCAAAATTTAAATACATAAATTTTACCTAAAACTAGACTCATATATCTTCTTAACCAAATTTTTTCCAGAATTTTTGGTTTGGCCAATTAGTACAGTTTATTCATTAAATGTTCCCCTATTCCACAATCCAATAGACCTAACCTCTCTTCACTAAAAATCGATTATCTCATTATACAGAATTGAGATAATGTTTCTGTTTGTTTCTCTTGAAAATTGACTCACTAAAAAATCTATACATATAAATTATAATCCTTAATTCTTCTTGTACAATTTCTAGTAAATTTCTAAAATGAGAATAGGGGATCATGAAGTCATTCTGAACCAGTCTCACAAGAATTTAAATATCTTAGAATATAGACTTTCTTTGATTACTTGGTTTCTTTCCTATGAAAATAGACTAAATAAACTTTAATTCTATATCTCATTCACCATTCAATTATATTTATACAATTTTTAGTGATTTTTCAAAGTCACATCACTGCTGCTGTCCCAAAACTGTTTCATAACCAACTTTTTACTCTTTCATAATTTCTTTGCATTAAACCTCATTTAGGTATACATAACATCAACACATGTTCTTATTTAGTCATTTCAATAGCTAATCATTATCAATTATTCGCATGCCATTCTTTAGTCATATCATAAGGACATAAACACAAAATAACTAAGTCCCTATACATGCCATAACTTAAAACGTTTCAATGAAAATACCCAATTGGTAACTTGATAGTCGAAAGTGTGAAGTGATCTCCGATGACCTCCAACCTGAGCTTGTTTGATAAAACTCAGGAACAGAGGAAAGGAAAGAGGTAAGCTTATAAAGCTTAATAAGTTCACATGTAAAAGAATAGGCATTAGTAATGAATTTAGCTTATTATTAAGCTTCCATAATTTGCATAAATAATATTAAGTTCTTACTTTCCCATCTTACTCATTGGTAACCTTACCAAAGGCTCGGAATAATAAAAAGAATACCTTACTTAATAGCTTGTTTATGTACCTGCAACATCTTACTTAACACATTAATTCTCTCTCATAATATATAGGCATATTGCTAATCATGTCACAAAGTGTCATAAGCATAATTGAAATCTTATCACTTACTTAATACTTGAATATACTCATTAAAATACTTTTAATATCATAAACTAACAAAATCTTTATTTTACTTCTCCACTTGCTCTTTAACTTTCCTATTTATCATTCATTTACCTGAACTTTCTTGTAACATAGCCTGTATATTAGCCCGATGAACCATTTCGAATACTAAGGGTACTTGGGTTTTCCTGCTTGATAATAGTCTGCCAATGCCATGCTCTAGGCATGGTCTTACATGGGATGTTCCCTCTCCGGCCAAAGCCATATATCTAATATGGACTTACATGGAATGTTCCTCAACTGTCTCAAGCTGCCAATGCCATATGTCTGATATGGACTTACATGGGATGTTCCTCAACTGTCTCAACCTGCCAATGCCATATGTCTGATATGAACTTACATGGGATGTTCCTCAACTGTCTCAACCTGCCAATGCCATATGTCTGATATGGGCTTACATGGGATGTTCCTCAACTGTCTCAACCTGCCAATGCCATATGTCTAATATAGACTTACATGGGATCGTTGCCTTATATACTCACTAATGCCATGCCTTGGCAAATAATAGCTAAATCATACTTGCTCAAAATTCTCAAGGTCAGTCACATAACTCAATAATAATAATAGCAACAAATGCATGATAATAAAATACTACTCAACTTATGCTATTCAATCTCATCATATCCTCAATTTATCTTACTTTCCTCAAATTATGCTGTTCAATTCTTTCTTGATCTTATACAAAACCATATTACCATTATTGTCTTATGTGTAAACTTATTCGAATTCTCATTTTTAATGTCAAATCATTATCGAACATTTCTCGATTATTATCATTATATTAAAAAATCTATACTAAAACATTTATAACTAATATATCAATTTAGCATTCAAACATGCTTAATTAAATGCCTATTAAACACATGAACTTACCTCGATACCAATACGACCATTTTGACCAACTTTCTCGATTTTCGATTTTTCTCCCGTTCTAGGTCCAAATCTCATTTTCTGGGATAATTGAGCTTGGAATCTTGAAAAACCCTAGACATGGTTTCTCCATGCCATATTCAGCCTTGAGGAAGAAGATGAGCAAATTTTTGCTTCATTTTCCCTTTTTAATTCTTTTAAATTACTAAATGACCAAAATGCCCTTAAAGACTTTTCTTTCAAATTTGTCTTATTCATGCCCATTTTTGTCCAACAGTTTAACCAATGGTCTAATTGCTATTTAAGGACCTTCAATTTAAAAATTCATAACAATTGGACACTTCTAACATATGTAACTCAACTTTTGCACTATTTACAATTTAGTCCTTTTGACTAAATTGAGTGCCCAAACGTCAAAATTTTCGAATGAAATTTTCACAAAATCTTTCCGTGAAATCGTAGATCATAAAAATATAATAAAACTAATATTTTCCTTGTCAAATTTGTGGCCTCGAAATACTATTCTGACTAGGCCCAAAATCGGGATGTTACATCGCGTGTGTGGTGAACCGAGCTCACGGAATGTGGGCGTGCGACGAGAAAGGCTACCATGAGCAAATTCATGGGCTTTGGCCATAGTGGGCCAGTTGGGCCAAAATTGGCTAATGGGCCCAATGGGCCCGTGGGGCCCGCGAATGTAACTCTAGTTGTCAAATGGAAAATAATGAGGCTTGTCATGTCGCGTACATGACTTTGGTGGTATTGGGCCTCGAGGGGCCAGAATGGGCCGTGTGGGCCCAATGGGCTTGTGGGCTCCATACGGATAAAATATGCTGTAAGTGAGTATTAATGATCTAGGCTATAGTGTTCGCATAGCCTTAGCTGAATTTGGGCTAAATAGGCCGAATGGGCCCGATGGGTCCGTGGGCCTGCTTGTGTAAATCTAACTACTAGGTGGGAAGTGGTTGAGCTTGTTATGTCATGTATATGACATAAGCTGTTCTAGGCCACGCTGGGCCGGACTAGGCCGTGTGGGCCCAATGGGCTTGTAGACCTACACAGATAAAATGTATGCTTTGTGGTAAGTTTTGGATTGGGCTATGTCGTGAGCATAGCTGGTGCTAAATTCGAGCTAATTGGGCTACATGAGCATGTAGGCCCACTTGGGCCGAGTAATGGGCCTTAAGCCCGTTTACACCGTTATGTCTGTTTAGGTTACTAAAGTCGCTCGAGGCGATGATGGACCTTTTGTTGGGCCATTAAGATCTCGGACTATAAAATTACAAAAATACCCTTGTAGTGCAAAATTACCGAAATACCCTTACAGTGCAAAATTTCCAAAATACCCTTATAGTGTAAATTACCGAAATAACCCGGTAGGACTAATGACTGATTTACCTCTGAAGGGTAAAATGACCGAATTACCCCTAGAGGGTAAAATGATCGAATTACCCCTGGAGGGTAACATTACTATTTTACCCCTATTAGGTAAAAATGACCACTAAACCCTTAGAGAGAGAATGACTATTTTATTTGGGTTGTGTATGACTGATGTGCTTATGGTATATACAAATGAATGAGTTGTTATATGACTTGACTGTGATTGTATGACCGATTAGGGGCATGACATTCTACATACATGACATGTTGCATGGGTTGGGTTTTTGTACGGAGGAAGATCTAATCTGTCAAGGTCGCATGGGTGTTTGACGACTGTGGATCCACCGAAGGCTTAGAGCTGTTTACCTGTATTGATCTGATAAAGTCGCATGGGTCGTCCGAGACGATTGTGGAATGATCGATGGCTGAGTTCGATTATGTTATCAAAGGCTGTGTGTCGTTATTATGGGCTTCGTGCCATTATTGTAGGCATCATATCGTTATTGTGGGCTTTGTGCCATTATTGTGGGCTTTGTGCCGAAATCATAGGCTTTGTGCCGAAATCATAGGCTTTGTGCCGATTATAGACCCGTTATCGATGGCTGTGTGCCATGCATATTATCATGGCTTTGTGCCATTTTGATTATGGCTCTGTGCCGTTCTGTTTACGGCTTTGAGCCGTTCTGTTGACTTAGTGCCACAACTAGTGCTAAGCTTCGTGTGTTGGATGGGTGGGTTGATTATATCCTCACAGACTATGCAAGGTTGGATGGAGTCGTGTGCTAGTTGGATGGGTTTGCATGCATCATGCATCATTCATTTATGCTCTATTTCTGATATGGGCTAGGCCCAGTTGATTTTGTTAAAGGGCTCAGGCCCAGACTGCTTCTGTTATTGTGTACTGACTGTTACTTTAGTAAGGAGATTACACACTGAGTTTTTATAAACTCACCCCACTTTTAACCTTTTCAGGTAATTACCATCGTTTGGCGGTTCGATGTTGCGAGGGACTCAGAGAAGACCACATGCTGCTTATGCTTTCTGTTTTTCTTATTTACTTTTAAATATTTTCATATTTGGGTTTTGAATTGTGTAATAAGGTCTCTCGTAATTTTCTCAACTTTAAATTTGGGGTATTTATTTATGAGATTTTGTACCTGCTAAAGTAGAACACGGTTTCAAAATAATAACTGTTTTCAAACTATCACATTTCTGCAACTGTTTTTAGTTAAGCTTCCGCAACAAATATAGTTTTAAAGGTAATAATGGTCATTAAAAAGGGAATAGCTTTTTAGTGAACCACGATTTGAAAATAAACAAAACACAAGTTTAATTGGCAACAAATTTTAAATAAGAAGGGTTTTCAATGAAAATAAAGTTTTCGAAAAACACTTCCATGTGACACGCCAAATTCGGGCCTAACTTCTAGGCCGTGTCTAGGGTGTTACAGCCACTGTCCCAGACAGGGTCTTACTCGAATCAATACGATGCCAATGTCCCAGACATAGTCTTACATGTTAATCTTATATCGATGCCAACGTCCCAGATGTGGTCTTACACGAAAACACATATCGGATCCTATGTCATGACATATGTATCCTAACTATTCCTAATGTTCGGACGGGGCTTTTTGGACTTGATCACATGCTCGTAGTTTATTTTGAATTTCACATATTCAGCTCTCATAGCCATATAATATAGTTCAATCAACATAATATTTGTATATAGACTTACCTCATACAGATTCAGACGATTACGAATGGCTAATAAATGACTTTCGACTTTCCCCGATCTAATTTAATTTTCTTTAGTTCTTGATCTATATAAATTCAAATTTAGTTCTCTTATTCACTAAATCATTCAATTTAATCCAAAACATATATTTAGGGCATTTTACAAATTAACCCTCACTTTTGCACATTTTAACAATTTAGTCCCTAATTCATAAAATCACAAAATACTCAAAACTCACTTATACCGTGACTTAGCCGAATATACATGAAGCTCATACCAACCCATACATTTCATTTATCTCACAAACTAATCCTCCAAAATTTCATTTTTAGCTCAAAAGCTCAAATTCATCAAAAATTCATAGCAAAACAAATTAATGTCACAACAAACTTCCATAATTCATCAATTAACACACCAAAGCTCATAAAATCAACAATATCATCTCATGAAATCATCATCAAAAATAGAAATTGAGACATGGGCTTTGTAGTATACGAAGCAACGATCACAGAAACGTAAAAATCATCAAAAATCGAAGTAATTCCATACCTTAATCCCAAGACACAATAGCCAAACCCTAAGGAGCTTTATTTCTTTTCTTTTTCTTTGATTTTCGATTGTAAGAACATTATATGCTAATTTCCATGCTTTGGTTTTCATTAATGAACATTAATAGATCATTTACCTTTTTAACCTTCCTTTATAAATTTATAAATCACATATAACAAGGTCATAATTGTCCACTATTATAACAATTGGTTTAATAACCATTTCAGGCCATAATCATCAAGGTCATTTCAAATAAACCCATTGAACATATAGCATACTAATTCTATCACTTATGCAATTTAATCCTTTTATCAAAATTAAGCACACAAATAGACAAATTTTCATACGAAACTTTCACACTTGCTAATTGACATAAAATAAGCACAGAAAATAATATTAAATTATTTTCAGACTCTGATATGTGGTCCTGAAACCACTATTTTGACTAGGGTCTAAACTTGGCTGTTAGAACTCTCCCCCCTTAGGGATTTTCGTCCCCGAAAATCCTACCGTTAAGCAAGTTTGGATGTTGTTGCCTCATAGCATTTTTAGACTCCCATGTAGCCTCTTCTAAATCGTGATGATGCCATAATACCTTAACTAGCGAAATCTTCTTATTTCGTAGTTCTTTCACTTCATGAGCTAGAATACAAATCGGTTCTTCTTCATAAGTCATATCGGGCTGAATCTTTATCTCAGAGGGACTAATCACATAAGATGGATTAGATCTATACCATCTAAGCATCAATACGTGAAATACATTGTGAAACTTTTCAAGCTCGGATGGTAGAAGTAATCTATAAGCAACCGACCTAACTCTCTCAATGATTTTATAAGGTCCGATGTATGTTGGACTCAATTTGCCCTTTTTACCGAATCAAAGCACTTTCTTCCATGGAGCAACTTTTAAGAACACTTTGTCGCCAATCTCAAAATTGATATATTCACATTTCAAATCCGAGTATAATTTCTGACGATCAGAAGTTGCTTTTAGACTATCTCGAATTATTTTCACTTTCTTGTCAATCTCTTTAATCAAATCAACCTCGTGTATCTTGTTTTCACTAAGCTTAGACTAATATAATGGAGTATGGCATTTTCTACCATACAAGGCTTCGTACGGTGCCATTTTACTTGTAACACCCTATAACCTTCATCCGTCACCGGAATAAGGTTTCTAGGTAATACAATACAAAACACAACCTTAGGACATTCGAAGATAAACATAAAAATTACTTTCAGCTGACTGAATTTAAACAGAGAGCAATGCATCTCATTCCTTCACTTCAAATTTATTTGAAGAATTATCAACGATATAAGCATTAAAGAAACAACTATTGAACGTATATGTATATATATATATATAAATGTATACCTTAGCCGAATATGTCAAGTCATAACCGAACATTTCACAACTAAGGTTCAACTAAGAAACTTTACTAACTTCATGAAAATGTTATATCTCATTTTAAATTGTTGATCATATTCGATCTTTTCTTTGCTTTGAAACATATAACACAAAATGACCGAGCCATTTTCGCATGGCTTTTAACTATACATGCCATACCAAAACCTAATGTTTTTGTAAGTACCGAATTAGTTCAGATAGTATGGACGACTTCGAACAGGAACCCTCGAGCTCGTAGTAGGTATCCAAGATCTATAAAACAGAGAACACAATGAACGAAGTAAGCTTTCGTAAGCTTACTAAGTATCAAGCAATATAAACATCTAAAACAAGTTAACGATCAAAAATTCGACTCCCAAGTAACCATTATAGGTATAATGCCACTAGACCAAACAATACACAAATACATAATATAAAATTAGCATTTTAATATTTTAACTTGCTTCCAAACTCATATGATATTGGTACAACAACTTCTTCATATAACCTCAAACCTTGGCCGAATGTGTCATAATTAAGTAGAAAATCTTAATACTTATTCGCATATACCCCTCTCACGACTCACTTGTGTTTCAATTCAAATTGAAACGTAAAGAAAAAAACTCAGGATATATATATACCTGGCCAGCTTACCGTATTAAGCTATCTCAATTGTCATTTTAACACGAAGTCTCAAAGTCATATAAATATCCAATTTCATCACCTGAATAGTTTATTCATAACTAAAAATCGAATCACACATATTCATATAACCTTCCACATTGACCAGAGTAATATCATCACAAAGGTATCTATAATTTAATCCAAATTTAAAATTATGAACGAGTATGTAATACATACCTGACTGAATTAGGGTATTGAGCATAATTGTTGGAAAGATTATCGCAAATCACCAAATCTTACCTTTACTCACTTTTCCGACGGGACCTTTAACCCGGATATAATTTCAAATATCAAGTATACTTGTTCGCATGCTAATTCATTTCACGTAAAATATCTCACTCATAATTCATTTGCTTTATTCGAATATAAGCATAGAAGATACACCTTGACCTCATGGCTCAAGCAACATTTCACATTAAGACATAATTATGCATTCCAAACTATCCTTCGGCTCCTCAAGCAAAAACACATACATGATCATATATCTATCACATCATCTAGTTTACTTAATAACAACCACTCGGTCTCATCCCATACGTATAAATTCATATGCCTCACAATAACTTCATCACATATTTATAGAAATACACATATACTACATTTGGCCATTCAACTGCACCACATAACCGTATACAAGGTTACCTTTCACCTTTGTCCATTTGACCACGCCACATACACACAAGCACGTATTCGTATACATATATATTTTACCTTGGTCATTCCTCTTTCTTCCTATGTACTTTCCCAATGATTCACAATGATCATTCATTATCTCACACATTTTTACCATCTTGTTACTTTCGGCTATATACAAAACATACTACCATTTTTGGTTCTCATAGGATGCACAAATATGTATAAATATAATACATGATATAAATGTATACAAATTTATTCTTATTCTCAAGGTATTAAAATGAAACTTACATCGTATAAACCTCATTCACATCTTTAAAGCATACCACTCTATATGTCCATATTCCGTAATGTTTATCTATCTTTATCATATAAGCATAACCCATTTTCGTTCGTCTCATATTCGATAGTAACAACACCATTATTTAACTCAAGAGCTCATCACAAAGTTTATTATATAATTTACTTAGAGCCTATATTTAGCATAAAGTCACATACACATATAGATAAACCATTTACACTTCATTCAATCTTTTACTCAACCTCAGCTCACATGTATGTATATATATATACATACATATTGACATTCACTCAAGAAGACTAATACAAAGCTTACTTAAATTCTTTGTGTGCCATTCAACCATAAGCTCAATGCCACACTATACCATATCATTTCATCATAGTTATAAAAATCACATTCGGTTTAAGAAATAATTTATTTCAAATGCTCAAAACTTACCTCGTGTTTTCGAACGGTTACGGGCCAGCTACTCAATTACTTTCTCTTTTCCCCTATCCGACTTTGATCCTCTTTGCTCTTGAGCTTAATTGAACAAATTTTTTTTTTTACTTTATTAAAACTCAACTATTCAAGCATTATAACAAGCATATTCGGTTTTTCACACATATAAAACATAGCAGTAGTCATGCGTATTATAATTCATCTTTGACCTTTCTATTTCACTCAATTTGAATCATTCCATACAACCAATTACATTCGGCACTTTCTTCTAAAATTTAGCCAACATTACTTATAATTAAAGTGCAAATAAACTCATACACAAAACATACGGCACTTCACTTCCATCTACTTGTAAATTGTAAATACATTAGCCGATTTAACCCCTCCATACCACACATTCAGCTCTTAAATCTCCATAAGCAAATTTACCTTAAATCTTAACTTCATAACAACAAACCAAATATACATCTATCAAAGAAACATTTAGGCCGAATGTATTCATAGCACTCTTAGAACAACAATACACACAAATTAATTCCAATAGACCAAATATACTAAATCATAATGTACATAACATCCTTTAACATTACTCCATGGTTGTTTATACTCAATATGCTAAAACAAAAAATCACATAACAGCTCTTTCAAAGTCGAATATTAACAATTAGGTCCTATCCAAATTCATATGTAAATATTTAACATTTTACTTAATGTACTTTAGCCGAATACTTCCCAACATATCTAATTCTTCACAAATCAAACCAAGTGTATATATAAACTAGCATAAATGAATTTGTCCATGGTGCTTTTAAACCGAACATTCCATAGCAAATTTCTAAGCTCTTACAATTTAAAATAAGTTCATGAAAAATAATAAAAACAAATTCACCAAAGACCATTTAATTCATGGTTTCATCACTTTATCTTCTAATTATCAAAAAAACCAAATTTGATTCATTATCATGCTATGACTGAATGCACATACCTCAACCAATATCAAAATTTCATCATGGGCTATGTAAACCACTTAACAAGTATCTCAAATTCACAAAATTATAAGAAAATCACATGGTAAACTTACCTTCATCAAGCTGCTTCCGTGTCGAAAGCCTTAAACTTTTCTTTTTCTTTTCTATTTAGAATCGGCCAAGAAAGAAGCCATTTGCATGTCCCCCCTTTTTTTTCATCCTTTATTATTTAATACATTTTATTATTACATTTTCTAGCCAAATTCCAATTTAATATTATGAGAAAACATGAATTAGTGGGATGTTTCATATCATGGCCGGCCACTAATTATTTTTGGGCAATTTGACATGCAAAGTCATGTCTTTAAACCATGCTATTAATTGGTCATCACACTTTTACCTAGCATACTTTCAAAGTTTCACAACTAAGCCCTTTTAAGTGTAATTCACATCCAATTGACTAATTCGAAGCACAAAAATTTTCACACATGGATTAACACATAAAATGGACATAAGAATGAGCATTTAGAAAATTATTCAACTCGGTTTTGTGGTCCCGAAACCACATTCCGACTAGGGTCAAAATCACATTACTACTCGATTGAAAACTATTATTATAATTGAATTCAATCAATGGCAAATATTGTTCCCACATACCTACAAACTCAAGAATGCAACATCTCAACATATCCTCGAGTATCTGAATGATTCGTTCAGATTTACCATCCGTTTGCAGGTGAAAGGCAGTGTTGAAATGTAATTCCGTACATAAAGCCTCTTGTAATTTCTTTCAGAATCGTGAAGTGAATCTTGGATCTTGATCTGACACAATAGACAATGGCACCCCGTGCAATCTCACAATATTAGAAATATAAAGTTCAGCTAACTTTTCAAGTGTACAATCGGATCATACCAGAATAAAATGAGCTGATTTCGTTAATCTGTCAACAACAACCTAGATTGAATCTTTCTTTCTCGGAGATAGGGGCAAACCAGAAACTGTAACAGCCTGGTTTAGACCCTAATCAGAACGAGTGGTTTTGGGACCACTTAACCGAGTTAAAATATTATTTTTATTATTTTAATAATGTTTACAATGTGGTAGTATTACTGTGTGAAAGTTTCGTATATAAATTTTACCGATTAAATAGTTAATTTGGTAAAAAGGATTAAATCGCGTAAAGCAAAAACTATGTATGCCATTAGTAAAATGACTTAAATGGCTTTGGCTTTTTAAATGAAAGGCCTTAAGTTGAAATTATCCCTTTTATTAAGTTAGTGGACATTTATGTCCATATATTTTATGATTATTAAATGGTTTTATAAAGGATATTTTATAAAAAAATTGGTTTATATATTATTATTATTTAAAAACAAAGCCATATTTTATTTTATCTTCTTCTTCATGCCGATTCTGGCAAGAAAGAACCCCCATTTTTATACCTTATATTCGGCCATTGCTCTCTAAGTGATTAAGGTACGGTTTTAACTCTGTTTTTAATGATTTTTATGTTTTTGAGCTCGTTGCATCTAGGTATAGCTGACCCGTACCTCAATTTTTGAAATTGGTTGTGTTTTTGAAATGTGCCATTGATGAGTACATGTTTTTTTAAATATTTCTTGATAAATTGTTGATGGTTGTTTTTAGATATACAAATTTTATAAAGAGATTTTTGATGAAATTGAGTATTTAGGATTAAATTGAAAAAGATAGAATTTTTGTGGTTAGAAATGTGAATAAAATGAAAATATGGGCTGTTTAAATACTATAGAAAATTTGGTTAAATACATGTATAATGGAATTTTGTGTATTTTTGCATAATTATGCATTAAGGACTAAATTGTTAAAGGATGAAAATACAAGTGCCATTTTGCAAAATAGCCAAAATACTTGTATATGTATTTAATTGATTATGTTAGTGAATATTTGAGTTAAATTTGGTTAATTTAGATCAAGACAAACGAATTCAAGATTTTGATCGAGGAAAATTAGAAAGTAGACGAATAGTCGACGGATACACGAGGTAAGTTCGTATGGTTAAAATTTTAATTATTAGCTATTGAAATTGTTTCAATTTATGGTAATTGTATACATAATGAATAATTTATTAAAATTATCGGCTCTATGAATATGTTGCCGTCACTGAATTATATGATTAAATAGATACAAAAAAATTATATATTATAAGAAATGTTGGATAATCGACCAAATTGTGATTATGTAATGGTAGATATGTTAAATGGCTTTGTACTTGATTATATTAATATTACATGATGATGGAATGCCATAATATATATTCGGTCTTGTGTTTGGAAGTAATGAAGTACTTTGGGGTTGAGTAAATGTATATTGGAGTTAATTGAGTTTTAGTATATGATAAATTAAATGCCTTGTATGTGGTAAGTTACAAAGCAAATATCTATCTTGATTAAATTAAATAATTTATATACATATATGTGCCAAATTGAAATGTATAAAAAGTTGAGGTTGCCGATTGCAAATAGAGTTAATAAATTTAAATTGATGAATATTGAGTAATTGAATTTCGGCACTGAATATGCGAGTATAAAAGGTTACGGATGTAAAAAATTTACACTAAGTGTGCAAGCCTAATTATTAAGCACTAAGTGTGCAAGCTTAAGTATTGAACACTAAGTGTGTGAATTCGATATATAATGTTGAATAATTATTGGCACTAAGTGTGCGACTTTTCGAGTAATCGGGAATAGTTGAATGTAATTTTTTTTTTGCCTTGAATTTCTTAAGAAGTATTTATGATTTATAAATTTGAAATTTGAGCAGGTGAGTATCAAACCTATAGGGTTAATATTATTGATCGTAAATCTGTGTGATTGATAATGGTAAAGAAGGTTGCATGATAGATGTAAGAATTGGATGAGTAAAATGATAGGATTATATATATATATATCTATATACTGTACCATCTAGTATGTTAAAATGTGAATGTTTGAGTTATTTGGACTAAGTTATGATATTGAGAAATTGAATGGAAAATGTATAATAATTGAATTTCTGATGATTGAAAATACGCTTGAGTTGAATTTAACAAGTGATATTCGGGCTTCTAGCCTAGCAAGCCTTGTGCTGGTGAAAAGAACCAGGCTTTATGCCTAGCAGGCTTAATGCCGGTGTATCAAAATTCAGGCTTTGAGCCTGGCAGGCTTTGTGCCGGTGTGATTTTAGGCTTTGAGCCTAGCAGGCTTTGTGCCAGTGTGATTTCAGACTTTGAGCCTAGCAGGCTTTGTACCGGTGTGATTTCAGGTTTATACCTAGCTGGCTTGTTGCCGATGAATTATAAAGAGTTTATGCTTACAAGACTTTGAGATGAAGTGATGATTTGATATTTTTAATGAGGTAAAATAAACAGGTATGTGATAGTTAGTTGTATTTGTGTAATAAGGTAAGTTGGTTAGTGTGTTAGTGATGTATATGTTATATAAAATACGTGATATGTTTAGATAAATTATTACATGGTTATATGATCATATGAAATCTGAAATGTATGATTGTATAGAAGAAAAGTTATATGGTACATGTATGAATTATTGAAATGAAAGATTATACATGATATAGTATACATAAATGATAGATGAAATAATATGAGTATTGAAAAGTTACATTAGATCAATGATCTATATAGATGAATTGATACATGGTTTAAATGAAATATAGTTATGAAAAGTGACATGATTTATAAAGAAGGTATATTTGAAAATGAATTACTGATGTTACTGATGAGTTAATATTTATACGGGTATAATTCTGCTATTGGTTATATGAATGTGTTACAAGTTATATATAATGAAATAAATCGACACCAATGCTATGTGAATTCTATGATATTGATGTTGTATAGGTGATATGTGATATAAATGGTTTAGTTACATATATGGCACTTAGTATGCAAGATACAGGGTTTTCAATATTGATCTCAAGGGCTCAACTGTAAAGATGATGCTACGAGAATAGAAATGATGATACAAATTAGTACATGTATACATGGTACACTTGACAAGTAAGTGACATTGATAAATTTTATATGACACGTGAGTAGATGTGATAAATTACACATGAATTACATGATTATTAAGGAAATAAATATTAAATTAGATGAGGCTAGTTCAAAAGTAATCTTATTGCTTAAAATGACAAGCTTAATGTTAAATCTTTTATATAGTGCTGATAATTATATGAGCTTACTAAGCTTATTAGCTTACTCTATCTATTCTCTATATTTTATAGTGATTCGAATACTCGCTCGGGTTAGAAGTCATCGAAGATTTCATCACACTATCCAGGGGACAATTGGTTTTTCTAAACTCTTTGAAATGGGGTAATATGGCATGTATAGACTATTTAATAAGTTGATTATATAGTCACTTGTTTATATGAATGTGAGATGAATTTTGAGTATTATGATCAAGCTATGTGGTATGGCTTGATGTGAGAAAAGTTGGTTTGATATGGAGGCATTATATGATGTGTGCATTTAATGGTAAAATTTACAATTGGCATTTTGGTTTCAATGATATGTGATTGTGGATGAGTTGATAAGAATGGTGAAATGTGATTAATTTGTAAGTGGTATTTAGATGTATATATATGACTACATGAAATGGTTACTTTAGTATAAACTTATTTGTGCTTCATGATATGTTGGATTAATGTTGAATGATGATGATGTTTGATAAGTTTAAAGTCTTACTATTCCGGTTTAAGTTACAGGTTCGGTAATGCCCCTTACCTATTCCAATGACAGTTACGGGATAGGGGTGTTACATTTTATTGCTATCAGAGCTATGATATAGTCGGTTCTAGGACTACTGTATTGTATATGAGTCTAACTATACATGTCATATTTAACCTGTGATAGTGTGATATCTTCTGATTCTGGCAAGAATGGTTTTAATTAGACAGATGTGCTTCGAACCGAGCTAATTTTGATAGTACTGATTATGATATTTGAATACCAAGTAAAATGTATATGTGATGAGTTGGAACTCATAAAGGCATGAATGATAGTTTATAACACTATGTTGTTGATAAATGTTATGATATGTTATATGCAAATATATATGAGAGTCAATTATGAGGCTTTACAATCTTCACCCCCTTACCGGTACAGAGTTATAATGAAATTCATCAGATTTAGATTGAATAAGCTCCCAAGTATAAAATCAAAAAGCTCAAGGATTAAATTATTTATAACATAGTTAGATATGAGAATGGATTAACAAATAAAGACTATCCTGGAAAAGATGATAGATTTCTCAAGAGATCATTCGGATTATGCAATGTTATTGTTAAAGAAGAAATTTTACTTCAATTGATTGAATTATACAGGGATGTTAATTAAAGAATGCATTATTGGAATCTATTCTGAATTGATTTTAAATAATGGATGAGATAATCTGGGAATAGTGATGATAGGACTAGACAGTTAGGTAATAATTAAATTGTACTGATAGCTGAATGCAGCGATTATAGTTGAAGTAAATTGCGATGATTTCTTTCAGTTATTTTACGTGTTCATTTATCTTCAGAGGTATGTAAAGCTAAATATTTTTAGATGAAATTCTTATTATATGAAAATGTTATCCAAATATACTGATATATGAAAGCTTTGTTGGGCTATTCGAGTTATGATCGACATTATTCTATTTTCTCAAATATTCTAATACACTGTGTTGATAGAAGTCGACTGAAAAATCTATATGATGTTGGTATTCTGTTTCACTTGGGTATTTTCTATTAAATATACATGAAAATCATATTGCTTTTGTTAACGTTGATTTCAGTGCATATGAGTGATGCTTTAATTCTAGATTTCCTTTAACACATCACTAGGATATTTATCATTTGATATGGGTGTTCCCTTCAAAAAAAAAAGTTCAGTATAGTATTATATTCGAGATTACAGTACCTCGGCTTTCTTATGATTCTATATGGTTACTTGTGAAAGATATTTATAAAATGGATATAGTTATATTCCCTTTAGTTATACAAATTCCAGATCCATAGAGATGGTGATTCTGCATTGGTTGTTATTGGAACTATATTGATTTCCCCTTTTTATTCTGAACTGTATTATTGGCAGAAGAAATTGATTCATTTGATTATTCTGGTTGAGTTATTCGTAGATTTGAAAAATAAACCTTGTACACTTACAGGTGAATTGACAGGTAGTCTGAATGAAGAATTCATATTCTAGAAGATATGAAATAGAATTATAATTATCGGATTAGATCTAATTTAGAAAGTGATTTTACAATAGCCAGGTTGAGAAAGTAAATTAATGTTTATTCAGCAAGTTTGTAGGACCTGGAAATAAGATAATGAATTGCTAGCTAAAAAAATAAATAAATACAATGGGAGACATCTTCTAACTCCGTGTTTTATATTAGAACTAATGATTTCTTATTGTTTTGAAACAGAGTTTAAGTACCAAGAAATCCAGAGATTTTACAGCGATTGATTTATGAAGCTCACAGTAGAAGTTAGCCTGATTTTCCAGGAAACATAAGATGTTTAATAATCTGAAATAGATATATCGATAGACAAGTATGAAACAATATATTCTTGACTTTACGCTTTGAAGTTTAAAGTACAAGCAAGATAAACTGATTGATATGTGTCTTCAGGACTGTTATAATTTGAGATGATATCAGAGTGAAAAATGAGCTAGTAATACGATGGGTTCTGTATTGGGATTGTTCTTACCACCGAAATAGAAAAATGTTATCTGAGTTACTGTCGAATGTTTAAAAAAAGTCTGCACATTCATTTCTATACGTATAGATTTCTCTTTTAATAGACTTGTTGGGTTGTATATTTCAGAGATTTTCAGATTATACAGCGTGTCAGTCTCCATTATCTTGAGAACCTTAGATTTATATTGCGATTTGGTAGAAGGCTACAGTAAATTTTGAATATAAGATTGAATTCTAATATGGCATTTCATTCTCAAACTGATGATCAGATGATTCAAATTCTTGGAAATTATGCTTTGTTTTTGTGTTTTAAAATTTGAAGGTAACTAAGAAAAGCATTTACTGTTGGCAGAGTTTCTGCATAATAATGGTTATCAGATTATATACAGATGGCATTATACAAAGTATTGTATAATTGCAATTACTGAACTCTGTTGTTTTGGATTGAGCTTTATGACAAAATATTCACTGAATTGATCTGATAAAAGATATGGGGTACTACAAGACAGTTGAAAGCAGTTTCGCATCGATGCAAATTGTATAAGGTTTTAAAATATAAAGATACTGAATTTCAAGAATGGTGACAGAACATTTTTGAAAATCACACTATGAGAAAAGATTCTTTGATCTGACTAAATAAAGTTGAATCCGTGATATATTAGGCTGTATGAGATTTACGAGAGAATAAGATCAGTGTTTCAAATATCTATGTAATGACGATACTGATCAAAATTCTAACCCGAGAAATCAAAGACTTGAGAAATAGAAGTATATTACTTGTGAAAGTTCTCTGGTGCAAACATGAGATAGAGGAAGTTATGCGAAAACAGTATCCTAACTTGTTTACCAGTAAGATTTTTAGGGACGAAAATCCCTAAAAGGGGGAGAGTTGTAACAGCCCGGTTTAGACCCTAATCGGAACGAGTAGTTTTGCGACCACTTAATCGAGTTAAAATATTATTTTTATTATTTTAATAATGTTTACAGTGTGGTAGTATTACTGTGTGAAAGTTTCGTATAGAAATTTTACCGATTAAATAGTTAATTTGGTAAAAAGGATTAAATCGCGTAAAGCGAAAACTATGTATGCCATTAGTAATATGACTTAAATGGCTTCGGCTTTTTAAATGAAAGGCCTTAAGTTGAAATTATCCCTTTTATTAAGTTAGTGGACATTTATGTCCATATATTTTATGATTATTAAATGGTTTTATAAAGGATATTTTATAAAAAAATTGGTTTATATATTATTATTATTTAAAAACAAAGCCATATTTTATTTTATCTTCTTCTTCATGCCAATTCTAGCAAGAAAAAACCACCATTTTTATACCTTATATTTGGCCATTGCTCTCTAAGTGATTAAGGTACGGTTTTAACTCCGTTTTTAATTATTTTTTTTTTTAAGCTCATTGCATCTAGGTATAGCTGACCTATACCTTAATTTCTGAAATTGATTATGTTTTTGAAATGTGCCATTGATGAGTACATGTTTGTTTAAATATTTCTTGATAAATTATTGATGGTTGTTTATAGATATTTAAATTTTATAAAGAGATTTTTGATGAAATTGAGTATTTAGGATTAAATTGAAAAAGATAGAATTTTTGTGGTTAGAAATGTGAATAAAATGAAAATATGGGTTGTTTAAATACTATAGAAAATTTGGTTCATGTAACGCCCTGATTTTCGGGACTTTTCGGGTTTCTGTGATTTTTGGTGAATTTTAAAATTTTGGTGTTCTGGATACTGGAATTGTGTTTAAATGTGTTAGTGGGCCTTTAGAAGGCCCAAGCCTAAGTTAAAACCCAGTAAAATATCAAGTTTGGATTTTAAGTGAATAGGAGACTTGGTTAAGTGGGCTTTTAAGAAAAGCTTCGTAAAATATGACACAAATAGGGCCTTGGTAAGTGGCAAGGTGGATGAGGGTAGAGAGCCTGAGTTCAAGTCACAAGGTAAGCGTATGGTTACTTTTAATTTTTAGGCATGTGCTAGGCATGTGTTTGACTTAAGTAGAATCAGCTAGGGCCTTGGGGAGGTTGGGCTGATTGCTTTAGTGATGATTAGGGTTAGTTTCTTTTCTTTTCTGTCTTGGAGAATTAGGGTTAGCCACCTAGAGTGTTCATCTTTTTCTTTCATTCACCTCTTAGTGTAGCAAAAAGCTGAAACGCAAAGTACACCCCCTCTGTGTCGATTACTTCTTCTTCTTCCCCTCTCCTTCATTCTTTTCTTTTCCTTTTTGTTTCTTCTCTAGCCGAACATCGCTACCACTCACCTCACTCCCTCTGTTGATCCTATTCTTTTTCAAGCCACCATAGCAGAATGCCAAAAAAGCCGAAATCCCGAAACCATTACTTCTTGTGCTGATTTCTCCAAGCCAAAAACCCTCCATTCTTTTCATCCCTTTTGACTGATTTCCACCTTCTCTAAACCCTTAGTACTTATTGGCAACACCACTCCAAAACTACTACCCCAAATCATCATCTTCTTCACCAGTTAGAAAAGCCAAAAATGCCACATCTTAGGAGTTCATAGCCAAAACTTTAAATCTCCAGGATTCGAGTTCTACTATCATTTAGGGGCTAGATCTGCATCAGATCTAAGTAGAAATAGAACAGGAATCAGTGGTAAGTGCTCATCACCTCAGATCTATTCTTATTTTACGATTTAGAAAAAGTCGAAGTCCCTAGAGTTTAGGGAGGCTGTCGATTGGGGCTTAAGACCCTAAGGGGTTGTATTAATCGGTTTCTTTTGGTGTTAGTGTGATTCAGAGACTATTGACGAGGGCTTGGATCTTTGGAACGACTAGATCTAGATCTAGTCATCAGTTTTCGACAAAGGTAAGATTTTGAGGCCTTAGGGGCATTGGCCGAATATGGTAAGTGAACATTGAGATTGGTTATATGGATTTGTAAACTAAAAGTTGTGGTAATTGATTGTAGGATATCGTGGGGAATCTCATTAGCAGTCGTCGCGAATCAGGTGTGTATCGAACACCCTCTCATAGTTCAATTCGGCAAAAGCCGAAATGTCGAAATTATGGTATTTTGTGGGCTTGTGAGTGTGTAAATGCCCACAAGATGTTTACAAATTGTTAGGTCTAAAATCGCAAAGTGGTAAGCTAGTCACGTGTGGAATTTCGTATACTTTGATATTTGGGCCTCGAGGGCTGCAAATGGGCCCAATGGGCTTACGGGCCCATATGGGTGAAAACGGGCAATTAGGGTGTATTGATAGATTGTAGGTTCAAAACTGCCTAAAATGATAAATTGATCTTAAAATTTGGACTAAATGGGCTTAAATAGCTAATAGAAACTGTAGGGCCTATTAGGGGTTTTAGGGCCCGATGGCGAAAAATTGTTAGAACGAGTTAATTAAACTGCTGAGATGAAAATTGGGTTAATAATGATTGAAATCTGTATAAAACCCTAGGAACCTGATAAAATTACTGAAATACTTTTATAGGTAGAAAATTATTGTTTTACCCTTAGGAGCAAAATGACTGTTATACCCCTAGGGCTAAGTGTGACCAAAATACATGTTTTACTGTTACTGTTTACTGCATGCCATGTCATTATTATCTGTTGCATGGGACTGGGTATTGATGGAGGAAGTACTGAAAGTGGCTTGACCACGTACTGGAGGCTTTACCTCAACTTACTGATATCTGAGCAGCTATGCTGCAACTGTGGAGTGTAGGGCTGGGTGGGTTGAGTTACTCCCCACATGGTGTGTAAGGCTGGTACAGGTGGAATGTAGCGGTTGGATTTAGGTTGGGTTGGGCTTGCATACATGTTAATATCTATTCTGTTCTAAAATGGGCCTATGGGCCGTACTATTATCTAAAAAGGGCTAAGGCCCAGTTTACTGTATCTGGATAGGGTTCGGCCCAGTTAACACTGTGACTGGATAGGGCTTCGTCCCAGTGGGCTTGAGTTGATTTGGGCTCGGGATGGGTATTCTATACACACTAAGTTTTCCAAACTCACCCCCTTTCTTTCCACCCGTGCAGATGAGCCCTAGCTGGTGGACTTGGAGCTGGGAGGGATTCAGAGTGGTCATGAAGATTAAATTTCTGGTTTTCAAATATTTTATTCCATTATATAGATTATTTTTATTTTGGTTTCTGAGTTGTAATAAGGCCGCTCTATTTATTTTATTTTGGGTTTTTAATTCTTTACGTATTGAATTTGTTTTAACTTAAGAATAATATTGTTTAAATTGTTTTTTTTTTGAAATCGGAGTTACTTGTTTTCAAAATAACACGATAAACGAATGATTTCAAAACCAAATGCACTTTCCAAAGAGTATCAAAAGTCACGTTTTTAAATAAACCTTTCACGATCAGTAGTAATTAGGACATTTATTAAGCTAATCGGGAATTTCTCTTAAAATAACAAACACAGTTTTGGCAGAGCTCACCCTAATCTTAGTAACTAGGTAACATGGTTAGATGTAGGTGATGTGACACACCAAATTTGGCCATAACGTCTAGGCCGGGTTTGAGGTGTTACAGTTAAATATATGTATAATGGAATTTTGTATATTTTTGCATAATTATGCATTAAGGACTAAATTGTTAACGGATGAAAATACAAGGGCTATTTTGCAAAATTGCCTAAATACTTGTATATGTATTTAATTGATTATGCTGGTGAATAATTGAGTTAAATTTGGTTAATTTAGATCAAGGCAAATGAATTCAAGATTTTGATCGAGGAAAATTGGAAAGTAGACGAATAGTCGACTGATACACGAGGTAAGTTTGTATGGTTAAAAATTTAATTATTAGCTATTGAAATTGTTTCAATTTATGGTAATTGTATACATAATGAATAATTCATTAAAATTATCAGCTCTATGAATATGTTGCTGTCACTAAATTATATGATTAAATTGATACAAAAAATTATATATTATAAGAAATGATGGATAATTGACCACATTGTGATTATGTAATTGTAGATATGTTAAATGGCATTGTACTTGATTATATTAATATTACATGATGATGGAATGCCATAATATATATTCGGTCTTGTGTTTGGAAGTAATGAAGTACTTTGGGGTTGAGTAAATGTATATTGGAGTTAATTGAGTTTTAGTATATGATAAACTAAATACCTTGTATGTGGTAAGTTACTAAGCAAATATCTATCTTGATTAAATTAAATAATATATGTACATATATGTGCCAAATTAAAACGTATAAAAAGTTGAGGTTGCCAAATGCAAATAGAGTTAATAAATTTGAATTGATGAATATTGAGTAATTGAATTTCGGCACTGAATGTGTGAGTATAAAAGGTTACACATGTAAAAAAATTACACTAAGTGTGCGCGCCTGATTATTAAGCACTAAGTGTGCAAGCTTAAGTATCGAACACTAAGTGTACGAATTTGATATATAATGTTGAATAACTCTTGGCACTAAGTGTGCGACTTTTCTAGAAATCGAGAATAGCTGAATGTATTTTTTTTTTTGCCTTGAATTTCTTAAGAAGTATTTATGATTTATAAATTTGAAAATTAAGCAGGTGAGTATCAAACCTATAGTGTTAATATTATTGACCGTAAATCTGTGTGATTGATAACGTTAAAGAAGGTTGCATGATAGATGTAAGAATTGGATGAGTAAAATGATATGATTATATATATATATCTATATACGGTACCATGTAGTATGTTAAAATGTGAATGTTTGAGTTATTTGGACTAAGTTATGATATTGAGAAATTGAATGGAAAATGTATGATAATCAAATTTATGATGATTGAAAATATGCTTAAGTTGAATTTAAAAAGTGATATTCGGGCCTCTAGCCTAGCAAGCCTTATGCTGGTGAAAAGAATCAGGCTTTATGCCTAGCAGGCTTAATGCCGGTGTATCAAAATTCAAGCTTTGAGCCTCGCAGGCTTTGTGCCGGTGTGATTTCAGGCTTTAAGCCTGGCAGGCTTTGTGCCGGTGTGATTTCAGGCTTTGAGCCTAGCAGGCTTTGTGCTAGTCTGATTTTAGGCTTTGAGCCTAGCAGGCTTTGTGCAATTGTGATTTCAGGCTTTGAGCCTAACAGGCTTTGTGTCGGTGTGATTTCAGGTTTATACCTAGCAGGCTTGTTGCCGGTGAATTATAAAGAGTTTATGCTTACGCGACTTTGAGATGAAGTGATGATTTCATATTTTTAATGAGCTAAAAAAAAACAGGTATGTGATAGTTAGTTGTATTTGTGTAATAATGTAAGTTGGTTAGTATATTAGTGATGTATATGTTATATAAAATACGTGATATGTTTTTATAAATTATTAATGGTTATATGATCATATGATATATGAAATGTATGATTTTATAGAATAAAAGTTATATGGTACATGTATGAATTATTGAAATGAAAGATGATACATGATATAGTATACATAAATGATAGATGAAATGATATGAGTATTGAAAAGTTACATGAGATCAATGATTTATATAGATGAATTGATACATGGTTTAAATGAGATATAGTAATGAAAAGTGACATGATTTATATAGAAGGTATATTTGAAAATGAATTACTGATGTTACTGATGAGTTAATATTTATACGGGTATAATTCTGCTATTGGTTATATGAATGTGTTATAGGCTATATGTAATGAAATAAATCAACACCAATGCTATGTGAATTCTATGATATTGATGTTGTATAGGTGATATGTGATATAAATGGTTTAGTTACATATATGGCACTTAGTATGCAAGATACAGGGTTTTCGATATTAATCTCAAGGGCTCAACTGTAAAGATGATGCTACGAGAATAGAAATGATGATACAAATCAGTACAGGTGTACATGGTACACTTGACAAGTAAGTGACATTGATAAATTTTATATGACACGTGAGTAGATGTGATGAATTACACATGAATTACATGACTGTTAAAGAAATAAATATTAAATTAGATGAGGCTGGTTCAAAAGTAATCTTATTGCTTAAAATGACAAGCTTAATGTTAAATCTTTTATATAGTGCTAATAATTATACGAGCTTACTAAGCTTATTAGCTTACTCTGTCTATTCTCTGTATTTTATAGTGATTCGAATACTCGCTCGGGTTTGAAGTCATTAAAGATTTCATCACACTATCCAGGAGATAGTTGGTATTTCTAAACTCTTTGAAATGGGGTAATATGGCTTGTATAGGCTAGTTAATAAGTTGATTATATGGTCACTTGTTTATATGAATGTGAGATGAATTTTGAGTATTATGATCAAGCTATGTGATATGGCTTGATGTGAGAAAAGTTGGTTTGATATGGAGGCATTATATGATGTGTACATTTAGTGGTAAAATTTACAATTGGCATTTTGGTTTCAATGATATGTGATTATGGATGAGTTGATAAGAATGGTGAAATGTGGTTAATTTGTAAGTGGTATTTAGATGTATATATATGACTACAAGAAATGGTTACTTTAGTATAAACTTATTTGTGATTCATGATATGTTGGATTAATGTTGAATGATGATGATGTTTGATAAGTTTAAAGTCTTACTGTTTCGGTTTGAGTTACAAGTTCGGTAATGCCCCTTACCTATTCCGGCGATGGTTACGGGATAGGGGTGTTACAGAAACAAAATCCATCATCTCCCGATCCCATTTCCACTATGGTATCATGATTGGTTGTAATAAACCGGAGGGCACCTGATGTTCAGCTTTGATTTGTTAACATACTAAGCATTTCAAAACAAAATCAGGGATGTCTCTTTTCATTGCTGGCCACCAGTATAGTTGTTTCAAGTCATTATACATTTTTGTACTACCCGAATTTACAAAGAATTTACTACCATATGCTTCACCCAAAATCATCTAAATCAACTCAAAATTTCTCGAAACGTAAATTTGATCTCGAAATCTCAAACAATCATTAACATCAACACAAAATTCAGAATCTGAATCTGAATTACACTGAGTTCGCTTGGCTAACAATTCATTATCCACTTTCTGAGCATCAATAATCTATTGCAAAAACAAAGGTTTTGCCTGTAATTCAGCTAATACCAAACCATCAACGGATAGATATAACCTAGCATTCATAGCACGCAATGCAGATAGTGATTTTCAACTCAAGGCATCAGCTACAACATTCGCTTTGCCCGGATGATAATCAATGACAAGTTCATAATCTTTTAACAGTTCCAACCATCTTCACTGTCATAGATAGTGGCGCCATATTTTCAAAGCAAATACAATCGCAGCTAGCTCAAGATCGTGTGTCGGATAATTCTTTTCGTGCGACTTTAGTTGTCTAGAGGTAGAAGCTATAACCTTGCCTTCTTGCATTAAAACACAACCGAGTCCACTTAGCGAAGCATCACTGTAAATCAAATATTATTTACTCGATTCAGGCGTAAGAGTATTGGAGCTTCAGTTAACATAGCTTTCAACTAATCAAAACTATTCTGACCATTCAAATTTTACGTCTTTTTGTAGCAATCTCGTCAACGGAGTTGCAATCATAGAGAACCCTTTCACGAATGGACGGTAGTACCTGGCAAGTCCCAAAAAACTACAAACCTCGAAAATATCTCTTGGAGGCTTCCAATCCAAAATAGCTATAACTTTACTCGAATCCACCTGAATACCGGATGCTGACACAAAATGACCCAAAAAGCCAACTTCGCGTGACCAGAATCCACATTTACTGAATTTAGCATATAATTGCCTATCACGCAGAGTCTGAAGCACAATTCTTAAACGCACAGCATGCTCACTTTCATTCCGTGAATAAATCAAAATGTCGTCAATGAATACAACAACAAATTAATCTAAATACGGTTCGAAAATTCTATTCATTAGGTCCATAAACACAACAGGGGCATTCGTTAACCCGAAAGGCATAACTAAAAATTCATAGTGTCCGTACCTCGTTCGGAAAGCTATTCTTAGAATATTTGCATCTTTCACTCTTAACTGTTAATAACCCAATCTCAAATCTATTTTTGAAAACACAGAGGCACCTTTCAACTGATCGAACAAATCATCGATTCTGGGCAGAGGATATTTATTCTTTATAGTCACTTTATTCAACTGGCGGTAATCAATACACATTCTCAACGTGCCGTCTTTCGTTTTCACAAACAGAACCAGAGCACCCCATGGTGAGAAACTCGGTCTAGCAAATCCTCTATCAGTCAATTCTTGCATCTGAGCTTTAGTTCTTTTAATTCAGTCGGAGCCATTCTATACGGAGCTGTCGAAATCGAAGTAATACCCAGTATCAATTCAATACCAAATTCAACTTCTCAAATCAGAGGTAATCCCAGAAGTTCCTCAAGAAACACATCAGAAAACTCATAGACAATAGGCATTGATTCAACTTCTTCTCTGTAACTTTCGAATCGATCACATATGCTAAAAAGGCTTCACAAACCTTATTCACAATTTCCAGGGCTTTCATTGCGGATATCACAGCCGGTAACCCTTTCAAATCACTGGATTCAATTCGGATTATCTCACCATTCTCGCATCTCAAATCAATAGTTTTCCATTTGCAATTCACAATAGCATTGTGCAAAGTTAACAAATCCATACCCAGAATTATATCAAATTCATCAAAGGGTAAAAGCATTAGATCGGCAGGAAAATACACATCTCGAAAAATCAACGGACAGTTCTTGCAAACTTTATCAATTAGGACACTTTTACCTAAGGGGTTTGACACTCTAATTACAAATCCAGCGGACTCTACAGGCAAAGTCTTACTGTGCACTAAATTCATGCATATATACGAATGAGTAGATCCTGGATCTATTAATGCAATCACAGAAGTATCGTATAGAGTAAAAGTATCCGTTATCACATCTGGAGATGAAGCTTCCTTTCGAGCTCGGATAGCATTGGCCCTAGCTGGTGCTTTGGCCTCAGATCGAGCAGTAGTGTCTCTCGTAGCTCTCTAACTACCACTCATATTTCCCATATTCCTAGGGGGTCTTCCTCTACTGAAGTATTACTCGATTTCAAATTCTGCACAATCTTTGGTTCCGTAGACTCAAAACAATCTCGAATGAAATGATCCATAGATCCACATCTGAAACAAGCTCGATCATTCAATCTATAACTTCTTAGATGTCTTTTACCATAATGCTTGAATTCAGGCTGTTTGGATCGAACATTTCCAACACTAGCAACAGAAGTAGCAGGAGTTTTGAAACTTGGTCTGATCTAGCTCTATCCCTACTCGAATGTCCCAGATTAGTCTTGGAACGACTATAATCATCTCGAAATCTCTTTGATGTAGATTGAAATGATTTGCTTGCAGATCTTTTTCTCACTTCTCTGGTTTTAGAATAAGCTTTTCTTTTCCCTTTACTGAGTTCTTCGGCTTTACATGCTCGATCAATGAGCACAACAAACTCTTTAATATCAAGGATACCAACTAACAGATGAATGTCTTCATTTAAACCATCAACGAACCTTTTACACAATATCTCTTCAGTCGACACACATTCACTCGCATAGCGGCTCTAACAAATAAACTCTCGCTCATATTCTGTAACAGTCATATGGCCCTGTTTAACTTCCAAGAACTCTTTCCGCTTTTGATCAATGAATCTCTAACTGATGTATTTCTTCAAAATTCAGATTGAAAGAAATCCCAAGTTATTCGTTCTTTCGGAACAACAGAGGTCAAAGTTTTCCACCAATGATAAGTTGCATCTCTGAGCAAAGAAACTGCACATTTCACACATTCTTCAAGTGTACATGACATTTCATCAAAAACCCGAATGGTATTCTCTAGCCAAAACTCAGCTCTCTCAACATTACCATCACTTGTAGCCCTGAACTCTTCGGCCCCATATTTTCTTATTTTATCCACAGGAGGCTGATAAACGCTAAATTATACATATTTTTACCTCATGTTTAGCCTATATTTTTGATGAATTATTATCAATTTAGTGAGAATTGGTGCTCTTAATATTTCTTTTTCATATCTTTTACTCAGAAGAGCATAGGGAAGAGAAAAGAATAGAAAATGGACAGAAAATCAAAGAAAATTGGCCAAAATGTGAAAACGCACGGCCCAAGAAGTCATCACATGGCCGTGGCACACGGCTGTGCCACACAAAGATCACACGGTCCAACCCCGACAAGCACGGCCAGGCCATACGGCTGTGCCCCAATCGATAGAATCTCACACAGCCTCTTTTCGAAGTACACAGGCGTGGCACACGGGCGTGTTCTAGTCATGAGGAAGAGGAATTTCACTCAGATTTGGATGCTTAGAGGCTAAGAAAGCCTCCCCAAAGCTCTATATAAAGACCTTAGGAGGCAACTCTAAGGGTGTACTCTTTTCTCCCAAAAAGGAGCGCCATCTTTCTGCTAACACAAAGAGTGGAAGCAAGGAATTACTCCAAGGGAAGCCGATTGATTCATCCCAGAAGCTAGAATTTTACATCAAGATAGAGGATCTCCCTAAATTCCTTCAGGGGTTTTTCGGTTCTTTATGTTTTGTTATTTTAATACTTCTGAGATGTTTTTTTTTTTCTTTATTATGAACTAAACCCTTCAAATACTTGAGGGGGATGAAACCTAAGACAGATCTTGTTATTATTTATTCTTTAATTAGATGATAAATACTTGAATTGTTCTTAACTATGTATTCTTCATTCTTGATTTAATAATCTTAGGTATTACTTCAAGAACTTGAAGTGCTTAGGCAGAGGAGCAAAAGTCCCTATTTTAAGAGCAGATCTACCATAATTAAGCGGCGTTGCATGTAACCATAGACAAAGGGGGACATAAATCTGCCGGATTAAGGTCAAACCTAATATGGGGATCCATAAATCGAATTAATGGAACCTAAGGAGTTAATTAATAAAGGCACTTTAATTAATAACTTAGGCCTAGTTGCTCTATGCCTCGACGGAGGGTTTAGCATAAGTTAGGGATCTCTACGGATCAAGGCAAGTAATCAATTATATAGTTCAAGAAGTCAATAACAAGTGAAGTCTAGGCGGATTCTCCCTTGAGTATTGCTCAAATCAATCAGTTTTCCCGAAAGTTTTTCCTCAATTTACTTTTTGTGCACTTTTAGTTAGTTTTAGAATTAGTTTAAATCAACCCTCTTTATTTTTAGGCTAGATAATAGAAAGGAAGTAAGTACTAGTACTTTTGGTTCCCTTAGGTACGATAACTCGGTCTTGCCACTAAACTATACTATTGTTCGACAGGTGCGCTTGCCTTTAAGGTCATGATATTAGTTACTTTTGGTGTGATCAGTTTTATAAATTTTATTACTTCATATCGCGAGAGCCGTTATCAAGTTTTTGGCGCCGTTGCCGGGGAACTAAAATATTAAGAAAACTCGATTTCTATTACTTTAGCCATTACTATATTTATTTATTTTCAGTTTTTATTTATTTATTTATTTATTTTTCCTTTATTTTTTACTTTATTATTTATTTTTATTTATTTTATTCTATTTTTCTTTGCTTTTTCCTTCTAGGTATTTTTAGTTTATGACTAGAAACAACCCAACAGGACCACTGCTTTTTGACGAAGATCTAGAAGCGACAGTTCGTAGAAATCACAGAGAAATTAGACGCAGTTTACATTATCCAGAACAAGCACCTGAGCAAGAGCCAGAACCTATAGAAGAGATGGACGTGAATCAAAACGTTCTGCCACCTCCAGCACTACCAGTAGAACCAGTAAACCAAGATGAAGCTCCTCGTACTATGTATGATTATGCTAAACCTAGCTTGATTGGTACCCAAACCAACATTATTCGACCTGCTATTGCTACTAATAACTTTGAATTAAAGCCTAAAACTATTCAGATGATACAGCAATTTGTGCAGTTTGATGGTTTGCAGGACGAAGATCCAAATTCACATTTAGCAAATTTCCTAGAATTTTGTGATACTTTTTAAAATAAATGGCGTTTCTGACGATGCCATTCGATTGAGGCTATTTCCATTCTCTTTGAGAAATAAAGCCAAACAGTGGTTAAATTCTTTACCACGAGGCTCAATCACCACATGGGAGCAGATGACTGAAAAATTTTTACTCAAATATTTTCCTCCAGCTAAAACATCCAAATTACGAAACGATATTTCTTCCTTTGTGCAGATGGATTTAGAAACCCTTTATGATGCCTGGGAGAGATACAAAGATCTTTTAAGAAGGTGCCCTCATCATGGTCTACCTTTGTGGCTACAAGTTCAAACCTTCCACAACGGTTTAAATCCGTCAACCAGACAAATGATCGATACAGCCACAGGAGGGACGATCAATAATAAAACACCTGAAGCATCTTATGAATTTATTGAAGAGATGTCATTGAATAATTATCAGTGGTAAGTCATGAGGACAAAGCCGACAAAAGCTACAGAAGTCTATAATATTGATGTTGTTACTATGCTTATTAACCAAGTAGAACTTCTAAATAAAAATTTTGATAATTTTGTTAGTTCTACGCATGCACAACCAGTGATGCAATGTGACGCGACTCAAGGAAACACGTTCAATCCAGATTTCGCATCCTATGGACACAGCATGGAAACTGAACAAGCCAACTATATGGGTAATAATTCTAGATCTCAAAATAACCCTTATAGTAATACTTACAATGCAGGTTGGAGAAATCACCCAAATTTTTCATGGGGAGGACAAGGAAATCAAAGACAACAGCCTCCTCCAGGATTTCAGCAGCCACCACCGCAACAAGAGAAGAAGCTGAATCTTGAAGAGATGTTTACCAAATTTATGGCCGCATCAGAAACCCATTTTCAAAGCACTGAAACGACACTGAAAAATCAACAAGCATCAATTCAAGGGCTTGAAAACCAAATCGGTCAACTTGCGAAATTGATTTCAGAAAGACCACAAGGTGGATTACCAAGTAACAATGAGCCAAATCCCAGAGAACATGTCAAAGCGATTACTTTAAGAGATGGAAAGGTCCTAGAAGAGCCAGAAAAGAAGACTATTCTAGAACCTTCAGAAGAAAAGGTAGAGGAACCAAAGGAAAACACTCCACCACCACTCAAGGAATACAAACCGCGCATCCCATATCTGGCAAAATTGAAGAAGGACCATACAGACGCTCAATTCGGTAAGTTCCTTGAACTTTTTAAACAATTACACATTAACTTACCTTTTGTTGAAGCAATTTCACAGATGCCAAAGTATGCGAAGTTCCTTAAATAACTTCTGACAAATAAAAGGAAGTTGGAAGAATTGGCCACAGTAGAACTCAACGAGGAATGCTCAGCTATTCTCCAAAATAAACTGCTGGCAAAACTAAAAGATCTAGGGAGTTTTACTATTCCTTGTCTGATTGGTAGTCTACTTATTAATAAAGCCTTAGCCGATTTAGGTGCTAGCATTAATCTCATGCCTTACAAAATGTTCAAACAACTAGTCTAGGGGAACCCAAGCCCACTAGGATGAGTATTCAATTAGCCGATAGATTTGTTAAATATCCTAGGGGAATCATTGAAGATGTGCTAGTAAAGGTAGATAAATTTATATTCCCTGTTGATTTTGTTGTACTTGACATGGATGAGGATATTGAGGTACCTTTAATTTTGGGACGTCCATTATTAGCCACTGCTAGAGCTATCATTAATGTAGGAGATGGTAAATTAGTACTTCGAGTTGGTGAGGAAGAGGTTGCCTTTAAAATCTATGATGCCATGAGATTCTCTAAAGAACAAGATGATTCTTGTTATTTTGTTAACATTATTGACTATTTTGTTCAAGATGATTTCCAGGAACTTTCTCTCACAGACACATTAGAACTGTGTCTTGTTCAAGGTGGGGGGAAGATGAAGCCACCACTGAGATAGAGGAAGTAAAGAAGGAGTTAGAATCTAATGAAATCATCACTAGGCACATAAGTTATGAAAATATAAAGATGAGTGATGAATTAAGACAGAAACCTTCCGTTGCTGAACCCCCTAAATTAGAGTTAAAACAACTGCCAGATCATTTAGAGTATGCCTTTTTAGGGGAAGAATCAACTTTACTAGTTATTATCGCATCAAATTTAAGCATTGCAGAAAAAGAGGAACTACTCCATGTGTTAAGAGAACACAGACGTGCTATAGCTTAGAAAATTTCAGATATCAAGGGAATTAATCCTTCCTTTTACACCCACAAAATTTTAATGGAAGATGAATTCAAACCATCAATGCAAGCCCAGAGACGATTGAATCCCAACATGAAGGAAGTTGTAAAGGCCGAGGTAATTAAACTTCTAGATGCAGGTATTATTTATCCTATTTCTGACAGTTCTTCGGTAAGCCCTGTGCAGGTTGTTCCTAAAAAAGGTCGATTGACCGTGATGTCTAATGGCAAGGAAGAGTTAATACCTACAAGAACAGTCACAGGATGGAGAGTTTGCATTGATTACAGGAAGCTGAATGACGCCACTCGAAAAGATCATTTTCCTTTACCGTTTATTGATCAGATGTTGGAAAGATTGTCAAGTCACATGTATTATTGTTTCCTAGACGGCCTCTCTGGCTACTTCCAGATCCCGATAGCTCTAGAAGATCAGGAGAAAACGACATTCACATGTCCTTACGGTACGTTTGCTTATCGCAGAATGCCTTTTGGTTTATGTAATGCTCCTGCTACTTTTCAGCGATGCATGCTAGCTATCTTCAATGAATTCGTGGAAGACATCATAGAGGTATTTATGGATGATTTCTCAATTTTTAGTAATTCTTTCCAAATTTGTCTTAATAATCTAAAATGTGTTTTGATAAGATTTGAAGAGACACATGTAAAACCCCAAACCCAGCCTGAACGTTATGACCAGATCTGATGTGTTACATGAATCTATAATTAAGTTTACGACCTTTTGCTTGTTGTGACTTAGGTGATATTTTCATTAAAATAGCAAGTTTGTGAAAAGTCATTTTGTTAAGCCTTTAAATTATCCATATCGTGATCTTGTTGAGTTTTGAAAACGTTCTTAAGATTTTAAAAACCCGCACAGCCTATAACTAGTAATTTCGATAAAATATGAATTAAACCTTTAAAGAAAATAAAACCAATAAAGAAATTTAAATAGCGGCCTTATTACAATTAAAACCCAACCATAGCAAAATGAGATACATAAAATAAAATAAAAATCGAACTTGTAGATGCTGTGGCCACTCCGAATCTCTCTCAGCTCCAAGCCCACTATGGTTGAGGGTTACCTGCAGAGATGAAATTAAGGGGTGAGTTTGATAACTCAGTGTGTAACATAATCTCAACCATAGACCAAAACAGATCAAGCCTCAGAATTAGATTTAATTGGCCTCGGCCCATTACAGATATCAGGTTAAACCCGTAGGCCCATAACAGATACAGATCAGATATATCAAATGCAAACAGAAAACCCAACCCAGATCCATCCACAACACCCCCGTACCAGCCTTACACCATGTGGGGAGACTACTCGACCCACCCAACCGCTACACACCACAGAAATTTGCAGCGAGGCTGCCAGATATTGTGACGAGGTCACCAGATACAGATATTGTGGTGAGGCCACCAGAATAGATATATATATATATGTGGCGAAGCCACTAGAACAGATATATGTGGCGAGGCCACCAGATTGCAGCGAGGCTGCCAGAACGCTTCCTCCATCATAAAAGCCCATACCCCATGCAACAGATATAACCATACTATGGCATGCAACATACAAAATCTCATGTATCAGATATATTCATATATTATGAGATATGATATACAGAAACAGAAAAACATGCATTTCATACAGAATTAGCCCTAAGAGTATAATGGTCTACTTACACCTAGGGGTATTTTAGTAATTTTCCATACGTAAGGGTATTTTAGTCCTTTTTCTTATGTTCAGAGATTTTATACATGTTCAATTAATTATTAGTCCACAGAAGTCTGTTTAAACTCGGTTTCCAGTTTTGCCCTTTTTAGCCCAAAAGCCCCTAATGGGCCATACTGAGTCCATTAACGTCTTAAGCCCGTTAAATCCAAATTTTAACGTTCAGATTGTTAATTTAACCGCTTTGTTCGCAATATACCGCTAGGATGCCCTTAATGGCAATTTTACCTATTTGCGCTTGAAAGCCCATTGGGCCCATATTTGGCCCATCGAAGCCCAACTTACCAAAATGTTTGGAATTGCACACTTTGCAATCCTATCCCCATCAATTCTACATTTAGCCATGACAGAGTAAACGGTTACTCAGAGATCTTCCCAATACCGATTTTTCGGTCACTTTCGGTCAGTTTTAGGTCACTTTTCAGTCATTACGGCCTTTGTCGTTCTAGTCTAAAGTGGAGATATGGTACACAGCTGTTAGCTGTCGAAGTGATGATGAGAACCTCGCACAAAAACCTACAGTTGATCACTAAAGTGTTAGCCTAACAATTGACAACCAATAAGCCATAATCCCCTTACTATAATTGGCCAACATGGCTTAAGTCCCTAAAAGCCTTTACCTTTTTGTCGAAAATAAGCTATATCCAACTATCCAATTGAGTTGATCTCCAAGGCCTCTTGCTGTACGTCCCTTGTCCACACTAGCGCATAAGAAACCTAAGAGAAAAGCCGAAAGGCCCTTAGCCTAGAAACGTTAGCCTCCCCTAAAGGGGTTTCGGCTCATAACCTAAACACATGAAAACTAACAAAACAAGGTCACGAAGTCCTTACCGATCTAAGTCCCCAAACCACAACAGTTCCACTTGTAACAACGAGAAAGGGAGAGTGTTGAAGGGGTTCGATTTTAGAAGAGAAAAATAGGGTCTTAAGCACAAGAGGGTTCGACTAACAAGTTGGAGAGGACTTTCTTTAAGGAAAGAAGAAGTAGAAGAAGAAGAGAAGTGTGGGTAGAACCAATTCAGTCAATGGGAGAGTCTAGCAATGATGGTTCGGCTTGAAGAAACAAATGGAGAGGAGAAAACGTTTAAAGAGAAGAATAGGAGGAGAGGTATTTGATCAAAAGAGGTTCGGCAATGGGGTATAAAAGGGTTCGGCAACTAGAGCAAAAAAGAAGAAAAAAGAAGAATTTGGAAGACCTAATTGCTAAGTAAAAATCGGAAAAAGAACCACAAAAAGAGCCTAAAGAAATCGGCACCAAAAGAGACCCTAATACCAAAAGAGACCCTAATGCCGATTGTGCCTTACCTATGTTGCTTGCCGAATTTGCTCCATAGAGAGTCCCTTGGCCGGCCACTTTCATTCAAATTCAAAAGTCCTTAATTTGCTCCTTGATTCACTCCTATGACCAATTCAAATTTCTCCCCAAGCAGAGTTTAACTCTGTTTCAAACTCTTACCTGTTCCTTGCACAAAAATAAAACGCCACCTTTGCATACTCCGGGACTTGAACCTTGAACCTCCAAGCTCTCTTAGGTGCCACTTTTTAAGGAGCTTAGTGGCGCCTCCCTTGCCACCTTACCAAGACTCCTTTTGTGCTATATTCCACGCACAATTCCTTAAGACACTTACTTCCAACGGCCCCCTATCTCTTAAGTGAAAATTTAAAAATTTTCCCGAGTTTTCAACAACTCTTGGGCCTTCCATATGCCCATTAATACACCCCAAACAAGAATTACACAACCAAATACCAAAGTTCAAACATTTTTTTAGATGAACAATAATCTAAGAGAAACCCGAAAATTAGGGCGTTACAATTCTACCCTCCTTAAAGAAATTTCGTCCTCGAAATTTACCTAATCCAAACAAATGGGGGTATTGTTGACGCATTGCCTCCTCTGGTTCCCAAGTAGCTTCCTCTCTGCCATGATTACACCAAAGTACCTTTACTAATGGAACTGACTTTCTCCTTAGAACCTTCACGTCTCAATCTAGAATCTGCACAAGCTCTTCCTCGAAAGTCAAATCAGGCTGTACTTCCACTTCTGCAACTGGTAGGATATGAGTAGGGTCAGAACGATATCGTCTTAGCATAGATACGTGAAACACATCATGGATCCTATTTAGCTCTGGAGGTAATTCCAACTGATAAGCCACCGGACCTACACGCTTAAGAACCCAATAAGGCCCAATGAACCACGGACTTAACTTGCCTTTCTTACCAAACCTTAGTATCTTCTTCCACAGGGAAACCTTCAGAAAGACCATGTCACCCACTGAATACTCAATCTCCTTGCGTCTTAAATCTGCATAAGACTTCTGCCGATCAGATGCCTCTTTTAACCGATCCCTAATCACTTTGACCTTTTTTCAGTCTCTGCTACCAACTCAGGTCCAAGAACTTGCCGCTCGCCCAATTCGGTCCAACAACTAGGTGAACGACACTTACGACCTTATAGTTCCTCACAAGGTGCCATACGAATGCTAGCCTGATAATTGTTGTTATACGCAAACTTTGCCAGTGGTAGATAATCCTCCCAACTACCTCAGAAGTCGATAACACATCCCCTTAACATGTCTTCCAGAATCTGAATAACCCTTTCTAACTGACCATCAGACTGTGGGTGAAAAGCTGTGCTAAAATTCAATCGGGTTCCCAAAGCCTCATGCAACTTTTGCCAGAACCGAAATGTAAATCTAGGATCTCGATCAGAAATAATCGACACTGGCACCCCATGCAGTCGCACAATTTCTACTACATATAATTTGGCTAACTTCTGAAGTGAATAATCAGTACGAACAGGAATGAAATGAGTAGATTTAGTCAACCTATCTACAATCACCCAAATTGAGTCCTTCTTCGATGGCGTCAAGGGGAACCCACTCACAAAATCCATGGTCACCCTCTCCCACTTCCAAAGTGGTACCTTCACTGGTTGCAGAAGTCCAGAAGGTAACCGATGTTCAGCTTTCACCTGCTGGCAGGTCAGACATTTTCCCACAAATTCTGTTACCTCTCGCTTCAGCCCAGGCCACCAATACAACTCCTTTAAGTCATGATACATCTTATTACCACCAGGATGCATAGCACATAATCCTTTATGAGCTTCATTCAGAATTGCTTGCCTCAAACTAGGATCCTTCGGAATGCAAACTCTACCTCAGAAACATAGAACCCCCTCATTGTTAAGTCCAAACTCAGAAGTATCCCCATCCTCAACTTGCTGGAATCGAAAAACCAGAGACTCATCCTTCGACTGATTTTTCTTAATCCATCAACCCAGGTTGGCCTGGCTTGTAATTCTGCTAACAAGCTACCGTTATCATACAGACTCAAATGAGCTAACATTGCCCTCAGATTAGATACAGTTCTATGAATTAGGGCATCAGCCACCACATTAGCCTTGCCTGGATGATACTCGATCGCACAGTCATAATCTTTAAGCAACTCTACCCATCTCCGTTGCCTAAGGTTCAGCTCCTTCTGAGTCAACAAGTACTTAAGACTCTTATGATCTGTGTATATAATACACTTTTCTCCGTACAAGTAATGTCTCCAAATCTTAAGTGCAAAGATTACTGCTGCCAGCTCCAGATCATGGGTAGGATAGTTTACTTCATGAGGTTTAAGCTGTCGCGATGCATAAGCAACCACTTTACCCTCTTGCATCAACACACAGCCCAGCCCTACATGTGATACGTCACTATACACGGTAAAATCTTTTCCAGACTCTGGCTGAATCAGTACAGGTGCCTCAATTAGAACCTTCTTCAGCTTCTCAAAAGCTTCTTGCTGCTGCTCGGTCCAAATAAATGGTACTCCTTTCCTTATGAGTTTTGTTAGCGGCGCTGCCATCACAGAAAATCCTTCCACAAACCTTCTATAATACCCAGCTAAACCCAGAAAACTTTAAATTTCCGCCACTGACCTCGGTGGTTTCCATTCCAGAATTGCTTCAATCTTTCGAGGGTCCACCTTAATCCCCTCAGCAGATACAACATGCCCCAAGAAAGCTACGTCCGTCAACCAGAACTCGTACTTATTGAATTTCGCGTAAAGCTCCTTTTCCCTTAACACTTGCAGCCAACACGGAGATGTTCATCATGCTTCTCCTTAGATTCAGAATAAACCAGAATATCATCGATAAAGACGACCACAAATCGATCCAAGTATGGCTGAAATACACAATTAATCGGATCCATAAATGCTGCAGGTGCATTGGTCAGCCCAAATGGCATAACCAAGAACTCATAGTGACCATACCGAGTTCTGAATGCCGTCTTGTGAATATCCACCTCTTTCACCCTTAACTGATGGTATCCAGATCGAAGGTTGATTTTAGAAAATACTGAAGCTCCTTTAAGTTGATCAAATAAATCATCGATTCTTGGCAATGGGTACTTATTCTTAATCGTCAGTTTGTTCAACTACCGGTAATCGATGCACATTCGCATTGACCCATCCTTCTTCTTGACGAACAACACTGGTGCTCCCCACGGAGACACACTTAGCCTAATAAAGCCTCTATCCAACAACTCTTGAATTTGCACTTTCAGCTCCACCAACTCCTTCGGTGCCATCCTATAAGGTGCAATGGACACCGGTGCCGTACCAGGCAACAAGTCAATCCTAAACTCAACCTCTTGCTTCGAAGGTAAACCTGGAAGCTCTTCAGGAAACACATCTGGAAAATCCTTAACGGTTCTAACCTTGTCCACAGTCAGTTCCTCAGTTCCTGCTTGACTTATGAATGCCAAAAAGCTTCGCATCCTTTTCGAATCCACTTCTCGGCTCTCAATGCCGACACCATATTGGACAGATAATCTCTACGTTCCCCTATCACCATAACTTCCTCATCCTCTGCAGTCTTCAATCTCATTCGCTTTGTAGCACAATCCATAGCAGCTCTATGCTTAACAAGCCAATCCATTCCCAAGATAAGATCAAATTCTCAGAAAGGTAGCTCCATCAAGTCTCCAAAAAAGATTTTTCCTTGGGTTTCTATAGGCACGTCTCTATACAGTTTGTCTACCCTAACCGAGTGACCCAAAGGACTTAGTACAGATACCCTACTCACTGTCTCCTCAGAGCGCACACCCAATGACCCAAATATAGCACATGCAACATATGAATGGGTAGATCCAACATCTATCAACGCAGTATATGGCATACTAGAAATCAAAAACGTACCGGTTATGACGTCAGGAGCATCACCCTCCTCTCAGCGATGAGCTGCATACACCAACGCTGGCTGACGAGCCTCAGCAAAACCAGTACCCCTGCCAGGTGCTCCTTGTCCTCGACCATTACCATTTCCACCTCTGCCTTGTCCACGACCTCTCGGAGCTAGTGGTCCACCCCTCACTGGCTGAACAACCCTCTGATCCATGACTTGATCCTAATCAGGTTCTTGGGGACAATCCTTCACCCTATGCTCCATAGACCCACATCGAAAACAGGCTCCAGAATGTTTCTGACACCCATATGTATCTTACCACAACTCCTACAACCCTGAGGTTTAACAGCATTCATTGGCACCGCTCGCACTGGTTCTGCCACTCTTGCTCTCTTAACATTCCTGTTAGCCCCACCTGATGGTCTAGAATCCCTCCAGAAGTGGTTCTGATCGTTTTCGTGATTCTGTCTTTCTGTCCACTTCACTTCCTCTGCTATCTTAGCTTTCTCAACCAAAGTAGCAAAGTTACGCTCCCTCTACGGAGCAATCAGCACCCTCAGTTCATCCCTCAGACCATCCTCAAAGCACACGCTACGCTTGTATTCTGTAGAGACTATCCCAGAAGCATACCGGCTTAGCCTCAAAAACTCAGCCTCGTACTCAGACACTGTCTTATTTCCTTGAACCAGGTTCAAAAATTCTTTCCTGCGGGCATCCACATAGCTAGCTCCAACATACTTTCCCTTAAAGGCTGTCTTAAACAACTCCCATGTTACCTCATCAGCTGAAGTTCCATCTCTCACTGTGAACCACCACTGATAGGCTTCATCTCTAAGCAACGATACGACTCCCTTCAGCTTCTGCTCCACAGAGCAGTCCAAATCATCCATGATTTGCTCTGTGGCCTCTAACCAGTACTCGGCTACATTCAGGGCTACACCAGACACGCCCCTAAAAAACTCTGCTCCATTAGCCCAGAGTCGCTCAGAAATAGAGCCCCGAAACCCATTACCGGTACTTGCCCCAGCAACCCTTTCCAGAACTCGAAGCATCGCTTGCGATAAGGCATCGTCCCCAACACCTCGATCATGAGACTCCACCTCCGTCGCCGGTAGCATCGGTACATCATCTGCTGGCGCATGTCCCGAAGATGAAGATTCAGCTCGTGCACTACCTCGGCCACGTCCACGGCCCCTACCACGACCTGCTCGCGTACTCATTTCGTATTGTCTGTTTTAGAAATTTTATGAATCAGATTAATATTCCAGTGTTTATTACAGATGTCTTATGAATAAGTAGAATTTCAGAGTTCGTTTTCTTTCGCGAAAACCTAGCTACAGTCTCAGTCTACTTAGCAGAGTGTCTATAGTTTCAGTAATACCCTAACTAAAGTATCATGATAGAGTCTTAGTCAGGCATATAATCAGAATTTCAGAATTAATCAGAAAAGTTCAGAAAACTTACAGGCTTGGGCCGGAGATTCGGTGTGCCACTTCTTAAAAATTCGTTAAGAAAACTTAATTTTGAAAACAGTTGTTAAAAACATGATCTTTCGAAAATCTTTGTTCCTAGTATTTAAAAACTTCCATTTTTAGACCCCATCCACAGCTGAGCTGTTGCAACTTAGCTCTGATACCACTAAATGTAACACCCCAAACCCGGCCTGAACGTTATGACTGGATCTGGTGTGTCACATGAATCTATAATTAAGTTTACGACCTTTTGCTTGTTGTGACTTAGGTGATATTTTCATTAAAACAACAAGTTTGTGAAAAGTCATTTTGTTAAGCCTTTAAATTATCCATATCATAATCTTGATGAGTTTTGAAAACGTTCTTAAGATTTTAAAAACCCGCGCAGCCTATAACTAGCAGTTTCAATAAAATATGAATTAAACCTTTAAAGAAAATAAAACCAATAAAGAAATTTAAATAGCGGCCTTATTACAATTAAAACCCAACCATAGCAAAATGAGATACTTAAAATAAAATAAAAACCGAACTTGCAGATGCTGTGGCCACTCCGAATCTCTCCCAGCTCCAAGCCCACTATGGTTGAGGGTTACCTGCAGAGATGAAATTAAGGGGTGAGTTTCATAACTCAGTGTGTAACATAATCTCAACCATAGGCCAAAATAGATCAAGCCTAAGAATCAGATTTAATTGGCCTCGGCCCATTACAGATATCAGGTTAAGCCCGTAGGCCCATAACAGATACAGATCAGATATATCAAATGCAAACAGAAAACTCAACCCAGATCCATCCACAACACCCCGTACCAGCCTTACATCATGTGGGGAGACTACTCGACCCACCCAACCGCTACACACCACAGAAATTTGCAGCGAGGCTGCCAGATATTGTGACGAGGTCACCAGATACAGATATTGTGGCGAGGCCACCAGAATAGATATATATATATATGTGGCGAAGCCACCAGAACAGATATATGTGGCGAGGCCACCAGATTGCAGCGAGGCTGCCAGAACGCTTCCTCCATCATAAAAGCTCATACCCCATGCAACAGATATAACCATACTATGGCATGCAACATACAAAATCTCATGTATCAGATATATTCATATATTATGAGATATGATATACAGAAACAGAAAAACATGCATTTCATACAAAATTAGCCCTAAGAGTATAATGGTCTATTTACACCTAGGGGTATTTTAGTAATTTTCCATACATAAGGGTATTTTAGTCCTTTTTCTTATGTTCAGAGATTTTATACATGTTCAATTAATTATTAGTCCACAGAAGTCTGTTTAAACTCGGTTTCTAGTTTTGCCCTTTTTAGCCCAAAAGCCCCTAATGGGCCTTACTGAGCCCATTAATGTCTTAAGCCTGTTAAATCCAAATTTTAACGTTCAGATTGTTAATTTAACTGCTTTGTTCGCAGCATACCGCCAGGATGCCCTTAATGGCAATTTTATCGATTTGGGCTTGAAAGCCCATTGGGCCAATATTTGGCCCATCGAAGCCCAACTTACCAAAACGTTCGAAATTGTACACTTTGCAATCCTATCCCCATCAATTTTACGTTTAGCCATGACAGAGTAAACGGTTACTCAGAGATCTTCCCAATACCTATTTTTCGGTCACTTTCAGTCAGTTTCGGTCACTTTTTAGTCATTACGGCCTTTGTCGTTCTAGTCTAAAGTGGAGATATTGTACACAGCTGTTAGCTGTCGAAGTGATGACGAGAACCTCGCACAAAAACCTACAGTTGATCACTAAAGTGTTAGCCTAACAATTGACAACCAATAAGCCATAATCCCCTTACTATAATTGGCCAACATGGCTTAAGTCCCTAAAAGCCTTTACCTTTTTGTCGAAAATGAGCTAGATCCAACTATCCAACTGAGTTGATCTCTAAGGCCTCTTGCTACACGTCCCTTGTCCATACTAGCGCATAAGAAACCAAAGAGAAAAGCCGAAAGGCCCTTAGCCTAGAAACATTAGCCTCCCCTAAAGGGGTTTCGGCTCATAACCTAAACACATGAAAACTAACAAAACAAGGTCGCGAAGTACTTACCGATCTAAGTCCCCAAACCACAACAGTTCCACTTGCAACAACGAGAAAGGGAGAGTGGTGAAGGGTTTCAGTTTTAGAAGAGAGACATAGGGTCTTAAGCACAAGAGGGTTCGGCTAACAAGTTGGAGAGGACTTTCTTTAAGGAAAGAAGAAGTAGAAGAAAAAGAGAAGTGTGGGTAGAACCAATTCGGTCAATGGGAGAGTCTAGTAATGATGGTTCGGCTTGAAGAAACAAACGTAGAGGAGAAAACGTTTAAAGAGAAGAATAGGAGGAGAGGTATTTGATCAAAAGGGGTTCGGCAATGGGGTATAACAGGGTTCGACAACTATAGCAGAAAAGAAGGAAAAAGAAGAATTTGGAAGACCTAATTGCTAAGTAAAAATTGGAAAAAGAACCACAAAAAGAGCCTAAAGAAATCGGCACCAAAAGAGACCCTAATGCCGATTGTGCCTTACCTATGTTGCTTGCCGAATTTACACCATAAAGAGTCCCTTAGCCGGCCACTTTCATTCAAATTCAAAAGTCCTTAATTTGCTCCTTGATTCACTCCTATGACCGATTCAAATTTCCCCCCAAGCAGAGTTTAATTTTGCTTCAAACTCTTACCTATTCCTTGCACAAAAATAAAACGCCACCCTTGCATACTCCGGGACTTGAACCTTGAACCTCCAAGCTCTCTTAGGCGCCACTTTTTAAGGAGCTTAGTGGCATCTCCCTTGCCACCTTGCCAAGACTCCTTTTGTGCTATATTCCACGCACAATTCCTTAAGACACTTACTTCCAACGGCCCCTATCTCCTAAGTGAAAATTTAAAAATTTTCCCGAGTTTTAAACAACTCTTGGGCCTTCCATAGGCCCATTAATACACCCCAAACAAGAATTACACAACCAAATACCAGAGTTTAAACATTTTGTCAGATGAACAATAATCTAAGAGAAACCCGAAAATTAGGTCGTTACAACAAATTTAGTGCTAAATTGGGAAAAATGCCACTTTATGGTTCAAGATGGTATTGTTTTAGGACATAAAATTTCTAGTAAAGGGATAGAGGTAGATGAAGCAAAAATTTAAACCATTGAAAAATTACCTCCCCCTAGCTCAGTTAAGGCTATACGAAGCTTTTTAGGACATGCTGGTTTTTATCGCAGATTCATTAAAGATTTTTCTAAAATAGCTAAGCCTTTAACAAAGTTGCTAGAAAAAGACGTGCTTTTCAATTTTGACTTAGAATGCTTAGAATCATTCAATACTCTTAAGGAAAAATTAATCAATGCACTAATCATGATTTCACCCGATTGGAACTTACCTTTTGAGCTAATGTGCGATGCAAGTGATTTTACAGTAGGTGTAGTTTTGGGACAGCGAAGAGACAAGTACTTTCAACCTATCTACTATGCTAGCAGAACTCTAACAGCTACCCAAGCAAATTATACTACCACAGAAAAAGAGTTGCTAGCTGTTATTTTTGCATTTGATAAATTTAGATCTTATCTGATTTTGTCAAAAGTCATTGTTTATACTGACCATTCTGCTCTTCGCTATCTTTTAGCCAAAACCGATGCAAAACCTCGACTAATAAGATGGATTCTATTGCCACAGGAATTCGATTTAGAGATAAAGGACAAGAAAGGAGCTAAAAACTTAGCAGTAGATCACCTTTCAAGATTGGAAAACATGCAGCCCACGTATCTCGATAAGATAAACGACTTGTTCCCTGAAGAATAACTCCTATCTTTAGCAGATAGAATAGTGCCTTGGTTTGCCGATTTTGCAAATTATTTAGTAGCTAACATAACCCCAAAAGGGCTGACCCATCAGCAAAAGAAGCGATTCTTCGCTTATGTGAAAAACTACTTTTGGGAGGATCCTTTCCTCTTTCGAATTTGTGAAGATCAAGTTATTCGAAGATGCGTAGTGAAACAGAAGCGTACAAAATTTTAAATCACTGCCATTCAGGACCCACAGGAGGACATCACAGTGGAGCTAGAACTGCTCATAAGCTACTCGAATCAGGCTTCTATTGGCCTAAACTTTTCAGAGATGCCAACAAGTATGTGACCTCTTGTGATAAATGTCAACGAACAGGTAATATCTCTCAACGTAATGAAATGCCTCAGAATTATATACTTTCATGTGAAATATTTGATGTATAGGGTATTGATTTCATTGGTCCATTCCCTACTTCATTTGGGAATAAGTACATATTAGTAGCAGTAGATTACATGTCAAAATGGGTGGAAGCCCAAGCCTTGCCTACTAATGATGCTAGAATGGTAGTACGATTTTCAAAGAAACTTTTCTCTCGATTTGGAACACCTAGGATAATTATTAGTGATAGGGGTACTCATTTTTGCAATGCCCAGTTTGAGCAAGTTTTAAAAAGGTATGGAGTGCACCATAGCACAGCTACCCCTTATCACCCACAAACCAGTGGTTAAGTCGAAGTAACAAATAGGGAATTAAAATGCATTCTAGAGAAAACAATAGAAACAAATAGAAAAGATTGGTCAAGAAAAATAGACGATGCATTATGGGCTTATAGAACTGCTTTTAAAACACCCATAGGTACATCTCCTTATAAACTCGTCTATGGAAAAAGTTGTCATCTACCATTTGAACTTGAACACAAAGCATTTTGGGCTATCAAATTTTTAAACCTTGATTTCAAGCTTGCATGTGAGAAAAGATTAATGCAGTTAAATGAACTACACGAATGGCGCTACAATGCTTACGAGAACTCACGACTGTATAAAGAAGCCATGAAGCGACATCGTGATAAAAGGCTGAAACAACCTAAGTAGTTCAAAATAGGAGATCTCATCTTACTCTACAACTCAAGGCTGAAACTATTCCCTAGAAAACTCAAATCAAGGTGGTCAGGTCCATTCACTGTTCTAAATGTTTTCCCATACGGCACCATTAAGGTAACTCACCCTAACCATGGTACATTCAAGGTAAACGGCCATAGCCTTAAACATTATAGAGGTGAGAATTTTACAGAAAACAGAGAGGGGCTTCGGCTCCATGAAATTCCGTCATGACACATCCAGGCAGAGTCGAGCTTAGACTCTAAATAAGCGCTTCTTGGGAGGCAACCTGAGCACTAACTTAGTAACTTTCTTTCTTTAAAATTTTTTGGAATTTTTCTCGTGCATAAACTAACACTTCTTCATGCAGAAGTTTAAGACCACACGGCCAGGCACACGGGCATGCCCCAGGCCGTGCGAACGCTTAAAATAGAGACACGGTCATGCACCCAGACCGTGTACAAATAGAACATAATTTTCCCAAAACACGGGCCACCGATATCACCCCACGGCCGTGCGACATGGCCGTGGCAACCTTTCGACTTTGACACGGGCTACCAACAACACCCCATGGTTGTGCGACATGGCCGTGGCAACCCTACAGCATCAACACAGGTTTTCACAAATCCCCACGCCCGTGTCCTCAGCCCATGGAAGACACTGTTAAATTTCACATGCCAGTGAAACATATTACACGACCGTGGGAAACACGAACACATCTCCCACGGCCGTGGCAACCATCACACGACCATGTAAGTAATGAAGACCTGATCTCCCACGGCCATGCGAATCAACCACACGAGCGTGCTCATCAAAACCATGCGCGCCATAACCACCAATTTTTGAAAGACACGGGCAAAACATGACTCACACAGACGTGTGACATGCCCGTGTGACCCAAAAACTATAAATAAGGGGCCACTATTCACCTTCCCTTTCACTCAAACCCTAAATTCTCTCATCCAAACTCTTCCCCAAACCACCACTAGTGCCGCCACAGCCCTCAAAACATCACCATACCCGAACTCAACTAACCCACGCCCGTGTAAACTCAACCCACGACCGTGCACCCTAAATTTTGGTTCTATTCTCTCAATTTTTCTCATTTATTTTTTATATCTCATTTTCATTATATATATTTTTAATTTTGCTTTATTCTTTATGATAATTCAAGCATGGAATTAGGAAAAATAGGATGAATAATCTAGAATAGTATAAAATATATTAGGATTGCATGCCACTTAATTTCAATTTTTGCTTGCCACTTAGAACTCAATTTCATTTGCCATTTAAACTCATATTTGCATGCCATTTTGTCATAAAATTAGAATATATACACACCCATAGTTTTTAATTTTGTTACAAGTCAATATGATTAGATTCTACTAAATCCTCATTTTTATTTTTCAGAACATTGTCATTTTAATCTTTATTTTACTTATTATCTATCTAGTTTAATTTCAATAATTTGGACTCATGCTTATATTTTATTTCAGATACGATGTCATCATCACGTAGTAGGAAAACTGCCATCCCCGTCTCCAAGAAACAAAAGGGACTAGGAAGTTCGTCATCCAGGCCCATATCTGAAGAGCGCCACCCGTTTATCACCTTCTCGCAAGCCTCCCAGGACGAACACTATCAACTACTTCTGACCTGCACTATCTCCACGGGCCACTACATAGACTGGGACGCCCTCACACAGATATAGTTAGTAGATGACGTCTGGGCCTTACTGATGACAGAGCCATGGGAGCAGTTCTTCCAGATCATAGAGCTGACATATTTAGAACTCACCTTCGAGTTCTGCTCCACCTTCCACCTCCATACGGTGATGACCAAGTTTGATGACCCAGGGACAGTCCAATTCTGGTTTGGAGGCCTCATGCGACGTCTCAGCGTACCAGAATTTGGCATCGCACTTGGGCTCTACACCGAGCAATTCATGGCGGACGAGGACTTCCCCACCCTTTCTCGTCGCATCCATATTCGGCTCGTCGACTATTGGAATGAGGTCGCCCTAGGCCATCAAACCTATAACCCCAGTGTCAGCAAGGTGACTGCCCTCGTGCCATCTCTAAGGTACATTCATGCTCTTCTTGCTCACACTCTTACAGGTAGACAAGAGAGTACCGGCGTCGTCAACACTCACGATGTCTACTTCCTGTGGTGCATGGCCAACAGACACACTATCGACCTCGCATACTTCATCGCGCTTGCCATGTAGCACCAGCTTGAGAGACACCAGAGAGGCATCATATCCATGGGCCCTTACATCACGAGACTAGGCCGCTACTTCGGCTTATTCAACACTACAGTCCAAACATCCTCCTATACTTTACTCGGCCAGATGTCCTCACAGGGCATCCAGAGCATGCTGCACATGAGGATGGTAGAGCGATGGCCAGGTGGCGGCCACTTCCACTTCCGCCTTGTACAGGAGGGCGAGGACCCATAGGACATTGCTGATGATGTCCTACCACCACCACCGGATGAGGATGAGCCACCGAGCCACCACGCCCCAGACGACCTACCCAGATGGCAGCCCCACATGCTAACATACACGAGCGGCTAGATCGATTTGAGCAGTAATACTTCCAGTTCCTCGATTATATCGACACCACTTTGGCGCAGATATGCCAGCACTTGAGCATCACCCCGCCACCGCGTGATCCATCCAAGGACTAGATCCTCTTCTGTTTATTTTCTTTTTCTTATTATTTTTATCTTCACTTAGATTTGAACACTAATCTTTATTTTTATCTTTTCTACTAACTTTGTTTTTCTTTTTCAGTTTATTTATATTTTCTTTCATTTCATCTTTTTCATTTTTTGAATATTAGTATTTTTAATATTTTGTTTTGTTTTATCTATTATTCATAACGGCCAACCCCTAACTAGTAAATTCCATTACCCCAAATTCCCCACGACTAATAAATTCCTTCACAGTTTCAAAGGAGCTTTCCAGCTCAAATCTCTACGAAAAGGGGAACACCGTGCCACAACTGGCCGCTCTTCCAAGTCCAATCTCTGTCTTTCAAATTCATCCAAAATTCAGGAAGTTTCATACCCTTCCCTACCTTATGATCTAATGCTTATATTGCTACTAATGTTATCTTTGTACATTGAGGGCAATGTACATCTTAAGTATGGGGGGAAACTTACTATTAGACATTACATTTTATTTGAAATCCCTGAAATTTTTTTAATTGGTTACATTGTTCTCAATAGCATCTTCTTCAGTCTCCTATTAGGAATTAATTCTGATTGATTTATGACTTTTATTGATATCCTAATATGGGGATCCATAAATTGAATTAATGCAACTTAGGGAGTTAATTAAGAAAGGAGCTTTAATTAATAACTTAGGCATAGTTGCTCTATGCCTCGACGGAGGGTTTAGCATAAGTTAGGGATCTCTACGGATCAAGGTAAGTAATCAATTATATAGTTCAAGAAGTCAATAACAAGTGAAGTCTAGGTGGATTCTCCCTTGAGTATTGCTCATATCAATCAGTTTTCCTGAAAGTTTTTCCTCAATTTACTTTTTATGCACTTTTAGTTAGTTTTAGAATTACTTTAAATTAACCTTCTTTATTTTTAGGCTAGATAATAGAAAGGAAGTAAGTACTAGTACTTTTGGTTCCCTTAGGTACGATAACTCAGTCTTGCCACTAAACTATACTATTATTCGACAGGTGCGCTTGCCTTTAAGGTCGTGATATTAGTTAGTTTTGGTGTGATCAGTTTTATAAATTGTATTACTTAATATCGCGAGAGCCGTTATCAGAGGCTTATTAAACAGAATCGGATTCATTACCTGAGGTACAGTAGATGTCTAAGGGGGAATAGGTGGGGGCGAAGGTTGTTGAGCAGCTACATTAGTACGAACATATTTTGTAAGCCACTCAATCATCATTTGGAAGAAAGCTTGTTTTACCTCTCCCCCATGACTACTAGATAGGTTTCACGAATTAGAAGGCACTGCCCCTTGTGCAGGAGTTGGTGCATTACTTTTAACATCATCAACTACCACTTGTTTGGGATCCATTACTATATGAAAAACACATTTCCGATGTCAGGATTCATCACACTATCACATTTTCATATATATGACATGTAAAGCTAGACTCACATTGTTATGGTAGTCCTAGAATCGACTAAACCATAGCTCTGATACCAAGCAAATGTAACACCCCTAACTCGTATCCTTTGCTAAACTAGGGTTAAAGGCATTACCGGATAGATCAGAACTTTTACAGACATTATACAATCATTCATCTCAAAACATAATTAAACATAATCATATAGTCCCTTATGAAGATCTTTGAGACCTTAAACATGCAATAGAAGAAGGTTGGGACTAAACCGTACACTTAGAAATTTTTTTGAAAACTTTAACCTTTTTCTATACTGTAGAGGTCACATGGCCGTGTGACCAGGCCATGTGCCTCACATGGCTACCAGACATGCCCAAATGTCTAGGCCGTGGCAAAATAGGGCACACATACTAACTTGTTCACACGGCCACGAGACACGCTCGTGTGCTCGGCCATGTGAAAAATAAGGAGGCTACTAACTTTCACACACGGCCATAAGGCACGCCCGTGTGTCTAGCCCGTGTAACATCCTGACCAATTCAGCTAAGGTACTGGGATCACAAGGTTGAGACACACACTCGTGTGCTTTGACCGTGTGTCACAAAATGGGCTTGGTTTAAGCCACATTTTCCCATCCAATTTCCAAGTACCTACAATACAACTTGTATGACATTGAAGATATAACAATGACCAACCATTTCAGCCAATTACCAAACCAAAACATAGCTCAATTCATCATCATTCAATTCATACTCATCATTTAAAATAAATCATACTAAAGTCTCAAATTCAATAGCATATCAATATACACTTATCTTAACCTAATGGCATCATATTCAATCACTTATAAAACTTTCCAAAATCAAAACATTTTCCATACCAAAATGACCATTACTCAAGGCCATACTTGCATCACATAAACTTACCAAAACAAGCACATTCTTAACCATTTGTTAGCCACATCACATGGCATAACTAAAATATATTTCAAAACACAACCTAAAGACATCTAGCCTATACATGTCATATTTCAATATATTCACTTACAAAATATACCAAATAAAGATTGATAATGTGGTGATGATCCTTGACAATCCCCGAGCTTTCGGTACCTTCAATATCTATAAAATAGAGTAAACAAACACAAAGTAAGCTACAATTAGCTTAGTAAGCCATATATACAAATAAATTCATAACATAGTACAATTTTAAACCATTTTAAAACATATGATCTATGGCATGACATAAACACAAGTTATATTTCTCATTAATCTCAACTAATCAAATTCACTTACTCTATTTCACATATCTTATACATGTAGCTCAGATATAAGTGATCATATACATACATACCTTTTATTCTCAAATTTTCATATACATTCATACATACTAGAGTTCAAATGCGCATTCGTATTTTCCTTTGCTTTCTCAGAATGCTCATTGAACCAATTAGAATTAACTAGGATACGTGGATAGTTTAGAAAACTCATTCAATGCCGACGTCCCAAACGTGGTCTTACATGTAATCAGATATCGATGCCACTGTCCCAGACAGGGTCTTACTCGAATCAATACGATGCCAATGTCCCAGACATGGTCTTACACGCTAATCTTATATTGATGCCAACATCTCAGATGTGGTGTTACACATATCGGGTCCTATGTCATGACATATGTATCCTAACTATTCCTAAAGTTCGGACGGGGCTTTTCGGACTTGATCACAGGCTCGTAGCTTATTTCGAATTTCACATATTCAGCTCTCATAGCCATATAATACAATTCAATCAACATAATAGCAAATATAATTCAATTTAACGCATTTATTTGTATATAGACTTACCTTGTACAGATTCGGACGATTACGAACGGCTAATCAACGACTTTCGACTTTCCCCAATCTAATTTCGTTTTCTTTAGTTATTAATCTATATGAATTCAGATTAAGCTCTTTTATTCACTAAATCATTCAATTTAATCCAAAACATATAATTATGGCATTTTACAAATTAACCCTCACATTTGCACATTTTCACAATTTAGTCCCTACTTCATAAAATCACAACATACTCAAAACTAACTTATACCATGACTTAGCCGAATATACATGAAGCTCATACCAACCCATACATTTCATTTATCTCACAAATTAATCGTCCAAACTTTCATATTTCACAATTTAGCTCAAAAGCTCAAATTTATCAAAAATTCATAGCAAAACATATTAATGTCACAACAAGCTTCCATAATTCATCAATTAGCACATCAAAGCTCATAAAATTAACAATATCATCTCATGAAATCATCATCAAAAATAGAAATTGAGACATGGGCTTTGTAGTATATGAAGCAACGATCACAGAAACGTAAAAATCATCAAAAACCAAAGTAATTCCATACCTTAATCCCAAGACACAATAGTTGAACCCTAAGGAGCTTTATTTCTTTTATTTTTCTTTGATTTTCGGTTGTAAGAACATGTATATGCAAATTTCCATGCTTTGGTTTTCATTAATGAACATTAATACGTCATTTACCCTTTTAACCTTCCTTTATAAATTTATAAATCACATATAACAAGGTCATAATTTTCCACCATTATAACAATTAGTTTAATAACCATTTAAGGCCTTAATCATCAAAGGACATTTCAGATAAACCCATTGAACATATAGCATACTAATTTTATCACTTATGCAATTTAATCCTTTTATCAAAATTAAGCACACAAACAGACAAATTTTCATACGAAACTTCCACACATGCTAATTGACATAAAATAAGCACAGAAAATCATATTAAATTATTTTTTACACTCGGATATGTGGTCTTGACACCACTATTCTAACTAGGGTCTAAATCATGATGTTACAATCATAACTAGGGTTTCATTGATTTTCAAGCTCCAAGTGCTTCCAAGCCCCGTTTTTAATGTTCTTTGCATTTTTGAGATCGTTGAAGCATAGTCTAGCTATTTCTACCATTATTTTAAGCTAGGGTTCATGTTTAAAAATTTACCCATGTGTGACATGCATGTATTTTGATGTCTAATGGTAGAAAATGAAAGTTTGATGTGTGATAAACAACTTCTACTAAGTGATTTTGTTAAAACTTCATGAAAAAGGGACTTAGATGTAAAAGTTGTCAAATATATGTGTAAAGATGTGATTTAGTGAGAATTGTGGGCTGTTATAGTGATGAATATGAGTCGGGTAGGCTTGTATGTCAAGGAAATTGAGTACATTTCAGTTTATGAGCTTAGGGGCAAAAATGTAAATATGCCAAAGTTTAAGGGTAAAAGTGTAAAATTTGATATAGTGTAAATTTTGGATCAAAATGAGTAATGTGATAATTAAACGAATTAAATTTGATATTATAGATGAAAAAAGGCGAGGTATTGACCTTGACCGGGGAAAAGGCAAAGTAGTGGACTAAATCACAAAACTTGACGTTTTGGATCAAGATAAGTTTGTATGTAAATGAATGTTTGCTATATTTATGTTTAAATATCTTAATAAGTGCATATGTTGTGAATAATTATTTGAAAGTGTATATTGACTAAGCCTCAATAAGTGTGACAAGTCCCGATTGAACCTTAGAAATCGAGTAGGATATGAGTGACATGTCACTAGGAAACCAAGTGTGATTAAGTGTTTATGTGAATCCAGCTGCTGGTCTTGTACGACTACTAGTGGCTAGATAATCCTATATTTGTTGCAAATACCTGTCAGCTTGTGTGAGCAGCACTGAGTAGTCTCGTCCTAACCATCAGCTTGTGTGAGTAGGCCCATGAATAGCTCGAGAGTGAGATTTTAAGTGATAGGTAATAAGTGGTAGCTTTGGCTACAAATAAGTGTGGCACTAATGTGCAACCTTCCGAGTATCCTTTAGAATTCCAAGTGGTTCAATGGGTGAATTAATGAATTGGTGAATTGTAAATGCATGTGATATTGTTGTGATGTGGTACAGGCAAGTATATGAAACTTATAGAAAATGATATTGATATGTGATGGACTATTGGTAAGTGGTGAATGAGTAAGTGTGGACATAAGTTTTAATTGAAAGTCTAAAATTGCTATAATCTTATTATTATGATTAAAATGTGTTATGAATGCTCATTTATTTGCATATAAATTTACTAAGCTACTTAGCTTACTCCCCTTTGTTTCCCTTTTCTTATAGTGTTGCTTCGCTAACTAGGACCGGGATATTGTCGGAGATCCACTTCACACTATCACATCATCATCTTTGGGTATACTAAGTTAATTATTTTGAGTTATGGCATGTATAGGAGACTTGTTTATTTTTTTTATATGTGTCATAGTTTAGTAGGCCAAGGATGTTGGCTTATTTTGATAATTGTTTATTTTGTATAAGGTCATTTGAAATTGGCCAATATTGGTTCTTGGTATATGCATATGATGATGTTGTTTACGAATGTGGTGTTGTATGTTTAGGTTGACATTGTTTGATGTTTACGTGTGATAAATGAGGTATGTGAAGGTTATGTTATTAGTTTAGCTATGGACAATTTGGTTTTATGAGAACATTATAGATTGTGTTATTGGTTTGGTATATATGTGTTTGTATTTTAGGGTGGGAAATGGCTTGGTAAATAGCCTTATATTTGTCCACACGGGTAGACACACGAGAGTGTGTCTCGGCCGTGTGTGACACACGATCAATCCCATGGGCATGTTGAAGGTCGTGTGTCCCCTACACCCTAATTTTGTACAATAGAATGTCCAGTAGTAAACACACAAGTAGAGACATGGCCATGTGTCTCAACCGTGTGAAGGAGACGGCCTCAAGACATGGGCGTATGCCTAAGCCGTGTGAAGTCTATACATTAATTGCGAGAATTAAATTTGTCACACGGCCTAGCAAATGGGCTTGTGACATGGTCATGTGACCCAAAATGTTTGCTGACGTCATAAACAAAATGTCAAGGTTTTCACACATGGGCTAAGACACGGGCGTGTCATGGCCATGTGAGGGACACGGGCCATAGACACGGGCATGTGTTAGGCCGTGTGAAAACCCCTATAGGTTTGAAATGAAAAATAAAATCCGCATGGGCTAGGGACATGGACGTGTGTTACCACACGGCCTGCCCACACGGGCATGTGGCCTTGTTTTGACCAAAAATTTTCCAAGTGTTCAAAAGCTTCCGGTTCATTCCCAAACCACTCTATGTATATGTTTTGGGTCTCATAGGCCCATAATAAGGACGTTATGCATATGAATAAAGAGTTTTAAGTTGGGATGAAATTTTATGGCCCGATTTTGTATGATTAAGTATGTTAAATCTGGTAATGCCTCGTACCCGATTTCAGACGTCAAATACGGGTAAGGGCTGTTACACTCGTGGCTACTTGTAATCGGCCTAAAATCAGTCGGTGCTACCCCTTGAGCGGGAGTGGGTGCATTACTCTCAACATTGTTAGCTATGGCTCATTTGAGATCCATTTACTGTACGAAAACACATTTAAAATGTTAGGAATCATCACACTTTTGTAATTCCTATATATGGCATGTATATCTAGATTCTTACACAAGCTACATTAGTCCTAGAATAGACTAAACCGTAGCTCTGATACCCATAAAATGTAACACCTCTAACCCGTGTCCGTCACCGAATTAGGGTTACGAGGCATTACTGATCAAAACACATCAAATAGCATAAATTTTATAAACATTTAATCAATTCTAAATAAACGTTAATCAACATAATCATATTGTCCCTTACGAGGCTCTACTGGGCCTCAGAATAGGCTCAGGAGTGGTTCAAGACTAAACCGATGATATTTGAAACCTTTGGAAAACTTAAAAAAATTTTAAACATATAGGGGTCACACGCCCGTGTGAACAGGCCGTGTGCCTCATACGGTCACCATACACGCCCGTGCCTCAGACCATGTGAAAAAAGGCCATACAACCTGACTTGTATCAAACGGCCAAGGACACGCTCATGTGCCAGACCCTGTGAAATTTGGAAGGGTTACTGACTTGGGTCACACGGCGGGCCACACGCCCATGTACTAGCCCATGTGCCAACCCGTGTGCCACACATGGGCAATAGACACACCCATGTGTCTTAGCCGTGTAACTCACTGAATTGTTATAACTAAGCATCAGGGGTCACACGGTCAAGTTACACGCCCGTGTGCTTAGCCGTGTGGCATAAAAATAGGCTTGTATAATCCACATTTCTCACCCAAAACTCAAGTACCTACAATCATTCAAATGGCACCAAATTGACATAAATTTAAGCAACCAAATATGACATTTTCATACATATTTCATACCAATTCAAAACCATTCATTTTACTACTCAATTCATGACCATAAGCTACCCCAAATGCATACTAAAACATCAAGCCTCATCATTCATTTCTTCTCTATTCAACCTTATATCAAAGCATCAAAAGCATTATCTCAATTCTTACCACATCATACCATTTCTTTAGCTACCAACCACATACCAAAATCATACCATTACACAAGGCAATCTCACATCAAATATAAGTCACAAATAAGTCATACCAAATAGCCAAATAAATACAAAACATTACATTAATCACAAGCCAAATCTCATGGCTAAATTCATAATTCAAAACGTTTAAAAATGACACTATCCTATACATGCCATATACCATTATATACAATCTCAAAAGGTACCAAAAAGATGTTCGTAGTGTGATGATGTCACTGACGATCCTTTAACTAGAGCTAGCTTTAATTCATTGTGAAACAGAGAAGATTTCACATAGTAAGCTTTCAAGCTTAGTAAGTTCATATGATAATAAATTTAACTCATCAAATAAATAGTATTCAACCAATTAAGCTTAAATTAACATATCACATAACCTTTCCAACTCTTATTCACATTCACTACTTAATTTCATACGAACCTTCTAATCTTATCCATTTAATAATTCAATAGGTCTCATACATACATGTACTCTTCCGTACTTATCCGTTACATATGTATCTCATTGTATGTTTGGTAACCCCGAACACTTAGTGCCAAACGAATGATCAAAGCTATGTCTAGCTCGCACACTTAGTGCCAATACATCTGGCCAAAGCTACTTTAATTTCACAAACTTAGTGCCAAAACATTTAGCCAAAGCTATTTCGATTCTGCACACTTAGTGCCAAAACATTTAGCCGAAGCTATCTCAACATCGCACAAGTAGTGCCAATATATCACTGAGTCGTTATCAAACATATTAATTCCCTCGTAGTGCCAATATATCACTGAGTCATTATCAAACATATTAATTCCCTCGTATTCACATTTAACTAATATCAAAGCATTTAAATATTATTAAAATGCTATTTAATCTGTATGAACTTACTTCAAATGCAAAAATGGCTAATTTGATTGATTAGTCGAGAACCTTGGTCTTCCCCCGATCTAAGTCCGTATTTCTCCTTTCTTGATCTATAAAATATCAAATTCATCTCATTCAATCAACTATTCATTCAATTTAATTCAAGAACACACATTTGGGCGTTTTTCATATTAGCCCCTAAACTTTTACATTTTTATCTATTTAGTCCTTATTTAATAAAATCACAAATTAACGAGATTTATCACATACCCATGCTAGCCGAATGTCTATCATGCCCCTAGCAGCCCATAACTTTCATTTATTTCACATTTTAACCACAAAATTTACACATTTCTCAGTTTAATCCCTAAATCGCATTTTCACCAAAAATCACTTAACAAGACATATATATCTATCACCAAGCTTTCATTTTTCATCAACAACCATCACAAAACTCATGAATCCATCAATGGCATTTCACAAAATCATCAACAAATTCAAAAATTAAGGTATGGGCTAGCTAGTATTCAAAGAAACGATCACAAAAACATAAAAATTAGAAGACCCCTTACCCATATCTGACATCGGGACAGGGTATAAGACATTACCTTACTAAAACACATGCAAACATTTAACCTCAAGTCAATGATATCCGTCCCAATTTAAAACTTTTTCAAACATTGTCTTACAGTCCTTAAGATGGATCCATGAGGCCAAAAAATGGTTTCGAAACAATCCTAGACTAAACCGAGTGCTTAGAAAACTTTCAAAAAAATCCATTAAAAATAGGGCACACGCCCATGTAGAAGGGCAACACGCTTATGTAGAATGGCAGCACACCCGTGTGGCCTCTAAACATGGTTGTGCTGATGGCTCGTGCAGTTCACATGGCCTGAGCACCTAGCGACATGCCCGTGCCCCTTGTCCGTGTGGATTTATTTTCTAACATCGAACCTACAGGGGTTTTAATATGACCTAACACATGCCTGTGTCCCTCATACGGCCATGACATGCCCGTGTGTAAAATCCCTGACATTCTATTTCTAACGTCAGCAGCTCTTAAGGGTCACACGACTGTGGCACACACCTGTGTGCTAGGCCGTGTCTTCCACAGGTTTGAGACACATGGACGTGTCACAGCCCATGTGTTTACTACTGGGCATTTAACTTTTGCCAACCTAAGGTGTGGAGGACACACGACCTAACTGTAACAGCCCGAATTTGGGCTTAGTCGAAATAGTGATTTCAAAATCACTTACCCGAGATTGGAGAAATTATTTTAGCATTATTTTATGTGTTATAGCATTTTCATAAGGGTGCATGAAAATTTTGGTGAATTAATCTACACGATTGAGAGCTTAATTGTGAAAAAGGACTAAATTACATAAAGGGCAAAAGTTGTGATTTTCTAGTAAATGGTGTTAAATGGCCATGGAACTAAAATTGGGGGTCTTTAAGGGGCAAATAGACCCCTTTCTATTAGTGTGGCCAGCTACGAAGAGACAAAAGAATGGGAAAGTTAAAATTAGGTGGGAATCTGGTAGCTATTTTGACTAGTTTTAAAATTAAATAAAATAAAAAGGCTATCATCTTTTTCTATCTTCTTCTACCACCGAAATATTTCGAAAACTTAGGGGTTTGGAAGCTTCAAAAATTTCAGCCACTCATCACCTATACAATGAAATTTTGTTATTTTAGATCAAGAAGTACTAAACCAAACCTTGACCGGAGGAAAGCCAAGCTAACGGATTAAACCAAATTATCAGTCTACATTTTCTAAACTGAGGTAAGTTGAAGGTAAATAACGGATTGGATATTCATTGCCATGATACTAGGGTTATACGAGAGCTAGTGTAAGACCATGTCTTGGACATGGCATCGGCCTCATTACGTGTTAGTGTAAAACCATGTATAGGACATGGCATCGGCACGGATATATGCTAGCCAGTGTAAGGCCATGACTGGGACATGGCATAGGCTTTGATATAAGTGCTAGTGTAAGACCATATCTGGGACATGGCATCGGTCTTAACATGCAAGCTAGTGTAAGACCATGTCTAGGACATGGCAATGGCCTCGATACTTGCAAGTCAGTGTAAAACCATGTTTGGGACATGGCATTGACTTGACATGTGAGCCAGTGTAGGACCATGTCCGGGACATGGCATCGGCTTGATACCCTATGTTTGAGGTTTATTGAATATCCTTTCATATTTTAAATAGTTCAACGGGAAAATTTAGGTTTGTATCTAGATCGAAACATATTATGATGACCTTGTGAGTGGTGCAGGTACCTATATGAAAAGTATGATTTTTGAGCTCGATATTATGTTGTTTGATTAGTAAAGATGAAAATGAGTAAGTGATAACTATAGTCATTCTTTCATATCATGCACATTTTGTGATGAGTTGATGTTATAGTATAGTAAATTGTTGTTATTTATTTACTTGCAACTTACTAAGCTTTATGCTTACTCCCTTTCCTTTCCATCTTCTTATAGTGCCGCCTAATTAGCTCGTGGATCAACAGACGTCGGCAAAAGCTGAAAAGCCGAAATGCTAAAATTCTAGCATTTCGTGGGCTTACGAGCAATCAATTATTGCAAATGGTAAGTGGACGCGTGCGCAATTTCATGCACCTCGGTAATTTTCAGCCATGATGGGCTGAATTTGGGCCCAATGGGCTTATGGGCCCATTTGGGTAAAATCTAGCGTTAAGTAGGTTCTAGTGATTTGTATGTTAAAATTGTTAAACTAGACATAGAATTTGGGCTAAAAGGGCCAAAATAGCTAAATGACACTGTAGGGCCCATTAGGGGCTTTAAGGCCCAATAACTCTAAGTTGTTAAAATGGGCTAGAAAAGCTTCTTAGGTGATTACTGGACTGTTAAATAGCTGTAATATACATAAAAATCTAAAAACTGGAATAATTAATGAAATACCCCTAAAGGGTGGAAAATCACTGTATTACCCCTAGGTGCAAAATGACCGTTATACCCCTAGTGCTAAATTTGACTGAAATGCATGCTTTACTATTTCTGTTTACTGTAGGCCATGACATGATTATCTGTTGCATAGGACTAGGTTTATTGATGGAGGAAGTGCAAGTGGCATGGCGACGTTTACTGAAAATGGGCTTTGCCTCGGTTTATTGAAACGAGCTTTGCCTCGTATTACTAAAAGGGGCTTTGCCTCGGATTTATTGTTAGTGGCTTGGCCACATTATCTGAGCAGCTATGCTACGACTGTGGAGTGTAGAGGCTGGGTGGGTTGAGCTGTTCCCCACATGGTGTGTTTGGCTGGTACGGGTGGAGTGTAGCGGCTGGATTTAGGCTGGGTTTGGGCATACATGCATTATTCTATTCTGTTACTGTGATGGGCCTATGGACTGCACTATTTACTGGGTAGGGCTAAGGCCCAGATAACTGATTATTGAATAGGGCTTCGGGCTAGTATTTACTGAACTAGGTAGGGCTTAGGCCCAGTAAGCTTGAGCTGATTTGGGCTCTAGATAGGCTTTCTTTGCACATTGAGTTTCCAAACTCACCCCTTCCTTTCATCTGTGTAGGTGAGCCCTGAGCTAGAGGACTTGGCAGCTGGAGGGATTCAGAGTGGCCACGTGGACTACAACTGATTGGTTTTAATTAAGATATTTACTTTCATATTTTTATTTTAAATTATTTTTCGTTATGGTTTTGGGTTTGTAATAAGGCCGCTTTAAGTATTTTAATTTGGGTTTTTAATTCTTTATTTATACTTTGTTTTAAATGATTTGAATAAGGCTGCGCGAGTTTTCTTAAAATCAATCAACGTTTTTAAAACAAAGCACTCGTAACAAATGGATAGCAAGATCTGATAATAAGATGAACTTTAACCTGGTAGTGGATAAGACGAACACAGATTAAACCTAGATTTTCTTCCCAAACTACAAGTACGGTTTTGCAAAACTCACCCTAATCACAATAACTAGAGTATAGGATCAATCCATCGTTGATGTGACACACCAGACTTGGCCGTAACGTCTGGACTGGGTTTAGGGTGTTACACCTAGACACATGCTGTGTGTCTACCCGTGTGAACAAAAATAAGGCTATCTATAACACCCCTTACCCGAGTCCAACACTGGGACAAGGTACGAGGCATTACCGTACTTAATCAGGCTTAAACGTGTAAACTCGGGCTATAAAATTTCTTTTCTTTTTAAAACTTATCATTCATTCTCTTAGTAAACTTATCATTGGCTTACGAGGCCCAAAACATATATCGGGTACGTTCTGGAAGATTCGAGAACTTCTTGGCACTTAGAAAATTTTTACCTAAAACAGGGCCACATGCCCATGTGGAATGGGACACGCCCGTGTGGGAAGGCCATGTGGTCTCACACAACTATGTTCCTAGCCCGTGTCTAATTTATTTCTATGGCCCACGGGCTAGGAACATGGTTGTGTGGGACCACACGGGCACACACTGGTGTCTATATGGCCCGTGTCCCTCACACGGCCTAGACACACCCGTGTCATTATCCCGTGGAGCATTCTGACTTAAACACTATAATCATCAAGGGTGCACACGGCCAAGGCACACGCCCGTGTGCTTAGCTCGTGTTTTATATAATTTAACTAAATTGGATGTAGGGGACACACGGCCTATTAACATGCCCTTAAGGCTGACCGTGTGTCACACACGGCCAAGGTACACGCCCGTGTGCCAAACCGTGTGGACAATAATAGGCTATCTTCCAAGCCTTATGCCACCCTGAAACATAACCAAACACAAGCCAATTCTATAACACATAACAAGGTATAACATATTATCTAAATACTCCTAATTAAGGCATCCTAATGCCAACATACATATCATTCTCAACACTTTACTATACTTAAACATACAAGATTTCACATTCACGAACTTCATCTTCATTGTATAAAGTATAAGTTAGACAACATTAGGCCATTTTCAAAAGCCATTACAACACTACTTGACTACACAAAATGACACTTTACAAAATGATCAAACTTCCTATACATGCCATACATCAAAATAACTAACTATACTATATAAAACTGAAAGTCTTTATAGTGTGACTTTGGGCTCTGACTTAAACGATCCCTGAGCTGGTACAGCAAATGTACATGGAAGAGGGAAAAGAAATAGTAAGCACATAAAATGCTTAATAAGCTGCATGAATAAAATAGCAATAAAATCATGAGACATTACTCAAACAATTATCATGAATTTCATGTAGTTCTTACTCATTCTCATAGCTTACTCAATCATATACTTACTCGTTCTTCTCATGCTATATTTCTTTTAATAATGTACTCTCAATTACTCAAACTTACTTGTTTATAAACCTACAACACTCAACATGAAGTCTTAGCCTTTCACTTGAAACTTATCAACTTGAATACTTTTCTTATTTATATTTCTATTACAAATACCAAAGGATACCCCTAAGTCAATCTCATGAAATGATGCCAATGCCATGTCCCAAAAACGGTCTTACATGGGATCGCACATCGATGTCGATGCCATGTACCAGACATGGTCTTACACGAGATCGTACTCTGATGCTGATGCTATGTCTCAAACATGGTCTTATACGGAATCTTATATCGAATGTCGAAGCCATGTCCTTAACGTAGTCTTACAGGGGACCTTATCTATGTTCAGTGCCGAAGCCATATCCTAAACATGGCCTTATATGATACCTCATCTTGAATGCCCTTGCCATAAACTCAAAAATAATCATGAAATACAATTTTCTACTTCAGATTTGTGGTCTTAAAACCACTATTCCAACTAGGCCCTAATTCGTGCTGTTACAATTCTCCCCCTTAGGGATTTTTGTCCCCGAAAATCTTACCGGTGAATAGGTTGGGATATTTGTTCCTTATGGTTTCCTCAAGTTCCCATGTTTCCTCTTCTACCCCATGTCTTTGCGATAATACTTTCACAAGGGATATACTTTTATTTCTTAACTGCTTAACTTCTCAGGCTAAAATCTTTATCGGTTCTTCCCCATATGTCATTCTGGTTGTATCTCAATTTCTACCACGGTAATCACATGTGAAGGGTCCAATCAGCAGCCTCGCACAATGGAAACAATGAATACATCATGAATCTTTTCCAATTCAAATGATAAAGCTAGCCGATAGGCTACTCGCCCTATCCTTCCAGTGATCTCGTAAGGCCTAATAAAGCATGAACTTAACTTGCCTTTCTGGCCAAATCTAAGAAATTTCCTCCACGGAAAAACCTTCAAGAATGCTCTGTAACGACTTGGAACTCTATCTCCTTTCATTTCAAATCAGCAGACGACTTTTGTTTATCAGAAGTAGCTTTCAAGCAGTCGCGAATCACTTTTACTTTTGCTTTTGTTTCCTTGACTATGTCAACCCCGTGAATCTGATTTTCCTTGAGTTCTATCCAATAGAAAGGCGTCCTACACTTACGCCCGTATAAAGCCTCATAAGGCACCATTTTCAAACTCGACTGGAAACTATTGTTGTATGCAAATTCGACCAAAGGTAAGTACATTTCCCAACTACCTTGAAATTCTGACACACAACACCTAAGCATGTCCTCAAGCACTTGTATCACTCTTTCTGACTGACCATCAGTCTGTGGATAAAAAGAAGTACCAAAATTTAGCTTTGTGCCCAAAGTTTCTTGTAGCTTCCTCCAAAATCATGATGTGAACCTCAGAACTTTATCTGAGATGATCGACAATGGTACCCTGTGTAGTCTCACAATCTCTAAAATGTACAAGCCGACCAACTTATCAAGTGAATAATCCACACGCATAGGTATAAAATGGGCCGACTTTGTAAGCTTATCAATTACAACCAAACAGAGTCTTTCTTCTTCGGAGTCATCGGTAAACCCATTACGAAGTCCACGGTGACACGGTCCCATTTCCACTTGGGAACCATGATAGGCTGTAACACCCAAAACCTGGCCTAAAAGTTAGGCCTGAATCTAGTGTGTCACACTGAAGTGTTTTTCGAAAACCTTGTTTCTATTGAAAACCCTTCTTAGGGAAATTTAAAACTTCCTCCTATTTAAAACCACAGATTTCATTTGCTTATTGTTAAAACATGGTCTATTAAAGGTCATTCTCTTGTAAAACATTATTAACTTAAAAACCTTAATTGTTACGGAAGCTTAACTTAAACAGTTCTTTTACGGAAACGTAATGTTGTTTTGAAAACAGTTAACATTTTTAGAAACTTGCGGTCGACCTTTAGCAGTTATGAATCAAAATAAGTAAAAACTTAAGAATTAAAAATCTGAAAACTTTAAGAGGCCTTATTACAACCCAAATCAAAAGTACTGAAAACAAATAATCAAATCCAGAAGCGTAAACAGTGTATGACTAACTCCGAGTCCCTTGCAGCATCGATCCTCCTAATGCTGGGAAATACCTGCATAGTTATGAAAGCTCAGTGTGTAATCCCTTACTATACAAAACGAGTAGTCAGACATACAAAAGAATTAAAAGTCTGGGCCCCAGCCCTACTACAGTTCTAGTACCAATTGAGCCTTAGCCTATTATAACAAACTGTACCAGATGGGCCTTAGCCCATTACAGAATCAGAAACATTATCAGAATCAGAATCAGGTGGGCCTAAGCCCAATTCAATAACGGCGGCGTTTGGGCCTCAGTTGGGCCTGAGCCCATATCACAATATACAGTGGCCTTTGGGCCCTAGCCTATAGCAGCGTTGGTTGGGCCCGAGCCCATATCACATATAATAGTATGCTCATACAATGCAAACAAACCCCCATCCAACCTGTTCACCCCCTTCCAACCCTACACACCTATGAGGAGATACTCAACCCACCCATCCTTATACATCTGTTGCAGCACCGATTGCAGCACCACTCATCGTTGCAGCAGAGCTACTAATATTTGTTGTAGCACTAGTTGCGGCACTACTCATCGTTGCAGTGGAGCTGCTCATGGCTTAAAAGCCTTCGTTGGATCCACAGTCGTCAAGCAACCGTGCGACCTTCATGTACACTTCGTCCAATCATAACCGAGCCCATATGCAGCATATAATCTCATGAATGCATCGTAATACACTTATGACATGCAAATCATGCATATATCATACAGGGGCATTTTAGTTACTATTATGAAAGTTACAAATTTACTAGGCCTAAAAGCCCGTTACATAGCCCAAGGTGGGCCCATACATTAATATGTATACCACATGGCATGCTTACGAAAGACAATCACACTCATAGCTTAAAACAGTTTCAAAGCAGGTACTTACCCTTGAGGGCATAATCGTAATTCTACTCTGCACGGGGTATTTCAATAATTTTACCCTACAGGGGTATTTCGGTGATTCTACCCTATAGGGGTATTTCGGTAATTTTGTAAACCGAGGCTAAAATGGTAATTTTACAAATCAGGGGTAAAACGGTAATTTTACAAATTAGGGGTAAAACAATAATTTTACAAATCAGGGGTATGTTGGTCAATAGCTACTTACGGAGTCTCGGTACCTAATATGACCTCCTAAAAGGTCTAACGCTGCTTTAAGCTACACGAATAACCTATTTGGCCAAAACACTATTTATGGGCCGAAATCCCATTTTGGGCCCAAGTGGGCCTACATGCTCGTGTGGCCCATTCGGTCCAATTTCACATGCAGTGTCACACACCTTATAATCCAATCTAATAATAATCACTTACCAAGTATTTTACCTACATGGGCCCGTAGGCCCATTGGGCCAATTCCAGCCCATCGAGGCCCATAACGGCCCAAGTGCACGAAAAAGCACACGATAGCCTCGACGGACTTTTACCCACTATTTGTGGGCTCAGTTCAGCCCACAAGCATTTGAACACTTGTAAGGCCTCGAATGCTGACATTTCGGCATTTCTATATTTTGGCTTTTGTCGATCTATATTACAGTAGGGGTGTGGTTACACACCTGATAAGTATCTGAAGTTAATTAGTGCTATGAACACTGTTATGCCCAGAAGCCAACAATAATCACACCCTTGACTCCCCAGGGGGTGTGTCGATCAACTACAGTCACCACAACCGTGCCCAACGACATACAGATCAACGAATGATCCAACGCCTAGCCCAAACAAACATGCCACAACACAAAAGGGATAAGCCAAGAAAGGTATGCTTACTTTCCTCATGGTTTGCTCTATTTAAAGCCAACTTCTCACCTATTCTCATGTTAGCTTCCCGATGTGGGATTGTCCATCAATCCTCCAAAACCAACTCATTAGCAAAATAACCAACCTTTGCGTGCAAATGGATTCGAACCAAAGTCCTCTCAATAGCCATGCCACGCCACGCCACCATCATTAGGACACAACTCCTTTGTGTCATAAGTCCAACACATTAACTTTTAAGCCCACCTACTCGCTTCCAGATTTATTTAAAAGAGAAACCAAAATAAATTGTGAGAGCTAAGACTTGAACCTTGGGCCCCTTGCTTCCCCTATGGCATCACTTCCTTGCCACTAGACCACATCTCCTTTTGTGTCTTATTTTAGCCCCTTTTATTTATAAGCTATCCCATTTGAGCTCAGGGTTCCCTTAAGGCCAAAACCAAGATTTTTCCTATACCCAAGCTTGAACCTAGAACTTTATAAAAACCCTTTAACATTCTAAAATCACTAACCCAACAATTCTAACTTGTAAATTGAGTCTATGTCCTCCACTCAAGCATTTTAAATGCACCCAAGCCCAAGGCCCAATTCTTCTAGGCCTAAAATTCGGGGCGTTACATAGCCTGAAGTAAACTAAAGGATACTTGGTGCTTTACCTTTACTTGTTGACAAATCAGGCATTTAGAAACATACTCAGAGATATCTCTTTTCATGTCCGGCCACCAATACCATTTCTTCAAATCATTGTACATCTTGGTACTGACGGAGTGGACTGACATTCTACTACTATGTGCTTCACATAGGATTCTCTGAATAAGCTTACCATCTCTTGGCATGCAAAGTCAATCTCGGAACCTTAAATAACCATCTGAATCAATCTGGAAATCTGAATTGGCCTTTAACTCGCACTGAGTTTTCTAGGCTTGTAATTCTCTGTCTTTTAGCTATGCTTCACAAATCTCTGAATGAACATTGGTTTTGCTCTCATTTCTGCTACAACCAAACTGTTATCGGTTAGGGACAACTGTGTGCTCATGGCTCTCAAAGCAAATAGGCACTTTCGACTTAAAGCGTCTACAACTACATTGTCTTTCCCTGGATGATAGTCGATGACCAATTCATAATTCTTTAATAACTCAAGCCATCGTCATTGCTATAGGTTCAAGTCTTTCTGTGTCATCAACTACTTAAGACTCTTGTGGTCCGTGAACACTTGATACTACTCATTGTATAAATGATGCCTCCATATCTTTAGCGCAAACACTATAGCAGCTAACTCCAAATCATGTGCCGAATAATTCTTTTCGTGGGGCTTCAATTGTCTCGAGGCATAGGTAATCACTTTGCCTTCTTGCATAAACACACAGCCCAATCCATTTAGTGAAGCATCACTGTAGACCACAAACTCTTTTCCCGGTTCAGGCTACACCAAAATAGGAGTCTCTATCAACCTCTCAAAACTTTGTTGGCACTTTTTGTTCCACTCAAACTTAACATCTTCTTGTAGCAATCTCATCATAGGAGTGGCGATCATGGAGAATCCCTTAACAAATTTTGGGTAATAACCAGCCAAACCCAAGAAACTTCTAACCTCAGATACATTCTTCGGTGGTTTCCAATCAATGATTGCTGAAATCTTATTTGGGTCAACTTTAACGCCATCACCGGAAACAATGTGGCCTAAAAATCCAACTTTCTTAAGCCAAAATTCACTTTTACTGAACTCGGCATAAAGTCGCTTATCTTGTAAAATATGCAAAACTATCCTCAAATGCTTGGCATGTTCATTTTCATCACAAGAATAGATTAAGATATCATTGATAAAGACTACAACGAATCTATCCAAGTATGGCCGAAAGATACGATTTATTATGTCCATAAATACTACTAGGGCATTGGTCAAGCCGAATGGCATGACAAAAAACTCGTAATGGCCATACCTCATCTGAAAAGCTGTCTTTGGCACGTTGGATGCCTTAAGTCTTAGTTGATAATACCCAGACTTCAAGTCTATCTTGGAGAACATTGTGCCTCCTCGCAACTGGTCAAATAAGTCGCCAATCTTTGGCAAAGGATGCTTGCTCTTCATGGTTACCTTATTAAGCTGCCGGTAGTCGATGCATAATCTCATCGAACCATCCTTCTTTTTTACGAATAATATGAGAGCACCCCATGGAGAATGGCTGGGTCTTCCGAAGCCTTTGTCTATCAAATCTTGTAGCTGAGCCTTCAATTCCCTTAACTCTGTTGGGGCCATTCTATAAGGAGTAATATAAATAGAAGTTGTACCTGGGGCCAACTCTATACCAAATTTGACCTCCCTAACTGGAGGTAATCCTGGCAACTCTTCTAGAAATACTTCTTGATACTCACAAACTACTGGTACTGACTCAATTTTCAACTCTGTCTCTTTAGTATTCATCATAAAAGCAAGATAAGCTTCATACCCTTTCCTTATGCACTTTTGGGCAACCAAGGAGGAAATCACTATAGGCAAACTTCTTGATTCATCTGATTTAACTCAAAGAGTATTACCATCCACATATTTGTAACAACCCAGTTTAGACCCTAGTCAAAATAGTGGTTTCAGGACCACATATCTGAGTCTGAAAATATTTTAATATTATTCTTTCGTGTTTATAATATGTGAATTGTCATGTGAAATTTTTGTATGAAAAATTTGATCGATTGATTATTTAATTATGAAAAGGGTCTAAATAGCAAAAAATGCAAAAGTAGCCTTCGATTTATTAAATGCCAAATTGGCATGGCTTATTAATTGAGAGGGCCTTAATTTGTAATTGACCATTACAAGGTTAGTGGACAAATATGTCCATAGTTTAAATGTGTTGCATTAATGTTTCATTAGGGGTATATAGGTAATTTGAAAATTATGTGTTGTTTAATAAAACTAAAGCATGAAATTAGCTTATTATTCATCCACCGTAGCTGGTTATACCAAAGAAAGAAAAGAAAAATATCAAGCTAGGGTTTGGCACTTATTTTGCACAATCAAGGTATGTTTTGAGCTCGATTTTTAATGATTTCTACATTTTTGTAATCGTTGCTTCGTGTTCTCTTAAGCTCATGCCTTAATTTTAGAATTTAAGTATGATTTTGAGATAGGCCATTAATGAAATGGTGAGCTTTTTGATGATCTTTGGTGTTAAATGAAAGATATGAATTGAGTTTATATATTGTATTGAATTTTTGATGAAATTGGCTAATTTGGGCTAATTTGTGAAAATGATTATATAGAGGGACTAAAATGGGAAATTTATGAAATATGTTCGCTCGAATGGATTAGGTAGAAATTCAGCTAGGCCTTGTTTAAAGAAATTATGTGTATTTGATGATTTTATGAATTAAGGACTTAAATGTCAAAATGTGAAAATGTGAGGGCAAATTTGCAAAGTGCCCTAATTATGTGTTTATGGATTAAATTGATTGGGTGTGAGATTGAATGAGTTGATCTTAATACATATAGCTCAAGAAAAGCAAAATTCAAAATTGGATCGCGGGAAATCGAAAGTAGACGAGTAATCGACTCTTTTTGACAAGTCACACTCGAGGTAAGTTCATAAGTAGTAATTTGATTATAAATGTTGTTAATTGCATTATTGTAGATTGATTTGTAATGAATTAAACATCGAATGAGGTGAGTATGTTGAATTGAATGTTATGGTTGAGATATTAAAGAAAACGAGATAGATAAAGCTTGGTGGAATCGTAAGTTTAGTTTCAGAAGTTAGTGACATGTCACTAGGATGAATATTTGGATTCAGGCCAATGTACTGGCACTTTGGGTGCGATAAACATCTTGATTTGGCTACAGGCCATGGTATAGATGTTTCAGGAGTGACCTTGAGTTGGCTTTGGGCCATGGTATAGGTGCTCCGAGATAAGTTACCTTAGGTTGGCTATGGGCCATGGTATAGGTACTTATCGAAAGAACTGTTTGATGAATTGACTATTAATCTGGAGGATTCAATGAATGAGTTATGGTTGCGAATTTGGATGAAATAGCATGAAATGGTCAGGTATGTAAATGTCCATGTTTGCTATGAAAGAATATGTGATGAAATTACTTAAATCAAATGGAGGCAATTCATGTAGGTGAATAAGCCATGTGGTAAGGCATGGGACTAGGTTTGTGATACTTTGGAATGGTTTGAATTGGTAAATGATAGATTTACTATTGTATTTGTACATTGAGTACTTTCTTATGACTTACTAAGCTTTATAAGCTTACTTGGTTTGTTTATTTCTATTTTATAGATCATCGAAGCTACTGAAGGCTCGGGAATCATCGAGGATCTTCATCGCACTATCAGGACTCATTTTGGTAGTTTTTGGGTTTTTGAATAGCTAAGTATGGCATGTATAGGCTGGGGAGGTTTGTATAAATTTTGACTTGTACATAGGCTGAGCCATGTGATTTAGCTAGCTAAGTTTGTGAATATGGTTACTTTGGTATGTGATATGTGATGAAATTTTAGCATGCCTTACAGTGCATAAATGGCCTAGTTAAATAGGGTCATTTTAGTTTGAGCTAAATGATGAATTTTGGTAAGTTTGGTTTATGAATTGAAATGGTACATGAATGATCTTTAAAGTGAATGTTTAACCATGTTTATGCTTTGTAATGGTATAAAATGAAATGGATTTTGGTTGCTGATGAATTGGTTATATTGATGTCTGTATTGGGCATGAAATTGATTGGATTTTGATTTATAAATGATGCATAATTTGTTCTTGTATGTACTTGTATTGTGAGGTGTGAATTGTGGCTTAAATCAAGCCTAATTTGTGCCACACGGCCTGAGCACATGGGCGTGTGGCTCGACCTTGTGATCCCTGCACCTTAGCTAAAATGGTAAGGATGTCACTCGAGCTAGACACACGGGCGTGCTTCATAACCGTGTGTGCAAGTCAGTAGCCTCCTTAATTTCACATGACCAAGACACACACGCGTGTCTTGTGGCTGTGTGCACAAGTCAGTATGTATGCCCTGTTTTGCCACGGCCTTGACACACGAGTGTGTCTGGTGACCGGGTGAGGCACATGGCTGTGTGACCAGTACGAGGAGGACTGCCACCGCCGAGGGGCCGTGGTCAGGGAAGAGGCGGCAACGAAAATGGACGTGGATGTGGAGCACCTGGCAGGGGTGTTGGTAATGTTGAAGCTCATCAGCCAGCCTTGGGGTATACAGCTTGTCACCGAGAGGAAGGTGATGCACCTAACGTCATAACGGGTACGTTTTTAATTTCTAGCATACCGTACACTGCTCTGATTGATGTGGGATTAACACACTCGTATGTTGCATGTAGCATTTTTGGGTCTTTGGGTGTGCACTCTGAGGAAACTGTGAGTGGGGTAACTGTACTCAGTCTACTAGGTCATTCGGTTAGGGTAGATAAACTTTTTAGGGAGGTGCCTTTAGAGACGCAAGGTAGGATCTTTAGTGGAGACTTAATGGAGTTGCCATTTGGGGAATTCAACTTGATTTTGGGAATGGATTGGCTGGTTAAGCACAAGGTGACTTTAGACTGTGCGGCTAAGAGAATGGTGTTGAGGACGACCGAGAACGAGGAAGTGATGGTTATTGGAGAGCGAAGGGATTATTTGTCTAGTGTGTTTTCGGCTTTAAGGACTGAAAAGGTTGCGAGGCGTACTTCGTGTATGTGAGCCAAATTGGGTCTGAGGATGTGACAGTGGAGGCAGTTAGGACTGTTAAGGAGTTTCAAGATGTTTTCCCAGAATAGCTTCCTGGATTACCTCCAAATCAAGAAGTCGAGTTTGGAATCGACTTGTTGCCTGGAATAGCTCCAGTGTCCATCGCGCCTTATAGGATGGCACCGAAGGAGCTAGTGGAGCTAGGGTTTGGGGTGTTACAGTATGTACATACCTATGCTCTTTCCTCATAATCTTACCTTGTCATCTCTTTGACTTACTCTTTTGATTGCTCAAGTACCTTTCCTTTTGAAATTTACCATTGCCATGTCTTGAAATAGTCTTACGTGGTATCCTTGCCTTGTGAATTCACCAATGCCATGTCTTGGCATAGTCTTACATGGGATCTATGCCTTATAGTAACTTGTCAATGCCATGACTTGGCATGGTTTTATATGGAATATTTGCCTTGTAGTAACTTATCAATTCCATGTCTTTACATGGTCTTACATGATTTGCTTGCCTTGTAAAACTTACCAATGACATGCCTTGGTCTTACTTGGTATCCTTATCTTATGTTGCCATTGGTCAACCATGGTCTTTTTCTGTCAATTCTTCCTTAATTGCCATGTTATTAACATGGACTTTTCCGTCAATTCTTCCTTAATTGCCATGCTATAAACATGGACTTTGAAATATTAATGCCTTCTTAATTCATAGTTAAAACATACTTACTTAAAATTCTCAAGGTCAGTCACATAACTCAATAATAATAATAGCAACAATTTCATAATAATAAAATGCTACTCAACTTACATGCTTACATTCTCAATCTCATCATACCCTCAATTTATCTTACTTTCCTCAAATTATGATATTCAATACTTTCTTGATCTTATATACAAAGCCGCATTACCATTATGGTCTTATATGTAAACTTATTCGAATTTTCACTTTTAATGTCGAATCACTTCTCAATTATTGTCATTATATTCAAAAATCAATACTAAAACATTTATAACTAGTATATCAATTTAGCATTCAAACATGCTTTATTAAATGCTTATTAAACACATGAACTTACCTCGATACCAACACTGCCATTTTGACCAACTTTCTCGATTTTCAGTTTTTTCCCGTTCTAGGTCCAAATCTCATTTTCTGGGATCTAAAATATCATATGTCACTTATTTAATCAATGCACTAATCATTTCGGGCCTGAAACATATTTTTACAAAATTTATATTTTTGCCCCTAAACTTTTGCATATTTATACTTTTTGCCCCAAAACTCGAAAATTAAACTTTATCCTTAATTCGTATGTTTTAGGACATGCTGATCATTTTTTCCTTCTATGACCATAAAATTCTCGCCCTAACATGCACTTATGAACAATAATAATTTTTACCGATTATGCCGTTTTACTCATTTTCACTGAAAATCACTTAGCAAAAGTCATTTAACATAATTCTAAGCTTTATATTCTGTCATAAAACATCAAAATGCACACTTTTCACCTATGGATAATTTTCCAAATATAAACCTTAGCTTGAATTAATGGTAAAATTAGCTTAATCAACTTCCCAGGATTCCAAAAACATAAAGAACATTAAAAATAGGGCTTGGATGCACTTACTATGAAGCTTGGAAGATGAATAAACCCTAGCCATGCTATTCCCTTGCTACGTTCGGCCATGGAGAAAAGAAATGAAGAAGATGATAGCTTATTTCATGTTATATTATCTTTATTCATTAATTAAGGCATTTTACCAAAATGCCCTTAAATACCTTACTTACTAACCATGTATAGTCTTGTCCATCAAACTTTAATGATCTAATTACTATTTAAGGACATCTACTTTAAACCCCCAATTCAATCAAGTACTTTATAAACTAGAATACATAATTTGCAACTTTTGCAAATAAGCCCTAATAGACAAATTAAACATGCAATCTATAAAATTTCTTATCAGTAGTCTAACAGATGCATCCAACCAATCGGTAAATCATGATAATTCATCGTAGTACACTTTTCTATCTCGTATTTTTGGTTTCACAACCATTGTTCAGTTTAGGCCCTTTTTTGGATGTTACACACCAAGCTAGCTTGGTGACACTATAAAACAATGGAAAGAAAAGAGGAGTAAGCTATATAACTTAGTAAGTTTATATGCAAATAATAAACATCTTAGCCACATAAGTTATTTTGCAATTCATATAATGAAAGATAAGATAATCATCATTAAATCCCCATAACTATAACTTAATCAAGATCTTACCGGAAGTTTATCACTTATAGCATTCATACTTATGAATTTCACGTACATTCCTATACCACATCATCACACACAAACACATATTTTCACATCTTTGTTATTTTTCCCGGTGAACACTTGGAATATTAATGGATACATGGAACATTTGCACATAAGTGCCACATATATGTAGCCGAAGCGACCACTTCTCACATTTCACATATATGCTCGTTCTCGAGCTAGTCACGGGTCTGCTCATACAAGCTGACGGTCGGAACGTAGCTACCTAGTGCTGCTCACACAAGCTGACAGGTATCCGCAACATATGCAGGATTACTAGCCACTGGTAGGACATACTAGACCAACACCTGGATCAGATACACTTTCACATACACATAGGTTCTTAGTGACATGTCACTCGTATCCTATTATATTCCTAAAGTTCAACTGAGATTTCTCACGTATCGAAACTTTTTTAAATACATCAAAAGAGTCAATTACACAATTTATACAATAATTAAGCATATAAACATAAATTAATGATGCATTATTTACAAACAAACTTACCTCGGTACAAAATAATTGCTAATATTGCAATTTATTCCACAACCTTGTTCTTTCCTCGATCTAGGTTAGAACCTTGTCTTTCTTGATCTACAGTAATAAATTTAGCTCATTAAATTATCACATTATTCAATTTAGTCCAAAAATCATATTATGGCAAAATTATATTTTTGCCCCTAACATTTTACTTATTTACACTTTAGTCCCTAGGCTCGTAAAATGAAATGTATTCATTTTTCTCAAAACCCAAGCCTCACCGAACCTCTTTCATGCTTATAACAGCCCACATTTTTCTTTTATTTCACATTTTTACTACATATTTTACAACTTTTGCAAATAGGTCATTTTCGACATTTTCACCGAAAATCACCTAGCAAAAGTCATTTATCACACATCTAACATTCATATTCTACCATTAGACATCAAAATACATGCATGTCTAGCATGGGTAAAATTTTAAACATGAACCCTACTTCAAAATAATGGTAGAAATAGGTAAATCGAGCGATAATGACTTCAAAAACGTAAAAAGCATTAAAAACGGGGCTAGGATGCACTTACTATCAAGCTTAAAAGTTGAAGAAACCCTAGATACTCCTTGAGAATTTCGGCTATGGGAGGAAGATGGACACCAAAATTTGACTTTATTTTCCCCTTTTATTCTTTTATTAACCAAATGACCAAAACGCCCTTTTAGGCTTTCTTTGAAATTTTACCCTTCCATGTCCATCTTTGTCCATTATGATATATAATGGTCTAATTACTAAATAAGGACCTCTGATTTTTTATTTCAATTAAGCACCCAATGTTTTAGAACACATATTTTGCACTTTTTGCAATTTAGTCCTAATAGTCAAATTAGACACTTTATCGATAAAATTTCTTAACGAAAATTTCACACATGTATTCAATCATTCTATAAACCTTAAAACTTTATCAAAATAAATTTTTCTACTTCGGATTTGTGGTCTCAAAACCACTATTCCGACTAGGCCCAAAATCAGGATGTTACAACCCTCCTCCTTAGGGATTTTTGTTCCCAAAAATCTTACCAAAAAAGAGGTTTGGGCACTGTTTTCTCATGGCTTCCTCGAGTTCCCACGAAGCCTCTTCTACCCCATGTCTTTGCCATAGACCTTTTACAAGGGCTATACTTTTATTCCTCAATTGTTTGACTTCACGAGCAAAAATCTTAATCTGTTCTTCATCATAACTCATATCCGGTTGAATCTTAATTTCTGTTGGAGAAATCACATGCAAAGGATCGGAACGATATCGTTGCAACACCGACACATGAAACACATTTTGAATCCTTTCCAACTCTGTCCGTAAAGCTACTTGATATGCCACTGGTCCTATTCTTTCAATAACTTCATACGGACCAATAAAGAACGGACTCAATTTGCCCTTCCGACCAAATCTCAAAATCTTCTTCCACAGAGAAACTTTTAGAAACACTTTATCACCGATCTGAAATTCAATCTCTTTCCTCTTCAAATCGGCGTACGAGTTTTTTTGATCCGAAGCAACTTTTAAATAGTCACGGATTACTTTCACTTTTTCCTCGGTTTCCTTAACCAAATCAACCCCGTGAATCTGTCTCTCACTGAGTTCGGTCCAATACAAAGGAGTTTGACATTTGCGGCCATACAATGACTCACACAGTGCCATCATTATACTTGACTAAAAACTGTTGTTGTAAGCAAACTCAACCAAAGGTAGATATTTTTCCCAACTACCTTCGAACTCTAGAACACAACATTAGAGCATATCTTTGAGAATCTGAATTACTCTTTTCGATTGACCATCCATTTACGGATGAAATGCGATACAAAAATTCAATTTCGTACCCAAAGCTTCTTGCAACTTTTTCCAAAATCTTGAAGTAAATCTCGAATCTCTATCCGAAATAATATAAATAGGCACTTTGTGTAGTCTCACAATCTCAGCAATGTACAGTTCATCTAACTTTTCAAGTGAATAATTGGTATGTACCAAAATAGAATGAGTCGATTTCATCAACTGATCAACAATGACCCAAACAACATCTTTCTTTTTCAGGGTCAAAGGTAAACCCGTTATGAAGTCCATCGTAATTCTATCCCATTTCCACTCGGGTACCATCACTGGCTGAAGTAAACCTGAAGGCACTTGATGATCGGCCTTTACTTGTTGACAAATCAAACACTTTGATACAAACTCAGAAATATCTCTTTACATACTAGACCACCAATACAATTTCTTCAAATCATTGTACATTTTCATACTACCCGGATGAACTAACAGACAACCACTGTGTGGCTCATGAAAAATTTTCCGAATCAACTCAGCATCTTTTGGGACACAAACTCTACCTCGAAACATCAAACAATCATCAGTCCCGATTTGAAAATCTGAGTCACTAGTCGATTCACATTGAATTCTTTTGGTTTGCAAATCACTATCACTTCTCTGAGCTTCACAAATTTGATGAAGAAATACCGGTCTAGCTTTCAACTTAGCAACACTCAAACCATCATCAGGCAAAGCTAGTCTCGTGCTCATAGCTCTCAAGGTAAACATGGATTTCCTACTCAATGCGTTGGTGACTACATTCGCCTTCCCTAGGTGATAATTGATCACTAGCTCATAATCTTTTAACAATTCGAGCCATCTTCGTTGTCACAAGTTCAGATCCTTTTAAGTCATCAAATACTTTAAACTCTTATGATTGGCAAAAACACGGCCTTTCTCACCGTACAAATGGTGATGCCAAATCTTCAAAGCAAACACAATGGTAGCTAATTCTATACCGCACGTCGGATAGTTCTTCTCATGTGGTTTCAACTATTTCAAGGCATAAGCTATCACTTTGCCTTTTTGCATTAATACACATCCAAGGCTATTGAAAGACGCTGGCTAAAAATCACAAATTCTTTTCCTAACTACTAACACCGGTGCCTTAGTCAATAAAGCTTTTAACTGCTCAAAACTCTTTTTATAACACCCCCTACTCGTATTCGTCACTGGAATAGGGTACGAGGCATTACCAAAGTTTACCAAATTAATTTTTTCGTTATTATGAGTTAAATACTATTCATTTACCAAAACATGTTATGGCATCCCTTAAATGGGTCTCCAAAGCCCAAAACATACATTGGGACCAAACCAGGATTTAATCGAAACCATAGAGAATTTTTCACAAAACCCTAAATATTTTTTTTGTACTTAATATAACCCCTTTATAGATATCTAACCTTCCCTACAATTTTAAACTGAGACCAATCCAAATCAACCAATCCAACTCAATATATTTTCAAGATAGATTCATGCATATCCATAAGATAACCTCATCACATACCAAAACCAAGATTTGTTAGTCATACCAATGGCTAACTTTACATTCATTTCACATTGATGTTTACTTTATTAATTTATACATGTCATTGATTTCCAAAATAAAGTTTCTTGATATACCAAAATGTTGAGGTTGATAGTGTGATGTGTCTCCGACCGAATCCGACCTTCGAGCTCTTAATACTACAAAATAGGGAAAAAGGAAACAGGTAAGCACGTTGTGCTTAGAAAGCTCATGTAACAAGAATTATACTTACCTAATATTTTCAATACAATACAATAAACATTCATACATCCATTCAATGCATTATTACCCTAACATGCACAAACTCAACATTCAAGTTAGTCTAATAATTTCAATGTATCAATAATATATACCATGATTGATGAGCTTATCAATACCATGATTTCCATTCCATTATTATTTTCCCATATTTATCCCATTGAATTTCTCGAAATTTCGATGGATTTTCAGGGGTACACTTCAGTGTACAAATCCGGATCCATCAATTCATATTCATGTGCACACATTTCTATTTCAGAGAGCACACTCCCGCGAACCTCATCCTTACAGTGGGATTACCAATCCAGGCTAAATCCCTTGTAATATAGACTCATAGAATATTGTCGGGATTACCAGTCCAGGCTAAATCCCCTGCAACGACAATTACTCTAATGAGCTTGGATCTGAATTACTAGTCCAGGATAAATTCAGACCCTAATTCGGATTACTCATCCAAGCTAAATCCATTTTACACACATTCTTCGGGAGGGCTATATCAGGATAGGATCACCCGTCCAGGCTAGATCCTTTTTACCGTCAATTCCTTTTCAAAGATCCATAGAATTTTCCTTTCATTCAACCGATATTTCTTCCCCTTTTTATCAAATATATCAATGCTTCATCAATTTTCATACAATGAACATTCAAATCATATTCACATCAATAACATATATTTCAAGCATTTAAGATTATAATTCAAGTTACACGAACTTACCTCGATACTTGTTCGTATAGAAAAATCTACTAATCCCAAACTTTTTCCTTTCCTTGATCTAGCTTTGTATTTGAGTCTTTGGGATCTAAATGAATAAATAAATTTAATCATCAATTAAACATTTCATGTTCATATGTACCATTCTCTGCAATTCCACTATTATTTATAATTCATTCAAAGCTATCTAATTGAGTCATAGTAACTAAATTATTTATATCTTGAGCTACAGAGCTTTAAATTAAGATCCGCTAATTTTACCTGCAACGAGACTCACCTATCTTCTTACCATAAAATTTTTAGATTTTTTTGTTTAGCCAATAAGTACAATTTATTCTTTAAAGTAACCCCTATTCTGCTATCCAATAGTTCTGACCCTTCTTCACTAAAAATTATATATCTCCTCATACGGGATTCGGATGATGTTCCCATTTGTTTCTTTTGAAAATAGATTCATTAAGGATTTTAAGAATATAAATTATAATCCATATTTATTTTTTAGAAAATTTTAATGATTTCCCCAAGTCAGAACAGGGGAACCTGAATTCATTCTAACCTTGTCTCACAAATTTATTATATCTCATGATTTAGAATTCCATTTCTTACACCATTTCTTCTATGAGAAACTAGACTCAATAAGATTTAATTCCATATTTTTTCATCCTCTAATTCGATTTCCAAAATTTATGGTGATTTTTTAAATTTAGCCTGCTGCTGTCGTCCAAAACTGTTTTAGTGCAAGATGTTTATTACTATTTTTCCCCTAAGCTTTTAATAAATGATAATTTCATCCCTAATTAATTAACCTCTCAATTGAGCTGATTTTTCTCAATTAACACTTTATTCTATCGCTTTAAACTACTTTATAGCCTTCGAAAATTAGAATTTCAGCACTAGGCTTCAATTTCACACTCTTTTACAAATAGGTCCTAAATATTCACTTTATATTCATTTCATTCAATAAAATAATCATATAATAAGATTAAAGCTTCAATTCCATGCTAAATCATCATATACTTCCAGCACACATTCATAGCAACTTTCAATTTCATCCATGAAATCATAAACTAATGAATTTAATAGTAGAACCCAGTTGCAAAAGTCTTAAAAACACAAAAATTACAAGAAAAAGGCAAGAATTAACTCACTTGGTGCAAAAATTATGAAAATCCAGCTGAAAGAACCCCTCCTATGGCTTTTGGCTGATGAGAAAGAAGAGAAATCACAAGAAATCTAGATATTTCTATATTAGTCCTAATTTTATTTAGTTAATAATGCAATATTCCAATTTTGCCCTTAAATCATCCATTTTCTTGCTGATTTCATGCCATTGCCGTCCAGCCCAAATAAATTTTGGGTCTAATTGCCTTTTAAATCCTTTCTCATTAGACACTTAAGCTATTTAATCATCCCAACCACTTTTACACCTTTTCCAATTTAGTCCTTTTCATTTAATTGACTGCCCAAACGTTAAAATTTTCTAACGAAATTTTAATACCATAGTACTAACATTTTATAAATATTTATAAAAATATTTCCGACTTGATTTTATGAGATTGATGTCTCGATACCTTATTTTTACCCAATTTCTTCAATAATTTCTTTTTTCTAACTAACCACTAAATCGGTAAAATTTTTCTATCGGTATTTTCATACAATTTTCCTATCATATCAATATTCATGCAAAAATATTAAAATAAATTTCTCTTTAAATTGGATTTGTGGTTACGAAACCACTATTCCGATAACCTTAAGTTTAGGCCATTACACTTTTGGCATTTCTCTGACCATTCAAACTTAACATCTTTCTATAACAACCTCGTCATGGGTGTAACAATCATCGAAAATCCTTTGACAAATCGTTGGTAATACCAGGCTAAGCCCAGAAAGCTTCTAACCTCAGATACATTTCTTGGCAGCTTCCAATCAACAATTGTCGATATCTTATTTGGATCAACCCTTATACCTTCAGTAGAGACAATATGCCCCAAAAATCTGACTTCTCGGACCTAAAACTCACTTTTACTGAACTTAGCAAATAATTTCTTATCCCTCAAAATCTGCAACACAGTTCTCAAATGTTCAGCATGCTCGGACTCATCCCGAGAATAAATCAGGATATCATCTATGAACACAACTACAAACTTATCCAAATACGGTCGGAAGATCCGATTCATCAAGTCCATAAAAATGATAGGAGCATTAGTAAGTCCAAAATGCATAACAAGAAACTCATAACGTCCATACCTCATTTTGAACGTGGTTTTTAGCACATCCGACTCTTTAACTCTCAACTGGTAGTAGCTGAATCTTAAATTTATCTTCGGAAACATTTTTACCCATTTTAACTAGTCAAACAAGTCATCAATCCTCGGCAAAGGATATTTATTCTTTATAGTCTCCTTATTGAGTTGTCGGTACTCTATACAAATTCTCATGGGTCCGTCTTTCTTCTTGACAAATAACACGGGAACAACCCTGAGAGAAAAACTCGATCTTGCAAATCCCTTATCGGTCAACTCTTGCAACTTAACTTTTAACTCTTTCAATTCAGTCGAAGCCATTCTATAAGGAGCAATCGATATCGGTGCAGTCCCTAGTAACAAGTCAATGGCAAACGCCACCTCTTTGACCAGTGGTAACCCTGGCAACTCTTCTAGAAATACGTCCAAAAATTCACAGACTACCAATACTAATTCAAGTTTCAATTCAGACATCTTTGTATTCAACACATAAGCAAGATAAGTTTCATACCATTTTCTTACATACTTCTGAGCTGTCATTGACAAAATCACAGCAGGTAGTTTACTGGATTCATCTGTTTCAAATCGAAGAACCTCACCATTTTCACATTTCAATTCAATAATTTTTTGCCTACAATTTACCTTGGCATCATGCAATGTCAACCAGTCCATACCCAAAATAGCATCAAATTCATCAAATGGTAATAACATTAAGTTAGCTGGAAAATAATAACCTTGAATCATCAAAGGACAATTCTTACAAACTTTATCCACTAACACATACTTGCTTAATGGGTTTGACACTTTAATCACAAACTCAGTGGACTCAATAGGCAAAATCATACAAATATAGGAATGTTTCGATCCAGGATCAATTAATGCAACTACATTAGTATCATAAAGAGAGAATATACTAGTGATCACATCAGGGGATGACACATCTTCTCGAGCTCGAATGGCATAAGTCCTCGCAGGTGCTCTAACATCTGATCTCATAGCTGAGTCATTAGATACACCTTTGCTACTTGCCCTATTTAACATATTTCTCGTTGGCCTCCCTCTAGCCATGGTGTTAGCATTCTGGAGGTTATCCTTTTCGATCCTTTCAGGGTAATACTTAATGAAATGATCTTAGGAGCCACATTTAAAACAAGCCCGATTGATCATCCAACATTCTGGCTTATCAGATCTCACATTACCAACGCTCGTTATAGACGTAGTTCGAGCCTTAAAACTTGAATATTGCTTCCCATGATCTCTGCTAGGATTCACTGCTAAAAAATTCGAACGAATGTACATATCTCTCAACTTCTTAAATGAAGACTGAAACGAATTACTCATCTGCCTCTTTCTCGAATCTCTAGCATCGAGCTCAGCTTTTCTCCTTTCTTTACTCAACTCTTCGGCTTTGCAAGCTTGTTCTACTAGCACAACAAACTCTTTCAGTTCAAAAATTCCAACAAATAATCTGATATCTTCATTCAGTCTATCTTTAAATCTCTTACACATAGTAGCCTCGGTGGAAACACATTTCCGAGCATACTTATTAAGTCTAACAAACTCTCACTCGTATTTAGATACAGTCATACGGCCTTGTTTCAGTTCTAAGAACTCTTTGCGTTTCTGATCAATAAATCGCTGACTTATATATTTCTTTTGAAATTCCTCTTGGAAAAAAATCCCATGTAACCTTTTCTCTAGGTACTACCGATACTAAAGTTTTCCACCAATGATATGTCGAATCCCTCAGAAGTGATATAGCACATTTCAAACACTCCTCAGGTCTATAAGAGAGCTCATCAAATACCCGAATAGTGTTTTCAAGCCAAAATTCTGACCTCTCGGGATCATCATCTGCATTAGCCTAGAATTTTTCAGCCCCATACTTTTGAATTTTATCAACCGGAGGCGTATTCAATCTTACCATCTCCACACCTTAAGGAGCTACAGGAACCAGTTGAGGAATAGGAGGGGTGGAGGGGGTTGAGCATTCAAATTCGCCCGAATAAACTCCGTATACCACTCGTCCATTATGTGGAGAAGGCTTCCCTAGCCTCTCCTCCTTGACTAGTGATCACATGCCTACTATCGGGTTGCACGATCTCTTGGTCGGGAGCCAGCGCATTACTTTCAACATCATCAACTACGGCTCGATTGGGATCCATTTAATATATGAAAACACAATTTAAGTTGTCAGGAGTCGTCACACTATCACAATTTATATATGGCATGTATAGCTAGACTCGTACACGCGCTAGGTTAGTCTGAGAATCAACTAAACCATAGCTTTGATACCATCAAATGTAACACCCCTTACCCGTGTTTGATGCTGGAACAGGATACAAGGCATTACCAGACTTAAACACAAGAAATAGTACAAAACTGGGCCATAAATTTTCATCTAAATTATAACCGATCACATTCAATCATAACGTCGCTCAAATGAGCCTACGAGGCCCAAAACATACATTAGGAGCAGTTCGGGACTAAACCAAGAACTTTAGAAAATTTTTACAAAAATTTAGAAAATTTCCACTATACAGGGGTTACACGCCCGTATGGTCGTGGCAGGCCGTGTGGTCACACACGCCTGTGTGGCAGGCCATGTGGTCACACACACTAGTGTCCCTACCCCGTGTAACTTTTTATTTATGACATCATCAACATTCAAGGGTCACACGGCCAAGTCACACACCCGTGTGCTAGGCAATGCGGTCAATTTAATTTTCATGATTTTTTATAAAATAAGTGCACACTTCACACGCCCTAGGCAAACGCCCATGTTCTAGGCCATACTGTCCATACGGCCGAGACACATGCCCATGTCTCCACCCACGTGCTCCATACTGGGCATTTTGTTTCTCAAAATTAAGGTGTAGGGGACACACTGCCTACTCACATGCTTGTGGGGCTAACCGTGTGTCATACACAGCCTAGACACACACCCGTGTGCCTACCTGTGTGGACAATGTATAAGCTATTTACCAAGCCAATTGCCACCCTGAAACTCATAAACACTAATACCAATTCAAAGACACAAATCATAGTATACTTGAGCAACCAAACATCCTTAATTATCAACTCGAATCATACAAGTTCCATATCCATGCAATGCATCACCATATGATTATACTTATAATCAACATTAGTCAATTTCAAATGGCCTTATACAAAATAATCACTTAACCAATGTGAGCCAACATCATTAGCCCAATCATTATGACACATATACAAAATGACCAAGTCACTATACATGCCATACTTTCAAAATATCAAAATCACCAATACCTAAAATAAAGCCTTGATAGTGTGATGTGAACTTCAATGATTCCTGATCCCTGGGCTAGCTTGGTGACACTATAAAATAATGGAAAGAAAAGAGGGGTAAGCTATATAGCTTAGTAAGTTTATATGCAAATAATAAATATCTTAGCCACATAAGTTATTATGCAATTCATATAATGAAAGATAAGATAATCATCATTAAATCCCCATAACTATAACTTACTCAATCAAGATCCTACCGAAAGTTTATCACTTATAGCATTCATACTTATGAATTTCATGTACATTCCTATACCATATCATCACATACAAATAGATATTTTCACATCTTTGTTATTTTTCCCATTGAACACTTGGAATATTAATGGATACATGGAACATTTGCATATAAGTGCCACATATATGTAGTTGAAGCTGGTTATTTTTCTTGAGCTAGTCACGGGTCTACTCACATAAGATGACGGTTAGAACATAGCTACCTAGTGCTGTTCACACAAGCTGACAGCTTTTCGAATCATATGCAGGATTACATAGCCACTGGTAGGACATACTAGACCAGCACCCAGATCACATACACTTTCACATACACATAAGTTCCTAGTGACATGTCACTCGTATCCTATTTTATTCCTAAAGTTCAACTGAGATTCTCACGTATCGAAACTTTTTCAAATACATCAAAGAGTCAATTACACAATTTATACAATAATTAAGCATATAAACACAAATCAACGAGGCATTATTTACATACAAACTTACCTCGGTACAAAATAATTACTAATATTGCAATTTAGTCCACAACCTTGTTCTTTCCTTGATCTAGGTCAAAACCTTTCTTTCTTGATCTATAATAATAATTTAGCTCATTAAATTATCACATTATTCAATTTAGTCCAAAAATCATATTATGGAGAAATTACATTTTTGCTCGTAACTTTTCACTTATTTACACTTTAGTCCCTAGGCTTGTAAAATGAAATTTATTCATTTTTCTCAAAGCTCGTCGAACCTCTTTCATGCTTATAACAGTCCACATTTTTCTTTTATTTCACATTTCTACTACATATTTTACAACTTTTGCAAATAGGTCCTTTTCGATATTTTTACCGAAAATCACCTAGCAAAAGTCGTTTATCACACATCTAACATTCATATTCTATCATTAGACATCAAAATACATGCATATCTAGCATAGGTAAAATTTTAAACATGAACCCTACTTCAAAATAATGGTATAAATAGGTAAATTGGGTGATAACGACTTTAAAAACGTAAAGAGCATTAAAAATGGGGATAGGATACACTTACTATCAAGCTTGAAAGTTGAAGAAACCCTACCTATGGACTCCTTGAGAATTTCAGCTATAGGAGGAAGATGGACACCAAATTTTGACTTTATTTTCTCTTTTTATTATTTTATTAACCAAATATCCAAAATGCGTTTTTAGCCTTTCTTTGAAATTTTACCCTTCCATGTCCATTTTCGTCCATCATGATATATAATGGTCTAATTACTAAATAATAATCTGTAATTTACAATTTCATTTTGATTAAGCACCCAATGCTTCTAGAACACATTTTTTGCACTTTTTGCAATTTAGTCCTAATAGTCAAATTGGACACTTTATCGATAAATTTTCTTTAAAAAATTTTCACACATGTATTCAATCATTCTATAAATCTTAAAACTTTATCACAATAATTTTTTCTACTTTAGATTTGTGGTCTCGGAACCACTATTCCGACTAGGCCCAAAATCAGGATGTTACAAAGCACCCCACCCCGGTTATTCAGCCCAACATACTCCTAATTTATTATCTATTTCTTAAGAACATATCGAACATTTTGACATGACGAGAGATGATAGCCAAGCACCCCACCCCGGTTACTCCACCCAATACATTCCCAAAAAAACTTTGTTTAATTCTGGTTAGTGAAGTTTTACCTAATACATCACACAACCTTTTGGTGTGAAATAGGATGACAACCCAAGCACCCTACCCTCGTTACTCAGCCAGTCATGTTTTTAAGCTGCACTCATAATTATGGAGACATCAAAATTTATTATTATATTTAAATAGAATTTTAATTTTGGAGTAGGAAAAACAATCAAGTGTCAAAAATAAGTTTCAGCAACCACCTAATAGTTATGAACATAATTTTAGCATGCAATTTTATCAAGTGTCCTTTTTGCATTTGACTTAATCGATTTTACTATAAGCAAGATAGGGTTAACTCTATTAATCATAATTATTTTAGCTTAATAAAAATAAAACAGTAGAGATGAAATCAATATAGCAAAATCATAAATAACTCAGTAGATAAGAATCATGCTGGCAGCTCAAATAGTGGGCAATTCCTAGTTAAAATCTTAGGCATGAAAAGAGGCAGAATATTCTAAAAAGAATAAATGTGGGTAGAAATGAGCATAAGGTAGCAGCAACAGTCACACAACTGTAAAAATAGCAGATAAATGATAGAAATAATAAGGAATGCCTCTCTCTACTTAAAACACATTGTCTTCAATGTGAAAGAAAAAAGAAAACAAATATGTGAAAGAAAAAGGTTTTAGGAAAACTCCCCATGTAGTCACTGTCATTCATGCATAGCTGCAAGGAGAAGGTTCAGCATCGCGTGGAGGAGAGGAAGGAGGGGAAGGCGTTCCTTGGCTAAGTTGACGTGTTAGGGCACCGAGAACTAATGTCGGTGGCTATTAATGGTGAAGGAGGGTTCGACAGCGGCACGGTTTCTAGTCCTAACCATGGTGGTGGGAAAAACCAGTGGTGGGGGTGAGGGAGAAGGGGGACGACGGCTAGAGGGTTATTTGGGTAAAAATGGGGAAAAGTTTAGGGTTTAGAGGTGTAGAAGAAAGGGTGTTTGGCTATAGGGTGGGTGTTTGGATGTAGGTTTTGGTAAGTATGAAGCAAGGATGCGTTATTCTTACTTGAAATAGGGATAGAATAAGGGATGTTTGTGAAAGCATGTTAATTCCTTAGTTTTTTCCTTGCCGGTTTACCTAGACAGAAGAATAGAAATTTATTAATATCTAAACAAAATAAAGTAATAAATAATAAAATAAATAAATAAATAAATAAATAATAGAATAAAAATAAAAATAAAGAAAAAAATTGGGTTGCCTCTCAATAAGCGCTTGTTTAACATCGTTAGCTTGACGCCTCAACTAGTATTAGGGCTGTTCCAGCTAAATTCTTTTGTTTGTATGGGCTTGGAAATTCTTAGCTTTTACCACATCCATCATGCTTAGGTTCAATCGTCTTTCTGCCTCTTTCTTTAGTTCCATTTTTTCCTCCAAGAAAATCTTATATGTGCCTGTCAAAGGGTTAATCCCTTTTAAGTAGAAAATAATCTTATCATTCTCTAAAAATGCGCGTTTGAAATGCTCGAGAAGTAGTTTTAATTTTAGATCTAGTGCCTGCAGAACAAAAGGTAGAAGTTTAGGAGCCAATAATTCATTAATAGATTCGCAGATAGATCTTGAATCGAGATTGTCAACTAACAATGTTTCAAGTTTATCTTCATAAGTCGACTCAAAAGTTTCTTCTACTAATGACACAATTATGTTGACACAGTTTACATTCAAGATTTCACTTGGGTGGCTAATAGCGTCATAAACGTTAAACTTCACGATCTCCCCGTCACACTCCATCATGAGAGTTCCGCTACGTATGTCAATCTTAGTGCTAGCGGTACTAAGGAAAGGCCGGCCTAGCAAGATGTCTGAAGACCCAGGCGTGTTATCCTCTTCCATTTTTATCACATAAAAATTTATAGGGAAGATAAGCCCATTGACTTTCACTAATACGTCTTCGAGGACTCCTTAGGGATGCTCAATAGACTTGTTTACTAATTGAATGATCACACCTGTTTTCGTCAAAAAACTCGCACTAAGTGATTTATAAATAGAAAACGGCATTATATTTATGGAGGCTCCTAAATCACACATAGCTTTTTAATTCCTAAGTGGCCTATTTTGCATGGTATTGTGAACATGCCCTTATCTTTACATTTCACTGGCATCTTCCACTGCAACACTGCAAATACATTCTCACTAACGCTTACCCTTTCATTACCAGTTAATTTTCGCTTGTTGGTGTAGAGCTCTTTAAGGAACTTGGCATATCGTAGAATTTGTTTGATAGCGTCCAATAGTGGTATGTTGATCTCGATATTTCTAAATGTTTCGAGGATCTCCTTGTCTTCTTTTCCTTTTCGACATTGGTTCAATCGTCCTAGAAATGGAGGTTGAATTTTAGGTAATGGAGGTTTCATTCAGACCTGTTCATCATTCTTGGGCTTTTCTTGGGTGGAATCTTGACTAAGATTTTTGCAAAGAATTGGTTCCAATTCTCTTCCACTTCGCAACATCATTACATTTGCGTGTTGTCTTGGATTAGGTTCAGTTTGTGATAGAAGCTTCCTTTGTGAGTTCATTTTCTCAATTGATGTGGTCAATTCTCTTACAGACACCTCGGTTTTCTATTGAAAATATTTGTTTCCTTTTGGAAATCAAGAGTTTGCCATTGTATCTGCTATTGGAAATCAAGCATATTAGCTACTAATTTATTGACAATGGTTTCTAGAAAGGTACCTAAATCTCACAGCTATGGAAACTGGTTTTGGTATGGCTGGTTATACTGCAGGTTTGCCCCATAACTCAAGTTAAGATGGTTTTTCTATCCTGGGTTGTAGGTATTAGCGTAGGGGTTATATCGCCTTTGTAGTGGCCTAAGAAAGTTCCCCACAACATCCAAATGAGTCATAGTATCATCATACAAACTAGGACATGCATTAGTTGTATATTTAGGTGTAGCAAATATTCCGCATAGTCGGGCTGGTTTTGCTTTTTCTGCAACAAGAAAATTCACAATATTAGTAAGTCTGTCAACTTTATATTCTAAGGTTGAATTACTTAGCTGGTGAACCCTTCTAGTGGATTCAAAATTGGCTCAAAATTGTTGAGTATTTGCAGCCATCGTGGATATCAAGTCCCTTACTTGTTGGGGAGTCATGTTGACCAATGCTCTACCACTGGTGGTGTCTACCATATTCATCTCTATGGGTTTCAAGCCTTCATAAAAGTATTGGAGTAGAGATTGTTCTGTTATACCATGTTGTGGGCAACTTGCACACAACTTCTTAAATCACTCCTAATAGTCGTAAAGAGACTCTACTTCTTTTTGCCTTATCCTAACGATCTCCCTTCTTAATTCAGCTGCACGTGATGTTAGAAAAACCTATTGAGAAACAAATGAGATAGATCAATCCAAGTTGTAATAGACCCAGGGGGTAGATAAAATAACCACTCCCTAGCAGAGTCTGCTAGGAAAAAGGGAAAGCATGGAATTTGATTTGATCTTAGTTACGCCCTGAGGTTTCATACTAAGACAAACCATATGAAATTCTTTTAAATGTTTGTGTGGATTTTCGCTTTGCAATCCACAAAAAGTTGGCAATAACTGGATTAAACCTGACTTCAGTTCAAAATCAGTATCCATAGTAGGATACACAATGCACAATGGCGGTTGTTCTGCAGGAGCTTCGGCCAATTGCCGAATTGTTTGAGCCATAGGTTGATGTGCTAGATTTGGGTTTTCGTTAACCTTAACGTTAAGCACTTCTTCTGGTGAATCGACTTCTACTTTTTTGCTTTCAAGTGTTTGAGTAGGGTTTTCGTTAACCCTAGACTCAACTTTGTCGTCTACTTTAATTTCTAGCGGTGAGTTACTCTGAGTCCTAACCACAGCCTGACTACTTTTTTCATAACTTCGTTTCCTTACAATTGGCTTTTGCAATCTTCTCTATTTCTAAATCAAATGCAAGAATTCCTGGAGCAAATCTGATCATAAGAAAGAAACAAGATCAGTACGTTACCAGTCCCTGGCAACAGTGCCAAAATTTGATGTGTCGTTGAGAGCACCAAAAATATCATATCCCTATAAAATAAAAAAATAAATAGTATAAGGGAAGTAGGGCCAAATACTTTGAGATTGGATCTTCACAAATTCCTGTTCCTAGAGATTCTAGACAGAGTCGTGCCCAAGAAAACCTGCGTACTTGGAAAAAAATTTAAAAAAACAAGATTAAAATTTTGATTGAATTGAAATTGCAAAAATTAAAATTAAAATTGTAGACAAAAACAGAATTGAGAAAAGAGAGTTTTATGGTGAGATTCCAGCCTCCAGTTGTCTCGTTCCTCTTTGGGTTCAATCCTAGGCTTTTAGGTGCTCATTCTCAAACAGAATAAGCTAGTTATACTGGAAAAGGACGCCTAAGACCACCAACTCCACTTAGATTTTAGACTTACGATTTAAAGGAGCCTGACTCTAGCCAACCATCGCTTTTGTGGGAACGTCTTACACTAGACCATCTCTTCTCAATGGCGAATGCCACACCATTTTGTCTCTTGGTCCTGACAACCACAAACGCAGTAAGCTAACGAACCGAATTGTGCAACCTTCCCAAAACATACAAAGCGGTCGTTCTTTGAACAAGTTGAAAAGATTACCTTTGAAGGGACCTGGACGGAAGCGTCAGCCTCGTAATGCAGAGAAACGATGAATACTTGTTGAGAAGGCTAAGCGCGGATTCTAAGCTTATTAACACTTTTTGAGGAATTTCGATAACCTTTGGTTAGATAAATTTAGTGGCTCATGCTTTTTTGGGGAAAAAGAAATAAACGTAATGAAAACGGAATTTTTATTAAATAATATGAAAGGAACAAAAGCTAAGCTTTTTCGCAGAAGGAGTGTTTACAGAAAAATTATTGAGGTTTGTGTCACTCCATCCCCTATTTATAGTACTTAGAAAACCTAGTCTATTCCTAATTAAATTCTAAAAGATAAATAACTATAAATAATGATAAATAAAGATAAAAGGTAAAATTAAATATAAATAATAATCTTTAATAATTATCCTAATATAATTAAAATTTAAATAGAGTCTTGTGTTTATAAAATTTCTTCTTTGCACTTTTGCCCTCATGTCTTCCATACTTGTATTTTCGGCACCACTTTTTCCTTATTTCGCATGTTGGCCTATTTTATCTTTAAATTAATAATTTTTGCCCCTAAATTTCCTTTTGCCTTCAATTTAGTCCCCACAAGATTAAAAAAACCATAAATAGCTCAAATTAGTAGAATTATACTTAAAATGAATATGCAATTAATACATAAAAATATGTCATTTTAGAATATTATCAACTATAATTTGACAATAGTAGAAAGGATATCCTTGATAGCATTCTTTTGCAAAAGAATGGGTAATTGAACATTGTGAGGATGTTGGTCTTGTGAATTTTAAAAACACATATAAATATAAAGTTTTACTATTTTGTATTGATAATTAATATAGCTATGTTGAAAATTCGAAAATTAGGGATGGGGCATAAGCCTATAATGTTTGAATTACCCATAAGAGAAACTCATCTCAACGCTTGATATAACATCAAGTCTTGAGTTCAATGTGACAAATTACATCATCAGTATGTGACTGCTAGCAGTATAAAATAATATATGATTATCGCAAGGTAAAAGTGTTAGGTACCTATAATGATAAGGGGAAGGATGAGTATTATTGTCTTAATATACCCATAACATAAATATGTTAGAGTGTTATAATTACGGGAACACTCTTCTACTTATATGAGTGGAAGTGTGGTTGTTTCTAGAAGCTTAAGGGCTTGGCTTGAATAGCACTCATGAAAAGAGGTTACAAACACATGACCATAATAACGTCCCTAGATATTGTGCATTGACTGGTGTTGGCATTTTTCTATGCGACTTGTTTGGTGAATCAAATAGATTAGTTGGTTCAAAGGCATAGTCTACCATGACATTTCGATTAAATGTTTTCAATCCGTGAAGGTTCAATTGTAAGACACCTTCATTTACGTAAATGATTTCAAGAAATATCAAAATCTAGAATATTTTAAAAATGGGGGCAGAGAGATTGTTGGAACAATTTCAGAATATATATAGTGTTACAATAGTTACAAATAAAAAGTTATAAGTAACCAAAAGTTATGTCACTTAATTATAAAACCCTTAAGTTATAAATAATCAAAACTTACATATATTTTGGCACATATTTTATTTAATAATTAAAACTCAATAAACTTTAACTAAATTAAATTATTTTTAATTTGAGTTAATCTTTTATGATAATAAATAATAACATATAATTATGCTTATTATATATGTAATGTCTATATTTTTCCAACTATTGGAGCAAATTGAAGGTTTGAACGACACCGTCTGTTTAATAGTATCATATCCAACTAAGAAATTCATCTGAGCCAAGTTACCATAGATGGCGAAATTTGGAACGGGACTGAATGTAAAGCAAGCAACTGTTTCAGAAACCAAGACGAAGGTGTTTAATGGCTGCAATTTTACATCTGCACCACTGAAATGAACTGTAATATCTGGCACTGCAAACTCTGTTGTAGCATCATAACATAAATTCAGACCCTCGGGACCATTAACCTTCGGCGCATTGATCATGCTAGACACCGCTGATTCGAGTTCCGAGTAAAACTCATCTGGTAAAAGCGTCAATGTCGTACCGGAATCGATGATGATGTTCCCTTGGTCTGTTCCAAAAGGTTTATCCGTAAACTTTATTCGGTTGGTTCCCACACTGATTGCTTCCAAGGTGAGGAAGTAGAAAGTTTGAGGGGATTGTTTGGTTAATGGAGTCGAAACAGCTCCATTACCAGAAACAATGGCATCGGAACCGAAGTTCATCTTGCTTGAATTTCCAGCTTCGGAAAAGGGCAATAAGCAGTAGGAGAATTTGCCATGAATTGTAGTTCCCAATTGGGAAATCAACGAAGAGTCGCCACCTCCAAGGCCGATGATGCCAGATGTATTCTCGTCGAAGCTTCCATCATTATCATGTCCGCAACCCATAATAACATTCGGAACCACGATTGGACTACCCGTTGTGGAATCCAAGGTGAGTGTATCAGCAGCTACTTCGCCATTTGAGTAAGATCCATCGCCATAAGAGACTGAATATTGGCAAGAAGCGTTACTTGAACAAGATGTTCCTTCAACATCGCCACATTGACTTGTTCTGCAAGAAAACGTTTTATATGTTGATGATGCGGTGGGGTCGAAAAGAGGGGCGTTTTGCGGGAAACACTGAGAACAAGGCTTGCATTGAGTCCAAATAAGATCACTTCCAGTATCAGCAATGGCGACAATATCAAAAGCTGGAGTTCCAATTGATATATTCATCAAGTATTCACCCGAATCTGCAATAATATCGGCTTCGGCTTCCATTGTTGACACAGAAGTCGGTTTGAAACGATGAACTCTACTAAAAGAACGACGCAAGGCATTGGTTACACGATTGTAGGTAGTATCTAAATGATTGTATAAGGGAGACTTTGGGGAGTCACGGTGGATTAATTCAACACTGAAACCACCCTTTTGAGCTTGAATAAGGGAAAGATTAGGGAGACCAACAATGGCAAAAACAAAGGCGAAAAGAGAGACGATGGCAGCCATTGTTAGAGGAAGAAGGTGAGTTGGAGATGGTTTGAGTGTTTAGAATCATGGTGAATTTATGGGGTTAAACGAGAGAATGAGACAAAACAATTAAAGGCCTAGCATATAATTTATGAATATATGAATAGATTTTTATTTTGGTTTAATATGTAAAGGGTGGTCACATGAATTTTAATTACAGTAATTACAGGTATAAAATTTTGATTTAATTACTTGTATAAAGATGAAGCATTAGTTTTGATTTATTGTACATATTTAACAGAATAAATAAATTTAAATACCACATTAGTATCAGTATTAAAATTAAATCTTTATTTACAAAATTATACAAAATCATCTTCAAATATTACAACACTCAATGAAGCAAAATTGTATATAATTATTCCAATAATTATATATATTATATATTTTAATGTATACAAATATATAAGGGAATTGTTTACGTGACATAGTTATTTTTGTGATAAGAAAATAGTTTCATTACTTAGACACATCATCAGCTTTTATGTTAAATTAATGTAATCCTTAATATTGAAAAAATAAGAGAAATTATTTGATTCATAACAAATTTTAAATAATTAATTTCACTTTAACTATTTTACTATTTTACCATTATAAATTAATTGACCTTAAATGTATAATGTCAAAAAAATATAATTTTAAGTAATTAATTATATGACGTTATTAAAAATATTTCAATTAATTCGAAAATATTTTATCTATGAAATATTATGTGTAAATTGTTTTACAATATTTTATAAGAAAATTAAATAATTAATAGTGCATTGGAGAAATTAGTTTACAATAAAATAAACGAAACATTTTCCATTTTCAAATTCAATATTTAAATTTATTAATTTCAATGTGTCCAGCTATTATAATTCAAAAACGGGGATCTAAAGCCAAGATAAAAGAGTTCTGGAAATCAATTTTTATTCCGGTAAATTAATTAAAAGGGAATATATAGAAAGGAACGTAATTGAAAAAAGAAACAAAAAATCAGTATACACCTATATATTTGGAAGGATATAAAGTAGGTCCAACGAAGACTTTCCTTGGAAATAATCGCTTAGAAAAGAGGAGATACTGACAACGAATGCCGGCTTTTGGCTATTTTTAATAATATATAACTACGAGGGAAAATGACATTAAACAAATGCAGTCATGTTTTGGTTAGTACACGAGCCAGCTTTTAGTAAACTATATTGTAAATTGTTTTAAATAAGAACAGTTCTTATTTCCATCATTCCAATTTTTTATTTGTTAATTTAATTATTTACAAAGAATAATTAAATTAGTCACACCACCGTTAAATAGTAACAGAAAAATAACAGTGTATTTGTATAAAAAAAAATTTGGATTGACCAAAATAATGATGACTCCTATTTAAAGTGATTAGCAGGTAATTTACCCTAATTTTAAGGTGACTAATGTGGAAATGCACCGTTAGACTTCTATTACTATGTATCAATGGAGTGACCAATTTAATCAATTTTTTTTATAACAAAATTAATAAAAAAAATTATTGTGGTCAAAATAGGAACGACCCCTTTTTAAAGTGACGAATAGGGTAGTTTACCCATGCTATATCTTGTGTAATGGGTTTCCCAGACCTTATAGCATACCCGTGAACCTGGTCGTGTATCCATGGAGAGTTGAACACATGTCTCCCAATGGAACCAACCACATTGCGAGCTTAGGCTAGATTGCAAACCCCAACTTAGCGAACTTTGAAAAGGGATAGCTCTACTAAGACTATGTGAGGGTCATGTTGAAACCCAGAGTAATTGATTGCTAGTCGCCCTAACATATTTCATCTTAAGACGTCCCATCACCGTCACTATTAAAGGTATTAAATCAAACATCCACTCAATAACCTTAGGACTTGTAGCTAAGCTTGTACCCCATAATAAAAGGGTCATTCAAACAGCTCATAGGGAACTTCTTTTTACCTTGGATCTCTAGATTCTCCTAGAAAAATAGAGATCTTTTCCCAACTTTCATCCTTCTCTCGCATATCCTATTTTTATTTTATTTTCTTGTTCACCTCACTAGTTAACAATCTACTAAACTATGAGTAAATTTTCTTTTTGGTCTTTTAACTAAACAAATTACAATTTTTTCTTTAACGTTTTTAAAATATTTTATTTTTCAGTACTCATCTGTTAAGTGGTAGTTTTTTAGTTGTTATAATAACAAATTTACTCCTTTAATTTTTATATTTTCTATCACTTTGACCTTGATTCTATATAAAAAAATTATGAAAAAAGCTCAAAATTATTTAAAAATAGAAAATTCTATATAAAGTTTCTAGAGAAATAAATTCTTGAATATATTGTTGAATAATTAATATGTATGGAAAATAAAGAAAATTATTATTTAATAGAATGCAATAATAAATTAAAATAAAAAATAGATCATTATATACTTTTTCAAGTTTTTCTCAACCAAATTAATAACGTCTTCAAGTCAAGTCTCATGCCCTTGAAGAACATTCAAAATTGATATTAAAGAGGCTTGTGAAATTAATTCTGATACCATTTTTTTAGGCAAAAAAATATATATATTAGAATATTTTTTCAGACTCAATTCATAATTTCAATTCATTTAATTTATTTTTTCAAAACTCAATTTGTAAAAATAAATTATATTCTGATTTTTTTCTTTTTTTTTTATAACCAAAAGGCTATGTAAAAGAGGTAAAAAACCAAAAAAAAAAAAAAGAGTAATAATTTTGCTTAATGTTTTTTTTTTTCTATGTTATTTTGAGGATTGAGTATTGGATATTTCTATACATATAATATAGAGAGAATTTGGAGGGTTTAAAAATAATTTTCCCTCATTTTCTCTCTCATTAATTTATTTTTTAATTTTTATTTACTCTTATATAATTTTTAATTTTTATGATTTTTTAAATTTTTAAAAAGAATTTTAATTTTTATCATTTTATGTATAATCAAGGTCAAATTGATATAAAGTATATAAACTGATGACAAAAATTGTTATTATACTAACTCAAAAAGTCCACTTAATAGTCGGGTGACTAAAAAAAATCGAAAACATTAGCGACCAAATTATAACTTTTTTTAATTAAAGTAACTAAAACAAAAATTTGCTCATAGTTTAGTGACTAATGATATAGTTTACCATTTAATTTAATTTTTATATATATTGCTAATTTAACCCCTTTTTTTAATTAAATTTGATTCTTAACTTAAAAAAAAGTCAAATTCAACTACCAACCATTTAAAAAGAGTCAAAATAATATTTTTATAGAAATACTAACTAAAACATTCACTACTAGAAATTGTCTTAACACAATGGCGAATATAGGGGGTTGGGTAGTAGCCCTGGCCCCCTTAAAATGTAAAATTGCTATTTAAACATTTGATATTTTTTTTAAATTTTAAATTAATAAAGGAAAATTTATACTTTAGTCCCTTAAAATTATAAAAATTAAATTTAATCCTTTAAAAATTATAAAGGTATAGATTATAAAAAATTAAAATTTTATTCACCCTTCTAAAGAATTATTCTGAATTCGTCTCTATCTTATAGTAACAAAAAAATTCTAATCACAAATTTCTATCACTGTTATAGGTTATCAGTGACAGACTAGTGACAACGACAGAAAATAACTTTTCAAACTCAACTATTCATTGTGACGGAATTTAGTGATAGACTTGTGACGAAGATTTCCATTAGAAATATTAAAATTATAAATAGTGACTGAATTTTATGACGGATTTGTGACGAATTTAATTAATGATTTAATTAATTAAATTATTTTTTAGAAATTAACTTTATAAATGAAGAGAAATTATTGTGCCTGATTGAGATTATAAATAGTGTTGGACATTTTCATGATAACGATTGAAATTATACATATGGACGTGTGATGGATATAATTAATTAAATTATATTTTAAAAGATTAAAAGAGGTACTAACTATTTATATTTTTTATTTGAAATTTAATTTCTTTATTTTTATTCTAAGAAATTTAGTCGCTTTATTTAGGTAGTATTTTCTTTAATTTTAAAATGTTATATCTACGAATTTAATAAAAAATTTAATGATGTTACAGTTTGTATTTAATATTTTAAATATAAAAAATATAAAGACTAAATTCTTGAAAATAAATGTTAAAAATTAAATTTAAAATATATAAAATGTATAGAAACTCGAAGCATATTTTAATATTATGAAAAATATAAAATATAAATAAAAATTCTTGTTAAATAATAAATATTTTTGTAAGGAAGTTTTAGAACAAATAGATATAGTTAACTAATTTTAAATAAATTTATAAATTATTTAAAATTATCACTATAAAAAATTAAAATTACCTTAAAAAATAAATTGAAATTATAACCAATGTTTTAAGAAAAATATCATACGAAAAGCCTTTAACTTCTACTTCCCCCTTATTCCCTTTCGTCGTCCTGCTAAAGCCGCTCATTTGAGACTGTTCAGCTCTTTACCGCATCTCATCAACTCTTCATCATTCAGCTCATCATTTCTACAGGTCCTTCTCTGATTTTTAAGCTCTCTTTTTTTATATGGTTTTTTTTTCTCTCTTTTGGAAGGTTTTAGTTGTTTTGTTTACTGACGATGGGAGTTCTGTTATTTTCATTGGGTTGTTCTTTCCTCGGGGAAGCTATTGATTTCAAGAGCAAACTTTTTGAGCCAATTTTATATTTTTAGACCATATACTAAACACATGAATACATGAATTTTTTTAAATATATTTACCTGGGAAATAATTTAGCGATGGGTTGGTCCCAAACTCCCAATTTCCTTTAACGTCGGTGAACAGTGCTAATGTCATGCACATGCAGGGATGCAAGTTGTCCCAGTTTTTTTGCCACAGACCATTTTCAATTTAAAAGCGCTGCCATTTTCCTCAGGAATGTTGCAACATTTTCAAAATTTATATAGTATTTCAATAGTTGCAAATGAAAAATTATAAGTAACGAAAAGTTATGTCACTTAATTATTAATAAATAATATTAATTATTCAAGTAAACATCTATTTAATAATTATATTTATTACTAAAGATATTGGCAAATGTGGTTGCATCAAGGTCAGTGATCTTATTAAATTTTGATTTAGAGAAATCTTTATCACAAGAAAAGGTATGTCAAATTTATTGTTTTACTCTTATTGCACGAATTAGATTTCAATTGTTATATGTTGATTGAATTGCATTACAGAGAATGGTTGAGAATGGTCAAATAGCCAATTTTAGTGTTGGTGCAAATAGCAAATTATATTTCCATAACAAATTGTGTGTACACGATGATTCAAAGTTGAAACAGAATATTTTGAATGAAGCTTACAACAGTGTTTATTTGTTACACTCGTGAAGCACAAAAATGTATCGTGATTTGAAACAGATGTATCGGTGGCCAAGAATGAAACGTGAGATTTCTGAATTTGTATCTAACTATCTTGTGTGTCAACAGGTAAAAACCGAGTATCAGGTTCCATCCGGCTTATCGCAACCTATAATGATTCCTGAGTGAAAATGGGAGCATGTTACTGTGGACCTCATAATGGGGTTACCGTTAACCCCGAGAAAGAAAGATGCAATCAGGGTTATAGTTGATCGGTTAACAAAGTCTATGCATGTTATACTTGTACGTACGGATTACTCACTTGATAAATTGGCAAAGTTGTATGTTTCAAAAATAGTTAGATTACACAGTGTTCTGTTATCAATCATTTCTAATCATGATCTGAGGTTTACCTTCAGATTTTGGGGTAAATTACATGAGGCTCTGACTACCAGGTTGAAATTTAGTACAGCTTTTCATTCACAAACAGATAGTTAGTCAGAACGGGTAGTTTAGGTACTTGAAGATATGCTTCAATATTGTATACGTGAGTTTGAAGGTAGCTGGGAAAAATTTATTCCGTTGATTGAATTTGCTTATAACAACAGTTACCAGACGAGCATTAAAATAACACCGTATTAAGCTTTGTATGGATGGAAATGTAAAACTCCATTATACTGGATTAAATTGAGCGGTAGAAAGATTTTTGGCACAGATTTGATCTGCGAGATTAAACATAAAGTTAAGATTATTCGAGATTGTCTGAAAGTTGCTTTAAACCGTAAAAAATCATATGCTGATTTAAAAACAAGAGATATTAAGTTTCAGGTTGGTGAGATAATATTCCTGAAAGTTTCACCTTGGAAGAAGGTTCTTCGTTTCGATCGAAATCAAAACTCAATCCCAGGTTTATTGGCTCATATGAGGCTGTTGAAAGTATAGGTCCTGTAGCATATCATTTGGCATTATCGGTAGAACTTAAAAAGATTCATAAAGGTTTCCACGTATCGATGCTGAGATGGTACAGATCAGACCCTTCGCATGTGATTTCTTCGGTTGAAATGAAGAATCAATTAAGATTTTAGCTTGGGAACTTAAAAAACTTCAAAACAAACAAATATTGTTTGTTATAGTTCTTTGGCAGTGTCACAGTGTTGAGGAAGCCACCTGGGAACCCAATGAGACTATGAAAATGCAATACTCGAACCTCTTTTCTGGTTAGATTTTCAAGAACGAAAATATTTTTAGGGGAAGAGTTGTAACAACCAGTTTTCAGTGGTGTCAAGAACAGTGGTTTTGAGGCCATGATTCCAACCAATGAGTCAGTATCCTATTTTTTATTTAAAAGGTTATCAAAGTGTCATATTAAATTTGGTTAGAAAATTTTAACATATAGATAGTTAATTAAGGAAAAAGGGCTAAATTGAAAAAAGTCGTAAAAGTCAATTGCTATAAGTAAAAATATATTAAATAGTTATAAAAACCAAGAATTAAAGGTCTAAAATGGTTAATCTACCAAATTAGAGAATAGTGGACGGTTTGGTGATAGGTTTGGAATAAAATTTGATTATATAACTAAGGTTAAAATAGTAATTTAATAAATAAACTAAAAACAAAAAGATAACAAAATATGCTATCATCCTTATTGTTTCATCATCACTGATTGTAAGAGAGGAAAAAACTCCATTGATGACTTCTTAAGTTTGACAAAGCCTAAATTAGGTACATGTATGTGTTTTTCAACAAAATTTTCATGATTTTATGTTTTTGACATCATTGTAGCTTAATCTAGCTAACTCGGTGACTAATTCGTAAAACTGTTAAATGTTTTAAGTTATGCCATTGATAAGTTTATAATGTTTTTGAAGTTTGATGAAAGATTATTAAGCTTGGTTGTTAGATAAGACTATTTTGTAAAATGATTTTTAGTTAATTTTAAGTTTAAGGACTAAAATGATAAAATAATAAATTTATCATAAAATTCTTGTAATTTATCAATAATTATGGACTATATATGCATAGAGGAAAATTTGGCTGACCTTTTTTGAGTTAATTTGTGATTTAATTGGAAGTTTCATGTTTAGGTATTAAATTGAATTAAATGTAAAAGTTTAGGGTAAAAGTGTAAAATATTGTTAAAGGGTCAAAAATGTAAATTTAAATGTTTTATGATATTGAATTGGGTAATTGAATAAAATTATTATATTTAGATCAAGATAGGAATCAGTCTGTTGCTAAACGCGTAAAATGAAAAGTCGTTAAGTAATCGTCGTCACTGTAACAGCCTAAATTTCATTGAGATCAGAATAGTGGTTTCAGGTGTGATTTTGGGTGCAGGTTTTGGATATGTGTTTTAAGTGCAGGTTTTGGGTGTGATTTTGGGTGAGAAATGAAGCTAGAAATGGCTTTATTTTGTCCACATGGGCGTGTGTCTAGACCGTGTGTGACACACGGCCGGGTACATGGGCATGTAGTCAAGCTGTGTGTCCCCTGCACCTAAATTTTACGAAACAGAGTGCTCTGAATTGAGCACACGGGTAGAGACACGGGAATGTGTCTCAGCCATGTGAGGCACATGGCCTAGAACACCAGCGTGTCCCTTGGCCGTGTGAACCCTGCATTATTTTTCAAAAATTCAAATTAATCACACAGCCTAGCACACGGGAGTGTGACTTGGCCGTGTGACATCAATTTGTTCATGAGTTGCAAGTTAGACAGTTACACAGGTTAGGGACATGAGCTTGTGAACCCACATGACCTGGCCACACGGACGTGTCCCATACCACACGGACGTCTGATTACTAATAGTGAGAAAAGTTTTAAAATTTTGCAAAAAATTCCCCGAGACTCCATTTGGTCCCGGATTGATTCTAATGTATGTTTTGAGCTCGTGTGCCTTACTAAGGGACGTTATGAATGATTTTGGAATATGAATAGAAAATTTACATGAATTATCTGAATATTTTCCGATGGTTCCAGTAATGCTCCGAACCCTGCTCTGGTGATGGATACGGGTTAGGGGTGTTACATTTAATGGTACCAGAGCTACGGTTTAGCTGATTCTCGAATTTGATGTAGTAAACACGAGTTTAGCTATACATACCGTTATATAAACTACGATAGTGTGATGACTCTTAATCATTTTAAATGTGTTTTTCATATAGTAATGTCATCCAACTGAGCTAAAGTTGAATCCGAGGGAGCTGAGAGGAATGCTTCAGCTTCAATTCAAAGAGTTGCTTCTACGTCTGGTAGTAAAAGGCTTGTGTCTGAGGGCCAAGGTGAGAAGGCGAAACAGGCCTTGTTTCAATTGATGAACGAGTGGTTTACCGAGTACTTAAGAATAAACCTCGCTGTACCATGACCTCCCTCACCTATTCCCCAACCGGTTCCTAAGGTACCACAGGGTGTTAAACCTGTTAGAATTGGTAAGTCTCTAATAGATAAAATCTGTAAACATGTGGCAGAAGAATTTAGAGCTACCGCAGATGATGATCCAGAAAGGGCTGAATTTTTGCTAGAAAATACTACCCGAGTTTTTAATGAATTGTCTTGTACACCTATCGAATGTTTGAAATGTGCGGTAAAAGACACTACTTATCATTGGTGGAATACCATAACTTTAGTTGTGCTAAGAGAGAGCATTACATGAGAATTTTTCCAAGCTGAATTCAGAAAGAAATATGTGAGTCAGAGATTTATGCATCAGAAAAAGAAAGAATTTTTAGAATCAAGCAGGGAAACATGATTGTATCAGAATATGAACGAGAATTTGTTCAGTTGAGCAAATATGCAAGAGAATAGGTTCTAACTGAGGCCTAGAAATGAATACATTAAATTGTTGATCGGAATTCTGAAGATAAGTGAATTTGCTGTGTTAGTTGATGAAGCACAAAAAGTTGAGGAATTGAGTAAGAAGAAGAAATAAGCTGAAAGAGAGGCTCGGGTTTCTGGAAAAAGAACTATGAGTAAGTCACAATCATTTACTTTTAAGAAATTAAAGAAGTACTATGATCGAGTGACCATTTCTATGAGATGTTCTGGAAGAGAGTGAGGCTCTCAACATTCTAACCCGAGGTCTTCATCTCCATCTGTGACCAGCTTGGGTAGTGTGGGAAATCCAAAATCGAAGTGTAAATATTGTAACAAATTTCATCATGGATAATGTCAGTCTAGAAGTGGAGCTTGTTCTGGGTGTGATTCACTTGACCATTTTCTCAAAGATTGTTTAGGAAGAGTAGAAAAAGAGATAGAACCAGCTCTAAAACCTAGTAATCCTATCTCGAGAGGCAGACCACCCTATCATCCCGGCAATGTTAGTGGTAGTCGAGGTACTACTAGGGATACAACAGTTGGATCTGAGGCACGAGCACCTGCAATGACATATGCTATTCGTGCTAGAGAAGAAGCCTCAGCAACAGATGTCATTACTGGTACATTTTCTTTACTTGATACTAGCATTACTACTTTAATTGATCCTGGTTCCATAATTCATATATATGCACAAACTTAGTGACTATTCAGAATTTGCCTATTAAATTCACTGAATTTGTGGTTAAAGTTTCAGACCCTCCAGGTTAATGTGTTATGGTGAATGAGGTCTATAATAACTGCCCTTTAATAGTAAAAGGTCATTGCTTTTCGGCTGATTTGATGTTATTGCCATTTGATAAATTTGACGTGATTTTGGAAATGGATTGGTTAACCCAATATGATGTAGTGGTGAATTGTAAACAAAAATATATTGTGTTAAAATGTCAGAGTGGTAAATTACTTCGTGTTGAATTTGATAAATTAGATGGATTACCTAATGTGATTTTAGCAATAGCAGCAAGAAATGTATTAAAAAAGGCTATGACGTTTACCTTGCATATGTGTTGGATACTAAAGTATCTGAGTCAAAGATTCAATCAGTGCCAGTTGTGTGTGAATTTCCTGATGTGTTCCTAGAAGAATTACCTGGATTACTACCGGATAGAGAATTAGAATTCTCTATAGATCTTGTACTAGGGACGACGCTGATATCCATAGTGTCTTACAGAATGGCTCCTACTAAATTGAAAGAGCTGAAAGTACAGTTGCAAGATTTGATTGACAGAGGTTTTGCTAGACCTAGTTTCTCACCTTGGGGTGCGCTGGTTCTGTTTGTTAAGAAGAAAGATGGATTGTTGAGGTTGTGCATTGATTACAGATAGCTCAACAACGTTAGCATAAAGAACAAGTACCCATTGCCTCGTATTGATGACTTGTTTGATTAATTAAAACATGCTACTGTATTTTGAAAGATTAATCTTCGTTCTCGTTATTATCAACTACGAGTAAAGGATTCAGATGTACCAAAAATAGCTTTCAGAACCAGATACAGACACTATGAGTTCCTAGTAATGCCATTCGGATTGACAAATGCACCTGCAGTGTTTATGGACCTGATGAATAGAATTTTCAGCCCCCGTTTAGACAGGTTTGTGGTGGTATTTATAGATGATATTTTGGTGTACTCTTAAGATGAAAATGAACATGTTAAGCATTTGAGAATAGTTGTAACATCCCAGTTTGGACCCTAGTCAGAAAAGTGGTTTTGGAACCACATATCCGAGTCTAAAAAAATGTTCTGATATTATTTCCTGTGTCTATATTATATGAATCTGCATCTATGAAATTTCTGTGAATTAATTTGACAGTTTCTATGCTTAATTGTGAAAAAGGATAAAAATGCATATGTGATAAAATCTGCATGTCACTTTTGCATATATGCTTTAGAATGGCTTTTAATAATTATGGCCTTATTGGGTAATTAAACTATTAAAAATTTAAATGGTCATAAATGACCTTAAAACATGTGTTTCATCATGGTTTAAATGAAGGTTAATTTAGTAAATGATGTGTAATTATATGTTATAATAGAATAACATAAAATAAAGGCTTAATTCACCTTGTTCTTGCCGAATTCAAAGAAAAAGAAGAAGAGAATAAGCTTTCTAGGTTTCAGCATTTTGGTTTAGTGATTAAGGTATGTTTTAAGCTCGATTTTTAATGATTTTTATGTTTCTGTGATCGTTGCTTCGTATTTTTCCATGCCCATGTCTCAATTTCTGTTTTTGTTGAAGTTTATGAAAAATGCCATTGATGCTATTTAGAGCTTTGTGATGAAATTCAATGAATAATGATGGATAGGTGTTGAATAAACATGTCTTGCCATGAAATTTTGATGAAATTGAACTATGTGGGCTAATTTGTGAAAATAAGACTTTGGGAGGACTAATTTGTAAAATAAATGAAATATATGAATTGATATGACCTACATGTACACTCCATCAAGCCTTAGTCTTGGTGAGTTTGGCATATTGTGATTTTTATGAAAAATGGACTAATTTGTTAAAGTATGAAACTGTAAGGGCTAAAATGTAAAATGCCCTAAATTTATGTTCATGGATTGAATTGAATGAAATGAATAATTGAATGGTTGAATTTGAATTGATTTAGATCAAGAACAAAGAAAAACAAACTTAGATCGAGAGAAGTCCAAAGTCGTTGAATAGTCGACTTGAAACCGTTTAAATTCATACGAGAGAAGTCAATATACAAATATGCATTATATTAAGGTTCGTTATAAATACTTGAATTATAAAATGTATTGGACGATCATGAGAGCCTGATATAGAAATTCAGAATTGCCTTTGATGGAGTAATGGTAAAATGATATCATGTAAGACCTCGTCCGAGACGTAGGCATTGATTTGAGAAATTACATGTAAGACCGTGTCTGGGACACTGGCATCGTATATGTTTCGTGTAAGACCCTATTCGGGATAGTGGCATCGATATGAATTGACATGTAAGACCACGTCAAGGATGTCGGCATTGTATAAGGCCTATCTGAATTCTGTAATGTTTCTGAATATTATGAAGAGTAATTCTGAAGAATGATTGAATGCATACCATACATGAGTCTGACTCAGGTATGTCTGCTCTGTACGGGAATGCTGAGTAGGAAAGATATATTACTATGAAATAGAATTCTATTATAAATGGGTATATCTGATTTGTAAGTTAAATATACAGAATGGTTATCACATTAAGTTCATAAATTTCATATGCTTGTATTTGACTTACTAAGCCCTTAGTAGCTTACTTTGTTTATTATTTCAACTGTTTTACAGATATCGTAGCTACTGAAGGCTCGAGATAGTTAAGGATCGTCACCACACTATTGAGATTGATTTTGTTACATTTTGAATTGTAAAAAGTTTAAGTATGGCATGTATAGGCTAGAGAGTCCTTGTGTTAAGCTTGAATATGCTTACTTGTAATGTTATGAAAGATAAATGGCAAATGGTATGTTTGTGCCTCATTTTGGTATGTGGATTATGATGCCAATTTGATTAAGCTTGAAATGGCTATATGATCTTGTATGTTTGATGGTCATGAAGCATACTAATGGGAAGAAATGGTAAGATTTGGAAGTGATATAAAATAGATATGTATTATGGTTTGATCATGTTGAGGTATGTTTTAAGGTATTGAATTGAGCTAGAAATTGTGGCATTATTGTGACATGAATTTGGCTTGTAGGTTTGACCCTTATTGGGTCTAACGTATGGCTTAAACCAAGCCTACATTGTGGCACACGATTAGAGCACACGGGCGTGTGACTCGACCATGTAACCCCTGCATATTGAAATATTTTGGTCAGTGTTGTACACGGGCGAGGCAAACGGGCGTGTCTGGAGACCGTGTGGTATTTGGTAGTATTGCCCACTGGCTGGACACACGGGCGTGTCTGGTGACCGTGCTATGATTGGCAGTGTTGTCCACGGCCAGGGTTAAGATTAGGGCACGACTGTGTACGGCACATGGCCTAGGCACACAGCCGTGTGGCCCTAATTTGAAAGTTTTCTGATGATTCTTCATATCTTTTGTATGTTTTAGTTTAGTCCCTGATGAACGAATGAAGCTTAAATCTGAACTTTTATAGCATGTTATAATGTTATGGTTATTGATTTATAATATTATTAGTATTTGGAAAGTTATGAATATGCTGTTCTGATCTGTTCTGAAGATTTGGTAATGCCCCTACCTATTCCGATGACGGTAACAGGATAGGGGTGTTACAATAGTGTTGCAAACCCTGTAAGAGAAACAGTTGTATGCCAAATTCAGTAAATGTGAACTTTGGTTACGGGAAGTTAGTTTTCTTGGGCATATAGTATCACTTGAAGGTGTCAGGGTAGACCCGAATAAAATTTCAGCCATTATTAACTGGAAGCCATCGAGGAATGTGTCTGAGGTCCAAAGTTTTTTAGGACTAGCTGGATATTATCGGATGTTTTTAAAAGGTTTTTCAAGGATAGCTTCTTCGATGACTTGATTATTGCAAAAAGAATGTGAAATTTGAATGGACTGATAAATGCCAGCAGAGTTTTGATAAATTAAAAGCTTTATTGATAGAAGCTCTAGTGTTAGTTCAGCCAGAATTGGGTAAGGAATTTATAGTTTACAGTGATGTGTCATTGAATGGGCTAGGCTGTGTTTTGATGCAAGAAGGCAAGGTAGTGGCCTATGCTTCAAGATAGCTAAAACCACATGAAAGAAACTACCCGACACATGATCTTGAATTGGCAGCCATTGTGTTTGCCTTGAAAATCTGGATGCATTACTTGTTTGGTGAAAAATGTCACATATTCACTAATCATAGAAGTTTGAAGTATTTAATGTCACAGAAAGATCTGAATTTGAGAAAACGCAGATGGCTAGAATTACTGAAAGATTATGATCTTGTCGTTGATTACCATCCGAGAAAAGCCAATGAGTGGCAGATGCCCTGAGTAGAAAATCTTTGTATACCTTACGAGTAATGAATACTTGATTGTCATTATCTGATGATGGTTCAATTATAGCGGAGTTAAAAGTTAGACCAACATTTTTGCAGCATATTTTTGAAGCTCAGAAAGATGATGATATTTCACAATTTCACCATGTACTTTTACTATTTTTACAAGTAAATCCATAATTGACATTTTTATAAAAAAATCACTATATAAAACTTGTTTCTTTAACAATAAGGACTCATAATCTTTCATCAAACTTCATAAATCATGAAGAACATTCATGGAAAACCCCAAACCTTTAACAATTTTGCAAATTAGTCATTGGGCTTGCTAGATTAAGCTACAACAATTTTGAAAACATAAAAATCACTAAAAACGGGACAAATTTCACTTACATGCAAGTTAGAGAGTTGGCCGAATATTTTTGTAATACCCCAAAATTGGCCTATAAGTTTTGGCCAAATTTCGGAGGTCATATTAATCACCAAAGTGATCGAAGAAAATTTTAGTCTAACAAACCAAAAAATATTGCAGTATTTAAGTTACGTAAAATTCTCAATTATAAAATCCTGATATTTCAAAAGAAAATATAGTCCCAATGACACTTACGTACGTAAAGCACAAATTTTTTTATCACAGTTTTCAAAATAGTACTTACAATTCATGGTGTTTAATTATAAACTTAGAAATTACTAAAAATACTATTAAAGCTTATTTTTAACCGAGACTGTTTGAGACCTCCACATACCGAGTCCAACATCAGAATTCAAAAATATACCTGTAAGGGGAAAACACTAAAGGGGTGAGCTATACGAGCTCAATGTGAGTTCAAAATGTATCTAACAATGGAATTACAGATTAGAAACCAAATAATAGTTCGAAAACGGAAAGTACTTATAGAGATACAAGGAAACAGAAAGCAAACTTGGAACCAACGTCCCAAAAATACGTAACAGTCAAAGCACACCAAGTCACACACAGAATATTCAACAGATAAACCTGTTAACGGGTCAATACAATAATACTTACCTTCACAATCCAAAATGTTACTACGCTAACACCTCAATGGGCATAGAATCAGTCATAAATGTTATGACAAACAAATAGATTACAAACAAGCAGCTCACATCCGATGCATATGAATGCAGTCAAGTATTAAAAACCCACCCATCTAGCACCTCTCCACCCCCCGATCACACCCTAAAAGAGCTGTCTAAGCTCATCTAACCAAACACACCACATAGGACCTCAAAAGGCCCATCCAACCTTACACACCATGTATGTGGACCAAGCCACTTAGATAAAAAATATGCAGCAAGGTTGGAATATATGTAGTACAATGCGTTGTGGTAAACTGCTGGATAGACATGTTACAGTTTAAACTGCCAGATCAAATAATAGTACGGAGCAAAGCTGACGTACATGTGGTATAATGTGGTAAACCACTGTACCAATAAGTTGAAGTTAAACTACTAGATCAGATAATAGTACATAGCAAAGCTGACATACAAGCGGTACAGTGCGATAAACCGCTGTACCGATAGGTTGCAGTTAAACTGCTAGATCAAATAAGAATCATTTTTTCTTCTTCTCACAACCAACCCAAAAATTTATTTAAGCAAGTGCATGTATGCTTACAACCTCACAAAAACAATGAACACATCGACAGAGAGTCAGACAGAAATAGGCATGCACACACCTAGCTAACCAGGTTCAGAATCGGATATCTCGTACAACAGTCACAAATAACACATAAGCCAAAGCCTAGATCAAAGTCTTAACTACCCTTACTAAAGCCTAGTCAAGGGTTGGAACACATAAACACAATTTTAGATGAAAAACATGCACAAAACTAAAATTGGTGACATAGGGCCACACGGTCGTGTGCTCTGGCCAAGTGGAAAAGCCTAGGCTATATGGGGGTCAACACACCCGTGTGGCAGGAGGAACACGACCTTGTGCCTGAGGCACATGCCTGTGTGAGCTAGGGACATGGCTATGTGAATAGGCCATGTAACTCTCTGTCCATTTGTGCTAAAATAAAGTACAAGGCAGACACGTTTGAGTGAGGGTCTTACACACCCGTGTGCCCACTAGACACGGCCGTGTGTCCAAAACACACGTACGTGTGGGATCCCTAAATCCCCAAATTAGCTACACAACCATGTAGCACCAAAATAACTAAAAACCTAATTCCCAAACACACACTCCCGTATGCCTCGGGGACACAGTTGTGTAAAAATTGATTAATTTTCCCAATTGGCCACACGACCGTGTGGCACCAAATTTTTCCAAAAACCCTATTCCTAACTGTACACGACCGTGTGAACAGCCCATGTGGGGGCACACACCCACGTGGCCACCCCTGTGGTCACGAAACCACACCAGAATAGGCTACGAACATGCCTTTGTTGCTGAAACATTCCCCAATCCTTAATTACTTAGAAATACATCAAAATCACACCCAATTTTAAGCTATTCCATGATAATCGCCCCTTTCGAATGGTCGACTCCACAAGCACATAATGATTTCCAATTCCACAAAAACAAATCACAATTCGTTAATGAAAATTTAAAAGGTTCAAAACCCACACCTAATTCGTAATCCAAACATTTAGAAACCAATCGACAAACGATGAAGACCTCGATACGTACCGAAAGCTCTTCGAAAACCACAACATAATTGCTTTCCAGAAAAAAACAAAGAAAAGGGAAGAGGAGAACGTGCCAAAAAAGCAAAAAGAAAATAAATAAAAACTAATAGTAAATAACTAGTTTTAAAAAAAATAAAACAAATCTAGGACATTAATTAATAAAAATAACTCCCCCAAGCACACACATGAAGACTCAAACTCAGGTCCTAGAGGTTCATTAACACACAACCAACCAACCGACTAGCAACCCCATACTGACAGTAAAGCGCAGAAACAATCAAAATACACGACCTACTCACTGACCCTTATTTAAAAGCCCAAACTTCTAACCCCAAAAATCAGAGTGTTATGGTTTTGAACCCTAAAATGGTGTTCGTAGCCTTCAAAATCGATAGGGAAGAAGATGAATGAAAGAAAATAGATTTTGTTTTATTAATTTTAACCTTAATTACCTAATTACCAAAATAACCTTTAAAAACTTTAATAATTTCAATAAAACAAATCCATGTATGTCCACTAACTATATGAACGGTCTAATTACCATTTAAGTCCTTTAAATTTAGAGTCTCATAATTATTTGATACCTTTAGCTATTAGAACTATACTTTTGCACCTTTTACGATTTAGTCCTTTTCACAAATTAAGCATGCAAATGACAAAATTTATTAATGAAATTTTTATACGACACTACTAACATACCATAGAAATTAAAATAATAATAAAATAAATATTTACTATTCAAATTTGTTGTCCCGAAACCATAGTTTTGATTTTACCAAAAACGGACTGTTACACCCTTCTTCAGTTCCTTCTTCCTCTTTACTCTCATGCTCCTTTTCTTTGTGGTCTAGATCCGTTGGCCCAAACATATCTGGCGTGTAATTAGGTACCTTAAAATTTTTTTGTGCAAACTCCTGAAAAACCGAGCTTGACTCTTACATCTAGTGCATCATCCAATCTAGCTTGGGATGACTGCTCTTGCCAATTTCTTATCAAGTGGTCGATTTTGCTTTTTTCTTAGATAAAGTCAGAGCAACCATCGTATCTTGCTGGCGTTTGTGTAACACCCTTTACCTGAGTCCGATGCCAGGACAAGGTACGAGGCATTACTGGACTTAAACATAACCAATGGTACAAAATCAGGCCATACAAATTTCATTACATTAAAACCATTCGTACACATGCATATCGTCCCTTATACAAACCTACGAGGCCCAAAACAAACATTGGGAGTGGTTTGGGACTAAACTGGAAACTTTGGAACACTTAGAAAATATTCATGTTTCAGAGAGTCACGCCCGTATAGATAGGCCGTGTGGCTTAGGACACGCCCGTGTTCTCAACTCGTGTAACTTTTTTTTTATGATGTCATCAACAAAATAGGGTCACACAGCCAAGTCACATGCCCGTGTGCTAGGCTGTGTGGTGAATTTAATTTTTGCATTTAAGGTGCAGACTTTACACGACCTGGGCACACGCCCATGTCCTATGACCGTGTCCTTTACATGGCTAAGACACACGGCCGTGTCTCTACTCGTGTGGTCAATTCAAAGCTAAAAACCTGGATGCAAGGGACACACGCCCAGACTACCCGCCTATGGGGCTGGCTATTTGTCACACACGGCCTAGACACATGCCCGTGTGTCTACCCGTGTAGACCATTTTGAGGCTATTTTCCAATCCATTGGCCACCCTTAATTGCTCACTCACATGTACACTTTCTATGACACTTAACAAGGCATGATTGAACACTTAACATACACAAAATAGACATGATCATGATCATTTCATCTCTACTTATACATGCATAAGGCGTCATACTTTATCAAGACCAATTACACCACCTCACATACAATTAAACTTTATTCACTTGCTTGCATGCATTTTCATACCAATATATACACACACAAAACTATCATCTTTCATCCAACTCAAGTTTAGTAAGTCACATGCAACATATCATCATTCAACCATCAATAACCACAGGCAATATCACTATGGCATGGGCACATACATGCATATATGAATAGGTTTACAACCCAATAATCAATATGAGCCACATCTCATGGCCTTATACAAAATTAATCAATTATCATCATAAGCCAACACATTTGGCTAAACCAATATGACGTATACCAAAAAGACCAAGTCCCTATACATGCCATACTCAAAATGTTGAGACTAGCTATGCCTAAATGTTCCAATTGATAGTGTGATCAAGTCTCCGACGTCTTTCGATCCACGAGCTAGCTTGGTGATACTATAAGAAAATGGAAAAGAGAGAGGACTAAGCATAATGCTTAGTAAGTTTGCATGTAAATAATTAACAACATTAACCATTCATTATTATACACAAATTATAATATAATTTATCACAATGTCATCAAGTATCATAGATAAATTTAAGATCATGTCATTTATATAATGTACGATAAAATTCATGATCATATTTCATTTATTCATTCACTTCTTACCGAGGTCTCATCGATTCATAATCTTAATATTTATGACCTTTGTGTACATACTTGTACCCTTTGAACATAGTCATACCTTGTCATTTCTTTGACATTATCTTTGGATTACTCGTTGAACCACTTGGAATACTAAAGGATACCTGGGAAATCTCATACAGATAGTAAGATGCCAATGCCATATCCTAGATATGGTCTTACATAGGATCACATATCGATGCCGATAGCCCAGCTATGGTCTTACACGATGTCTCATATCGATGTCATATCCCAGATATGGTCTTATATGAAGGCTCATTTCGAAGCCATGTCCTAGATGTGGTCTTACACGAAATCACATGACGATGCCATATCCCAGATATGGTCTTATACGGGATCTCAATAACCCTAATATCATGACATTTGTATCCTATCTATTCCTAAGGTTCAACTGGGATTTTCGAGGTATCAAATCATTGTCGAATTGTCATCGAGTCATCATTAATCAAATCCACAAAGACAATTATACAATTCATGCAATATTAAAGCATTAAATAGATAATAATGAAATGTTACATTATTTACACACGAACTTACCTCGGTACCAAAATATGACTAACTATTCGATTTCGTGCACAACCTTGTTCTTTCCTCGATTTAGGTCTGGACTCCATTTTTCTTGATCTATAATAGAAAATTTCACTTATTTAATTATCACATTGCTCAAACCAGTCCAAAAATCATACTTTGGTAAATTTATAGTTTTGCCCCTAAACTTTCACATATTTACAAATTAGTCCCTAGGCTCATAGAATGATTTTCATTCAATTTCATTGTACTTTAAGCCTAGCCGAACCATTTTCATAATTATAGCAGCCCAAATTTTTCATTAGAACACATTTTTACTACACATTATATAAACATTTACAAATAGGTCCTTTTGGACGTTTTCACCGAAAATCACTCAGTAAAAGTAATTTATTACACATCAAACTTTCATAATCTACCATGAAACATTAAAACACATGCATGTCACACGTGGGTAAAATTTTGAACATGAACCCTAGCTCAAATAAATGGTAGAAATAGCTAGATTGGTTGATGGTAACTTCAAAAATGTAAAGAGCATTAGAAACGAGGCTATGATGCACTTACTATCAAGCTTGAAAGTTGAAGAAAAGCCTAGCTATGGTGTCTTGTAAAATTAGGCTATGGCATGGAGAAGATGAGCAAATTTTGACTTCATTTTCCCTTTTTATTCTTTTATGAACCAAATGAACAAAATGCCCTCTTTATTAAACTTTCAAATTTTATCCATGCATGCCTGTTTCTGTCCAAAAATATAAAAATTGGGAAAATTTCTATTTAAGGACCTCTACTTAAGATTCCAATTCAATTTCATACTTAAAGCTTCTAGAATTTCATATTTTGCAACTTTTACAATTTAGTCCTAAAAGTCAAATTGGACACTTATTCACAAAATTTCTTCATGAAACTTTCACATAATCATGCAATCATGTGATAGAGCTCAAAACAATCATAAAACAAATATTTATACTTTAAATTTGTAGTTTCAAACCCACTATTCTAACTAGGCCCAAAATCAGGATGTTACAAGTCTCCCCCTTAGGGATTTTCGACCCCGAAATTCTTACTGGTAAAAAAGTTTGGGTACTATTTTCTCATGACCTCTTCAGGTTCCCATGTAGCCTTTTCCACCCCATGTCTTCGCCATAACACTTTCATAATAGCAATGTTTTTGTTCATTAATTACTTAACTTCCCGTGCAAGATTTTTATCTGTTCCTCACCGTATGTCATATCCGGTCGAATCTCAACCTCGGTTGGAGAAATCACATGCGAAGGGTCTGATTGGTGTAGGTGCAACATAGACACATGAAACAAATCATGGATCCTTTCCAACTCAGATGGCAAAGCTAACCGATATGCTACCGGTCCTATCCTTTCAATAATATCATACAGTCCAATAAAGCGAGGACTCAACTTGCCTTTTCGACCAAATCTGAGAACTTTTTTCCATGGTGACACTTTCAAAAATACCTTATCACAAACTTGAAACTCAATCTCTTTCCATTTCAAATATGCGTAGGACTTTTGTCTATCCGAAGCAGCTTTCAAACAATCACGAATCACTTTTACTTTCTCTTCGATTTTTTGACCAAATTGACCCCGTGAATCTGACTTTCTCTAAGTTCGGTCCAATACAAAGGAGTTTGACACTTATGGCCATATAATGTCCCATAAGGTGCCATTTTCAAACTCGACTGAAAACTGTTGTCGTAGGCAAATTCTACCGATGGTAAATACTTTTCCAACTACCTTGAAATTCAAGAACATAACACCGAAGCATGTCTTTGAGAATATGAATTACTCTCTCAGACTGACCGTCATTTTGCAGATGGAAAGTGGTACTAAAATTCAATTTTGTACCTAAAGCTTCTTGTAACTTTTTTAAAAACTGCAATATGAACCTTGGATCTCTATCCGAAATAATCAACATAAGTGCTCTGTAAAGTCTCAAAATCTCAGATATATACAAGTCGGCTAGCTTATCAAGTGAGCAGTCGGTACATACTGACATAAAATGAGCCAACTTAGTTAGCCTATTAACAACAACCCATACGACATCTTTCTTCCTCGGTGTCAAAGGCAACCCTGTCACGAAATCCATAGTAATATGGTCTCATTTCCACTAGGGAACCATCATAGGCTGAAGTAAACCCGAAGGTACTTGGTGTTCGGCTTTTACTTGCTGACAAATTAAACATTTAAAAATAAAATCTAAAATGTCTCTTTTCAGTCCCGACCACCAATACGATTTCTTCAAGTCATGGTACATTTTCGTACTACCTAGATGAATATACAAACAATTATCATGTGCCTCACACAAAATCTTTTGAATCAACTCAATATCTTTAGGAACATATCCTACCTCAGAACATCAAGCAACTGTCGTAACCAATCCGAAAATCTGATTCAATACCCGACTCACACTAAACTTTCTTGGCTTGCAAATCACTGTCATGTTTCTGAGCTTCATAAATCTCTTGGAGAAATGTCGGTCTAGCTTTCAACTCTACTAGAATCGAACCTTCATCGAATACGGTCAACTGAGTATTCATAGCTCTTAAAGAAAACAAGGATTTCTTACTCAAGGCATCGACGACCACATTCGCTTTTCCTGTATGGTAATCAATCACCAACTCATAATCTTTTAATAGTTCAAGCCACCTCCGTTGCCGCAAATTAAAATCCTTTTGAGTCATCAAGAATTTTAGACTTTTGTGATCGGTATAAATGTGGCACTTCTCGCTAAACAAATGGTGTTTCCAAATCTTTAAAGTAAACACAATGGCTGCTAACTCCAAGTCATGTGTTGGATAATTTCTCTCATGCGGTTTCAACTGTCTTGAGGCATAAGCTATTACCTTGCCTTCTTGGATAAGTACATAACCGAATCCATTCAAGGATGCATCACTATAAATCACAAATTCTTTTCCCGGGTTAGGTTTTATTAAAACTGGAGCCTCAGTCAACAATGCCTTTAGTTTCTCAAAACTTTGTTGGCACTTTTTTGTCCATTCGAACTTGACATCTTTCTTTAACAACCTCATCATCGGTGTAGCAATCATGGAAAATCCTTTAACAAACCATCTGTAATAACCAGCTAAAGCTAGAAAGCTTCTAACCTCTGACACATTCCTCAGCGGTTTCCATTCAACAATAGCCAAAATCTTACTCGGGTCAACTCTAATACCATCAGCTGAAACAATATGCCACAAAAATTTGACTTCTCGAAGCCAAAATTCACTTTTACTAAACTTAGCATACAACTGCTTGTCTCTCAAAGTTTTCAAAACTGTTCTAAAGTGCTCAGCATGCAAGGTGTCATCACGAGAATAAATCAGTATATCATAAATGAAAACAACAACAAATTTATCCAAGTACGGTCAGAAAATATGGTTCATTAAATCCATAAATATAGTAGGAGCATTCGTTAAACCAAAGGGAATGACAAGGAATTCATAATGACCATACCTCGTCCGAAATGCAGTTTTCGACACAACTGACTCCTTAACTCTCAACTGGTAGTAAACGAACCTTAAGCCTAGCTTTGAAAACATTATGGTTGTAACACCCCTTACCCGGGTTCATCACCAGAACCGAGTACGAGGCGTTACCGGGCTATAACACAACCAATCATACATTATCAAGCCATAAAACTTCACTCCTATTTAAAACTTTTCAAACTATATCATTAAGTCCCTAAAATGGGCCTACAAGGCCCGAAACATACTTTGGGAACCATTTACGACTAAACCGATAACTCTTTAATACTTTTGAGACACTTAGGAAATTTTCTTATTTTGGAGGGTTACACGCCCGTGTGGGCTGGCCGTGTGACGACACACGCCCGTGTGGCTGAGGACACACCCGTGTCCTCCACCCATGTAACTCTCAGTTTATGATGTCAGCACACATTCAAGGTCATAAGGCCAAGGCACACACCCGTGTCCTAGGCCATGTAGATGCAAGAGGTTATTTACCAAGCCTTTCTACCATCCAAAATCACTTATACACTTAGGCAATTTAATCAGTACACAACATGACATATTTACGCCTCTAAGTAGCCACTATTGAGGCATAAATTTAGTACTCAAATGGCATAATTTTAATGTACTGCATCACCCTTACATTGCCATTAACTACCTAAAACTTACATTACCACCCTTACTCTAAGCCACCCAACGTATACTTGTAAGACCATTCACATGACACATTTATCAAGCCCATATCATATACAAATTTATTCACCCATATGCAAACATACTCATTCATGTATTGCATCATTATGACTTATAACATAGCTATTATTAGCCATTTCAAATGGCCTTATACAACAACAAAATTTCCATTGACTTAGGCCAGCATTCTAGGCCAACTCAATAACATATACACACAAATATTCAATTCCCTATACATGCCATAAAATTATAAATACTTAGAAATCTTTTGATACCATTGTTAGCTTGATAGTGTGATTGAATCTCCGACGAACTCCAACTCGAGCTAGCATTTAAAACACTATAAGAAAAAGGAAAGGAAGGGAGTAAGCATTATAGCTTAGTAAGTAAGTATGTAAATAGTAACTAATTTATTAAAATGCTTCAATAAAACCTCCCATTATGTTCTAAAAACAATATGGTTGTAATTGCACATAGTTTCCACTTTTTACTCTTGTCCATGTCCACCCTAAGCTGTTTACTCGCACTACAGTCACTAAATTATTTTTATCTGGAGCTACGAAACTCTAAATTTAGATCTGCTAATTTTCCCCAAAACTAGACTCACATATATTCTTACCATACACTTTTCAGAATTTTTGGTTCAGCCAATCAAGACAGTTTATTCATTAAAGTCTCCCCAATTTCGCTAACTAATGGTTACAAACACTCTTCACTAAAATTTAATTATCTCATCATACAGAATTCGAAATATGTTCTTGTTTGTTTCTTTTGAAAGTAAACTCATTAAGGAATTAAAGCATATAAATCATATCTCACAATTATTTTTGTTCAATTTTTATTGATTTTCCAAATTTGTAATAGGGGATTTCCAAACCCATTCTGACCCTGTCTCATTATAATTTAAATATATCATAATATATAAATCATTTGATCACACCATTTCTTTTATGTGAAAACAGACTCAATGAGCTTTAATTTCATAACTTATTTAGACTCTAATTCAATTTCCACCATTTTTGATGATTTTTCAAAATCACGTAACTACTGTTGTTTCAAACTGTTCTATTGAGAATTTTACTGTTCCATGTTTTCCTCATATTATTTTCACCCATGTGACTTAGCTATCAAATCCCGTAGCTCTTGTGTCTACATGGTGTCCAACACTCAGAACCACACAATCGACCTAGCTATATATAACATAGCTCTCATGTCTACATGATGTACCCTCGGTACCATTCATGTGACCTAGCTATCTTTAATTTGTAGCTCTCGTGTACACATGGTATACACCCAGTATTACAGATATGACCTAGCTACATATGAAATTATCATTTCGTAGCTCTCTTGTACACATGGTATACACACAATATTACACATGTGACCTAGCTACCACATAGTGTCTTGTAGCGCTTTTGTTCAGATGGTGTCTACCCTCGGAACCACACATGTGACCTAGCTACACATTATTCGTATCTTTCATTTTTCGAAGGTTCAATCGGGAACTCCGCTTTCCATAAATTTCCAACTCATAAATGTCACCAATAATGCTTCATAATATGCATTTAAAATATTATGGCACAAATAAAAACAATGAATTATTTACATACAAACTTACCTCGGCCCAAAATATCGAATTATTGCCCTTTAGTCTGAAACCTTTTTCCTTATTCTGTTTTAAGTCTGAATCTTGTTTTTCCCAATCTATATCAACACATTCAACCCATTTATTCAATATTCAGTTCAAATTGACCCAATTTTATAATTCAGCAAAATTTACATTTTTGCCCGTAGACTTTATCAAAATTACACTTTTGTCCCTAGGCTCATAAATTGATTTGTATTTAATTTCCTTGTATTTTGGACCTAGTCGAATCATTTTCATAACTATGACAGTCCACATTTCTCACTAAATCACATACTTATGACCAATTTTTAACTTTTACAATATAGCCCTTTTTTTTTAGTTTCATAAAAATCACTGTAATACCCTAAACCCAGCCCGGACGTTATGGCCGAATCGAGTGATGTCATATTGGAGGGTAACTCGTACAAATCCAATACATTGAAAGACTTAAGCTATCGTTCGTTTGTGGTTCAAATCAATGGTTATTTTCAGATCAACTTCGCTAGAAAAATATTTAAAGATAAAATCCATTTGAACCTTCGCTTGTTTTAAAAGTTCAGGTGAGTTAGTTAAAAGCTTTGATTTTGGGAGAAAAAGCCCATGTTTAAGAAAAATAATAAATTAATTGTATTGAATTTTGAAAACATGTTTAAATTTTTAAGAAAAACTAATAATTCAACAGTAATCATAATAATAAAGCAATCCCAATGTAAATTCGTACCGGAGATGATAGGCCCTATTACATCCCAATGAAAAAAAATCAAAGATAAAATAATTTGAAACTATTAAAAATTCTAATTAACTTGTAGTGTGGCCACCTCCGAGTCCTCTCCTACGTCGAACTGCCTACTGAGGGTCACCTGAAAAAAATAAAAGAGGGCATGAGTTTTCGAAAACTCAGTGTGTACAACCCTCGGTAATCATATCAACATGCAATTAACACTTTGGGCCTAAGCCCTATCAATAGCGGTGGCCTTTGGGCCTTAGCCCACAATGGCCTCAGTTGGGGCCGAGCCTATAATACAGTATATAGTGGCCTTCGGGCCTAAGCCCTTAGTGGCCTCAGTTGGGCCTTAGGCCATATCACATCAATATCACATGTATGCAATGCTCCCATCCCAATCCAACCCTACACTCCATTTTCCCTTCCAACCCTACACTTCTGTGGGGATATAAATATCAACCCATCCATCCCTACACTCCAAGGGTAGCACCGATTACGTCACTACTCAATCATTGCAGCAAGGCTGCTAAACATATAATCGCGATACATACTCAATCACCAAAACATCTACCCACATAACTGTACATTTTATTGTTCTTAGATGAATAGACGTGTAAATACTGAGCCCCACACCAAGACTTCTGCATAAGTTCTAGATTCGTTAGTCTGTAAATTTTATCTCGAAATAACAACAAAGAGAATCATGTCTGACTTGGAATTCAATATCAGAAGTAAACTCATTCTGAGCTCATTTAGATTACCATTCACTATCACATTTCTGAGTTTCTCAATTTTGTAAAGAAAACCTTGCTTTAACATTTAATATTGCTAGAATTAGACCACCATTAAAAAGATCAATCGGGTAACCAGTACTCACAAAAATAAACAATAATAAAAAAAATTTCCCATTCAGGCATCTGCAACCATAACTGCTTCCTCAAGGATAAATCAAAAATTTTCTCAAAATCTTTCATCATCTCTATCCATTGATAAAGTTTTAAACTTCAGATCTTTTTTTCGAACATTAGGCACTTTTAACTATTAAGATCAGGATGCATATGACGTTTTTTCGTCAAGCATACAATATTATCAAACTCCTAGCATAGGCATAAAAGTGGTTGTCTTTAAATCACTTAGTCGAACAGTTCTTTTCAATATGATTTTAATCGTCTGAACAACCCATTATTTTACATTTCAGTACTATTTATACCCAGGTCATGCAAAAATACTTAACTGAAAAACATAAATCTTTTCTCAACTTAACATGCTTATATAACCATCCACTTATCACATTTCCCACACATCATATTCATGCTATCATTTATCCCATATAAATAAGCAGCTCACTCATACAAAACCTCATCATACATTCATATCATGACTAATATTTACCATATTAGATAGCCTTATACAAAATGTAATACCTAATAGCATAGGCTCACACAACTTAACCCATCAATCATCACAATGTCTGACTATGATGAAGCCATAACCATCTGATATTTTTAAAATCAAAGATGCCAAAATAAAATCAACATTTCCACTGCATAGATAAATAATATTCCAGCTATAAAATTGTACTAAAATTTTAAGAACACCACCCCTATATAAAAAATTAATACCTCGACAGGGTTTCAAGACAATTTCGAAAGAAAACATCACTCATCCGCACTAAAGTCGATTATAACAGAAGCAACATAATCTTCTTGTAGGTTAAGCAGAATAATGACCAATAAGAACTGGATACTATCATCACACCAATTCTGTCGTCATTAGAGTCACACCATCTCATCTATAACCATCACTCACTTTCATACCATTTCTTTTAGTTCTCATACAAGCGTATTATTTCTACTCATTCTAACTCATTCAACCATGATCATTTATTCTCATAATTTTGCATCTATGTCATACACGCTGTTATCAACCATATAGATTCATCTATCTCATACACAATATCATTACACACTTAGTGTCAACAAATTAGTCGGAACTATAAAATATCGCACACTTTGTGCCTATAATTCGATAGCCATAGCTATTTCTATCTTTCACACACTCAGTGCCTTATACGCTCAATCCATATTCATGTACTTATTCTCACAGGTTACTCACATAACATCATGTAAATGCCAAGCAAACATAAGTGCTCATCATAGCGTAAACATACACTTTGTTTCATTTTTCCATGTTAATTTGTTACATCAATTATTGAACTTTTAGTATCACTTCACAATTATGTATTTTACTATCACATCCTGTCATGCACAATATTCCTTTAATAAGATCATTCATTCAAGTTCAATTTTCATGCTCACTACAAATTTATCCTTTAAATCCTTATACACTTTCACCTACCACATTTAATCAAAATTTTGAGAACATCTTACGAAATTAGGTACTTCATTTTGCACGATGTCATAGTTCAATTATGACCTTTCACATATACACATAATACACCGAAGCCAAAGCCCGGCTATGGTCTTATACGGAAAATCACACAGTTGCTTCTTTCACATATTGCCATGGTCAGTCCATGGTCTTTATCATCAATTTATCACATGTCTTTAAACAAAGTACCCGTTTCTAGCATTCTACTCAGTTTACACATTCAATATTATCACATATGAATTTTAACCATATCATGATAAACCCCATTACAAGAAAAGTTTCACTTTATCTTCTGCAAAGAATCACTCTATCTTCTGCAAAGAATCACTCTAACTCATCGAAATATAATGTTTATTCGGAATAATAACATTTTACTCATATTCTTCCACAGTTCATTAATACATCGTATTCCATTTCAACAAATGTAACATCCCAAAATAGGGGCTAATCGGAATAGTGGTTTTGTAACCACAAATTTGAGATAGAAATAATTATTTTATAATTATTTTGAGGTCTATATTATGATTTCATGATGGTGTAAAAATTTCGTGAAGAAATTTAGTGCGTAAAGTGCTTAATTTAAAATTAGGGACTAAATTGAATAAGTTGCAAAACTTGCATTCTAGAAGTTTCTAGTATGAAACTGCTTTGAAATATTAATTAGGAGGTCTTAAATAGTAATTTGGCCAATTTTAAGTTCACGGACAAAATTTGGACATGGATGGAATTTTTGAAAGTTTAGCAAGGAGGGGCATTTTGGTCATTTGGATATTAACATGAAATAAAAAGGGAAAAATAACACAAAATTGCTCATATTCTTCATTAGCACGAAATTTCAAGGGTTCTCCATAGCTAGTGTTTGTTTCAAGCTTCCAAGCTCCATAGTAAGTGATTCCAAACCCCGTTTTTAATGTTCTTTACATTTTCAGAGTCCTGGTAGCTCGATAAAGCTTATGTTAGCAATATTTTAAGTTAGGGTTCATATTTGGAAAAATAACCATAGGCGAAATTTGTGTATTTTGATATTTTATGATAGAATATGAGGTTTTAAATTATGCTAGACAACTTGAGCTACTCAGTTTTAAGTAAAAATGAGTAAAAGGGCTTAATTGGTAAAAATACCTATTGTACATAAGTGTATGTTATAGTAGGAATTTGAAGATGATGTTGGTAAATAAATCATTAGCATCTCTTAAAATACAAGAATTTGTGATAAGTTTTGATTTCCGAGTCTTGGGGCAAAAGTGTAAATATGCAAAAGTTTAGGGGCAAAAATGTAATTTTGCCAAAGTTTGGGTAAACGGCTATTTTGATAAATGTTGATATTAAATAAGTTAAATATGCTATTATAGATCAAGAAGAACGAAATTCGGGAGTAGATCAGGGAAAAGAAAAAGTAAAGGACTAAATTGTAAAGTTTAGTCACATTTGGTATCGAGGTAAGTTTACGGTAAATAAATGCAATATTCTATTATTTTACATTACTATTGTCATTTTCCAGCATTTATATATTCATTTTATGAAAATTATCAAGTTGAATATAAGGTGATATGACAGAGAAAAGCAGTAGAAAGTCCCGATTGAACCTTAGGAATGTTAGGATACGAAATGTCATGACATTAGGGGTCGACAGGACAGAAATGAGCCATGTAAGTCCGTACTAGATATATGGCTTTGGAGATAGGATTGAGCCATGTAAGTCCATATTAGATATATGGCATTGGAGACAGGAATAATTCATGTAAGTCCATGTCAAAGACATGGCATTGGCAGGATATTGTTAGACAGGAACGACCCTAGTATCCTTAGTATTCCGAGTGGTTTAACGGGCCATTGTACAAGTTAAATTACAGTGAATTATCAGCAAAGGAAAGGTAGATTGTATTTATGAATAATGAAAGGTCAGGTAAGAAAGAAGGTAAGTGAATAAAGAAGATGGTAGAAAATGAGAAGTAAAGAAAGTTTATGATGCTAGGTGACATTATGCATAATTATCCTTTGTGATGAATGTTGTGATTTATTTGCTTGTAAACTTACTAAGCCTAGTGCTTACTCTCTTTATTTCCTTCTTCTTATAGTTCTTGCCAAGCCACTCGGGGATCGAAGGAAACGTCAGAGATCCACTCACATTATCAAAGGAATCACTTTGGTATAGTTAGACGTTTCGTTTCGTATATGGCATGTATAGGAACTTGGCTTCTTTTGATATGATATGATCAATGAATGATGTGTAAAAACTTGCTAGTGATTAGCTAATAGAATGGCTGATGATATGCATGTTTAATAGTATGTATGATTGAGTAGTAACTGTCACATGGAAATTAAGGAAAATGTGAAAGTAGCTTAAAAACAGATTCAAGTAACAGAAATGACGTGACTTTGAAAAATCACTAAAAATAGTAGAAACATCGTTTGATGGTTAATAATATATTAAATTAAAGCTTATTGTGTCTATTTTCATATGGAATAAGAAAAACAGGTAAAGGTATTGTATTTTATGAGATATCTGAGTTTTAGTGAAACAGGGCTAGAGCAATTTTTGGATCCCCTGTTCCAACTTTGGAAACTCACCATAAATTGTACAAAACTAATTAGGAGTATTACTTTATATGTTCAGAATCCTTGTTGAGTCTAGTTTTAAGAGAAATAAACGGCATAGTCATATGAATTTTGTACAGGGAGAAAAGTGGTTTGCAATAAGTAGAGGTTAGTGTAGTTGAGTTCTAAAACAGGGGCAACTTTAACTAATAAACTGTACTAATTGGCCCAGTTAAAAATTCTAGAAACAAATTAGCAGATAGATTGGCTAATGGCACATAATGTGGTAGTAAATTGTGGAAGAAATTCATTGAGTTGAAATGTGAAAATTGTGAAATTCTTCGGGTTAATTCAGATGAGTCAGATGGTTCATTTGCCATAATTTCTGTTATGACAGCTCAAAAATATTTGAGAAAGGGGTATGAGGCTTATCTTGCTTTTGTATTGAATACTAAAGATCCAGAACTAAAAATTGAATAAGTGCCCATGGTGTGCGAGTATCCAGATGTATTTCTGGAAGAATTACCAGGTTTGCCTCCTATTAGAGAAGTTGAGTTTGGTATTAAGTTAATTCCAGGTACCACACCTATTTCTATTACTCCTTATAGAATGGCCCCGTCAGAATTGAAAGAATTGAAAGCTCAGCTGCAGGAATTAACTGATAAAGGATTTGTAAGACCCAGTAGTTCGCCATGGGGTGCACCAGTGCTATTTGTGAAAAAGAAAGATGGTTCAATAAGATTGTGCATAGATTATCGGCAACTTAACAAGGTAACTATCAAGAACAAATATCCATTGCCTAAAATTGATGATTTGTTTGATCAGTTGAAAGGAGCCACTGTGCTTTCTAAGATAGATTTAAGATCCAGATATTATCAGATGCGAATTAAGGAGCCAGATGTTTCGAAGACTGCATTTCGAACTAGAGCATTTGAGAACAGTTTTACAGATTCTGAGAGATAATCAGTTATATGCTAAGTTCAATAAAAGTGAGTTTTGGCTCCGAGAAGTTGGATTCCTTGGACATATAGTTTCAGGTGAAGGTATTAGAGTTGATCCAAGCAAAATTTCAGCCATTGTCGATTGGAAGCCTCCTAGGAACGTTTCAGAAGTCAGAAGCTTTCTTAGATTAGCTGGTTATTATAGACGATTTGTGGAGGGATTCTCTATGATAGCCACCCCATTGACGAGATTGCTACGGAAGGATGTTAAGTTTGAATGGACTGAGAAGTGCCAGCAGAGTTTTGACAAGTTAAAGACATTGTTAACTGAAGCTCCCATCTTAGTACTGCCAGAACAGGGTAAAGAATTTGTGATTTACAGTGATGCGTCTTTGAATGGGCTCGGTTGCGTACTCATGCAGGAAGGAAAGGTGATTGCTTATGCCTTTAGACAATTGAAACCACATGAGAAAAATTATCCGACGCATGATTTGGAGTTAGCTGCTATTGTATTTGCATTGAAGATTTGGAGACATTATTTGTATGGTGAACGGTGCCAGATATTCACCGATCATAAAAGTTTGAAATACTTGATGACTCAAAAAGATTTGAACCTGAGGGAAAGAAGATGGCTAGAGTTGATTAAAGATTATGAGCTAGTGATTGATTATCACCCAGGTAAGGCAAATGTAGTTGCTGATGCTTTAAGCAAAAAACTTTTATTTACATTGCGAGCTTTGAATACCAATTTGGCCATGTCGGATGATGGTTCTATTCTAGCTGAATTGAGAACTAAACCGGTATTTCTTGAAGAAATTTCTGAAGCTCAGAAAGATGATAGTGATTTACAAGCTAAAAGAGTTCAATGTGAGTCAGGCATAGAATCAGATTTTCGGATTGGTTCTGATGGTTGTTTGATGTTTAGAGACAAAATATGTGTACCAAAGAATGATGAGCTTATTCGGAAGATCTTACAGGAAGCACATAGCAGTTCTTTGTCTATTCATCTGGATAGTACAAAGATGTATAATGATTTGAAGAAATCGTACTGGTGGTTAGGAATGAAAAGAGATATTTCAGAGTTTGTTTTCAGATGCTTGATTTGTCAATAGGTAAAGGCCGAACACCAGGTACCCTCAGGATTATTGCAGCCTGTACTAGTTCCGGAGTGGAAATGGGACAGAGTTACTATGGATTTTGTGACCGGATTACCGTTAACGCCGAAAAAGAAAGATGCAATATGGGTTTTGATTGATAAGCTAACTAAGTCGGCTCATTTTATCCCAGTCCGTATGGATTATTCACTTAACAAGTTGGCCGAGTTATACATTTCAGAGATAGTTAGACTACATGGAGTGCCATTATCGATCATTTCAGACAGAGATCTGAGATTTACTTTACGGTTTTGGAAGAAGCTACAAGAAGCTTTGGGCACCAAGTTGAGTTTTAGTACGGCTTTTCATCCCCAAACCAACGGTCAGTCAGAGAGAGTTATCCAGGTACTTGAAGATATGCTTAGATGTTGTATATTGGAATTTCAAGGCAGTTGGGAAAAATATTTACCATTGGTAGAGTTTGCTTATAATAATAGTTACCAGTCGAGTTTGAAGATGGCACCTTACGAAGCTTTTTTATGGATGTAAATGCCGTACATGTTTATATTGGACAGAGCTTAAAGAAAATCAGATTTACGGGGTTGATCTAGTTAAAGAAATAGAAGAAAAAGTGAAAGTTATTAGAGACTGTTTGAAAGTAGCTTTAGACAGGCAGAAGTCATATGCAGATTTAAAAAGAAAAGAGATCGAATATCAGGTTGGCAACAAGGTATTCTTGAAAGTATCCCCGAGGAAGAAAGTTCTCAAATTTGGTAGGAAAGGCAAGTTAAGTCCTCGTTTTATTGGACCGTTTGAAGTGATTGAGAGAGTTGGACCATTAGCATATCGATTAGCTTTGCCGACTGAGCTAGAAAAGATTCATGATGTGTTCCATGTGTCAATGTTACGACGTTGTCGATCAGATCCGTCACATGTGATTTCTCCGACAGAGGTTGAGATTCAGCCAGATATGACTTATGATGAAGAACCAATAAAAATTCTAGCTCATGAGATAAAAAAATTAAGGAATAAAAGTATTGCTCTTGTAAAATCTTGTGGAATAGACATGGGGTGGATGAGGCTACATGGGAACCCGAAGAGGCCATGCGAAAACAGTACCCAAACCTCTTCACAGGTAAGATTTTCGGGGACGAAAATCCCTAAAGGGGGGAGAAATGTAACATCCCAAAATAGGGCCTAATCGGAATAGTGGTTTCGTAACCACAAATTCGAGATAGAAATAATTATTTTATAATTATTTTGAGGTCTATATTATGATTGCATGATGGTGTGAAAATTTCGTGAAGAAATTCGGTGCGTAAAGTGCTTAATTTAAAATTAGGGACTAAATTGAATAAGTTTGCATTCTAGAAGTTTCTAGTATGAAACTACTTTGAAATATTAATTAGGAGGTCTTAAATAGTAATTTGGCCAATTTTAAGTTCATGGACAAAATTTGGACATGGATGGAATTTTTGAAATTTTAGTAAGTAGGGGCATTTTGGTCATTTGGATATTAACATGAAATAAAAAGGGAAAAATAACACAAAATTGATCATCTTCTTCATTAGCACGAAATTTCAAGGGTTCTCCATAGCTAGGGTTTGTTTCAAGCTTCCCAGCTCCATAGTAAGTGATTCCAAACCCCGTTTTTAATGTTCTTTACGTTTTCGGAGTCCCGGTAGCTCGATAAAGCTTATGTTAGCAATATTTTAAGTTAGGGTTCATATTTGGAAAAATACCCATAGGTGAAATTTGTGTATTTTGATATTTTATGATAGAATATGAGGTTTTAAATTATGCTAGACAACTTGAGCTACTCGGTTTTAGGTAAAAACGAGTAAAATGGCTTAATTGGTAAAAATACCTATTGTACATAAGTGTATGTTATAGTAGGAATTTGAAGATGTTGGTAAATAAATGATCAACATGTCTTAAAATACAAGAATTTATGATTAGTTTTGATTTCCGAGTCTTGGGGCAAAAGTGTAAATATGCAAAAGTTTAGGGGCAAAAATGTAATTTTGCCAAAGTTTGAGTAAACGGCTGTTTTGATAAATGTTGATATTAAATAAGTTAAATTTTCTATTATAGATCAAGAAGAACAAAATTCGGGAGTAGATCGGGGAAAAGAAAAAGTAAAGGACTAAATTGTAAAGTTTAGTCACATTTGGTATCGAGGTAAGTTTACGGTAAATAAATGCAATATTCTGTTATTTTACATTACTATTGTCATTTTCCAGCATTTATATATTCATTTTATGAAAATTATCAAGTTGAATATAAGGTGATATGACAGAAAAAAGCAGTAGAAAGTCCCGATTGAACCTTAGGAATGTTAGGATACGAAACGTCATGACATTAGGGGTTGACAGGACAGGACAGGACAGAAATGAGCCATGTAAGTCCGTACTAGATATACGGTTTTGGAGACAGGATTGAGCCATGTAAGTCTATATTAGATATATGGCATTGGAGACAGGAATAATTCATGTAAGTCCATGTCAAAGACATGGCATTGGCAGGATATTGTTAGACAGGAACGACCCTAGTATCCTTAGTATTCTGAGTGGTTCAACGGGCCATTGTACAAGTTAAATTATAGTGAATTATCAGCAAAGGAAAGGTATATTGTATTTATGAATAATGAAAGGTCAGGTAAGAAAGAAGGTAAGTGAATAAAGAAGAAGGTAGAAAATGAGAAGTAAAGAAAGTTTATGATGCTAGGTGACATTATGCATAATTATCCTTTGTGATGAATGTTGTGATTTATTTGCTTGTAAACTTACTAAGCCTAGTGCTTACTCTCTTTATTTCCTTCTTCTTATAGTTCTTGCCAAGCCACTCGGGGATCGAAGGTAACGTCGGAGATCCAATCACACTATCAAAGGAATCACTTTGGTATAGTTAAACGTTTCGTTTCGTGTATGGCATGTATAGGAACTTGGCTTCTTTTGATATGATATGATCAATGAATGATGTGTAAATACTTTCTAGTGATTAGATAATAGAATGGCTGATGATATACATGTTTAATAGTATGTATGATTGAGTAGTAAGTATCACATGGAAATTAAGGAAAATGTGAAAGTAGCTTAAAAACAGATTCAAGTAGCAGAAATGATGTGACTTTGAAAAATCACTAAAAATAGTAGAAACATGGTTTTATGGTTAATAATACATGAAATTAAATATTATTGTGTCTATTTTCATATGGAATAAGAAACACAAGTAAAGGTATTGTATTTTATGAGATATCTGAGTTTTAGTGAAATAGGGCCAGAGCAATTTCTGGATCCCCTATTCCAAATTTGGAAATTTACCATAAATTTTAACAAAATAATTAGGAGCATTAATTTATTTTCAGAATCCTTATTGAGTCTAGTTTTAAGAGAAACAAACGGCATAGTCATATGAATTTTTTACAGGGAGAAAAGTGGTTCAAAATAAGTAGAGGTCAGTGCAGTTGAGTTCTGAAATAGGGGCAACTTTAACTAATAAATTGTACTAATCAGCCTAGTAAAAAATTCTAGAAAAAAATTATCAGATAGATACATGAGTCTAGATTTAGGGAAAATTTACAGATCTTGATATTGAGTTTTGTAACTCGAGATATGATTTTTTAAGCCACCATGACATAGATAAACTGCTTATTCCAAAAATCAAAATAGAATATGTAAAGTTGTTTAAAATGGTAAATTATGTGTAGTAACACTTCAAGCTCGACTCCGACGATGGTCTCGAGCGTGGGGGCATTACAAAAAATCCATATAATTAGTAAATTATATGAACTTACTTATTCCCTTTCCACATTATCAATTGTAGCTCAATTGGAAAGCATTTCTACTTAACAAAATAATCCCATCGGGTTCGGGAGACCTCACACTATTAGAATTCACGTATGGCATGTATAGCTAGACTCCCTCACACATGCTACGGTAGTCCGAGAATTGACTAAACCATAGCTCTGATACCACTAAATATAACACCCCTTACTCAGTTTCATCAGCAGAATCGAGTACGAGTGTAACGCCCTGATTTTCGGGATTTTTCGGGTTTTGTGAATTTTAGTGAAGTTTTAAAATTTTGCTGTTCTGAAGGTTGAAAATGTATGTACATGTGTTAGTGGGCCTTTAGAAGGCCCAAGCTTAAGTTAAAACCCGGTAAAATATTAAGTTGGATTTTCAAGTGAAAGGGGACTTGGTTAAGTGGGCCTTTAAGAAAAACCGTGTAAAATATGTCACAAAGGGAGCCTTGGTAGAGTGGCAAGGTGGCGCCACTAAGCTCCTAAAAAAGTGGCGCCTAAGTGGGTATTCAAGGACAAGGGTTCGAGTTGCATGGTAAGCGTAGTGTTCTTTTTAATTTTTAAGCATGTGTCGGGCATGTGACTATTTTAAATAGGAATTTCGGCAAGGGCTTTTAGGGACTTGGGCCGATTACTCAAGTGTGATATTAGGGTCATATCTTTTTCTATTTTCTGTCATAAGAATTAGGGTTAGCCACCTTAGGAATTATTTCTCTCTTCTACTGTTAGAAAAGCCGAAAATTGCCTCCCTAGGAAGCTCATAGCTGAATTCTTTCTCTCCACCTCTACCATTACTTTTCTTCACTTTTCTTCTTCCTCTTTGATTCATTCCTTAGCCGAAACCCCCTCATTCCCTCATTCATCTTCTCTTTCGATCACACCCTCCATAAAATCACCATAATCAATTTCCTTAAAAAGCTGAAATCCCGAAAAGAAATCACCTTTGTGCCGAATTTCCTAAGCCAAGATTCCTCAACTTTCTTTCATTCGTTTGGCCAAATCTCACTCCTTCTACACTCTAAATCACTGTCGACAACACCTATACTAAACTCCCCACACCGAATCATCTTCTTCCTTACCTTTTTAAAAGCCAAAATTACCATTAGTTTAGGGAGATAGCCAAAAATTTTAGATCTCAAAGATAAGGGTTCTATGAACGTTTAAGGTTTAGATCTACTTCAGATCTGAGTCAGAGGCAAGGTAAAAGTAGTGGTAAGTGGTTATCAACTCAGATCTTTAAGATATTTCATACTTTGGAAAAGCCGAAAGTCCCTAAAGTTAGGGAGGTTGTCGATTTAGTCTATTAGTGATTTAAAGTAGTATTTTGGTTCTTTTTGGATGTTAGTTAGCAAGGAAGGTGATCAAGCGAGGAGTGGAAGGCATCGGTATCATCAGATCTAGATCTAGTGCATCTAAATCGACAGAGGTAAGTTTTCATGGCCATTAAGGGTGTGGCCGAATGTGGTAAGGGATTTTGGTTGTAGTTTTTCATAGATCTACTGATTAATAGCTTAGATAATGGATTGTAGGAACGGGCGCATAGGAAATCTCGTCAGTGGAACTGCAAAACAGGTGTGTGTTTCGAACACCCTTCAATGCTTAAATCGACAAAAGCCGAAAAGCTGAAATGCCGAAATTTCGGCATTTCGAGAGCTTGTGAGCGTGGAACGCTCTCAAGTTGGTAGGAGAAGGTTGGTTTTGGAATCGGAACTGTCAGGCGGGCTGACCGCGGAATTTTGGGCGCTACGGTAAGTTGGGCCTCGGTGGGCCGAATATGGGCCCAATGGGCAATTTGGGCCCAGTTGGGTAAAAATAGGTTTAAAGGCAATAATATGGATTGCAGGCGTAAAAACTATTAAAACAAGATAATGGATTGGAAATTAAGGCTTAAATGGGCCTAATGGGCTAAAATGGCATGGTAGAGCCTATTAGGGGTTTTAGGGCCTAAGTGCTAAAACTGATAAACTGAATTAAATGAGTTTCTGTAACAACCACTGTAATAGTAGAGGCTGTAATAATAATAAAAACTATAATAAGAGAACAAAATTACTGGAATACCCTTAGGGTGAGAAATTACTGATTTACCCCTAAGTATAAAATTACCATTATACCCCTAGGGCTAAAATCGACTGTACTATTTGACATGACTGTTTCTGTTACTGCATATCATGATGTATGTATGTCTGATGCATGGGTTGGGTTTTATATTGGAGGAAGTGTGAGTGGCACTGCCACGTTACTGAAAGGGGCTATGCCTCGTACTGTTTCTGAAAAGGGCTTTGCCTCATATACTATTTATTTGAGCAGCCATGCTGCGACTGTGGTGTGTGGGCTGGGTGGGTCGAGTTATTCCCCACATGGTGTGTTGGCTGGTACGGGTGGTGTGTAGCGGTTGGTGGGTTGAGTAGTCTCCCCAGTTGGGTTGCATTCATACTGTTATACTGTACTATACTGTGATGGGCCTATGGGCCAAACTGTTATCTGAATAGGGCTTCGGCCCAATATCTGTTATAGGGCTTTGGCCCAGTGTCTGTAATCTGAATAGGGCTTCGGCCCAGTATCTGACTGAGACTGGTTAGGGCTCAGGCCTAGTGGGCTCGAGCCGATGTGGGCTTTGGATGGGTTCTGCACACACTGTGTTTTCCCAAACTCACCCTTCTCTTTCCATCCTTGCAGGTGAGCCCTAGATCGTGACTTGGTTGCTGGGAGGGATTTAGAGTGGCCACGAGGACTGAGCATGGTTTAAATAAGTTTTACTACTTTATATTTCTAATTATCGGTTTCTACTTTTAAATTTGTTAATGGGTTGTAATAAGGCCACTATGACTATTTTTATTTGGAATTTTCAACTGTTTTATTTCAACCACAACTACACACCATTTTTCGAAAATTTAGCAAATGTTTTCTCAACCAACCTGACAATACAAATGGCTAAGTAGGATAATAAGGTTAAAATGAATTGCTTATCAAATGGAATGGAGATTAAGTTGAATAATTATTAAAACGGGAATTTCCAAAATCAAGCATTGTTTTTCAAAACTCACCATCGGACTTAGTAAATAGGGCGGCGTAGGATAGTCTAGATGATGTAGCACACCGGACATGGCCATAACGTCTGGGCCGGGTTCGGGGTGTTACAACGAGGCATTACCAAACGATAACACAACCAATCATACATTATCGAGCCATAAAACTTCACTCCAATTTAAAACTTTTCAAACTATATCATTAAGGCCCTAAAATGGGCCTACGAGGCCCGAAACATACTTTGGGAACTATTTAGGACTAAACCAATAACTATTTAATACTTTTGAGACACTTAGGAAATTTTCTTGTTTTGGAGGGTTAGATGCCTGTGTGGGCCAGCCGTGTGACGACACACGCCCGTGTGGCTCAGGACACGCCCGTGTCCTCCTCCCGTGTAACTCTTTGTTTATGACGTCAGCACACATTCAAGGTCATACGGCCAAGGCCCACGCCCGTGTCCTAGGTCATGTGGATGCAATTGAAGATATTTACTAAGCCTTTCTGCCATCCAAAATCACTTATACACTTAGGCCAATTTCATCAGTACACAACATGATAGATTTAGACCTCCAAGTAGCCACTATTGAGGCATAAATTCAGTACTCAAATGACATAAGTTTAATGTACCACATCAACCTTACATTGCCAGTAACCAACTACAACTTACATTACCGCCCTTACTCTAAGCCACCCAACATACACTTGCATGACCATTCACATAACACATTTATCAAGTCCATATCATATACAAATTCATTCACCCATATGCAAACATACTCATTCATGTATTGCATCAATATGACTTATAACATAGCTATTATTAGCCATTTCAAATGACCTTATACAACAATAAAATTTCCATTGACTTAGGCCAACATTCTAGGCTAACTCAATAACATATACACACATATAGTCAATTCCCTATACATGCCATAAAATTATAAATACTTGGAAATCTTTTGATACCATTCTTAGCTTGATAGTGTGATTGAATCTCTGGCGACCTCCAACTCGAGCTAGCATCTAAAACACTATAAGAAAAAGGAAAGGAAGGGAGTAAGCATTATAACTTAGTAACTAAGTATGTAAATAGTAATTAATTCATTGATATGCTTCATTAAAACCTCCCATTATGTTCTAAAAACAATATGGTTGTAATTGCACATAGTTTCCACTTTTTACTCTTGTCCATGTCCACCTCAGTCACTAAATTATTTTTATCTAGAGCTACGGAACTCCAAATTTAGATTCACTAATTTTCCCTAAAACTAGGCTCACATATCTTCTTACCATAAAATTTCTAGAATTTTTGGTTTAGCCAATCAATACAGTTTATTCATTAAATTCTCCCCTATTTTGCTACCCGACGGTTACAAACCCTTTTCACTAAAATTTAATTATCTCACTGTACAGAATTTTAAATATGTTCTTGTTTGTTTCTTTTGAAAGTAGACTCATTAAGAAATTTAAGTATATAAATTATATCTCACAAGTACTTTTGTATAATTTTTAATGATTTTCCAATCTGGAACAGGGGATTTTTGAACCCATTTTGACCCTATCTCACTATAATTTAAATCTCTTATAATATATAAATCATTTGCTCACACCATTTCTTTTATGTGAAAATAGACTCAATGATCTTTAATTTCATAACTTATTCAGACTCTAATTTAATTTCTACCATTTTTGGTGAATTTTCAAATTCACGTAACTGTTGTTGTTTCAAACTGTTCTATTGAAGATTTTACTCTTCCACGTTTTCCTCATATTATTTTCATTTATGAACACATAACACCAATCATGCTCAATATTAGCCATTCCAATGGAAAATCATCATAAATATTTCCAAGTATTCATGTTAGCATGTACACCGTATCAACCTTACCATAAGTTCAATCACATTTTGAGCACATTGTTCATATGTATACACCTGCACTTACACACCACATCACCATACAAGTCTCTTTTAGTATGCTTTTCTCATTGAACCTTTCGGAATAACATCCGATAATCGGTGGTTTCAACACATAGCTCCACCAACACATAGTCCGGCTCTCGTGTACACATGGTGAACTCTCAATATCACCCATGTGAGCCATCAAATCCCGTAGCTCTCGTGTCTACATGGTGTCCAACACTCAGAACCACACATGCGATCTAGCTACATATAACATAGCTCTCGTGTCTACATGATGTACCCTCGATACCATGCATGTGACCTAGCTATCTTTAATTCGTAGCTCTCGTGTACATGGTATACACCCAGTATTACACATGTGACCTAGCTACATATGAAATTATCATCTTGTAGCTCTGTTGTACACATGGTATACACACAGTATTACACATGTGACCTATCTACCACACAGTATCCCTTAGCTCTATTTTATACATGGTGTCTAACCCTTAGAACCATACATGTGACCTAGCTACCATTATTCGTATCTTTCATTTTTCAAAGGTTCAATCGGGAACTCCACTTACCATAAATTTCCAACTCATAAATGTCACCAATAATGCTTGATAATATGCATTTAAAATATTATGACACAAAGGAAAACAATGAATTATTTACATACAAACTTACCTCGATCCAAAATATCGAATTATTGCGCTTTAGTTCGAAACCTTTTTCTTTCTCCTGTTTTAATTCTGAATCCCATTTTTCCCAATTTATATCAACACATTCAACCCATTTATTCAATATTCAGCTCAAATTGACCCAATTTTATAATTTGGAAAAATTTACATTTTTGCCCCTAAACTTTATCAAAATTACACTTTTACCCCTAGGCTCGTAAATTGATTTTTATTTAATTTCCTTTTATTTTGGACCTAGCTGAATCATTTTCATAACTATGGCTGTCCACATTTCTCACTAAATCACAAACTTATGACCAATTTTTAACTTTTACAATATAGCTCTTTTTTTTTTTTTTTGTTTCATCGAAAATCACCTAGTAAAACTCATTTTTCTTATCATAGACATGCATAGTCTACCTTTAATCATCAAAATACACAATTATTCAACATGAGAAAATTTTTCAACTCAAACCCTAGCTCAAAATAAAGGTAGAAATAGCTAAATCGAGTTACCAGAATCTCAAAAATTTAAAAAGCATTAAAAATGGGGCTAGGAATCACTTACTATTAAGCTTGGAATGCTTGAACAAACCCTAGCCATAGAGGACATGAGAGGTTCGACCTTACCATGACGAAGATGATAGCATTTTTGCCTTATTTTTCCCATTTTGTTCTTTTATTTACCTAATGACCAAAATGCTCTTCATTAAAAACCCTTGGTATCTTGTCCACCCAAGGGTATTTTTGTCCAAACCAAGTTATAATGGCCTAATTTCCATTTAAGGACCTCCACTTTAAAAACCCTTTCCAATCAATTACCTTTATGAATTAGAACACACATTTTTCACCTTTGGCAATTTAATCTTAATTACCAAATTACACACCCAATCGATAAAATTTCTTAACGAAAATTTCACACGATAATTCTGTTACCCTATAAACTTTAAAACTTAATCACAATAAATTTTTCTACTTTGGATTTGTTGTTTTCGAAACCACTGTTCTGTTTAGGCCTCAATCCGGGCTGTTACAGTGGCTCCCTTCAATTGGTCAAACAAATCATCGATCCTTGGCAAGGGATACTTATTCTTTATGGTTGCCTTATTGAGCTATCGATAGTCGATGCAAAGCCTCATAGATCCATCCTTCGTTTTCTCGAATAGTACCGGTGCACCCCACGGAGAATAACTAGGTCTCACGATACCTTTATCCGTTAACTCTTGTAACTGAACTTTCAACTCCTTTAATTCCATCGTAGCCATTCTATACGGAGGAATCGAAATAGGTGTAGTACCAGGAATTAATTCAATACTAAATTCAACTTCTCTAATAGGAGGCAATCCGGGCAACTCTTCCGGAAACACATCTGGATATTCACATACTATCGGCACTGATTCAATTTTCAACTCAGACTCTTTTGTATTTAGTACAAAGGCAACATAAGCTTCATAACCCTTTCTTATACATTTTTGAGTAGTCATAGAAGAAATCACTATAGGCAAGTTATTCGGTTCACCTGATTCAACCTGAAAGATATCTTCATTTTCACATTTTAGTTCGATAAATTTTCTTCCACAATTTACTATCACATCATGAGTAGTTAACCAATCCATACAAAGAATTACACCAATTTCATCAAATGGCAATAGCATGAGATTAGCCAGAAAACAGTGACCTCTAATCATCAAAGGACAACTCTTACATACTTTGTCAACAAACACATACTTGCCTAATAGGTTTGACACTTTTATCACAAATTTTGTAGATTCAACAAGCATATTCATACTAGACACTAATTTCATATAGACATACGAATGGGTAGATCTCAGATCAATCAAAGCAACAACAGAAGTATCATAAAGAGAAAAAGTACCCGTAATCACATTAGGAGATGAAGCCTCTTCGCGAGCTCAAATGGCGTAAGTCCTCGCAGGTGTTCTACTCTTGGATTTCACAGCTGACTCTCTAGGCCCACCCTTGCTACTCACTCCATTTCCCAAATTTCTCTATGGTCTCCCTCCACTAGCAGTGTTACCCGATCTCACACTCTAAAACTTCTCTTTTTCTACCACCTCAGGGCAATCTCTAATAAAATGATCTGGGGAGCCGTACTTAAAACAAGTTCTATCATTAATTCGGCACTCGCCGGGGTGACGTCTACCACAATGTGAACACTCAGGTCTACTTGGTCAAGCATTACTAACACTACCAATTAAAGTAGTCTGAGCTTTCGAAACCAAGTACTGTTTACCCATATTTCTACTTGAGAAACCAACTGAAGCGTTTGATCGAGTAGTGAACTCTCTTAATTTCTTGGACGAGGACTAAAATGACTTACCCAACTATTTTTTCCTCAATTCATGTGACTCATTTTCAGCTTTTTTTTCTCTTCAGCCAATTCCTCGGCCTTGCAAGCTCTCTCAACAAGTACAACAAAGTCTTTTAATTTTAAGATGCCAACCAACAATCGGATATGGAGGTCGAACAGCTGAATTCGTACGAATGAACTCTACCAACCATTCATTAATTACTTGGAAGAAGGCCTCTTGAGCCACTCCTTCCTAACTCACAGTCATGGGTCTATTCTCTGGCGGCACTGCCCCTTGAGTGGGAGCAGGTGCGTTACTTTCAATATCATCCATCACTACTCTATCGGGATCCATTTACTATATAAAAACACATTTTAAAATCATCAAGAGTTATCACACTATCATGATATATGTATTGAACGTATAGCTAGACTCTTACTCATGCTACGTAGTCCGAGAACTGACTAAACTATAGCTCTAATACCATTAAATGTAACATCCCTTACCTGAGTCTGATGTCGAGATAGGGTACAAGGTATTACCAGACTTAAACATAACCAACCGTACAAAATCGGGCCACAAAAATTTCAATAAATTCAAAACCATTCGTACACATGCATATCATCCCTTTTATAGACCTACGAGGCCCAAAACATATATCGGGAGTGGTTTAGGACTAAACTAGAAACTTTGGAGCACATAGAAAATTTTCATGTTTTAGAGAGTCACATGCATGTGTGGGTAGGCCGTGTGGTCACACATACCTGTATGGCTCAGGACACGCCTATGTCCTCAAACCGTGAAACTCTCTATTTATGATGTCATCAGTAAAATAGGGTTACATGGCCAAGTCACATGCTCGTGTTCTAGGCCGTGTGGCGAATTTCATTTTCGCATTTAAGGTGTAGACTTCACACGGCCTGGGCACACGCCCATGTCTTATGACCGTATCCTTCACATGACTGAAACTCATGGCTGTGTCTCTACCCGTGTGGCCAATTCGAAGCTAAAATGCTAGATGCAGGGGACACATGCCTGGACTACATGCCCATGGGGTTGGCCATGTGTTAGACACGGCCTAGAGACATGCCCGTTTGTTTAGCCGTGTAGACCATTTTGAAGCTCTTTTCCAAGCCATTGGCCACCCTCAATTGCTCACTCACATGTACACTTTCAATGACACTTAACAAGGCATGATTGAACACTTAACATACACAAACAAGACATGACCATGATCATTTCATCTCTACTTATACATGCAGAAGACTTCATAATTTATCAAGACAAATTACACCACCTCACATACAATTAAACTTCATTCACTTGCTTGCATGCATTTTCATACCAACATATACACACACAAAACTATCATCTTTCATCCAACTCAAGTTTAGTAAGCCACATGTAACATATCATCATTCAACCATCAATAACCAAATGTAATATCACTATGGCATGGGCACATGCATGCATATATGAATAGGTTTACAACCCAATAATCAATATGAACCACATCTCATGGCCTTATACAAAATGAATTAATTATCATCATAAGCCAACACATTTGGCTAAACCAATATGACGTATAACAAAAAGACCAAGTCCCTATACATGCCATACTAAAAATATTGAGACTAGCTATGCCTAAATGTTCCAATTGATAGTGTGATCAAGCCTCCAACGTCCTTCGATCCACAAGCTAGCTTGGCGATACTATAAGAAAAAGTAAAAGAGAGGGGACTAAGCATAATGCTTAGTAAGTTTGCATGTAAATAATTAACAACATTAACCATTCATTATTATACACAAATTATAATATAATTTATGTCATCAAGTATCATAGATACATTTAAGATTATGTCATTTATATAATGTACGATAAAATTCATGATCATATTTCATTCATTCATTCGCTTCTTACCGAGGTCTCAGCGATTCATAATCTCAATATTTATGAGCTTTGCGTACATACCTGTACCTTTTCAACATGATCATACCTTGTCATTTCTTTAACATTATCTTTGGATTACCCGTTGAACCACTTGGAATACTAAAAGATACCCCGAAAATCTCATACACGTAGTAAGATGCCAATGCCATATCCTAGATATGGTTTTACATGGGATCACATATTGATGCTGATAGTCCAGCTATGGTCTTACACGACGTCTCATATTGATGCCATATCCTGGATATGGTTTTATCTCATTTCGAAGCCATGTCCCAAATATGGTCTTAGATGAAATCACATGACGACGCCACATCCCAGATATGGTCTTATACGGGATCTCAATAACCCTAATGTCATGACATTTGTATCCTATCTATTCCTAATGTTCAACTGGGATTTTCGAGGTATCAAATCATCGTCGAATCGTCATCGAGTCATCATTAATCAAATCCACAAAGACAATCATACAATTCATGCAATTTTAAAGTATTAAATACATAACAATAAAATGTTGCATTATTTACACACGAACTTACCTCGGTACAAAAATATGGCTAACTATTCGATTTAGTGCACAACCTTGTTCTTTCCTCGGTTTAGGTCCGGGCTCCATTTTTCTTGATCAATAATAGCAAATTTCACTTATTTAATTATCATATTGCTTAAAACAGTCCAAAAATCATACTATTGGCAAAATTATAGTTTTGCCCCTAAACTTTCACATATTTACAAATTAGTCTCTAGGCTCATAGAATGATTTTCATTCAATTTCTTTGTACTTTAAGCTAGTCGAATCATTTTCATAATTATAGTAGCTCACATTTTTCATTTCAACACACATTTACTACATATTTTATAAACTTTTACAAATAGGTCTTTTGGACGTTTTCACCGAAAATCACTTAGTAAAAGTCATTTATTACACATCAAACTTTCATAATCTACCATGAAACATTAACACACATGCATGTCACTCATGGGTAAATTTTTGAACATGAACCCTAGCTCAAATAAATGGTAGAAATAGCTAGATCGGTTGAAGACAACTTCAAAAATGTAAAGAGCATTAAAAACGGGGCTAGGATGCACTTACTATCAAGCTTTAAAGTTGAAGAAAACCCTAGATATGGTGTCTTGTAAAATTCGGCTAAGGCATGGAGAAGATGAGCAAATTTTGACTTCATATTCCCTTTTTATTCTTTTATTAACCAAATGACCAAATTGCCCTTTTTACTAAAGTTTCAAATTTTATCCATGCACGCCCATTTTTGTCCAAAAATATAGAAATTGGGGAAATTTCTATTTAAGGACTTCTAATTAAGATTCCAATGCAATTTCACTTAAAGCTTCTAGAATTTCATATTTTGCAACTTTTGCAATTTAGTCCTAAAAGTCAAATTGGACACTTATTCACAAAATTTCTTCATGAAACTTTCACACAATCATGCAATCATGACATAGACCTCAAAACATCATAAAACAAATATTTCTACTTTGGATTTGTGGTCTTGAAACCACTATTCCAACTAGGCCCAAAATCAAGATGTTATAGTTTGTTCCACTCCTTTATCTATTTTGCCCAAAGCTCAGTGTACTGTCTATGCAAAGTGTCACAAATTATGCTTTGGGATGGATTCATTGATTGCTCCGTGGATGCCATCAGAACACTTGCTCTTTTGCATAAGGTCGTCACTAACTAGGGAAAGAAGACTCAAACTTTCTAGGCACTAACGCAACGCTTCATATTTTGATATATCCATCTTCCAATTCATATCTATTTTTTTCTAAAAATAGCATAAAGAGAAACCGCTCAAAAGGTATTGACATTAGATACATTTAATGTAGGAGCTATTTGAGTGAACAGAAATTAAAACCACCTTTTTGCATCAGGAAACATTATCGCTTGATTAAAAGAGTTTGGGATATCAGTGCCCAAGTGACATTTCCAGTCACCCTTTCCTTCTGTTAGGAAATTTATAATGTTATGAATGTTTATGTCTCAAAAAATATTCTAAATATGTTTCTCATATAAAATATTTTTCATAAAATAGAGCATTATAAAATTCCCAAATAACTTGAGTGGTGATCTGAAATTCCTTCCCTAGCACTAGTATTATATCCCATGTGTGTCCTTCAATTTTCTTAGACTCTTGGTCCCGTAAAGATGCATAAAATTTCTGAACCACAGGGACTATGGCAGAGTCTTTTGGGTCATACAATGTTTCCATACATGATATCTAACTAAAGGCCATATCTCTTAACAAAGAACCATCGATGGTTCAAATCCCCTCTCTTGAATAATTTTTTTCCCTAAAGTTCTAGAAATTATTTTTCAACAGCTAGATTCGGGAAACTAGAGGGTTCGAAACTATTGATGGTTCGGTTCGTTGGTTCTCTTCACTTTTCTTCGAGGCATTTTTAATATTGTTCTAGTTTAATAACTAACGAACTAACAAACAAAGTTTTCAATGGAACAATAAAAATAGGAGTTAGGAATCCTTAACCTTAGAAAAATATGCGTGGGATTCCTTGTACTGTTCGTATGTTGTCATTCCTTTGAGTGCTTCTCGTTTGTTTCTACACCAAATAAAGATGAAGAGAAGAAATTTTATAATAAACTGGTAAGGAGAAGTAAAAAAAGTAGTTTAGGGTTTATGAAAGTTGAGATGTTTTGAGGTGTTTAAGTTGTAAGGATTAGTTTGGTTAGTAGCTTAGAATGATTTTGGGTTTTAAATGAGGTGTTTTTATGGTTAAAACCAGATTAATACGTTGTCTAGTTGGACGAGTTGTGCAATTAGGTCGGGTCAACCCTACAAAAAATTTTAATGATGTTGTGACACAAGAGTTTCGTATCACGACAACCCTGGCAGTATGCTATTGTTGCGACATCGGGGTCTTATGTTGCGACACACTCTGAAATTTTGAAATTTTGGATATATTATTTTTGGTGTCGCCACACAAAGTCCATGTCATAACATCAAGTTAGTTTTCTAGATTCCTTCAATTTTGGCCTTGCAGTTGCTACACAGGGTTGCTATGTTGCTACACAGGGTTGCTATGTTGCTACACTGGTTCTATTTTTGCCTGAACTTCCAGTTTCTAGAGTGTCATGATTCCTATAAAACATAAAATTGAGAAAACAAATTAGAACCTAGACTAAATAGTTAGTTAGATATACAATAATTTAGAAAAGAAATTAAATATTGATTCACATTATCAGGTTTTACTGCCAGATTCATCCGACAACGCCATTAATGTTGACGCTCATTTGGTTCATTTAGTATTAGTCCATCGCCCATTGTGCCACACCACCTTCTTCCATTTGTCCCTTTCCTTGAACCTGTTCTTTTAAGTTGTATAGATTATATAAGGTACATCCCTTAATTTGAGGTTATTAGGGTTAATGATAGATAATTCATTACAATGCTCCCTAGTTCCTCTTCTTTTCCACACGCTATTGATGACCACATTTAAAAATTTCTATTTCACCATTGATCTTCATGGTTAATTCATTTTTCTCTAGATCAATGGTGGACCTTGATGTAGCTAGAAAAGGTCTACCTAACAGAATGTGTAACACCCCAAACCCGGCCTGGACGTTATGGCCAGATCTGACGTGTCACATAGAAGATAACAAAAACGGACCATACGATTAAAAAGTTCACCTTTGTTTTAAAAAGGTCGTTTAGACTTGGAATGTTGGACCATTTCAGGTTAAAACCATTTTATAAGTTTGAAAAAGTTTTAAAAGAAATGATAGTCTTATTTATGATATCCAGTTACTAGAAAATGTTTGTGATCAATTTTTTTGAAAACCCACATTTTATACTTACCAATTGTAATGTTAAATTAGTCTAAGTGTAGAGACTTAAACCAAATAAAAATCCATGGAGGCCTTATTACATAATCGAAACCCAAAATAAATATTAAAATAAATAACTAAAACAAAAGTAAAAATAGAAGCGGAAGTATATGGCTACCCCGAGTCCCTCGCAGCTCCAAATTCTCAATGGTTGGGGTTTACCTGCATGTGTAAAATAAAAAGGGTGAGTTTGCGAAACTCAATGTATAACTATCCCCAACCAATATCACAGATCAGACTAACAGACCACACTGGGTCGAAGCCCTATTTAGAACCAGATCAGTCTGGGCCTTGGCCCTATTCAGAAACAGAGTGGGCCCAAGCCCATTACAGATATAGAACAAAACAATATGCAACCCAAACCCAGTCCAACCCGCACACCACCCATACCATCTTATCACACCATGTGGGGAATAACTCAACCCACCCAGCCCACACACCAATATGCAGCCAAGCTGCTAATAACAGATATCATGGTAGTGCCAGTTAACACAGATTACGTGGCGAAGCCACTATACAGAATCACGTGGCAGAGCCACTATATAGATCTTCCTCCGATATCAAACCCTACCCCATGCAAAGTAACAGAACTACATAAGACATGCATACAGATAAACAGATACTGATATGATCATACACATATCAGCCACCTATCTCTAAGAGTAAAACGGTCATTTGGGCAGTCAGAGGTAAAACGGTAATTTTACCTTTTAGGGGTATTCTGGTCATTTTACTAAATTACAGTGTCTCAGCACCTAACAAGACCTTCTAGCAGGTCTAACGTCACTTTGAGCGGCTCAAAAAGTCTACGTGTTCAAACAGGGTTTACAGGCCCCAAAACCCCTAATGGGCCCGAGTAAGCCCACACACTCGTGTGGCCCGCACAGTCTAATGTCACATATAGTACCATAATTCTTACCCTATAACATACCAACTATCACTTACCGTATAATTTACCCATTTCGGCCCATCGAGGCCTAGAACAGCCCAAGTGCACGAGAATGCACACAACGGCATTCCGAGTCTATTTCCCACCATTTGTGGGTTTAGATCGGCCCACAAGCGTTCGCACGGTCGTAAGGCCTCGAAATGCCAACTTATCGGCATTTCGACTTTTCAGCATTTATCGATCTACACTATTAGGGGGTGTTGTTACACACCCGTCTTTGTGATTCCAATCGTCGATGCGTGTTCAACCTATTGACATAACCACATTAATTAACACTATCTTCAATGTATAGAGAGAATCATATCCAAGGGCTTGCTCAACGATTACTGACCACTGCCTTACTCGACTACTCCCACGTGATTAAAGAGTCCCTCCCGAAACCGATTACATGATGATAGATCTAGGCACCTACGAACCACCATGAATCCAATCAAAGGGAAAGGGTTAGAGGAGTCTGAACCCCAAGTTGAATCCTTGTACCTTAACAAGAGAAAAACCTTATTTATACAAACCAAAAGCTGAACTAACAAGAAGTACTTACCCAAAATCTGCTTGATTGAAACAACGGATAACTAGCGTGATACCCTAAAGAGAGAAGAGGTTCGACCAGGAAAAAGAGAAGAGAAAGCAGGTCAACAAGCACTCAAAAGTGAGATAGAGATTCAGCTATGGAGCAAATTGGTTTTGACTCACTAAGCAAGAATGAAAAGATTGGAGAACAGAGGAAATTTGGTAGGATAAAGGCAGAGAGAAGAGAACAAGATTTGGCTTCCAAAAAGAACAATAAAGAGTAGGGTTGGGCTAGGAATAATGTAAGACTGAGAGAAGAGAGAGTATGAAGAGATAAGAATGGGTAAGGAGAAGTGCGATTCAGTTCTTGAAGGATTCAGCTATGGTAAGGCAGTTGGCTAGAAGAGAGTTGAAAACAAGAAGAGGGGAAAGAGATTTTGAGGAGAGGACGCAAACTTTCGGTATTTGATCTTTAAGGTTTTTGGCACAAAGGCTTGTACCCCAACATCCCGAAACCCAACTGACTAGAAGTGAAAAACAGCACAAAGGAGTAAAACTTAGAAAAAAACTGAAGAAATAGAAACCCAAAACAACAAGGGAGGAATTCGGCACCCAACTCACACTCAAAGCTGAAACCACTTTTACACTCTAAGCTTCCCTACAATCGGCCATCTCTTCCCCTATTCCTAATCCATCAAAAATATCCTAGATAACTCCTTATTTTGCTCCCTGATTTACTCAATTTCCTATTCGAACTTAATTCATATAACATCCTTTACTCACTCAACCAACTTGATAGAGTTTGCCCATAATCCAACTTTTGCCACCCACTCATAACAAATATAATAACCTTTTGCTTGCAAGGGGATTTGAACCCTGGATCCCCTTGCTAATGACTCCACAAGCCTTGCTCCCCCTTACTAATAACGCTTCAAGCCACTCTACCATGTGTTAATTTGTGTCACAAAACACCGACAACAATTCTTAAGGCCTAAGAACTAACTTCTATACTCCCCTAAGACCAAAAATAAAAATTTTGCCAGGAGTTAGGCTTTAACCCGGGCCTTTGAAAGGCCCCCTAGACACACCCAAAACATTGATTTAGCACACCAAGCATGCAAATATCAATTCAAGTCAAAAAATTCTAAAACCCTAAAATTTAGGGTGTTACAATGCTACCCCTTAAAGAAATTTCGGCCCTGAAATTTACTTGGTCAGAACAGGTGAGGGTATTGTTGACGCATCGCCTCTTCAGGCTCCTAGTAGCTTCCTCTCTGCCATGATTACGCCAAAGCACTTTAACCAATGGAATGGATATATTCTTAACACCTTGACATCGCGTTCCAGAATTTGTATTGTTCTTCCTCAAAAGTCAGGTCAAGTTTAACTTCAATTTCCTCAACCGATACGATATATGAGGGATCAAAATGGTACCACCTCAACATGGAGACATGGAACACATAGTGAATCTGGTCCAACTCAGGAGGCAGTTCCAGCTGATATGCTACTGGACCCACCTGTTTCAGAACTCGATAGGGCCCAATAAACCGGGGGCTCAACTTGCCTTTCTTACCAAATCTTAAAATTTTCTTCCAGGAAGAGACCTTCAGGAATACCAAATCCCCCACAGAGTACTCGATCTCCTTACGCTTCAAATCACCATAAGACTTCTACCTATCAGATGCTTCATTTAATCTATCCCTAATCAACTTAACTTTATTCTCAGTATCTACCACCAACTCTAGCCCTAGCACCTAACGTTCACCCACTTCTGTCTAACAGGTAGGCGTACGACACCTACGACCATACAACGCCTCATATGGTGCCATCTGAATACTCGCCTGGTAACTGTTGTTATATGCAAATTCTGCTAATGGCAAGTAATCTTCCCAGCTACCTCGGAAATCAATAATACACCCTCTTAACATATCTTCCAGAACTTGAATCACCCTTCCCGACTGTCCATCTGTCTAAGGGTGAAAAGTAGTGCTCAAATCCAACCGTGTACCCAATGCCTCATGCAACTTATTCCAGAGCCAAGATGTAAACCTAGGGTCTCTGTCAGAAATAATCGAAACTGGCACCCCATGAAGTCGCACTATCTCAGCTACATACAACTTCGCCAACTTTTGAAGTGAATAATCAGTTCAGACGGGTATAAAATGAGCAGATTTCATCATCTTATCCACAATCACCCAAACCGAGTCCTTCTTGGAAGGTTTCAAGGATAGCCCACTCACAAAATCCATGGTTACCCTTTCCCACTTCCAGAGTTTGGCTACAGAAGTCCAGAAGGTAGTTGATGCTCAACTTTTACTTACTGGCATGTTAGACACTTACCCACAAATTCTGTTACCTCGTGCTTAAGTCCAGGCCACCAGTATAACTCCCATAGATCTCGATACAACTTATTTCCACCTAGATGCATGGCACAAGGGCCGCCATACGCCTCCTGTAGTATAGACTACCTCATATTAGAGTCCTTTGGAACACAAACTCTCTCACGAAAGCACAAAATCCCTTCACTGTTCAATCTAAATTTAGAAGTTTCACCATTCTCCACTTGTCGAAACCAAGAAACCAATGAATCATCCAATAAATGTTTCTCTCTAATTTGCTCAGTACAAGTCGGTCTTACTTGAAGCTCCACCAACAAACTACCATCATCATAAAGTCTGAGATGAGCGAACATCACCCTCAGATTAGATACAGCCCTACAGCTCAGAGCATCCGCTACCACGTTAACTTTACCCGGGTGATATTCAATGGAACAGTTATAATCCTTAAACAACTCTATCCATCTTTGTTGCCTATGGTTCTCCTTCTGAGTAAGAATGTACTTGAGGCTCTTATGGTTCGTGTAAATGATACACTTCTCCCCATATAAGTAGTGCCTTTAGATCTTTAGTTCAAATACCATCGCCGCTAACTCCAGATCATGAGTGGGGTAATTCACCTCGTGAGGCTTAAGTTAACGTGATGCGTAAGCAACCACTTTACCCTCTTGCATCAACATACAACCCAATCCAACGTGCGATGCATCACTATATATAGTAAAATCTTTCCCAGACTTTGGCTAAATTAACACAGGTTCTTCAGTCAAGACTTTTCAACTTCTTAAAACTCTCCTGTTGATTATCAGTTTAGTAAAACGGTACTCCTTTCCTCAGAAGCTTCGTCAACGGTGCCGCAATTACAGAAAACCTTTCCACGAGCCTTCTATAATACCCTGCCAGTCCCAGAAAACTCTAAATTTTTGACACAGTCCTTGGTGGTTTCCACTCCAAAACAACTTCAATTTTTCGAGGATTCACTCTAATCCCATCAGCAGAAACAACATGACCCAAGAATGTCACCTCTCGCAGCCAAAATTCACACTTGCTGAATTTTGCGTAAAGCTGCTTCTCTCTCAAAATCTGCAGAACAATCCAAAGATGCTCATCATGATCCTCCTTAGTTTTCAAGTACACCAGGATATCGTCTATAAAGACGACTACGAATTGGTCCAAGTAAAGTTGGAATACTTGATTCATGAGATCCATAAATTGATTATATCCAGATTAAAGTCATAATGACCATATCGAGTCCTAATGTTGTCTTATAGATGTCTGCCTCTTTAACCCTTAATTGATGATATCCAGATCGAAGATCGATCTTAGAGAGCACTGAAGCTCCTTTAAGTTGATCAAACAGGTCATCGATTCCTGTAAGAAGGTACTTGTTTATAATAGTTAATTTGTTCAACTGACGATAGTCAATACACATACGTATCGTCCCATCTTTCTTCTTGACGAATAACACCGGTGCTACCCACAGAGACACACTCGGTCGGATAAAGCCTCAATTTAACAGTTCTTAGATTTGCACCTTCAACTCTACAAGCTCCTTCGGTGCCATTCTATAAGAGGCGATAGACACCTGAGCTGTTCCAGGCAACAGATCTATTCCAAATTTGACTTCACAATTCGGAGGCAACCCAGAAGCTCATCAGGGAAAACGCCCAAAAATTCTTTAACAGTCCTAACCTCACCCACTGAAGGACCCACAAAATCAAATTTACTCACATATGCCAGAAACGCCTCGCAACCCTTGCGAACTAGCTTTTTAGCCCTTAATACGTAGATAAAATTAGACAAGTAGTCTCTACGCTCCCCTATTAAAGCTACCTCCTCATCCTCCAAAGTCTTTAATACCATTCGCTTTGCAGCACAATCCAAGTTCGCTCAGCGCTTAACGAGCCAGTCTGTACCCAAGATAAGATCAAATTCGCTGAATGGTAATTCCATTAGGTCCATAGAGAAAGTTCTACCTTGTACTTCTAAGGGCACCTCTCTAAAGAGTTTGCCTACCCTAACCGAGTGACCTAGTGGACTAATTACAGATACCCCGCTCATAGTATTCTCAGATTGCACACCCAACGTCCCAAACACATCACATGCAATATTTGAGTGTGTAGACCCAATACCAATCAAAGCCTGGTAAGGCATGCTATGAATAAGAAACGTACTCGTTATGACATCAAGTGCATCACCATCCTCTCGACGATGAGCAGCATAGACCAAAGCTGGCTGTCGTGCCTCAGTATTTCTAGCACCTCTGCCTGATGCTCCACATCTACGTCCATTTCGACCCTTGGCCTGACCACGGCCTCTTGATTGCTGCTAACCACCTCTTACTAGCTGAGCATTCCTCTATTCAGTAGCTTGCAACTGTGCTGGCCTCTTTGGACAATCTCTAACTCAGTGATCCTTGGACCCACATCGGAAGCATGCCCTAGAATGCTTCCAACATTCCTCTTGATGCACTTTCCCACAATCCGCATAAACTTGTATTCTAACCATAGTAACCGGAGCTACGCGAACTAGCTCATCAACTCTAGCCCTCTTAATAGGTCTCCTTGCAGTACCCGAGGGCCCGGGATCCCACCTAAATCTGTTTCTGTCCTTTTCCTGATTTTGGCGCTCTGAGAGCTTCACGTCCTCAGCTATCTTAGCTTTCTTCACCAGAGCAGCGAAATCACACTCCTTTTGTGGAGCAATCAGCACTTGCAGTTCATCTATGAGACCATCCTCAAAACGCACACTGTGCTCATACTCTGTAGCAATGATTCCACTGGTATAGCAACTTAACCTTAAGAACTACGCCTCGTACTTTGCTACAGACTTGCTCCTCTGAGTCAGATTCAAGAATTCATTCCTTCGGGTGTCTACATAACGCACCCCGACGTATTTTCCTTTGAAGACCATCTTGAAAAGATCCCAAGTCAACCGTTTAGCTAGTGTACCATCTCTCACAGTGAGCCACCACTGGTAGGCCTTGTCACACAGTAAGGATACTATTCCTTTTAGGTTTCGCTCCACCAAGCAGTCCAAATCATCCATGATCTATTCCGTGGCCTATAACCAGTATTCGGCCATGTTCGAGCCTACGCTAGATACGCCCATAAAGATCTTGGCTCCATTAGCCCATAGCCGCTCAAAAATTGATCCTCGATTCATTGTTCCAGTACTCGCCCCGGCAACTCTCTCCAGAATATGAAGCATTGCTTGGGACAAAACGTCATCCCCTGCAGCTCGATCGTAAGACCCTGTCTCAACTGCTGGTGAAACTAGCGCCTCCTTAGCAGGCATATGCCCCGAGGCTAAAGATCCAATTTGAGCACCACCTCGGCCTCTACCACGGCCCTTCTGCGTGTAGCTCTTGTACTCATATCGATAATTGCATATTATCTGGTTTACAAATTTTATGCATTAGTTCATAATCCCAGTATTTATTACATATGTTTTATACAAAAGACAGTAATTTAGAGTTTTGTTTTCACAGATTGAAATCTAGCTACAGTTTTAAGTCTTTTAGAGTTTTCAGTTTTCTACAGTCCCAGTTTTTCCTAACAACAGAGTTCTAGTATAGATTTAATACTATCTACAGTAATGTCTTAGTATCACAGTTTAATACAGTATAGTATAACAGAGAAGACTTACAGATTTGGTGCTGGAGATTCGGTATGCCATACTTTTCAGTAACAATATGTAGAATAGTTCAAAGTTTTTCCTCGAAAACTGTTTAAACAAACTTCTTGTGAAAACTTTCCAAAATATGGGCTTTTGAAAATAGAATTTGAAGAACTCCCTTTATTTGAAAGTTTTAAAATATTCTCCAAAGAACAAGTTTTCAAAACATTTTAAATCTTTCTAATCCATTTTTAAGAAAGCTTTTAAGACACATACCATAGCCGAGTTGTTGTAACCTGGCTCTAATACCACTAAATGTAACACCCCAAACCCGGCCTGGATGTTATGGCCAAATTTGACGTGTCGCATGGAAGATAACGGAAACGGACGATACGATTAAAAAGTTCTCCTTTGTTTTAAAAACCTCGGTTAGACTTGGAATGTTGGATGACTTTAGGTTAAAAACATTTTATAAGTTTGAAAACGTTTTAAAACAAATGATAGTCTTATTTATGATATCCAGTTACTAGAAAATGTTTGTGAGTAATTTTTTTGAAAACCCACATTTTATACTTACCAATTGCAATGTTAAATTAGTCTAAGTGTAGAGAATTAAACCAAATAAAAATCCATGGATGCCTTATTACATAATTGAAGCCCAAAATAAATATTAAAATAAATAACTAAAACAAAAGTAAAAACGGAAGCGGAAGTATGTCGCCACCCCGAGTCCCTCGCAGCTCCAAATCCTCTATGGTTAGGGGTTACCTACATGTGTAAAATAAAGAGGTTGAGTTTCCGAAACTCAGTGTATAACTATCCCCAACCAATATTACAGATCAGAGTAACAAACCACACTGGGCCGAAGCCCTATTTAGAACCATATCAGTTTGGGCCTTGGCCTTATTCAGAAACAAAGTGGGCCCAAGCCCATTACAGATACAGAACAGAACAGTATGCAACCCAAACCCAGTCCAACCCATACACCACCCATGCCATCCCATCACACCATGTGGGGAATAACTCAACCCACCCAGCCCACACACCAATACGTAGCCAAGCTGCTAATAACAGATATCGTATCACGTGGCAGAGCCACTATATAGATCTTCTTTCGATATCAAACCCTACCCCATGCAAAGTAACAGAACTACATAAGACATGCATATAGATAAACAGATACTGATACGATCATACACATATCAACCACCTATCTCTAAGGGTAAAACGATCATTTGGGCAGCCAGGGGTAAAACGGTAATTTTACTTTTTAGGGGTATCCTAGTCATTTTACTAAATTATAGTGTCTCAGCACCTAATATGAACTTCTAGCCCGTCTAACGTCTCTTTGAGCGACTCAAAAAGTCTAAGTGTTCAAACAGGGTTTACGGGCCCCAAAACCCCTAATGGGCCCGAGTGGGCCCACACACTCGTGTGGCTCGCACAGTCCAATTTCACATACAGTACTGCAATTTTTACCCTCTAACATGCCAACTATCACTTACCACATAATTTACCCATATGGGCCCGTAGGCCCATTGGGCCCATTTTAGCCCATCGAGGCCCAAAACAGCCCAAGTGCACGAGAACGCGCACAATTACGTTCACAGTCTATCGTCCATCATTTGTGGGTTTAGATGGGCCCACAAGCAGTTGCGCGGCCAAAAGGCCTCAAAATGCCGGCATATTGGCATTTCGACTTTTCGGCATTTGCCGATCTATGCTACTAGAGGGTGTCGTTACACACCTGTCTTTGCAATTCCAATCGTCGACGTGTGTTCAACCTATTGACATAACCACATTAATTAACACCATGATCAATGCATAGAGAGAATCATATCCAAGGGCTTGTTCAACGATTATCGACCATTGCCTTACTCGACTACTCCCACGTGATTAAAGAGTCCCCCCGAAACTGATGACACGATGATAGATCTAGGCACCTACGAACCACCATGAACCCAATCAAAGGGAAAGGGTTAAAGGAGTCTCAACCCCAAGTTGAATCCTTGTACCTTAACAGGAGAAAAACATTATTTCTACAAACCAAAAGCCAAACTAACAAGAAGTACTTACCCAAAATCCGCTTGATTGAAACGATGAAATATGAAAGCAGTCAACCTCTTACTAACGGTTTACCAATGAGATCGATGACCAGCGTGATACCTTAAAGAGAGAGGAGGTTCGACCAGGAAAAAGAGAAAAGAAAGGAGGTCAACAAGCACTCAAAAGTGAGACAGAGATTCGGCTATGGAGCAAATCAGTTTTGACTCACTAAGCGAGAATGAAAAGATTGGAGAATAGAGGAAATTCGGTAGGATAAAGGCAGAGAGAAGAGAACAATATTCAGCTTCTAAAAAGAAAAATGAAGAGTAGGGTTCGGGTAAGAATAACGTAAGACTGAGAGAAGAGAGAGTACGAAGATATGAGAATGGGTAAGGAGAAGTGCGATTCGGTTCTTCAAGGATTCAGCTATAGTAAGGCAGTTGGCTGGAAGAGAGATGAAAGCACAAAGAGGGGAAAGAGATTTTGAGGAGAGGATGCAAACTTTCAATATTTGATCCTTAAGGTTTCGGTAGAAAGGCTTGTACCCTAAACTTCAAAACCCAACTGACTAGAAGTGAAAAACGACACAAAGGAGGAAAACTTAGAAAGCAAACTGACAAAATAGAAACCCGAAACAACAAGTGAGGAATTTGGTACCCAACTCACACTCAAAGCCGAAACCACTTTTGCACTCTAAGCTTTCCTACAATCGGCCATCTCTTCCCTTATTTCTAATCCCTAAAAAATCTCCTAGATAACTCCTTATTTTGCTCTCCAATTTACTCACTTTCCAATTTGAACTTAATTCAGATAACATCCTTTACCCACTCAACCATCTTGATAGAGTTTGCCCACAATCCAACTCTTACCGCCCACTCATAGCAAAAATAATAACCTTTTGCTTGCATGGGGATTAGAACCCCGGATCCCCTTGCTAATGACGCCACAAGCCTTGCTCCCCATTGCCAATGACACCTCAAGCCACTCCAGCACGTGTTAATTTGTGTCACAAAACCCCAACAACAATTCTTAAGCCCTAAGAACTAACATCCATACTCCCCTAAGACCAAAAATTAAACTTTTTCCAAGAGTTAGGCTTTAACTCGGGCCTTCCAAAGGCCCCCTAGACACACTCAAAATATCAATTTAGTACACCCAAATATGCAAATATCAATTCAAGCAAAAAAATTTCAAAACCCTAAAATTTGGGGCGTTACAGAATGGGTATCTCTCATCTTCTTCAAGTTCTAAGACTACACAATTTATCGGAATGATAAAGTTGTGCATTTGACTAACACATTTTCTAATACTCCTTTCGGATGTATTGAAGATCTTCAACCAATTGTAGTGTAGTTTGTGTGTTCTTAAAGTTCCTTAACCCAAGCTTTTTACATATTGATAGAGGCATTAAAATGATGCTAGCTCCTAAATCGTATAGAGCTCTATTGAAATGACTTCTCCCTATCTCTAATGGAATTGTAAAACTTCTCAGGTCTTTCAATTTTTGGGGAACATGTTTAAAGATAATAACACTATAGGAGGTGCCTATATTAACTTGTTCACCTACCTTAATTTTCATACACCTAGACATGATTTCCTTTTAAAATTTGGCATACTTAAAGACTTTCTCAATTCGTTCAATTAAATGCAGTTTGACATTTAATGTTTTAAAAAAGTTCAAAAAGCTTACAAACTCGTCTTCATTTCATTTTTGCCCCTCTTCCAACCTTGAAGGGAATGGTACATGTGTTTTAGCAATTTCTTTAATCATCTCTTTCTCTAGCTTAGCAATCGATTTAGTTACCTCTTCTGGTTCTGGTTCTTCAACAGCTCTCTGGGAATTTCTTGAATATCTTCTGCATTTTCCCTTATCTCCTTTTATTTCATCTTTTCTGGGCTTCTCAAGATTTTGCTCAAGCGGAGTGCGATTGCTTTCACATGCTCCTTACCTTCCTTCTAAGGATGATTTTTTATATTGCTTGGAATGTAAGTGCCAATTTTTTGTTTATTATCTCCCATCATATTCAGTTATTGGCTTATCAAATCTTCCAACTTAGTCAATGTCTTTGCAGAGTTCGTGCACTCAGACTGCACTTGCTTCACATCTGTTCTCATTGACTGTATTTCCTTTTGATTCTATCCAAGTGTTGACCACATACAGTATGCTCATTAGGGTTGGCCCTTTCTTAAGGTTTGAAACTTAGTGTTTTTAACTTGGTTAGAACTATTACCTCCTCATTGATTTCCTTCCCATCTCAGATTTAGGTGATCTTTCCATCCGAGATTATAAGTATTTGAATAAGGGTTTCCACCCCTATTCCCAATTTAATTCACATCCTTGGTTAGATTATTTATATAGTGGATGAGTGGTTTGTCCCCTCCATATATAGATGATGCACTATTCTCCAACTCTATACGATTGATTTTGTTCACTAGCTATTGATATCTGTCGTCCTCCTGGATAGCATTTACTGTGGATGGTTTTTTTCCATATGTGTGTCATTCAGTTGACCACTGATAAGAGTTCATTGCCATATTTTCTATTAATTCATATGCATCCTCAAATGTTCAGTTCATTAAGGCACCTCCTGCAACTCTATCTAATCTTGACATGGCATGTATATCTAACCGGTTGTAGAAAGTTTGCAGTCGTAACCACTCGGCCAATCCGTGATGTGAGCATTTTTGAATTAGTGTTCTAAAATGCTCCTGAGCTTCGTGAAAACTTTCTCCTTCTAATTGTTTGAACATAGAAATTTCCTTTCTTAGTTGGACCATCTCGCTAATAGGGAGGAACTTTTGTAGGAACTTTCCTGCAAGTTCGTCCCATGTCGTGATAGATCATGGTGCCTACAAAGCTAACAAAAAAAAAGCATTATCAATTAATGAAAATGTGAACAATCGAAGATGAATAGCATCATCAGTGACATTGTTATATTTAAAGTATCACAAAGTTGGAGGAACTATTTTAAATGCTGACTCGGATCTTCTGTCACTGTTCCTCGAAATTGCAAGTTATTCTGGATCATTTGGATCATAGCTGGCTTGATCTCAAAGTTATTATCCATGATAGCTGGCCTCGTTATACTCCCTTGAACCATATCCAATTCGGTCGCATATTCCCTTAGAGACCTTTCATTACGTGCCATGTTAATGTTTATGGGTAGCTGTGGTGGTGGTGGATCTTCTAAGCTGTTAGTGTTAGCTTCATCGAATAGTGGATTCTCAAATGGTGATAAATTACCTATAACAGGCATTTGGTTCTACATTTTCTGTTGTTGCTGTAGCAAGCGATTACTATGAATTATTCTTTTTGGATCTATGGCTGACTCTATAGGTGTTCCCCTAATACGAGCCATACACTAAACCCAAAGAGATAAGATTAGTAACAATAATAAAATAAAATCACAGCTATAATCTAAAAATTTCCTAATTATTCTATTAATAAACAAAAATTAAAATTAAACTAGTGATGTTGCCTCATCGGTAATAGCACTAACAACTTGATGGCCTCTAGACGTACTAATGCTCAGAGTAGAAATCCCTCACATAATATATGAAAAGGCAGTATCCGCAAGTATATGGGCCATGTTGCAATATAGTTACAATGGAATAGATGAGTACACCGAGGATCGTACTTAAAGGAGGCAATCACTAAATTAATTATAACCTAATCATAATTAGATCCAATAAACACTTTAAATGAATTATATTACGAAGAAGTAAAAAGAAAGGTTTTTTTATCTTTACTAATAATAAAAGAAAAAAATAAATAAATAACGAGAAATCAAATAATAGAATATATCAAATCTGAGCAAGGGTGATTAGCTTACTTCGGTAATCATAACTAAATGTCAATTCAGGTTTTCTGTTCAATGAACTAGTCGATATCCTAGCAGGATCTTCTGATCTTCTATTAGAATAAAAGTCGGTAAGAACTACTTATCTCTCGACTTCACAGTCCAGACCAGTTTAGGGTTAAGGTGTAAACGGATAGGCCATACCAAATTTGGGTTAATGCCCAATTGAATGGCTTTCTAAAGTTGTCAGGCCTAGGGTTTAGTTTCTTCCTTTCTTGAACAGTTGATCTGCTAAGAGAACCCTACAAAATAGTTAATTAATCATACCTCCACTCGCTAATCCCCCATAAGAGGATTAGTTCCTCATGAATCTCATAAACAATATAGACTTGATGTATAAAATAGGCATGAACAATAATTAAAGAATATAAGGTTTAGAAGAAGCTTGATTTGTATTAGAATTGAATGTTGAATCCTCACAGAGTTTGATTATGTTTCACAAATTTGATTTATTTCACGAAACAAAAAACAAAAACTGAAAGAAACCTAAACTCTAAGAAAGGAGAAAAAAAAGGCTAAATCTAAGAAGAAAATGATACAATATGAAAGTTGTTCATAACATGTGCTAATTGAGCCTATTTATAGACTTTAGAATGGCTGTCATGCTTAACCCTAGGTTAGTTGTTGTCCTCATGCATAATGTTTGATTGTGTGGACCAAAACACCTTGGCTCGTAATTATTTATCATACAGAGGTGATGTTGCGACACACCAGGTCTTGTGCCAAAGCATTGAGTGCAATATGCTTTATCTTTAAGGTGTCTTCAAGGGTGTCACAACATTCTCAAGCTGTGTCATGACACTGAAGGTATTCTTGGAATTATTCTATTCTTCTCATTATGTTGGGACATCCAGCTCTCCACGTTGCAACACAATGACAAGTATTGAGGTAGCACACCTTCTAATTGTCTCTTGCATGCTCATGAACTATATTAGCTCACCTTTAGGCCTCATTCGGCTGCTAAGGTCAATAAAAGACTCAAATTACACACTTTATAGAATTTAACTAAACTTGTAAAAGTATAATTAAAACTCAACTAAAATGCTTGTGTTTAAGTTCCTAGAGTACGAAAACTAGTTTAATATGCTACATTGAATTATGGGAGATCAGCTTAGCACCCTTTGCCTATTGTCCACTTGAAGAGCCCGCTCCCAACATTGCCCACTCTGCTCCATTGACGACACCTACTATCCTGAGCCCAATTCCCTCTTCTTCTGGTGGGGCATCAAATTTGTTCTCATTGAGAGACCTCTTTAATGTGGGTCAGTATTCCTTCTTTAAACTTGTAATCTATTAGTGATATGATAGTGGCTTGTCCTAAGAGCTAAACAAATGCACTTTACCTTCCTCTTCTGAAGCCCACCACTCATCTCTCTAAGAGTTAGTGGACTCTTACCAGATAATGGTAGAACAATGTGGCTTGCTTGGTTAGGCCCCTCCGTAAACATTATAGTGGAAGTGAAGCTAAACGAGCTGAGTTAGAAATAGCCCTAACTTCTTGCGATCAAGAACTAACACAACTTTGTTGAACTTAAGAGGCCATAACCCGCTAGATCAAGGAGTACACCGAGTTTGTCTTTAGCTGGGAGACTACGTACAATTCTTTAAAGATGGAATCTAAGGAGAGGGTGTGCTACCTGGAGAGCTAGATCAATTCTTTGGAGGAACTACGCTTGGCAAACTTGTAGTGGGTTTAAAGGGAAAACAATAAAGCATTGGAACGATATAAAGTAGAAATCATGGGAGTTATAACGAATTACATTCCCAAATTGAGATCCAACCATATCTTGCATGCCTAAATTGTTGTAGGCCCTTTTGATGTGAGCTAAGTGAACTTTAGTTGCCTACGCATGTTTACCAACATTAATCTAGGCTTTGACGTGATGACCCCTTTTGGTGTGGAGTGGGAATAATTCTAAAATAATTGAAAGAAATCTGACAACCTCTTCTTCCTACTCGAGCCCAAGCCAACCACTCCTACTCTTATAGAGGAAGCCAGTGATGAAGGGGAGGAAGACATAAAGGAGTTTGTTGATCCACTAGGTGGAGACAATGCCTAAATAATTTGTACTTGTACTTGTTTTCTCTTTAATAAAATTTTCTTCTTTTCATTTCCTGTCTTTTATTTTCACTACACCTTTGTTTCTATTCTCCCCAACATTTTTTTACTACCACCAAATTCCACTAATCATGTACTTGTTCATACTACACACACATTAAACTTATAATAACTTTAGGGACTAAGTCAGATCTAATGTAACATGCATATAGGGGCTATTCCTTAACTTCTATGTCTAGAGGATTGGCTAAGTCGAGGCACAGATACCACTAAATTGTAACACCCTATACTCGACTCGATCTCTAAGTCTAGATGCCCAATGTCACAATTAACCCAAATACTTAAAAAAATTCCTATCTGGTTATTTATAGACTTAGTCAATATTAAAATAAGCATCCATTACTACTAAATCACTCTTATCCAAATCCATAGATAACAACTGCTTTAAATTTTGGTTTCAATTATATTTTATACTAAACAAGTGTTTAACCCTTACAATCCTTCAACCTTGTTAAGTACAAACAATTAATTACATTAGCTTAAGACTCAAGAATCTAATATAGTTACACCAAAGTAATTTCCCTTAAGGCGTTGCCTTTAAGGGTTCCCTTCTTTATACATGATAAAAATATGACGCCACTCGTGCAACTTGGCAGTGTCTGGCTTGGTCCCTCCATGATCTTTTAATCATTCCTTAATCCTGTTTTCAGAGCCATACAAAGTAAGTCCAGATGAACTTAATGAGGTCCTTTATAGTTGTTTTGATAGAAAACTATTAATTTGATGGGTAAATAAGGATTAATGCACAAAGATAAAACTCCTTGAGTGACTTAGAAGATTTTGCAAGTTTGACATGGCGTCACTGACGCCTTAACGTGTTTTGAACTAACTGTTGGGTGACATGTTGACTAGTGTAATCGTAATCATACTTTCCCAAACACCTCTTTTTATGGGACTTGTCCCCGTCCGGCTTCAACTTAGATTTTGATTCTTGCCTTCTTGGTTTGGCTCATCATAAAGTAATCATATGTGTGAATACCCATGTTGACAATCGTTATTGATGAAATATCACATAACTCCCTATAACTGTTGGTTTCTTCCTTCATCCTATCACTCCAAACTGAACTCAGTTTAAATCTACTGGTTTATTCCCAACAATGAATTTCTTATGCATCATCCTGTGCATGAATCCCTCTGATGCGAGCTCGTCCTCGTAGGATGATTATGAGTTGCGAAAGTTCCCGATTGAGATTAAGAAGCATCAAATGTAATGTATTTTGTAAAGATTGAAAATGTGAATGGCAGGCTTTGGAAAGGTGGTTTGATGGATAATAAAGGAAGAAGGAAGGATAAGCTTAAATTTGGGTTAATGACTCAAGAATGAACCAATATTATAGAATAATATTGACCCAATCCTTATATTAGTACTTAAAATAAATACAAAAGGAAACAATAACTATGCCCCTTTGTCTAGCAATATAGGAACCAATTAACATAAAAGGTGAACACCACACTTCTAAGAAGTGATAAGTTTGAATGAACAGATTGACGCCACAAGGAATGCTTGATAAGTCAATTTGAGTCAAATGAGAACAAGGAGAGTGAACACTTATAATAAGTTTAAAATTCATCAAAAGTTGTTACAAAATGTCTCAAGGCTCATATTTATCGGTTGTACAAGGAACTAGCCGAATAAGCATGAGATAACAATCAAACTAAATGTGTTTGATGTCTATTATTTCGCTCAAAGCATCCCTTAAGAGTTTCTAGAAGTTGATGATGCCAAAAGCCTTATTCACATTTTGAAATTTGAATTCCCAAACTACCAATTACATTGGTTTTTGAGAGTTGGTAAAAATGTGCATGGAATTGAATGGTTTCAATAGTGTGAACATGAATTGATGCTGCCTTGACAATCAAATGGTCACTTGGGATATGTAGATCATTAGTGTAGATTGTGTCACGCGAAGAGTCTCAAGGTGTGAACAGTAAGAAGTGAATGGTTCCATAGGTGTGAATTTGGTAGCCAACTAAATGGTCAAGTGTGAAAACATTTGATGCTTTGCTTCTCATGAAATGGCTCATGGGAGGTTGTGTTTAACTCCTTAAATGTTGTTTACGCAACACAAATAGTTTGGGAGGAAGCTTCCTAGCAGCAGCAATGTGAACAATCTGGTCAAAACGAAGACAAGGTTTAAATGCAATAATTTAAAGAAAAAAAAAACACATATTTAAGTTGTATGAAATTAAACAAGTATTAATGATGTAAAAACTAAGATGCATAATTAAAGTGCAGTATTTAATAGACATATTTAAAGACACGTAATTAAAGTGCAATATTTAAGACACACATTTAAAGACACTTAATTAAAACTCAAACTAAAACAACTAAATGGATAAAATCCTTATTTCTAGCAACCTAATTTAAACACACAAATACTAAAATTTTACATGTAGCACATTGCATGGGATGCATGGTTCGCATGAAATGCAAGTTTTGTATGGAGTGCATGTCCAAACTCGATCAATTAAAACCGTGACAGCTTCTTTAAACTTCCTGGCTCGTGTGCGAGTAATTAGCTCTCTTGGAAGCTTTATTGGATTTTGTAAGGTTTCACGAGTTGGTTGTTCGACATTAAGGGTTTTGGTTGGGTCCATGCTGGCATCACCCTCCCTAAAGGAAAACCCATTTACTTATGCCTTTGTTGGCGGTCTTTGATTTGGAAATGGGTGGTGGTTAGGCACCACTTTTTCTTGGAGAACTTACATCTACCAGATAGTCTTATAAGACTTCTCCATTTTAGTCCATTTTACCAATATGCTCCTAATATCAGATAGTTCTCCAGACTATCTCCTTCTGAAGTTCTCTTTGGCAGACTTCTACCTCTGTTAGTCCCATAGGGACTAACCCGTGCCAAAAAGTCCTTACGGACATCTTTTTTCTTTGTAAATCCCTAGTGAACTTTATCAATTTAGATTTGGTCAGACATCCCTTCCACATTGTCCTTTCTCAGATTACCCAACTACCTATCCATTGATTATCAATTGGGATTTCAACTATGATAAACCATTCTGTAATTGCTTAGCTAATGATGGCTCTACATCAACTCAAGTGCAGTATTAATGGTGAATACTTATTTATAATTACCTTGAAGAATCATTTTGTTACCCCATAGCCAATGATGGTATATATGTAAATTCTAAAAGACTCTAAAAAGGTAGATACAAGAGTTTCCAATATGTTGAAGGAATTTCTCCTTCCTCTTAGATATAAATGCGTTAAGATGCTTCTATTAGTTCCACTTGCTATTGTATTTTGGAGGAGCCTCTTTTTATCCAATTTTCCTTCATTTTTAGACACACCATGATCATTCTATCATAATACTCATTGCACATGTCATACAGTGACTTCTCCTTTTATGCCTTGACGACTTCTTGGTCCAATGTCCTAACTGTAACATATCGATTAAGGGCCTAGTCAAAATAGTGGTTTCAAGACCACAAATTCAAAATAGAAATATTTTTTTTATGATTTTTTTGAGGTCCATGACATGTTTGCATGACTGTGTGGAAATCTGATGAAGAAATTTTGTAAATAAGAGTCCAAATTGACTTTTAGGACTAAATTGCAAAAGTTGCAAAATATGAGATTCTAGAAGATTTAAGTATGAAATAGCTTTGGATTATTAATTAGGGGTCCTTAAATAGCAATTTGCCTAATTTCTACATTTTTGGACAAAAATGGACATGGAAGGGTAAATTCTCAAAGAAGGGTTAAAAGGGCATTTTAGTCATTTGGTTAATAAATTGATAAAAAGGGAAAAAGAAATAAAAAATGTGCTTCTCTTCCTCAAGAAAGTGCCGAAATTTCTAAGCCCTCCATAGCTAGGGTTTTTATCATTTTCAAGCTCAATAGTAAGTGCATCTTAGCCCCTTTTTTAATGTTCTTTGCATTTTTGAAGTTGTCATCAACCGATTTAGCTATTTCTACCATTATTTTGAGCTAGGGTTCATGTTCAAAAAATTACCCATGTGTGACATGCATGTATTTTGATGTTTAATGAAGGAATATGAAAGTTTAATGTGTGATAAACATCTTTTACTAAGTGATTTTTCATTAAAACACCTAAAAGGGACTTTTTTGTAGAAGTTATAAAATGGGTAGTAAAAATGATTTTTAAAAGAAAATGTGGGCTGTTATAAGCATGAAAATGGTTTGGCTAGGCTTGTTTGTTAAAGAAATTGAGTATGTTTCATTTTACGAGCATAGGGACCAAGTTGTAAATATGTGAAATTTTAGGGGAAAAATTATAATTTTTCCAAAGTATAATCTATAGACTGGTTTAAACAATGTGATGATTAAATAAGTGAAATTTGCTATTATAGATTAAGAGGAACGGAGTCTGAACCTAAACTGAGGAAAGAACAAAGTCGCGGACTAAATTGTAAAACTAGTCATATTTTGTTACTGAGGTAAGTTTGTGGGTAAATAGTGCAACATTACTTCATTATGTATCTAGTGCTTTATTATTGCATGATATGTACAATTGTTCTATGAATTTTGATTTACAATGACTCGATGACATTGTGACAAAGTTTCGATATCTCGAAATCCTAGTTGAACCTTAGGAATAGATAAGATACAAATGTCATGACATTAGGGTTATAAGATCTCATGTAAGACCATATCTGGGATATGGCATCGGCATTTGATTATGTGATTACGTGAAAGACCATATCTGGGAAATGGCTTCGTTATGAGATTTCGTGTAAGGCCACGTCTGGGACATGGCATTGATATGAGATCCCGTATAAGACCATATCTGGGATATGGCATCGGCATCAATATGTGATCCCATGTAAGACCATATCTGGGATATGGCATTGGCATCCTACCATGCGTATGAGATTTCTCGAGTTTCCTTAGTATTCCAAGTGGTTCAACGGGTAATTCATGAGTATGTCAATAAAATGACAAGGTATGAACATGTTGAAAGGATACATGTATGTACACGAAGCTCATAATTCTTGATTTATGTAATGAGAAGATATCGGTAAGAAGTGAATGAAGGAATTAAGAACATGAATTTTATGGTACATTATGTAAATGACATGATCTAAGATATATCTATGATACTTGAAGACAATGTGACAAGTTATATTTATGTTATGTGTATGATATTACATGATTAATGTTGTTAATTATTTACATGCAAACTTACTAAGCTTTATGCTTACTTCCCTTTCTTTTCCACTTCCTTATAATGTCGTCAAGCTAGCTTGGAGATTGAAGAACGTTAGAGGCTCGATCACACTATCTCTTGGAACATTGGGTATAGCTAGTTTAAACATTTTGAATGTGGCTTGTATAGGGACCTGGCCTTTTTGTTATATGTCATATTGATCTTGCCAAATGTGTTGGCTTATGATGATAATTGATGAATGTTCATTTTGTATAAGGCCATCTAAAGGTTGGCTAATATTGACCATACTTATAATCAATTGATGATGCATTTCATGAATGTGGATGTTTGCATGATTTGGATAGATAAGTATGTGATGTATAGGCTTGAATGATGTGTGGATGACTTGGTTTTGAGATATTTGATAACTTGGTAAATAGCCTTATATTTGTCCACATAGGTAGACACATGGGCGTGTGTCTAGGCCGTGTGTGACACACGGTCAGCCCCATGGGTGTGTTGATAGGTCATGTGTCCACTACACCTTTACTTTTCAAAATAGAATGTTCAGTAGTAAAAACACGAGCAGAGACACGGCCATGTGTCTCGGCTGTGTGAGAGACACGGCCCCAAGACATAGGCATGTGCCTAGGCCGTGTGAAGTCTACGCATTAAATGCGAGAATTAAATTCACCACACGGCCTAGCACACGGGCGTATGACTTGGCCGTGTGACCATAGATGGGTGATGACGTTATAAATAGAGAGTTACACAGGTGGAGGACACGGGCGTGTCCAGAGCCACGCGAGCATGTGTGACCACATGGCCTGCCCACAAAGGCGTGTGACCCTCCAAAACATGAAAATTTTCTAAGTGTTGTAAAAGTTTTGAAAGTTCTCGGTTTAGTCCCTAACCACCTCCAATATATGTTTAGGTTCTTGTAATCCTGTAATAGGGACGTTATGAATATGTTTGAAAAGTTTTAAATTGGATGAAATTTTATGGTCTGATTTTGCATGAATGTTTATGTTTAAGTCTGGTAACGCCTCGTATCCTGTTGCGATGCTGAAGACGGGTAAGGGGTGTTACACTAACGGACTGCAACTTTTCATATCGTTTACTTGTTTGCCACTAGATCATGTCGTGTCTAACCATAGACTTTCGATTCTGAGGAATTAGTAAACCACTTCTGATGTGTAGCAACAAATGGCCTACATACTGTTTAAATAATCTCACCCTAAAGGACTTATTATTATTTACATAGTGTTGCCTCAAAGGACCTATTTACTGTTTACACATTGTCGCCTCAAAGGACCAGTTGATAACTGTCGTCACTATGTCGTTCCATAAAGTTGATAGACCATCGTCACGGTGTTGCTCTAGCGAGCCAGTAGATAACCATTCCATGGTGCCACCCGACTCCCTTGAGCCCCATAGCATCTGCCATTCGTCCATTAGGCTATCATTCCCTTTCTTCATTTACCCTGTCAAGGTAATTCCCTCCGTACTCCGCACATGATATAAACATGCATTTCATACGATTCATTAAACTTATCACTATAACATACAGTGCGCCATTTATTGATATGTCAATTCACAACCATAGGTCATCTAATAAATATACTTGCAACGTACACTCTCTTACACCATGTTATGCATACACAACATATTTATAAACAATAGCGAATTCAAACAACTCAGAATATACACAACACAAATCATTCAAGCAGTACATTCTTATCAACCACCCAAAGGTAGAGTATAAAAACTCACTTGAACTACTTAATCCTCGTCAACTTAGCTTTTCCAAATGTTAGAGTCCCCATCATCCTGGTAGCTAAGCACGACAACCATTTATCGATTAAATTGAAGTCATTCAAAACTTAAAACTCAGAACCTAGGTTACAAAAAGTTATCAGAATCCTTACCCTCTTTTTTTCTCTAAACCACAAGTATAAAAAAGGTAAGAAGGCTTACCAGTTCCTGAGATTCTCTACTCCTAGACTTCAAATCTCATAATCTCTACTCCATGCAGCGCTCTTCTTAACATCTTATTCTTCAGAGCAACCGAATAAGATGATGCAGATGAGAAGGAAAAATTCTTTATTGATTAAGGCTTATTGCCCAAATATATAACCAATCTTGTTTGATCTCTAAACCTCAATTAGCCATCCATCAGCAATCATTGTGCATTTATCTATGGAATCAACTAGTTCCATCTTAACTAAACCAGAATTGAAACTCAACTATTTGCTAATCAACCACTAAAGTTTATGAATTACTCATTTGAGCCCCCTATCTTACCACTTTAGTCAATTAACTCCCAACTCTCTTTTAAATTTGGGATTGTAAAGAAATTTGAGTGTGACACTCCTCCCACTCTGTCTGATTCGCTTCTGCGAACCTTTGCTCTATAAGAACCTTCCTGAACCAGAATTGCCATCATCCAAACTTGACACAAGGTGAAATTTTTAATCCTATTGAACTTCTCAATATCGTACTTCATTGCCATCTCTGAACGGGTTAAAAATGGAAATCCAACCAAGCTCTAGTACAAGTTTGTTGGGTCAACCTCAAATTATGCAATGAACATAAACAAAAACCTATAACACCCTGAATTTTGGGCCAAGTAGAATTAGGCCTTGGGTGCAGGAGCATTTAAAGTTTTCGAGAGCTAGATTTTAGTACGGTTGCATTTTGGTGTCGTGGTTGTTGGTTTTGGAGTGTTGGGGGGCTTTTATGAAGCCCTGGGTTCAAGCTTTGGCACAGGAAGAAGTTTGCTTTTTAGCTTTAGGGGAACTTTAACTTCAAGTGGTATACCTTTTAAATTGTTGTGGTTATTTTAGGACACAAAGGAGTTTCTGGTGGAGTGGCTATGACGCCACCAGCATGGAAGGAGAGGTGTTCGAATCCCCTTGTAAGCAGAGTGTATTCATTTTGCTAACTAGGGTTGGCAAGAGGTGTATTTGGATTCAAACATTTGTTGTTGGTTGAAGAATTGGTAAAAGGATGGACTTGGTCTTGGTGGTTGGATTTCGAATTTTAACTGAGGTGTTGGAGGAAATCAAGGGGAGTAAGTTGTGGAGGAAAATAGGGAGCAAATCTTGGAATTGTTGTGGACTAAGGAGTGTGTGTCAAATTAGGAAAGCTAGTGTAGGGGATTTCGGCAAGAGGCATTTGGGTTATGCTCATTCGGCATTTCGAAAGAGTAGGTTCTGAGTTTTCCTTTTTGGCTTTTGGGGTTTTGTACCTTTAGCATTTGCGTGTTCTTTTCTCCCTTGTGCATTTGAGTAAGACACCTTTCGTGCATCTTTTCCTCTCTTTTTCTCTCTAGCCTATTAGTGCTCTCCTTGATTACCCATTTTCTTTTCTTCTCACAAATTTCATTAGGAGCCGAACCTCATTTCTCTTTTCCTCTCTGCTTTTATTTCTTCGTACTAGCCAAACATGGTTCTTCTTCTTTGATTAAATACTCTTTATTGGCCGAACACTACTAACCTTTTTCCCTTCTATTATTCTTTTGACTGATCTTCCATAGCAGAACCTTTTTCCTTTCCTTTATCATTTCTTAAGTACTCTTTCTTCCTTTTGATTGACATATTTCTCTTTGGCTCTTTCATAAGTGGAACTTTATTGTTGGAAAGGATCTATTTACATAAGGCAAATACTAAAGTAGCTAGGCTTCGGCAAGAGGCTGGCTGTTTCTTCATTTCATCCTTTGACCCTTTTTTGAGGTGGGTTCTCAAGTGATCATTGGTGATTAGATTCTCTTTCGGCATTCAATCGATAATCAAGGGTAAGTGTGCATGGCCGGTCGTCTCTTGGTAATAGTGGGTTCTTAAGTTTTATTTTGTAATCGATTTTCTCTAATAGAAGTTATTGGAAAGCAAATATAAACTAATCGTGCGTTAAGTTCGGAGAGTGATCTTAAGGGGCTAAGAAGGCATTCGTTTAAGCAAGGTTGGTGGGGTTATCATCTGATTTAGCCTTCGTTAGAATTCTACTAATCTCATATGTAAAGTTTTTAATCAAAGCTTTTGTGATTATAGGGACGACATTCAAGAGTTTTGCGCTACTCCGGAAAACGTGTGTAACTACCCTCCATTCTACTATCCTTGTGAATCAAAAGGTGTGTAACCACACCCTACTGTAGTGTAAATCAGCAAAAGCCGAAAGGCCAAAATGCTAAAATGTTGGCATTCGAGGCCTTACGTGTAACATTCTAGGCCAATTCAGTAACATATATACATATATTCAAGTCCTTATACATGCCATAAACTTATAAATATTTTGGAATCTTTTAATGCTAACCTCAGCATGATAGTCTGATAGTATCTCCGGTGACCTCCAACTCGAACTACCATCTGAAACTCGATAAGAAAATGGAAGGGAAGGGAGTAAGCATTATAGCTTCGTAAGTAAATATGTAAATAATAATCAATTTATTACAAGCTTTTATAAAACTTCATAACATGTTCTAATAATAGTATAATTACAAATACACATAGTTCCACCATTTACTTAAGCCTTTTTCAAGCTGTTTAATCAAGTAATAGTCACTAAATTATTTTTATCCAGAGCTACAAAACTCCAAATTAAGATCCGTCAATTTTCTCAGAAACTACAATCATATTTCTTTTCACAATAAAAATTTTATAATTTTTGGTTTGGCCAATTAGTACAATTTATTCATTGAAGCCTCCCCTATTTTGTGGTTTAGTAGTTCTGACCACTATTCACTAAAATTTAATTATCCTTTTCTACAGAATTCAAATGAGGTTCTCATTTATTTTTTATGAAAATAGACTCATTAAGGAGTCTAACCATATAAATTATGCTCCATAATTATTTTTGTACAATTTTTAATGAGTTTTCCAATTCAGAACAGGTAATCACGAAGTCATTCTGAACCAGTCTCACAAAAATATAAATATCTCAAAATACAAAATTTCTTTGCTTACTTTATTTATTTTATATGAAAATAAACTTATTAAGCTTTATTTCCATTTCTTATTCATCCTCTAATTCAATTTCTACCATTTTTGGTGATTTTTCACATTTACCTAACTGCTACTGTCCGAAACTGCTAGATTTCAAGTTTCACTTTTTCATAAATTTCCTTGTATCAATTTTTCATAGTAACACTTAGCCATATCAAACTTACCAAAGTTCGACCACTTATCAAGCACATTGCTCACAACATATATATTCATATTTGGTATTTATTTCCACATTTTTCATGTCAAATTCCATTTAGCAAACTTATTTCTCTCGGTGAACACTTTAGAATGTAACAATATTCAGTGGTTTTAGCACACAGCTCCACCTTCAGTAATTGATGCCCAACTTAGTGGTATATGCACATAGCACCACACTATTAGGCTAACGTATGTATTCGTGGCATACGCACTTAGCGCCACTTTTCAAATTAACATGTATAACCGTGGCATATCCACTTAGCACCACGTTACTGAATCAATATATGTAACCGTGGCATATCCACTTAACACCACGTTTTTCCATTCCGAAGGTTCAATCGAGATTTCCTCATTTAATCTCAATTCATCAACCATAATTCACCGTTTATATCCATTAATTGTACAATACTAAAACTTATTTCACATGTCACATAATAAAATATCATAACATAATAAAAATAATACATTATTTACATATAAACTTACCTCGGTGCAAAATATAGAAATTTTGCAATTTAGTCCACAATCTTTTCCTTTCCCCGATCAAGGTCGATTCCACATCTTTCTTGATCTAAAATAACATATTTAGCTTATATAATACTCACATTTATCAAAACAGACCTTAACTCTAACTTTGGAAAAATTATGATTTTCCCTTAAACTTTTGCATATTTACACTTTTACCCCAAGGCTCGGAAATTAACCTTTATCTCTAATTCGTATGTTTTAGAACATGCTGATCATTTATTTACCAACGGCAACATCAAATTTCCACTCTAACATATACTTATGAACATTAAGTATTTTTATCGATTATGCCGTTTTACTCCTTTTTACTTAAAACTGAGTAGCACAAGTTGTTTAACATAATCTAAAACCTCATATTCTATCATAAAACATCAAAAATACACAATTATTCAACATGGGTCAATTTTTGAAATCAAAACCTAGCTCAAATAAATGGTAGAAATAAAGAAATCATGTTACCGAGATTTAAAAACGTAAAAATCATTAAAAACGGGGCTAGAACGGACTTAGAATCGAGCTTGAAAGCTTGAAAAACCCTAGCCATGGTTTCTCCATGCTATATTTGGCCTTGAGGAAGAAGATCAGCAAAAATTGGCTTTTAATTTGATTTTTAATTCATTTAATCACTAAATGACCAAAATGCCCCTACTTAAAAATATTCTTTTTCACCCATTTCATGTCCATTTTTATCCAATAAATTAACCAATGGTCTAATTACCATTTAAGGACATCCAATTTAAAATATCATAACAATTGGACACTTCTAACATGTAGAACTCAACTTTTGCACTTTTTACAATTTAGCCCTTTTGACTAAATTGAGTGTCTAAACGTCGAAATTTTCATACGAAATTTTTACAAAATAATTTCATAAAAATTTAAATCATAAAAATATAAATAAAAAAAATTTCAATTAAACACCTTTACCTTCTAGAATGCACATTTTACTACTTTGGCAATTTAGTTCAATTTATCAAATTGGACACACAAACAATAAAATTTTTGTAACGAAAATTTCACAAAATATTTCAAACACAAAATAAATTTTAAAACTTAATCAGAATAAATATTTTGACCTTGGATTTGTGGTTTCGTAACCACTATTCTGTTTAAGCCTTGTATTGGGCTATTACATTACGGGCGTGTGAACATTTGTGGGCCATACCAAGCTCACAAGTCATGGGCAATAGACTATTGAGGCCATTACGTGCGATTCCGTGCACTTGGGCCGTTATGGGCCCAATGGGCTTGCGGGCCCATACGGGCATAATTACTCGGTAAATGATCATTGTTAAGTTGGATGGTAAGGCTCGCAATGTCGTATGTGAGATTAGACTGATTGGGCCACACAGGAGTGTGGACCTACCGGGGCCCATTAGGGATTTTGGGCCCATAAATACTATTTTGGCCAAATAGGTTATCCGAGTCGCTTAAAGCGGTGCTAGACCTTCTAGGAGATCGTAATTGGTACCAAAACCCCGATATTGGTAAAATGACCAAAATACCCCTGGGGTAAAATTACCGTTTTACCCTTAACTGACGAAATGACCGTTACACCCCTAGTACTAGGTTGATTGATGTATGTATGACTGTGTATGATTGATTTCGAGCATGACATTCTGCATTCACGTATGTTACTATGACATGTCATCCTGTATTGGGTTGGGTAATTATTGACGGAGGAAGTGTACGGCTTGTAGCCGTTCTATTCATAGCCTTTCTGCTTATGGCTTTTAGCCATTCTGTTACTTGGTATCATTGCTGCGATATTTATGGCTTTTAGCTATTCTGTCTACGGCTTTGAGCCGTTCTGTTGACTTAGTGCTGCAACCGGTGCTAAGCTTGGTGTGTTGGCTGGGTAGGTCGATTTAATCCCCACATGGTGTGCTGGTTGGTACGGGCGGCGTATTGGTTGGATTGGGTTGGATTTCTATCTGCATATTAGCATCTGATATTGTTTCTGTATTGGGCTTTGGCCCACCTGATTCTGTAATGGGCTAAGACCCACCTGACATTGTTTACTATGATGGGTTTAGGCCCAGTCTGATACTTTGTTCTACATGTTTACTTATTTAATTATAAGGGATTACACACTGAGTTTATGTAAACTCACCCTTCTGACTAATTGTGCAGGTAATCCCCAACGTTAGGTGGTTCGATGCTGTAAGGAGCTCGATGGTGGCCCACACTTCTGCACTGGTATTATGCTAGTTGAATTTTAAGTATTTTATTTTGATTGCTGTTTTGTAAAAAGGCCTCTTTAACTCTTGGATTTTAATTTGGGATTTTATGGTTTTAAGTTTTATATTTGCTAGCTTTAGGATGCGGTTTTCCAAAATGGTAACTTTTTTCAAAATTGACACATTTTCACGACACTTTCAAAATGGTTTCATGACTCAATACTCAAACATCGCATATTCGTACATCAACAATTTAAAATTAAGCTTCTGCAATTCTAAGAAACTTTGGGGAATGAAAGTAATAATGGTTTAAGAAGTAATTAGGATTTTACTTAATCTTTTTAATAAGAAGGGTTTTTCATTGGAAACACGATTTTCAAAAAAAAAACACTTTAATGTGACATGCTAGACTCGGGCCTAACTTCTAGGCCGGGTTTGAGGTGTTACAATATCGAGAAAAATTAGACACAAATATTTACGTGGAAAAACCCTTCCGAAGAGGGAAAAAATCACAAGCAAGGAAAGCTTCACTAAAACTGCAAAACATTGAAAAAGGGAGTACAAGATGGAGAAACAAATAAACCCTAAAACCCAAAACACAAAGTTTTCTCGAAATTTGCACAAACTCCCTTAATTTTGTTGTTGTTGTTCTTAACAATCTAAGGTTGCTGACAGGCCTATTTATATGCTTGATTTTATGTACAAATATGACCAAAACATCCCTAGATTAATCAAGGTTTGACTAGAAAAATATAATAGAGTTTAACTAGGAGAAGAAACTCGGTTGAGTAGGGAACACGTCACCACATTATGATGTGACATGCTTCCTCGTCGAGGTGTCCTTAACCGTGTCGTCAGGATGTTGCGAATCTTCTCGTCATGACATCGGTGTCGTGTCATCAGGACATCAGTTCTTCCTCATCCTGATGTCAACCTTGTTTTGTTTGAAATGTTAGACACACTTCCACAAATATCTTGGGAATGAATAAGGAAAAAACTTTAATGGAAGGCTTTAATTATTTTTTGGGTTTAATAAATCGTTTTTTACTGTTAGGAGTAAATTTAATTGTCACCTTTTTAAGACATAATTTCCACCTATACATGTGGCACAATCATGAACCTTTCATTAACCATGTCACAGACTGCTAACGATCAACATGGTCAAACCCTATTTCGTTAATGAAACTTATTGTTTTTTTTTTTTTGGCAATAAAGGTTTCAATAGGATGAACTTTTTCTGTAAGGGTTTCGTTGTTTTTTTAGTTTTTTTTTTTTTTTTACTTAGGGCACTTTTGAACCTTAAGCTAATAAAAAATAAAAATTTTAAAATTTTAAAGTGTTACATACATAACACACTTAATCACTCTTTTGAAAATTCTAATGACTCTTTTAATTTTTTATTGATGTTAAAGTTTATATAATTTCTGTTATATCAACAAGAAAAATAATATAAGAGCTAGAAATTCAAAATATTTTTACTTTAACATTAAAATCAAGGGTTTATATAAATAAAAAAACACAAATTAAAGATTTATTTAACTACAAAAATAGTATAAAAGATTTTTTAAACAAAATGTAATAGTTTAGGGGTTTTTTTTTTTAATATATTAACCTTAGCTTTTTGTTAGGGATCAAATCTTTGAGGGCTATAAATAACTTCCATACATTTAATTATTTTAAGAATAAAAAAAAGTTAATTTTCTCCTTTAACATAACAATAGCTAACCCGTTAATAGTTACGTTAACACAGTAATGATCAGATTTTCTTAATTGATACAATTTTTTAATTTGAAGGCTACGTTAACTGCAATTTCTCAAGGATTAATTGATTTTTTAAAATTTAAAGAATATATTTTTATATTAATATTTGATTTTTTAAAGTTTAAAGAATTTATTCTTATATTAATATTTTTATATTTATAAATAAATTTAATTTAAATTTTTTATTAATTAATTAAAATGCAAGTTGAGCTGCTCTTGAAAAATGTGGTATCTAATATTCCACTCGTACGTATGGAATCTATGGAACCGTCCACAAATCCATGTACTGAATCTAATGGGACGAATATACCTTAATAGTAGGGGTGTGCATGGGCACCGAGTTAGGGTCGGGCTCAACTAAAAATTTATGCCCGTTTGTTAGGCTCGAGTCTAGCCTGGTTCAAAAAATGGGCTTAAAATTTTACTCAAGTTCGACTCGAATAAAAATGTTAAAACTCGGGCCCGATCCGGCCGGTCCATATTAATTTTTTATATTATTTTTTTATGTAATTTTAATATATATATATATATATATATAAACTACCAAAAATACTAAAAACATCAAAATAAATATTTCTTAACAAAGTAAAAATAAATTTTAAAAAATGTGTATACTTAAATAATAATAAAATAGATGCAACTTAACAAGCAAATGTCTCTCAAATAATAGCAAAATTAACAAATGTCTTTAAAATAATAACAAAATTAACAATAAAATAAGTTTTGTAAAATATCTAAACAATAATAACAAAACAGTAGCAACATACTAGTAAAATGGTAACAAAATAGAGAGAAAATAATAAGAAAATAATATTTAAAAAATAGATTTTTTTTTGTCTTTAGTGAATTCGGGCCGGGCCGGGTCCGGGTAAAAAATGCCTTACTTGAGGCCCAACCCATTTTTAAAACGGGCCTTTTTTTTTTGTCCAAGTTTATTTTTCGGGCCTATATTTTTACCCAAACCCTCCCACATTTCGGCGGGCCTTCGAATTGAATCGAACCGCCTGGCACATGCACACCTCTACCTAATAGCCATAATATGCTTATGTTAGATTTTGTACTTGAGGCGAGTGTCTCCAACATTCAACGGGACCACTTCAAGTCAATAGATTGCTATCTAGACAACATGAATTTAGATTATTCTTCCATCATTTCATATTGTATTTATTTTATAAAAATAAACAATTCACGTTGTATCTAAAATATTTCTTTTTTATATAATTTTAAAAAATTGATAATTTATATTATCTAAATTTAAATATTTTTATATATTTTTAAAAAATATATATTTAGGGCAAATTTGAAGAAAATGTCAATTTAAAAAAATTAGGAAAATATTTTTTTTAAATTTAAGGAAATAGACCAATTTTAGAGAGAGAAGATGAAAGTGCACCATGTAGGCTGTATTTTCACTATAAAAACGTGTCCTACAAGGCGAGGTTTCTGACTTTTTTAATGTACTAGCTCTTTTGGTGAGTTGATTAAATGTTAGTAGTTTTGTCCTTAAGTCTTAAGTTCAATTCTTCTCCTACTCACATTTATTTTTTTTTTTATTTCATGTTGTTTTAAGGTTTTTTTTTCCTATTTTTAATTAATATTTTCATCATCTTAGCTCTTTTGTTTAGATGGTTAAATAATAGTGATTTTAACCTTGAGTCTCAAGGTTAATTCCTCTCCTAAGCACATTTATATATTTTTTTTCTTGTTGTTTCAATCTTTCTTTTAATTAATGTTTTTAATTAATAAATATTTTATTTTTAAGTTTTTTTTAAATTTTTAATTAATCTTTTTAATTAATAACTCTTTTATTTATAAAATGAAATAATTATTGCACATATCATTATTTTTAGTAAATATAATTTTTATGTATGTAATATTTATTTTGTAATCCATATCATGAGTATAGTGAATTTTAGTATTATCTATTTTTGTATGTGTATTTAAAATAATTAATTGAAATATTTTACATATAAAAATATTTCAAATATCATACCCACAATGTGGTTGGTCTATCGAAATATGCTGAAAAAAGACTAAATTTGAGAATGTATGCTTTATTTTAAAAAAATTACCAATATATGTTGAAAGTGGAGAGAGAAAGGAAAACGTGTCTTCTAGGACACGTTTTCACTTTGTTAAAAAAAATATATTTTTTCTTTTTTTTCCTTGCGATTGGAAATTAGAAGTTTATAGGTTTATTTTTGTCTGTGTTTGAGATAGTCAATGTTATTGTTTTAAGGTATATTTGAATTTATGGTAATGTCGTGGAGCTCGATGACCTACAAATTTCATTTACCATGTGACTATGGAGTCAACTCCTAATAAGCCAGATCGCATTGCAATTCAAGGTCCCAGTTGGCGGTGATTATACTGTCTTGGATTGACGTGTAACTAGGCCTTCAAGTTTACAAAGGTTATGCTATCCCTAGTTGATAGTGGTTATGCGGCCACAACAATGAGTTCTTCCTCCTCAAAAGAAGATGCTTTATAAAACCCATAAGAAGTCAAAGACGAAAAGCACAGGGGTATTTTCAGTATAATCAATTAATTCGTTTTATCCATCTCCACCACTTATATAGAGGATGGGGTAGGTAAAAAAATAAAAATTTCAATATTATCCAGGGAACCTCATGTAGCAGTGCATGAAATTTATCCCGAGAACTGCAGGCTACAGTGGGCTCAAAGGTAGAAGTTGAAAGTTAGGGTTAGGGTTGAAACACTCAAAGAGAAAATGCTCCTTATAGGGTACATTTTCATCTGACAAGGCAGTGAAAATGCTTTTTGCAAGACGCATTTTTCACTGACACATCTGACATGTGGCAAGAAAATACGCCATGGAGGGAATGTTTTCTCTCTAGACCTTTCAAGCAGATTGTTTCCATAATAATACTTGGCATTATGAGAAGAGGGTTGTCGTAAAAAAACATGAATTTCAATGTAGTTGTCCAATCAAAGGTAATTTGTTAAATTACGTATAGGTCATTTAATTTGGGTGATGAGAACTATATTTTGTTATTAATTTCTCGATTTTAAACATGTGGAACAAGCTATTTAGTTTAAGATAAGCACATGAGTCAGAACTGTTATCCATTACGATGGTCAAATTTGTGAGATTGAAATTGGGCACGTTTTTGTATTAGCCCAATCTAAAAGTTTGGCTTTTAACTAGAGCATAATGTTAAAAGAGCTTCAAACAAATATTAGGCAAAAAGTGAGGATCTGAAGAAGAATTTTGAACTTGCAATATACATAGTTAACGCCATTGAACCCCATTATATATGACATAAGATCGCAAGGGACATCGCACATTTTTGTATTAGCCTAATCAAAAAGTTTGGCTTTTAACCGGAGCATAACATTAAAAGAGCTTCGGACAAATATTAGGCAGAAAGTGGGGATCCGAAGAAGAATTTTGAGCTTTAAATGTACATATATAATGTCATTGAACCTTATTATATATGAAATATTTAAGATCACAGGGGATATCGAGCTGGAGACAGTGAAAAAATCCCATTGTTCTAATGGGAATGTTATACGAGAGATACATGCCTAGTTCATCAATGTCGACAACTGTAGCCTGAGCTCAATTACACCATGTCCACCAAATTCCACCTAGATCAAGAAGCAAAAAGTCAAACCACAAGATTGTGCGGTGGATTCACATCGTTGTTGCAAAGCTCTAACATGGAGACCCTATAATTGTCATCAATGGGGAGGCATTCATTGATTTCACCCCTCGATTACAACTTCGAGGGGCAGTCAAGCATATTTAGTCACTGGGCTTACGACACACCTGCACGGCATTCTTTGAATACCTTTGATTTCAACTTTGGCACATCGATTTTCAAATCCAGTAACACTTACACGAGTACGCCACCAAGTTACTTTGGTAGGCTTAACAGAAGTGATTTTGGGATTGACGTTGGATTTACAAGAACGAATGATTTACTACTAACAACCTCAACTGACGAGAGCATATCTAAACTTAGACATGCAACCAGGGTTGATAATGAAGGGGGACCCACGGACGAAGAGACCAAATAAGGGTCTGAAACTAATAATGACCCAATATAGGAGTCCAAGCTGGATGGTGCGAAAATTGTAGTAATTTCATAACAAGATCCCATTCCTACTTCTCCAGAAGATGGTGGTTCTAATGGTAAAGCTTCAGATATTGCTCAATAGGATGATCTGAGTTTCATGGCTTATGCACCCAATCCCCACATGCATAATGTCGATCTTGCAACTGAAGGTAGCTTAAAATTCCCAAACCTCCCTCATAGAAGATCAAGGCATGCGAGTTCATCAACAAATTTTGCAACTTAGAGGTTGGGCTGAAATTTGTCTCCAAAGAGCTTTTGTAGTTGCATTCAGCTGGTATATTACTAGAAACACGAAAATATACACATTTTTTATGCCCTTTTTAACTCAAATTCATGCAATTTTGATAAAATTATTAACATTTTTAATTTTAATTAATTTTATAATTAATTTTGATTATTTTGATTATTTTTGATAGATTTTCACAAAGGGCAAAAAACGGCTTGGTAGATACTGTTAGAAACACAAAATTGAGAAACAATTTTGAAGCATCAAGGTGAACTAATTTTTTAGCCTAAGGCGGTCCAAATTATGTGTATTAATACGTAATATAATTAATTTTAATTTTAATCCAATCTAATTTGGGTTAAATAAATTATTGTTAATTAATTATGAAAAATGGCCTAGTTGAGCTGAACCTAGAAAACCGGTCCAACCGAGCACTGGGTAGCCCAAAACTATCCCACATGCTGACCCAATTAGCTTGTTTGGCTGATTATTTGGCTTGAAAAATAGCCCTTGAAGGTTCCTCAAGATTGCATTCAAACCCCTCCATTATTTATGCATTTCTAGATTTGCCCCTACCTTAAAATAGTAAGTTTGAAACCTTCAAACTTGCCACATGTGTGGCCGGCCATGGGGGGACTCTATGGCTACTGATTTTTGCTAATTTTATTTGAACCCTTGCAATATTTAGCCATCAATTTTCTCTTAATTATCTCTAAATTGTCCCAAACACTAGACTTAGTACTATTCAAAGTGTTCCTTGAAAATAAGTTTGGGAGAGTTGAAAAGAAGTATCAAATGCTCAAAAAAAAATTATAGTACATACAGTAAAATGCTCGTAAAAAAAAGAAAAGAAAAGAAAAAGAAATAAAGAAGAGCATATGCACTTGAAAGAAATAGATGTACAAAAGAGCATGTTGGTGAATTGAGGATAATTATTCCAAAGGGCCGATTGAAGCTGAGTCTAGGGTTTTTGGCCTAAATTTACCTTTCTTGTACCCACCAAAAGCCTAGCCATGTTATAGCCTTTTTAAGGACCTATTGATTCAAGTTTCTATGTTACCTACATTAGTGGAGAGAAATTGCTATGTTCAACATATGAAGGCATAAGTTAAACTTAATGATTGCAACTTAATCTTGAATAAGGGAATAAAATCAAATTGGTAGGAAATTAGCATGTCTTTATTGCGGAAGCATTTAGTTTATTTTTGCTATCATAATAGTTGTTGAGATTAATTTGAATGATATATATACTTAAGTAGCATAATTATCAAATTTCTTGTTTTTGAGCATAAGTATACTAAAATCATAATTTTGGGAAGAATGTTGTTCTGAAGAAATTTTTTAAAGGTGTTTTCGAGAAATTCTTTTCAAATTTGTGCATTACTCGGGACGAGCAATGAATTAAGTTTGGGGGTGTAGAAACACGAAAATACACACTTTTTCATGCCCTTTTTAACTCCAATTCATGTAGTTCCGATAAAATTCTTATTGAAAAATATATAATTATTATAAAATGATTAAATTACACTCAAATTATGAGCATGTTGAATTTTAATTAATTTTATATCAAATTTTGATTAATTTAGATTATTTTCGATAGATTTGCGTAAAGGGCGAAAAATGGCTCGGCAGACACAACTAGAAGCGCAAAACTGAGAAGCAATTTTGAAGCATCAAGGTGAATTAACTTATCAACCTAAGATGGTCCAAATTTTGTGTATTAATTCATAATAAAATTAATTTTAATTTTAATCCAATTTAATTTGGGTTAAATAAATTATTGTTAGTTAATTCTGAAAAGGGTCCAGTTGAGCTAAACCGAGAAAACCAATCCAACCGAACACTGGGCAACCCAAAACCGTCCCACATGCTGACTCAATCAGCTTGCTTGGCTGATTATTTGGCTTGCAAAATGGCCCTTGAAGACTCCTTCAAATTGCATTCAAACCCCTCCACTATTTATGCATTTCTAGATTTGCCCCTACCTTAAAATAGCAAGTTTGAAACCTTCAAACTTACCACATGTGTGGCTGGCCATGGGGGGACTCTATGGCTGCTGACTTTTGCTAATTTTAGCAGCCATATCAACCTATAAATACCCCCTTTGTTGCTCACTTCAAACACATCTCAAACTCATTCATTTCTTCACTTCTCTCTCACTTTTCTCTTTTCATTCCCTTCCTTCGTTCTTCATTTTCTTCCCCCATTCCCTTGCCAATTTCACCTCTTCAAAAATAGTTGTTAAACCACCATTTGGAGTAGCATTCAAGTGTTTGTGGAAGCCTTGGTTCAAAAAGAACAAGCAGAGAAGGAGGAGCGGAGCAAACTAGTCAAGCCTCGGAGAAAGACCAGATTTGATTCTTGTTCCCTATCCTTTTAATTTTGTTGTTGTTATGGTTAACATGTCTATGAATATTTGTGATTTTTATATGTTTAATTTAATTAATATGACTTCAATTTAATTTGTGTTAGGTTAATTGCATCTTGTCTACTTAAATTATTAAAATTCTGTTTGTGTTGTTATAGGCCTTGGTAAGATGTTTGATTAAGTAAAACCATGACTAAGGTATTTTGCATTACAATTGTAAGGCAACTACTAAATTAATTATTTAAATGGATTAAAATTGTAATTAATTGACACGATACTTAATTAGTGCATGTTCAATCATCCAAGGTAGCTGAGGGTTAAATTAGCAACGGTACCTAACAATACATTGGCCTTGCATAACTTGCAAGATTATTGTGATTAAATTGTTTCATGGTAGAAATACATTGTTACCTCACATAATCTTTTATGTGCTTATGAGATTGAATTAATTGTTTGAACTTACATAGAGATATGTACAAGAGATTATTTTAATTTCATAAGTACGTATGTGCATTAACACATTTTCTTATTAAAATTTGTTTAATCGGTTGAATTGACGTAAAGATATAGTTAAGAGATAAATGGATTTTGGTAGGTAAGTATGTTCATTAGTTAGCAAATTACCGAGTTGTCGTGAATTTATTCGTAACAACATGAACATGAGTTTAATAATTCTAAGTTAAGAAATATAATTAATCTAACACAATTATGTCATCTTGATTAAAATCATCTTTTGAAATCATGCATTGGAACTTTTATTTTATTTTTATTTATGTTACTTTTTTTAAAATACTAGTTTTTAATCACCTTTTCAAATAAAAATATTTTTCTTCACCAAAGTGCTTTTAAAATTGCATTCATAAATAATTATTTTCACAGTCCCTGTGGGTACGATAACTCGACGTTTACTTGTCACTTTATTACTTATTGCGATTGTGTGCACTTGCACATTTCGGTCGTTCGAAGTTTTTGGCACCGTTGCCGAGGATTGTTTTAAAAGTCATTATTTGTGAATTTGTTAATTTTGCATTTCATTTTATTTTTCTGTTTAATCTTAACTTAATTAATTTTTCTATGTTTATTTCAGGTGCTTATGAGTATTGATCGAATTATCGATTTACTCCCCGAAGACCCTGGGATAGAAAGAAATTTTTGATAGCGGAGAAGACAAGCAAGTCAGAGAAGGACTGAAGAGATGAACTTCGAAAATCTGAATCAAGGAAACGTAGCAAACCTTGCTTAAAATCCTATCCTTATTGCTGATGATAGGGATAGTGTAACACCCCTTACCCATAACCGGTGCCGAAGTAGGGTATGAGGCATTACCGTTCTAAATCTCATGCAAACATTCAACTTAAATTCATAGAGATGTGTCCCAATTAAAACTTTTTTGAACATTATCCTATGGGTCTTCTTATGGGCCTACGAGCCTTAAATCATGGATTGGAAATAATCTGAGACCATTTAGGCACTTAAGAAAATTTCTTCAAAAACTAGTGAAAATAGGGCACGCCCGTGTGGCCTCTAAACATGGCCGTGCTGATGCCCCGTGTACCTCACGCTACCTAGGCACACTAGAGACACGCCCGTGCCCTATATGGATTTAATTTCTAGCCTCGAACCTACAACGGTTTTCACATGGCCTGGTACACACCCGTGTGCCCAGCCCATGTCCCTCACATAGCCTTGACACGTCCGTGTCGTGGCCTGTGTGAAAAAACCTGGGTATTCTATTTTTGACGTCAGCTGTCACACGGCCATGGCACACGCTTGTGTGCTGGCCGTGCCCTCCACATAGTCGAGACACACGATCGTGCCTCATGTCCGTGTGGAACACTGATGGGCATTTAATTCATTTCATGCAAGGTGCGGGGGACACACAGTCAAGTTACACGCCCGTGTACAGCCCTTGTGTCGCATACGGCTTGGACACACGCCCTTGTGTCTACTCGTGTGGACGATATAGGGCTATTTACCAAGCCCTTAGCCACCCTGAAACACCTTCAAACATAACCCAATCTTCATACATTATAACAAAGCACTGATATTCATCTTAAATGTCTCCTAATAAGTGCTCACACATCAACCAATTCATATTCAAAATGCATGCATAAACTACTAAGCAAATTTGCACAATTTCCATGAAATTCATTCTCATTTCGTTAAGCAATTTGGATAGCTTTAGGCCAATTCCAAAGGCCATTTACAAAATAAAACTTGTAAAGATAAATGGCCAACATAATTGGCTCACTAATATGAGTCATGTAACAAAATGACTAAGGTCCTATACATGCCATAATGAAAATGACTAACATAACTATACCAAAATGGAAATCTTGACAGTGTGACTTATGGGTATGAGGCATTACCATTCTAAATGTCATGCAAACATTCAACTTAAACTCATAGAGATGTGTCCCAATTAAAACTTTTTCAAACATTATCGTATGGTACTTCGTATGGGACTATCAGGCCTTAATCATGGATAGGAAATAATCCAAGATCATTCAGGCACTTAAGAAAAATTTTCAAAAACTAGTGAAAACAGGGCATGCGCCCGTGTGGATGGGCAACACACCCGTGTGGCCTCTAAACATGGCCGTGCTAATGGTCCGTGTACCTCACACGGCCTAAGCATACTAGGGACACGCCCGTCCCCTTAACCGCGTGGATTTAATTTCTAACCTCGAACCTACAAGGGTTTTCACAGGGCCTGGCACAAACCCGTATGCCCAACTCGTGTCCCTCACACGGCTTTGACACGCCCGTGTCAGGGACCTTGTGTAAAAACTTGGGTATTCTATTTCTAACATCAACAGTCACATAGGCACGGCCAACACACAGTGTGTCTACCCGTATAGATGATATAGGGCTATCTACCAAGCCCTTAGCCACCTTGAAACACCTTCAAACATAACCGATCTTCATACATTATAACATAGCATTGATAATTATCTAAATGTATCCTAATAGGTGCTCACACATCAACCAATTCACATTCAAAATGCATGCATAAACTATTAAGCAAATTTGCACAATTTCCATGAAATTCATTCTCATTTCATTAAGCAATTTGGATAGCTTTGGGCCAATTCCAAAGGCCATTTACAAAATGAAACTTGTAAATATAAATGGCCAACACAATTGGCTCACTAATATGAGTCATGTAACAAAATGACTAAGGTCCTATACATGCCATATTCAAAATGACTAACATAACTATTGGAAATCTTAATAGTGTGACTTCGAGCTTCGACTTTTAAAGATCCCCGAGCAAATTCGGTAAACCCACGTGGAAGTGGGGAAATTGAAAGAATAAGCATAAAATACTGAGTAAATTGCATGAGTTAAAATAGCAACGTAACCAATGAAACATTATTACACCTAAAGTAATTTAAAAGCTTTATTTAATTTCTTTCTCATACTCATAACTTTCAAATTGTCATAACTTACTCTTACTCATGACTTACATATCCTTAATATTAACTCAATCTCATACCTTTCTCATTCTCATGAATTAGTCAATCTCATAACCTACATTATCGTTATCCCGTAACTTATTTGAGAGTACCTATAACACTCATCATAAGCTTTAGTTTTTCTCATTAACTCAATCAACTTGAATACTTTCGTTGTAAATATACTTAGAATATCGAAGGATACCCGTAATGCCATTCTCTTGGTAGGATTCCAAGGCCATATCCCAAAGATGGTCTTACATGGGATCTCAAACGATGCTGAGGCCATATCCTAGATATGGTCATACATGGGGTCATAAATTGATGCCGATGCCATGTCCTAGACATGATCTTATACGGGATCACTCTTAGATGCCCATGCCATGTCCCAGACATGGTCTTATGGGGGATCTATATCTCATCTCGGTGCTGACGCCATGTCCCAGACATGGTCTTATACGAGACCTCATGTCGATGCCAATGTCATGTTCCAGTCATGGTCTTACATGAGATCTCTGTTCGGTGCCGATGCTATGTACCAAACATGGTCTTATACGGGACCTACAATACTTATGACTACGGTATCCTTCGAATTAATCAACACTTGGTTTGAATAGCTTAATTTTAATTTCATCTTTACTTATGAAAATCGTAGAAATCAAATTCATGGAATTATACTAATTTCATACATTGCCATAATAATGGATCTCTTAGAATATCATGAATTTATAAAAATCATCATAATAAAATTTTATAGAGCTTAAAGCTAATTTATCACATACAACTTACCTAGGTCCAAAATATGGCAAATGTTAGGTTTAGTCCACCACTTTACCCTTTCCCTGATTTTGATTCGGACTTCTAGTTTCTTGATCTATAATGAATAAAATTCAATAATGTAATCATCACATTGATTATGACAACCTTTAATTCACAATTTGGCAAATTGACCATTTTGCCCCTAAACTTTGGCAAAATGACCATTTTGCCCTTATGCTCAAAAATTGATTTTTATCAAATTTCCTAATTTCTCATGCCTATCTAAGCCCTTTTTATTCTTATGGTAACTTCAAATTTTCGCTATTTCATGCATTTACTCCTTATTCTAAAACTTCTACAACTAAGCCCAATCTAGGTGTTTTCATGCAAACTCTTTTTCAAAGGTTATTTATTTAACAACCTACATTCATTTTCCTTCATAAAATTCCAGCAAACCATACTTGTACATTCATGGTGAATCTTTAAGCTTTCTTCCAAAATGCTAAATACACCCCTTATTAGAAAGCTTTTGTCATGAGGGTCTCAAAAATGCAAAAATATTCAAGAAAGGACAAAGAACTCACTTACAAATGAGTGCTAAATGTTGCTGAAATTTGAAGCTCTAAAACCCTCTTTTTTGGTTGGTAAAATTGGTAAAGAAGAAGAAGAAATGATGCAAAAGTGAAGGCTAGGCCTCTAGGCATTTTTTTTATCAAATTTTATGATAAATATCTCACCAACTTTGACTTTTCTTACCTTTTTGGCAATTTCTTTTACTTGGCCGGCCATGCCCTATATAATGGGCTTATTTGCCCTTTAAAACCCCCCACATATTAGTTCTCTAATTAATTAACACAAATTGCTAGTAAAATTAAACTTTTCCCTTTTATGCGATTTAGTCATCGCGATTAACCCTTCAATCGCGTAAATTAACTCACCAAAAATTTTCATGCAATCTTATAAAAATACTACAACACATAAAATAATTCTAAATAATTTGCTCTAATCCTATTTCATACTTAAACCTTCTAAAACTTCATCTTTTACAAATTAACCCTGAAAGACAAATTGATCACTTTTTATAAAAATTTCTTCATGGCATTTATCACTATCATGCAACTTATGTCATAAACTTAAGAATAATCATAAAATGTACTTTCTACCTCAAATTTGCGGCCTCAAAACCACTATTCTAACTAAGCCCTATTTTGGGCTATTACAATTCTCCTTCTTAGGGATTTTCGTCCCCAAAAATCTTAAGAGTAAATAAGTTGGGATATTGGTTTTTCATGGTTTCCTCTAGCTCCCAAGTCACCTCTTCTACCCTGTGTCTCTGCCACAAGAACTATACAAGGGCAATGCTTTTGTTTCTTAACTATTTGACTTTCCGAGCTGGATCTTAACTGGTTCTTCACCATAAGTCATGTCCAGTTGAATCTCAATTTCTGTCGGGGTAATCACATGCAAAGGGTCGGATCGGTAGCGTCGCAACATGGATATGTGAAAAACATCAGGGATCTTTTCTAACTCAGACGACAAGGCTAGCTGATAAGCTACCGGTCCTATTTTCTCGGTGATCTCATATGGTCCAATGAAACGTAGACTTAATTTGCCCTTTAGACCAAATATTAGAACTTTTCTCCATGGAGAAACTTTTAGAAACATTTTATCCCCGACTCAAAACTCGATCTCTTTTCGCTTCAAATTAGCACATGGCTTTTGTCTGTCAAATGCAGCTTTCAAACAATCTTTGATCCCTTTAACCTTCTCCTCGGTCTCTTTGACTAAATCAACTCGGTGAATATGATTTTCCTTGAGTTCAGTCCAATATAAAGGTGTTCGGCATTTACGCCCGTATAAGGCCTCATAAGGAACCATTTTTAAACTCGACTGGAAGCTGTTATTATAGGCAAATCTACCAAAGGGAGGTACTTTTCCCAACTACCTTGGAATTCCAATACACAACATCTGAGCATATCCTCAAGCACCTATATTACTCTCTTCGACTGTCCGTCAGTCTATGGGTGGAAAGCAATACTAAAGTTTAGCTTTGTGCCCAAAGCTTCCTATAGCTTATTCCAAAATCGTAACATGAATCTCGGATCTCTATCCGAAATGATCGATGATGTGATATTTATGTGATCATACCTGTAAGACTAAACTATTATCGCGATAAAGGCAAACGCACCTATCGCACTGTAGTATAGCTTATGGCAAGACAGGGATGTTGAAGCCACAGGAACTAAAAGTACTAATATTAACTTTTTTTTTATTATCTAGCCTAAAAATAAAGGGGATTTGTTTTAAACTAATTAAACTCAACTAATTAATTAACTAAGAACGCGACAGAGAGTCAACTGAGAAAATTCTTTAGAAAACTGATTGATTAAGACAATACCCAAGAAAGAATCCACATAAACTTTACTTGTTACTCGACTCTAAACTAGACGGTTTATTCACTTGACTTGATCCATAGAAATCTCTAATTTATGTTAATATCTCTTTCAAGACTAAGAACAATTAACCTTAGGTTGATTAATTGAAATTTCTTTCTAATTACCCCTAGCGTTGCATTAACTCGATCTATGGATTTCCCTATTAGATTTGACTCTAATCCAGTAAATTTTCATCGTTCTATCTCTAGGATTGCAATCAACTCCACTTAATAATGTTGGATTTACTCTTAGACAGGGACTTTTGCTCCACTGAATAAGCACATTCGACTTGAATTACTATATTGAAATATTAACACAAGAATTAATAAATATAATTAAGAACAAATCAAGTATTTATTGTATAACTCAGAAAATAATAACAACATCTATCTTAGGTTTCATCCCCTTTAGGTTTTTAGGGGAATTAGTTCATATAAAAGAAAGCATCTCAAAATTGGGAAAACAACAAAACATAAAAAACCCAAAAACTCCTGAAGGAAATTGAAGGGTCAGTCTTGATGGAGGTCCTGGTTTGAGATAAATCAATCGGCGCTCTTCCAATATTCCTTGCTTTCTACTCTGTGTCTCCCTTTAATCCTCTCTAAGGTGTTTAAATAAACTTTGGAATGCCCAAAATACCTAAAATTTAGCCTTTTCCAAGTAGAATTGAAATAAGGCTCGACAGAGACACGAGTGTGTGGTCCTTTCGTGTGAAGGTGCCCAGGCCGTGTGCAATACTGACTTGGTTAATCGTTGACACGGCCATGACACACGGCGTGTGGCCAGTCCGTGTGTCACACACAGGCTTGTGGTGTACCCGTGTGAGGCTTCTAGGCCGTGTTGAATGCTGATTTTGGCCCATTTTGTCCGTTTTTAACTCGTTTCTTACTCTTTTCTCTTTCTAATGCTCACCTAAGTATAAAACATGAAATTAAATGATTAGGAGCATCAAATTCATTAAATTATAAGGAAAATCATCCAAAAATATGCTAAGCATGGGATAAAAATATGTTATGATTATTGTTTATCAAATATCCCCACACTTAAGCATTTGCTTGTCCTCAAGCAAAATCCTTAAGTCACAATTAAAATTAATTCTTCTTAATTTATATTTCTTATCAACAATGTTTCAAAATAATCCACAAGTAATCATACATTGACAATTCAACTAAAAGTTCATCAAAGTTTCAAGCAATCCAAGTTGGGCATTTTATCACGAAAATATAGGTATTTCCCTGTATCTAAATAGTTACCTTTAATTCAAAATTACACAGAGTTGACATCCTCACGAAAGATTCACTCAAATCACTCAAGGTGTTTAAGGTTCAAAATTAAGCACGCATTAGTCAAACATGAAAAGTTATTGCCATAAGATTGCATGAAAATCAAATCTCCACCATTATGAATCGAGATGATACACCAATCTAAAGGTCTTTGAAATGTTTTAACGGGGCTTTGGTTAGGGGTATGTGCACAAGCTGAAAAAAGAGGTTAAAATCGAGTTTGAACTAAAAAATTACCTAACTAAATGAATCAAATACTATTAAGAAAATAAATAATCATAAAATTGAGATTTTCCTCATGAATTGCACTATTTAAGATCAAGTGCACTCGGGATTTCATAATAATATACTCAACGGCAAATTAACAACTAAAATAACTTTGTATATGTTTTTTTTAGAACAAATCAAGTATGAAACTTTACTAACTGAATATAAGAAAATAGCTGGGCAATTTATTCAAATCAAATCTCGACAAAAATGGGGATCTAATTAGAAGAGGGAAATTCTGAAGGAATCAAAAATAGGCTTATGGGTTAATATTAAGGGAAATCAAAAAATAGTTTGTTAGGCTCAAGGTGGTTCACTAAGGGTTAATTATCAGGGTAGGCTTCTATGGAGTGAGTGCGTTAAAACCTAGGTGCCTTTATCATCTCGATATATCAAATCAATGGTGTGGTCTTGACATGTATAATCGAAGCATGTTTTAGAATAATAGATCAATATTGACACACTCATAACTACTAAAAGTGAGCAAGAATGAATATATTCTCTAAAGGCTCAAGATCTCACAAAAATTATGGCTTTTGATGTCAATATTGTGAATTTCAAACTTCATGATAATACCTAAATTTGGGGAAACAACCTAGAAAATTTTTAATTCTCAAAAATTAGCTTATCATGCTTAATTCTCTATGTTTTAAAGTCTAAACAATCAATGCATAAATACCCATGTTTTAATCCAGAATATATCAATAAAAATCATAAATCAATTAGAATTTCTTTCTAATAGTAATATGATAAAGTTATTTGAGAACAAGATAAAATTTAGGGATTTTCTGATAAAGATATAAATAGCCTCCCCACACTTAAGACGTACATTGTCCTCAATGTCAAAGATAGAGCATAATATCATAAGATAGAGAGAGAAGTGAAACTTCTTGAATTTTGGATGAAATCCATGGAATAGTGAAACCTGAATTGGAGAAAGGGCTACTTGAAGTGCATGATTCTAAGCTACTTAAGAAAATAAACTCAACTGTGGAGAGAATTAAAGCATTACTTGATAAGAACCATAAGGATAAACAAAGTTCAAAATATAAATAATAAGTCTTTAAACTGAAAAGGGGAAACATAAAAAATAAAAATAACAGTAAAAATAAAAATAAAATAACAATAAAAATGAATATAAATATAAATGGACTCAAAGGTCCTCATCATTAGATGCCTCATGGGTCGACAGTGCCGAAGAAGAGATGTGGAGGTGGTGGCATATTTGTTGAAGAGTGGCATCAATGCTGTCAAACCGCTCGAAACACTGCTGCTCGAAGTGAGTAAGTCGCTCAGATATATCTGTCAATGTGACAGCAGTAAGGCGGTGACTTCATGGTGGTGGGGGTGGGTCCTCGTGAGGTGGAGGGACATAATTAGTAATGTCTTTTGGATCATCCAGATCATCAGATTAAACGAGACTGTACTGGGGGGGTCAAATCCATGTTGACGCTTGATCATCCGCATGTGAATCTTACTCGAGATGCCCTGTGGTGACATCTGGCCTACAAGGGTCAATGTAGAGGTCATCTCTGGTGTGTCAAAAAGTCCGAAGTGTCGAGCGAGGTGAGTCATGTAGGGACCTAAGTAGATAGGGCCCCTCCTATGGGGGTCCGTCTGATGATGAAAGGCGAGCACGGTAAAATAAGCCAGGTCGAAGATGTTGCTGGTCGCCACGCTCTAAAGATAATATGCATTAGTAGTGGACACGATGCCGGTGCTCTCTCTTTGTCCAGTTAAGGTATGAGCCAAAATAGCGTGGATGTATCGATGTGTGGGAGGGAGAGCTGTCGCCTTCGTGTGACTCGCGTCTTAAGGGATCTGGCTTGCTGTAAGGTCAGTCCAGCAACATGAGGGTGAGCAATGAATATGATGGTGGATACTAAAAAAGTCGTCGGTGCCCATGAACTCGTCGAATATAGAGACCCAAAGCTGTACTAAACTCTGGAACGCTCATGCGATGTATGATTTAATCAAGGTGAAAAGTGATAGTGTCAGCCTCATCGTGTGTACTCATCACGTGCTACAGATGGATTGTCATACAGAACTCGAGGGTCAACTCCATATAAATGGGTTCGATGATAGCAAAGAACCGATCCCACGGGGCAGTGGCAAGATGAAATCGAACCAGGTGGGCCAGATGGACCTGCTTTAAGGCGACCCAATCAATACAACGACCCACTCCTAATGGTCGTGCATGGAGGCACTGGAATAAGTCTTCCTGAGGGCCTCTAGAGAAGTGGAGCAGAGGGTGGCGAGCCTAGACAGATGCGCTCAATGAAGTTGCACCTGGGCCCTTCTGCTTTTTCAAAGCGGGGACTGTGATTTTTGACTTGCCTCGTGAGTTTTTCATAATGGGTCTGTAAGAAAAAGGTACTAGATTTGCATTAATAGAGGTAACAAATTATGCATACAAGGTTAGAGATTCCTAAATCTTAAGTAGTCTGAAATTTAAACCTATAATGGTATGAACAAACCAAATCATAAATCTAAATTAGCAATAAGCAATAGAGTAAATGAAAGGAGATAATTCATAATAGTCTAAAAAAAAATGCAGACCCTAGGAATAATAATGCACATAAAACTAAAGGACTAAATAAAGTGTTAGGCTTTAAAAATAAATCTAGAAAGACAGTGAATCAAATAATAAAGGAAATAGTAAAATAAAATTAAGAGGAAATAATAATGATGGAAGAAATTATTAACAATAAATATAGAATAACTTATAATAATAATAATAATAATAAATTATCATCAAAATGTAAAGGGGGAAAGGGGACCAAATCGACAGTGGGTTGCTGGTGGTGGCCGGCCTGGTTGTGGGTCAGAGTTTTCGTGTGGAGGCAAGGGAGAGGGTGGGCGTGTGGGTGGTGGTGCGTGTGTGCGTGGGTGAGGTTGGGCTCTTTTGTGGCTGGTGCAAGGTGAAGGTAAGGTGGTGGAGGGAGGAGGTTTTGAAGAAGAGGGAAGGAAAAAAAATAGGGAGTTGGGAGTGGTGGTCTGTCGAAGGTGAGGGAGTTGGGAGAAGAGGAAGGCGCAGGAGTGGGGCTGTAGGTGTGCAAGAAAGGGGGAGTAAGGAAGGGGAAGGTAGGAGGTGGTTGTGGAGTGGCTGACGGGTGGCGAAGGAGTGGGAGGGGGCTACAGCGATGGCCAGGGTTTTGGGCAAAATTTTGGGAATAAGATGAACAGTGAAGAGCAAATTAGAGTTGGGGGGTTTTTAAATGGCACAGGAGTGTAACGGCCCCATACTGGGCCACATGGCCGTGTCACACACCTGTGTGGCTCGGGGCTAGGCCGTGTCTGTCGAGGAAAAGGTGCCCAGGATCTTACACAGCCTTTGCCCATGCCCGTGTGTCTAGGCCGTGTCCTTCACACGGCCATACGCATGGTTGTGTGCCTTGCCCGTGTTCATATTTGACTTGGTTAAATTTTGAAAAATTTAGCTCCAGGTTTCAGACAGCCTAAGACACGCCCATGTGTCTAGGACGTGTGGTCCACATGGCCATGTTACAGAGCTGTGTGGCTTTATCGCAAGCCAAGTGCATGTCATAATTTGGGGATTTTTGGCCCTGTTTCCATACGACCAAGGACACGCCCATGTGTCCAAGCCGTGTGGGTTAAAAACCTGCACGAAAAACATGAAAAATAGATAAAAATAAGTTTGTTAGTGGTGTTAGTGCTCGGGTTGCCTCCTGAGAAACGTTTATTTATAGTCTAAGCTTGACTTAGCTTCATTTCACATGGTTACGGTAGTTTGAGGAGTTGAAACTCCTCTTTCCTGCTATCAAAGTTTGAGTCTAGTACTATTTACCTTGAAAATGCCAAATTTGGAATGTGTTACCGCGACTGTACTATAAGGAAAGATATTTACTACCGTGAAGGCAAGTGTATCATTTGTATTAAGCTCTGAAGTGGCAATTCGAGGGTCCTTTTTGTTTAATAATACTTGATCCCCAACCTTAAATTGATTCGTTTTATTTGTAGGCTCGTCATGGATTTGCTTCAGTTTTGCGCGGTGTATCCTAGGTTTCTCTTTGCCATAGGTCCGTCATTCGTCTAGTTCATCAATCTGTAGCATTCATTCTTCATGGATGGCTCCCTTGTTGTCACATGAACTAGAACGTGGCTCATTTGTGCTCTTACGAGGAATATCCTGCAAAATAGGTTGAGCAATAAGATTACCCTCATTAAAAGAACTTGTAATATCATATCTATCATTAGTTATCCTAACAGAATCACGAACTTGAAGAGTCATCGTGTCATCGCCTACACGAAGTGTTAGTTTACCTGTGCCTACGTCAATAATAGTCCTAGCAGTTGCTAAAAAGGGTCGTCCTAAAATTAAAGGCACATCGCTATCCTCATCCATGTCTAGAACAACAAAATCTACTACTAATATAAATTTATCTATTTTAACAAGAACATCCTCAATTATACCCCTAGGGAATCTAACGGTTTTTTCAGCCAATTGTGTGCTTATCCTAGTTTGTTTGGGTTTCCCAAGACTAGTTGTTTAAACATTTCATAAGGCATTACGTTTATACTAGCCCCTAAATCAGCCAGGGCCTTATCAACAGTTAAACTACAAATTAAACAAGGAATTGTAAAACTCCCTAGATCTTTTAATTTGTTAGGTAATTTATTTTGCAAGATGGCTGAACAAACTACATTCAGCTCCACATGCGATGACTCATCTATCTTTCGTTTGTTTGCTAAGAGCTCTTTTAGGAATTTAACAGTGTCTGGCATCTGAGAAAGAGCTTCAATAAACGGTAAGTTAATATGTAATTTTTTTAAGAGTTTAAGGAATTTACCAAATTGTTCGTCTGTGCAGTCTTTCCTTGTCGCATTTAGGTATGGCACACGAAGTTTGTACTATTTATCTATTAGTTCTTTGCAGCTTACCTCAACCTTACCTTTACTTACCTCATCTTCTTGCCTCGGTTCTGCTTCGTCTAACCTTCCTTCATCGAACACAGTGATAGCATGGAGTTGCTCCCTTGGGTCAGTTTCTGTGTTGCTTGGCAAGCCACCTTATGGTCATTTTGAAATCATCTTGGCAAGTTGAGCAATCTGATTTTCCAACCGTTGAATCGATGCTTGTTGATTTTTGAGTGTAGCTTCGATTTTTAGAAACAAGTCTCTGACACTGAGATGAATTTTGAAATCATCTCTTCTAGGTTTGGCTTATTTTCTTACTGATAAGGTGGTTGTTGGAAGCCTGGAGGGGGTTGTTGGCTTTGGTTTCCTTGACCACCCCATGAGAAATTAGGATGGTTCCTCCAACCTACATTGTAATTATTACTATACGTATTATTCTGAGGTCTAGAATTGTTACCCATATAGTTGACTTATTCGTCCTCTATGCTAGGATTGTAGGATGAAAAGTCGGTGTTGTGCACCCCTCCTCCAATTGAATCACACCTCATCATTGGATGTACCTGCGTAGAACCATACAAGCTGTCAATTTTCTTATTTAAAAGCTCTATTAATTAGATAGCATAGTAGCCGCATCAATATTAAAAACACCGGCGGCTTTTGTGGGCTTTGCCCTTATGACTTGCCACTGATAATTATTCAGTGACATCTCCTCAATAAATTCATAAGCTTCTTTGGGTGTTTTGTTATTCAAGGTTCCACCAGAGGCTGTGTGGATTAGTCGTCTTGTTAAGGGGTTCACACCATTGTAAAAAGTTTGAACTTGAAGCTATAGAGGTAACCCATGGCAAGGGCACCTTCTCAATAGGTCCTTGTATCTCTCTCATGCATCGTAGAGTGTTTCTAAATCCATCTGCACAAAAGAAGAGATGTCATTCCTCAAGTTTGCCATTTTAGCAGGCGGAAAATATTTAAGTAAAAATTTCTTGGTCATTTGTTCCTAAGTAGTGATGGACCCTCTTGGAAGAGAGTTCAACCACTGTTTAGCCTTATTCCTTAAAGAAAAGGGAAATAAACGAAGGCGAATGGCATCATCAGAAACACCATTAATCTTGAAGGTGTTGCAGAATTCTAGAAAGTTTGTTAGATGTGTATTAGGATCCTCATCCTGCAAACCATTAAACTGAACAAACTATTGTATCATCTGTATAATGTTAAGTTTCAGTTCAAAATTATTTACAACAAGAGCAGGTTTAACAATACTTGATTCAGTACCAGCTAAATTAAGCTTAGCATAATCATACATAGTACGAGGAGCAAGATTCTGATTTATGGGATCTGCAGCTATCACATGAGGTAGTGGATCATTCTGATTTGCCTCCATCCCTTCAGTAATATTGGTCACGTCCTCTTGCGCTTCCTCTATGTACTGTAAACTTTGCCTTATTTCTCTTCAGTTCCTGCAAGCTGATGCTTTGATTTCATTGTCAAATAGCAAGGGTCCTGGTGGATTCCTTCTAGTCATAAACTAGAGACACCTGTCAGAGACAAATAAAAAGAAAGATTTGGTAATTAAAACTAAAATAAAATAAAAAGTAAATTGCAATAAAAGTAAAAATGGCTAAAGTAATAAAAATCGAGTGTTCCTAATATTTCAATCCCCAGTAACAGCGCCAAAAACTTGATGTGATATTTATGTGATCGTACCTATAAAACTAAACTATTACCACGATAAAGGCAAGTGCACTTATTGCACAGTAGTATAGCTTATGGCAAGACTGGGATGTCGAACCCACAGGAGCTAAAAGTACTAGTATTAACTTTTTATTATTATCTAGCTTGAAAATAAAGGGGATTTGTTTTAAACTAATTAAACTCAATTAATTAATTAACTAAGAACCTGACAGAGAGTAAACCGAGAAAATACTTTAGAAACTTGATTGATTAAGATAATACCCAAGGAAGAATCCACCTAGACTTCACTTGTTATTTGACTCTAAACTAGACGATTTATTCACTTGACTTGATCCGTAGAAATCTCTAATTTATGTTAATATCTCTTTCAAGACTAAGAACAACTAACCCTAGGTTGATTAATTGAAATTTCTTTCTAATTAAAACCCCTAGCGTTGCATTAACTCGATATATAGATTTCCCTATTAGATTTGGCTCTAATCTGACAGAGTTTCATCGTCCTATCTCTAGGATTGCAATCAACTCCGTTTAATTATGTTGGATCTACTCTTAGACAGGGACTTTTGCTCCACTGAATAAGCACATTCGACTTGAATTAATATCCTGAAATACTAACACAAGAATTAATAAACATAATTAAGAGCAAATCAAGTATTTATCATATAACTCAGAAAATAATAAAAAGATCTGTCTTAGATTTCATCCACCTTAGGTTTTTAGGGGAGTTAGTTCATATTTATAAAAGAAAACATCTCAAAATTGGGAAAAAAACAAAACATAAAGAAACCCAAAAACTCCTGTAGGAAATTGAAGGGAGATCTTTAGTCTTGATGGAAATCCTGCTTTTGAGTTGAATCAATCGGCCTTCTTCCAGTAATTCCTTGCTTTCTACTCTATGTATCCCTTTAATCCTCTCTTAGGGTGTTTAAATAGACTTTGGAATACCCAAAATACCTAAAATTTAGCCTTTTTCAAGTAGAATTGAAATAGGGCTCAATTGGGACACAGGCGTGTAGCCCTCCCGTGTGAAGGTGCCCAGGCCATGTGCGATACTAACTTGGTTAATTGTCGACACGACCGTGACACACGGGTATGTGGCCAGCCCATATGTCACACACAGGCGTGTGGTGTACCCGTGTGGAGGCTTCTAGGTCGTGTTAAATGCTTATTTTGGCCCATTTTGTCTGTTTTTTGGCCCATTTCTTGCTCTTTTCACTTTCCAATGCTCACCTAAGTCTAAAACATAAAATTAAAGGATTAGGAGCATCAAATTCATTAAATTATAAGGAAAATCATCCAAAAATATGCTAAGCATGGGATAAAAATATGTTACGATTATGGTTTATCAATCGATAATGGTACTCCATGAAGTCGCATAATCTTAGAAAGGTACAGGTCAACCAACTTATCTACTGAATAATCTGTGTGTACAGGTATAAAATGGGCCGACTTTGTAAGCTTATCGACCACAACCCAAACAATGTCTTTCTTTTTCGGTGACGTTTGCAAGCCCGTCATGAAATCCATAGTAATACGGTCCCATTTCCACTCGGGAACCATGATGGGTTTAATAGACCGGAGGGCACTTGGTGTTCCGCTTTTACTTGCTAACAAATTAAGCACTTCACTACAAATTTGAAAATATCTCTTTTCATGTTCGACCACTAATAACATTGCTTCAAATCATTGTACATCTTGGTATTACCGGGGTGGATAGTCATTCGGCTACTATGCGCCTCACGAAGAATCCTCTAAATTAGCTCATCTTCTTTAGGTACGCAGATTCAACCTTAAAACTTTATACAACCCTCTAAACCGATCTGAAAATCTAAATCGGTGCCGCATCACACTAAATCTTCTTGGCTTGCAATTCCTTGTCACTTGACTATGCTTCACAAATCTTTTAAATGAACATCAGCCTAGCTCTCACTTCTGCTAAAACTGAAGCATCATCGGTTGGTGTCAACTGAACATTCATAGCTCTCAAAGCAAATAGCTACTTTTGACTTAATGCCTCGGCAACAACATTCGCTTTCCCCTAGTGGTAGTCTATAATCAACTCATAATCTTTAATCAACTCTAACCATCTTCTTTACCACAGATTCAACTCTTTTGAGCCATCAAGTATTTTAAACTCTTATGGTCGGTAAACACTTGACATTCTTCACCATATAAATGGTGGCTTCAAATCTTTAACGGGAATACTATCGCGACCAACTCCAAGTCATGGGTGGGATAATTCCTTTCATGAGACTTTAATTGTCTCCAGGCATGCGCAATCACCCTACCTTCTTGCATAAGAACACAGCCCAATCCATTTAAGGATGCATCACTATAGATCACAAATTCTTTTCCCAGTTCAGGTTGCACTAAAATAGGAGCCTCAGTCAACAACGTCTTTAACTTTTCAAAATTTTGTTGGCATTTTTCGTTCCACTCGAACTTGACATCTTTTTGCAATAACCTCGTCATTAGAGTGGTAATCAAAGAAAATCCCTTGACAAATCTTCGGTAGTAACTTGCCAAGCCTAAGGAACTTCTTACCTTTGATATATTTCTCGGTGGCTTCCATTCAACAATTGCCGAGATTGTACTTGGGTCAACTTGGATGCCATCACCCAAAACAATGTGGCCTAGAAATCCAACTTCTTTACGCCAAAATTCACTCTTGTTGAATTTGAGATAAAGTTGTTTATCTCGCAAAGGTTGTAATACTATCCTCAGTTGGTCAGCATGTTCGTTCTTGTCTCAGGAATAAACTAAGATGTCGTCAATAAAGACCACAACGAACTTAACTATGTATGGCCAAAAGATATGGTTCATTAGATCTATGAACACTGCTGGAGTGTTAGTTAACCTGAATGGTGTCACGAGAAATTCATAATGACCATACCTTGTCCAAAACATCGTCTTAGGCACATCAGGCTCCTTAACCCTTAATTGATAGTACCCAGATCTCAAATCTATCTTGGAAAACATTGTGGCCCCTCTTAACTGGTCGAATAAATCGTCGATCCTCGGCAAAGGGTACTTGTTCTTTATGTTCACTCTATTAAGTTACCGATAATCTATGTACAACCTCATAGAACCATCTTTCTTCTTCACGAATAACATAGGAGCACCCCACGGAGAATGACTTGGCCTTGCAAAACCTTTTTCTGTCAAATCTTGTAGTTGAGCTTTCAACTCTTTTAACTCGTTTAGAGCCATTTTATAAGGAGCAATATAAATAGGGGTAGTGCCGAGGACCAATCCTATACCAAACTCTACCTCCCTAACTGGAGGAAATCTAGGCAACTCTTCTGGGAAGACATCCCGACATTCACTAACCACCAACACTGACTCAATTTTCAACACCGCCTCCCTTCTATTCATCACAAAAGCTAGGTATGCTTCGTATCCTTTTGTTACACTCTTTTGAGCAACCATAGAAGATGTAACACCTCAAACCTGGCCTAGACGTTACGCCCGGATTTGGAGGGTCACATAGTTTAAAGTTGGAAACTGTTTCAAATTATTATAAGCAAGTTAGGGTCCCGTTTATCATAAGTTCGTTTAGTTTGAAAAAATCTCTTTTGGTTTAGTTAGAAATCCTTTTTCTTAAGTTTACAAGTCATTATGAAAATCAAGTTACCGAGTTGGGTTACAAAAACAAAAGAATTTTAGGACGTGGTTTTTCCTTCAAAACATTTGCCATCAATTTTAGAATCCCAGTTTGATTAATTAACTGATTTCATGCCTTTGCCGTTCAAATACGTAAATAATCAAAATAAAAGTTAAAACCCCGTAATAGCCTTATTACAAAATTAAACAAAATATAGAAACGAAAATCAAATGCAAATAGTGGAAGTTCGACTGGTGCAGAAACAAGTAGAAGACATGTGGTCACCTCGACTCTGTCACGGCTCCAAATCCACTAAGTTTGGGGGTTACCTGCATGTAACATCCTGAATTAGGGCCTAGTCAGAACAGTGGTTTTGAGGCTACAAATTCGACCAGAAAAATATTATTTTGATTATATTTTTATGACCTACGATTTCACGGAAAAATTTCGTGAAAATTTCATTCGAAAATTTCGACGTTTGGGCACTCAATTTGGTAAAAAGGACTAAATTGTAAATAATGAAAAAGTTGAGTTCCATATGTTAGAAGTGTTTAATTATTATGAAGTTTTAAATTGAAGGTCCTTAAAAGGTAATTAGACCATTGGATAATTTGATGGACAAAAATGGGCATGAATAGGACAAAATTGAAAGAAAAGCCTTAAGGGTATTTTAGTCATTTAGTGTTTTAATTGAGTAAAAGACAAAATAAAAGAAAAAAAATCTGCTCATTCTTCTTGCTATGGCTGAATGTTTCATGGGAGAAGCCATGGCTAGGGTTTCAAGCTTTCCAAGCTCAATAGTAAGTGATTCCTAGCCCTGTTTTTAATATTTTTCGTATTTTTGAAATCCTTGCATCATAATCTACCTATTTTTACCATTATTTTGAGCTACGGTTCATGTTTAAAAATTGACCCATGCTGAATAATTGTGTATTTGGATGGATTATGGTAGATTACGCATGTTTAAGGTTAGGGAAACGGTTTTTACTGAGTGATTTTCAACGAAAACATCCGAAAGGACTAAATTGCAAAAATTATAAAATTGGTCATGAGTGTGTGTTTTAATGAGAATTGTGGGCTTCTATATGCATGAAATGATTTGGTTAGGCCTAAAATGCAAGAAATTGAATAAAAGTTTATCTACGAGACTAGGGGCAAAATTATAATTTTGACAAACTTTAGGGGTAAAATTGTAAAAATATAAAAGTGTGATTTTTGGACTAATTTGAATAAGGTGATCATTAAATGAGCGTTATTTGATATGTTAGATCGGGAAAACACAAAATTGGGACCTAGAACGAGGTTATGGGCTAAGTCGGAAAAGTTAGCCATTTTTGCATTCGAGGTAAGTTCACGTGTAAATGTGGTAACACAATTGTTATTTTAATTAATTTAATGTTATTTATATGATATGATGTTATTATCATGAAATATTATGCTTTGTGAATTATTATTTAGTAATATGCAAATTATGTGAGCTAATTGATAAATGTGAAATGCTATCAAGTATCGGTTCCGGCATTCCGAGGAAGACGACAAAAATGTGTGATTGAGGAAAATCCCGTTTGAACCTTGGGAATAGATTAGGATACAAGTGACATGTCACTAAGATGATTGAGTTCCGAACTTTTTGAGTTGAGTCCGAGTTCGTGAGATGTAACTAGGCATCCGAGCTCGTTGAGTTGAGTCCGAGTTCTCTTATGGGCGGGTTACATGGTAGTTTGGCTACATAGATTCTGTAGGCTATTGAGTTTGTCTAGCTACGAGTATGGCATTTATGTGCATACAATCCGTGTATCCAAATTATATTCCGATGTGTTCAACGGGTGAATCGTAAGTGAATAAGGAGAATATCTAAAACGAAGGGGACATGTTGGTAAGTGTGGTGAATGAGAAAATTTGACAGGTATGAACTTAAACTCTCGGGTTGAGAACTTGGTAAGACAAGATTGTGGTAAGATAGCAAATATACTTGTAACAAGAATGTCTTAGTGATATTTATGCAATTGATGTTTATGTTGAATTGTATGATTATGTTACTTGCTATTTGCATGTGAATTTACTAAGCATTTATTCTTACTTCCTCCCTTCTACTCTTTGTAGTTTTGACAAGCCAACTTGGAAATCGGGAAGGTCGAAGGCTCGCTCACACTATCCATGGACCACCTCTGTATAATGGCTTATATATTTTGATGTATGGTATGTATAGCATTATAATCATTTTGTGTAAAAATCTTATGATATGACTATTGAGTGGTAAGGAAATGCTCGATAATGATTAGCCATTGGAATGGCTAATTATGATCATATTTGGTGACATGTACGTTTAATATACTACGTAGTCCATGAAAATCCATAAAAAGGTGAAATTTGCTATAAAACAGAATCATACAGCAGCAGTGATGTGAGTTTGAAAATTCACTAAAAATAGTAGAGACAGAATTAGGTGGTGAATAAAATATGGAACTGAAGCTCATTTAGTTTATTTTCATATGAAAGAATCAAAACAAGTAAATGAGTTGTATTTTATAAGATATTGAAGTTTTTGTGGAACAGGGTCACAGTAATTCCTGGATCCCCTATTCTAACTTTAGAAATTCACCAAACATTGTACAAAAATAATTAGGAGTCATACTTTATATTCACAGATTCCTTATTGAGTCTAGTTTTAGTACAAACAAATGGAATAGTCATTTGAATTCTTTACAAAGAGAAAAGTGATTCGCAGTGAATAGATGTCAAAGCAGTCAAACACTAAAACAAGGGAAACTTTAACTAATAAACTATACTAATTGGCCTAACCAAAAATTCTAGAAAAAAAATTAGTAAAATATATATATATGAGTCTAGTTTCAAGGAAAATTTACGGATCTTAATTTTGAGTTTTTTAACTCGAGATATGATTTTTTTAGCGACTGTGACGCAGATGGACAGCTTCTTACAAATGCTGAAATAAATGGTTTAAAATCGTTTAAGTGACAAATTAAGTTTGCTAACTCCTCAAACTCGACTCCGGCAATGGTCTCGAGTAAGGGGGCATTACACTGCACATGTTAAAAATTAAAGAGTGAGTTTGTGGAAACTCAGTGTGCAACTCCCCAAACAGAAATAGATCGGGCCGAAGCCCAAACAGAAATAGATCGGGCCTAAGCCCATAACAGATACAGAATATACATAGAATATGCAAAACCCAACCCAGCCAGCCATCACACCACCCGTACCAACCAACACACCACGTGGAGAATAACTCAACCCACCCAACCCACACACCAATGTGAAGCAAAGCTGCTAATTACAGAATATTGTGGCAGAGCCACCAGAAACAGAATAAGTGGCTAGGCCACTGTAGCAGAATATGTGGCAGAGCCATTATAACAGAACTTCCTCCTTAATCACAATCCCAACCCCATGCAGATTAACAGAGCAGAATATACATATATGTCATGCTCACAGAAAAACAGAAACAGAATTAATCATGCACAGTTAATAACCTATCCTATAGGGGTATCACAGTCCTTTTTCGGACTGGGGGTAAAATGGTAATTTTACCCCTCGAGGGTATTTCAGTCCTCTTTATCAAAATTAAGGCCTTACATTAAAATATAACCTCTTGGCAGATCCTACAGCAAACCTAGCAATTTGTGGTTCATTAATTTGGTCAAAAGTGATTTTGGGCTCTAACACCCCTATTGGGCCTGCTCGAGCCCACTCATCCCGGTGGCTCGTTTTGCCTAATTTTACGTTTAGAATTTTAGATTTTACTAATTCATCCTTTAATAAGCACATACCGAATATTTTACTCCTACGAGCCCATAGGCCCATTGGGCCCACTTCGGCCCATCCAAGCCCAACATAGCCTAAGTGTACAGATTCTCACCAAAAGATCTCCATGTATTAAAACCCTTTTTAACGGGTCCAGATTAGCCCAATAGCATTCGTACACTAATGGCCTTCTATATGCCAGCATTCCAGCATTCCGGCTTTTGCCAACTTACACTACAGAGGGTGTAGTTGCACACCTGATTATGAGCCGAGTCGAACCACTTGCGAACAATCAACCTACAATCGCCCAACAAACCATTAATCATATGATCTCATTTGCTAGCTATACAACCAAAAGCCCCAACATGTTCGGCCAACACCCCCCAAAAGAAAAACCAATACTTACCTTGGCTGACGACTGATCACTAGGCTTATATTGCCTTTATAACACTAGCAGTCTCCCACTTCCCGCAAAATCGATCTCTAAACCACGCCTAGAACATCAGAGTAGTCAAGAAAGAAGAAGTTCAAAACAGTTACTAAAGAAAGGCCTAAAAGCCGATTACCATAAAGGAGGAAAGGGAATCTGACTTCCTTAAAGGTTTCGATTAGGGAGAGAAGCAAGTACTTACTTAGATCCAACCTTTGATGATGAAATAGACACTTGAAATCTAGGGCATTTGACTATGGTTGCATCAATAACCCACCACTATGCTAACAGGGCATCAAATGAAGAACGGTGAGGAAAAAGAATGAGCAATTGATTGGTGAAAGAACAAATAAAGAGGGAGGTAATAGGGTTCGGCCAACAAGTGATTCAGCAACCAAAGTTGAAAGATACACTGGAGAAACACAAATTCGAAGAGAGGAAGAAAGTATGGCAATGGAGAAAAACAATGAGAGATTTGGCTAGAAGTAATAAGATGTGACAGAATGCCGAAATAGGGCTATAGGGTTTGGCTAGGAAGGGAGAGCAAATAAAAGAAGAGAAAATAGTTTTGTCGAATAAGGCTTAGGTAAATAAAATAAGAAGAAATGGCCTTATGCTTGGAACCAAATTGAATTCGGCACATTAGAGACAAGAGTGATAGAAAGGGAGTCGTATGGGGGGAAAAGAAATGGATTGACTGACCAAAATGGAACGATCCTAATTTACCCCAAAAGAAGTCAACCCCTAGGTCCCCCAAAAGCTGAAACACTCACAAAAACACCACTCCAAAGACCTCTAAAGGACTATCAACTCACCCCTTTACCCAAATGCCGAAACCCCCAAACTCACTTGCCCAAAAGTCAAATTTGCACACCAAGCCTCCTACATTCGGCTAACTCTATCCTCTCATCTAAATCCCTACATTTTCTCCTTGATTCACTCTCCTCTTACCCAAACTCAACCACCTTCTAGAGTTTAAAATAATTTTGACACTTGCCGCCCTCCCTCAACAAAAATGAACACCTTCGCCTGCAAGGGAATTTGAACCCCAGACCCCCTTGCCCAAGATGCCACTTTATGCCCACATGTAGTGCCACAGCCACCTTACTACAAGCCTTTTTGTGTCACAAAAATTCTAACAACTACACCTAAGCCCTATGAACCAACACCCAAACACCCCTAAGCCTAAAATTAACATTTTACTAAAGGCTTAACTTAACCCTGGGCCTTCCTAAAGCCCTCCAAACACTCCCAAACACCAACATAGAACACCCAACTATACAGTTACTAAAAATAAGCAAAAGTATAGAAGCCCTAAAATCTGGGGCGTTACAGAAGAAATCACTATGGGCAAACTCTTTGATTCCTCTAATTCAACTTGAAGAGTATCACAATTCTTACATTTCAGTTCAATAAACTTTCTACCACAATTCACTATCACATCTTGTGTGGTTAACCAATCCATGCCAATGATTATATCAAATTCATCTAATGGTAGAAGCATGAGATTACCCAGGAAACAATGACCCCTAATCATCAAAGGACAATCTCGACATACCTTGTCTACAAACACACATTTGCCTAGGGATTGGATACTCTTATCACAAGTTCTGTAGACTCTACAGGTATACTCATGCTAGAGACTAGTTTTATGCAAATATATGAGTAGGTAGATCCCAGATCTATCAAAGCTATAATAGAAGTTTTATGGAGAGAAAATGTACCCATGATTACATCAAGTGATGTTGCCTCCTCACGAGCAAGAATGGCATATGTTATTGCTAGTGCTCTACCCTCAGGTCTCACAGCCTGTTCTTTCGGAGCACCCTTACTACTCACTTTCGAACCTGGGTTTCTCTAGGGTCTACCTCTAGAGGGAACTTTACCTGATCTCGAACTCTAATCTCTGTCCTCTTCGACCAGCTCAGGGCACTCTCTAATGAAGTTGTATTGAGAGCCACACTTGAAGCAAACCCTCTCATGTGATCGACACTCGTCAGGGTGTCATCTGCCGCATTGGGGACACTCAGGTCTATTAGGTGGATTATTACCTACACTCGCAACTGAGGTCGTCTGACCTTTGGAAACCAGATTCTATTTGCTCTTGCCCTTACTTGAAAATCCTACTGAAGCAATTGACCGTGAAGTAAACTCTCTTGATCTCTTGGAAGAAGATTGAAATGACTTACCGAACGGTCTTTTTCTTGAGTCACGAGATTCTATCTCGGTCTTCCTCTTTTCCTTGGCTAACTCCTCGGCCTTACAAGCTCTATCCACAAGTACCACAAACTCCTTTAACTCAAAAATACCAAAAAGCATCTTAATGTCCTCACTTAATCCATCCTCGAACCTTTTGAACATAATAGCCTCGGTGGATACACATTCTCGAGCGTACTTACTCAATCTTACAAACTCTCACTCATATTCTGTTACCATCATCCGGCCTTGCTTTAGTTCCAAGAATTCCTTATGCTTCTAATCAATAAACCTCGGACTGATGTACTTCTTACAAAATTCTTCCTGGAAAAAACTCCTAATTAACTCTCCCTTGGTAGGTAGAATCTCGTAGGAGGGATACAACACACTTCATACACTCTTCCAGAGTGTAAGATAATTCATCAAATACCTTGATGGTATTCTCTAGCCAAAATTTGGCTCCCTCCGGGTCATCATCTTTAGTAGCCAGAATTCCTCTGCCCCTTGCTTCTAGATTCTATCGACTGGGGGCTTTTCTTGGCTTACTACTTCTACAATTTGGGGAGCTACCAAGGTAGTTTGAGTATATGGAAGGGGTGGAGCTTATTGTTGAGCTGCTGGGTTCGTTCGAACAAACTCTGTGAACCACTCACTCATCATTTGGAAGAAGGCCTCTCAAGCCTCTCCTCCTTTACTCACAGTAGCTGGTCTATTCTCGTTCCAAGCTGGTACTGTCCCTTCTGCGAAACCGGGTGCATTACTTTCTACATCGTCTGCCGTAGCTTAATCAGGATCCATTTGCTATAAGAAAACACATTTAAATTGTTAGGAGTCGTCACACTATCATATCACATATTTACTTAAATATGACATGTATAGCTAAACTTGTGCATGTGCTAGGCTAGTCCTAGAATTGACAAACACTAGCTCTGATACCACTAAATGTAACACCCCTTACCCATAACCGGTGCCGGAGTAGGATATGAGGCATTACCATTCTAAATCTCATGCAAACATTCAACTTAAACTCATAGAGATGTGTCCCAAGTAAAACTTTTTTAAACATTGTCCTATGGGTCTTCTTATGCGCCTACGAGCCCTAAATCATGGATAGGAAGTAATCCGAGACCATTCAGGCGCTTAAGAAAATTTTTCAAAAACTAGTGAAAACAGGGCATACGCCTGTGTGGATGGGCAACACTAAATATGGCCACTAAATATGGCCATGCTAATGGCCGGTGTACCTCACACGGCCTAGGCATACTAAGGACATGCCCGTGCCCCTTGCCCGTATGGATTTAATTTCTAACCTCGAAACTACAAGGGTTTTCACATGCCCTGGCGCACGCCCATGTACCCAGCCCGTATCCCTCACACGGCCTTGACACACACGTGTCGTGGCCTGTGTGTAAAAACCTGGGTATTCTATTTCTGACATTAGTAGTCACATGGCCATGGCACATGCCCGTGTGTTGGTGGTGCCCTCCACATAGTCGAGGCACACGGCTGTGACTCATGTCTATGTGGAACACTGATGGGCATTTAATTCTTTCCATAGAAGGTGCAGGGGACAGACGGTTGAGTCATACGCCCGTGTGCAGCCCGTGTGACACACACGGTGTGTCTACCCATGTGGACAATATAGGGCTATTTACCAAGCCCTTAGCCATCCTGAAACACCTTCAAACATAATCAGATCTTCATACATTATAACATAGCATCGATATTCATCTAAATGTATCCTAATAGGTGCTCACACATCAACCAATTCATATTCAAAATGCATGCATAAACTACTAAACAAATTTGCACAATTTCCATGAAATTCATTCTCAATTCATTTAAGCAATTTGGATAGCTTTGGGCCAGTTCCAAAGGCCATTTACAAAAGGAAACTTGTAAATATAAATGGCCAACACAATTGGCTCACTAATGTGAGTTATGTAACAAAATGAACAATGTCCTATACATGCCATATTCAAAATGACTAACATAACTATACCAAAATGGAAATCTTGATAGTGTGACTTCGAGCTCTGACTTTTAACGATCCCCGAGGAAATTCAGCAAACCCACGTAGAAGAGGGGAAATTGAAAGAGTAAGCATAAAATTCTTAGTAAGTTGCATGAATTAAAATAGCAACATAACCAATGAAACATTTTTACACCTAAAGTAATTTAAAAGCTTTATTTAATTTTTTTCTCATACTCATAACTTTCAAATTCTCATAACTTACTCTTACTCACAACTTACATATCCTCAATTTTAACTCAATCTCATACCGTAGCATATCAGCTGGAACTACCTTCGGAGTTGGACCAGATTAATGACGTCTTTCATGTTTCCATGCTAAGGCGGTATTGGTCTGATCCTTCCTACATTGTACCAGTTGAGGAAATTAAAGTTAAAGCTGATTTACTTTTGAGGAAGAGCCTGCGTAGATTTTAGACCGTGATGTGAAGGTGTTAAGAAAGAAGTCAGTTCCTTTAGTGAAAGTGCTTTGGCATAATCACGGTAGAGAAGAAGCTACATAGGAGCCAGAAGAGGCAGTTCGTCAACAATACCCTCACCTGTTTGGACCAGGTAAATTTCGAGGCCAAAATTTCTTTAAAGGGGTAGAGTTGTAACGCCCTAATTTTTTGGGTTTTTGAATTTCTGCTTAGAATTATTTTTGCATGTCTTGTTATGTTGAAGTAGTGAATTAAGTGTGTTAATAGACCTTTAGAAGTCCTAAGTTAAATATTAAAGTCTGGCAAAATTTTAATTTTTGGCCTTAGGTGGGAATGGATTTAAGTTAGGTGGGCTTTTAATTAAAAGTTAGGGATTTAGAGCACAAGAAAGCCTGTGTTAAAGTGGCAATATGGCGCCATTTAAAACACAGGGGGTGGCGTGACATGGCTTGTGAGGGAGCTGTGGTTCGAATCCATTGGTTAGCAAAGTTCTTCTTTTATTTTATTGCATGTGCATGGTAAGTGGTGGACTCCAGGTGAAATTCTGAAGGAAGGTGTTTAAAGTGCTCATGGAATTAGTTGAAGAGTAATATGGGGAGGTTATTTAAGAGAAAATTTAGGAATTTTGAATGGGGAGCAAGAGTTGGCCGATTGTGGGAGTGTTGGAGGGCATATTCAGCTATGGAGGCTTAGGGCAGCAATTTCGGCATTGGTGGCTAGCTGTGTGCTGATTTCTTGTGGTTAGTTTTCGAGATTTTGTCAAATTTTGGTCATTTTCTTAGTTGCCGAATAGGTATAGTTGTTAGGCTTTTTCATTCCTTCTTTCTCATTGTCTTCTCTAGTCAGAAAAGCCAAAAACTTTGTGCACACCATCCCCCTCTTATCGATTTCTTTCTCTTGGCTGAACCTACTCTCCTTCTTCTTCTTTTTTTCTTTTCTTCTCCTTTTCTCCATCGATTGAACTGATCTCTCTAAGCCCTTTCTAGCTGATTGTTTCAAGAGCTGAAACCCAAAATTCTTCTAGCTGATTTCTTCTTGGTCAATCTCTCTAAAAGCTGAAATCCCGAATTTACTTGATCTCTTCCTTAGCCGATTCCTCCATAGCAAAAATATCGAACCTAAAACTCTTCTTCTTTATAGGTTTCTCTCTTACACTCCCTAGTAGGCGAACCTTGTTATCTATTTTGCAAATATTCTCCCTTTGGCCGAATACCTTAGATATCTTCTCCATCTTTGGGTTTTGAGTAAATCCATAAGAGATCGGGACTTGGTCTAGTGGGAGGCGACTTCTGTGGTATCTATTGAATTGAGCAAATTCTTGGGTAATAACTTCAATCTTCTCTTGCTTTTGGGTTAAGGGAAAAGCCGAAACCCCCTACCCTTTGTACTAATCAATTTAGATCCTTTCTTTGGGAATAGATGTTGGGCTCTTTTGTTAACTAATAGAGTTTTATGGCATTTCGTAAGGTGGATCTCATAGAGGCTAGGGTGGTTAACGTTATCAAGGCAATCTAGATCTTTTGGTTGGATTCGGCAAAGGTAAGTGAATGTTGATTTTGGGTGTTGGCCGAATACCATTAGGGGTAAGTAGGGGTGGTTTGTGAGTCAAGCAATAAGGTTAATGGTTCATTTGGACTATTGTAGGTTAATCGTTTACGGGATCTCGACATATTTCGCAAACAGGTGTGTAATCGACACGCTCTAGTAGATTAGACTGACAAAAGCCAAAAGGTCGAAATGCTGAAATGCTGACATTTTGAGGTCTTACGAGTGTGCGAGTGCTCGTGGGTCGGTACGAAGTCGTAAAATCTAAAATAATGAATGGTAAGGCGGTTGTTTATGTTTTCATGCACCTAGGTGGTTTTGGGCTTCGATGGACCGAAATTAGGCCCAATGGGCTTACGGGCCCATATGGGTGAAATCATGCGGTGAGTATTTCTAGTAAACTGGACATTAGAACTTCTAAAATATGTGTAAAATTTGGACTTAGTGGGCCACAATAGCTTGTGGACTCCGTCTGGCCCATTAGGGGTTTTGGGGCCCGATGACACTGTATGAATAAATGGGCTGTGTGAGTCGCTTAGAGCGACGTGAGACTTGCTAGGAGGTCATAGTAAGCAGAAAACCCTAAAACTTAGCAAAATTACCGAAATACCCCTAAACAGTGAAAACTACTGTTTTACCCCTAGATGCTAAATGACAATGTTACCCCTAAAGAAAAGTTGACTAATTTGCATGATTACTGTTTCTAATATTCTGTATGCCATGTCATATTATATTCTTCGTTGCATGGGGTTGGGTTATTGTTCGGAGGAAGTGATAAAATTGGCAATGCCACGTAACTACTTAGAGGCTCTTCCTCGCATTACTGTTCTGGCGACTTGGCCACGATATCTGTTTGAGCAGCTCTACTGCGTCTGTGGTGTGTAGGGCTAGGTGGGTTGAGTTATTCCCCACATGGTGTGTAAGGCTCGTACGGGTGGTGTGTAGGGCTGGATTGGGCTTGGGCTTTGCATACATGCATATATTATTATAATCTGATCTGTTTCTGTAATGGGCCCAAGGCCCACACTATTTTCTGAATAGGGCCAAGGCCCAGTTTAATCTGTATCTGAATAGGGCTTCGGCACAGACTGAGCTTAGACTGGTCTAGGACACTGGTTGGGTTCCTTTACACACTGAGTTTTCACAAACTCACCCCCTTTCTTTTCCATTCATGCAGGTGACCCCCAACCATAGAGGACTTGGAGCTCCGATGGATTCGGAGTGGCCATATGAATTACTTTCCAATTTTTATATTATCCTAAATTTACTTTATTTTAGTATTTCTTTAATTTCAGGTTTCAAGTTGTAATAAGGCCGCTCAGGGATTTAATTTCGGATTTTCTTTATTACTTGTTTTTTACAACGGTAGACTAGTTCATGTAGGCTTTTCAAATCTAATCAAACGTTTTCAAAACATACATTACATGACAAATGGATTACTTAAAAAGAATAACACAATAAGCCCTAACTTGATTTTGAAATCGGTTTTTAGAAATTTCCTTAGGATTTATATTTTTATTTCAAAAAGTCTAGGGTTTTAAAGAAGTTTTTCAACCGAAATTTATTTAAAATATTTACCCTGGATAAAAGTTAAGTTTTTTTGAATCTGATTTCTAAAGAGTGGCGCACCAAATCTCCGGCACCAAGTTTGTAAGTATCTTCTGCTATACTGTATTTTACTGCAATACTGTTACACTACTGTAGATAGTGCTAAGACCCTACTGAAATTCTGTAGTTAGGGCAACACTGAGACTGTAGAGGACTGAGACAGTAGGAAAATTGAAAACTTTAGAAGACTGAAACTGTAGCTAGGCTACGATTCTATGAAAAAAAAAAAAAACTCTAAAATACTATCTATACATAAGACATCTGTAATAAATACTGAAATATTGAACTAATTCATAAAATTCGTAATCAGATAATACGATATAAGTACAAGGGCAGCACATGGAAGAGGATGTGGTTGTGGCCGAGGAAGTGCGCAAACTGGGTCTTCATCTTCGAGACATATGCCAGCTGAGGAGGCACGAGCACCACCGGCACCTGAGACTGGGTCCTATGATCGGGCTGCAGGGGACGATGCTTTGTCTCAGGTGATGTTACAGGTTCTAGAAAAGGTTGCTGAGGTGAGCACGAGAACAGTGAATCGAGGATCAATTTTCAAACGACTCCGAGCTAATGGGGTGAGATTTTTAGGGGCATATCTGGTGTAGCCCCGAATATGGCCGAATATTGGCTGAAGGCCACGGAGCGGATCATGGATGACCTAGACTGCTTAGTGGAGCAGAAGCTGAAAGGTGCAGTATCTTTGCTGCGTAACGAGGCCTACCAGTGGTGGATCACTGTGAGGGATGGTACCCCAGCTGAGCGGGTAACTTGGGAGTTATTTAAGACGGCCTTCAAAGGGAAGTACATCGGGGCGAGCTATGTGGATGCCCGAAGGAAGGAATTTTTGAATTTGACTCAGGGTAGTAAGACCGCCGCGAAATATGAAGCTGAATTTCTAAGGTTAAGCCGATATGCTGGTGGTACAGTAGCTACGGAGGATGAATGCAGTGTGCGCTTTGAGGATGGCCTGAGGGATGAGTTAAGAGTGCTGATTGCTCTGCAGAGGGAGTGTGACTTTGCTGCTCTGGTAGAGAAAGCCAAGATTGCCGCGGAAGTGAAGCGCACGGAACTTCTGAATCATGAAAAAGACCAAAACTGATTCAGGAGGGATTCAGGACCCTCGAGTGCTGTGGGTAGGACTGTCAAAATGGCTAGAGTGGATGAGCTGGTTCGAACAGTTCCGATGAATGTGGTTCACCGCAAGCTTGTAGGGATTGTGGAAAGGTACATCTAGGTGAATGTTGGAAGCATTCTGGAGCATGTTTCTGGTGTGGGTCCAAAGATCATAGAGTTGAGGATTGTCCTCAGAGGCCAGCACAGATGCAAGCTACTGAACCGAGGGTTGCTCAGCTAGTGAGAGGTGGGCCACAACCACCAAGAGGCCATGGTCAAGCTAGGGGCAGCAATGGAAATGGACGTGGACATGGAGCACCGGGCAAGGGTGCTGGAAATGCTGAGGCACATCAGGTGGCGTTAGTTTATGCTGCTCGTCGCCGAGAGGAAGGTGACGCACCTGACGTCATAACTGGTACGTTTTTAATTTATAGCACGCCATACACTGCTCTGATTGATATTGGATCTACGCACTCGTATGTTACTTGTGATGTGTCTGGGACGTTGGGTGTGTAATCTGAGAAAACTATAAGTGGGGTATCTTTGATAAGTCCACTGGGTCACTCGGTTAGGGTAGACAAACTCTTTAGAGACGTACCTTTAGAGACACAAGGTAGGATTTTCTCTACGAATTTGATGGAGCTACCCTTTGGAGAGGTCGATCTCATTCTGGGTATGGATTGGCTAGCTAAGCATCGAGTGACTTTGGATTGTGCTGCCAAGTGGATGGTGTTAAAGACCACGGAGAATGGGAGGTAACAGTACTAGGAGAGCGAAGGGATTACTTGTCCAATATTATCTCGGCTTTAAGAGCTGAAAAGCTGATTCGCAAGGGTTGCGAGGCATTGTTGGCGTATGTGAGTCAATTTGATTCCGAGGGTTTGACCGTAGGAGAAGTTAGAACTGGTAAGGAATTTCAAGATGTTTTTTCCGGATGAGCCCCTAAGGTTGCCTCTGAATCGTGAAGTTGAATTTGGAATCGACTTGTTGCCTGGAACGGCTCCAGTGTCTATCGCTCCTTATAGGATGGCACCAAAGGAGTTAGTGAGGTTGAAAGTTCAAATTCAAGAACTTTTGGATTGGGGTTTTATTAGACCAAGTGTGTCTCCATGGGGATCACCGGTACTGTTCGTGAAAAAGAAGGATGGGACGATGCGTATGTGCATCGATTATCGTCCGTTGAACAAACTGACTATTAAGAACAAGTACCCTCTACCAAGGATGGACGACCTATTTGACTAACTAAGAGGAGCATTGGTAATTTCCAAGATCGATCTTCGGTCTGGATATAATCAATTAAGGGTCAAAGAGGTAGATATTCATAAGACAGCATTCAAGACTCGGTATGGTCATTACAAGTTTTTGGTAATGCCGTTTAGACTGACGAATGCACCACCGGCCTTCATAGATCTGATGAATCGGGTATTCCAACCTTACCTTGATCAATTTGTAGTCGTCTTCATAGATGATATTCTGGTGTATTCGAAAAGTGGGGAGGATCATGATGAGCATCTCCGAATTGTTCAGCAAGTGTTAAGGGTAAAGTGGTTGCTTATGCATCGCGACAGCTTAAGCCTCATGAAGCAAACTACCCTACGCATGATCTGGAGTTGGCGGTAGTGATTTTTGCGTTAAAGATCTGGAGGCACTATTTGTATAGAGAAAAGTGTATTATATACACGGATCATAAGAGTCTCAAGTATTTGTTAACTCAGAAGGAGTTGAACCTTAGGCAACGAAGATGGATAGAGTTGCTTAAGGACTACGACTGTTCTATTGAGTATCACCCAAGCAAAGTAAATGTGGTAGCTGATGCACTAAGTCGAAGAGCTGTAACTGAGTTAAGAGCGATGTTTGCTCGTCTGAGTCTGTATGATGATGGTAGCTTGTTAGCTGAACTGCAAGTAAGACTGACCTGGATAGAGCAGATTAAAAAAAAGTAATTAAAGGATGAGTCACTAGTTCCTCGATTTCAATAAGTTAAGAGTGGTGAGACTTCTGATTTTGGATTAAATAGTGAAAAGGTTCTATGTTTTCGAGGAAGAGTTTGTATTCCGAGGGACTCCGACTTGAGGCAATCAATTCTGAAGGAGGCTCATGGTTGTCTTTGTGCCATGCATCTTGGAGGGAATAAATTGTATCAAGATTTATGAGAGTTGTATTGGTGGCCTGGACTTAAACGGGAAGTAACGAAATTTGTGGGTAAGTGTCTGACATGCCAGCAGGTGAAAGCTAAGCATCAACTGTCATTTGGACTTCTACAACCGGTGAAGATTCCACTTTGAAAGTGGGAAAGGGTAACCATGGATTTTGTAAGTGGGCTACCCTTGACGCCTACCAAAAAGGACTCGGTTTGGGTGATTATGGATAGGCTAACTAAATCTGCTCATTTCATACCTGTTCGAACCGACTATTCACTTCAAAAATTGGCCACGTTGTATGTAGCAGAGATAGTGCGACTTCATGTAGTGCCAGTTTTGATTATTTCTGATCAGAACCCTAGGTTTACATATCGATTATGGTAGAAGTTGCATGAAGCGTTGGGTATTCGACTAGACTTCAACACTGCTTTTCACCCCTAGATAGATGGGTAGTCGGAAAGGGTGATTCAAGTTCTGAAAGACATGTTGAGAGGATGTGTTATTGATTTTTAGGGTAGCTGGGAAGATTACTTGCTGTTAGCAGAATTTGCATACAACAACAGCTACTAGGCGAGTATTCAAATGGCACTATATGAGGTACTGTATGGTCGAAGGTGTCAAACGCCTACTTGTTGGACGGAATTGGGAGAATGTCAGGTTCTTGGGCCAGAACTAGTAGTAGATAAAGAGGATAAGGTCAAGCTGATTAGGGATCAGTTAAAAGAGGCATCTGATAGGCAGAAATCTTATGTTGAGCTGAAGCGTATGGAAATTGAATACTTGGTAGGAGATTTGGTTTTCTTAAAGGTCTCGCCTTGGAAGAAGATTTTAAGGTTTGGAAAGAAGGGCAAATTGAGTCTGCGATTTATCGGGCCTTATCGAATTCTTAAACGGATAGGTCCCTTAGCATATCAGTTGGAACTACCTCTAGACTTGGACCAGTTTCATGACGTCTATCATGTTTCCATGCTAAGGCGATATCGGTCTAATCCTTCCCACATTGTACCTTTTGAGGAAATTGAAGTTAAAGCTGATTTGACTTTTGAGGAAGAGCCTGTGCAAATTTTGGACCGTGATGTGAAGGTGTTAAGAAAGAAGTCAGTTCCTTTGGTGAAAGTGCTTTCACACAATCATGGCAGAGAAGAAGCTACGCGGGAGCCAGAAGAGGCGGTTCGTCAACAATACCCTCACCTATTTGGACCAGAGTAATTTTTGAGGCTGAAATTTCTTTAAGGGGGTAGAGTTGTAACGCCCCAATTTTTCGGGTTTTTGAATTTCTGCTTAGAATTATTTTTGGATGTCTTGTTATGCTAAAGTAGTGAATTAAGTGTGTTAGTGGGCCTTTAAAAGGCCTAAGTTAAAGATTAAAGTCTGGCAAAATTTTAATTTTTGGCCTTAGGTGGGAATAGATTTAAGTTAGGCGGGCTTTTAATTAAATGTTGGGGATTTAGAGCACAAGAAAGCATGTGTTAAAGTGGCAAGATGGCGCCATTTAAAACACAAGGGGTGGCGTGACATAGCTTGTGAGGGAGCTGTGGTTCGAATCCATTGGTTAGCAAAGTGCTTCTTTTATTTTATTGCATGTGCATGGTAAGTGGTGGACTCCAGGTGAAATTCTAAAGGAAGGAGTTTGAAGTGCTCATGGAATTAGGTGAGGAGTGATAAAGGGAGGTTATCTAGGAGAAAATTTAGGAATTTTGAATGGAGAGCAAGAGTTGGACGATTTTGGGAGTGTTGGAGGGTATATTCTGCGATGAGGGTTTAGGGCAGCACGATGAGGGCTTAGGGCAGCAATTTTGGCATTGGTGCCTAGCTGTGTGCCGATTTCTTATGGTTAGTTTTCGGAATTTTATTGAATACTGGTCATTTTCTTGGTTGCCGAATAGGTATAGTTGTTAGGCTCTTTCATTCCTTCTTTCTCCTTCTCTTCTCTAGTCAGAAAAGCCAAAAACTTTGTGCACACCATCCCCCTCTTGCCAATTTCTTTCTCTTGGCTGAACCTATTCTCCTCCTTCTTCTCTTTTTCCTTTCTTCTCCTTTTCTCCATCGATTGAACTGATCTCTCTAAACCCTTTCTAGCCGATTATTTCAAGAGCCGAAACCCAAAATTCTTCTAGCTGATTTTTTCTTGGTTAATCTCTCTAAAAGCTGAAATCCCAAATTTACTTGATCTCTCCCTTGGTCGATTCCTCCATAGCAAAAATACCGAACCTAAAACTCTTCTTCTTTATTGGTTTCTCTCTTGCACTCTTTAGTAGCCGAACCTTGTTATCTATTTTGCAAACATTCTCCCTTTGGCCGAATACCTTAAATATCTTCTCCATCTTTGGGTTTTGAGTAAATCCATAGGAGATCGGGACTTGGTCTAGTGGGAGGTGACTTCTGTGGTATCTATTGAATCGAGCGAATTCTTAGGTAAGAACTTAAATCTTCTATTGCTTTTGGGTTAAGGGAAAAGCTAAAACCCCTTAACCCTTTGTATTAATCGGTTTAGATCCTTTCTTTGGGATTAGATGTTGGGCTCTTTTGTTAACTAATGGAGTTTTATGGCTTTTCGTAAGGTGGATCTCATGGAGGCTAGGGTGGTTAACGTTATCAAGGCGATCTAGATCTGTTGGTTGGGTTCGGCAAAGGTAAGTGAATGTTGATTTTGGGTTTTGGCTGAATACTATTAGGGGTGAGTAGGGGTGGTTTGTGAGTCAAGCCATAAGGTTAACAGTTCGTTTGGACTATTTTAGGTTAATCGTTCGCAAGGTCTCGACGTATTTCGCAAATAGGTGTGTAATCAACACCCTCTAGTAGATTAGATCGGTAAAAGCCAAAAAGCCGAAATGCTGAAATGCCAGCATTTCGAGGCCTTACGAGCGTGCGAGCATTCATGGGTCAGTACGAAGTCGTAAAATTGGAAATAATGAATTGTAAGGTGGTTGTCCGTGTTTTCGTGCACTTAGGTGGTTTTGGGCTTCGATGGACCGAAATTAGGCCCAATGGGCTTATGGGTCCAATGGGCTTATGGGCCCATATGGGTGAAATCATGCAGTGAGTATTTCTGGTAAACTGGATATTGGACCTGCTAAAATATGTGTAAAATTTGGACTTAGTGGGCCACAGTAGCTTGTGGACTCCGTTGGGCTCATTAGAGGTTTTGGGGGCTGATGACACTGTATGAATAAATGGGCTATGTGAGTTGCTCGAAGCGATGTGAGACCTGCTAGGAGGTCGTAGTGAGCATAAAACCATAAAACATATCAAAATTACCGAAATAGCCCTAAAGGGTAAAAATTACTATTTTACCCCTAGATGCTAAATGACAATTTTACCCCTAAAGTAAAGTTGACTGATTTGCATGATTACTGTTTCTGATATTCTATATGCCATCTCATATTATATTCTAATTTACATGGGGTTGGGTTATTGTTACGGAGGAACTGCTAAAAGTGGCAATGCCACGTAATCTGCTTAGAGGCTCTGCCTTGTATTACTATTCTGGTGGCTTGGCCTTGATATCTATTTTAGCAACTCTGCTGCGTTTGTGGTGTGTAGAGCTGGGTGGGTTGAGCTATTCCCCACATGATGTGTAGGGCTGTTACGGGTGGTGTGTAGGGCTGGATTGGGCTTGGGCTTTGAATACATGCATATATTATTATAATCTGATCTGTTTATGTAATGGGCCCAAGGCCCACACTGTTTTCTGAATAGGGCCAAGGCCCAATTTAATCTGTATTTGAATAGGGCTTCAGCCCAGACTGAGCTTGGATTGGTCTAGGACACTGGTTGGGTTCCTTTACACACTGAGTTTTCACAAACTCACCCCCTTTCTTTTCCATTCATGCAGGTGACCCCCAACCATAGAAGACTTCGAGCTGTGAGGGATTCAGAGTGGCCATGTGAATTACTTTTTGGTTTTTATATGATCCTAAATTTACTTTATTTTAGTATTTCTTTAATTTTGGGTTTCAAGTTGTAATAAGGCCACTCGGGGATTTAATTTTGGATTTTCTTTATTACTTTTTTTTACAACGGCAGACTAGTTCATGTAGGCTTTTCAAATCTAATCAGACATTTTGAAAACATACATTACGTGATGAATGGATTACTTAAAAACAGTAACACAATAACAAGATTTGAGAAGAGTGAGATTTTACCTAGCAGTATCAACGATTTCTAAACTTGAGAATAACTCTTATTTACAAGCTAATGAACATGGTTTTACTACAAACGACCTAATGATTTATTAAAAGAAGATCAAGGTTTAGTCAAGTATCCATGTGACACATCAGATCTGGCCATAATGTTTGGGCCGGGTTTGGGGTGTTACATATACCTTGCTCATTCTCATGAATGAGTCAATCTCGTAACTTACATTGTCGTTATCTTGTAACTTATTCGAGAGTACCTATAACACTCGTCATAAGCTTTAGTTTTTCTCATTAACTCAAGCAACTTGAATACTGTCGCTATAAATATACTTAGAATATCGAAGGATACCCTTAATGCCATTCTCTTGGTAGGATGCCAAGGTCATATCCCAGAGATGGTCTTACATGGGATCTCAAGCTGATGCTGAGGCCATATCCTAGATATGGTCTTACACGGGATCGTAAATTGATGCCTATGCCATGTCCCAAACATGGTCTTATATGGGATCACTCTTAGATGCCCATGCCATATCGTAGACATGGTCTTACGGGGATCTATATCTCATCTCGGTGCCCCCAGACATGGTCTTATACGGAACCTAACGTCGATGCAAATGCCATGTCCCAGACATGGTCTTACATGCGATCTCTGTTTGGTGTCGATGCCATGTCCCAAACATGGTCTTATGCGAGACCTACAATACTTATGACTATGGTATCCTTCGAATTCATCAACACTTGATTTGAATAGCTTAATTTTAATTTCATCTTTACTTAGTAAAATCGTAGAAATCAAATTCACGGAATTATACTAATTTCATACATTGCCATAACAATGGATCTCATGGAATATCATGAATTTATAAAATCATCATAATAAAACTTTATAAAGCTTAAAGCTAATTTATCACATACAACTTACCTCGGGTCCAAAATATGGCAAATGCTCGATTTAGTTCACCACTTTACCATTTCCCTGGTTTTGATTTAGGCTTCTAGGTTCTTGATCTATAATGAATAAAATTCAATAATTTAATCATCATATTGATTATGACAATCTTTAATTCATAATTTGGCAAATTGACCATTTTGCCCCTAAACTTTGGTAAAATGACCATCTTGCCCTTATGCTCAGAAATTGATTTTTATCAAATTTCCTCATTTCCCATGCCTATCTAAGCCCTTTTTATTCTTATGGTAACTTCAAATTTTTGCTATTTCATGCATTTACTTCTTATTCTAAAACTTCTACAACTAAGCCCAATCTAGGTGTTTTCATGGAAACTCTTTTTCAAAGGTTATTTATTTCACAACCTACATTCATTTTCCTTCATAAAATTCCAGCAAACCATACTTATACATTCATGGTGAATCTTTTAACTTTCTTCCAAAATGCTAAATACACCCCTCATTAGAAAGCTTATGTCATGAGGGTCTTAAAAATGAAAAAATATTCAAGAAAGGACAAAGAACTCACTTACAAATGAGTGCTAAATGTTTCTGAAATTTGAAGCTCTAAAACTCTCTTTTTTGGCCGGTAACAAAGAAGAAGAAGAAGAAATTATGTAAAAGTGAAGGCTAGGCCACTAGGCATTTTTTTATTAATTTTTATAACAAATCTCTCACCAACTTTAACTTTTCTTACCTTTTTGGCCATTTCTTTTACTTGGCCGGCCATGCCCTATATAATGGGCTTATTTGCCCTTTAAAACCCCCACACATTAGTTCTCTAATTAATTAACACAAATTGCTAGTAAAATTAAACTTTTCCCTTTTATGCGATTTAGTCCTTTTTCGCGATTAAGTCTTCAATTACATAAATTAACTCACCAAAAATTTTCATGCACTCTTATAAAAATACTACAACACATAAAATAATTCTAAATAATTTTCTATAATGCTATTTCATACTTAAACCTTTTAAAAATTCATCTTTTGCAAATTAGCCTTTAAAGAAAAATTGATCACTCTTTATAAAAATTTCTTCATGGCATTTATCACTCTTATGCAACTTATGTCATAAACTTAAGAATAATCATAAAATGTACTTTCTACCTCAGATTTGTGGTCTCGAAAACACTATTTGAACTAACCCCTATTTTAGGCTGTTACAGTTAGAGCTCTAAGATAGTATGCCGTGCCAGTATTTCATGATCTTAATCCTGGTATTAGGAGACCCAAAATTGAGGCACAATAGTTTGAGCTGAAGCCTGTCATGTTCTAGATGCTTCAAACAGTGGGCCAATTTAGTGGAATGCCTACCAAAGATCCTCACCTACACTTAAGGCTGTTCATGGAGGTGAGTGATTCTTTCAAGTTAGCTAGAGTACCCAACGATGCACTACGATTGAAGCTGTTCCCATATTGTAAACTGAAAAATATTTAGTATTTTTCCTATGTAATTTTCACCATTTCACTTAAATTTTTTGTTAAAACTAAGTAATTGTTTAATAAATTAATGAAACATGTGAAAATATGAAATTAGTACATAGGAATTATTAAAATGTGATTTTATGCTTTATTATATAATTTTCATGCATAAAATGGCTTATTTTATATTTATTTGAGTATATTATATTTTTAATACATCAAATGGGCCATGCATGATTAAATTCAATAATAAAATATAAAATTATATTTAATAATTAATTTTAAAATATTTCATTAATAATTTGAGTTTTAATTTATTATTTAAATTAGACAAATTATATTATTTGGTCCTTTAATTTATTGATTTATTTTGGACAGGTCTGATAGCTTTGTTAGATTACAAAAAAAACGTCCAAATTAAAGACCAAGTCTGTAACACCCCTTACCTGTGTTCGATGCCGGAACAGGGTACGAGGCATTACCAGAACATAAACACATGCAATCGTACAAAACCGAGACATAAATTTTGCATCCAAATTAAAAATTTTGATCAAGTCATACAAGCTTGCACATCCACGAAATGCATCATTATGAACATATAATTTGATCAATATTAGCCAACATCAACGGCCTTATACAAAGTGAATGATCAAATAACATAGGCCAACATTTTAGGCCAAATCAATTATGACATATAACAAAATAACTAAGCCTTCTATACGTGCTATAATTTAGAATATTGATTTCAAAATACCAAAAGAGTGTTGATAGTGGGATGGATCTCCGACGATTTCTGAACCCTGAGCTAGCTTGGTAATACTATAAGAAAAGGGAAAGAAAGGGGATAAGCATACAACTTAGTAAGTTCATATGTAAAGAATAAACAATTTATTAACTTCCTTTTATCAATCTTCATAATATGTTCTCAAGATAATACAATCATAATTGCACATAGTTCCGATATTTACTCAAGTTCATATCTAGCAATCTACTTGAGTCATAGTCACTAAATTATTTATATCTTAAGTTAAGAAACTCCAAATTAAGATCCAAAATTTTTCCCTAAAATTAGACTCACATATCTTCTTACCATAAAATTTTTAGAATTTTTGGTTTAGGTAATAAGTATATTTGATTCATTATATTCACCCCTATTTCACTGTCTAATAGTTCCGACCCCTCTTCACTAAAAATTAGTTATCTCCTTGTACGAGATCTAGATGATGTTCCCATTTATTTCTGTTGAAAATAGACTCATTAAGGATTTTAAGCATATAAATTATAACCTGTAATTATTTTGTTACAATTTTAATGATTTTTCAAAGTTAGAATAGGGGATTCTAAAATCATTCTGACTCTGTCTCACAAGAATTCAAATATCTCACAATATGAAATTCTTTTGCTTACACTGTTCCTTTTATATGAAAATAAATGCAATAAGCTTTAATTTAATAACTTATTTAAGCTATAATTCAATTTCCACCATTTTTGGTGATTTTTCAAAGTGATACAACTACTGCTATCCAAACTATTTTATTGCTAATTTTACTCTTTCATGTTTCCTCTGTATTAATTCTCATTTACACACATATAATACTAAAGTATATCCATAGTTAGCCATTCCAATAACTAGTCATTATCAAATATTTACAAGTATTCATTGTAACACTTACTCCACATCAACCTTACCAAAGTTCGATCACATATCGAGCACATTGCTCATGAATATATATACTCATGTACGTGCACTTGTTCATCACATAATTACATTCAAGTACACTTAGTCATTTTTCTCGTTGAACATATCAGAATATTAATGGATACATCAGAAGTTTGCACATAAATGCCACACTTGTAGCCAAAGCTACTTCACATCGCTTTTCATATAGAGGCTCATTCTCGAGCAATGTAACACCTTTAAACCCTTACCCGTCGCAGGAGGGCCAAGAGATATTACCCGACATTCACCTTGCACAACCGACCTCTATTTGTGAGAATCATATTTATGGGTATTTATACAAATACAATCATTGATCCTATTAGAATTTCACACTCATCAAATCTAATCCTGAAAGCATGTATAACAATTGTACTCTCAATACATTATACTAGTTGAAGGACTGTTACTATTCACTTAGTAAATAATAGTAAGCATAACCGAACAAGGTTCACCTTACAAAAATAAAACATATTGTTACGTTCGAAATCACAAACCATCTCACAAACATTTGAACATTTATAAATTTTAAGAGCACATTCATTTAAGCTTACAAAACACATATGGCAACGCGACAGCCATTTTCGCATGGCTATATGTATATACATATATACAAATCAAAAAGAAGTTCTGTGCCATCACAAAGGTCTTAGCCTATACATGCCATTGCAAGAGGAAGTAAACTTTTTGAAAATACCAAAATATAATGTCGATAGAGTGGGTGACCAAGACTCGAATCCCTCGAACTGTAGCTTCCAACGAGATCTATAAAACAGAGTGAGATACAACAATGAAGTAAGCTTCTACATGCTTAGTAAGTTTGAGTAATCAAACAATTTATAACTAAATAATTTAAATATAACTAAAGACACAAACTCAACTCATAAGGATTCATTCACTTGGCTAAATACATTGTCATTCATAAGGGAGTCTGATTAGTTTCCTCTAATTGAATAAATGCTCGTGTAACATAGTAACATCATCTAATTCTATATAAGCACCTTTATAGCTAAATTTATTTACATATATACATATACACATAAAACATCATGGTAGACGTAGAAGAAATGATTTTCATTCATTCAACAAATTCTAGTACTCAAGTTGTAAACGACTTCTATAACACATGTGAATATGAAATCCGTACCTGATCCATATTTTTAAAATAATGCTCGCTAACTTTTGAGGTTATACTATAAATCTCATAATCTTATTGAATACTTGAATCACCGACATTAAACCTGCTAGGCACAAAGGCCCGAATGTATCACCGGCACAAAGCCTGCTAGGCACAATGGCCCGAATATCTCACCGGCACAAAGCCTGCTAGGCACAATGGCCCGAATGTATCACCGGCACAAAGCCTGCTAGGCACAATGGCCCAAATATCATATCAATGAGTATTTTACATTATTCAACCACAATCTAATATATATCTTATGACTTATCGATTCTGAAATTCATTAGTAGTTCTCGCCAAAGATAAAACATACTCATTTAACATATATAACATTCCACATTCATTCCGTTCAATGGGGACAATTTCTCAACAATCATAAACACGAACTAGGTACCTCATTCTCTCAATCTTATACATATACTTACGGATACATATCTTGGGGCTTTTATTTCATAATTTGAATTTAATAGGGTAAGGTTAACTATCAAAAAATCATTCACTTGCATATATTCCACCTCATATTCATACGCATGCTAAGTTGGTATGCTCAAACTTATCTCGATACAATCGAACGGTTGTTGACCGGCTACTCTATCACTTTATCCTTCCCCTTATCCGACTTCGATTCTTTATGCTCTCGATCTTGAATTAAAACAAGTAAGTTTGTTCAATTTCTCATCCAATATCATTTACTTAATAGTCATATTAGACAATCACATGTAATTCAACATGTATCCTATCTTAAAGGGACAATAGGTTAAAAACCATGTCAAATCCGCATACACAAGCAAAGATTTATATAACTTATCACTAATGCCGCACAAATCTAAGTTCATACATGTTCTTAGGCTTAAAATTCATTTATGCTTAACCTACTCCCCTTTCGGTCTTGTCTTCTCAAGCCTATAAAAAATTTAATAGTAACTACCTTAACCGAATGCTTGTAATCACATATTACTTGTTTCATATTTTAAATTATAAGTTTTACAATAATAGTCACAACTGTATGTCAAAATTATAGACATTTAAACACCTATTAATCCTCTAATTCGAGCATTGGGCTTTAATACATTCGGAAGTTTCTCAAGTGAAAACCTAAAATTCATTAATCAAATATTACTTCAATAATCCCTAGGCCACATTACTACGTAGTACTTATTAGACCATTTGCACATCTAAAAAATAAACATATCCCCTCCATTCATTAACATGATCGAATGTCTTACAACCATCTAAACTCATTCACCCATCTTACAATTTCCTCAATGGCTGAATTCACTAGGTGGTTTATAAGTACGATTATACTTTGTAAACAAGATTATAAGAGTTCAAGGTAAACTCACTTCAACCTTTTTGTCTACTAGCTAAATTATAAGCAATTTGTAAACTCAAACAACCATTTAAAAGTAATTAAGCTTAACATCTAAGACTTTAACAATATAATACATAATAAAATTATAGAACACAAAGACTTCACTCATTTTCAAGTTAAATTCGCTAACTACTCATTCAAATGCATAATTTAGCAATGAACTAAAAACCTCCCCAAAGCTTTAATTGCCGATTATCTACTAAGAGCATTAAATATTTAATCTATTAACATTCGGCTATCACTCAAAATTTCTCCCATTCCTATAAGAACCGTACAACCCAGTGGCTTGATATCACATATAAAAGTAATAATAATCTTTTCACATCCAATACCTTCGTTTCTACTTCTAAACATGGAATTTACTACCATTTTTCAAATTCTTCTCATGACCGAATATTCATGCCAAAACACCTCCAAAATTTTAAACATGGGCCATCAAGACTATACTCTAGCCGTACCAATTTCACTAAAAATACAAGATAAACACATGAAATTTACCTTGAATGCAAGTTAGCTATAAGCCGAATGCTTGTGTTTCTTTTCCCATTCCCTTTTTGTTTCGGCTATTGAAGAGAACCAAAAGAAGAAAAACAAAATGTTCCCTTGTTTTTGTCACCCCTTTTTACCAAATATAATTTTCATAACATTTATTTATTTTTACTAAATAAAAACATTTACACATAAAAGAAATACCTATCAAACACATGCAATATGAATCATTATACCCCATGGCCGGCCACTATCTTAAAAAGTGGAAATTTGACATGCAAGTCCAACATTTTAGCCATGCACTATTTCGGCCCCCTTTTTGAAATATCACACATCTTTTTACTCCTTGACACATAAGTCCAATATCCAAAAATCACATATTCAAAAGACACCAAAGTAAATCAATTACTCACCTTATAACTTCACATAAATTTAATATGAAAACTAGCATTTATTAATCATTGTGACCCGGTCTAATGGTTACGAAACCATTTCCCGACTAGGGTCGAATTAGGGCTGTCACAAGCAATTTACTTTCACGGGCCTACTCCACAAGCTATTAGTCATTCGTTGCTACTCAGTGCTGCTCACACAAGCTGTCAGGTATCCGCAACACATGATGGTATACCTAGCTACTAGTAGAACTTAAGACCAGCACCCGAAATCACTTAGTCACAATTTCACGTAGGTCCCTAGTGACATGTCACTTGTATCCTATTTTATTCCAAAGGTTCAATTGGGAAATTCCTCACTTGTTGATATTTTTTCAAATACATCAAATATTCAGCCACATTTCACAAAATATATCAAAATGTGAAATCGTAAGTAAAAATAATGCATTATTTGCATACAAATTGACCTCCGTAGCACACTCGGTGAAAAGGACTTATTCGTCCATTTCTTGTTTTTCCCTCGTTCTAGTTCCAAACCTTGTTTTCCTTCATCTATAATATCACATTTAATTTATTTATTAGTAACATTATTCAATGTGCCTAAAAATCATATTCTGACAAAATTATGTTTTTCCCCTAAAATTTCACATATTTACAAATTGCCCCTAGGCTCATAAAATGATTTTCATTCAATTTCTTTGTACTTTAAGCCTACCCGAACCATTTTCATAACTATAACAGTCCACAATTTTTGTTAAAACACACTTTTATGACACATTTTATAACTTTTACAAATTAGTCCTTTTAGGCATTTTCACCGAAAATCACTTAGTAAAAGTCGTTTCTCTAATCATAAACATGCATTTTCTACCATTAAACACAAAAATACACACATATTCATCATGGGTCAAAACCCTAGACTTTAACCATATCTCAAATTAGTGGTAGAAATATATAGATCTTGTTACGAGGATTTTAAAAACATAAAAATCCTTAAAAACGGGGATAAAACGGACTTACAATTGAGCTTGGATGCTTGAAAAACCTTATCCATGGTTTCCCCTTGTGAAATTTAGCCATTTGGGTTGAAGATGGACAAAAATTTTCTTTTAATTTTGTTTATTTAATCATTTAATCACTAAATAACCAAAATGCCCCTAATTTAAAAATATTCTATTTCACCTATTTCATGTACATTTTTTTCAACAAATTAACCAATGGTCTAATTACCATTGAAGGACATCCCATTTAAAATTTCATAACAATTGGACATCTCTAACATGTATAACTCAACTTTTGCACTTTTTACAATTTAGTCCTTTTGACTAAATTGAATGCCCAAAAGTCAAAATTTTCAAACAAAATTTTCACGAAATCATTCCGAGAAATTGTAGACCATAAAAATATAATAAAATTAAAATTTTCCTCTTCAGATTTGTGGTCCCAAATGTAACGCGCTGAATTTTGGGCCTAGAAGAATTGGGCCTTGTGCTTGGGTGCGTTTAAAATTCTTGAGAGTAAGACATTGTCTCAATTCACAAGTTAGAATTGTTGGGTTAGTGATTTTGGAATGTTAGAAGGTTTTTATGAAGTTCTGGGTTCAAGCTTGGGTATAGGAAAAATCTTGGTTTTGGCCTTAAGGGAACCCTGAGCTCAAGTGGGATAACTTATAAATAAAAGGGGCTAAAATAAGACACAAAAGGAGCTGTGGTCTAGTGGAAAATGGCGCCACATGGGAGATAAGGAAGTGACGTCATAGAGGAAGCAAGGGGTCTAAGGTTCAAGTCTTAGCTCTTGCAATTTATTTTGGTTTCTCTTTTAAATAAATCTAGAAACGAGTATGTGGGCTTTAAAGTTAAATATACTGGACTTATGAAACAAAGGAGCTTGTGTCCTAGTGGTGGTGGCGTAACATGGCTATTGAGAGGACTTTGTTTCGATTCCCTTTGCACCCAAAGGTTGAGTATTTTGCTAATGAGTTGGTTTTAGAGGATTGATGGAGAATCCCATATCGTGAAGCTAACATGAGAATAGGTGAGAAGCTGGCTTTAAATAGAGCAAACCATGAGGAGAGTAAGCATACCTTTCTTGGCTTATCCCTTTCGCGTGGTGGCGTGTTCGTTTGGGTTAGGTGTTGGATCATTCATTGATCTGTATACCGTTGGGTCATGGTGGTGGTGACGGTGGTTGATTGACACACTCCTTGGGAGTCATGGGTACGATTATTGTTAGCTTCTGGGCATAATAGTGTTTAGATCATGGATTAACTTTAGATACCTATCAGGTGTTTATTTCACACTACTTTAGCTATAGAACGGTAAATGCCGAAATGCTGAAATGCCAGTCACACGACGATGGTACCCACATGAGTGTCCAAGCACACATGTGGGAGCTTTGACGTGATAGTTGAGGCCATCATGAGTATTCTCATGGGTCTAGGCTGCTTTGGGCCGAAATGGGCCATGTGGGCCTAAAGGGCCCGTGGGCCCAATTGGACCAATTGTATGTTTGTGTCGTAAATGTTGGACTAAACTATGTGAATCTCATATCTGTGGCTAGAATTGGGCTAAAAGGACCACACGTGCGTGTGGCCTCACTTGGGCCGAGAACGGGCCTTAGGCCCATTCACAATGCTATCTCTATTTAGAATACTTGAGTCGCTTGAGGCGACTGTAGACCTCCTGAAGGATTGATAGAATTATCGAAATACCCCTATAGAGTAGAATTACGATTATGCCCTTGAGGGTAAGTAAATGCTTTAAAACTATTTTAAGCTACGGATGTGATTGTCTTTTGTATATTTGTAGCTTTTATAATAGTAACTTAGGATGCTCTGGATAAAAATGGAATTGTTAATGAGCTAGAGCGTGCACTTGGGCCATGACGATAAGATATGATGATATGCCCCTACGGGCAAAATGACTAAAATGCGCCTACATGATTTGTGGTTGATTTGTATGCCATATATATATTATATGGTGCATTCATTCGATACATGTGGGATGGATTTATATTGGAGCAAGTGTTATACGAGGATCGCACGGTCGCTTGACGACTATGGATCCAACAAAGACTTTTATGCCATGAGCAGCTCAGCTGCAACGATGAGTAGTGCCACAACCGGTGCTACAACAGATATTATGATTAGCAGCTCTGCTGCAACGATGAGTAGCGCCGCAACCAGTTCTACAACAAATATTATGATTAGCAGCTCTACTGCAATGATGAGTGGTGCCCCAACCGGTGCTACAACAGGTGTATAATGATGGGTGGGTCGAGTATCTCCCCACAGGAGTGTAGGGATTGAAGGGGTTGTACAGGGTGGATGGGGGTTTATATGCATTGCATGTTCATACTATTATGTGATATGGGTTCAGGCCCAACCAAGGTCGTTATGGGCTAGGGCCCAAAGGCCACTGTTATTGAATGGGGCTTAGGCCCAAACTGTTTATTGCATGATTTGTATTCTTGAGGTTGTACACACTAAGTTTTTGGAAACTCACTTCCTCCTTTAATTTTTCAGGTGACCCATTGTAGGCAGCTCGACGTAGGAGAGGGCTCAGAGGTGGCCATACTGCAAGTTATTATTGATTTAGTAGCTTCTTTTATTTCATCTTTAATTTTTGTTAATGGGTTGTAATAAGGCCTCTATAACTTCCGGATTTTAAATTTGGGATTTTTAGTTATTACCGTTTATATCTATTTAAAGTAGAACTCGGTTTTCCAAAAATATTAACTGCTTCCAAATCTACACGTTTCCGCAAACTACAAACTTTTACAAGCTTGCACAAGTTACTTGGTTTTCACTTATAATAACAATTTAAGTTTGGTTTCAACCCTACAAATACACAAGTTTTCAATGAACCTCGTTTTAAACTAAAATACTTATTTAGCAAGATTGGTTTTGGAAATGGAAATCGCTTTGAAAATATTGTTTTAAACCTCGAACAATCTAATGTTTTCAAAGTTTGTCAACTACACCAGTTCTTACAATTCACCCTTCAATGTGACATGCCAGACTCAGGTTTAAGTTCTAGGTCAGGTTTAGGGTGTTACATTTAGTGGTATCAAAACCTGATTCCAAAGCTCGGGCTGTGAAATGGGCCTTAGTATTTGAGTTAAAAACTATTTTCGAATGGATCAAAAAATTTTGAAAATTTTTATTGTGTGACACATCGGGTCTCCGACGTCGAGCCAAGTAAGTTCTCTTACTACTGAATTATGTTGAATTGTTATACTGCAATATGTTTGAAGTTGTTAATTGTTTATAGTTAATAGGATTTCCTTAGATATCGGACTATATGTAAACATTTGTATCTGAATTTGGTACTTATTCTGTGTGTGTTTTGTTTCGATGCGTTGTTAATATTGAAATTGTATACATGTGATTGTTAGGTGTGTTGGGTGTACGTATGAGAAGTTCCAAGATCTAGTGAAAGTGTGATAGTAATAGAAGGATTAGAGTGCGTAGCAGTAGCATAGTGGGGTAGTTGTCCATGACTACTCTATTAGTTGGAAATTTCGGGGATGAAATTTCCTTAAGGGGGTAGAGTTGTAACGCCTTGAATTTTGGGCCTAGAAGAATTGGGCCTTAGGCTTGGGTACGTTTAAAATTCTTGAGAGTAAGACATCGACTCAATTTACAAGTTAGAATTGCTGGGTTATTGATTTTGGAATGTTAGAGGGTTTTTATGACGTTCTGGGTTCAAGCTTGGGTATAGGAAAAATCTTGGTTTTGGCCTTAAGGGAACCCTAAGCTCAAGTGGGATAACTTATAAATAAAAGGGGCTAAAATAAGACACAAAAAGAGTTGTGGTCTAGTGGCAAATGGCGCCACATGGGACATAAGGAAGTGATGCCATAGAGGAAGCAAGGGGTCCAAGGTTCAAACCTTGGCTCTTGCAATTTATGTTGGTTTCTCTTTTAAATAAATCTAGAAGTGAGTAGGTGGGCTTTAAAGTTAAATGTGTTGGACTTATGACACAAATGAGGTTGTGTCCTAGTGGTGTTGGCGTGGCATGGCTATTGAGAGGACTTTGGTTCGAATCCCTTTGCACCCAAAGGTTGATTATTTTGCTAATGAGTTGGTTTTGGAGGATTGATGAAGAATCCATCATCGGGAAGCTAACATGAGAATAGGTGAGAAGCTGGCTTTAGATAGAGTAAACCATGAGGAGAGAAAGCATACCTTTCTTTGCTTATCCCTTTCGGGTGGTGGAATGTTCGTTTGGGTTAGTCGTTGGATTATTCGTTGATCTATATGCCATTGGGTCACGGTGGTGGTGATCGGGGTTGATTGACACAGTCCTTAGGAGTCAAGGGTGCGATTATTGTTGGCTTCTAGGCATAATAGTGTTCAGAGAGCGGATTAACTTTCGATACCTATCAAGTGTGTATTTCATACTACACTACCTGTAGAACAAGAAATGCCGGAATGCCGAAATGCCGAAATGCTGGTCACATGGTGATGGTAGCCACACGAGTGTGCGAGCGCACGTGTGGGAGCTTTGACATGATAGTTGAGGCCATCATGAGTATTCTCGTGGGTCTAGGCTGCTTTGGGCTGAAATAGGCCATGTGGGCCCAAAGGGCCCATGGGCCCATTCGGACCAATTGTATGTTTATGTAGTAAATGTTGGACTGAACTATGTGAATCTCATATTTGTGGCTAGATTTGTGCTAAAAGGACCACATGAGCTGTGGGCTTACTTGGGCTGAGAACGGGTTAGAATACTTGACTTGCTCGAGGCGACTGTAGACCTCCTGAGGGATTAATAGAATTACCAAAATACCTCTGCAAAGTAAAATTACGATTATGCCCTCGAGGGTAAGTAACTACTTTGAAACTGTTTTAAGCTACGAATGTGACTGTCTTTCGTAAGCATGCCATGTGTTATACGTATTAATGTATGGGCCCACCTTGGGCTATGTGATGGGCTTTTAGGCCCAGTAAATTCGTAGCTTTCATAATAGTAACTTAGGATGATCTAAATAAAAATAGAATTGTTAATGAGCCCAAGTGTGTACCTGGGCCACGACGATAAGATATGATGATATCCCCTATGGGCAAAATGACTAAAATGCCCTTACATGATTTGTGGTTGATTTGTATGCCATACATATGTTATGTTGCATTCATTCGATATTATGTTGCATGTGGGATGGGTTTATATTGGAGGAAGTGTTATATGAGGATCGCATGGTCGCTTGACGACTGTGGATCCAAAGAAGGCTTTTAAGCCATGAGTAGCTCCGCTGCAACGATGAGTAGCGCCGCAACCAATGCTACAACGGACATTATGATTAGCAGCTTTGCTGTAATGATGAGTAGCGCCGCAACCGATAGTACAATGAATATTATGATTAGCAGCTTTGCTGTAATGATGAGTGGTGACGCAACCGGTGCTACAACGGGTGTATAAGGATGGGTGGGTCGAGTATTTTCCCACAGGATTGTAGGGATGGAATGGGGTGTATAAGTTGGATGGGGGTTTATATGCATTGCATGTTCATACTGTTATGTGATATGGGCTCAGGCCCAACCGAGGCCGCTATGGGCTAAGGCCCAAAGGCCACTGTTATTGAATGGGGCTTAGGCCTAAACTGTTTATTACATGATTTGTATTCTCGAGGTCGTACACACTGAGTTTTCAAAAACTCACTCCCTCCTTTAATTTTGCAGGTGACACTCAGTAGGCAGCTCGACGTCGAAGAGGGCTCGGAGGTGGCCACACTGCAAGTTATTATCGATTTATTAGCTTCTTTTATTTCATCTTTAATTTTTGTTAATGGGTTGTAATAAGGCCTCTATAACCTCTGTATTTTAAATTTGGGATTTTTAGTTCTTACGGTTTATATATGTTTAAAGTAGAACTCGAGTTTCCAAAATCATTAACTGCTTTCAAATCTACACGTTTCCACAAACTACAAACTTTTATAAGCTTCCACAACTTACTTGGTTTTCACTTATAATAACAATTTAAGGTTTTGATTTCAACCTTACAAATACGTAAGTTTTCAATGAACCTTGTTTTCAACTAAAGTACTCATTTAGCAAGACTTGTTTTCGAAATGGAAATCGCTTTGAAAATACTATTTTAAACCTCAAACAATCAAATGTTTTCAAAGTTTGTCAACTACACCAGTTCTTATGATTCACCCTTCAATGTGACACGCCAGACTCGAGTCTAACTTCTAGGCCGGGTTTGGGGTGTTACACCAAAACCACTATTTCAACTAGCCCCAAGTTTAGGCTGTTACAAAGTCAACCCAATTTTGGCTACACATGGCAGTCCACACAATCCACTTTTTGGTTTAATTGCAAAAGGTCCTTGCAATGTTGAAGAAATTAGAGATTTTCCCGAAGATTTACACTTGATTAAGTCTTAGTCCTGAGTTGTTATGGCATTTGAATTGCTTAAAAATCAAGCCAAAATCCAATAATCATGGCCGGCTACTCATTAAAAAGCTTAAAGAGACTAAACTTATCTATTTTTAGCAAACTACTCTCCTCTCTTCACCTATAAATAAGACCCTATTTGACCATTCATCCATCATCCCTCATCCCTCATCCCTCATCATTCTTTCTTCTGTCAATTCTCTTTAGTATTTTCCATTTCCCATGCCTAGCATCATCTCTTCATATAGATTTTAGCAATTAAACTTCGTAAAGAGCCTTTGGTCGGCCACCTTGGAGAGCCATTAGCAAAGAAGCAAAGCGAAGGAATGAAGGAGCCCTCGTCGGTCAGAGTCTTGGGTGACAGCCACTTTATTTGGGTTCAATCTTTCTTTTGTTTGATTAAATCTGAAAATGTTTACTATGTGTTCTTTTTCCTTGTTTACAAAAATTTTAGCTCAATTTTATTTAAGCTAGGATGATTTCTTTGATTAAATAATATTTATTTGATTCATGCTTATGATGTTTGTGCCTTAATTGATCATGTTTTCAATTAAAATCAAGTATGTATTTCGTTCATACATGATTGGAATGCACCTGAATTAGCTGAGCGATCTTAACCAAACGACAGCTAGTGGACACATAATTGAAATGTGCATGCTCAATTTAGATCCCAACCTGATTAAATTGCAGGTTGTATAACAACTCTAACCTAGCTCTATTATCTGCATAGATTTTAGATTTGTGTGATTAAACTGTTTCAAACCTAACACATCCCTATTACCTCGCACTACTGCTAAGAAACCCTTAGTAAATAAGCATCAGTAAGATGCATATTTACTAAGTAAAGGATTCCGAAATGACCTAATGTGGTTTCCAAACTCATGAAAGATCGAGTTGCCATGGAATGTTTTTCCGAATGTTATTAAGCATGTTAATAATAAATTGAGTTTAATTAAAGTAATTGTCCTAGTTTATTTATGTTATAATTGTTGCATATTGTGTTTAATTTTGCTATAATCTATTTCATCCATATAGTTTGCATATTTAGGATAATTTGTATTTGGGATCACTGCATGTAGTTTAATATATTTAATTTTAATCATCACTACTCAATCATATTGTGTTTTTTAATTTACCAAGTTGTTAACATAATTTTACAATTAAATGATTTGACACAAATACAATCCCTGTGGAGACGATAACTTGATACATACTTATTGCTTGATAATGACTATGTACACTTGCACAAACCTACGCGTTGAAGTTTTTGCCACCATTGCCGGGGATTGTTAACTATTGCCATGGTAATTTTTTTGTGAAATTATTTACTTTCAATTTGGTTTATTTCTGTCATTACTAATTTATTCTTTTTAATTTTGTGATTTTCTTTTCGAGGTGTTTATAAGCATAGATCGGACTATCGATTTACTCCCTATAGACCCTGAAATTGAGCAAACTTTCAGACAAATAAGACGCGAACGAATAGCTCAAAGACAAGTCAAGATAGACCTTGGTAATCAGAATCAAGACCAAGGTAATGAAGCCTATCATGTATGAAATCTCATCTTTATTATCGATGATAGGGATTGGTGCATCAGACAATATGATGTGCCACCTTTTAGTGAGTTAAATCCAGGAATTAGAAGGCTAGATATTGAAGTAACCCAATTTGAATTGAAACCAGTGATGTTTAAAATGCTCTAAATGGTGGCCACTTCAGTGGTATGCCCATAGAAGATCCACGTCTCCACCTTTGATTATTTATGGAGGTGATTAATCCATTCAAGATAGTCAGTGTCACTGATGATGCATTGAGGTTGAAGTTGTTTCCATACTTTTTCCGAGATCTTACACGAGCATGGCTCAATTCATTGCCACCAAGTTCTATATCTACATGGCAAGAATTAGCAGAGAGATTTTTGGTTAAGTATTTCCCATCTAGCAAAAACACTGAGTTGAGGAACGAGATCATAACTTCCAACAATTGGATGACGAGTCCATGTATAAGGCTTGGGAGCGATTTAAAAAGTTACTTCGTAAGTGTCCTCATCATGGGATTCCTCATTATATCCAGTTGGATACATTCTATAATGGTCTCAATGCACATACAAGATTGATGGTAGATGCTTCTGTAAATGGTGCAATTTTGTCTAAGTTTTATAATGAGGCTGATGAGATCATTGAAGGGATTGCAAGCAATAACTATCAATGGCCAACAAATCAAATAGCTTTAGGAAGATGGGTAGTCAGAGTTCACTAAGTTGACGCCTTCACTTCATTATCAGCTCAGGTATTGTCTATTTCCTCTATGTTAAGACAGTTTACTGCTAATAGTGCTAATAATTTCACAGCTCAGCCACCAAGTCCGTTTAAAGTAGTTTCCTATGTGTTCTGTGGGGAAGGTCATTCTTTTGAGAATTGTCCATCAAAACCCATTTAACACCCCTTATCGCATTCGACACCGGAACTGGGTACGAGGTATTACAGGGCTTAAACATATATGAACAAGCAAAATTGAGTCATAAATTTTCGTTAAAATTTATAACTTTTCAATTTCCATCTCAAAGTCCCTTATATGGACTAAAAGGCCCAAAACATACACTGGTAATGGTTCGGGACTAAATCGAGAACTTTTGAAACTTTTTCAGACACTCATGAAATTTCCATATTTTGGAGAGTCACACGCCGATGTGGGTAGGCCGCGTGGTCTTACACGCCCTTGTGGGCAGGCCGTGTGGTCTCACACGCCATGTGGCTCAAGACACGCCCGTACCCTCCACTGGTGTAACTCTCTGTTTATGATGTCATCAAACATTTAGGGACACATGGCCAAGTCGCACGCCAGCGTGCTAGGTTATGTTTCCCACACTGTTGAGACACACGACTATATCTCTGCCCGTGTGGCCACCACTTAGACTATTTTTGTAACACCCCAAACCCGGCCCAGACATTATGGCCAAATCTAGTGTGTCACATCACCTATATCTAACCTTGTTACCTAGTTACTATGATTAGGGTGAGCTCTGGAAAACCATTTTTGTTATTTTAAAAGAAATTCCCTATTTACTTAATAAATGTTCTAGTTACTTTCGATCGTGAAAGGTTTATTTAAAAACGTGACTTTTGATACTCTTTGGAAAGTGCATTTAGTTTGGAAAACGTTCGTTTACCGTGTTATTTTGAAAACAAGTAAATCTGATTTCAAAAACAATTTTAAACAATATTATTCTTAAGTTAAAACAAATTAAATATGTAAAGAATTGAAAACCCAAAATAAAATAAATAGAGCGGCCTTATTACAAACCAGAAACTAAAATAAAAAAATAATCTAAATAAATAATGAAATAAAATAATTGAAAACCAGAAATTTAATCTTCGTGGCCACTCTGAATTCCTCCCAACTCCAAGTCCACCAACTAGGGCTCACCTGCAAGGATGGAAAGAAAGGGGGTGAGTTTGGAAAATCAATGTGTATAGAATGCCCATCCAGAGCCCAAGTCAGCTCAAGCCCACTGGGCCGAAGCCCTATCAAGTCACAGTGTTAACTGGGCTGAAGCCCTATCCATATATAGTAAATTAGGCCTTAGCCCTTTTCAGATAACAGTACGGCCCATAGGCCCATTTCAAAACAGAGTAGATATTAACATGTATGCAAGCCCAAACCCAGCCTAATCCAACCACTACACTCTACCCGTACAAGCCCTACACACCATGTGGGGAATAACTCAACCCACTCAGCCCTACACTCCATAGTTGTAGCATAGCTGCTCAGATATCAATAAATTAAGGCAAAGCCTCCAGTACATGGTCAAGCCACTTTCAGTACTTCCTCCATCAATATCCCAGTCCCATGCAACAGATAATAATGACATGGCATGCAGTAAACAGTAACAGTAAAACATGTGTTTTTGGTCACACTTAGCCTTAGGGGTATAACAGTCATTTGGCTCCTAAGGGTAAAACAGTAATTTTCTACCTATATAGGTATTTCAGTAATTTTATCAGTTTCTTAGCGTTTTATATAGATTTTAGTCATTATTAACCCAGTTTTCATCTCATCAGTTCAATTAACTCGTTCTATCAATTTTTAGCCATCAGGCCCTAAAACCCCTAATAGGCCCTACAGTTTCTAATAGCTATTTATGCCCATTTAGTCTAGATTTTTAGATAAATTTATCAGTTTAGGCAGTTTTGAACCTACAATCTATCAGTACACTTCAATTAACCGTTTTCACCTATATGGGCCCATTTGTAGCCCATTGAGGCCCAATTACCGAAGTATACGAAATTCTACACGCGACTAGCTTACCACTTTATGATTTTAGATCTAACGATTTCTAAACATCTTGTGAGCATTCGCACACTCACAAGCCCACAAAATGCCTGAATTTTGGCATTTCGGCTTTTGCTGAATTAAACTATGAGAGGGTGTTCGATACATACCTGATTCGCGATGACTACTAATAAGATCCCCCACGATATCCTACAATCAATTACCACAACTTTTAGTTTACAAGTCAATTAATAACCAATCCTAGTATACCCTTACCATAATCAGCTATAGCCATTAAAGGCCCTTGAGAACTCACCTCTATCGAAGTTAGTAACTAGATCTAAATCTAGTTTATCCACTTGTCCAAGCCTTCGATCAAATGCCTCTAGAACACACTATTCACCAAAAGAAATCATTGATTAATGACCCTTAGAGCCCTATGCCCCAATCGACAGCCTCCCTAGATTTTAGGGACTTTGGCTTTTTTTAAATTGCAAAATAACTTATATATCTGGGTTAATGAGCACTTACCACTGATTCCATTTCTGTTTCTACTCAGATCTGATGTAGATCTATCCTATAAACACTAGCAGAACCCAAATCTTAGAGATCTAAAGATTTTGCTATGGGCTCCTATGGATGTGGCGTTTTCGGCTTTTTGACTGGTGAAGAAGATGATGATTTGGGGTTATAATCTTGGAGTGGTGCTGTCGACAAGTACTAAGGGTTTAGAGAAGGTGGAAACTGATCAAAAGGGATGAAAAGAATGGAGGGTTTTTGGCTTGGAGAAATCGGCACAAGAGCAAGTTTTTGGCCAAAAGAAATCGGCTCAACAATGGTGTTTTTGCTCAGTATTTCAGTCAACTTGAAAAAGAAAAGAATAGAGAAGAGTGGAAGGTATAGATTCGACTAGAGAGGAGAAGAAAAGAAAGGAAGAAAGAGAATGAAGGAGAGGCAAAGAAGAAGAAATCGGCACAGAGGGGTGTACCTTGCGTTTTCGGTCACTAAGTGAAACTGTGAAGAGAATAAAGTTAATGTGGCTAACCCTAATTTGTCATGGCAGAAAAAGAAAAGAACCTAACCCTTATATCAACTAAAACAATCGGCCCAACCTCCCTAACGCCCTTGCCGAAATTCATTTAAGTTAATCACATGCCTGTCACATGCCTAAAAATTAAAAGTAACTATACGCTTACCTTACAACTTGAACCCTGGACCTTTAATTCCTTCCCAGGCCCCACTTTTTTAGGAACTTAGTGGCGCCACCTTACCACTTTGCCAAAGCTCTTCTTGGGTCATAATTTACAAATTTTTTCTTAATAGCCCACTTAACCAAGTCCCCTTTCTCTTAAAATCCAACCTTGATATTTTACCGGGTTCTAACTTAGGCTTAGGCCTTCTAAAGGCCCATTAACACCCTTAAACATTTTTTCAACATTCAGAACACCAAAATTTCAAAATTTTACCAAGAATTCACGAAACCCGAAAAATCTCGAAAATCAGCGTTACAACTCTACCCCCTTAATGAAATTTCAGCCTCGAATTTTACCTGATCCAAGCAGGTGAGGGTATTGTTAACGCATCGTCTCTTCTGGCTCCCAAGTCGCCTCTTCTCTTCCATGATTGCGCCATAGCAGTTTTACTAATGGAACTGACTTCCTTCTTAAAACTTTAACCTCTCGATCTAGAATTTGCACGGGTTCCTCCTCAAAGGTCAAATCGATTTTTACCTCAATTTCTTCCACTGGTATAATATGTGAAGGATCCGATCTATACCGTCTTAGCATGGACACATGAAAGACGTCATGGATTCTATCCAACTCTGGTGGTAACTCCAACTGGGATGCCACTGGCCCTACCCGTTTAAGAACCCGATAAGGCCCTATAAACTGCAGACTCAGTTTGCCTTTCTTGCCAAACCTCAAGATCTTATTCCAAGGTGAAACCTTCAAGAAAACCATATCCCCAACAGCGAATTCAATCTCTCTACGTTTCAGATCCGCATACGACTTCTGTCTATCAGAGGCCTCCTTTAACCGATCCCTGATCAACTTAACTGTACTCTTAGTATCTGCCACCAATTCCAGTCCAAGAACCTGTTGCTCTCCTAACTCCGTCCAACACGTAGGCGTACAACATCTTCGCCCATAAAGTGCCTCATATAGGGCCATTTGGATACTCGCTTAATAACTGTTGTTGTACGCAAACTCCGCCAAAAGCAAGTAGTCCTCCCAACTACCTCGAAAGTCGATGGCACAACCTCTTAACATATCCTCCAGAATCTGAATAACCCTTTCCAACTGTCCATCCGTCTGAGGGTGAAAAGCAGTGCTAAAGTCCAATCATGTACCCAACGCCTCATGCAACTTCTGCCAGAATCGAGATGTGAACCTAGGGTCTCGATCAGAAATAATCGAAACTGGCACCTCATGCAGTCGCACTATCTCCGCCACATACAACTTGGCCAACTTCCGGAGTGAGTAATTGGTGCGGACAGGTATGAAATGGGCAGATTTCGTTAACCTATCCACAATCACCCATACAGAATCTTTCTTGGAGGGTGTCAAAGGTAGCCCACTCACAGAATCTATAGTTACTCTCTCCCACTTCCAGAGTGGAATTTTCATCGGTTGAAGCAACCCAGAAGGCAGTTGGCGCTCAGCCTTAACTTGCTGGCACGTCAGACATGTCCCAACAAATTCAGTCACCTCTCTCTTTAAACCAAGCCACTAGTACACCTCTTGCAAATTTCTATATAACTTATTCCCTCCAGGATGCATGGCACAAGGACCACCGTGAGCCTCTTTCAGAATTGACTACCTCAATTCAAAATCCTTTGGAATACAAATCCTTCCACGAAAGTAGAGAACTCCATCATTATTCAGTCCAAAATTTGAATTCTCCCCATTCTCAGCTTGCTGAAATCGAGGAACCAATGAATTATCCTTTAACTGTTTATCCTTAATCTGCTCAGTCCAAACTTTTCGCACTTGCAATTCTGCTAACAGACTTCCATCGTCATACAGACTCAAACGAGCAAACATAGCTCTCAAATCAGTAACAACCCTTCGACTCAATGTATCAGCCACCACATTAGCCCTGCCTGGGTGGTACTCAATCGAACAGTCATAATCCTTAAGCAACTCCATCCATCTTCGTTGCCTAAGGTTTAACTCCTTTTGAGTCAACAGATACTTTAGACTCTTATGATCTGTGTAGATAATACACCTTTCTCCATACAAATAGTGTCTCCAAATTTTCAACGTGAAGACCACTACGGCCAACTCTAAATCATACGTAGGGTAATTCGCTTCGTGATGCTTCAGCTATCGTGAAGCATAAGTGACTACCTTACCTTCTTGCATCAGTATACAGCCTAGTCCCACATGTGATGCATCACTGTACACAGTGAAATCCTTCCCAAACTCTGGTTGAATTAACAATGGTGCCTCAGTCAATACCTTTTTCAACTTGTCAAAAGCTTCTTGCTATTTCTCAGTCCAAACAAACACTGCTCCTTTCCTTAACAGTTTCGTCAACAGTGCAGCATTAAAGAAAATCCCTCTACGAATCTTTTGTAATAGCCTGCCAGACCCAAAAAACTCTGGATTTCCGATACTGACCTCAGTGGCTTCCATTCCAGAACTGCCTCAATTTTCCGTGGATCTACCCTAATTCCTTCTGCAGTAACAACATGCCCCAGAAAAGTCACTTATCGCAACCAACATTCACACTTACTGAACTTCGCATAGAGTTGCTTCTCTCTCAGCACTTGCAGCACAATACGGAGATGCTCATCATGCTTCTCCTTAGTTTTTGAATATACCAGAATATCATCGATAAAGACGACCACGAATCGATCCAAGTAAGGTTGGAACACTCGATTCATCAGATCCATAAAAGCTGCAGGTGCGTTCGTCAACCCAAATGGCATAACCAAAAACTCGTAGTAACCATATCGAGTCCTAAATGCTGTCTTGTGAATATCCACCTCTTTTACCCTTAGTTGATGATATCCAGATTGAAGATCGATCTTGGAAAATACCGAAGCTACCCTAAGCTGATCGAACAGGTTATCGATCCTTGGCAGTGGGTACTTGTTCTTTATCGTCAGTTTGTTCAACGGGCGATAATCGATGCACATACGCATCGTCCCATCCTTCTTCTTCACAAACAACACAGGTGCTCCCCACGGAGACACACTCGGTCTAATGAAGCCTCTATCCAACAACTCTTGGATTTGAGCTTTCAGTTCCACCAACTCCTTTGGTGCCATCCTATAGGGTGCGATGGACACTGGAGCCGTTCCAGGCAATAAATCAATCCCAAACTCAACTTCTCGATTCGGAGGTAATCTAAGAAGCTCCTCTGGGAAAACATTTTGAAATTCGCTAACAGTTCTGACCGTCCCCATAGTCAGATCCTCTGTTTCAGCTTAACTTATGAAAGCCAAGTATGCCTCACATCCTTTGCGAATCAATTTCTCAGCTCTTAAAGCCGATACCACATTGGACAAGTAGTCCCTTCGTTCTCCAATCACCATTACCTCCTCATCCTTGATAGTTTGTAACACCATCCTCTTAGCTGCACAATCCAAAGTTGTCCTATGCTTGGTCAACCAATCCATTTCTAAGATCAGATCAAACTCTCCGAATGGTAACTCCATTAAGTCTCCAGCAAAGATCCTACCTTGAGTCTCTAAAGGCACCTCCCTAAAGAGTTTATCTACCCTAACCGAGTGACCTAGAGGACTTATCACAGTTACCCCACTCACAGTTTCCTCAAAATGCAAACCCAACGACCCAGAAATGTCACATGCAACATATGAATGGGTTGATCCCACATCTATCAGAGTAGTATAGGGTACGCTAGAGATCAAAAACATACCGGTTATGATGTCAGGTGCATCACCCTCCTCTCGGTGATGAGCAGCATAAACCAGAGCTGGTTGACGAGCCTGAGCATTACCAGTACCCCTACCAGGTGCTCCACGTCCACAACCATTGCCACCTCGACCTTGTCCACGCCCTCTCAGCGACGGCGGTCTACCTCGCACTGGTTGAACAGCCCCTTGTTCAGCAACTTGAGTTTGGGCTGGCCTCCTAAGACAATCCTTAATCTTATGTTCCTTTGACCCACAATGAAGACATGCCCCAGTATGTTTCCAGCACTCTTCTAGATGCACTCTACCACAGTCTCCGTGAGCCTGAGGTCTAACTATATTCAACAGAACTGCTCGAACTGGTTCTTCCACCCTAGCTCCCTTAACATTCTAATTTGCAGCACCAGCTGGTCCAAAATCTCTCCTCAATCGATTTCAGTCCCTAGTGCGGTTCTTTCGTTCAGCTTGCTTCACCTCTTCGACTATCTTAACCTTCTCTACCAGTGCAGCAAAATCACGCTCTCTTTGCGGAGCTATCAGAACCCTTAACTCATCCCTGAGAACATCCTCAAAGCGAACACTGCGCTCGTAGTTAGTGGCAAAAATTCCGCTGGCATATCTACTCAACCTTAGAAACTCTGCCTCATATTCAGCAGCTGACCTACTGCCCTGGGTCAGATTCAGAAACTCCTTCCTACGCGCAACCACATAACTGGCTCTGAAGTATTTTCCCTTGAAAACCGTCTTAAATAATTCCCAGGTTACCAGCTCAGCTGGGGTACTCTCTCTTATAGTAATCCACAATTGGTATGCTTTGTCTCGTAGTAGAGACATTGCTCCCTTCAGCTTTTGCTCCACTGAATAGTCTAGGTCATCCATAATCCTTTCCGTAGCTTCTAGCCAATACTCAGCGATGTTCGGGCCTACTCCAGATACACCCCTGAAAACCTTTGCTCTGTTAGCCCGGAGTCACTCAGAAATGGACCCTCTGTTTATAGGCCCGGCATTAGCTCCAGCAACCCTTCCCAGAACCTTCAACATAGCCTGGGACAGAGCGTCGTCCCCTGCGGCCTGATCGTGTGGCTCGTTTTTAACCACCTGTGGTGGTCGTGCCCCACCAGCTGGCATATGCTCCGAAGATGAGTACCCAGCTTACGCACTACCTCGGCCACGTCCTCGGCCTCGTCCATAAGTAGCTCTCGCACTCATATCGACTTATCTGATTTAGAATTTTATGACAGTAGGTTAATATTTCAGTTATTTATTACAAATTTCTTACGTAAAGATAGAGTTTCAGAGTTGTTTTCGCGAATACGTTACCGAGCTACAGTCTCAGTTTTACTAGGGTTTAGTTTCCTTACAGTTTTTCGTTCTACCCTATCTACAGTATCATAGCAGGGTCTTAATTCTATCTACAGTTTTGTTTCAGTACAGTACGGTATATAAAGCAGGAATACTTACAGACTTGGTGCCAGGGATTCAGTGTGCCACTTCTTCAGTTGTCAGATTTCAGGAAACTCAGAACTTTCAAAATCCAAAACATGTATATTTCGAAGAAAACTAGCTTGGAAGAGTTTTTCCTAAATTTTCAAAAACCAATTTCCAAAAATACCCTCTTTGGGCCTAAGTTTTAAAAATTTTAAAATCTTTTTAGACCCGATCCACAGTCGAGTTGTTGCAACTGGGCTCTAATACCACTAAATGTAACACCCCAAACCCGACCCAGACGTTATGGCCAAATCTGGTGTGTCACATCAGCTACATCTAACCTTGTTACCTAGTTACTACGATTAGGGTGAGCTCTACAAAACCGTTTTGGTTATTTTAAGAGAAATTCCCGATTTACTTAATAAATGTCCTAGTTACTTCCAATCGTGAAAGGTTTATTTAAAAACGTGACTTTTGATGCTCTTTGGAAAGTGTATTTGGTTTTGAAAATGTTCGTTTATCGTGTTATTTTGAAAACAAGTAAATTCGATTTCAAAAACAATTTTAAACAATATTATTCTTAAGGTAAAATAAATTAAATATGTAAGGAATTGAAAACCCAAAATAAAATAAATAGAGCGGCCTTATTACAACAAAGAAACCAAAATAAAAAATAATCTAAATAAATAATGAAATAAAATAATTGAAAACCAGAAATTTAATCTTCGTGGCCACTCTGAATCCCTCCCAGCTCCAAGTCCACCAACTAGGGCTCACCTGCATGGATGGAAAGAAAGAGAGTGAGTTTGGAAAACTCAGCGTGTATAGAATGCCCATCTAGAGCCCAAGTCAGCTCAAGCCCACTGGGCTGAAGCCCTATCCAGTCACAGTGTTAACTGGGTCGAAGCCCTATCCAGATACAGTAAACTGGGCCTTAGCCCTTTTCAGATAACAGTACGGCCCATAGGCCCATTTCAAAACAGAGTAGATATTAACATGTATGGAAGCCCAAACCCAACCTAAATCCAACCGCTACACTCCACCCATACCAGCCCTACACACCATGTGGGGAATAACTCAACCCACCTAGCCCTACACTCCACAGTTGCAGCATAGCTGCTCAGATATCAATAAGTTGAGGCAAAGCCTCCAGTACGTGGTCAAGCCACTTTCAGTACTTCCTCCATCAATATCCCAGTCCCATGCAACAGATAATAATGACATGGCATGCAGTAAACAGTAACAGTAAAACATGTATTTTTTGTCACACTTAGCCCTAGGAGTATAACAGTCATTTTGCTCCTAGGGTAAAACAGTAATTTTCTACCTATACAGGTATTTCAGTAATTTTATCAGTTTCCTAGGGTTATATATAGATTTCAGTCATTATTAACCCAGTTTCATCTCAGCAGTTCAATTAACTCGTTCTATCAATTTTTAGCCATCGGGCCTTGAAACCCCTAATGGGCCCTAAGTTTCTATTAGCTATTTAAGCCCATTTAGTCCAGATTTTTGGATCAATTTATCAGTTTAGGCAGTTTTGAACCTACAATCTATCAGTACACCTCAATTACCCGTTTTCACCCATATGGGCCCGTAAGCCATTGGGCCCATTTGTAGCCCATCGAGGCCCAATTATCGAAGTATACAAAATTCCACACGCGACTAGCTTACCACTTTGTGATTTTAGATCTAATGATTTCTAAACGTCTTATGAGCATTTGCACACTCACAATCCCACAAAATGCCAAAATTTCAGCATTTCGGCTTTTGCCGAATTAAACTATAAGAGGGTGTTCGATACACACCTGATTCGCGACGACTACTAATAAGATCCCCCACGATATCCTACAATCGATTACCATAACTTTTAGTTTACAAGTCAATCAATAACCAATCCTAATATGCCCTTACTATAATCGATCATAGCCATTAAAGGCCCTTGGGAACTCACCTCTGTCGAAGTTAGTGACTAGATCTAAATCTATTTGATCCACTTGTCCAAGCCTTCGATCAAATGCCTCTAGAACACACTATTTACCAAAAGAAATCATTGATTAATGACCCTTAGAGCCCTATGCCCCAATCGACAGCCTCCCTAGATTTTAAAGACTTCGGCTTTTTCTAAATTGCAAAATAACTTATAGATCTAGGTTAATGAGCACTTACCACTGATTTCCCTTCTGTTTCTACTCAAATCTGATGTAGATCTATCCCCTAAACGCTAGCAGAACCTGAATCTTAGAGATCTAAAGATTTGGCTATGGGCTCCTATGGATGTGGCGTTTTCGACTTTTTGAATGGTAAAGAAGATGATGATTTGGGGTTATAATCTTGGAGTGGTGCTGTCAACAAGTACTAGGGGTTTAGAGAAGGTGGAAATTGATCAAAAGGGATGAAAAGAATTGAGGGTTTTTGGCTTGGGGAAATCGGCACAAGAGCAAGTTTTTGGCAAAAAGAAATCAGCTCAACAATGGTGTTTTTGCTCAGTATTTCGGTCAACTTGAAAAAGAAAAGAATAGAGAAGAGTGGAAGGTATAGATTCGGCTAGAGAGGGGAAGAAAAGAAAGGAAGAAAAACAATGAAGGAGAGGGAAAGAAGAAGAAATCGGCACAGAGGGGTGTACCTTGCGTTTTCGGTCACTAAGTGAAACTGAGAAGAGAATAAAGTTAAGGTGGCTAACCCTAATTTGTCATGGCAGAAAAAGAAAAGAACCTAACCCTAATATCAACTAAAACAATCAGCCCAACCTCCCTAAGGCCCTTGCCGAAATTTATTTCAGTTAATCACATGCCCAGCACATGCCAAAAAATTAAAAGTTACTATACGCTTACCTTGCAACTTGAACCCTGGACCTTTAATTCCTTCCCAGGCGCCACTTTTTTAGGAACTTAGTGGCGCCACCTTGCCACTTTTCCAAAGCTCTTCTTCTGTCATAATTTACGAAGTTTTTCTTAAAAGCCCACTTAACCAAGTCCCCTTTCTCTTAAAATCCAACCTTGATATTTTACCGGGTTCTAACTTAGGCTTGGGCCTTCTAAAGGCCCACTAACACCCTTAAACATATTTTCAACATTCAGAACACCAAAATTTCAAAATTTTACCAAGAATTCACAGAACCCGAAAAATCTCGAAAATCAGGGGGTTACAATTTTCTAAGCCCGTTATGTTGCCCTTAATTCTTTACATTCTTGTACGTTTCATACACATGTATAATACCCTCAAATATTCTAAATTTAATAATCAAACACATATAATATATATATCACTAACCATTAATGATAAACATACGTGATCATATCAAAATATTTCCACATGCATACATATGTAGGTTTACATATTCTTAGCCAATATGAGCCATATCTCGTGGTTATATACAATGTAGCAATATAAGCCAATACATTTGACCTATTCATAAGACTACTTATCCCTAATAGTTAAGTCTCTATGCATGCTACTCACTCATACGCACTTAAAATTTATCCTTACTTCGAATCGACAATTTGATAGTGTGATGGTGCCTCTAACGATCTCCAACCCCGAGCCAACCTGACAAAACTAAGAGAAGTGGAAAGGAGGGAGTAAGCTTCATAGCTTAGTAAGTTGGCATGTAAATAATAAGCAATTAATTTATATGATTTTTCTAATCCTCACAATGTATTCTTAAGAAATACAAACACTATTTCACATGTTTCTACTTTTTATTCAAGTTCATCTTAGGCTATCTTCCTAAGTCACAATCACTAAATTAATTATATCTTAAGCTATGTAACACATAATTAAGTTCTATAAATTTTATCTGAAACTAGACTCATATATCCTCTTACCATAAAAGTTTTATAATTTTTGGTTTTTCCAATTAGTGGAGTTTATTCTTTAAAATCTCCGCTGTTTTACTATACGATAGTTCTGACCTCTCTTCACTAAAATTTAATTATCTCATCATATAGAATTCAGATAATGTTCCCATTTGTTTCTCTTGAAATTAGACTCATTTATACATTTAAACATATAAATTATGCACCATAAACTTTTTATACAATTTTTGGTGATTTTCCAACTTTGGAACAGGGGATTCCAAAATCATTTTGACCCTATCTCACAAAACTTTAAATATTTCATAATATAAAATTCTTTTGCTTACTCTATTTCCTTTATAACAAAATAGACTCAATAATCTTTCATTTCATATTCCAGTCAGCCTTTAACTTAATTCATACCATTTTTCGTGATTTTTCAAAGTCACATAATTGTTGTTGTCCAACACTATTTAACAACTAATTTCAGTCTTTCATGGTTTAGTTATTTTAACTTCTTTTTAAACATAAATATTATCAATCAAAATTGTCACATTCTCATACATCATAGATATAGACCAATATTCACAAGGTCATCCTCATATGCGTAACTTACTCATGCTCTTTCTTACCAACAATTCACATTATGCTAGGCTCATTTCTCATAATTTCTTATTTGTACCTATATCACTCATCACAAAACTTTTGTCTTTCTCATTAAATTCATCAACTTGAATAATTTCACGTTAAATTACTTAGGATACCGAAGGATACCCGAAATGTCATTCTCATGGTAAGATGCCAAAGCTATATCCCTAATATGGTCTTACATGGGATCTTAAGTTGATGCCGAAGCCATATCCCAGATATGGTCTTACAAGAGATCGTAATCTAATGCCGATGCCATGTCTCTGACATGGTCTTATGTAGGATCATAATCTGATGATGATGCCATGTCCCAGGCTTGGTCTTATACGGGATCATAGTTTGATGTCGATGTCATGTCCCAGACATGGTCTTATGCGAGATCATAATCCGATGTTGATGCTATGTCCCAAACATGGTCTTATACGGAATCATTCTTAGATGCCAGCGCCATGTGCCAAACATGGTCTTACAAGGGATCTAAGTCTCATCTCGGTGCCGACGCAATGTCCCAGACATGGTCTTATATGGGGACCACATGTCGATGCCAATGCCATGTCCTAGACATGGTCTTATACAGGACCTTTATTCACAAGGTCATCCTCATATGTGTAACTTACTTATGCTCTTTCTTACCAACAATTCACATTATGCCGGGCTCATTTCTCATAATTTCTCATATGTACTTGTATCACTTATCACATAACTTTTGTCTTTCTCGTTAAATTCATCAACTTGAATAATTTTCCTGTTAAATTACTTAGGTTACTAAAGGATACCCGAAATGTCATTCTTATGGTAAGATGCCAAAGCCATATCCCTGATATGGTCTTACATGGGATCTCAAGTCGATGCCGAAGCCATATCCTAGATATGGTCTTACACTAGATGGTAATTTGATGCCGATGCCATGTCCCAGACATGGTATTATACAAGATCGTAATCTGATGCCGATGCCATGTCCCGGACATGATCTTATACGAGATCGTAATATGATGTCGATGCCATGTCCCAGACATGGTCTTATATGTGATCATTGTTAGATGCCGATGCCATGTCCTAGACATAGTCTTACAGGGGATCTAAGTCTCATCTCGGTGCCAACGCCATGTCCTAGACAGGGTCTTATACGGGACCACATGTCGATGCCAATGCCATGTCCTAGACATAGTCTTATACGGGACCTATATATACTCATGTCATGACTACGATACCCTTCGTATTCTTTAAAATTTAACCGAGATTTCTCTTTTATAACTTCACCATTTCTTGATAAAAATTACATCAATAATTCTCATGGAAATAACATGAATTTCAATTCATTACAATGTCATCAAGTCATAGACATATTCTTAACTCAATTCATATACATAGCACTTTAAACATTTAATTCAACATAATTGAATTAATATACCAAATTAGGCTTTAAACATAAACTACAACAATATTGCATTATTATTATCACACCAACTTACCTCGCACGCGAAAGTGGCTAATTTTTCCAATTTGGTCAATAGCCTCGATCTTCTCCGATCTAAGCCTGAATCTCGTTTTCCATGTTCTATAATATCAAAATTAGCTCAATTATTAGTGATATTATTCAATGTGACCCAAAAATCATATTATGGCAAATATACGTTTTTGCCCCTAAACATTGTCAAAATTACACTTTTGCCCCTAGGCTAGTAAATTGATTTTCGCTCAATTTCCATGCACTTTAGGTCTAGTTGAACCTATTCCAAAACTACAACAATCAACAATTCTCACTAAAACACACTTTATTTCACATTTTATTATGTTTACAATTTAGTCCTTTTTGGACGTTTTCATCGAAAACCACCTAGTAAAACGAGTTCCTCCCATCATAGACATGTATAATCTACCGTAAACTATCAAAATACACAATTATTCAACATGGGTAAATTTTTAACCTCAAACCCTATCTCAAATTAATGATAGAAATAGCTAAACCGAGTTACGAGAATCTCAAAAATGTAAAGAACATTAAAAACGGGGCTAAGATGCACTTACTATTGATTTTAACAGCTTGAAAACCCTAGCCATGATGTCCATAGCAATATTTAGCCCTTCCATGAAGATGGGTACATTTTGGCCTATTTTTCCCTTTTTATTTCTTTTAATTACTAAATGACTAAAATGCCCTTCATTAATACCTTTAGTATTTTATTCTTCCATGTCCATTTTTGTCCACCTTTATAAATATTGGCCTAATTGCCATTTAAGGACTTCCACTTTAAAAACCCATTTCAAATAGGTACCTTAGCTTCTAGAACTCACAATTTTCACTTATTTTAATTTAGTCCTAATTATCAAATTGGACACCCAATCGATAAAATTTCTTAACGAATTTTTCACAGAAGCATCCAATCACATAATAATTGTTAAAACTTGATCGCAATAAATTTTTCAACTTTGGATTTGTGGTTTTTGAAGCCACTATTCCGTTTAGGCCCTAATTTGGCCTATTACAATTCTCCCCTCTTTAGGGATTTTCGTCCTTGAAAATCTCACCAGAAGGAGTTGCTTTCAACCTCAATGAAACACTTTCACTAACTTTCCAGAATCACAAATCAATTTAACCTCGTATATCTCTTTCTAATAACTTTTAAACTTTAACACACAGTGCCGAAACACCTCATCAGAATCTGAATTACTCACCCCAAAATATATATACTCAGTCATCCGTCAAATAAAAACTCTGTATATACCAAAATGATCATATGGATCATTGTTAAACAATCAATCACAATTCAGATAACATCTCCCTTTTCGGAGATTATGACAATTCTGATTTCAAAATTTATGATAACTCAATCTAATCATCATTCCTGTTCCATCATTGACTATATTAGTCCTGAACAAACTTGATTTCGGATTACTTGCTAGAAATTAGACATCTGAATATAACCTTACAAATATCGTTTTACATACTCAATCACCAGAATATCTACTTAAATAACTGTACATTTTATTATCCATGGATGAACAGACATGCTACTACTGAGCCTCATACCAAAACTTCTGCATAAGTTTTGGATTTATCAATATGTATATTCTATCTCGATATATCTATAACAACATGAATCATGTTCGACTTGGAATTTAACATCAAAAGTAAACTCACTCTGAACTCATTTAGATTATCATTCACTATCACATTTTTGAATTTCTCCATTTCGCAAGGAAAACCTCTCTTTAGCATTTAATATAGCTATAATCTAGACTAACATCAACTAAGATCAGTCAAGTACCTAGTACTCACCAAAAATATATATAATTTTTTGATCTAGGCTTTTGTAACTATAATTGCTTTCTCGCAGATTGTTCAAAAATTTTCTTGTAATCTCTCATTATCTTAATCCACTAAAAAAATCTTAAACTTCAGATCTTTTTCTGTAACATGAGACACTTTAAACCATTAGGATCAGGGAGTATATGAAATTTTGCCGTCGAACACATGATATTATCAAATTCCTAACACAGACATAAAAGTGGTCGTCTTTAATTCACTTAGTCGAACAATTATTTTTCATGCGACTTTAATCGTCTGAACATGCAAACCATCATCTTACATTTTTGTATTAAAACATATTCCAATTTGTTCAATAGTACCTAACTGAAAAGTTGCAAATTCTTCATTCTATTCAAATTTAACTCAAAACTAGGGCTTCGGTTAATAGTACTCTCATAAGTTTAGATATTTGTAACCATGCCTAAATTATTCAATTTTGTATAGTGTGATGACTTTATCAATTGGTACAGTTTTATTTCACAATGACGTTGTTCGATTAAGACAATCCAATAGGTATACCTCTGTATCTAAATTTCTAGAATTTAATTTCTTCATTCAGACTGTAATCACATCTCAATAAACTAGCTTACTTCGATGAGAACAACTGGGTTGATTTCAACCATCGAAAGGTAACATGTCAAAACACTCTTTTTCTCATACTACTACCACAACCAAAATACATACATTCATTCACAATTCTCCCAACATGTAAATCAAATTCATTCACAATTCTCCCAACATGTAAATCAAAGGTTTTACAACCATACTAGCTCAAAGAAACAAATATCCTAATTAAACTCATTGACTTTAGTCAAACTCATGATAGGAAAGAGATCCATCATATAATTTTGAGCTTATGCTCTCATCATTTATACTTTTCCGTTGTCAAATACTTTTATGAAAGTTACAAAAATTTGAATACCAGAATCACCTCATTCTCATTATCAGTTTTAGAAATACATCAACCCTGTCCTTCCTTTGTGTCAGACATAATACACTTTCCAAACTATTCCCATCCCTGTATACAGTAGTAATTATTTCACCACTGAACTCTTTAGCTCACACTTACTCACTTATTTAACACGATTCTTACAAAAATTCGTCATAAGGCAACACCGGTAAGGGTGAGGTCATAAAGCCTCTAACTTGACTCTCTTAAGTATACAAAAATGACTTAGCTTTCATCACTAATGTGATATCATCAGAATCACATAGTTCATTCCAAGCAAATTAACACACTTATTTATTATACAAATGTTTTTTTTGTCATCCACAATTTCAAACACTTGTCTTACATACTCGAGCTCAATATTAACATCTAATTAAACTTCCAACAGTTAGCTTGAATTTCTTACAAAATTTGTCAAATTAAAGAACACCTTACGGGTTTGAGCACGTCGTTCACTTGATGCCATAGTCCAACTATGGTCTTACACAAAATCTCATATCGATGCCATGTCCCCGACATGGTCTTACACGTATCACAATACCATAAATCAACTATGGTCTTATATGTCATCATGATGCCATAGCCCAGCTATGGTCTTACACATACTTGCATGTATTGCCATGGTCTAACCATGGTCTTATTCGTCAGTTCCTCATTGAACGATCGTACTCATTTCCTGCGTTCTACTTAATTTGACCTTCCAATTCAATTTTAATACCATTATAATATTCATGGCTCAATAGCAAAGACATAAAACAAAACATTGTATTATCTCTAGTTTAGAACTTACACATAAGATTCTACCATATGGATATATTATTTTACAAGTATTCAAGCAAGCGTACATAAACACGAATTCCGTCTATTTGAGTAAATTTGCTTATCATTTTCTTTTAATCAAATATGTCGAGTATGTAACATCATATGCATGCCAAGTAAACACGGACGGGCTTACTACCATTTAAACTTTCACTTTATTTTACCTTTCTAGATTTCTCAACTCATGGTTATCTCACCTCGTAAATTAATGCATACATAGCATGAACTTCTATTCATACCTTTCTAAATTTCATCTCATCATAACTACACTTTGCTTAAATACTTTTATACCACAATTAACATGGTTGGATGTAGCTCTTTTAGAGTGTACCTCTGTCTAAAAAAGATAACTCTTGTTTGCATCAGGAGACATCACATTATCACAGATTCGTGGCATGTATAGTTAGACTCTCACACATGCTAGGTTAGTCCAAGAACTGACTAAAACATAGCTCTGATACCACTAAATGTAACACCCCTTACTCGTATTTGATGCTGAAACTGGGTACGAGGTATTACTGGGCATAAACACAGATAAACAAGCAAAATTGAGTCATGAATTTTCGTTCAAATTTAAAACTTTTTAATTTCCATCACAAAGTCCCTTATATAGGCCTACAAGGCCCAAAACATACACTAGTAATGGTTCGGGACTAAATTGAGAAATTTTGAAACTTTTTGAGACACTAATGAAATTTCTATATTTTGGAGACTCACACGACCGTGTGGGCAGGCCGTGTGGCCTCACACGCCCGTGTGGCTTAGGACACACCCATGTTCTTCATTTGTGTAACTCTCTATTTATGACGCCATCAAACATTTAGGGGCATACGACCAAGTCACACGCCTGTGTCCTAGGCCATGTCCTCCACATGGTTGAGACACACGGCCGTATCTCTGCTTGTGTGGCCAACACTTAGACTATTTTCCAAGCCTTTTATGTTGCCCTTAATTCTTTACATTCTTGTACATTTCATAGAGACGTATAATACCCACATATATTCTCAATTTAATCATTAAACACATAAAAAATATATATATCACTAACCATTCATGATAAACATACATGATGATATCAAAACATTTCCACATGCACACACATGTAGGCTTACATATTCTTAGCCAATATGAGCCATATCTCATGGCTATATACAATGTAGCAATATAAGGCAATATATTTTACCAATTCACAAGACTACTTATCACTAATAGCTAAGTCTCTATACATGCCACTCACTCATACGCACTTAAAATTTATCCTTACTTCGAATCAATAATTTGATAGTGTGACGCTACCTCTGACGATCTCCAACCCCGAGCCAACTTAACAACACTAAGAGAAGTGGAAAGGAGGGAGTAAGCTTCATAGCTTAGTAAGTTGGCATGTAAATAATAAACAATTAATTAATATGATTTTTCTAATCCTCACAATGTATTCTTAAGAAATACAAACATTATTTCACATGTTTCTACATTTATTCATGTTCATCTTAGGCTGTCTTCCTGAGCTATAGTCACAAAATTAATTATATCTTAAGCTACGTAACTCCAAATTAAGTTCCGTAAATTTTACCTGAAACTAGACTCATATATGCTCTTGCCATAAAACTTTTAAAATTTTTGGTTTTTCCAATAAATACAGTTTATTCTTTAAAGTCTCCCCTATTTCTCTTGAAAGGAGACTCATTTATAAATTTAACGATATAAATTATGCACCATAAACATTTTTATACAATTTTTGGTTATTTTCCAAAGTTGGAACAGGCGATTTCGAAATCATTCTGACCCTGTCTCACGAAACATTAAATATTTCGTAATATAAAATTATTTTGCTTACTGTGTTTCTTTTAGAAGAAAATAGACTCAATTTTATTTCATATTTCAATCAGCCTCTAACTCAATTCACACCATTTTTGGTGATTTTTCAAAGTCACGTAACTGTTGCTATCCAATACTATTTGACAACTAATTTCACTCTTTCATGGTTTCATTGTTTTAACTTCTTTTTAAACATACATATTATCAATCAAATTTGTCACATTCTTATAAATCATAGATATAGACCCATATTCACAAGGTCATCCTCATTTGTGTAACTTACTCATGCTTTTTCTTACCGGCAATTCACGTTATGACGGGCTCATTTCTCGTAATTTCTCATGTGTACCTGTATCACTCATCAAATAACTTTTTTCTTTCTCGTTAAATTCATCAACTTGAATAATTTTCCCGTTAAATTACTTAAGATACTGAAGGATACCTGAAATGTCATTCTCATGGTAAGATGCCAAAGCCATACCCAGGTATGGTCTTATATCGGATCTCAAGTCGATACCGGAGCCATATCCTATATATGGTCTTACACGAGATCGTAATCTGATGACAATGCCATGTCCTAGACATGGTTTTATACGGGATCGTAATCTGATGTCGATGCCGTGTCCCAGACTTGGTCTTATATGGGATTGTAATCTGATGCTGATGCCATGTCCCAGACATGGTCTTATGCGGGATCATAATCTTATGCCGATGCCATGTCCCAAACATGGTCTTATACGAAATCATTCTTAGATGCCAATGTCATGTCCTAGACATGGTCTTACAAGGGATCTATGTCTCGTCTCAGTGCCGACCCCATGGCCCAAACAAGGTCTTATACAGGACCACACATCGATGCCAATGCCATGTCCCAGACATGGTCTTATACGAGAACTATAAATACTCATGTCATGACTACGGTACCCTTCGTATTCTTTAAAATTTAATCGGGATTTTTCTATTATAACTTCATCATTTCTTGATAAAAATTACATCAATAATTCTCATGGAAATAACATGAATCTCAATTCATTACAATGTCATGAAGTCATAGACATATTCGTAACTCAATTCATATACATAGCACTTTAAACATTTAATTCAACATAATCGAATTATTATACCAAATTAGGCTTTAAACATAAACTACTACAATATTGTATTATATTATCACACCGACTTACCTTGGACGTCAAATTGGCTAATTTTTTCGATTTGGTCTATAACCTTGATCTTCCCCGATCTAAGCCCGAATCTTGTTTTCTATCTTCTATAATATCAAAATTAGCTCATTTATTAGTCACATTATTCAATGTGACCCAAAAATCATATTATGGAAAATCTATGTTTTTGCCCCTAAACTTTGTCAAAATTACACTTTTCCCCTAGGCTCGTAAAATGATTTTCACTCAATTTCCATGCACTTTAGGTCTAGCTAAACCATATTCATAACTACAATAATCCACAATTCTCACTAAAACACATTTTATTTCACATTTTATTTATGATTTAGTCCTTTTTTGGACATTTTCATTCAAAAACCACCTAGTAAAACTTGTTCCTCTTATCAGAGACATGTATAATCTACCATAAACTATAAAAAATACTCAATTATTCAACATGGGTAAATTTTTAACCTCAAACCCTAGCTCAAATTAATGACAGAAATAGCTAAATCAAGTTACGGGAATATCAAAAATGTAAAGAACATTAAAAACGGGGCTAGGATGCACTTACTATTGAGCTTAAATGCTTGAAAACCCTAGCCATGGTGTCCATAGCAATATTCGGCCCTTCCATGAAGAAGATGAATACATTTTGGCCTATTTTTCCCTTTTTATTTCTTTTAATTACTAAATGACTAAAATGCCCTTTATTAATACCTTTGGTATTTTATCCTTCCATGTCCATTTTTTCCACCTTTATAAATATTGGTCTAATTTCCATTTAAGAACCTCCACTTTAAAAACCCATTTCAAATAGGTACCTTAGCTTCTAGAACTTATATTTTTCACTTATTTTAATTTAGTCCTAATTATCAAATCGGACACCCAATCGATAAAATTTCTTAACAAATTTTTCACACAAGCATCCAATCACATAATAAACATTAAAACTTAATCTCAATGAATTTTTCAACTTTGGATTTGTGGTTTTTGAAGCCACTGTTCCTTTTAGGCCCTAATTCAGGATGTTACATCCTAAGTCAGTGTATTATGTGAGGAACCAACATCAAAATAGGAATAGACAAGGACCCCAGTCCAACTTTTACAATCCTTCATGGTGTAATCATCCTAACGTTTCTTGGAGCAACCAAGGAAATGGACCAAACAATAACTTATTGTAGCATAGACCCAACCAATCTTATGGGTTTAATCAGCAAGCTCCAAAAGCACCTCAAGCTGAGTCATCAAAAGTTTGGAGAACTTGTTTAAAGTGTATATGGCGAAGAAAGATGCCTTGATCCAAATCCAAGCAGCAACATTGAAAAATTTGGAAAACCAAATAGGCCAGTTAGCTACAGAGCTTCATAATAGACTATAAGGAACCTTACTAAGCAATATTGAGAATCTAAGAAATTTGGGTAAAGAACATATCAAGGTAGTGGCATTATGAAGTGGTAATATTCTGGAACCCTGATTGATTGATGTCAGAGATAAGCCCGTTGAGAAGAATCAACCAGCAAGTGAAGTTCCTACACCGAACAAGTCAGAATCTGGAAAGACTGGCAAGGTAAACCCTAACTTAGTGAATACAGATACTTTGACATCTTATTTAGATGCAGATTTACCTACTTAGAAGAGTTGTCTGATTCAACTAAAAGTTCCATAACCTCCATATCCAAAAAGATTACAAAAACATAATTAGAAACATGAGGTGCAATTCATGAAGTTTTTGGATGTTCTGAACCAGTTACACATCAATATTTCGTTGGTGGAGGCTTTAGAATAAATGTCAAATTATGTGAAGTTTATGAAGGATATACTTTCCAAAAAGAAACGACTGAGTGAATATGAGACTGTTGCCTTGACAAAGGAGTGCAGTGCATTCTTGTAGAAGAAACTGCTGCGAAATTGAAAGACCTAGAATGCTTTACTACACTCTGTAACATTGGTGAATCTTACTATGGTAAAGCTTTGTGTGACTTAGGAGCGAGTATCAACTTGATGCCTAAGTCTATTTTCAAGATGCTAGGGATAGGTGAAGTGAGACCTACAACTATGACGCTTTATCTAGCGGATCGATCTTTAGTATATCTCGAGGGAAAGATCGATGATGTTATGGTAAGAGTCGATAAATTTATTTTTCCTTCTGATCATCCTTGGAAGACCTTTCTTAGCCACAAGAAGAACGTTAATTGATGTGTAGAAAGGTGAACTCACCATGCGAGTTCAAAAACATTAGGTAACCTTTAAAATTATTAAAGCGATGAAATTTCTTGATCCGATAGATGAGCGTTCAGTTATAGAAGTGATAGAAACCTTGGTTTCTATGGAAAGCAATTTTGAAGAAGTTCCATTGGAGAAAGCCTTAGATCTTGAGCCTTTGGAGAATGAATAAGGTGAAGAAAACATGGCTTTGATGGAAGCCAATCAGAGAAATTTTATTCAATCCACATGGTTTGAACCATTGGAGTTAGAAGTAAGAAAATTTGTGCAACCCAAGTTGTCAATTGAAGAACCACCTAAACTTGAACTAAGGGTGCTTCCTTCCCATTTGAAATATGTTTATTTAGGGGACTGTTTCACTTTGCCTGTGATTATTTTAGCAGAATTGATGAAAATTCAAGAGGAGCAACTAATTGATGTTCTAAAGAAATTTAATAAAGCAATTGGTTGGACCATAGGTGATATTCAAGGTGTAAGCCCTTCTTTTTGCATGAATAAAATTATTTTAGAGGAAGGTGAAAGAGCTTGAATTGATGGGCAAAGGAGACTTAATCCTATTACGAAAGAAGTTGTGAGAAAGGAAGTGATCAAATGGTTAGATATAGGAATCATCTATCTTATTTGAGATAGTTCGTGGGTAAGTCTGGTGTAGTGTGTGCCGAAGAAAGGTGGAATCATGATTGTTAAAATAAGTATAACGAGTTGATTCCAACGAGAATAGTTATTGGTTGGAGAATTTCTATTGATTACAGAAAGTTGAATAAAGCCACTCGGAAGGACCATTGTCTGTTGCCTTTTATGGATCAGATGTTAGAACGACTGGCAGGTAATGTTTTGCCTTAATGGTGGTACTGTAAACTGGAAAAGTTCGAAGCAAAGTATAGTAGCCAGTTCTACAATAGCAGCCGAGTATATTGCAGCCAGTGAGGCAACAAAAGAAGCAGTTTGGATCAAGAAGTTCATTACTGAACTAGGGGTTGTGCCTAGCATATCAGATGCTATAGAACTTTGATGTGATAACAATGGAGCTATTGCACAAGCTAAAGAACCTAGATCTCACTAATGATCCAAACATATACTTAGGCGCTACCATCTTATTCGAGAAATTATCGATCGATGGGATGTAGAGATATGCAGAGTACCTACAGATGATAACATTGCTGATCCCCTAACCAATCCTCTGACACAGCAGAAGCATGATCGTCACATTAAGTCACTTGGTATTAGATATATGAGTGATTGGTCTTAGTGCTAATGGGAGATTGTAAGAGTATGCCCAAAGATCAATCACGAGATGGTTGTAATAACATACTTGATTTATCATGTTTATTAATATTAGGCGTTACCATTATTATTTCAGTTTCTTTTCTCTGTGTATAAATAAATTGTTTTATAATAATGTCCTAAGAATAATATGATTATTCTTAAAAGGTCCTTGGTCAAGTATTATTGTTGACTAGGACAACAATTATGCATTAAGACTAACATGTAGTTGATTGATGATAAAGAGTTGTCATTGATATGTAGTCTCAGAATCAATGTAGGAATATGTGTGTTAGAGAACAACATATTGGACTGACCCGCTATGAGTATGTTTCTTGGATTATTATGTAATTGTCACAACATTACTCATAGTGATTAATATGTATATGATCCTCAGACTTGAGATCATCATTATCCCAACATTGTGAGTTGTATATTTTGATACAGTCAAATGTACACCATAACTGGTTGTTCTATAAAGGCTGATGTTGGATATACCATAATCTATGTAGAGGGATGTGGTTGATCAATATAGGATAAGTCCCTCCTACATAATGGGAGTAATATCTCAGGCCACTTGATTGAGTGAGACTAGAAATGCATGGCCATGCTCAAATAAGTTGATATGAGATGTCATACTTATTTGTGTATCATAGTCTACTCAAGGTATCAAGAAACATGGGATGGACTATGCAAGTGTGACTATTCCATGACTTGTGTCCATTCCAGAGATAAAGGACTTAAGGATTAATGCATGAAAGGTTAATCACAAGAAAAGGATATGTCGAATCATGACTTCTTGGAACTAAGGTAGCAATGATGCATTGCTAGATGCCACTCATTGTTTGTAATATTAGAATCGTTCTAGTATTACTGCTAACGTTACAAGAACTTACAGGGTCACACCGTATGGTTGAAATGAATGGAATATAACATAGTTGGCATTGTGTTTGGTTGTCACATGAATTAAATTAATTATAGAATTAATTTAATTAGGCAATCAAATATCGAACATATTATATGTACAAGGATGTTGTACGCATAAGGAGAATATAATTCTATTAATATATGAATTTGGTTTGTATATAAATTTAAATAAATATAGTTTACTGAAATATTTATTATAATTAATGTAATTATAAATTTCGGTTAAAATTATTTTATTTATTTATTATGATTATTATGTTCGAATTAAAACTTAATGAATTAAGAATTCATTATATACATACTAATTAAGAAGGGGTTTATATATAGAAAGGAAGAAAAAACCCTAAAAAAATAATAAATATAAAACCCCGTTTTTGCTACAAGGTCTAACAGCCATCAAGCAAAATTCCTCTTAAAATTGTTTTTGGGGATTTCTCTCGTTCATTGTCAACTGGGTGGATTAAGTGGAGGCCGAGATCATAACAATTGTGGCTTGGATTCGACAGCACAACATTATTCTCGTAGCCGAGGCGTCACTGTCTACTCAGATTGAAATTTTGGTAATTTCGAAACCTTTATCACCCCGATTCGTTCCTTACACATGTATCCATGGTTTAGATCGCCGGAATAATTTTTTTTCCACTGTGCCTTGGAGGCACCGGCATTCCAACATAATCAATTCTATTATTTTTTAGATGGCTATTCGGGATATAACCAAATAGTTGTCACTCTGGAGGACCAACAGAAAACAACCTTTACTTGTCTATTCGATACGTTTGCTTTTAGGCGAATGCCTTTTGGTTTATGCAATGCACCTGCAACATTTCAACAATGCATGATGGCAATATTAACTGATATGGTTGAAAGTTTTGTTGAGGTTTTCATGGATGATTTTTCTATTTTTGGTAACACTTATGGTATTTGTTTGAGTAATTTGGCTAAGGTACTAAAAAGATACGAAGAGATGAATCTTGTTCTTAATTAGGAAAAATGCCATTTTATGGTTAAGGAAAGGATTGTCTTAGGGCATAAAATATCAAAGAGAGAAATCGAAGTTGATAAAGTAAAGGTGGATGTAATTGGAAGATTACCAGCCCCAATTAATGTTAAAGGAGTTGAAGTTTCTTAGGCCATGCCGGTTTTCACTGAAGGTTTATCAAGGATTTCTCGAAAATTTCTAAACCATTGTGTTTGTTGTTAGAGAAAGATACAGTGTTTGATTTCAACAAAGCATGTCTGGAAGCTTTTGAAGATATTAAAAAAGGGTTAATCTCAGCCCCAATAATTGTTACACCTGATTGGAGCTCACCTTTCAAGTTGATGTAAGATGCAAGTGATTATGTCGTTGGAGCTGTGATAGGTCAAAGAAGAAACAAAGTGTTTCACCCTATTTACTGTCCAAGTAGAACTTTGACGGGAGCCTAACTCAATTATATGGTAACTAAAAAGGAACCCTTTGCTATATTTTTTGCTTTTGACAAATTCTGCTCATATCTTATAGGTACCAAAGTTACAATATTTACTGACCATGCGGCTATTAAATACTTGCTCACAAGAAAGATACGAAATCAAGGCTAATTTGTTAGATATTTTTACTCCAAGAATTTGACATTGAGATCCAAGACAGAAAAGATGTCGTAAATCAAGTAGCTTATCATCTGTCGAGTTGGAGCAAGATGAGGTAACTCAATCATCTGTGCCTATTAACAAGAATTTCCCAGATGAACACTTATTTAAGGTAAGTCGAATTTAAGAAACACCTTGGTTTGCTGATTTTGCCAATTATCTTGCATGTGGAATAATTCCTTTAGGAATGACATACCAACAAAAGAAAAAAATTCCTTCATGATAGTTGGTATTATTTTTGGGAAGATCTGTTTTTGTTTAAACAATGTGCAAATAATATAATCCTAAAGTGTGTAGATGAAAGTAAGATTGCTGAAATCTTGTCTCATTACCATTCATCTCCAAGTGGGGGACAGTTTGGTGGTTCATGTACTGCAGCAAAGATTTTGCAAATAGGTTTCGTTTGGCCTACACTATTTAAAGATGCTTATGCTTATGTGAAGAACTATGATAAATGCCAAAGGACCAGAAATTTATCAAGGAGGAATGAGATGCCCTTGACAAACATTTTGGAGATCAAATTATTTGACATATGGGGCATTGTCATCTTAGGCCCATTTCCTTCTTCGTATGGGAACAAATACAGCTTAGTTGTTGTGGACTATGTATCCAAGTGGGTTGAAGTTGAAGCATACCCTACAAATGATGCTAAGCTAGTCATGCGATTCCTACATAAGCATGTGTTTACATGATTTGGGACACCAAGAGCTATTATTAGTGATAAAGGTTCTCACTTTGTGAACAAATGGTTTAAGTGGTTGCATGACAAATATGATGTGATGCACAAGATTGCTACTTCTTACCACTTCCAGTCTAATGGGCAAGTTGAAAGAGTGAATTGTGAAATCAAAGGTGTCCTTGAAAGGGTAGTACGCCCTAGCAGAAAAGATTGGTCTCGAAGGCTCGATGATACGTTATGGGCATATCAAACAACATTTAAGACACTGTTAGGAATGACGACTTATTGGTTAATTTTGGAAAGGCATGTCATTTGCCATTAGAGTTGGAGAATAGAGCTCACTAGGTTTTGAAGTAGTTGAAATTTGATCTTAAACAAGCTGGTGAGAGAAGGATGTTACAACTTGATTAGTTGGAAGAGCTAAGATTGTTTTCCTATGAGAATACCAAAATGTGTAAAGAAAGATGAAAGAGATGGCATGATAGTTGTATACAATCTAGCGAGTTTAAAGAAGGTCAGAAGGTTTTGTTGTTTAATTCAAGGTTGAAATTATTTCCTGGGAAGCTTAAATTCCGATGGAAAGGACCCTATACCATTTATTGAGTTTATCCTAATGGAGCTATTGAATTATATGACAATCACGAAGGTACATTTAAAGTTAATGGTCAACGTCTCAAATACTATTGGGATAGTGAAGTTGAGCAAGTTGAATCATTGTTCAAATTAACAAACCCTTGATTTTTCATGAAGTTGTTTTGTAAATAAATAAATAATTAGAACTTCTTTTCTTAACTTAGTACATTTAATTAATTTTATCTAAGGAGATTAGAACTTAAGCGGGATTGTTGTGACCCCTCCAACCTTTCTTGGGAATTAATTTAATATAATTTGTTAAGAAGAAATTTTCTAATTAAGATTTAAAAATTTTTAAGTTTCATTTGTTTTGTTTAAATTTAAATTTTTTATGTTAATAAAGGGGGTCAAATTTGGCCCAAGTACTAATGAATTTTTTTCTTGAGTAAGTCTGTAAATACAGTCTGAGTTTGAGGCCCAAGACAACAAAAAGGAGGGAAAAATCCATACTTTGCTGCCACTCCCATTACTTGCTGCCCAAGTAACCCTAATGTAGCTAAATTTTTGCTACATGTTGCACTAATTCTTCCCCATATAAACCCCTCTTCATTATACTGTTTTTCATATCCCTCAAAGTAATTTGCTTAACCTTAAAAATCCTTAAATCTCCCTCTCGTGTCGCTAGCTAAAAATCCAGAAAGAAACCCTAGTTTCTCTTCCCTTTTTGTCGAAATCACCTATTGTTGCCACACGAAGATTGCCGAAGCACCAACGATGCTGCTCCACATCACTATTGTCACCGCCGCACACCACCGTTGCTATCACACGCTGTTGTTACCGCCGTACCATCCTTGTCGTTGCAAGATTTTCGTTAGAGCAAGTCCTTACCTACCTTGCTGATTTCTTTTTTTCCCTTTATGCAGAAACTTTGCCAAATTTTCGAGAACAGATAGCATGTCTTGCAAAAGAACTAGGTCTTCAAAGACTACTCCTGAAAAATCGATTTTGATCTATGAATAAGCGAAAGAGAGATTTGATTCAATCTTCAAGCATCAACCTATGATGCCAGAAAAAGGTTTTAACTTGAAGAGTCATGATTTGATGGTTGTTCCTTTACCGATTAGAAAGAAAATCAATGCTCTCAAGTGGGAACAATTTTGTGATGCTCGTTCACTTCCCGATGATGAACTAGTTTGAAAGTTCTATACGAGTTTGACTATGTAAGATACTACTGAGGTCATCGTTCGAAAGAAAAAGGTACCTCTTACTTCTAAGTCCATTAATGATTTGTTTAACTTACCTGATGTTGAAGGAAATGAGTATTACCCTATGATGAACAATATCAATTGGGATTTTCTTCAACAAGTGCTTGATGTTGTGACAAATACAGGATCCCAATAGATTATAAGAAAATTTAGGAGTCATTGTTGCCGAAGGAATACCTAAAACCAGTAGCAAAGGAGATTCATGATTATGCTAAAAAGAAGACAAGAAGTGCTTATTTCCCATCATTAATCACTTCACTTTGCTTAAGGGCCCATGTTAAAACACAAGCAAATTTAAAGGGGCAACCAAGGGTGCATTACAAACCATGATCTTGAAAGGTTAGTAGAGAAGGTGCATGAGCTGAATCAAGGCGAGAAGAAGAGCCAACTGAGCCAGATACCGAGGAGTCAACAAATGAAATTGAAATTAAAGCTAATTCAGTTACAAACACTGACAAAGATACTGACTAGATGGAGTTGAAGAAGACAAGGAGAATGAGTCAGAAAAATAAAAGTGGGGATTCTTGTCTTGTTTTTTTATTTAATTACTTTTAGGTCTTTAGGAATTTATTTCTTTTGTAATTAGGATTTAATTTCTATAGAATAAAACATAATAAGCATGAATAAACTTAACACTTCTTAAGAAAGAAAAAGACTAAGTGATGTGGCACTAGGAATGAACATGTCTAGCATTCGGTTATTAGGAAATACTTGGTATTTAAGTAGTCTTAATTACTCACCTCTCTTTCTTTACATCCCTACCTGGTGTTCAGTTTTCATTCATTACTTTGTTCTTACAATGAAGACATTGCTTCTTTTTAAAGGGGGGTAAGGCAAATAATTGCTTAAATTTTTAGATGTTTCAAGTATGTTTCAATCATTTCTTTCATAAGTATGTTTTAATAAATAAATGTTTAGAGAAATTTTTTTAATAAGATAGTTTGTATACAAGCAAAAATGATGATTCTATCTGAGTGAATGTATGTTATCATGAAGAATGGAATGCTTGTATGATCTTAGTCTTATGTAATGCTTGCCATGAAAACTTAGTTTCTCTTGAGATTAGACATGCATGAAAGTTTATATCTTTAGAATTGACTTAATAACTTTCTTGAGGCGAAATCATAGGAGACATAAAAATCTAAAATGATATAGGCACAATTTATTTTGATCCTTTGAGCCTTTTTAAGCCAACTTTATTATATTAGACCCTTGAAACTGTAATTTTGAGTTTTAAGGCCTATTTATTGTAATGAACCTGCATTATAAGTCACATTACCATCTTTTTAAGTTATCCAAATTTTGTGCACACATCTTAACTAAATTTGTCTTGGTAATCAACATTTGAGGAAATTTTCAAAAAGATGTATGTGCTCATGTGGGAAAAAAAAGACGGAGAAAGAGCGAAGAAAAGTTTTCTCAGTCTCCAAAAAGAAAAATGTATGAGCATGCGTTCAAAATAAGTTTAGGGGTGTTCCAAAGGTACACTTAAAGAAAAAGGTTGTATTTTGTGAAATCCATGACAAAGTTAAAGGTTAAGATTTTGAAACCAAAATGTCTCATTTTTTAAAATCCCTACCTTTAACTGAGCCCTATTACAACCTTATAAAAGACCTATTGATTTGATGATTATGTCACTTATATTAGTGGAAAGGAAGTACTAAGTTCAACATATGAATATCATAAATAAGCTTATGATTGTTTGCTTAATTGTTAAGAAATTATGTTGAATGAAGAATGTTATCTGTGGCTGTGACATACATACAAACTATGATTCATGTTGGCATATTTTGAAACTTAGTATAAAATTCTAAAAATGTTTGCATATGAATTACTTGTTAATAAAGAAGATCTATTAACATGAAGTTTTTAATGCATGATTATGGGACACAGATTGATGCTGCTTACACAGTTAGCAATTTTTCCTTAGTAAGGCCTCTTGCATTGCATAAACATTACTCGGGACGAGCAATGACTTAAGTTTGGGGGTGTGTAAACTGGAAAATATATAGGATTTTTCCTATGTAATTTATCACCTTTTTACTTAAATATGTTGTTAAAACTAAGTAATTGTTAAATAAATTAATGAAATATGTGAAAATATGAAATTAGGACATAAAAATTATTAAAATGTGATTTTATGCTTTATAGTATAGTTTTCATGCATAAAATGGCTTATTTTATATTTATTTGAGTATATTATACAGGTCTGATAGCTTTATTGGATTACAAAAAAATTGTCCAAATTGAAGACCAAGTCAACCCAATTTCGGCTACACATGGCTATCCATACAAACCACTTTTTAGTTTAATTGCACAAGGCTCGATTAAAAACTATTGTTGTATTTAAATTTGACCAAAGGTAAGTACTTTTCCCAACTACCTTGGAATTCCAACATGCAACATCTAAGCATGTCCTCAAGCACCTGTATCGCTCTTTCCAACTGAATATCAGTCTATGGATGAAAAGCAATACTGAAATTTAGCTTTGTGCCCAAAGCTTCTTGTAGCTTTCTCTAAAATCATGACATGAACCTTGGATCTCTATCCGAGATGATCGTCAATGGTACCCCGTGTAATCTCACAATCTCTGAAATGTACAAGTTGGCAAAATTATCAAGTGAATAATCCATACGCATAGGTATAAAATGGGTCGATTTTGTAAGCTTATCAATCACAACCCAAACAGAGTCTTTCCTCTTTGGAGTCGTCGCTAAACCTGTCACGAAGTCTGTGGTGACACGGTCCCATTTCCCCTTGGGAACCATGACAGGCTATAGTAAACCGGAGGGTACTTGGTGCTCTGCCTTCACTTGTTGACAAATCAGGCATTTAGAAACATACTCGGAGATATCTCTTTTCATGTTCGGCCACTAATACCATTTCTTCAAATCTTTGTGCATCTTGGTACTGTCACGGTGGACTGACATTCTACCACTATGTGCTTCACATAGAATTCTCTGAATAATCTTATCATCTCTTGGCATGCAAAGTCGATCTTGGAACCTTAAATAACCATCTGAGTCAATCTGGAAATCTGTATCGGTCTTTAACTCCTATTGAGTTTTTTGGGCTTATAATTCTCTTTCTTTTAGTTATGTGTCACAAATCTCTTGATTGAACATTGGTCTTGCTCTCATTTCTGCTAAAACTGAACCGTCATCGGTTAAGGACAACTATGTGTTCATGGCTCTCAAAGCAAATAGGGACTTTCGGCTTAAAGCGTCTACAACTACATTTGCTTTCCTTGGATGATAGTCAATGACCAACTCGTAATCCTTTAATAACTCGAGCCACCTTCGTTGCCGTAGATTCAAGTCTCTATGTGTCATCAAGTACTTAAGATTCTTGTGGTCCGCGAACACTCAGCACTGCTCACAGTATAAAGGATACCTCCATATCTTTAGCGCAAACACTATAGCAGCCAACTCCAAATCATGAGTCGGATAATTCTTTTTTTGGGGCTTCAATTATCTTGAGGCATAGGCAATTACATTGCCTTCCTGTATAAGCACATAGCCTAATCCATTTAGTGAAGTATCACTGTAGACCGCAAACTCTTTTCCCGGTTCGGGCTGCACCGAAATAGGAGCTTCAATCAATAACGTCTTTAACCTCTCAAAACTTTGTTGGCACTTTTCGTTCCACTCGAACTTAACATCTTTTTGCAACAATCTAGTCATAGGAGTGGCGATCATGGAAAATCCCTTAACAAATCTTCGGTAATAACCAGCCAAACCCAAGAAACTTCTGACCTCGGATACGTTCTTTGGTGGTTTCCAATCAATGATTCCTTGAAATCTTATTTCCGTCAACTCTGATGCCATCACTCGAAACAATGTGGCTTAAAAATCCAACTTCCTTAAGCCAAAATTCACTTTTACTAAACTTGGCGTAGAGTTGCTTATCTCGTAAAGTTTGCAAAACTGTCATTAAATGATTGGCATGTTCGTTTTCATCACAAGAATGGATCAAGATATCATCGATAAAGACTACAATAAAACTATCCAAGTATGGCTGAAAGATACGGTTCATTAGGTCCATAAATACTGTTGGGGCATTGGTCAAGCCAAATGCCATGACAAGAAACTCCTAATGGCCATGCCTTGTCTGAAAAGTCGTCTTTGGCACATAGGACTCCTTAACTCTTAACTGATAATACCCAAACCTCAAGTTTATCTTGCAAAATACTGTGGCTCCTCGACACTCGTCAAATAAATCATCGATCCTTCGTAAAGGATACTTGTTCTTCATGGTTGCCTTATTAAGCAGCCAGTAATCGATGCATAATCTCATCGAACCATCCGTCTTTTTCATGAATAATACGGGAGCACCCCACAGAGAATGACTGGGTCTAGCAAAGCCTTTGTCTATCAAATCTTGTAGCTGAGCCTTCAATTCCCTTAACTCGTTTGAGGCCATTCTATAAGGAGCAATAGAAATAGGAGTCATACCTGGGGCCAACTCTATACCAAATTCAACTTTCAACTGGAGGTAATCCTGGCAACTCTTCCAGAAAGACATCTTGATACTCGCAAAATACTGGTACTGACTCTATTTTTGACTTTGTCTCTTTAGTATTCATCATAAAAGCAAGATAAGCTTCATACCCTTTTCTTATGCACTTTTGAGCAACCAAAGAGGAAATCACTATAGGCAAACTTCCTAATTCATCTTATTCAACTCAAAGAGTATTACCATCCCCACATTTGGATTCAATGTATTTTCTACCACAATTCACTACTACATCATGAGTGGTTAACCAATCCATGCCAAGAATAACATCAAATTCTTCAAATGGCAAAAGCATGAGGTTGGCTCAGAAGCAATGACCCCTAATCATCAAAGGGCAATTTCTACATACTTTGTCTACTAATACTGTAACACCCTTAACCTCGAATTAGTCACTGGAATGGGGTTATGAGGCATTACCAAACCATAGCTAACATTCACTTTTCACTTGTTCACATAATCAAATCATTTATGCCAATCAAAACATAATCATAAAGTTGACCAATCACTTATAATCAATTCATAACACATAACTAATTTATAAATAAGATCACTTAATTCATAAACAAAATATAAACTATCACTTTTTTATATAACATATGCGTATAATAGATTAAGAAAATTTTCTCATTCTTCATTCCATACCCGAACCCCACTATTCAAATGATTTAATATCATGAAATATTAAAGTCTAAACATTCGGCACATATACATTCATAAATAATCTTTAATAAACTTAGTCAAACATGGAATTCATATGCTTTCGTGATAATTTAATCATTTAATCTAAACAACTAAACCAAATTTACTAATACACAAATCACATGTTCAAATAGTCGAAATTCAATATATAAATGTCGAACATTAACATGCCATAAACATAAATTTTAATAATCATAGCACAAGAAACCATATCACCTTGTTTATTAAAGGCACAAGTCACTATTCATTTGGTCAATAAATAAGCCAAAGGCGAATTTAATCAAATTTACTACATAACAAAATCCAACTTTACTCATTCAAAGATCATACATATAATCTCATATAAAACCCAATCCATGAACTACCCAAAATTTTTGCATTTCATACCAAGAATCTTTCAAGCTTATAAATACAAATTGAACCTCTACAACTGATTACTAAAATGAACCATAATCATTTCCAAAATTTTGATTATAACCGACGGCCTTTATCCATCGATAAATTCGTATCAACAAGCATATCTCATGCATAATATATACGTATAACTTACCATACTAACCAATTTTACTACCTCAATCATTCATTCAACTTTAACCCATATAGAAGCCATAACTGAATACTCACATCTATTATCCATAAATACCACACATAAATCAAACCACAAATTCACATCATAACATTTATGCCATTCATATCTATATATGTAACTTAACCAAATATGCCAAACACAACCAAATTTCAACCACATCATTCAATCAAACCATGCACCCATACTTAGCAAATAAACAAGCCATTTTCGCATGGCTTTTAAGTGTATACATGTTCCAAAATCAAACAAACACATATTATCCTATACATGCCATATATTCGACTTTAAAACTTTTTAAAATATCGAAAGTAGACGACAGTGTGATTGACTTCACTGACTATTCCTGAGCACGTAACGACCTCCAAAATCTATAAAACAAAGACAAATAGATATACAAAGTAAGCTAACTTAGCTTAGTAAGTCTTAAGAAAATATATATATAACATATACTTCTATAAAAAAATTATCAAGGCTGAATATACACATATATAAACACTACTAATACATTCACAAATCTCAAATCATTTTTATTATAACCAATCGTTTATACACAAGCTTCCATCTTTACATACTCATAGATCAAACGTCCAAATCATTTACATATACTTAACATAAGGCCAAACATACCTTTCATATACACACATATACTTATAATAGCATTATGTATTATTTTTGTTATATATCAAACAACTTACTTACCTAATTATCAAATAGGTAATTAAACATCACATACCTAATCACTTTGACTCCTTAATCACATTCAATATCGCATCAGCATAAAGCCTACTAGGTATAAAGCCCATTATAATACACCAGCATAAAGCCTGTTAGGCTCAAAGCCTAATATATTACACCGGCACGAAGCCTGTGAGGCATAAAGCCTAATATAATTCACCGACTCGAAGCCTGCTAGGCTCTAAGCCTAATATATTACACCGGCACGAAGCCTGCTAGGCATAGAGCCCAAATATCACTTATACAAAATTAGTCTTACACATAATTCATATATCGAAAATCCTAATTATTCCTTAAGGTTCACACGGAGCTTTTCGGACGTCATATCTCAGTTGAATCGAACTTGTACCCAAATCTCATAAGCATTTATACATTCGGCTCTAACTAATAAAAATTCATACAATTAAATTCAGCGTATAAGGTTCATATACATTCAAATTTAACGATGTTTATTGCTTATAGACTTACCTCGGATATCGACGGACGATATAGATTGGCTATTCAACCATTTTTGTTTTCCCTGATCCAAGTCTGATTTCTTTTGTTCTTGATCTAAATAATTTCAAATTAAGTTCATTCAAACACCAATTTATCGAATTAAGTCCAAAAACACATAAATAGGCAAATTACTATTTTACCCCTAACATTTTACACTTTTAGCAATTTAGTCCAAATTACACAAAACACAAAACATGCATAATTTGCTTATACCAAGCTTAGGCCGAATACTCCCCATGCTCATACAAGTCCTCACATTTAATTTATTTCACAATCTAGTCCCTCAATTTACCATTTTTGCAATTTAGCCCTAATTACTCTAATTCATTAAAACTTCAAATACAAAACTTGTTAATCTATCACATATCTTTTATTTTTCAACATTAAACATCAAAAATCAAAAGCTTTCAACAATGGCCTATTGCAAAATATTCATCAAAATTAGAAATTCGAGTATGGGTCGGATAGTATTCGAAGTAATGATCTCAAAAACGTTAAAATTATCAAAAACTAAGCTAAATACATACCTTAATCAAGCTTGTTAATGGTTGAACCCTTTAAAGCTCTTTTTCATTTCTTTTTTTATTACAACAATAGGGTAACACAAAGAATGAAAGCATTTGTTTTTGTTTTATGTTTTGTTGTTACTAAATAATTTGTTTAATACCTAAGATAACCTTTATAATATTATTTCAACTCCACTAACCCATGACCGAATGTGTCCATGCATAAAACCATTGGTTTAATTGCATCATAAGCACTTCAATTTAAAAAGACAACATTAATTTGACCTTTGCACATTAAACCACCAGATTTTCAATTTATACGATTAAGCCTTTTTTTATTAAATTGGGCATCTAAACCATAAAATTTTTATATGAAAATTTAGCACACACAAATTCACACATTAGAAACACCAAAAATAATTTTAAAATATTTTTCTAACTTGGATTCATGGTCCCAAAACCACAGTTCCGATTAGGGTCAAAATCGGGCTATTACAAACACAAACATCCCTAAGGGATTAGATACTTTTATCACTAATTCTGTAGACTCTACGGGCATACTCATGCTAGGAACTAGTTTCATGCAAATATACGAGTGGGTAGATCCAGGGTCTATCAAAGCAATAACAGAAGTTTCATGAAGAGAAAATGTACCCGTTATAACATCAGGCAATGACGCCTCTTTGCGAGCGCGAATGGCGTATGTCCTCACTGAGGCCCTACCCTTAGGTCTCGCAGTCTGTTCCTTTGGTGTGCCCTTATTACTTGCTTCCGTTCCTGAGTTTCTCTGAGGTCTACCTCTGGAAGAAGCATTCCTAGACCTTGCACTCTGATTTTTCTCTTTTTCAATCATCTCAGGGCACTCTCTAATAAAGTGATCCTTTGAACCGCACTTGAAGCAAGCCCTCTCATGAGCCTTCCGTTCACCAAAGTGGTGTCTTCTGCACTGGGGACACTCAGGTCTACTAGGTCAAACGTTACCCACACTTGCAACGGATGTGGTCTGAGCTTTAGAAGCTGAATTCTATTTGCTCTTGCCTTTACTAGAAAACCCCGTTGAAGTAGCTGATCGGATAGAAAATTCTTTTGACTTCTTGGAGGAGGTGTGGAACAATTTACTAAATAGTCTCTTTCTCGAGTCACGAGACTCGATCTCAGCTTTCCTCTTCTCATTGGCCAATTCTTCGACCTTACAGGCTCTGTCTACGAGTACTACGAACTCTTTTATTTCTAATATACCAACAAACGTCTTAATATCTTCATTCAGCCCATCTTCAAACCACTTGCACATGATGGCCTCGATGGAAACATATTCCCGAGCGTACTTACTGAGTCTCACAAACTCCCGCTCATACTCGGTTATGGTCATTTGACCTTGCTTCAACTCTAGAAATTCTTCATGCTTCTGATCAATAAACCGGGGACTGATATACTTCTTGCGAAACTCCTCCTGGAAGAACTCCCAATTAACTTTCTCCCTTGGTACAACCAACACAAGGGTGTTCCACCACTGATAGGTAGAATCTTGTAGAAGAGATACCACACACTTCATGCACTCTTCTCGGGTGCACGACAACTCATCGAATACCCTGATGGTATTCTCTAACCAAAACTCAGCTCATTTCGAGTCATCGTCCTTAGTAGCCTAGAACTCTTCTGCCCCTTGCTTCCGAATTCTATCAACTAGAGGCTTTTCTCGCCTCGCTACTTCTACTATATGAGGAGCTACTAGGGTAGATTGAGGAAATTGAGGGGGTGCAGCTTGGTGTTGAGTAATCGGGTTCGTTCGAACGAACTCAATAAACCATCACTCATCATTTGGAAGAAGGCTTCCCAAGCCTCTCCTCCCAGACTTATAGTATCTGGCCTATTCTTGGTTCCAGTTGGCACCGTCCCTTCTGCGAAAGCTGGCAAGTTGCTTTCTACATCATCTACCGTAGCTCATTCGGGATCCATATTGTAACGCCCTGATTTTCAAGATTTTTCGGGTTTGTGTGATTTTTGGTAAAGTTTGAAATTTTGGTGTTCTAAATATTGGAATTGTGTTTAAATGTGTTAGTGGGCCTTTAGAAGGCCCAAGCCTAAGTTAAAACCCAGTAAAATATCAAGGTTGGATTTTAAGTGAATAGGAGATTTGGTTAAGTGGGCTTTTAAGAAAAACTTCGTAAATTATGACACAAGAAGAGCTTTGTCAAAGTGGCAAGGTGGTGCCACTAAGTTCCTAAAAAAGCGGCGCCTGGGAAGGAATTAAAGGTCTAAGGTTCAAGTTGCAAGGTAGGCGTATTGTTACTTTTTAATTTTTAAGCATGTGCCGGGCATGTGATCACTTAAATGGATTTCGGCAAGGGCCTTAGGGAGGTTGGGCCGATTGTTTTAGTTGATATTAAGGTTAGGTTCTTTTCTTTTTCTGTCTTGGGGAATTAGGGTTAGCCACCTGAAAGCTTTCACCTTCATTTACCCTTTTTTAAGTTTTCACAAAAGCCAAAAATGCAGATTCCTTCTCCTCTGTGCTGATTTCTTTTTCCTCTTCTTCTCCTTCACTGTTTTCTTTTCCTTTTTTCTTCCTACCTCAGCCGAACACCCCTACTACCCAAATCCATCTTCTCTTTCAATTCCATCCTCCCTAAAACCACTATAGCCGATTGCCATAAAAGCCGAAATCTCGAAAACTTACTTTTTGTGCTGATTTCTCCAAGCCAATTCCCTCTTTTCTTTTCATTCCTTTTAATCGATTTTCATCTTCTTTAAACCCTTAGTATCTGTCAGCAACATTACTCCAAAGTTATAGCCTCAAATCATCATCTTCTTTATCACTTAAAAAGCCGAAAACACCATAGATTTAAGAGCTTATAGCCAAATTCATAGATCTCTAGGAATCAGCCTTTTCTAGTGTTTAAAGGCTAGATCTGCATCGGATCTGACTAGAAACAGAAGGGAACTATGGTAAGTACTCGATATCCTAGATCTATATGTTATTTTACAATTTAGAAAAAGCCGAAGTCCTTAAAATTTAGGGAGGCTGTCGATTGGGGCTTAGGACTCTAAGGGGTTGTAATAATTGGTTTCTTTTTGGTGTTAGTGTGATTCAGAGAATACTGAAAAGGGCTTGGATATTTGGAACGACTAGATCTAGACCTAGTCAGTGATTTTCGGCAAAGCTAAGATTTTGAGGCCCTAGGTGTTAATGGCCGAATATGGTAAGTGACTATTGAGATTGGTTATTGTAGTTTTGCCATCTAAAGGTTATGGTAATCAATTGTAGGATATCGTGGGGGATCTCAATAGCAGTCGTCGTGAATCAGGTGTGTATCAAACACCCTTCCATAGTTCAATTCGGCAAAAAGCTGAAATGCTGAAATTTTGACATTTTGTGAGCTTGTGAGTGTGCGAATGCTCACAAGATGTTTAGAAATAGTTAGATCTGAAATCACAAAGCGGTAAGCTAGTCGCTTGTGGAATTTAGCATACTTTAGTGATTGGGCCTCGATGGGCTGTATACGGGCCCAATGGGCTTACGGGCCCAATGGGCTTACGAGCCCATATGGGTGAAAACGGATAATTAAGGTGTACTAATAGATTGTGTAACACCCCAACCCGTATCCGTCGTCGGAATAAGGTTTCGGAGTATTACTCGGATTTACATATCATTTAGCAAAAATTTCCGTTAAATACTTACCAATTCAATGCATCATATAGATAATTATATTATCATTTAATCAATAGCTTGGCACTTGTCTTAGCATCAATCAACATTGTTAGTATACTTACGCATATTTTATATAATATGCTTATAAGTAACATTCTCTTACCATTTAAAATCATTTATTTCATTATATTATAATTTCATGTACCATAATTTCCATATATTTCACATATATTTATTCCGATAATAATTCATATCAAACTTAATATAAATCAAATTCTATATGCACATACTTTCCACACCATGTGTCCATATAACATGTACAAATCATTATATATATACTTCAAGCATATATGGTAATAATTCATTTCGTATTCATATTGTTTCATAATATACAAATGTACTAATATTTCACATTCAATCCAATATAACATACAATTTAACATATTTTCATGCTCAATTATGATACACAAATTTACCTGACAAAATTACAAAAATACCCAGATTTAGGGGCATTTTGGTAATTTTTCATTTCCCTCGATTTTCATCCGATCATGATCTAAATTGATAATTCCCTTCAATTTATTAATTTAGACAATAATTCAATTCATTTCCTTCAAATTGGTCATTTTTGATATCCTTACAAAATTTCCCCTAAAATTTTACTTTTATTCAATTTAGTCCCTGAGCCTAAAGCATACAAATTAGTCATGCTAGTTGAATATTCATATATATTTTCCTTGTCCTCCTCTCCATTCCACATCCTTAATTTATAAAACATGCTTATGAGTAACATCGTCGATAATTTCACTATTTATTTATATGTGAATATTCAAGCTGTCTACCTACGTCATAGTCACTAAATTATTTTTATCTTGAGCTACAGAACCCCAAATTAAGATCTGTCAATTTTTCCTGAAACTAGACTCATATATATTCTTATCATAAAATTTTTAGAATTTTTGGTTTATCCAATTAATACAGTTTATTCATTAAATTCTCCCCTATTTTGCGGTTCAATAGTTCTGACCACTCTTCAGTGAAACTTAATTATCTCTTTGTAAAGAATTTGAATGATATTCCCGTTTCTTCCCTTGAAAATAGACTCATTCAGGATTCTAAACATATAACTTTAAGCCCCTAATTATTTTTATCCAATTTTTGATGATTTTCCAAAGTCAAAACAGGGAATCCCAAATTCATTCTGACCTTATCTCACAAAATTTATTATATCTCATAATTTACAAATCCATTCTTACATTGTTTCTTCTATGAGAAACTAGGATCAATAAGCTTTAGTTTCTTATTTTTTTCATCTTCTAATTCGATTTCTACAATTTATAGTGATTTTTCAAAGTTAGTCTACTGCTGCTGTCTAATATTGTTTTAGTGCAAGCTGTTTATTACCATTTTTCCCTTAAGCTTTAATAAATAACAATTTCGTCCCTACTCAATTAGCCTCTCAATAGAGCTTTTTTTTTTTTCAATTAACACTCTATTCTATCACTTTAAACTACTTTACATCTTTTGAAAATCATAATTTCAGCACTAGACTTTAATTCCAAACATTTTTACAATTAGGTCCTAACTGATTCATTCACTTTACTAACTTAATTCATACTCTATTTCTATTCAAGTTCCATCCCAACTCAAATTTATCTACTAAATTTTCAGCTTATTTAACTAGTTTCAAAATTTCCTCAAATTAGCCCTTTAACGTAAAACTTATGAATTACATTACAATTCAATCATTATTTCATTTCTAACTTGAATTTCTATCAATTTAACCCTTATTTCATCATTTTACTCAACATGAACATTATCTAGGAATCTAATAACTTTCAAAATATCAACTTAATTTCATCAAAATCTTATTCCAAAGCTTCTAAAACATCAAAATTAAATAAAAAGGGCTAAATTGACTTACCTATTAAACTTCCAAGCTTTAAAATCCTTATTTCTCCTTTTTCTTTTCTTTTCTTCTTTCTTTCTTTCCTTCCCCTGCTTTTCGTTCCACATTCTGTTTCTCTTTTTTTTTTTTGTTTATATATATATATATATATATATATAATAACATTAATAAATATCTATTTAATAATCCATTATTTCTTTTACATTTGTATACAAATATATTAATACACTTGTATCAATTTATTTCTATACACTTGTCTTTCTTTAATCTATTTATTATACAAATATCTTATAATAGATTTATTTAATTAATAAATATCTTTTATAATTAATAAATATCCATTAATAATTAAATACTTATATTACAAATGTATGTATTTTTATCCATACACTTGTATATTTTATTTACTATACATTTGTCTATATTCTAATTTATTTATCATATAATATCAATTTAATAATAACAATGATATTAATATTTACTTAAATAATAAGTAAATACATACATATATTACAAATGTATGTACATTATTTATCACATATGTATTTTATTTTTATCACACACTTGACACAATTGAATTTATTTATAATATAAATATCTTATAATATAATTATAATAAATTAATTTAATATCATTTGTTACTAATAAATATATATATATTTTATAATTAAAATATAAGTAAAAATCTTAGATTTTTACTTTATATGCCGCCTCACTTATGCTAAATGGCATAATTGCCATTATAGTCCCTTTTATTTTCTTTTAATCTATAATTAAACTTTCACACTCTATTCAATTTAATCATTTTTATCCAATTATCCTTAATTAAGCTAAATTCACTTGATTAAACTCTAATTAACCACTCAATTAACTTTTTAAATATTTTTGATAAATATTTACGGATCCAATTTTCAGTAACGGAGACTCAAAAATACACTTTTCCAATAACCGTAAAATTCGGGTTATTACAGATTGTAGGTTCAAAACTGCTTAGATTGATAAATTGATATTAAAAATCTAGACTAAATGGGCTTTAATAGCTAATAGACATTGTAGGGCCCATTAGGGGTTTTAGGGCCCAATAGTTAAAATTGTTAAAACCTGTTAATTAAACTGCTGAGATGGAAATTGGGTTAATAATGACTGAAATCTGTATAAATCCATAGGAAACTGATTGAATTAATGAAATACCCTTAGTGGTGGAAAATTACTATTTTACCCCTAGGAGCAAAATGACTATTATACCCCTAGGGCTAAGTATGACCAAAATACATGCTTTACTGTTACTGTTTACTGCATGCCATGTCATTATTATCTGTTGCATGGGACTGGGATATTGATGGTGGAAGTACTGAAGCAGCTTGACCACGTACTGGAGGCTTTGCCTCAATTTACTATTATCTGAGCAGCCATGCTACAACTGTGGAGTGTAGGGCTGGGTGGGTTGAGTTATTCCCCACATGGTGTGTAGGGCTGGTACGGGTGGAGTGTAGCGGATGGATTTAGGCTGGGTTGCGCTTGCATACATGATTATATCTGTCCTGTTCTAGAATGGGCCTATGGGTCGTACTGTTATCTAAAAAGGGCTAAGGCCCAGTTTACTGAATCTGGATAGGGCTTCAGCCTAATTAACACTGTGACTGGCTAGGGCTTCGGCCCAGTGGGCTTGAGCTGATTTGGGCTCTAGATGGGCATTCCATACATACTGAGTTTTCCAAACTCACCCCTTTCTTTCCATCCATGTAGGTGAGCCCTAGTTGGTGGACTTGGAGATGGGAGGGATTCAAAGTGGCCACGAAGATTAAATTTTAGATTTTCAATTAAATTATTTCATAATTTATTTAAATTATTTTTATTTTGATTTCTGGGTTGTAATAAGGCCGTTCTATTTGTTTTATTTTGGGTTTTAAATTCTTTACATATTCAATTTGGTTTAACTTAAGAATAACATTGTTTAAATTATTTTTGAACTCAGCTTTACTTGTTTTCAAAATGACGCGATAAACGAACGTTTTCAAAACCAAATGCGTTTTCCTATGATTAACAAAAGTCACGTTTTTAAACAAACGTTCTATGATCAGTAGTAATTAGAACATTTATTAAGCAAATCGAGAATTTCTTTTAAAATAACAAACACAGTTTTGACAAAGCTCACCCTAATCTGAGTAACTAGGTAACATGGTTAGATGTAGGTAATGTGACACACCAGATTTGGCCATAACGTCTGGGCCAGGTGTGGGGTGTTACATTTAGTGGTATCAGAGCCCAGTTGCAACAACTCGGCTGTGGATCGGGTCCAAAAAGCTTTAACGATAATTTTTAAACTTGTTTTCAAACTTGTTTTCTTCAAAGTACACACGTTTTAAAGATTCTGAAAAGTTTAAATCTTTCTGGGTTTTCTGAAATCTGACAACTGAAGACGTGGCACAATGAATCCCCAGCACCAAGTCTGTAAGTATTCCTGCTTTATATACTGTACTGTTCTGAAACAATACTGTAGATAGAACTGAGACCCTGCTATGATACTGTAGATAGGGTAGAACTGAAAACTGTAGAGACTGAGACTGTAGGGAAACTAAACCCTAGGGAAATTGATACTGTAGCTAGGCAACGTATTCGCGAAAACAACTCTGAAACTCTATCTTTACATAAGATATTTGTAATAAAAAACTAAAATATTAACCTACTATCATAAAATTCTAAATCAGATAAGTCGATATGAGTACGAGAGCTGCTCGTGGACGAGGCCGAGGACGTGGCCGAGGCAGTGCATAAGCTGGGTCTTCATCTTTGGAGCACATGCCAGATGGTGTGGCACGACCACCTGTAGCTAAAAATGGGCCACATGATCGGGCCGCAGGGGACGATGCTCTGTCCCAAGCTATGCTGAGGGTTCTAGAAAAGGTTGCTGGAGCTAATGTTGGGCCTATAAATAGAGGATCTATTTCTGAGTGACTCCGGGCTAACAGAGTAGAGGTTTTTAGGGGCGTATTTGGAGTAACCTTGAACGTAGCTGAATATTGGCTGGAAGCTACGGAAAGGATTATGGATGACCTGGACTGCTTGGTGGAGCAAAAATTGAAGGGAGCAGTGTCTCTGCTACGAGATGAAGCATACCAATGGTGGATTACTGTGAGAGAAAGTACCCCAGCTGAGCGGGTAACCTGGGAATTGTTTAAGACAGTTTTCAAGGGAAAATACGTCGAAGCCATCTATGTGGATGTGCGCAGGAAGGAATTTCTGAATCTGACCTAGGACAGTAGGTCAGTCGCCGAGTATGAGGCGGAGTTTCTGAGGTTGAGCCGATATGCCAGCAGAATTGTTGCCACTGAGTATGAGCGCAGTGTTCACTTTGAGGATGGCCTCAGGGATGAGCTCAGGGTACTGATAGCTCCGCAGAGAGAGCGTGATTTTACTGCATTGGTAGAGAAGGCTAATATAGCTAAAGAAGTGAAGCAAGCTGAATGAAAAACCGCGATAGGGATCAGAACTGATTTAGGAGAGATTCTGGACCATCTGGTGCTGCAAACCGAAATGTTAAGAGAGCTAGAGTGGAGGAACCAATTCGAGCAGTTCTAGTAAACACTGTTAGACCTCAGGCTTGCAGAGACTATGGTAGAGTGCATCTGGGGGAGTGCTGGAAATGTACTGGAGCATGTCTTCGATGTGGGTCAAAGGAACATAGGATCAATGATTGTCCTCGGAGGCCAACTCAGGCTCCAGTTGCTAAACAAGGGACTGTGCAACCTGTGCGAGGTGGACCGCCGCCGTCGAGAGGTCGTGGACAAGGTCGAGGTGGCAACGGCCGTGGACGTGGAGCACCTGGCAGGGGTGCTGGTAATGCTGAGGCTCGTCAACCAGCTTTGGTTTATGCTGCTCGTCGCCGAGAGGAGGGTGATGCACCTGAAGTCATAATCGGTACGTTTTTGATCTCTTGCGTACCCTAATGTGACATTTCTAGGACGTTGGGTGTGCACTCTGAGGAAATTGTGAGCGGGTTAACTATGATAAGTCCTCTAGGTCATTCCGATAGGGTAGATAAACTCTTTAGGGACGTGCGTTTAGAGACTCAAGGTAGGATCTTCTGTGGAAACTTGATGGAGTTACCATTCGGTGAGTTCGATCTGATCTTAGGAATGGATTGGTTGACTAAGCATAGGACAACTTTGGATTGTACAGCTAAGAGGATGGTGTTAAAGACTATAGAGGATGAGGAGGTAATGGTTATTGGAGAACGAATGGACTACTTATCCAATATGGTTTCAGCCTTAAGGGCTGAAAAGCTAATTCGCAAGGGATGCGAGGCGTATTTGGCTTTTGTAAGCCAAACTGAAACTGAGAATGTGACTATGGAGACAGTCAGAACTGTTAGGAAATTTCAAGATGTTTTCCCATAGGAGCTTCCTAGATCACCTCCAAATCGAGAAGTTGAGTTTGGGATTGATTTATTGCCTGGAATGGCTCCAGTGTCCAGCGCACCCTATAGGATGGCACCAAAGGAGTTAGTGGAACTGAAAGCTCCAATCCAAGAGTTGTTGGATAGAGGCTTCATTAGGCCGAGTGTGTCTCCATGGGGAGCACCAGTGCTATTCATGAAGAAGAAGGATGGGACGATGCATATGTGTATCGATTATTGCCAGTTGAACAAACTGACGATAAAGAACAAGTACCCACTGCCAAGGATCGATGACCTGTTCGATCAGTTTAAAGGAGCTTCGGTATTTTCCAAGATCGATCTTAGATCTGGATACCATCAATTAAGGGTAAAAGAGGTGGATATTCACAAGACAGCATTCAGGACTCGATATGGCTACTACGAGTTTCTGGTTATACTGTTTGGGTTGACGAATGCACCTGCAGCTTTTATGGATCTGATGAATCGAGTGTTCCAACCTTACTTGGACTGAGTCGTAGTCGTCTTTATCGATGATATTCTGGTATATTCAGAAACTAAGGAGAAGCATGATGAGCATCTTCGTATTGTGCTGTAAGTGCTGAGAGAGAAGCAACTCTATGCGAAGTTTAGTAAATGTGAATTTTTGTTGCGAGAAGTAACTTTTCTGGGGCATGTTGTTTCTGCTGAAGGAATTAGAGTGGACCCACGAAAAATTGAGGCAGTTCTGGATTGGAAGCCACCGAGGTCAGTATTGAAAATCCAGAGTTTTCTGGGTCTGGCAGGCTATTACAGAAGATTCGTAGAAGGATTTTCTCTGATTGCTGCACCGTTGACGAAACTATTAAAGAAAGGAGTAGCGTTTGTTTAGGCTGAGAAACAACAATAGGCTTTTGATAAGCTGAAAAGGGTTTTGACTGAGGCGCCAGTGTTGATTCAACAAGAGTCTGGGAAGGACTTCACTGTGCACAGCGATGCATCGCATGTGGGATTAGGACGCGTACTGATATAATAAGGTAAGGTACTCGCTTATGGTTCGCGATAGCTGAAGCATCATGAATCGAATTACCCTACACGTGATCTAGAGTTGGCCACAGTGGTCTTCGCGTTAAAAATTTGGAGAAACTATTTGTATGGAGAAAGGTGTATTATCTACACGTATCATAAAAGTTTAAAGTATCTGTTGACTCAGAAGGAGTTAAACCTTAGGCAACGAAGATGGATAAAGTTGCTTAAGGATTACGACTGTTCGATTGACTACCACCCAGGCAAGGCTAATGTGGTGGCTGATGCATTGACTTGAAGGGTTGTTGCTAATTTGAGAGTAATTTTTGCTGATTTGAGTCTGTACGATGATGGAAGTCTATTAGCGGAATTGCAAGTGTGACTAGTTTGGACTGAACATATTAAGGAGAAACAGTTAAAGGATAATTCGTTGGTTCCTCGATTTTAGCAAGCTGAGAATGGGGAGAATTCAGATTTTGGACTGAATATTGATGGAGTCTCTACTTTCGTGGAAGGATTTATATTCCAAAGGATTCTGAATTGAGGCAGTCAATTCTAAAAGAGGCTCATAGTGGACCTTGTGCTATGCATCATAGAGGGAATAAGTTATATAAAGATTTGCGAGAGGTGTACTGGTGGCCTGGTTTAAAGCGAGAGGTGACTGAATTTGTTGGGAAATGTCTGGCGTGCCAGCAAGTTAAGGTTGAGCACTAACTACCTTATGGACTATTACAACCGGTGAAAATACCACTCTGGAAGTGGGAGAGAGTAACTATGGCTTTCGTGAGTGGGCTACCATTGACACCCTCTAAGAAGGATTCGGTGTGGGTGATAGTGGATAGGTTAACAAAATTTGCCCATTTCATGCCTGTCCGTACCGATTACTCACTGCAGAAGTTGGCTAAGTTGTATGTGGCGGAGATAGTGCGACTGCATGAGGTGCCAGTTTCGATTATTTCTGATCGAGACCCTAGGTTCACATTTCGATTCTGGCAGAAGTTGCATGAGGCGTTGGGTACACGATTGGACTTCAGTACTACTTTTCACCCTTATACAGATGGACAGTCCGAAAAGGTTATTCAGGTTCTGGAGGATATGTTAAGAGGTTGTGTCATCAACTTTTGAGGTAGCTAGGAGGACTACTTGTCGTCGGCGGAGTTTGCATACAACAACAGTTATCAAACGAGTATTCAAATGGATCCATATGAGGCACTTTATGGGCAAAGATGTCATATGCCTAAGTGTTGGACGGAGTTGGGAGAGCAACAAGTTCTTGGACCGGAATTAGTGGCAGATACTGAAAGTAAAGTTAAGTTGATCAGGGATCGGTTAAAGAAGGCATTTGATAGACAGAAGTCGTATGCGGATCTGAAGTGTACGGAGATTGAATTCGTTGTTGGGGATATGGTTTTCTTGAAAGTTTCACCTTGGAAGAAGATCTTGAGATTTGGTAAGAAAGGCAAACTGAGTCCGCAGTTTATAGGGCCTTATTGGGTTTTTAAACGGGTAGGGCCAGTGGCATATCAGTTGGAGTTACCACCGGAGTTGGATAGAATCCATGACGTCTTTCATGTGTCCATGCTAAGACGGTATAGATCGGATCCTTCACATATTATACCAGTGGAAGAGATTGAAGTAAAAACCTATTTGACTTTTGAGGAGGAACCCGTGCAAATTCTGGATCGAGAGGTTAAAGTTTTAAGAAGGAAGTCAGTTCCATTGGTAAAAGCGCTATGGCGCAATCATGGCAGAGAAGAGGCGACTTGGGAGCTAGAAGAGACTATGCGTCAACAATACCCTCAATTATTTGGATCAGGTAAATTTCGAGGCCGAAATTTCTTTAAAGGGGTAGAGTTGTAACGCCCTGATTTTTAGGATTTTTCGGGTTTCTGTGACTTTTGGAAAAGTTTGAAATTTTGGTGTTCTAAATATTGGAATTGTGTTTAAATGTGTTAGTGGGCCTTTAGAAGGCCTAAGCCTAAGTTAAAACTCGGTAAAATATCAAGGTTGGATTTTAAGTGAATAGGAGACTTGGTTAAGTGGGCTTTTAAGAAAAACTTCGTAAATTATGACACAAGAAGAGCTTTGGCAAAGCGGCAAGGTGGCGCCACTAAGTTCTCCAAGCGGCAAGACTGGGAAGGAATTAAAGGTCCAGGGTTCAAGTTGCAAGGTAGGCGTATTGTTACTTTTTTAATTTTTAGGCAAGTGCAGGGCATGTGATCACTTAAATGAATTTCGGCAAGGGCCTTAGGGAGGTTGGGCCGATTGTTTTAGTTGATATTAGGGTTAGGTTCTTTTCTTTTTCTATCTTGGGGAATTAGGGTTAGCCACCTGAAAGCTTTCACCTTCATTTATCCTTTTCTAAGTTTTCACAAAAGCCGAAAACGCAGATTCTTTCTCCTCTGTGCCGATTTCTTCTCCCTCTTCTTCTCATTCACTGTTTTCTTTTCCTTTTTGCTTCCTACCTCAGCCGAACACCCCTACTACCTAAATCCATCTTCTCTTTCAATTCCATCCTCCCTAAAACCACTATAGCCGATTGCCATAAAAGTCGAAATCCTAAAAACTTACTTTTTGTGCCGATTTCTCCAAGCCAATTCCCTCTTTTTTTTTTTCATTCCTTTTGACCGATTTTCATCTTCTTTAAACCCTTAGTATCTGTTGGCAACATTATTCCAAAGTTATAGCCTCAAATCATCATCTTCTTCATTACTTAAAAAGCCGAAAACACCATAGATTTAGGAGCTTATAGCCAAATTCATAGATATCTAAGAATCAGTCTTTTCTAGTGTTTAAAGGCTAGATCTGCATCAGATCTAAGTAGAAACAGAAGGGAAATGTAGTAAGTACTCGATATCTCAGATCTATACGTTATTTTACAATTTAGAAAAAGCCGGAGTCCCTAAAATTTAGAGAGGCTGTTGATAGGGGCTAGGACCCTAAGGGGTTGTAATAATCGATTTCTTTTTGGTGTTAGTGTGATTCAGAGACTACTGACAAGGGCTTGGATCTTTGGAACGACTAGATCTAGATCTAGTTAGTGATTTTCGGCAAAGGTAAGATTTTGAGGGCATGGTGTTAATGGCCGAATGTGGTAAGTGACTATTGAGATTGGTTATTGTAGTTTTGCCATCTAAAGGTTATGGTAACTGATTGTAGGATATCGTGGGGGATCTCTCTAGCAGTCGTCGCGAATCAGGTGTGTATCGAACACCCTTCCGTAGTTCAATTCAGCAAAAAGCCGAAATGCCGAAATTCCGGCATTTTGTGGGCTTATGAGTATGCGTATGCTCACAAGACGTTTAGAAATAGTTAGATCTGAAATCGCAAAGCAGTAAGCTAGTCGCGTGTGGAATTTCGCATACTTCGGTGATTGGGCCTCGACAGGCTACAAATGGGCCCAATGGGCTTACGGGCCCATATGGGTGAAAACCGGTAATTAAGGGTACTGATAGATTGTAGGTTCAAAACTGCCTAGACTAATAAATTTATATTAAAAATCTGGACTAAATGGGCTTTAATAGCTAATAGACACTGTAGGGCCCGTTAGGGGTTTTAGGGCCCAATAGTTAAAATTGTTAAAACCCGTTAATTAAACTGCTGAGATGGAAATTGGGTTAATAATGACTGAAATCTGTATAAATCCCTAGGAAACTGATTGAATTACTGAAATACCCTTAGTGGTGGAAAATTACTATTTTACCCATAGGAGCAAAATGACTGTTATACCCCTAGGGCTAAGTATGACCAAAATACATGCTTTATTGTTACTGTTTACTGCATGCCATGTCATTATTATCTGTTGCATGGGACTAGGATATTGATGGCTGAAGTATTGAAGTGGCTTGACCACGTACTAGAGGCTTTGCCTCAATTTACTGTTATCTGAGCAGCCATGCTGTAACTATGGAGTGTAGGGCTGGGTGGGTTGAGTTATTCTGCACATGGTATGTAGGGATGGTACGGGTGGAGTGTAGCGGATGGATTTAGGCTGGGTTGCGCTTGCATACATGATTATATCTATTCTGTTCTGGAATGGGCCTATGGGCCGTACTGTTATCTAAAAAGGGCTAAGGCCCAGTTTACTGAATCTGGATAGGGCTTTGGCCCAGTTAACATTGTGACTGGCTAGGGCTTCAGCCCAGTGGGCTTGAGCTGATTTGGGCTCTGGATGGGCATTCCATACACACTAAGCTTTCCAAGCTCACCCCTTTCTTTCCATCCATGCGGGTGAGCCCTAGTTGGTGGACTTAGAGCTGGGAGGGATTCAGAGTGGCCACGAAGATTAAATTTTGGATTTTTAATTAATTTATTTCATAATTTATTTAGATTATTTTTATTTTGGTTTCTGGGTTGTAATAAGGCCGCTCTATTTATTTTATTTTGGGTTTTAAATTCTTTACATATTCAATTTGGTTTAACTTAAGAATAACATTGTTTAAATTGTTTTTGAACTCGACTTTACTTGTTTTCAAAATGACGTGATAAACGAACGTTTTCAAAACCAAATGCGCTTTCCTAAGATTAACAAAAGTCACGTTTTTAAACAAACGTTCCATGATCAGTAGTAATTAGAACATTTATTAAGAAAATCGGGAATTTCTCTTAAAATAACAAACACGGTTTTGACAAAGCTCACCCTAATCTTAGTAACTAGGTAACATGGCTAGATGTAGGTGATGTGACACACCAGATTTGGCCATAACGTCTGGGTCGGGTTTGGGGTGTTACACATATACTATAATAAAACATATTTAAAGTGTCAAGAGTCGTCACACTATCATTTCTCATAAATACATAAGTATGGCATGTATAGCTAGACTCGTATATGGGCTAGGTTAGTCCTAGAATCCACCAAACACTAGCTCTGATACCACTAAATGTAACACCCCCTTACTCGAGTCCGACACCAGGACGGGGCACGAAGTGTTACCTTACTGAGCCATACTATAACTTGAAAACTCGGGCTATAAAATTTCTTCTTTTATACAGAAAACTTATCATTCATTCTCTTAATAACCTTCTCATGGGCTTACGAGGCCCAAAACATATAACGGGTACGTTCTGAAACTAATCTGAGAACTTTCAAGCACTTAGAAAATTTTTACGAAAAACAGGGAAACACGTCCGTGTGGAATGGGACACGCCCGTGTCGGCAGGCCGTGTGGTCCCATACACCCATGTCCCTAGCATATGTCTAATTTATTTTTATTTTCAACCTACAGGGTTTTTGACACATCTTGGGTACACACTTGTATCTATGGCCCAAGTCCCTCACACGGTCTAGACACGCCCGTGCCATTATCCTGTGGAGCATTCTGACTCAAACACTATAATTGTAACACTCGTAACCCATTTCCATCACCTGAATGGGCTACGAGATATTACCAGATAAGACTCAACTTTCATACGATTACACGTATACTTTTTTCCAAACTTATAAACCAAACAAAATAATAATAACATTTTAAAACTATGTAATCAATCATATATATAACTCTTGTTCACTTAATAAGAACGCATTTTTTTAAAAGAAATACACAAATAATTAAATTGAACATTTCATCTGTGAATCTTACTAGTATACATATTTATTACCACAAATAATATACCAATAATCATTATAACATAAACAAAACTAATATTCATATGGTTATTCTCTAATGCCTTGACTGAAAGCATCCAAACCCAACTTAGAACATCACTCACTTCACTTTGTATAAAACCAAATACCATACACAAGACCAAAACACTATTCATTTGGTCACTTTTATACATATTATCCAAATACTCTCATGTTTTACTCACCTAAGATATTTCATTTATCTTTTCAATGTCAAACCATAATTTGTTCATGTAACATTTCATTGCATTAATGTCATCAAGGTTTTCTAATACAAAATATATCTAATAGTCAAACAATCAAATAAAAACATATCCACATCTTATAATTAATGCATCACATAATTGCATACCTTACTCAAATACACATACTTACCCAAATTTCGAACCTAAATCAAACATAGCAACATTTAATCTATGTTTCATTTTCAAAAAATTTAGACCAATTATTAATAACCAACCACTTCCAAGATTATCAATCACATTGTTACTCAACTTTGAAACCCTACAATCAAATTCACCAACCATATCAAACATACCACACATTTAAACATTTCAGCATTTCATAAAGTTTAATTCACATATCAGCCATTTTCGCATGGCTATGTGCGTATATTTTTACATTACCAAAAATTAAACATAACCACCACAAAGTTTAACCTATACATGCCATAAGTTTAAAGTTTAACTTCAAAAGGTACCGAAAATCAAACGATAGTGTGGATAACTTCACCGACGATCCCCGAGCACGAAACGCCTTCCAAAAATCTATAAAATAATTATAGAAATAGACACAAAGTAAGCCAATTTAGCTTAGTAAGTGAAAAGCAAATGTACAGCTCATTAACATTATTGAGTTAATAAAATAAAATAAAAACATTCATACTTCTATATTCACATATACTCATTCAATTCTCTAAAAACTCGATATAAAAAAAACACTTAGCCATGCTTCTACTAAATTATGCCGAATATTCAATTGATTATAAACAAATTTTTCTTTCACATTTGAGGTCACATTCACGTTCTAAACTACATATAATCACACATATATATATATATATATATATATATTCATACGTCTCAACTCCAATAGCATGAAAATGCTTATTTGACCAAATTCATAATTCCAGATCTTCGTCACTTTCATTTCCATCTCAAATAAGTTACATTATTAATTCAATTGCTAACTCATCTTAAAATACAAAAATAACCATCTAACTCATACCTGTTCTCTTTAGCTCATTGAAGTATACAAATATTACTTACTTGGATTGTCTTGTAAGCATAAACTCTTATAGTGCACCGGCGACAAGCCTACTAAGTATAAACCTGAATTCTCACCGGCTCAAAGCCTGCTAGGCAATAAGCCCGATTCTTATACACCAGTATTAATCCTGCTAGGCATAAAGCCTGATTTCTATACACCGGCATTAAGCCTGCTAGGCATAAAAGCCCGATTTCACTTATTCAAAATTAACTCAAGCATTCTATCAATCATAAGAAATTCCATTATCACATATTTTCCATTCCATTTTTCATTGTCAAAAATTAATCCAAACAACTCAATATTTCTATTTCAAGCCTATCATATTCGGCTATCATTCAATTAGCCTTGTATTTAAATTTGAACATTGTAAATATATATTCAGTCAAAGAAGAATGTTAAAAATGTTTATTGACTTACCTCGGATATCAACGAACAACATAAGCCGACTATTCATCTGTTTTTGTTTTTCCCCGATCCGAATCCAATTTTCTCCTTTCGTGATCTATATTGATTTAAATTAAACTTATTTAATCAAATACTCAATCCAATTCACTCAATAACACATAAATGGGCAAATTGCATTTTTACCCCATGTATTTTACACATTTAGCAATTAAGTCCAAAATTCACAAAACACAAAATAAACATAATTTGCTTACACTAAGCAATGGTTGAATATTCCCCTTGCCCTTATAGGTCCTTACAATTAATTTATTTCATAATTTAGTCCCTCTATTTACTATTTTTGCAATTAAGCCCTATTTACTTAATTTTCTTAAAAATTTCCAATACAAACTTAATAATCTAACACATATATTCATTTTAACAACATCAAACAAAAAATTTCATCAAGATATCAATAATGGGAGAACAAAAAATCATCATCAAAATAAAAAATTAGAACATGGGCTTTGAACATTTCATAGCAACGAACTCAAAAACGTAAAAATTATCAAAAACCGAACAAAAATCTAACCTCAAACTAAGCTTCCAATGTGCCGAATGTTCAAGAGCTTTTCCTTTTGTTTTTTTCTTTTTATGAATCGGCCAAAGATGAATAACATGCATGTCTATTTTGTTTTATTTTATTAAAACATATAATAACACTTAAATGAGTATTATAATTATTATAAAAAAATTTGTAATCTTTATAAGTGATGGCTAAAATCGTTCACTCCATTTACTGTTGTTTAATATCGACATAAATACTTTAAATTATAAGAACATATACAATTCAGCCTTTATAAATTAAACCATCAACTTTCATGTTTTTTGCAATTAAGTCCTTTTTATCAAATCAGCATCTAAACGTCAAAATTAGAACACAAAATTTTCACACATATAAATTTAAGTAAATTAAACACAAAAATTAATATATAAAAAATATTTTTCTAACTCAGATTCGTGGTACTGAAACCACCATTCTGAATAGGGTCAAATTTGGGCTGTCACAACTCTCCCCCCTTAGGGATTTTTGTCCCTAAAAATCTTACCAATGAAAAGGTTTGGATAACGTTCTTTCATCAAATCCTCTAACTCCCAAGTTGCTTCTTCAACCCCGTGTTTATGCCATAGCACTTTTACCAACGAAATTTTCTTATTTCGCAACTCTTTAATTTCATGAGCTAAAATATGAATCGGTTCTCTTCATAACTCAAAACAGACTGAATTTCAATTTCTAACGGACTAATCCCTAGTGAGGGATCGGATCTATACCGTCAGAGCATTGAAACGTGAAATACATTATGAATCTTTTCTAATTCAGGTGGCAAGAATAATCTGTACGCAACTGACCCAATCTGTTCAATAATCTCATACAGCCCAATAAATCTCGGACTCAATTTGCCTTTGTGACCAAATCGAAGTATTTTTTTCCACGGAGAGACTTTTAAAAATACTTTATCTCCAATATGAAATTCTATATCTTTCAGTTTCAGATCAACATAAAATTTCTGACGATCTGATGCTGCTTTTAAACTTTCACGAATTACTTTTACTTTCTGTTCAGTCTCTTTGATCAAATCAACTCGTGTATCTTATTTTCACTGAGCTCAGTCCAATATAAAGGTGTATGACATTTACGATCGTATAAAGCCTCATAAGGTGCCATTTTGATACTCGATTGAAAGATATTATTGTATGCAAATTCAATCAGAGGCAAGTATCGATCCCTCGTACCTTTAAACTCAAGAATGCAACATCTCAACATATCCTCAAGTATCTGAATGATTTGTTCAGACTGACCATCTGTTTGGGGATGGAACGCAGTGCTAAAATGTAGTTTAGTGCCCAGTGTATTTTTAGTTTCTTCCAAAACCGCGATGTAAATCTCGGATCTCTATCTGAAACAATAGAAATAGGTACCCCGTGTAACCTTATAATCTAAAAAACGTACACCTCAGCAAGTTTATCAAGCGAATAATCAATATAGATCAGAATAAAGTGAGCTAATTTTGTTAACCTACCAACAATAACCCAGATTGCATATTTTTTGCTCGATGTAAACAGTAAACCGGATACAAAATCCATCGTGACTCGATCCCATTTCCATTCAGGTGACGTGATCTGCTGAAGTAATCTAGAAGGTACCTGCTGCTCAGTTTTTACTTGTTGACATATTAAACATTTTGAAACAAAGTTAGAAATGTCTCGTTTCATACCGTGCCACGAATAGTGCTATTTCAGATCGTTATACATTTTCGTGCTACCCGGGTGAACAGATATTCGACTATTATGAGCTTGATTCAGTATCATCAGTATCAACTCTGGATCTTTTGGAACAAATAATCAATTTTTGAATCTTAAACAATCATTAGCATCAACAAGAAATCTGATTCAGCATTCAAGTCACATTGGGCTATTTTTGCCATTAAATCGTTATTGGTTTTTTGAGATTCGTAAATCTGCTGAATAAATAACGATTTTGCTTTTAATCAGCTAATATCGCACCATCATCAGACATAGCTAAATGTGCGTTCATTACATGCAAAGTAAATAGTGATTTTTGACTTAGAACATCTGTAACAACATTAGCTTTCCCCGGATGATAATCAATCACAAGTTCGTAATCTTTTAGCAACTCTAACCATCGTCATTGTCTCAAATTCAGATCTTTTTGAGTCATCAAGTATTTTAGGCTCTTGTGATCGGAGTAAACATGACATTTCTCACCAAATAGATAGTGATGCCATATTTTTAAGGCAAATACAATAGCAGCCAATTCGAGATCATTCGTCGAATAGTTCATTTCATGCGGTTTTAACTGTCTTGAGGTATAAGCTACAACTTTTCCTTCCTACATCAAAACACAACCCAGACCATGCAAAGATGCATCACTATAAATGACAAATTCTTTACCTGACTCAGGTTGAACTAACATTGAAGCTTCGGTTAAAAGGGCTTTCAACTGATCAAAGCTTTTCTGGCACTTTTCTGACCATTCAAACTTAACATCTTTCTATAGTAGTCTAGTCATCGGGGTTTCGATCATAGAAAAACCTTTCACGAACCGTCTATAGTAACCAGCAAGTCCCAAAAAGCTCTGAACTTCAGAAACATTTTTTAGAGGTTTCTAGTCAAGAATAGCTGATACCTTGCTCGGATCAACCCAAATACCCGCTGCTGATACAACATGCCCCAGAAAACTAACTCACGTAATGAGAATTCACATTTACTAAATTTTGTGTACAACTGCTTATCTCGTAAAATCTGTGCCACAAGTCTCAAATGCTCAGCAAGCTCGATTTCCTCACGTGAATAGATCAAAATGTCATCTATAAATATGATTACAAACCGATCTAGATGCTGTCTAAAGATACTATTCATCAAATCTATGAATACAGCAGGTGCATTAGTGAGTTCGAAAGGCATAACCAAAAATTCATAGTGTCCGTATCTCGTTCAGAAAGCAGTTTTTGGTACATCAGAGTCTCGAACTCACAACTGATAATAACCCAATCTCAGGTCTATCTTCGAAAACACTGGAGCCCCTTTTAACTGATCCAACAAGTCATCAATACAAGGCAACAAATATTTATTCTTTATAGTTACTTTATTGAGCTGTCGATAATCGATGCACATTCTCATAGTCCCGTCTTTCTTTTTCTCAAATAGCACTGGCACACCCCAGGGAGAAAAACTCGGTCACGCAAAACCTCTATCAGTCAATTCTTGCAGCTGTACTTTCAACTCTTTTAGTTCAATAGTGCCATCTGATACGGAGCTATCAAAATTGGAGTTGTTCCCAGTACTAGTTCAATGCCAAATTCAACCTCTCTGATAGGTGGTAAACCTGACAATTCTTCAGGAAACACATCTGGATACTCGCACACCACTGGTACGGATTCAATTTTCTTCTCAGTCATTTTACTATCAAGCACATATGCAAAGTAAGCTTCACACCATTTTCTTACATATTTTTGAGCCAACATCAAGGATATTACTGCCGGTAAACCATTCAGATCATTAGATTCAATCTGAATAATCTCGTTGTTCTGACATCTCAATTCAATAGTCTTTCTTTTGCAATTCACTGTCGCATCATGCAAAGTCAGCCAATCCATACCCAAAATTATATCAAACTCGTCAAATGGTAACAACATCAAATTAGCTAGAAAATATGTGTCTCGAACCACCAATGGACAATTCTTACACACTTTATCAACCAAAACATACCGGCCTAGGGGGTTTGACACTCGAATCACGAACTTAATAGACTCAACAGGTAGAGTCTTGCTGGAAGCTAATGTCTCACACACATATGAATGAGTCAAACCAGGGTCAATCAATACAATAACACTAGTATCATAAAGAGTGAAAGTACCAGTAATAACATTTGGGGAAGAAGCTTCCTTACAAGCATGTATGGCATAAGCTCTGGCAGGTGCACGAGCCTCAGATCTAGCTGTTGTATCTTTCATTCTTTTCTGACTGCTACTCACATTACTCGAACGCCTAGGTGGTCTGCCTCGTGCTGACATATTATTTGGTCTCGCACTTTAAATAGTGTTTTGCTCAGCTAACATCGGGCAATTTCGGATAAAATGATCCTTCGATCCGCATTTAAAACAAGAACGCTCATGCAATCTGCAATCTCCAAAATGCCACTTACCATAATGCTTGCACTCGAATATATTCTATCAAACACTATTAACACTAGCAACCGAGGTGGCTCGCGAACTCACAGGGAGTTGGTCTCGATCTCAACTAGAAAAGCCTGTAGTAGTCTTAGATCGACCAGAATCATCTCAGAATTTCTTCGATGAAGATTGGAAAGTTTTACCCGAAGATCTTTTACGAAAATCTTTAGCTTCGACATTAGCTTTTCTTTTCTCTTTCCCAAGCTCTTCTGCTTTACAAGCTCGCTCAATAAGTACCACGAATTCTTTGATCTCAAGTATGCCAACCAGCATTTTAATATCTTCATTCAAGCCGTCTTCAAATCTTTTACACATTATTGCTTCTGTTGAAATACACTCTCCGGCATATCTACTGAGTCTCACAAACTCCTGCTCATATTCAATAACCGTCATACGACCCTGTTTAAGCTCGAGAAATTCTTTACATTTCTGATCAATGAATCGCTGACTAATATATTTCTTACAAAACTTCATCTGAAAGAATTCCCAGGTGACTCGCTCTTTTGCCACAACTAAAACCAAAGTGTTCCACCAATGATAGGCAGAGTCGCGTAACAAAGATATGGCATATTTTAAGCACTCATCAGGTGTACATGATAATTCTTCGAATACACGGATGGTGTTATCGAGCTAGAATTCAGCCCACTCAGCATCATCATCACCTGTGGCCCTGAACTCTTGAGCCCTGTACTTTCTAATTTTATCAACAGGAGGTTTAATTAATCTTATCGGATCAATCATCGGAGGTACAACAGGTATCAGAGATGGATTATTTGGGGGTGGGTGTTTTTGAACAGCCAGATTAGTTTGGATATACTGAGTAAACCATTCATTCATCATTTCATAAAAGGCTTGTTTAGCCACTCCCTCATGGCTACTCGAGGTCGGTCGATAATCAACTGGCGCTGTCCCTTGCACGGGAGCAGGCGCTATACTCTCAACATCATCAGCTACGGCTAGATTGGGATCCATTTACTATACGAAAACACATTTTCAACTGTCAAGAGTCACCACACTATCATAATATAATTTATGGCATATATAGCTAAACTCACACAAGCTACGTTAATCCTAGAATCGACTAAACCGTAGCTCTGATACCAATAAAATTGTAACACCCGTAACCTGTTTCCATCGCCTGAATGGGCTATGAGATTTTACAATATAAGACTCAACTTTCATACGATTACACGTATACTTTTGTCCAAACTTATAAACCAAACAAAATAATAATAACATTTTAAAACCATGTAATCAATTATAATATTTATAGTCAAATCAATATCATATATATAACTCTTGTCCACTTAATAAGAACGCATTTTCTAAAAGAAATACACAAATAAGTAAATTGAACATTTCATCTATGAATCTTACCAGTATACAAGCTAGAATATAAGTCATATTCAATTACTCCATTCAACATATTTATTACCACAAATAATATACCAATAATCATTATAACATAAACAAAACTACTATTCATAGGGTTATTCTCGAATGCCTTGACCGAAAGCATCCAAACCCAACTTAACACACTTTGCATAAAACCAAATACCATACACAAGACCAAAACACTATTCATTTGGTCACTTTTATACATATTATCCAAATACTCTCATGTTTTACTCACCTAAGATATTTCATTTTTCTTTACATTGTCAAACCATAATTTGTTCATGTAACAGTTCATTGTATTAATGCCATCAAGGTTTCCTAATACAAAATATATCTAATAGCCGAACAATCAAATAAAAACATATCCATATCTTATTATTAATGCATCACATAATTTCATACCTTACTCAAATACTCATACTTACCCAAATTTCGAACCTCAATCAAACATAGCAACATTTAATCTATGTTTCATTTTCAAAAACATTAGACCAATTATTAATAACCAACCACTTCCAAGATTATCAATCACATTGTTACTCAACTTTGAAACCCTACAATGAAATTCACCAACCATATCAAACATATCACACGTTTAAACATTTCACCATTTCATAAAGTTTAAGTCACATATTAGCCATTTTCGCATGGCTATGTGCATATATTTTTACATTACCAAAAATTAAACATAACCACCATAAAGTTCAACATATACATGCCATAAGTTTAAAGTTTAACTTCAAAAGGTATCGAAAATCAAACGATAGTGTGGATAACTTCACCGACGATCCCCGAGCACATAACAGCCTCCAAAAATCTATAAAACAATTATAGAAATAGACACAAAGTAAGCTAATTTAGCTTAATAAGTCAAAAGTAAATGTACAACTCATTAATATTATTGAGTTAATAAAATTAAAAGAAAAAAACATTCATACTTCTATATTCATAAATACTCTGTCAATTCTCTAAAAACTCAATATATAAAAAAAACACTTAGCCATGCTTCTACTAAATTATGCCGAATATTCAATTGATTATAAACAAATTTTTCTTTCACATTTGAGGTCACATTCACGTTCTAAACTTCATATAATCACACACACATATATATATATTCATACATCTCAACTCCAATAGCATGAAAATGCTTATTTGACTAAATTCATAATTCCATATCTTCGTCACTTTCATTTCCATCTCAAATAAGTTACATTATTAATTCAATTGCTAACTCATCTTAAAATACAAAAATAACCATCTAACTCATACATGTTCTCTTAAGCTCGTTGGAGTATACAAATATTACTTACTTAGATTGTCCTGTAAGCATAAACTCTTATAGTTCACCGGTGACAAGCCTGCTATGTATAAACCTGAATTCACACCGGCTCAAAGCCTGCTAGGTAATAAGCCTGGTTCCTATACACCAGCATTCAGCCTGCTAGGCATAAAGCCTAATTTCTATACACCGACATTAATCCTGCTAGGCATAAAAGCTTGATTTCACTTATTCGAAATTAACTCAAGTATTCTATCAATCATAAGAAATTCCATTATCACATATTTTCCATTGCATTTTTCATTGTCAAAAATTAATCCAAACAACTCAATATTTCTATTTCAAGCCTATCATATTCGGCTATCATTCAATTAGCCTTGTATTTAAATTTGAACATTGTAAATATATATTCATAAGAAATAGGGCTCTTCTGACAGCCTTATTTCGGCCCTAATCGAAAAAGTGGTTTTGAGACCACGAAACTGAGTCAGAAAAAATTTAAGTAATATTTTCTGTGTTTATTATATGTGAATTATTATGTGTAAAACTTTCGTGACTTAATTTTGTTGTTTGGACGTTTGATTTAGAAACATGGCTTAATTGAATAAGTTGGAAAAATTTATGGATAATAGCATAAAGGGTTAAATTGATAATGGTGATTTTCATGTTAATTCTTTTAATTTTTGTGATTTTGAGTTGATTGCTAAGTTTTTAACATAGCCCATATGTTAAATTTTGAGTTTGTGACAAGGTAAGCATTCGGCCATGGATGATAAGTGAGAATGGTTGATGTTTTGATGTTTTAAAATGGAAATAGTAGAAAGATGAGTTTTGAGCTTGTTAAATTGATATATATGGCTTTGTTGATACATGGTAATTGAATAGTGTGGTAATTTGAGAAGCTTATGCTAAATACAAGAACCGAATGCTTAATTGTTAGCATTTATATGTATGTTTGCCAAATATGAACTTAAATAATTATTTGAGTAAATTTTGAGTATTAAAATGTTAAAAAAAAGGGAATATTTGTCGTATGTGTGGTTGGAAGGGAATTTCTCTTCGTTTGAATTAAGCAAGTCATTGTTAAAATGGTAATCGGGTATGGATGAATACTTGTGAACCCTCATGTTAGTTGATAAAAATTAAGGGGTAAATGTTGAATTTGTTCTTATCAATGGACGAATGTGTTTAATACCAATGCATGGTTTAGATGAATGTAAATTGAGATAAATGGAAATGATATTGCCGTATATATGTCATTAAATAAGAAATTTTCTTTGTTTTGATTAAAAATGTCTTTGTTGTTTATAATGCATGAATGTCAAAATTTATATATATATGTATTCACCGAACATGAATTGTTGTGAGAAATGGTTCAATTTAGTGATAATGGAAAGGTCAAAGATGACCTATAATGTGTATGACTTATACTATGATTTATGTGTGATAGCCGAATATAGCTATGAGATAATTTTAATAAATAGATCTTTGAATTAAATGGATTTTAATGATGAATGGAGAGTTTGAGATGTGTAAGTGTGAGTGTGACAAATGATATGTCTTTGGTAGCTACATGTTGTATTAGGCTTTGGTGAGACATGGAAAGAAATGAAATCGTTTAAGATGTTGTGTTTGGTTATGGATATGTTTGAGTGATTTCGATTATGGCTTGTTGTTTGGTTAAGCATGGTTAATGCTTTCAGTTATATATAGTTGATATACCAAAATTTTGGTCAAGTGTTAAAATGTTCAAGGATTTCAAATATTAAGTTAAATAATATTTGGTTATGAGGTGAATTGAAGTAGTGAACTTTGTTTGTTGTTAATTTAGCTTAAGAGCAAAGAGAGCTAAATTCAGATAGAGGGAAAGCGAAACTAGTAGAATAGCCTACCAGTAATTGTTCGACAACGTCCAAGGTAAGTTTTAAGTATTTAAGCATAAGTACTCATGAATACGCCATAATATGCCATGAAAATTTAGACATCTTTTAATTTAATATACATAAATACATGCATATTACCGAATGGTATGCATGAAAGTGAAGTAAAGTAATTTATATGGTTATATTGCCGAATGTTATATACATGAAATGGAAATAAACAGTTGATATATGTACATGACCGAATGGTAAGTTAAGAAATGAGAATGTGATAGATATTATGTAATTGTATTCGAATGATACAAAGGTCTTAATGATGTGTATCTATTACATGGAAAGGAAAGTATATGATTCAATATTTGAAACTATGTGATTTGGTTATCGTGATGAGCTATTCGGGCCTTGGCCTAGAAAGCTTTTAGCTGGTGAATATTTTCGGGCTTCTAACCTAGCAGGCGTAATGCCGGTGAATGAGTATTAGACTTAAAGTCCAGCAGGCCTCGTGCCGATGATAAGTTTAGGTTTATACCTAGCAGGCTTTGTGCCAGTGATGAGCTCGGGATCTTACCTAGCAGGCTAAATGCCGGTGAATTAGTAAAAGTCTAAGACCATGAGATCTTGTACTAAAATGGCTATTGAATTCGTTCAATGCATTAAGTTGCTTAGGTACATGTTATGTAATTGTATATGTGAGAATGACTCAAATTGAATTATGAATATGATATGAGAAGTATTTGTGAAGTTTTCAAAAAGATATATATATATACACATAAGTACATTTGGTCTTTGTGAAATTATATATAAAAGTATTGGTCTTATATATATGTGATCATGAATATTGGAATGAAATGTTGATGTGGTATTGAAGGCTAGTTGGATTCGATTGAATTAAGTTGACATTGAAGTATTTAAATGTTTATGACTTTATGAATTCAAATTTATATGAAGTAATATGTTACACATGCATATAGGTGACTATGCATATTCGGCCAAATGGTAGTATGCTTAGATAATGTTATATGTGATTTTGGATATTCGTTTGTTAAGTGGAAATTGTTTTATGAAGTGAGTACATATGTGAATAAGGTTCACAAGCGAGATTAATTGTTTAAATTACTTAAGACTTACTAAGCTAAATTGCTTACTGTGAATATTTATGTTTTGTTTTATTTTTATAGATCTCGGTTGAGAGTTACGAGCTCGGGGATTAAGTTCAAAGTCATCTACACTATCGTCACTGTTTTGGTACTTTTAAAAGTCTATATTTTGGAAGATGGCATGTATAGGCTTAACTCTCTCTTTTGAAAACAAGTTTAATTTTGAATATGTATATATTCAAGCCATGCGAAAATAGCTTGCTCATTTACTAAGTATGAATGTATGGTTTGATGAAATTATGTGGTTGATCATTATGTAAATATTCGTTGATGTTAATTTTGGTTTTTGATTATATGAAGTAGCGAATGTATCATAAGCTTAGGATAGTCTTATATTCAGTAATAACTTTAAGAAATTACCAAATGAATAGTATTAATTTCGCATGATGTATAATCGGCCTATAGCATATTTGTTCAATCATGTATAAGTGCATAATTTATCGATTAGGCTTTGCTTTGTTTAGTATAGAAATTTGGAATTTTGTCAGATGATATGCTCATTTGAAATATGCATACATGCTTTTGGGTATGATCATGAAATGATGTCAGATGTAAAGTAACTTTGTTTTATAATTCAATTATGGTATAAGCAAGTCACATGGACAAGTTTTATATTCGTGTATTACATGCAATATGATTCTTGATGATTTTTTTCAGTTGGTTCCTTTTCGGATTAGATATTTGTAAAATAATTAGGAATGGCATAATTAAAAAGTTTAGTAAAGGATATTACATTATTTATGGATGTTTGATAATGAATGACTAGTCTGATCTGTCTTTTGATCTGTAATGCCTCGTAACCCTAATCTGGCGACGGATACGGGTTAGGGGTGTTACAGCTCTGCCTCGTGCTGACATATTATTTAGTTTCGCACTCTAAATAGTTTTTTGCTCGGCTAACATCAGGCAATCTTATATAAAATGATCCTTCAATCCGTATTTAAAACAAGAACGATCATGCAATCTGCAGTCTCCAGAATGCCACTTACCACAATACTTGTACTTGAATCTATTTTGTCGAACACTGTCAACACTAGCAACCAAGGTGGCTCGGGAACTCACAGGGGGTCAGTCTCGATCTCGTCTAGAAAAGCCCGTAGTAGTCTGAGATTGACCAGAATCATCCCAGAATTTCTTCGATGAAGATTGGAAAGTTTTACTCGAAGATCTTTTACGAAAATCTCTAGCTTTGACATTAGCTTTTCTTTTCTCTTTCCCAAGCTCTTTGGCTTTACAAGCTCGCTCAACAAGTACCAAGAATTCTTTGATTTCAAGTATGCCAACCAGCAATTTAATATCTTCATTCAACCTGTCTTCAAATCTTTTACACATTATTGCTTCTGTCAAAATACACTCTCGAGCATATCTACCGAGTCTCACAAACTCCCGCTCATATTCAGTAACCATCATACCACCCTGTTTAAGTCGATAAATTCTTTACGTTTCTGATCAATGAATTGCTGACTGATATATTTCTTACGAAACTCCATCTGAAAGAATTCCCAGGTGACTTGTTCTTTTGGCACAACTAAAACCAAAGTGTTCCACCAATGATAAGCAGAGTCGCATAACAAAGATATGGAACATTTCAAGCACTCTTCAGGTGTACATGATGATTCTTCAAATACACGGATGGTGTTATCGAGCCAGAATTCAGCCCGCTCAGCATCATCATCAACTGTGGCCCTAAACTCTTGAGCCCCGTACTTTCTAATTTTATCAACAGGAGGTTTAATTAATCTCGTCGGATCAATCATCAGGGGTACCATAGGTTTCGGAGATGGATTACTCGGGGGTAGGGTTTTTGAACAGCCGGATTAGTTCGGATATACTGAGTAAACCATTCATTCATCATTTAGTAAAAGGCTTGTTTAGCCTCTTCATCATGGCTACTCAAGGTCGGTCGAGAATGAAATGGCACTATCCCTTGCGCGAGAGCAGGCGCTATACTCTCAACATCATCAGCTACGGCTCAATCTGGATCCATTTACTATACGAAAACACATTTTCAACTGTCAGTAGTCACCACGCTATCATAATATAATTTATGGCATGTATAGCTAAACTCACACAAGCTACGTTAGTCCTGGAATCACTAAACCGTAGCTCTGATACTAATAAAATTGTAACACCTATAACCCATTTCCATCGCCTGAATGGGCTACGAGATATTACCAGATAAAACTCAACTTTCATACGATTACAGGTGTACTTTTGTCCAAACTTATAAACCAAACAAAATAATAATAACATTTTAAAACCATGTAATCAATTATAATATTTATAGTCAAATCAATGTCATATATATAACTCTTGTTCACTTAATAAGAACCCATGTTTTTAAAAGAAATACACAAATAACTAAATTGAACATTTCATCTATGAATCTTACCAGTATACAAGCTAGAATATAAGTCATATTCAATTACTCCATTTGACATATTTATTACCACAAATAATATACCAATAATCATTATAACATAAACAAAACTACTATTTATATGGTTATTCTCTAATGCCTTGACCGAAAGCATCCAAACCCAACTTAAACCACTTTGCATAAAACCAAATACCATAATACTCTCATGTTTTACTCACTTAAGATATTTCATTTATCTTTTCATTGTCAAACCATAATTTGTTCACGTAACATTTCATTCCATTAATGTCATCAAGGTTTTCTAATACAAAATATATCTAATAGCCGAACAATCAAATAAAAACATATCCACATCTTATTATTAATGCATCACATAATTTCATACCTTACTCAAACACACATACTTACCCATATTTCGAACCTCAATCAAACATAGCAACATTTAATCTATGTTTCATTTTCAAAAACTTCAGACCAATTATTAATAACCAACCACTTCCAAGATTATCAATCACATTGTTACTCAACTTTGAAACCCTACAATAAAATTCACCAACCATATCAAACATATCACACGTTTAAACATTTCACCATTTCATAAAGTTTAATTCACATATTAGCCATTTTTGCATGGCTATGTGCATATATTTTTACATTACCAAAAATTAAACATAACCACCATAAAGTTTAACCTATACATGCCATAAGTTTAAAGTTTAACTTTAAAAGGTACCAAAAATCAAACGATAGTCTGGATAACTTCACTGACGATCCCCGAGCACATAACGGCCTCCAAAAGTTTATAAAATAATTATAGAAATAGACACAAAGTAAGCTAATTTAGCTTAATAAGTCAAAAGTAAATGTACAGCTCATTAACATTATTGAGTTAATAAAATAAAATAAAAAAAACATTCATACTTCTATATTCATAAATACACAGTCAATTCTCTAAAAACTCAATATATATAAAAAAAAAAACACTTAGCCATGCTTCTACTAAATTATGTCGAATATTCAATTGATTATAAACAAATTTTTCTTTCACATTTGAGGTCACATTCACATTCTAAACTGCATATAATCACATGTATATATATTCATTCATCTCAACTCCAATAGCATGAAAATACTTATTTGACCGAATTCATAATTCCATATCTTAGTCACTTTCATTTCCATGTAACACCCCAAACCCGACCTAGACGTTACGGCCAAGTCTGGTGTGTCACATCACCTATACCTAACCACGTGATCTAGTTACCAATCTTAGGGTGAATTTGGTAAAACTGTTGTTGGAGTTTTTAAGAGAAATTCCCGGTTAAATATATTGGTGTCAATTTTATAAAGACTTACTTTGTTGTTCATTTGCCTCGTGTGATGAGTTTTGAAAATGTTGAATTGATTTCTAGGAAAGCTCACGCAGATATTTTCTAATCAACTTTAAGTAATGTAAAAATTAAGAGTTAAAAAACCATAGGAAAAAATAAATTTAGCGGCCTTATTACAACCTAAATAGAAATAATAATGAAAGAAATAAGTAATAAATTAAAAAAAACTTAATGAACCAGTGTTTGATTTTCCGCGGCCGCTCTGAATCCCTCCCAACTCCAAGTCCACTGCCTGAGGCTCACCTGCAAGGATGGAAAGAAGAGGGGGTGAGTTTGGTAAACTCAGTGTGTAAAGAATCCCATCCAGAGCCCAAATCAGCTCAGGCCCACTGGGCCTAAGCCCTATCCGATCACAATATTAACTAGGCCGAAGCCTTTCGTGTATCGGTACTGGGCCTTAGCCCTTTTTTAGATACAATATCATTGGGTCGAAGCATTTCATATATCGGTAAACAGTATGGCCCAAAGGCCCATTTCAATAATAAATCATGAGTGCATGCAAAAAACCTATATCAATCTGTGGGGAAGCTACTCAACCCACCCAACCGCTACTTTCCACCCGTACCAACCAACACACCATGTGGGGAGAACTATTCAACCCACCCAACCGCTACTCTCCACTGGCAGCATAGCTGCTTTATTATATAACATGAGGCCTATCCTTTTTCGGTAATTAGGGCAAAGCCCTTTTTTATAAACTGGGGCAAAGCCCTTTTTGGTAAACTGGGGCAAAGCCCTTTAGCACTTCCTCCATTCATATAAATCCCAACCCCATGCATTAAATGATTATGACATGGCATATAATAAATAGAATCGATAAAGCATGCAAATCAGTCTAATTTTAATACTAGAGGTATAGCAGTCATTTTACACCTAGGGGTAAAACTGTAATTTCTCGCTTTTTAGGGTATTTTAGTAATTATTCCACTTATTTCAGGGTTTTATTCCTATTTTAGTCACTAATAACCCTAGTTTCGTCACTGTACATTATTTAACTCATTTTAACAACTTTTAGTCACTATGCCCTAGAACCCATAATGGGCCCTACAATGTCTTTTTAACGATTTAAGCCTATTCAGTCCAAAACTTACAATTAATTATTAATGTAACCCATTTTAAGCCTACAGTCTAGTAGAATACATATATCACTCATTTTTACCCATATGGGCCCGTAAGCCCATTGGGCCTATATTCAGCCCATCGAGGCCCATCTTACCGAAATGCACGAAATTTCACACTTAGCCCTTTTGTCACTAGTGATCACTGATTCTACCATCTATTGAGTATTCACATACTCTCAGTTCCACAAATCGTCGACCTTTCGGTCACTTTTTCGGTCACTATGGCCTTTTCTGAATCAAACTAAAGAAGGGTTCGATACACACCTGTTTGACGATTTAACTGGTAAGATCTCCTCCAAAACGATCCTACAATCGATTAGACCACATTAACATCTAAAACCAAATCGAACACTTACCCCTATCTTAAAACACACATTCGGCCACCCTCCAATAATAGCCTCAAATGCTTACCTTTGTCGAAGTTGGGACTAGATCTAGATCTAATCTTTATCCCTTGCCTAAGCCTTCAACCAAGCGCCTCTAAAACACAATAATACCAAAAGAAAACCATGTGTTAATGACTCATAGAGCCTCATGCCCAAATCGGCAATCTCCCTAGATTTTAGGGACTTCAGCTTTTACTAAATTGCAAAATACTTATAGATCTGAGGCCATAAACACTTACCACTGATTTCTCTTTGGTTTCTACATAGATATGATGTAGATCTATCCCCTAAACTCCATCAGAACCCGAATCTTTGAGATCTAAAGTTTCAATTAAGAACCCCCAAAGGAATGGCGTTTTCGACTTCCTCGTCCTCGGTCGTCCTCAACACCATTCTCTTGGCCGCATAGTCCAAAGTTTCCCTATGCTTAACTAACCAGTCCATTCCCAAAATCAAGTCGAACTCTCCGAATGGCAACTCCATTAAGTCTCCAGTAAAGATCCTACCTTGTGTCTCTAAAGGCACCTCCTTAAAGAGTTTATCTACCCTAACTGAATGACTTAGAGGACTTATCACAGTTACCCCACTCACAGTTTCTTCAGAGTGCACACCCAACGACCCAGAAATGTTACATGCAACATACGAGTATGTTGATCCCACATCAATCAAAGCAGTGTATGGTATGCTAGAAATCAGAAACTTACCGGTTATGACGTCAGGTGCATCACCCTCCTCACGGCGACAAGCTGTATACACCAGAGCTGGCTGACGAGCCACAACATTTCTAGCACCCCTGCCAGGTGCTCCACGTCCATGTCCATTACCATTTCCGCCTCTACCTTGACCACGGCCCCTCGGTGGTGGTGGTCCACCTCGCACTAGTTGAGCAACCCTTTGATCCACAACTTGATTCTGATCCTGATTCTATGTTGGTCTCTGTAGACACTCCCTGAACTTATGCTCCTTGGACCCACATTGGAAACATGCCCCAGTTCGTTTCTAGCACTCCTCTAAATGAGTTTTACCACAGTCTCCACAAACTTGTGGCCTAACTGTGTTTATTGGAACTACTCAAACTGGTTCCTCCACTCTAGCCCTCTTGGCATTTCGGTTTGCAGCACCAGAAGATCCAATATCCCTCCTAAAACGATTTTGATCCTTCTCACGATTTTGTCACTCCGTTCGTTTTACCTCCTCAGCTATCTTGGCCTTCTCCATTAAGGCAGCAAAGTCTCGCTCCCTCTGCGGAGCTATCAGCACCCTCAGCTCATCTCTAAGACCATTCTCAAACCAAATGCTACGCTCGTACTCAATAGAAACTATTCCGCTGGCGTATCGACTCAACCTCAGAAATTTTGCCTCATACTCGGCAACAGATTTTTTTCCCTGGGTTAGATTCAGGAATTCTTTTCTGCGAGCATTCACGTAGCTTGCTCCAACATATTTCCCCTTTGAAAAATGTCTTGAATAACTCCCAAGTTACCTGCTCAGCTGGGGTACTTTCCTTTATAGTGATCCACCACTGATACGCCTCATCTTAGAGTAGTGACAAAGCCCCTTTCAGCTTCTGCTTCTCCGAGCAGTCCATATCATCCATAATTCGCTCTGTAGCCTCCAGCCAATACTCAGCTACATTTGGAGCCACTCTAGATACGCCTCTGAAGACCTCTGCTCCATTAGCCCAGAGTCGCTCAGAAATGGATCCCCTATTTATGGGCCCAACATTAGCTCAGCAACCCTTTCCAGAACCCTTAACATGGCCTGGGACAAAGCGTCATCCCCTGCGGCCTGATTGTATAGCCCATTTTCTGTAACCGGTGGTGGTCGTGCCTCAGTAGCTGGCATGTGTTCCGAAGACGAAGACCCAGCTTGAACACTGCCTCGGCCACGTCCACAGCCTCATCCATGGCCTCGTCTACGAGCAGCTCTCGTACTCATAACGTCTTATCTGATTACGAATTTTATGACATTAGTTAATGTTTCAGTTCTTTATTACAGAATATTTTATGCTCAGATAGAGTTTCAAGTTTTGTTTTCGCATATTCGTAGCCTAGCTACTGTCTCAGTCTTCTAGGGTTTAGTTTCCCTACTGTCTTAGTCTTGAAATCATAGTACTATCTTATTCACAGTATCATATCAAGGCTTAGCTCTATCTACAGTATTGTTTCAAGTTCAGTACAGTATATAAACAGGGATACTTATAAACTTGGTGCCAGGGATTCAGTGTGCCACTTCTTCCGTTACCAGACTTTAGAAACTCAAAACCTTCCAAATTAAACATTTAAAACATGCATACTTGAAGAAAATGAGTTTTGAAAAGATTTTCTAATTTTTTGATTTCCAAGAAATACCTTTCCGAAGCTTAAGTTTGAAAATTTTCAAAAACTTCTTTAGACCCAACTCACAGTCGAGTTGTTGCAACCTGGCTCTGATACCACTAAATGTAACACCCCAAACCCAGCCTAAATGTTATGACCAAGTCCGGTGTGTCACATCACCTATACCTAACCACGTGATCTAGTTACCAATCTGAGGGTGAATTTGGTAAAACTGTTGTAGGAGTTTTTAAGAGAAATTCGCGGTTGAATATATTGGTGTCAATTTTATAAGGACTTACTTTGTTGTTCATTTGCCTCCTGTGATGAGTTTTGAAAACGTTGAAATGATTTTTAGGAAAACTCGCACAGATATTTTCTAATCAACTTTAAGTAATGTAAAAATTAATAGTTAAAAACCCATAGGAAAAATAAATTTAGCGGCCTTATACAGCCCAAATAGAAATAATGATGAAAGAAATAAGTAATAAATTAAATGAAAAACTTAATGAACCAGTGTTCGATTTTCCGTGGCCACTCTGAATCCCTCTCAGCTCCAAGTCTACTGCCTAAGCCTCACCTGCAAGGATGGAAAGAAGACGGGGCGAGTTTGGTCAACTCAGTGTGTAAAGAATCCCATCCAGAGCCCAAATCAGCTCAGGCCCACTGGGCCTAAGCCTTATCCCATCACAATATTAATTGGGCCCGTATGGGCCAGTAAGCCCATTGGGCCTATATTCAGCCCCTCGAGGCCCATCTTACCGAAATGCATGAAATTTCGCACTTAGCCCTTTTGTCACTAGCGATCACTGATTCTACCATCTATTGAGTATTCGCATACTCTCAGTTCCACAAACTGTCGACCTTTCGGTCACTTTTTCGGTCACTATGGCCTTTGCCAAATCGAACTAAAGAAGGGTTCGATACACACCTGTTTGACGATTTCACTAGTAAGATCTCTTCCAAAACTATTCTACAACTGATTAGACCATATTAACATCTAAAACCAAATCGAACACTTACCCCTATCTCAAAACACACATTCGGCCACCCTTCAATAATGGCCTCAAATGCTTACCTTTGTCGAAGTTGGGACTAGATCTAGATCTAGTCTTTCTCCCTTGCCTAAGCCTTCAACCAAGCGCCTCTAAAACACAATAATACCAAAAGAAACCATGTGTTAATGACTCATAGAGCCCCATGCCCAAATCGACAATCTCTCTAGATTTTAGGGACTTCGGCTTTTACAAAATTGCAAAATACTTATAGATCTGAGGCCATAAACACTTACCACTAATTTCTCTTTGGTTTCTACACAGATCTGATGTAGATCTATCCCCTAAACTCCAGCAGAACCCGAATCTTTGAGATCTAAAGTTTCAGTTAAGAACCCCCAAAGGAATGGTGTTTTTGGCTTTTGACCTGGTGTAGAAAGTGACGATTTGAGGCTATAGATTTGGGTGATGTTGTCGACAAGGGTAGGGATTTAATGGATTAAAGAATCGGCCACCACAGATGAAAAGAATGGGGAGAATTTGGCTAAAAGAAATTGGCAAGAAAAGGCAGTTTTTGAGATTTTGGTTCCTTTGACAATCGGCTATGGTAGTTTCTTAAAAGGTTGGAATTGAAAGAAAAGATGAATAAGGTGGTAAGGAGGTTTCAGCTAGAGAAGACAACAAAAAGAAAAGAAAAAGTATGGAGAAGAAGAGAGCAAAAGTGAAATCGACACAGAGAGTATGAAAATTGCATTTTCGGTCACTATGTGAAACTAAGAGGAGAATAGAATTAAGGTGGCTAACCCTAACTGTTAGTACAAAAGAAAAGAAAGCTAAGTTGCCCTAATTTCCATTTAAACAATCGGCCCACACTCCCCTAAAGCCCTTGCCGAAATTTTACTTAAGTGAGCACATGCACGGCACATGCCTAAAAATAAAAATTAACTATACGCTTACCTTGCAGCTTGAACCCTGGACCCTTTTACTCCTTCCCAGGCGCCACTTAGCAAGACCTTATTTGTGTCATGTTTCACGAAGTTTTTCTTAAAAGCCCACTTGACCAGGTCCCCTTCCACTAAAAATTCAACCTCGATAATTTATAGACTTTTAACCCAAGCTTGGGCCTTCTAAAGGCCCACTAACACTCTTAAACATATTTCCAGCAATAAAACACCCAAAATTTCAAAATTTCCCCAAAATCACAAAAACTCAAAAATTCCCAAAAATCAGGGCGTTACATTCCATCTCAAATAAGTTACATTATTAATTCAATTGCTAACTCATCTTAAAATACAAAAATAGCCATCTAACTCATACATGTTCTCTTAAGCTCGTTGGAGTATACAAATATTACTTACTTAGATTGTCCTGTAAGCATAAACTCTTATAGTTCACCGGTGACAAGCCTGCTAGGTATAAACCTGAATTCACACCGGCTCAAAGCCTACTAGGCAATAAGCTTGATTTTTATACACCAGCATTAAGCCTGCTAGGCATAAAGCCTAATTTCTATACACCGACATTAAGCCTGCTAGGCATAAAAGCCTAATTTCACTTATTCATAATTAACTCAAGCATTCTATCAATCATAAGAAATTCCATTATCACATATTTTCCATTCCATTTTTTATTGTCAAAAATTAATCCAAAGAACTCAATACTTCTATTTCAAGCCTATCATATTCGGCTATCATTCAATTAGCCTTTTATTTAAATTTGAACATTGTAAATATATATCCATTTGAAGAAGAATGTTAAAAATGCTTATTGACATACCTCGGATATTAGCGGACGACATAAGCTGACTATTCCTCTATTTTTGTTTTTTACTGATCTGAATCCAATTTTCTCCTTTCTTGATCTATATTGATTTAAATTAAACTTATTTAATGAAATACTCAATCCAATTCACTCAAGAACACATAAATGGGCAAATTGCATTTTTACCCCATACATTTTACACATTTAGCAATGAAGTCCGAAATTCACAAAACACATAATAAACATAATTTGCTTACACTAAGCTATGGCCGAATATTCCCCTTGCCCTTATAGGTCCTTACAATTAATTTATTTCATAATTTAGTCCCTCTATTTACTATTTTTGCAATTAAGCCCTATTTACTTAATTTTCATAAAAATTTCCAATACAAACTTAATAATCTAACACATATATTCATTTTAACAACATCAAACAAAAAATTTCATCAAGATATCAATAATGGGGGAACAAAAAATCATCATCAAAATAAAAAATTAGAACATGGGCTTTGAACATTTCATAGCAACGATCTCAAAAACATAAAAATTATCAAAAACCGAACAAAAATCTAACCTCAAATTAAGCTTCTAATGTGCCGAATGTTCAAGAGCTTTTCCTTTTGTTTTTTTTCTTTTTATGAGTCGGCCAAAGATGAATAATATGCATGTCTATTTTGTTTTATTTTATTAAAACATAAAATAACACTTAAATGAGTATTATAACTATTATAATAAAATTTGTAATCTTTAAAAGTGATGGATAAAATCGTCCACTGCATTTAATGTTGGTTTAATATCAACATAAATACTTCAAATTATAAGAACATATACAATTCAACCTTTATAAATTAAACTATCAACTTTCCTGTGTTTCGCAATTAAGTCATTTTTATCAAATCAGCATCTAAACGACAAAATTCCAACACAAATTTTTCACACATATAAATTTACATAAATTAAACACAGAAATTAATATATAAAAAATATTTTTTCGACTCGGATTAGTGGTTCTGAAACTACCGTTCCGAATAGGGTCAAATTCTGGCTGTCACAATAATCATCAGTGTGCAGACGGTAGAGGCACACGCTCGTGTGTTTAGCCCATGTTCTATAGTAACTTAACTAAATTGGATGTAGGGGACACACGGCCTATTATCACTGTAACACCCCAAACCCGGCCCAGACGTTATGGCCAGATCTGATGTGTACATGAAAAACCTCTCTTTGAAAAACCATGTTTTCGATTTCAAACTTTTCTCCTTAAAGATTTTTTTTTTTAAAGTTAATTTCAAAAGCTTGCTTCTAAAGTGAATGGGAGCTGTGCACCAGGTAGGTATCCGAAACAGAGGAGGTGAGCCATGAAGGCTGCTTAAGTACCAAGCTCTTGATTGGATCCAATCCTCGACATGCCCACAACCATTGCCACACTTTAGGTTGTTGAAAACGATTTGTGTTAGTGCTCGTTAAGTGATAATTTAGAAAAACATTTTTGTTTCATCAAGTTATACTTCAATCAAGAGTTAATTTCTTAATTCGGAAACGTAGCCTAGGTCTAACCCAGTTTTAGATCATAATTAGCAGTACAAAATATAAAGTTTAAAAACCAAGCAATCCCAAAAGAAATTAGTTAAATGGCCTTATTACAACCCAATCAAAATTATAAATAAAAACCTATTTAAATGCAGTAGATTTTAAAAGAAAACTGAATAAACTCCATGGCCACTCTGAATTCCCCTCGGCTCCAAGTCTCCATATCAAGGCTCACCTGCAAGGTTTAGAAAGACGGGGGTGAGTTTGGAAAACTCAGTGTATAACAAGCCCTTTCAGAGCCCAAATCCATACATGCACAGATTCATTTTTAACGTATCATTAACGATTACTGGGCCGAAGCCTTTCATAACACATACCACTGGGCCGAAGCCTTTTTCTGTAAACGGTAAGGCCCCTTAGGCCCATTTCATTATCACATATATCAAATCAATCATGTATGCAGAAACCCGTTTGGGGAGACTACTCAACCCACCAACCGCTACTCTCCACCCGTACCATCCAACACACCATGTGGGGAATAACTCAACCCACCCAGCCAACACACCACTGGCAGCATAGCTGCTTTATCATATAACTGGAGGCCTAGCCTCTTTTATAACTGGGGCAAAAGCCCTTTTCGGTAAACTGGGGCAAAAGCCCTTTTCGGTAAACTGGGGCAAAAGCCCTTTAACACTTCCTCCATCAAACAAACCCAACCCATGTATGTAATGAGTAGAACATAGCATATGTGTCATAGCATATCATGTCATGGCATGTAAATTAACAATATTACAACCATCTTTTTCAGAATGAAACTTTAAGGGTATAATAGACATTTTCCTATAAAGGCAAAATAGTCATTTTCATGCTTAGGGGTAATTTCGTAATTTTACCAACTATTATGGTTTTCTATGTTTATTCATCGAATCTAAGTACTTATACAACCGTTTTTAGCCCATTAAAACGCATCCAAGTTATTGGGCCCAAAACCCCTAATGGGCCCTACGTAGCCGATTTAGTCATTAGGCCCTTTTTAGCCCAAGTTACGCAACGGTAATAATACAATCCAATCAGATTCCATTTTTGCCAATTTTTTTCCAAATGGGCCCAAAAGCCCATTGGGCCCTATTTTAGCCCAACAAGGCCCACTTACCAACTTTGCTCGAAACCGGGTTCTTACCTGTTCCATCAACTTCGTTATTTGCGTCCATCGTAATCATACTAATCCACGTACCATCACGTCTTTACACACTACAAAGGTACCGAAATTTGATATTTCGGCTTTTTAACAAGTATGAATCTAAGCTATTACGGGGTATGTTACACACCTGCTTAAAGATGATCAATTTCTCAAAGTCTACCACGCGCTTGCCCTACATACATTTATTCGACACATCAGGTTTCGAAATCCAAGTGAGCATTAATACACTCCTATTGATACCATTCGGCTACTATCCTTAATGCCTTAAACCGCTTACCTTTGCCGGATTCGCCGATTTGAACTTAGTCTATTCAGCACCGATTCTCCAAACCTTGATGCTCCTCCAAAGTTGTCCCCCTTTTCTACACGAGATCATAAATCTGAATGAAAAGAGACCATTAAGGCTCTAAGCCCAAAACGACAACCTCTCTAGGGAACTAGAGGTTTTCGGCTTTTACAATCCATAAGATATGAATGGAACTACGAACACTTACCGAATGGTCTATTGTTACGAACGTTCTCAGGAAACTCCTTGCTTAGAACCGCCCCCTAACACGAGCTACAAATGAACCCAAAAATCTAATGATATTCGGCTATCAACTACTTATTAAGGGTGATTTTCGGCCTTTAATGAAAGTAGAAGGAAGGTAGGACTTTGTGAGAAGAGAATGAAGGATTCGGCTATGACAAGAGAAGAAGATGGAAGGAGGTTTTCGTTTAGATGAGAATGGCAAAAGTAGTTTCAGGGACTTGGCTTGTTTGGTGTATTCGGCCACAAGAGAGGTAAGGAGGGAATATAGTTCGGTTGCTAAGGATTTGAGTGGTGAGAAAAATAAAGAGAATGAGAGTTCGGTTTTGGCAATTGAAGGGAAAGAGATGGAGAAGAAAAGTGGTGATTTCGGCTAGAGAAAAGAAGAGGAAAAACTTTAATCCTAGGGTGTTCTGAAAAAAGAAATCAGCACCAATAAAGTCCCTAATGCCGAATTACTAACACAACCACCCTTAGCCGATTTGACCTCCTACACTCCCCCACTCAGCCAACTTCTTAGCTCTCATTCAAATCCCAAATATCTCTCCCCTTATCACTCCTAAGATTTAGCTTATGACCAATTCAAATCTTAACCCAATAGAGTTCCATTCAACTTCAAACTCTTGCGTACACAAGCCATAAAAATAAACGCCATAGATTCCTGCTCTATGACTCGAACCTTGGCCTTCTCCCCTCACTGACACGCCACATTTGTAGGAGACTAGTGGCGTCAATTAGCCACTCTGCCAAGGCTCCTTTTGTGCCACATTTTCCCCACATATTTTCATAAATCCTCCTAACCAGAGCCCCTAATTCTTAAGTCCAAAATTCAAAAATTCAACCGGGTTTTGGCTAACTCATGGGCCTTCCATAGGCCCATTTATACACTCTAAACATGAATTCCACAACCACATCTCAACATTTTAAAATTTTACAAAACATCACACAAAATTACTAAGCCCCAAAAATTAGGATGTTACAAGCACGCCCTTAAGGCTGACCGTGTATCACACATGGCCTAGGCACACGCCCGTGTACCCAACTGTGTGGACAATAATAGGCTATTTTCCTAGACTTATGCCACCCTAAAACATAACCAAACACAAGCCAATTCCATAACACATAACAAGGCATAACATATTCTCTAAATACTCCTAATTAAGGCATCCCAATGCCAACATCCATGTCATTTTCAACACTTTACTATACTTAAACATGTAAGATTTCACATTCATGAATTTCATCTTCATTGTATAAAGTATGAGTTAGACAATATTAGGCCATTTTCAAAGGCCGTTACAACACTACTTGCCTACACAAAATGACACTTAATAAAATGATCAAACTTCCTATACATGCCTTACATCAAAATAACTAACTATACTATAACAAAATGAATTTCTTGATAGTGTGACTTCAAGCTCTAACTTTAACGATCCCCGAGCTGGTACGATAAATCTACATGGAATAGGGAAAAGAAAGAGTAAGCACATAAAATGCTTAGTAAGTTGCATGAATAAAATAGCAATAAAATCATAAGACATTACTAAAAAAATATCATGAATTTCATGTAGTTCTTACTCATTCTCCTGGCTTACTCAATCTTATACTTACTTGTGCTTCTCATGCTGTATTTCTTTCAATAATGTACTCTCAATTACTCAAACTTACTCGTTTATAAACCTACAACACTCAACATGAAGTTTTAGCCTTTCTCTTGAAACTTAACAACTTGAACACTTTTCTCATTTAATTTTCTTTAGAAATACCGACGGATATTCGTAAGTCAATCTCATGAAATGATGCCAATGCCATGTCCCAAACATGGTCTTACATGGGATCACACGTTGATGTTGATGCCATGTCCTAGACATGGTCTTACACGATATCGTACTCTGATACCGATGCCATGTCCCAGACATGGTCTTACACAGAATTTCATATCGGATGTCCAAGCTATGTCCCAAATGTGGTCTTACAAGGGATCCTTATATACTCTCGGTGCCGAAGCCATATCCCAGACATGGTCTTATACTGGACCTCATCTTGGATGCCTATGCCATGTTCCAGACATGGTCTTGCAGGGGATCACATCTCGATGCCAATGCCATGTCTCAGACATGGTCTTACATGGGATCTCAGTTCGGTTTCGATGCCATGTCCAGGACATGGTCTTACACTAGGCCTACAATACTCATGACATGATTACGGTATCCTTCATATCATCCATACTTGCTTATAATTATCTTTTCACGTTTTCATCAATTCTTGGTAGAATTTCACATCAATAGTCTCATGAATCTCATCCATTGCTTCAACAACTCAATATCATGGAACTTAACATGATTCATACAAAAATTATATCCATGTCTTCATAGAATATCATAATTTCATAAAAAGTCATCATAATAAATTTACATAACTTATGGGCTTAATTATTACATACAACTTACCTCGGATCCAAAATGTGGGTGAATGCTCGGTTTAGTCCACTACCTTACTTTTTCCTTGGTTTCGGTCTATGCTTCGTGTTTCTTGATCTAAAATGAAAATTTTAGCTTATTTAGTACCCACATTGACTACATAGCCCATAACTCTATTTTTGGCAAAATTTATAATTTTTCCCCTAAACTTTTACATATTTGCAAAATAGTCTATAGGCTCGTATAAAGAAATGTATTTATTCTCTTGGCTACCCAAGCCTAGCCAACATCTATTAGAGTCTATACAAGCCCATATTTCTAATAATTTCAAACTTTTACTACACATTTTACTAACTTTACAATTTGGTCCCTATTAGGGACTTTCATAAAAAATCACCTAGAGAAAGGTGTTTACTACACTTTAATCTTTCATTTTCTACCATTAGGAATCAATTTACTTGCATGTAATGCATGGGTATATTTTTGAATATAAACCCTAGCTCAAATTAGTGGTAGAAATAGCTAGACTATGCTACGAGGATTAAAATAAGAAGAGTATGAAAAACGAGGCTTGGAGTCACTTACTTGAAGCTTGAAAATGAAGGAAACCCTAGCTATGGAGGCTCTTCAAATTTGGCACACTTGGGGAAGAAGATGGATAGTTTTTTGATTCTTTTTCCCTTTATATTTCATTAATTTACCTAATGACCAAAATGCCCCTAAGCCCATTATTTGAAAATTTACCCTTCCATCGGTATTTTTGTCCATCATGTAAATAAATGGCTTAATTGCTATATAAGGACTCCTAATAATTTATCTAATGCTATTTCATACTTAAAAACCTTCTAGAAACTCAATTTTTAAACTTTTACAATTTAGTCCTAAAGGACAAATTTGTCACTAACTCATGAAATTTCCTTCATGAAATTTTCTCAATATCATGCAAGCATGCCAAAATCTCAAAAATAATCCTAAAATAAAATTTTCTACTTCAGATTTGTGGTCTCAAAACCACTATTCTGACTAGGCCCTAATTTGGGCTATTACATAAACATGGTCTTACATTAGCTTTCCTTTATTCGTGCCGATGCCATGTCCCAGACATGGTGTTACACTGACATATCTACAAGTCGATGCTGTAACAGCCTGAATTAGGGTCTAAACAGAACAATAGTTTCGAAAACCATGAATCCAAAGTAGAAAAATTTATTACGATTCAGTTTTAAAGTTTATAAGGTCACAGAAAGATTGTGTGAAATTTTTGTTAAGAAGTTTTATCGATTGGGTGTTCAATTTGGTGTTTAGGACTAAATTGTAAAAGGTGAAAAATGGGTGTTCTAGTTCATAAAGGTACTTGATTGAAGTGGGGTTTTAAAGTGGAGGTCCTTAAATGGAAATTAGGCCAATATATTTTAGTTGGACAAAAATGGGCATGAATAGGACAAAATTAAAAGAAAAGTTTTTAAGGGCATTTTTGTCATTAAGTAATTAAAAGAAATAAATAGGGAAAAATAGGCCAAATGTGTCCATCTTCTTCATGGAAGGGCCGAGCATGACTATGGACACCATGGCTAGTGTTTCCAAGCTTTCAAGCTCAATAGTAAGTACACCCAAGCCCCGTTTTTAATGTTTTCTGCATTTTGAGATCCTGGTAACTCATTTAGCTATTTCTACTATTATTTTGAGCTAGGGTTTGAGTTTAAAAATTTACCCATGAATGATATGCATGTATTATGATGTCTAATAGTAGAAAATAAATGCTTGAAGTGTGGTGAACATCGTTTGCTAGGTGATTTTTGGTGAAAACCGTAAAAAGGACTTAAATGTGAAAGTAAAAATTTTTTGTATAAGTATTTGAATTAGTGGAAATTAGGGGCTGGAATAGGGAGATAATGGTTTTGCTGAGTCCATTATACAACGAAATTGAATAAAAATTATTTTACGAGTCTAGAGGCAAAAGTGTAAATATGTGAAAGTTTAGGGGCAAAAATGTAAATTTACCATAATGTGATTTTTGGGTCACATTGAATAATGTAATTAATAAATGAGTAAAATGTGATGTTATAAATCACGAAAAATGAGATTCGAGCTTGGGTTGAGGTTGTATACCAAACCGGGAAAAGTAGTCACTTTTGCATCCGAGGTAAGTTGGTGTGGTAATAATAATACAAAAATGACATAATGTATGTTTGAAATCTATATTGTGGTACTAAATTAATTTTGTTGATTTACATGTTTATTATATTATTGTGTCAGTGAATTGATTTAATAATAATGTTTATGATGCAAGGTGACATAGGTGACATGGAAATGAATTGAGATGTTGAGTTTAAAAGTGCTTTCTAAGATTATGATGATTATGTGACATTATAAGTTGTGTGTAAATAGTGTCTTGGCTATATTTTTCAAATAATATATTGATGGTTATTATGAAGTATGATTGGGTGATATCTATGAATTAGAGATTTGTAAAAAGTGGTGATCTCGATTGAACCTTCAAAAATCAAATGATACAGATGACTTGTAGCTAGGTCACATGTGTGATTCCGAGGGAAGGACACCATGTGTACAAGAAAGCTACGAGATTCGTGTGGTAGCTAGATCACATGAGTGATAAAGTGATCTTCACCATGTATACACGAGAGCTACAGATCAAAGATAGCTAGGTCACATGGGTGAAAAGTGATCTTCACCATGTGTACATGAGAGTTATGGATTGAAGATAGCTAGGTCGCATGTATGGTATTGAGGGTACATCATGTAGACAGGAGAGCTATGTTATGAGTAGCTAGGTCAAATGAGTGATAAAGTGAACTTCACCATGTGTACACGAGAGTTACGAGATTTGATGGCTAGGTCACATGGGTGATAAAGTGATCTTCACCATGTGTACACGAGAGCCGAATTATTGTGTTGGTGGAGCTATGTACTGAAACCACCGAGTATCAAAGGTTAAACCGAAGGGTTAAAAGGGAAAGCTTACTAAAGAAAGTGGTGTGGTAATGTAGTGTGTAAGTGTAGGTGTATTCATTTGAGCAATGGTGTAATGTGAGCAATGTGCTCGAGATGTGATTGAAATTGCGGTAAGGTGGATACGGTGTAAGTGCTATTATGAATACTCATAAATTTTGGTGATGATTATTCATTTGAATGGCTAGTGTTGAACATACTTGGTTTTAAGTGTGCATTTGTGATAATAATATGGAGAAAACATGGGAGAGTTAAATTTTTTGTAAAACAGTTTGAAATGGTAGTAGTTACGTGATTTTGAAAAATCACCATAAATAGTGGAAAATTGAATTAAATGTTGAATAAGGGATGAAATTAAAGCTCATTGAGTCTATATTCACATAAAAAAAACGATGAGTAAATGCATTTTCTGTTATAAGATATTTAAATTTTGGTGAGATAGGTTCTGAATGGTTTCAGAAATTCGCTGTTCCAAATTTAGAAAATCGCTAAAAATTATATAAAAGTGTTTATGGTGTGTAATTTATATTCTTATAATTCGTGATGAGTCTAATTTCAAGAGAAACAAATAGGAAGGTTATCGAAGCTCTATATAATGATAAATTTGATTTTTAGTAAAGAGGTGTTGGAGCTGTCAAACAGCGAAACAAGGGAATCTTTAATGAATAAACTGTATTGATTGGATAAACCAAAAATTTTGGAAATTTTGTGGTAAGAAGGTATGTGAGTTTGGTTTCAAGAATAATTAACAAATCTAAATTTAGAGTTTCGTAACTCCGGATATAATTAATTTAGTGACGAGTACTCTGGAAGACAGCTGAGGTCGTACATGAGTAAGAAGCGAAATCATGAGAAATGTATTATTAATCAAATTTGTTTATTGTTTTATGCCAACTTACTAAGCTATAAAGCTTACACCCTTCTTTCCTTTTCTCTTAGTGTTTTTAGGTTAGCTCGGGGTTGGAGATCGTCGGAAGCAGCATCACACTACCATGGCATTATTTTGGTATAGATGATTTTAGTAATTTTTGAAATAATGGCATGTATAGGGATTTGGTTATTTTATTTATGAGTCATACATAATTTGGCCAAAAATATTGGCTTATAATGATATGATAACCATTTTGTATAAGGGCATTGAGAATTGGCCAATGTTAGTTGTATATAATCATATGGTGAAGTATTACATAGAAATGGCAATTGCATGAATTGTGTTGATGAGTATGTGGAGTTATATATGTCCTGATTTTGGATGCTTGGTTGCACAAATATACTATGAATTGTGTCTAATGAATGTAAATGAGTGTTAAGAGTTGAGAACACAAAAGGGCTTGGAAAATAGCCTAAGTGTTGGCCACATGGGTAGAGACACGGCCGTGTGTCTCAGCTGTGTGGAGGACACGGCCTAGCACATGGGCCTGTGTCTTGGTCGTGTGCTCCTAATTGTATGCTGACGTTATAAACAAAATGCTCGGTGTATTTAACACAGGCTGGGACACGGGCGTGTGAGACCACACGGCTTGCTCGTACGGGTGTGTGACTCTCCAAAATGTGAAAAATTTTTAACTGTGTTTCAAAAGTTTTAGAAGTTCTCACATTTGTCCCGAATCATTACCAATGTATGTTTTTGGCCTTGTAGGCTCGTATAAAGAACTTTAAGATAGGAATTAAAAAGGTTTAAATTTGAACAAAAATTGAAGACTCGGTTTTACATATTCATATGTGTTTTAGTCTTATAACGCCTCGTACCCTATCCCGTCATTAGATATGGATAAGAGCTGTTACATTTAGTGGTATCAGAGCTATGGTTTAGTCATTTCTTGAACTAACCTAGCGTGTGTGAGAGTTTAACTATACATGCCACAAATCGGTGATAGTGTGATGCCTCCTTACGTGAAAAGAACTATCTTGTTTAGACAGAGGTACTCTACACCCGGGTTATATACAATTATGTTGAAAGTGATATTAAAGCATTTGAGCAAAGTACAGTTATGATGAGATGAAACTTAAAAATGTATGAATAGAAATTCATAATATGTGCGTGTTAATGTATAAGGTGAAATAATCATAAGTTCAGATGTAACACCCCAAACCCGGCCTAGACGTTACGACCAGATCTGGTGCGTCACACGATCCTAAAACTAAGTTTACGACCCTTTTAGTCTTGTTGTGTCTTAAGTGAGGTTTGAATCAAAAGAGTAAGTTTGTTAAAACCAGCTTATTAATCCTTCAAGTTATCCATATTATTCACTCGTTGAGTTTTGAAAACGTTCTTAGATTTTGAAACCAGCGCAGCCTAAACTAGCGATTCTATAAAATGTAATTTAATCATCAAAGAAAGATTAAACCAAATAAAAACTTAGATAGCAGCCTTATTACAAAATAAAACCCAAAAATAACTTAATAATAAAATACTTTAAACAAAATAAAAACCAGTTCTGCAGATGCTGTGGCCACTCCGAATCTCTCGCAGCTCCAAGCCCACTATGGTTGAGTGTTACCTGCAGAGATTAAATAAAAGGGGGTGATTTTGACAACTCAGTGTGCAACATTATCTCAACCATAGGCCAAAACAGATCAAGCCTCAGAATCAGATTAGTTGGGCCTTGGCCCATTACAGAAATCAGGTTAAGCCCATAGGCCCATAACAGATACAGATCAGATATAATATGCAAGCAGAAAACCCAACCCAGATCCATCCATAACACCCCCGTACCAGCCTTACACCATGTGGGGAGACTACTGACCCACCCAACCGCTACACACCACAGATAATTGCAGCGAGGCTGCCAGATATAATTTGCAACGAGGCTGCCAGATATTGTGACGAGGTCACCAGATACAGATATTGTGGCGAGGCCACCAGATTGCAGCGAGGCTGCCAGATAATAATGTGACAAAGTCACCAGATTGCAGCGAGGCTGCCAGAACGCTTCCTCCATCATAAACCCATACCCCATGCAACAGATATATAAATACTAGCATGCAACATATAACATCTCATGCATCAGATATGCTCACATTAAATGGTAACTCATGCAGATACATAAAATCATACATTTCATACAGAATTGACCCTAGGGGTATAATAGTCTTTTTACACCTGGGGGTATTTTGGTAATTTTCCATATTTAAGGGTATTATAGTCCTTTTTCATATTTTCAGAGATTTTATGCATGTTCAATTGGTTATTAGTCCATAGATATTCACAGAAGTCCCTTTTAAGCTTAATTTCCACTTTTGCCCTTTTTAGCCTAAAACCTCTAATGGGCCTTACTGAGTCCATTGTCATCTCAAACCTGTTAAGTCTAATTTTTAGGTTTAGCCTACCAACTTGACCATGTTTTTATTAACCATGTCACTAGAGAGCCTATAATAGTCACTTTATTGATTTTGGCTCGGAAGCCCATTGGGCCCATCTTGGCCCATTGTAGCCCAACTTACCAAAACGTTCAGAATTGCACCTTCTGCAATTCCTCCAGCGTCAATTCCCAGTGTGACCACAATAGAGTATTCGGCTACTCTTAGATCCTTCCAAGACTGATTTTCGGTCACTTCCGATCGGTCACTTAGCACAGTTTTCGGTTATTAAGGCCTTTAGCCATCCTAGTCTATGATAGAGATACATTACACACCTGTTAATGGATGAAACAACGACGGAATCCACGTACGAAGAGCCTACAATCGAACGATAATTTTTAGTCTAATAATCTATAACCAAAGAGCATTAAAACCTTACCATAATCGGCCTACGTGGCCTAAGCATCGAAATCTTACCCCTTTTTGTCGATTGTGGACTAAATCCTGAAGTCCAATCGTGTTTAGCCTTCTAAGTCCTTAGTTGCACAGCCTCTTGATCGCACTAACATAATCAAACCAAAAGAGAACAGCCAACAAGCCCTTAGTCATTAACGTTAGCCTCCCCATAAGGGGTTTCGGCTTTCAGCTTTAAATCCTGAAGAACTAACGAAATAAGTCTTAAGGTACTTACCAATCTAACCACGATCTACAACAGCTCCACTTGCCACCGCCAGAAGGGATAAAAGATGACTTAGAATTCGGCTTAAAGCACCCACGGGTATGGAGGCTTTTGGTAAAAAGGAGATTCGGTTTCGACAAAACAAGAGTTTTATGAAGTAAAAGAAGAAGAGAGAAAGAAGAGTGATTCGGTAGATACAAGGGATGAAGGGATAGGGATTCGGCTAATTGAATGTTTTGCATGAAGAGAAGGCAGTTGACTTTGGAAGAAGGGTAATCGGTCACCAAGAGTTTTGGCCTCTTTCACAGTTGTCGGTAAAGATTCAGAGAAGAGAGGGAGAGAAGATGTGATTCGGCTAACAGAAGAATGGTGGTAAGGGGGTCGATTTATGGTTTGAGAAGAAGAGAAACAAATAGATGAGAATAGAGAAGAACCAAGGGAGGTGCTTAGTCGAATGAAGATTCGGCTCAAGAGTGGAATAAGAGTTCGGCTACTAGGTTGATGAGAGGAACGAAATGGCAAAAAGAAAAGTACCTAATAAACTATGCGAAATTGACAAAGAAAGAGGAGCTTTCTTACCTATGGAAAATCGACACAAAACTCTCAGAGAACTAAAGAGAATTCGGCCCCCACTAGAGCCTAATTGCCGAATATGCAAGCACTAATCCCCCTAGCCGAATTGTACTTGCAAAGTCCCAAAATCGGCTACCTCCTTTCAAAATTTGAAGTTCCTTGATTTGCTCCTCAACCTCCTCCACGAGTTGCTCCCTTGACCAATTCAAATCTCTTCCAAGCAGAGTTCAATTCTGCTTCAAACTCTTACCTGCTCAAGCTCAAAAATAAAACACCACCTTGCAACCTCTGTAGCTTGAACCTTGGATCTCCAAGCACACTTAGGCGCCACCTTTTAAGGAGTCTAGTGGCGTCTCCCTTGCCACTTTACCACTGATTCATTTGTGTCTTATTTCGCACACAATTTTTTAAGACCCTTACTTTCAATGATCCCCTATCTCCTAAGCTTAGAATTCAAAATTTTGCTGAGCTCCTAACCAACACATGGGCCTTCCATAGGCCCATTATCATACTCCAAACATGCATTACACACCCAAATACTAGCATTTCAACATTTTATCAGATAAGAACAATCTAAGAAAAACCCGAAAATTAGGGCGTTACAACTCTACCCTCCTTAAAGAAATTTCGTCCTCGAAATTTACCTTATCCAAAGAAATGGGGATATTGCTGACGCATTGCCTCCTCTGGTTCCCAAGTAGCTTCCTCTCCGCCATGATTACGCCAAAGTACCTTTACCAATGGGACTGATTTTCTTCTTAGAACCTTCACGTCTCAATCCAGTGCACCGGCTCTTCTTCGAAAGTCAAATCAGGCTGTACCTCCACTTCTGCAGCTGGTAGAATATGGGTAGGGTCAGAACGGTATCGTCTTAACATGGATACGTGGAACAAATCATGGATTCTATTTAACTCTAGAGATAATTCCAACTGATACGCCACCGGACCTATTCGCTTAAGAACCCGATAAGGCCCAATAAACTGCGGACTTAGCTTGCCTTTCTTACCAAATATTAGTATCTTCTTCCAAGGCGAAACCTTTAGAAAGACCAAGTCACCCACTGAATACTCAATCTCCTTACGCTTCAAATCTGCGTAAGACTTCTGTCAATCAGATGCCTCTTTTAATCGATCCCTTATTACTTTGACCTTCTCTTCAGTCTCTGCTACCAACTCAGGTCCAAGAACTTGCCGCTCGCCCAATTCGATCCAACAACTAGGTGAACGACACTTATGCCCATACAGTGCCGCATAAGGTGCCATACGGATGCTAGCCTGATAACTGTTATTATACGCGAACTCTGCCAACAGTAGATAATCCTCCCAACTGCCTCGAAAGTCGATAACACAACCCCTTAACATATCTTCCAGAATCTGAATAACCCTTTCTGACTGACCATCAGTCTGAGGATGGAAGGTTGTGCTAAAATTCAGTCGCGTTCCCAATGCCTCATGCAACTTTTGCCAGAACTGAGATGTGAATCTAGGATCTCGATCAGAGATAATAGACACTGGCACCCCATGCAGTCGCACAATCTCTGCCACATACAACTTTGCTAGCTTCTGAAGCGAATAATCAGTACGTACAAGGATGAAATGAGCAGATTTAGTCAACCTATCCACAATCACCCAAATCGAGTCCTTCTTTAACGGCGTTAAGGGCAATCCACTTACGAAATCCATGGTCACCCTTTCCCACTTCCAGAGTGGTACCTTCACTGGTTGCAGAAGTCCAGAAGGTAACTGATGCTCAGCTTTCACTTGCTGACAAGTCAGACATTTCCCCACAAATTCTGTTACTTCGCGCTTCAGTCCAGGCCACCAATACAACTCCTTTAAGTCATGATACATCTTATTACCTCCAGGATGCATGGCGCACAGTCCTTTATGAGCTTCATTCAGAATTGCTTGCCTCAAATTGGAATCCTTAGGCATATAGATTCTACCGTGGAAACATAGAACACCCTCACTGTTAAATCCAAACTCAGAAGTACTCCCATCCTTAACCTGCTGAAATCGAGAAACCAGCGACTCATCCTTCGACTGCTTCTCCTTAATCTCATCCACCTAGGTCGGTCTTACTTGCAATTCTGCTAACAGACTACCATCATCATACAGACTCAAACGAGCAAACATAGCTCTCAGATTAGATACAGTTCTACGACTTAGGGCATCAGCCACCACTTTAGCTTTACCTGGATGATACTCAATCGCACAATCATAATCCTTAAGCAACTCAATCCATCTCCGTTGCCTAAGATTCAGCTCCTTCTGAGTCAACAAGTACTTAAGACTCTTATGGTCTGTGTATATAATACACCTTTCTCCATACAGATAATGTCGCCAGATCTTAAGTGCGAAGATTACTGCTGCCAACTCCAGATCATGGGTAGGATAGTTCACTTCATGAGGTTTAAGCTGTCGCGATGCATAAGCAACCACTTTACCCTCTTGCATCAACACACAGCCCAACCCAACATGTGATGCATCACTGTACACGGTAAAATCTTTCCCAGACTCTGGTTGAATCAGTACAGGTGCTTCGGTCAGAACCTTTTTTAGTTTTTCAAAAGCTTCTTGCTGCTACTCGGTCCAAATAAATGGCACTCCCTTCCTTACGAGTTTTGTCAATGGCGCTGCCATCATGGAAAATCCTTCTACAAACCTTCTATAGTATCCAGCTAAACCCAGAAAACTTCGAATTTCTGCCACTGACCTCGGTGGTTTCCACTCCAGAATTGCTTCAATCTTTCGAGGGTCTACCTTAATCCCCTCAGTAGATACAACATGACCCAAGAAGGTTACCTCCCTCAACCAAAACTCACACTTACTGAATTTCGCATAAAGCACCTTTTCCCTTAACACTTGCAGCACAATACGGAGATGCTCATCATGTTTCTCCTCAGATTTAGAATAGACCAAAATATCATCGATAAAGACGACCACGAATCGATCCAAGTATGGCTGGAACACTCGATTCATCAGATCCATAAAAGCTGCAGGTGCATTGGTCAACCCAAATGGCATAACCAAGAATTCATAGTGACCATAGCGAGTTCTGAATGCTGTTTTGTGTATATCCACCTCTTTCACCCTTAATTGATGGTACCCAGATTGAAGGTCAATCTTGGAGAATACTGAAGCTCCTCTAAGCTGATCGAATAGATCATCGATTCTTGGCAACGGGTACTTATTCTTAATCGTCAGTTTGTTCAACTGCCGATAATCGATGCGCATTCGCATTGACCCATCCTTCTTCTTTACGAACAGCACTGGTGCTCCCCACGGAGACACACTTGGCCTAATGAAGCCTCTATCCAACAGTTCTTGAATCTGCGCTTTCAACTCCACCAACTCCTTTGGTGCCATCCTATACGGTGCAATCGACACTGGTGCCGTACCAGGCAACAAATCAATCCCAAACTCGACCTCTCGATTCGGGGGTAAACCTGGAAGCTCTTCGGAAAAGACATCTTGAAAATCTTTAACGGTTCTAACTTGATCCACAGTTAGTTCTTCAGTTTCTACTTGACCTACGAATGCCAAATAAGCCGCACATCCTTTACGAATCCACTTCTCAGCTCTCAATGCTGACACCACATTGGACAAATAATCTCTACGTTCACCTATCACCATAACTTCCTCATCCTCTGCAGTCTTTAGCCTCATTCATTTTGCAGCACAATCCAAAGTAGCCCTATGCTTTACAAGCCAATCCATTCCCAAGATGAGATCAAATTCTCTGAAAGGTAGCTCCATCAAGTCTCCAGAAAAGATTTTTCCTTGAGTCTCTATTGGTACGTCTCTATACAGTTTGTCTACCCTAACCGAGTAACCCAAAGGACTTAATACAGATACCCCACTCACTGTCTCCTCAGAACGCACTCCCAGCGACCCAGACATGGCACATGCAATATAAGAATGGGTAGATCCAACATCTATCAACGCAGTGTATGGCATACTAGAAATCAAAAACGTACCGGTTATGACGTCAGGAGCATCACCCTCCTCTCGGCGACGAGCTGCATAAACTAACGCTGGCTGACGAGCCTTAGCAAAACCAGCACCCCTGCCAGGCGCTCCTCGTCCTCGACCATTACCATTTCCGCCTCTGCCTTGTCCACGACCTCTCGGAGCTGGTGGTCCACCCCTTACTGGTTGAGCAACCCTTTGAGCCATAACCTGTCCTTGATCCGGTTCTTCGGGACAGTCCTTAATCCTATGCTCCATCGACCCACATCGAAAACAGGCTCCAGAATGTTTCCGACACTCGCCCATATGTATCTTACCACAACTCCTACAACCCTGCAGTCTGACAGCATTCATTGGCACCGCTCGCACTGGTTCTGCTACTCTTGCTCTCTTAACATTCCTATTAGCCCCACTTGATGGTCCAGAATCCCTCCGGAAGCGGTTTCTATCCTTTTCGCAATTCTGCCTCTCGGTACGCTTCACTTCTTCAGCTATCTTAGCTTTCTCAACCAAAGCAGCAAAGTTATGCTCTCTCTGCGGAGCAATCAGTACCCTTAGTTCATCTCTTAGACCATCCTCAAAACGCACGCTACGCTCATACTCAGTAGCAACTATCCCAGAAGCATATCGGCTTAGCCTCAGAAATTCAGCCTCGTACTCAGATACTGTCCTACTTCCCTGAACCAAATTCAAGAACTCTTTCCTACGGGCGTCCACATAGCTAGCCCCAACATATTTTCCTTTAAAGGCTTTCTTAAACAGCTCCCATGTTACCTCACCATCTGAAGTTCCATCTCTCACCGTAAGCCACCACTGATAAGCTACACCAGACACGCCCCTAAAGAATTCTGCCCCATTAGCTCGGAGTCGCTCAGAAATGGATCCCCGAAATCCATTACCGGTACTTGCCCCAGCAACCCTTTTCAAAACTCGAAGCATCGCTTGCGATAGGGCATCGTCCTCAACACCTCGATCATGGGACTCCACCTCTGTTGCCGGTGGTATTGGTATATCAGCTGCTGGCGCATGTCCCGAAGATGAAGTTTCAGCTCATGCACTACCTCGGCCACGTCCATGGCCCCTACCACGAGCTGCTCGCGTACTCATTTCGTATTTTCTGTTTTAGAAATTTTATGAGTCAGATTAACATTTCAGTGTTTATTACAGATGTCTTATGAATAAGTAGCATTTCAGAGGTTATCTTCTTCCGCGGTAGCCTAGCTACAGTCTCAGTCCACCTATCAGAGTCTCTATAGTTTCAGTAATACCCTAGCTAAAGTATCATAATAGAGTCTCTAGTCAGGCATATAATCAGAATTTTCAGAAACATCAGAAAAGTTTAGAAAACTTACAGGCTTGGGCCGGAGATTCGGTGTGCCACTCTTTAGAAAGATTACTTTGGAAAACCTGATTTATTCTTTGGAAATAAATCATTTATATACAAAAGAAGTTCATCAAAACAGGTTCCAATTAATTTTGAAAACAATTGTTGAAAACATGACCCTTCGAAAATCTTTGTTTTGATTGTTTGAAATCTTCCATTTTTAGACCCAATCCACAGCCGAGTTGTTGCAACTTAGCTCTGATACCACTAAATGTAACACCCCAAACCCGGCCTAGACGTTACGACCAGATCTAGTGCGTCACACGATCCTAAAACTAAGTTTACGACCCTTTTAGTCTTGTTGTGTCTTAAGTGAGGTTTGAATCAAAAGAGTAAGTTTGTTAAAACCAGCTTATTAATCCTTCAAGTTATCCATATTATTCACTCGTTGAGTTTTGAAAACGTTCTTAGATTTTGAAACCAACGCAGCCTAAACTAGCGATTCTATAAAATGTAATTTAATCATCAAAGAAAGATTAAACCAAATAAAAACTTAGATAGCGGCCTTATTACAAAATAAAACCCAAAAATAACTTAATAATAAAATACTTTAAACAAAATGAAAACCAGTTCTGCAGATGCTGTGGCCACTCCGAATCTCTCGCAGCTCCAAGCCCACTATGGTTGAGTGTTACCTACAGAGATTAAATAAAAGAGGGGTGAGTTTGACAACTCAGTGTGCAACATTATCTCAACCATAGGCCGAAACAGATCAAGCCTCAGAATCAGATTAGTTGGGCATTGGCCCATTACAGAAATCAGGTTAAGCCCATAGGCCCATAACAGATACAGATCAGATATAATATGCAAGCAGAAGACCCAACCCAGATCCATCCATAACACCCCCGTACCAGCCTTACACCATGTGGGGAGACTACTAGACCCACCCAACCGCTACACACCACAGATAATTGCAGCGAGGCTGCCAGATATAATTTGCAGCGAGGCTGCCAGATATTGTGACGAGGTCACCAGATACAGATATTGTGGCGAGGCCACCAGATTGCAGCGAGGCTGCCAGATAATAATGTGACAAAGTCACCAGATTGTAGTGAGGCTGCCAGATAATAATGTGACAAAGTCACCAGATTGCAGCGAGGCTGCCAGAACGCTTCCTCCATCATAAACCCATACCCCATGCAACAGATATATAAATACTAGCATGCAACATATAACATCTCATGCATCAGATATGCTCACATTAAATGGTAACTCATGCAGATACATAAAATCATACATTTCATACAGAATTGACCCTAGGGGTATAATAGTCTTTTTACACCTGGGGGTATTTTGGTAATTTTCCATATTTAAGGGTATTATAGTCCTTTTCATATTTTCAGAGATTTTATGCATGTTCAATTTGTTATTAGTCCATAGATATTCACAGAAGTCCCTTTTAAGCTTAATTTCCACTTTTGCCCTTTTTAGCCTAAAACATCTAATGGGCCTTACTGAGTCCATTGTCATCCCAAACCTGTTAAGTCTAATTTTTAGGTTTAGCCTACCAACTTGACCATGTTTTTATTAACCATGTCACCAGAGAGCCTATAATAGTCACTTTATTAATTTTGGCTCGGAAGCCCATTGGGCCCATCTTGGCCCATTGTAGCCCAACTTACCAAAACGTTCAGAATTACACCTTCTGCAATTCCTCCAGCGTCAATTCCCAGTGTGACCACAATAGAGTATTCGGCTACTCTTAGATCCTTCCAAGGCTGATTTTTGGTCACTTCCGATCGGTCACTTAGCACAGTTTTTGGTTATTACGGCCTTTAGCCATCCTAGTCTATGATAGAGATACGTTACACACCTGTTAATGGATGAAACAATGACGGAATCCACGTACGAAGAGCCTACAATCGAACGATAATTTTTAGTCTAATAATCTATAACCAAATAGCCATAAACCCTTACCATAATCTGCCTACGTGGCCTAAGCATCAAAATCTTACCCCTTTTTGTCGATTGTGGACTAAATCCCGAAGTCCAATCGTGTTTAGCCTTTTAAGTCCTTAGTTGCACAGCCTCTTGATCGCACTAACATAATCAAACCAAAAGAGAACAGCTAACAAGCCCTTAGTCATTAACGTTAGCCTCCCCATAAGGGGTTTCGGCTTTCAGCTTTAAATCCTGAAGAACTAACGAAATAAGTCTTAAGGTACTTACCAATCTAACCACGATCTACAACAGCTCCACTTGCCACCACCAGAAGGGATAAAAGATGACTTAGAATTCGGCTTAAAGTACCCCCAGGTATGGAGGCTTTCGGTAAAAAGGAGATTCGGTTTTGGCAAAACAAGAGTTTTATGAAGTAAAAGAAGAAGAGAGAAAGAAAAGTGATTCGGTAGATACAAGGGATGAAGGGATAGGGATTCGGCTAATTGAATGTTTTGCAAGAAGAGAAGGCAGTCGACTTTGGAAGAAGGGTAATCGGTCACCAAGAGTTTTGGCCTCTTTCACAGTTGTCAGCAAAGATTCATAGAAGAGAGGGAGAGAAGATGTGATTCGGCTAACAGAAGAATGGTGGTAAGGGGGGTCGATTTATGGTTTGAGAAGAAGAGAAGCAAATAGATGAGAATAGAGAAGAACCAAGGGAGGTGCTTAGTCGAATGAAGATTCAGCTCAAGAGTGGAATAAGAGTTCGGCTACTAGGTTGATGAGAAGAACGAAATGGCAAAAAGAAAAGTACTTAATAAACTATGTGAAATTGAAAAAGAAAGGGGAGCTTTCTTACCTATGGAAAATCGACACAAAACTCTCAGAGAACTAAAGAGAATTCGGCCCCCACTAGAGCCTAATTGCCGAATATGCAAGCACTAATCCCCCTAGCCGAATTGCACTTGCAAAGTCCCAAAATCGGCTACCTCCTTTCAAAATTCGAAGTTCCTTGATTTGCTCCTCAACCTCCTCCACGATTTGCTCCCTTGACCAATTCAAATCTCCTCCAAGCAGAGTTCAATTCTGCTTCAAACTCTTACCTGCTCAAGCTCAAAAATAAAACACCACCTTGCAACCTCTGCAGCTTGAACCTTGGATCTCCAAACACACTTAGGCGCCACCTTTTAAGGAGTCTAGTGGCGTCTCCCTTGCCACTTTACCACTGATTCATTTGTGTCTTATTTCGCACACAATTTTTTAAGACCCTTACTTTCAATGATCCCCTATCTCCTAAGCTTAGAATTCAAAATTTTGCCAAGCTCCTAACCAACACATGGACCTTCCATAGGCCCATTATCATACTCCAAACATGCATTACACACCCAAATACTAGCATTTCAACATTTTATCAGATAAGAACAATCTAAGAAAAACCCGAAAATTAGGGCGTTACATCAGAAATGTGGAAAGGTCAATAAAGTGAGAGTTTATATAGTGATGAGTCTTTCTGTGTTTACTTGACATGAATATTATATTATGTACTCAGCATATATGAATGTGTGTGAACAGTATGTTCATATGATAGACTATTGTGCTTAAACTGCTAAACTAGAGATAATGCGATTATTTGTTTTAAGTCTTTGTCATTGAGCCATTAGTATTATAATGGTATGTAAATTGAATTGGAAGGTCAAATTGAGTAGAACACGGGAAATGAGTACGATCATTCAATGAAGAATTGACAGGTAAGGCCATGGTTAATGTAACACCCTAGACCCGACCCAAACATTATGGCCGAATTCGATGATGTCACAATCAAGGGATTATTTTCGAAATGACTTGGTTTAATTAAAATCATTTTCAGTAGAAAAATTGCTTGGTTAACAGCTTATGTAATGTCCTGATTTTTGGGATTTTTGGGATTTTTTCGATTTTCATGAAATTTTGAAATTTGGTTGTTAAATTATGGAATTTATGTTTCAGTGTGTTAGTGGGCCTTTAGAAGGCCCAAGCCTAAGAAAAAACCCGGCAGAAATATCAAATTTTGGATTTAAAGTGAAGGGGACTTGGTTAAGTGGACTTTTAAGAAAAAGTGAGTGAAATAAACTCAAGTAAGCCCTTGGTAAAGTGGCAATGTAGCGTCACCTAAGTGCCTAAAAAAGGTGGCCGAACAAGGGGCTCTTGGGGAAGCATTGCTGATTTAGTCATTTGGTGTTAGAGTGCATTTGGCTAGGGGAGTTTAGGTATCAATTTCGGCATTTGTTCTTTGTGTGGCCTCTTTTCTTTTGCCGAATTAGGTTAGTATCTGCTAGGGTTTCTTTGCTTTCATTTTGTTCTCCTTCATTGGCTCCAAAAAGCCGAAAATGCAACATTTGGTTCTCCTTATGCCGTTTGACCATAACTGAATCTCCCTTCTCTTCTTTCATTCTCTTCTCCTCTCCTCTCTTTCTTTTTCTCATCCCCTTCCTCTTTAATTTCCAAAAAGCTGAACCTACTTCTTTTCCTTCTTCTCAAGCCTAGTCGATTACTATTAAAAACCGAAACCAATCTACCATAGCCGATTACCTTATTGAACAAGATCATTTTTTCTTTATACTCAAACCTTTCAAAAACTGAATCCCAAACTTCTCCTCCCTCGGTAGATCATTCTTGTTAGTTCGTAAAACATTTTTCGTCACTTTCCTCCGCCATTCACTTCTTAAACAGAATAGGCATACTCTAAGTCAGATTCAAAAGCTGAAATAGTTAGACTCATTCCCTGCCCGTGTCTTGAGGCTAGATCTGCATTAGATTTGAGAAAGAAAAGGGTTGGAATCATTCGGATTTAGTGAATCTTTGATAAGTGCTCAGATCTCTTCTCTATTCATTATTTTGGGATTTAAGGAAAAGTCGAAAACCCCTATGTAACGGTACTATCATTTATGGCTACAAGCTCTATAGATCTTATTATTCGTATTGTTATGTGTTAGTGTAGATTAAAGGCTACCGATCAAGGAGCTTAGGAAGGCTAGGACCATTTGGGTGACTAGATCTAGATCTAGTCATAGTTTCAGCAAAGAGGTAAGTATTCAAGGGCCTTGGAGAGGTTGGCCAAATGTGGTAGTGGTTATTTCGATTAGTTATCATTTGGTTCATGGTCTAATCTCATAATAAATGATTGTAGGATTTATCGTGTGGGAGATCTCATCATAGTATTTCACAAATCAGGTGTGTAAACGAACACCCTCTTGTAGTCTAAATTAGCAAAAGCTGAAAAGCCGAAATGCTGAAATTTTAGCATTTCGTGGGCTTGCGAGTGTGTGAGTGCTCGTGGGTCAGTTGGAAGTGGTAAGATTCGGTAACTAAAATTGGTAAAGTTGGTAAGTGTGCAATTTTGTGCACCTAGGTAATTTTGGGCCCGATGGGCTAAATATGGGCCTAATGGGCTTACGGGTCCACATGGGTGAAAATAAATGGTAAGTGTATTCCGGTATACTGTAAGTTAAAACTGTTAAGTAATTTATGAAATTTGGGCTATATGGGCCAAAATAGCTAAATGACACTGTAGGGCCCTTTAAGGGTTTTAGGGCCCAATAACTCTAAACTGCTAAAATGGGCTAGATAAATTACTTAGATGGAAAAATTGGACTGTTAATAACTGAATTGTGCATAAAACCCTAAAAACTTGTATAATTATTGAAATACCCCTTAAAGGTGAGAAATTACTATGTTACCCCTAGGTGCAAAATGACCGTTATACCCCTAGGGCTAAATTTGACTGAAATGCATGCTTTACTGTTTCTGTTCACGTATGCCATGATATATTTTACCGTTGTATGGGACTAGGTTTATTGATGGAGGGAGTGCAAGTGGCATTGCCACGATTACTGAAAGGGACTTTACCTCGTATTACTAAAAGGGGCTATGCCTCGTATTGCTGAAAGAGGCTTTGCCTCGTTATACTGTTAGTGGCTTGGCCATGTTATTTGAGCAGCTATGCTTCAACTGTGGAGTGTAGGGCTGGGTGGGCTGAGTTATTCCCCACATGATGTGTAGGGCAGGTACGGGTGGTGCGTAGCGGTTGGACATAGGATGGGCTTTGGGGCTTTGCATACATCATGATATCTGTTTTGTTACTGTAATGGGCCCATGGGCCATACTGTTATCTGAAACGGGCTAAGGCCCAGTTAAACTGATATCTGAATAGGGCTTCAGCCCAGACTTACTGTATCTAAATAGGGCTTCGGCCCAGTTATTACTGAGACTGGTTAAGGCTTAGGCTAGTGGGCTTGAGATGATTTGGGCTTCGGATGGGCTTTCTTTACACACTAAGTTTTGAAACTCACCCTTTTTCTTCCATCTATTGAGGTGAACCCTAGATTGGTGGACTTGGAGCTGGGAGGGATTCAGAGTGGCCACGTAGACTGCATACCTGGTTTTTAATTAAGTTATTTATTTTCTTATTTATTTTTGTAATTGTTTGTATTTCAATTTTGGGTTTGTAATAAGGCCGCTTTAATTATTTTGATTTGGGTTCTCAATTATTTATTTATACTATACCTTAAATGATTTGAATAAAGCTGCGCGAGTTTTCCTAAAATTAATCAACATTTTCAAAACAAAACTCTCATAAGAAATGAATAACAAGTCAACGGTCAAGTATGGTAACAAGATAACTTTTAAACAGTTAGTGGATAGGACAAACACTAATTAAACCTGGATTTTCTTTCCAAAATATAGAAACGGTTTTACAAAGCTCACCCTAATCATAGTAGCTAGGATACGTGATTAGTCTTTCGTTGATGTGACACACCGACTTAGCCGTAACGTTAGGGCTGGGGTTGGGGTGTTACATTTAGTTGTATCAGACCCCGGTTACAACAACTCGGTTGTGGAATCGGGTCCAAAATGTTTTCAAAAATTTTAAAATCAAGGCATAAGAAGGGTATTTTAAAAACGGTTTTGGAAACTTCTAAGAAAACCCTTTTCAAACTCATTTTCCTTTGAATATATTTAATAAAGGCGTTACTTCAACAGTTTTTGCTAAATTGGGCTTACTGAAATTGGGTATTTGAAGAAGTGGCACATTGAATCCCCGGCACCAAGTCTGTAAGTGTTTTTCTCTTATACCATACTGTACTGAGACATTACTGTAGATATAACTAAGACCCTATTATGATACTGTAGATAGGGTAGTACTGAAAACTGTAAGACTAAGACTGTAGGGAAACTAAACCCTAGAAGACTGAGACTGTAGCTAGGCAACAATTTCGCAAAAACAAACTCTGAAACTCTATCTGTAGATAAAACATTTTGTAATAAATAACTGAAATATTAAACTAATGTCATAAAATTCGTAATCAGATAAGTCGATATGAGTACGAGGGCTACTCGTGGATGAGGCTGTGGACGTGGCTGAGGTAGTGTGCAAGCTGGATCTTCGTTTTCTGGACATATGCCAGCTGAGGAGGTACGAGCTCTACCAGCGACTGAGACTGGATCGTATGATAGGGCTGCAGGGGACGACGCTTTATCCTAAGCAATGTTAGGGGTTTTGGAGAGGGTCGCTGGGGCGAGTACTGGAACTATGAATAGGGGATCCATTTCTGAGCGACTCTGGGCTAACAGAGTAGAGGTCTTTAGGGGCATATCTGGAGTAGCCCCAAATGTGGCTGAGTATTGGCTGAAAGCTACGGAACAAATTATGGACGACTTGGATTGCTCGGTGGAGCAAAAGCTAAAAGAAGCGGTGTCTCTGCTGCGAGACAATGCATATCAGTGGTGGATCACTGTGAAGGAGGGTACCCCAGCTGAGCGGGTAACCTGGGAACTATTTAAGACGGCTTTCAAGGGAAAGTAAGTCGAAGCAAGTTATGTGGATGCGCATAGGAAACAATTTCTGAACCTGACTCAGGGCAGTAAGTCTGTAGCTGAATATAAGGCTGAATTTCTGAGGTTGAATCGGTATGCCAGCGATATAGTTGCTACTGAGTACGAGCGTAGCATTCGTTTTGAGGAAGGTCTCAGAGATGAGGTAAGGGTGCTGATAGCTCCGTAGAGGGAGCGCAATTTTGCTGCATTAGTGGAGAAGGCTAAAATAGCCTAAGAGGTGAAGTGAACTGAATGACAGAACCGTGATAAGGATGGGAATCGATTCAGGAGGGATTCTGGACCCTCTGGTGCTGCAAACAGAAATACCAAGAGAGCTAGAGTAGAGGAATCGGTCCGAGCAGTTCCGGTAAATACAGTTAGACCACAGGCTTGTGGGGACTATGGTAGAGTGCATCTGGAAGAATGCTGGAAGCGTACTGGGGCATGTCTCTGATGTAGGTCCAAGGAGCATGGGATCAAGGATTGTCCTCAGAGGCCAGCTCAGACTCAAGTGGCTGAACTGAGGGTTGCTCAACCAGTACGAGGTGGACCGCTACTGCCGAGAGGCCGTGGTCAAGGTAGAGGCGACAATGGAAATAGTCGTGGACGTAGAGCACCTGGTAGGGGTACTGGAAATGCTGAGGCTCGCCAGTGAGCATTAGTATATGCTGCTCGACTCCGAGAGGAGGGTGACGCACCTGCCGTCATAACTGGTACGTTTTGATCTCTAGCATGCCCTACACTACTATGATTGATGTGGGTTCAACCCATTCGTATGTTGCATGTGACATTTCTGGGTCGCTGGGTATGCACTCTGAGGAAACTGTGAGTGGGGTAACTATGATAAGTCTACTGGGTCACTTGGTTAGGGTAGATAAACTCTTTAGGGAGGTGCCTTTAGAGACACAGGGTAGGAATTTTACTGGAGACTTAATGGAACTACCATTCAGAGAGTTTGATCTTATCTTGGGAATGGACTGGTTAACTAAGAATAAAGTGACTCTGGATTGTTTGGCTAAGAGGATGGTGTTAAGGACTACCGAGGATGAGGAGGTAATGGTTATTGGGGAGCGAAAGGACTACTTGTCCAATGTTGTTTCGGTCTTAAGGGCTGAGAAGCTAATTCGCAAAGGTTGCAAGACGTACTTGGCCTTTGTAAGTCAGACTGAGACTGAGAATTTGACTGTAAAGACAGTTAGAACTGTTAAGGAATTTCAAGATGTCTTTCCTGAGGAGCTTCCTGGATTACCCCCAAACCGAGAAGTTGAGTTTGGAATTGATTTGCTGCCTGGAGTGGCTCCAGTGTCCATCGCACCCTATAGGATAGCATTGAAGGAGTTAGTGGAACTGAAGGCACAACTCCAAGAATTGTTGGATAGAGGTTTCATCAGACCGAGTGTGTCTCCGTGGGGGGCACCAATATTGTTCTTGAAGAAGAAGGATGGGACGATGCGTATGTGCATCGATTATCGCCAGTTGACCAAACTGACGATAAAGAACAAGTACCCTCTGCCAAGAATCGATGATCTATTTGACCAACTTAGAGGAGCTTTAGTATTTTCTAAGATCGACCTTCGGTCTGGATATCACTAGTTAAGGGTCAAGGAGGTGGATATTCATAAGATAGCATTTAGAACTCAGTATGGTCATTACGAGTTTCTGGTTATGCCATTTGGACTAACAAATGCACCTACAGCTTTTATGGATTTGATGAATTGAGTATTCCAGCCGTATTTGGATCGATTCGTAGTCATCTTTATCGATGATATTCTGGTATATTCGAAAACTGAGAAGAGGTATGATGAGCATCTTCGTATAGTTCTGCAAGTGTTGAGAGAGAAGCAACTTTATGCAAAATTCAATAAGTATGAATTTTGGTTGTGAGAAGTGACTTTCCTAGGTCATGTTGTCTCTACTAAGGGGATTAGGGTGGATCATCGAAAAATTGAGGCAGTTCTGGAATGGAAGCCACTGAGGTCAGTATCAAAAATTTAGAGTTTTCTGGGTCTGGCAAGGTATTACAGAAGATTTGTAGAAGGATTCTCTCTGATTGTTGCACCGTTAACGAAATTGTTGAGGAAAGGAGTATCATTTGTATGGAATTAGAAATAGCAGGAAGCCATTAATAAGTTGAAGAAAGTATCGACTGAGGCACCAGTGTTGATACAGCAGGAGTCTGAGAAGGATTTCATTATGTACAGTGATGCGTTGCATGTGGGACTAGGCTGTGTACTGATGTAGGAGGGCAAGGTGGTCGCTTATGCTTCACGACAGCTTAAGCCTCACAAGGCGAATTACCCTACACATGATCTAGAGTTGGCAGCGGTGATTTTCGCGTTAAAAATCTGGGGACACTATCTGTATGGGGAAAAGTGTATTATATACACAGATCACAAGAGTCTCAAGTATTTGTTGACTCAGAAGGAATTGAATCTTAGGTAACGAAGATGTATAGAGTTGCTTAAAGACTACGACTGTTCGACTGAGTATCACCCAGGCAAGGCAAATGTGGTGGCTGATGCACTGAGCCAAAGGGCTGTAGCTGAGTTGAGAGCAATGTTTGCTCGTTTGAGTCTATATGACGATGGGAGCTTGTTAGCAGAGTTGCAAGTGAGACCAACTTGGACTGAGCAGATTAAAGAGAAATAGTTAGAGGATGATTCGTTGGTTTCTCGGTTTCAGCAAGCTGAGAATGAGGAGAATTCAGATTTTGGACTGAATACAGATGGAGTTGTGCTTTCATGGAATGAAGGACTCTGATTGGAGGCAGTTAATCTCGAAAGAGGCTCATGGTAGACCTTGTGCCATGCATCCTGAGGGAATAAGCTGTATCGAGACTTAACAGAGTTGTACTGGTGGCCTGGACTTAAGCGTGAGGTGATCGAATTTGTGGGAAAATGTCTGACATGCCAGCAAGTAAAGGCTGAGCATCAATTACCTTCTGGACTGTTGCAGCCAGTGAAGATACCACTTTGGAAGTGGGAGAGGGTAACCATGGATTTTGTGAGTGGGTTGCCTTTAACACCCTCTAAAAAGGACTCTATATGGGTAATTGTGGATAGATTAACGAAATCTGCTCATTTCATACCTGTCCAAACTAATTACTCACTTCTGAAGTTGGCCAAACTATATGTGGCGGAGATAGTATGACTGCATGGGGTGCTAGTTTTGATTATTTCTGATTGGGATCCTAGGTTTACATATCGATTCTGGCAAAAGTTACATGAGGCGTTGGGTACGCGATTGGATTTCAGCATTGCTTTCCACCCTCAAATAGATGGACAGTCGGAAAGGGTTATTCAGGTTTTAGAGGACATGTTAAGGGGTTGTGTTATCAACTTTCATGGTAGTTAGGAGGATTACTTGCCATTGGTGAAATTTGCTTATAATAACAACTATCAGGCAAGTATCCAGATGGCTCTATATGAGGCACTTTATGGACGAAGGTGTCGTAAGCCTATGTGTTGGACGGAGTTGGGAGAACGTCAAGTTTATGGACCAGAGTTAGTGGCAGATACTGAGAATAAGGTTGAGTTGATTAGGGATCGATTAAAGGAGGCATCTGATAGGCAAAAGTCATATGCTGATGTAAAGCATAATGAAATTGAGTTCTCTATAGGGGATATGGTATTTTTGAAGGTCTCGCCTTGGAATAAGATCTTGAGGTTTGGCAAGAAGGGCAAGTTGAGTTCGCGATTTATTGGGCCTTATCGGGTTCTTAAATGGGTAGGGCCAGTAGCATATCAGCCAGGGTTACTACTAGAGTTGGACTGTATTCATGACGTCTTTCATGTGTCCATGCTAAGACGGTATCGCTCGGATCCTTCGCATGTCGTACCAGTAGAAGAGATTGAGGTACATGCTTATTTGACTTTTGAAGAGGAGCCTATGCAAATTCTGGATTGAGAGGTCAAAGTGTTAAGAAAGAAGTCAGTTCCATTGGTGAAGGTGCTTTGGCGCAATCATGGTAGAGAAGAGGCTACTTAGGAGCCTGAAGAAGCAATGCGTCAACAATACCCTCACCTATTTGGATCAGGCAAATTTAGAGGCCGAAATTTCTTTGAGGGGGTAGAGTTGTAACGCCCTGATTTTTAGGATTTTTTAGGATTTTTACGATTTTGATGAAATTTTGAAATTTGGTTGTTAAATTATGGAATTTTTGTTTTCAGTGTGTTAGTGGGCTTTTAAAAGGCCTAAGCCTAAGAGAAAACCTGGCAGAAATATTAAATTTTGGATTTAAAGTGAAGGGGACTTGGTTAAGTAGGCTATTAAGAAAAAGTGAGTGAAATAAGACTCAAGTAAGCCCTTGGTAAAGTGGCAATATGGCGTCACTTAAGTGCCTAAAAAAGTGGCGTGTGAACAGATGTGCAAGGGCCAGAGTTCAAGCCACAAGGTAAGCACTGTGTGTTTTAATTATTTTTGTGCATGTGCCAAACATGTGATGGTTTCCAAGTAGAACTCTATTGAGGAGAGTTTGAGTTATTCATGAGATTAGATCAGGTAGGATAAGGGAGAGAGATTTTAGGATTTTTGAATGGGAACATGTGGTGGCCGAACAAGGGGCTCTTGGGGAAGCATTGTCGATTTGGTGATTTGGTGTTAGAGTGCATTCAGCTAGGGGAGTTTAGGTATCAATTTCGGCATTTGTTCTTTGTGTGGCCTCTTTTCTTTTGCCGAATTAGGGTAGTATCTGCTAGGGTTTCTTTGCTTTCATTTTGTTCTCCTTACTTGGTTCCAAAAAGCTGAAAACACAGCCTTTGGTTCTCTTTGTGCCGTTTGACCATAAACGAATCTCCCCTCTCCTCTTTCATTCTCTTCTCCTCTCCTCTCTTTCTTTTTCTCATCCCCTTCCTCTTTAATTTCCAAAAAGCCGAACCTACTTCTTTTCCTTCTTCTCAAGCCTAGTTGATTACTACTAAAAGCCGAAACTAATCTACCATAGCCGATTACCTTATTAAACAATATCACTTCTTCTTTCTACTCAAACCTTTCAAAAACTGAATCCAAAACTTCTCCTCCCTCGGTCGATCATTCTTGTTAGTTCGTAAAACATTTTTCGTCACTTTCCTCCCCCACTCACTTCTTAAATCGAATAGGCATACTCTAAGTTAGATACCAAAGCTGAAATAGTTGGACTCTTTCTCTGCTCGTGTCTTGAGGCTAGATCTGCATTAGATTTGAGAAAGAAAAGTGTTGGAATCATTCAGATTTAGTGAATATTTGGTAAGTGCTTAGATCTCTTCTCTATTCATTATTTCGGGATTTAAGGAAAAGCCAAAAACCCCTATGTAAGGGGACTGTCGTTTGGGGTTACAAGCTCTATAGATCTTATTATTCGTATTGTTATGTGTTGGTGTAGATTAAAGGCTGCCGATCAAGGAGCTTTGGAAGGTTAGGACCATTTGGGTGACTAGATCTAGATCTAGTCATAGTTTTGACAAAGAGGTAAGTATTCAAGGGCCTTTGAGGAGTTGGTCGAATGTGGTAGTGGTTATTTTGATTAGTTATCGTGTGGTTCATGGTCTAATCTCATAATTAACAACTGTAGGATTAATCGTGTGGGAGATCTCATCGTAGTATTTCGCAAATCAAGTGTGTAAACGAACACCCTCTTGTAGTCTAAATCAGTAAAAGCCGAAAAGCCGAAAAGCTAAAATTTTGGTATTTTGTGGGCTTGCGAGCGTGCGAGCGCTCATGGGTTAGTTGGAAGCGGTAAATTACTTAGCTAAATGACATTTATGAAATTTGGGCTAGATGGGCCAAAATAGCTAAATGACACTGTAGGGCCCATTAGGGGTTTAGGGCCCAATAACTCTAAACTACTAAAATGGGCTAGATAAATTACTTAGATGGAAAAATTGGACTATTAATAACTGAATTGTGCATAAAACCCTAAAAACTGGTATAATTACTGAAATACCCTTAAGGGTGAGAAATTACTATTTTACCCCTAGGTGTAAAATAACCGTTATACTCCGAGGGCTAAATTTGACTGAAATGCATGCTTTACTGTTTCTGTTCACTGTATGCCATGACATATTTTACAGTTGCATGGGACTGGGTTTACTGATGGAGGAAGTGCAAGTGGCATTACCACGATTACTGAAAGGGGCTTTGCCTCGTATTACTGAAAGGGGCTATGCCTCGTATTACTAAAAGAGGCTTTGCCTCGTTATACCGTTAGTGGTTTGGCCACGTTATCTGAGCAGCTATGCTGTAACTGTGGAGTGTAGGGCTGGGTGGGTTGAGTTATTCCCTACATGGTGTGTAGGGCTGGTACGGGTGGTGTGTAGGGGTTAGACATAGGATGGGCTTTGGGGCTTTACATACATGCATGATATCTGTTCTGTTACTGTAATGGGCCCATGGGCCATACTGTTATCTGAAACGGGCTAAGGCCCAGTTAAACTGATATCTGAATAGGGCTTCGGCCTAGACTTACTATATCTGAATAGGGCTTCGGCCGAGTTATTACTGAGACTGGTTAGGGCTTAAGCCAGTGGGCTTGAGCTTATTTGGGCTCCGGATAGGCTTTCTTTACATATTGAGTTTCCAAACTCACCCTTTTTCTTCCATCCATGCAGGTGAGCCCTAGACTGGTGGACTTGGAGCTACGAGGGATTCAGAGTGGCCACGTAGACTGCATAGCTGGTTTTTAATTAAGTTATTTATTTTCTTATTTATTTTTTAATTGTTTTTATTTCGATTTTGGGTTTGTCATAAGGCTGCTTTAATTATTTTGATTTGGGTTCTCAATTATTTACTTATACTATACCTTAAATGATTTGAATAAAGCTGTGCGAGTTTTCCTAAAATTAATCAATATTTTCAAAACAAAACTCTTGTAACAAATGAATAACAAATCAACAATCAAGATATGGTAACAAGATAACTTTTAAATGGTTAGTGGATAGGACAAACACTAATTAAACCTGGATTTTCTTTCCAAATTACAGAAACGGTTTTACAAAGCTCACCCTAATCATAGTAGCTAGGATACGTGATAAGTCTTTTGTTGATGTGACACACCGGACTTGGCCGTAACGTCTGGGCCGGGTTGGGGTGTTACAGCTTAAGTTTATGATTTAGAAGCCCAAATGCTTGTAACTTGTTATATTATGAAGGAAGCCCATGTTTTAAGAAAAACGTCCAAATGTTTATGTTATTTAGAAAGCATATTTAACTTTAGAAAATTCATTTAAGATTGAGAATTTGGCAGTTGTAAACAATAATAAACTGAAATAAAAGTCAAATCGGCGAAACAAGGCCTTATTACATCCTAATGAAAAATAAAGTAACTAAGACAAAGTAATTTGAAACTAATAAAAACTTCTTGTGGTGTGGACACCTTCGAGTCCTCTCCCATGTCGAGCCGTCTACTGAGGGTCACCTGAAACATTAAATAAAAGCGGAGTGAGTTTCAAAACTCAGTGTGTAAGTCCCTTGGCCATCAAATCAACATGCATTTATTACATTTGGCCTAATCCCTAACAATATCGGTGGTCTTGGGCCTTAGCCCATAATGACCTCATATCACATCAATATCACATGAATGTAATGCTCCCATCCAAAATCCAACCCTGTACTCCATTTCTCTTCCAACGCTACACTCTTGTGGGGATATAAATATCAACCCAGCCATCCCTACACCCCAATGGTAGCACCAACAGCAACACTACTCAAACGTTGCAGCAAGGCTGCTAATCATATAATGGGCTTAAAGCCACCGGTGGATCCACGGTAGTAAAGCGACTATGCAATCCTCACATATCTTCCTCCGTACCATCAAACCTACCCAAGTGCAACATACATCATATGAATGCAACATACACATTTCCACACATTAAGCACCTAGGGGTATTTTAGTCATTTCACTACTCAAGGGTATTTTGTTAATTCTACCTTACAAGGGTATTTCAGTAATTTTACTCTACAAGGGTATTTCAGTAATTCTACCCTACAGGGGTATTTTCGTAATTTCTTAACATTTCAGATTTTAGTTATGAACTTTGGCCCATCAACAAGTCCTAGCGGCTAAAGTGAACAGACACTATGCACCAGGTAGGATTCCAGAGAAGAGGAGATAGGTCACTAGGACCACTTAAGTACTAAGCTCTCCCTAGATCCAATCCTAGACATGCCTATGCCCATAGCCACACTCTAACCCTTGCGACTTGTCCACAGACATGTTTGATTAATTAATTAAGTTTTATGCTATTTAAGAATTTATCAAAACTAGGCCTAGAGTCCATTAAAACCCTAGCAAGTCTACATGCTTCCCTAAAATCACATATGGCCCATTAAACCCAATCATGTCTATAAGGCCCATCAAACCCAATCACAAATATATGGCCCATCAGGCCCGATCGTATTCAAGTCATTCAACCATCCATACCAACTCACCATTTAATTTCACATATCAACTTTTGCCGATTTGGGCCCACGAGCTCAGTAGGCCCAATTAGCGATGTCTGGCCCGGTTGGCCAACAGTGGCTCGAGACCATGAGATCGCTCTCTTGGCCCTGATAGTCGTATCGATATCTCCACAAAAATGTTCGCATGCTCGTGTGGTTGCCAGTGCCAACCTTTCGACTTTTTGGCTTTTCGGCATTTCGGCTTTTTGGGATTTCGGCTTTTGCCGATTTGTCTTATGTGTCGTGTATGTACACGCCTGGTTAATGAGACATGTTACACTATCCTTAGCCTTGAACCTACAACCAATACCAATCTCCAATCAATCGCACACTTAACCACAATATTTACCCAAAAACCGAAGCCTTACCATAACCTTACCGTGTGCAACCAGTTCTAATAGACCCTCCTTAGCTACTATTCACGAATATCCTTAGATCTACATTAATCTTAATAGTTAAAGACGAAGTAATAGGTGACTTGTATCCACTTAAGTAACCCTTTCTCTTACTATAGACTATTTGGCCAACATATCCCAAAATCAAGAATAGTTACCCAAAAGCTGAAACGAATGGATAGCTTTTCGGCAGAGGCTTGTAGATCCCTATACCGTTTGCGATCTTGGAACCTACCCTTGTTAATACAGAGTTAATGACAAGAGAGAGTTAGATAGCCCTCCGGCTTTTACCAAAATGCACTAAATATGTTTGACTAAGTACTTACCGAATCTAACCTTTGATCCTACAGCCTAGATATCTACTGAGCGAGATCTGGCTTTTAGATCTTGATTAAGAGTAGATAACAACAACCGATTTTGTGACAGAGGAAAAATAACAAGGAATCGAAAAAAAGATAGTGTTATTCGATTATAAGGGAGTATTCAACTTTTAGAGAAGGAAGAAGAACACAACACCAATAGGGATTTCAAAAAAAAGGAATGATGGTTATTTGGCAATGGAAGAATTCGACAATGGAAGAAACAGAATAAGAGGGAGATGAGAATTTGGCAATAGGGAGAAGAAGAAAAATAATGGAAAACCAAAGAACCTTTCAAAGAAATTCGGCAGCCCCCTTTTATAGCCAAAAGCTAAAACTACCTTCCCCCAAAGTCTCATTCGGTACCAACAAATCCACACCTCAATCCCCTATCTTTTCTCTATTATCTTTACCTTAAATTTCTCTCCTAAACACTCCCTTCCAGAGCCCATTCTAGTGCCACTACCTTCCTTCCATGTGCAAAAATAAAGTCCCCAAATTCACCACTCTAAGCCTCGCACCTTGGACCTCTATACCTGGTAGTAACGCCACCTTATAGCTCCCCAAGTGGCACCACCTTGCCACTGAGCCACAGGCCCAATGGTGTCTTATTTTCCCCTTAATTTGTTTAAGAGGCCTAATAACTGAGACTAGGGTTCCACTAAGGCAAAAATTAAAAATTTCCCTATGGTCTTCCCTATCCGTAAGACTTCAAATAACCCTTGTGATACCTTAAAATTAATATTCTAAGTGCTACTTATACATACCAACTTCAGTGCACAGAATTTAGGGTTTCGGGATTTTGAGGCATTACAACTCTACGCCCTAAAAAAATTTCAGCCTCGAAATTTACCTGATATAAAACAAGTAAGGGTATTGTTGCCGCATCGCCTCCTCAGGTTGCCATGTAGCCTCCTCAGTACTATGGTTACACCAAAGCACTTTAAGCAAAGGAACAAACTTTCTTCTTAGCACCTTAACATCTTGATCAATTATTTGAACTGGCTCCTCTTCAAAAGCTAGGTTTGGTCTAACCTCGATCTCCTCGACTGATACAATGTGAGAAGGGTTTGAGCGATAATGCCTTAGCATTGATACATGGAACACATCGTGTATTTGACCCAGTTCAGAAGGTAATTCCAGCTGATAGGCAACTGCCCAATTCGCTTCAGCACCTGGTATGGCCCAATGAATCTAAGGCTTAACTTGCCCTTCTGTCCAAACCTTAATACCTTCTTCCAAGAGGAAACCTTGAGAAAAACCAAGTCCCCCACCGCATACTCAATCTCTCTCCATTTCAAGTCAGCATACGACTTTTGCCTACCTGCCGCCTCTTTCTACTGATCCCGAATCAACTTTACCTTATCCTGGATGTCTACTACCAACTCTGGACCCAATATTCGCTGCTCACCCAACTCAGTCCAACAAGTTGGAGTACGACATCTTCGCCCATGTAACGCTTCATATGGTGCCATTCCAATACTTGCCTAATAACTATTGTTATATGCAAATTCAGCTAACAGCAAGTAATCCTCCCAACTACTTCAAAACTCAATTACACACCCTCTTAGCATATCCTCCAAAACTTGAATTACCCTCTCCGACTGACCATCAGTCTGAGGGTGAAATGTTGTACTAAAATCCAATCTCGTACCCAGTGCTTCATGCAACTTCTTCCAAAAGTGAGACGTAAATTGAGGGTCTCTATCATATATAATAGAGACCGGCATCCCATGCAACCTCACAATCTCCAGCACATACAACCTTGCTAAGTTTTGTAATGAGTAGTTGGTGCGGACCGGTATAAAATGGATAGTCTTAGTTAACCGATCCATAATAACACACATAGAATCTTTCTTAGTAGGCGTCAAGGGTAGCCTACTAACGAAATCCATAATAACCAACTCCCACTTCCATAGTGGGATCTTAACTGGCTGGAGTAACCCTGATGGTAGCTGATGTTCTGCTTTCAGTTGCTGACATACCAAACACTTTCCCACAGACTCCGTAACCTCGCGTTTCAACCCCGGCCACCAATAAAGCTATCGTAAATCCGGATACATCTTGTTACCTCTGGGATGCATAGCATAGGGACTACTGTTCGCTTCCCGCAGTATACACTTCCTTAGCTCTTCATCCTGTGGCACACAAATTCTACCACGAAAACACAACAACCCGTCACTATTTAACCCAAAATTTGTCACTTCCCCATTCTCAATTTGATTGAATCGAGAACCCATTGTTTCACCCAACGACTGCTTAACCTTGATCTGCTCAACCCACAATGGCTTCACATGCAACTCGGCTAACAAACTACCGTCGTCATACAAACTTAATAGAGCAAACATCGCCCTCAAGTCTAACATAGCTCTACGACGTAGGGCATCTGCCACCACATTTGCTTTGCCCTGGTGATATTCGATTGTGCAATCAGAATCCTTTAACAGCTCAATCCATCTTCGCTGCTTCAAATTCAACTCCTTCTAAGTTAAGAGGTACTTCAGACTCCTTTGATCTGTATAGATCGTGCACTTCTCTCCATACAAGCAATGTCTCCAAATCTTAAGTGCAAATACCATTGCTGCCAACTCCAAATCATGGGTTGGGTAATTTACCTCGTGAGCCTTCAGCTGGCACGACGCATATGCAACCACCTTCCCTTCTTGCATCAAAACACAGCCCAAGCCCACTTGTGACGCATTGCTACCTCCGCTAAAACCTTCTTAAGCTTCTCAAAGCTTTCTTGCTATTTATCAGTCCACACAAACGACACCCCCTTCCAAGCAACTTGGTCAAGGGTGCAGCAATTAAGGAGAACCCTTCAACAAACCGCTTATAGTATCCTGCCAGGCCTAGAAAACTCTGAATTTTGGACATCGTCTTAGGTGGTTTCCAATTCAACACTGCTTCCACTTTTCATGGATCAACCCTAATCCCCTCTGCTTAGACCACATGTCCTAAGAAAGTGACTTCCCTCAGCCAAAATTCGCACTTGCTAAACTTAGCATATAGTTGCTTCTCTCTTAAAATCTGTAACACAATCCTTACATGTGCATCATGATCATCCTCCATTCCCGATATACCAAAATGTCATATATGAAAACTACTACGAACTGATCTAGTTAAGGCTAAAAAACCCGGTTTATAAGATCCATGAAAGTAGCATGTGCATTTGTTAACCCAAAAGGCATCACCAAAAACTCGTAATGTCCATAACGAGTTGTGAAAGCTGTCTTATACACGTTTGCCTCCTGAACCCTCAGTTGATGGTACCCTGAACGCAAGTCAATCTTCAAGAAAATTGAGGCTCCCCTAAGTTGATCGAAACGATCATCTATCTTAGGCAGAGGGTACTTATTCTTAATGGTTAACTTATTTAACTACCGATAGTCAATGCACATTCACAAAGACCCATCCTTCTTCTTCACGAATAACATCGGTGCTCCCCATAGAGACACACTTGGTTGAATAAACCTCCTATCCAACAATTCCTGAATCTGTGCCTTAAGTTCCACCAACTCCTTCAGTGCCATCCGATAAGGTGACATGGACACTAGAGCCATACTAGGTAACAACTTAATTCCAAATTCTACTTCTCTATTGGGCAGTAGCCCAGGCAGTTCATCGGGAAAAAATCTGAAAACTCACTAACTATTCTTAAATCCTTAACAGTGGAGCTCTTAACTTCTGTATCACTTATATACACCACATAAGCTTCGTAACCCTTACGCACCAACTTCTCAACTCTTAATGCTGAAATCACAATCGACAAATAATTTTGGCGTTCTCCAATTACTACTACTTCCTCATCTTTCGCCGTTTTTAACACCATCCGCTTTGCAATGCAATCTAAAGTTGCCCGGTGTTTCGTTAACCAATCGATGCCTAAGATGAGGCCAAACTCACCAAATGGCAATTCCATCAAGTTCACTAAGAAAGTAACTCCTTGAACTACTAATGGTACAACCCTAAACAACTTACTAACTTTCACTGACTGCCCTAAAGGACTTAACACAGTCGTTTCATTCACAATAGTTTCAAACACATCCCCTAAAGTTTCAGTCCTATTGCATGCAATGTATGAATGTGTTGACCCCACATCAATTAGCGCAATATAAGGTAGCTCATGAATAAAGAACATACCCATTATCACATCTTGTGCATCTCCTTCCCCTGTGATGAGCAGCATAGACTAAAGCTGGCTGCCTTACCTCTGCCTGTTCTGCACCTCTGCCCAATGCTCCACGTCCCCATCCTATGCCATTACCGCCTCTGGCTTGTCCACGGCCCCTTGGTGGTTATTGACCACCTCTCTGCGACTAAAAATTACCTCTGCCATCGGCTTGCACCTGATTTGGCCTTCCCAGGCACTCTCTAATCCTATGTTCCATAGATCCGCAGCTCAAACAAGCTCCTATTCTTCTCCAACATTCGCCCATATACCCTTTACCACACCTAGCACAAGGTGGTATCCCAGTGTTAGAAGCAGCAATACGAGCCCCAGCTCTAACCAGCCCATTCACTCTGGCCCTCCTCGTAGGCCTCTGTCCAGCCCCCATAGCTTCCACGTTCTGTTTTTTTCCCTTCTCCTTCTCTCGGTTGAGGCACTCCGTGCGCTTTACTTCCTCTGCTATCTTTGTTTTCTCCACTAAGGCCACGAAGTCCCACTCCCTCTGTAGAGCTATAAGTACCCTAAGTTTGTCTCTTAAACCGTCCTCGAACTGCATGCATCGTTCATATTCTGTTATGTCTATTCCTTTGGCATATCGACTAAGGCACAAAAACTCAGCGTCATACTTTGCTACCAGCTTATCTCTCTAAGTCAGATTTAAAAACTCATTCCTTTGGGCATCCACATAACTCACTTCAATGTACTTCCCCTAAAATGTCAATTTGAAGAACTCCTAGGTGATCTGCTCTGGTTGGTTGCCCTCCTTCACGGTCAACCACCACTGATAAGCTTCCTCCCTAAGTAAGGATATCGCCCCTTTCAACTTTTGTTCCACCGTGTAGTCCAGGTCGTCCATTATCCTCCCCGTAGCTTCCAACCAATACTCCGCCATGTTTGGGCCCACCCCAGCTACTCCTATGAAAATCTCCGCCCCATTAGCTCGAAGTCGCTCTACGACTGACCCACGACTTCCTGTACCATTATTGGACCTAGCGACCCTTTCTAAAATCCTTAACATGGCCTATCATACTGCATCATCTGTAGCGACAGCCCGTTTGTATGGTCCCGTTTCAGCTACTGGTGAGGCTGGAGCCTCTTCTACTCCAATGTTGGACATATGGCCCGACACCGACGACCCAGCCCTAACACTTCCACAGCTTCTGCCACGGCCTCTTGCACCTCTTCTAGTGCTCATCGTTGCATGCGTATTTCTGGATTAGAAATTTTATGCTATTAGTTCATAGTTCCACTATTTAAAGCTTATGTCTTATGTGAGTAACAATTTAAAAGTTATTTCGCCGTCATAAATCCAATACAGGCTTAAGTTTCCTACGGGCATTAGTCTCTAAAAACCTATTGTTTAAAGTAGCCCAATATCTAAATACAATTCAGTAATTTAAACATTCAATAACAGAAAAACTTACTTGGCTCGACATCAAGGGCTCGATGAACTACCTTTCAAGAATCCTGCAAAAACTTTTTAATGTAGTTATTTTAAAAAATAAAAATCTAAGGCCCATTTCATAGCCTGAGTTTTGTAACTGAGCTCTGATACCACTAAATGTAACACCCCAGACTCGGCCTAGACATTATGGTCGAATCTGGCAATGTCACATTGAAGGGATTATTTCCGTAATGACTTGGTTTAATTAAAATCATTTTCAGTAGAAAATTTACTTGGTTAAAAGCTTTAGTTTATGATTTAGAAGCCCAAATGCTTGTAACTTGTTATATTATGATGGAACCCATGTTTTAAGAAAAACGTCCAAATGATTATGTTATTTAGAAAGCATGTTTCACTTTAGAAAATTCATTTAAGTTTGAGAATTCGGCAATTGTAAACAATAATAAACCCAAATGAAAAGTCAAATCGGTGAAACAAAGCCTTATTACATCTCAATGAAAAATAAAATAATTAAGATAAAGTAATTTGAAACTAATAAAAACTTCTTGCGATGTGGCCACCTCCGAGTCCTCTCCCATGTCGTGCCATCTACTGAGGGTCACCTAAAACATTAAATAAAAAGAGTGTGAGTTTCAAAACTCAGTGTGTACGTCCCTTGGCCATCAAATCAAGATGCATTTATCACATTGGGCCTAAGCCCTAACAATATCGATGGTCTTGGGCCTTAGCCCACAATGACCTCATATCACATCAGTATCACATGAATGCAATGCTCACATCCCAAATCCAACCCTGTACTCTATTTCCCTTCCAACCCTACACTCTTGTGGGGATATAAATATCAACCCACCCATCCCTACACTCTAATGGTAGCACCAACAGCGGTACTACTCAAACATTGCACAAGGCTGCTAATCATATAATTGGCTTAAAGCCACCGGTGGATTCACGGTCGTCAAACGACTATGCGATCCTCACATATCTTCCTCCGTACCATCAAACCCACCCAAGTGCAACAAACATCATATGAATGCAACATACACGTTTCCACACATTAAGCACCTAGGGGTATTTTAGTCATTTCACTACCCAGGGGTATTTTGGTAATTTTACCTTACAAGGGTATTTCAGTAATTCTACCCTATAAGGGTATTTTGGTAATTCTACCCTACATGGGTATTTTCGTAATCCTACCCTACAGGGGTATTTTCATAATTTCTACCTACAGAGGTATTTTCATAATTCTACCTTACAGGGGTACTTTCGTAATTTCAACCCTACAGGGGTATTTTCGTAATTTCTTAACATTTTGACTTTTAGTTATGAACTTTGGCCCATCAACAAGTCCTCACGGCTAAAGTGAACAGACACTATGCACCAGGTAGGATTCTAGAGAAGAGGAGGTGGGTCACTAGGACCGCTTAACTACCAAGCTCTCTCTAGATCCAATCCTAGACATGCATATGCCCATTACCACACTCTAACCCTTGCAACTTGTCCATAGACATGTTTGATTAATTAATTAAGTTTTATGCTATTTAAGAATTCATCAGAACTAGGCCTAGAGTCTATTAAAACCCCAGCAAGTCTACATGCTTCCCTAAAATCACATATGGCCCATTAAACCCAATCATGTCTATAAGGCCCATTAGGCCCAATCATAAATATATGGCCCATCAGGCCCAATCATATTCAAATCATCCAACCATCCATGCCAACTCACCATTTAATTTCACATATCAACTTTTGCCGATTTGGGCCCACGTGCTCGGTAGGCCCAATTAGCCCCATCTGGCTCGGTTGGCCAAATAGTGGCCCTAGACCATGAGATCGCTCTATTGGCCCTGGTAGTCGTATCGATATCCCCACACAAATGTTCACACGCTCGTATGGTTACTGGCGCCAACCTTTCGACTTTTTGACTTTTTGGCATTCCAGCTTTTTGGGATTTCAGCTTTTGCCGATTTGTCGTCTGTGTCATGTATGTACACACCTAGTTAATGAGATGTGTTACACTATCCTCAACCTTGAACCCACAACCAATACCAATCTCCAATCAATCACACACTTAACCACAATATTTACCCAAAAATCGGAGCCTTACCATAAACCTTACCGTATGCCACCAGTTGTAATAGCCCCTCCTTAGCTACTATTCATGAATATCTTATATTTGCATTAATCTTAATCATTAAAGATGAAATAATAGGTGACTTGTATCCACTTAAGTCACCCTTTCTCTTACTATAGACTATTCGACCAACATATCCCAAAATAAAAAACACTTACCCAAAAGCCGAAACGAATGGATAGCTTTTCAGCCGAGACTTGTTGATCCCTATCACATTTGCGATCTTTGAAACCTACCCTTGTTAATACAGGGTTAACAACAAGAGAGAGTTAGATAGCCCTCCGACTTTTACCAAAACGCACTAATTATGTTTGACTAAGTACTTATTGAATCTAACATTTGATCCTGTGGCCTAGATAACTACTGAGAGAGATTCAGCTTTTAGAACTTGATTAAGAGTAAATAACAACAACCAATTTGAGACGGAGGAAAAACAACAAGGAATCGGCAAAAAGATATATTTATTCGATTATAAGAGAGTATTCGGCTTTTAGAGAAAAAAGAAGAACACAACACCAATAAGGATTTTGGTAAAAACGAATTATGGTTATTTGGCAATGGAAGAATTTAGCAATGGAAGAAACAGAATGAGAGGGAGAAGAGAATTCGGCAATGGGGAGAAGAAGAAAAGTAATGGAAAACCAAAGAACCTTTCAAAGAAATTCAGCACCCCCTTTATAGCCAAAAGCCGAAACTACCTTCCCCCAAAGTCTTATTCGGCACCAACACATCCACATCTCAATCCCCTATCTTTTCTCTATTATCTTTACCTTAAATTTCTCTCCTGAACACTCCCTTCCAGAGTCCACTCTAGCGCCACTATCTTCCTTCCATGTGCAAAAATAAAGTCCCCAAATTCACCACTCTAAGCCTCAAACCTTGGACCTCTATACCTGATAGTAACGCCACCTTTTAGCTCCCTAAGTGGCACCACCTTGGCATTGAGCCACAGGCCCAATTGTGTCTTATTTTCCCCTTAATTTATTTAAGAGGCCTAATACCTGAGACTAGGGTTCCACTAAGGCAAAAATTAAAATTTTCCCTATGGTCTTCCCTATCCTTAAGAATTCAAATAACCCTTGTAATACTTTAAAATTAATATTCTAAGTGCTACTTATACATACCAACTTCTGTACACATAATTTAAGGTTTCGAGATTTTAGGGCGTTATAGTTAAACTGTGCCAATATATATGTGATCGTGTGTAAGACCATGTCTGGGACATGGCAACAATATAAGACTTCATGTAAGACCATAGCTGGTGAGCTATGGCATCGTGATGACATGTAAGACCATGGCTGGGTTGTGGCATTGTGGTATGAGAAAAACCATAGTTGAACTATGGCGTCAAGTGAACAACATACTCAAATCTATAAAGCGTTCTCTAATTTGACAAATGTGGTAAGAAAACTGAGGATAAGTGTTGGAAGTTTAATTAGATATTAATATTGAATTCGAGTAAGTAAGTCCATTGCTTGAAATTGTGGGTGACAACAAACATTTGTATGATAAATAATGTCTAAATTTGCTTTGAATGAACTATATGATTTTGGTGATATCACGTTAATGATAAAAGATAAATTATGTGTGTGCTCAAAAGAGTCAAGTTAGAGGCTTTATGACCTCGCCCCTATCGGTGTTGTCTTATGATAAAATTTTGCACGAATTATGTTGAATAAGTTTAATAGTGTGAGCTAGTGAACTCGGTGGTGGAATAAATAATAATGCATACAGAAATGAGAATACTTAGGAGAGTGTATAATCTCTGATACAAAAGAAGTCTGGAGTTAATGTATTTCTAGACTCGATAATGAGAATGTAGTGATTATGGTACCTAAATTTTCGTAATTTTCCTGAAAGGACTTGACAACGGTAAGGTATGAATGATGAAAGCATAAGCTCAAAATTTGGTGATGGGTCTCTTTTCCATGTTAAGTTTGAATAAAATCGATGAATTCAATCAGGATAATTGTTTCTTTGAACTAGTATGGTTGTGAGACATTTAATTTACATGCTGGGTGAATTCTGAATGAATATATGTATTTAGGCATATCCTCAGCTAAGAAAATGAATTCTGCACACTCATGAGTATGTATAGATATTGATGGATAGCCTAAATGATAAGATTAAGTTTTGGAAATTTAAATTCAGATGTATGCTTACTAAATCATTTTAAGTCGAACAATGTCATTATGAATTAAAGGTGTATTAATTCATAAAGTCATCGTACTAAGAGAATTTCACTAATCTATGCATGGCTACAAAGATCTAAATATGTGAGAGCACTATTAATTGAAACTCTGGACTCATTTTAAAAAGTGAGTAATGAATTCGCGATTTTTTTTGTTAATAATGTATTTGGAATAAATTGAAATGTGTTTAGTACAAAACGTAAGATGATGGTTGGTATGTTCGACAGAAAGATGTCTTATTCTTTCTGATCCTAATGGGTAAAAGTGAGTAATGCTACAGAAGAAGAACTGGAGTTTAAAACTTTATCAATGGATTTAAATAATGAAAGGTTTTGAGAGGACTTTTGACCAGTCTTTGAGAAGACTGTTATATTCACTAATACTTGGACAAAAATTCTTTATTCATAATTGTGAGTACTGATTACTTGACTAATCTTACTTGATGATGGTCTAATTCTAGCAATGCTAAATGTTAAAAGCGGAATTTTCTTTGCAAAACTGGGAAATTCAGAAATGTGGTAGCGAAAGATAACCTAAATGAGTTTAGGGTGAGTTTAATTCTAATGTTAAATTTTGGGTCAGACACGATGCCTATTGTTATAGATATGTTTAGATAGACCTTACATATTAACGATTCCAGAGCCTGTGCCAAAATTTTGGTGCGAAGCTTAGCAGTAGCACATTTGTTCATCCATGGATACTAAAATGTGGAGTTATATAAGTAGATGTTTTTGTGATTGAGCTTATGACACGATATTTGTGAGGTTATGTTCATATGTCTAATTGCTAGTAAGTAAGCTGAAATCAAGTATATATGAGACTAATATTGTCAATGGGAAAAACGAGAATGATGATTAGATAGAGTTACCATAGGTTTAAGAATCGGGACTGTTACAATCTTCTATAAGAAAGAGGTTACCTGGATTGTGGTTAATTATTTGGCAAGAAATCGTATGATAGTTCTAGCATGTGCAAAATTCTCACTTGACGAATTACTGAGTAGATGTACTCCGGAGAGAGAGTGATTCAGGTTTTTGATGATGTGGATCAGCACTATGTGTCAAAGTTCAAAGGTTAATGAAAAGAGATATATGAGGCTAAATTGAATTGTGATTCCAGAAAGTTAGTAAAAGTGTTTTATTGAGAATGAAAGCAACTTTTTCTAGTGAGATTTTCGAGGACGAAAATCCCTAAAGGGGGAGAATTGTAACAGCCCGAATTAGGGCCTAAACAAAATAGTAGTTTCGAAAACCATGAATCCAATGTAGAAAAATTTATTGCGATTAAGCTTTAAAGTTTATAAAGTGATAGAAAGATTGTGTGAAATTTTCGTTGAGAAATTTTATCGATTGGGTGTTCAATTTGGAGTTTAGGACTAAATTGTAAAAGGTGAAAAATGTTTGTTCCTGCTCATAAAGGTACTTGATTGAAGTGGGGTTTTAAAGTGGAGGTCCTTAATTGGTAATTAGACCAATATATTTTAGTTGGACAAAAATGGGCATGAATAGGACAAAATTAAAAGAAAAGCCTTTAAGGGCATTTTGGTCATTAAGTAATTAAAAGAAATAAAAAGGGAAAAATAGGCCAAAATGTGTTCATCTTTTTGATGGAAGAGCCGAATATGACTATGGACACAATGGCTAGGGTTTTCAAGCTTCCAAGCTCAATAGTAAGTGCACCCAAGCCCCATTTTTTAATGTTCTTTGCATTTTTGAGATCCTGGTAACTCAGTTTAGCTATTTCTACCATTATTTTGAGCTAGGGTTTAAGTTTAAAAATTTATCCATGAATAATATGCATATATTTTGATGTCTAATGGTAGAAAATAAATGCTCGAAGTGTGGTGAACGTCGTTTGCGAGGTGATTTTTGGTGAAAACTGTAAAAAGGACTTAAATGTGAAAGTCAAAAATTTGTGCATAAGTATGTGAATTAGTGGAAATTAGGGGCTGCAATAGGGAGATAATGGTTCGTCTGAGTCCATTATATGAGGAAATTGCATAAAAATTATTTTACGAGCCTAGGGGTAAAAGTGTAAATATGTAAAAGTTTAGGGACAAAAACGTAAATTTACCATAACGTGATTTTTAGGTCACATTAAATAATGTAATTAATAAATTATAGATCATGAAAAATGAGATTTGGGCTTGGATCAAGGTTGTTGAGTAAATCGAGAAAAGTAGTCACTTTTGCGTCTGAGGTAAGTTGGTGTGGTGAGAAGAATACAAAAATGTCATAATGTATGTTTGAAATCTAAATTGTGGTATTAAATTGATTTTTTTGACTTACATGTTTATTATATTATTGTGTTAGTGAATTGATTTAATAATAATGCTTATGATACAAGGTGACATAGATGACAAGGAAATGAATTGAGATGTTGAGTTCAAAAGTGCTTTCTATGTTATGATGATTATGTGACATTATAAGTCGTGTGTAAATAATGTATTGACTAAAATTTTCAAATAATATGTTGAAGGATATTATGAAGTATGATTTGGTGATATTTATGAAATAGAGATTTGTGAAAAGTGGTGATCTCGATTGAACCTTTAGAAACCTAACGATACAGATGGCATGTAGCTAAGTCACATGTGTGATTCCGAGGGAAGGACACCATGTGTACAAGTGAGCTACGAGATTCGTGTGGTAGCTAGGTCACATGGGTGATAAAGTGATCTTCACCATGTATACACGAGAGCTACGGATCAAAGATAGCTAGGTCACATGGGTGATAAAGTGATCTTCACCATGTGTACACGAGAGCTATGGATTGAAGATAGCTAGGTCGCATGTATGGTACTAAAGGTACATCATGTAGACACGAGAGCTATGTTATGAGTAGCTAGGTTATATGGGTGATAAAGTGAACTTCACCATGTGTACATGAGAGCTATGGATTGAAGATAGCTAGGTCGCATGTATGGTACTGAGGGTACATCATGTAGACAAGAGAGCTACGTTATGAGTAGCTAGGTCACATGGGTGATAAAGTGATCTTCACCATGTGTACACGAGAGCTACGAATCAAATATAGCTAGGTCACGTGGGTGATAAAGTGATCTTCACCATGTGTACATGAGAGCTATGGATTGAAGATAGCTAGGTCGCATTTATGGTACTGAGGGTACATCATGTAGACAAGAGAGCTACGTTATGAGTAGCTAGGTCACATGGGTGATAAAGTGATCTTCACCATGTGTACACGAGAGCTACGAATCAAATATAGCTAGGTCACGTGGGTGATAAAGTGATCTTCACCATGTGTACACGAGAGCTATGGATTGAAGATAGCTAGGTCGCATTTATGGTACTAAGGGTACATCATGTAGACAAGAGAGCTATGTTATGAGTAGCTAGGTCACATGGGTAATAAAGTGAACTTCACCATGTCTACATGAGAGCTACGAGATTTGATGGCTAGGTTACATGGGTGATAAAGTGATCTTCACCATGTGTACACGAGAGCCGAATTATTGTGTTGGTGGAGCTATGTGCTAAAACCATCGAGTATCGGTGGCTAAACCGAAGGGTTCAATGGGAAAGCTTACTAAAGAAAGTGGTGTGGTAATGTAGTGTGTAAATGCAGGTGTATTCATTTCAGCAATGGTGTAATGTGAGCAATGTGCTCGAGATGTGATTGAAATTACGGTAAGGCGGATACGATGTAAGTGCTACTATTAATACTCATAAATGTTGGTGATGATTATTCATTTGAATGGCTAGTGTTGAACATGCTTGGTTTTATGTGTGCATTTGTGATAATAATATGGAGAAAACATGAGAGTAAAATTTTTAGTAAAATATTTTGAAATGGCAGTAGTTACATGATTTTGAAAAATCAGCATAAATAGTGGAAATTGAATTAAATACTGAATGAGATATTAAATTAAAGCTCATTTAGTCTATATTCAGATAGAAGAAATGGTGTGAGTAAATGAATTTTCTATTATAAGATATTTAAGTTTTGGTGAGACAGGGTCTGAATGGTTTCAGAAATCCCCTGTTCCAACTTTGAAAAATCACTCAAAATTGTATCAAAGTGGTTATGGCATGTAATTTATATTACTAGAATTCTTGATGATTTTGCTTTCAAGAGAAAAAAACAAGAAAGTCAAGCAAGCTCTATATAATGAGAAATTTCATTTTTAGTAAAGAGGTGTTGGAGCCATAGAATGGCGAAATAGGGGAATCTTTAATGAATAAACTCTATTGATTAGCTAAACCAAAAATTCTGGAAATTTTATGGTAAGAAGATATGTGAGTCTAGTTTCAAGGAAAATTTACGGATCAAAATTTGGAGTTCCGTAACTACAGATATAATTAATTTAGTGACTATTACTCTGGAAGACAACTTAGGCCGTACATGAGTAAGAAGTGAAACCATGATAAATGTATTATTAATCAAATTTGCTTATTTTTATATGCCAACTTACTAAGCTATAAAGCTTACACCCTTCTTTCCTCTTCTCTTAGTGTTTTTAGGTTGGCTCGGGGTTGGAGATCGTTGGAAGCAGCATCACACTACCATGACATTATTTTGGTATAGATGATTTTAGTAATTTTTTATATTTCGGCATGTATAGGGATTTGGTTATTTTATTTGTGAGTCATAGATAATTTGGCCAAAATGTAACGCCCCAAAAATTGGGATTTTTAATTTTTGTATTGTGACTTGAATGCATGTTAGCACTATTGGGTTAATTATTTTGAAGCGTTAGAGGGCCTCTAAGAAGTCCTAGGGTCCAATTTTGGTATTGGGAAAACTTTGATTTTTGGCATTAGTGAACTGTGACTGCGAGTGCTAAGACTTGTAAATAAGTGTGGCTGAAATAAGACAAAAAGAGAGGTGTGGTGTGATGGCAAAGTGGCGCCACATGAGAGGCAATGAGATGGCACCTTGGGAGGGAGCAATGAGGTCCAGGGTTCGAGCATTGGTAAGGTAGACTGTTGTGTAATGATTTTTGCTTCTTGAGATGGCTAGTGGTAGAGTTGAGGTTGAACTCTGCAAGGGGAAAGTTTGAATTGGTCTTGTTGTTTGAATGTGAGATAGGGAGTAAATTGAGGAAAAAAAGGTGGAGACAATCAAGGAGATAGAATGGTTGTGTAGTGGAGCCGAATTGGAACTTTAGTTAGGCATAGAATTTTGACAAGGGAAAAGCTTGGGCTCATGGCATTTTTTCTGTTTACTGTGTTTTAGCATAGTGTCGATTTCTCTTTGGGGTATTTCGGGTTTTAGGCCTTTGGGGGTGATTTTGAGGAGCGAAGGTAAGTAGTGACCGAAAGCTAGTCATTCTTTTCATTCAGGTTTTTCTGTCTTTTTTCCAAAATCGAGTACCACAAAAAATTAAGTCATTAGATTCTGAATCTTCTTCCTTTTCCTTTACCAATCTCGTTTCCATTCTCTTTGGTTATTAGCTGAATCCCTCCTCTCAATTCTGCTTGTGTCGATTGTGCTCTTCTTTTCTTTTCTAAACTGTGGCCTTGATTATCCACTTCATTTATTTACGTGACAAGACACCCTCTTCTTTTATTTTTCTCCATGAAACTTCTTATTGTCGAATACCCTACTCTTTCTCTGTCAACTACTATTTTCTTTGTAAGTTGCTGGTTTTTCTCCATTCTTTTGTTGAAATTAAGTGTAAGAAATGGGGGTTGTTCTTAATGGAATTGTTGTTGATGCTAATATTCATTTTCTCTTTTGTCAAATCTCCCTTCCCCTTCTTACAATTTTATTCTTAATCTCATATGTCTTCTTTCCCTTTTTAATACTTTATGGTGGTAACAGTTCTTCTGTTCTCATGTTTCGATATTGGTTGATAGTTAGGATCTCTCGGGGTTTGATTGGGGGACAAGTTGCTTGAAGTGTTCGATTTTTTACTCTCAATTCTTGACCAAGGTGAGCGTTCCTGCCTTGTTGGTTGAGGCCAATATTCTTGTTAGGGTGTAAATTTTTAAGTGCGGTTTTAATCGCATGATTGCTCGACTTCTTTTAATAAGGCTCAATGTGATGCAGCATTCGTCTAGGAGTTTAACTATTACCAATGATTAGAGAAGGATTGACAAGGTGCGAGCGATTAAGGTAAGTGAGGTATGGTTTCAGCTTTGGATTAATAGAGAAGGTTGTTTTTGTACAGACTTAGTGACTAACTGTTACTCTTGCTTATGATAGGTTTGGTGCTAGGGATCCATCGCACACTTTGTAATTAAGGTGTGTACACACACTGCACACTACAGATCGGCAAAAGCCGAAATCCTGAAAAGCTGAAATGCCAAAATGCCAAAAGTTTGGCTACGGTAACCACACAAGTGTGCGAACACTCGTGTGGAAAGATTGATACAATGATAGAGGCCCCATGAGCGATCTCATGGACTTGGACTGCTTCCTGGCCAACTGGGCCGAATGGGCCATTTGGGCCCGATGGGCCCATGGGCCGTCACGAGCGAAATTCATGGATGGTTATGAAATAACAAGCCTGTCATGTTGTCCACATGGCCAAGGGCAGATTTGGGCTCAGTGGGCCACATGAGAGTGTGGGCCTCACTTGGGCCACATATTGGGCTTTTGGGCCTTAGTGTAATATTGATTGTTAAAAGTGACATAAGTCATACCGAATGATTGTGGGCTCAGTAATGGGCTGATTTGTGTATACTTAGGGCCATACTGATAAATGATTATCATGCCTCTGAAGAGCAAAATGACTAAAATGTCCCTATTTGCTATATGACTGATTTTGTGTGCCATGTTATGATATATTTGCATTCATGTGATATTATGCTGCATGGGGATGGGAACATTGTAAGAGGAAGTGATTGATTTGTTATGGTCGCACAGGTCTCCTGAGATGACTGTGGACTTGATTGTATGGGTCACCTGAGAAGATTGTGGATATATTCGGGGGAGGTCACACGAGTCACCCGAGATGACTGTGGACCCACCGATGGCTTTAAGCCGACTATGTGATTGGCAGCTCTGCTGCGACATTGTTAGTGCCGCAACCGGTGCTACATTAGGAGTGTAGGGATGGAAGGGAAATGGAGTGCAAGGTTGGATGGGGTAATTAAGCATTGCATATATGATATTGTCTGTGATTTGGGCTCAGGCGCAACTGAGGCCATTATGGGCTTAGGCCTAAAGGCCAGCATTATTGTGATATAGGTTCAGGCCCAACTGAGGCGATTTGGGCTAAGACCCAAATGCCACCGTTAATGAGATGGGCTTAGGCCCAAGTTGATTGATGTTTGTTTTATAACCGTTGAGGGTTGTACACACTGAGTTTGCGAAAACTCACCCCCTCTCTTTTAATTTTTTAGGTAATCTTCAGTAAGGTGGTTTGACGTATGTGAGGACTCGGAGGTGGCCACATTGCGAGCAGCTTTAGACTTTAGAATTTTACTTTACAATATTTTTAATTACTTTCTTTTGGGTTGGATGTAATAAGGCCTTTTCTCTGGTTTTAATTTGGTTTTGAATTTTATTATCGTATTTGCTTATCTTTAAGTTTGAACCTGTTTTCTGAAAAAGAAACTTAAATAACATTTTTCAAACCAAAGTAAACACGCGAATGTTTTTTTAAAGATGAGCTTCCACTATAACTAAAATACGGGAAACAACATTGTATATGAAAACTAAGGATTTCAAAAGATAACTCAAAGTTCACTCCAAACTTACAAACATACAAGCTTTCATCGGTTTTCATTTTAAACACTGTTTTAAATCTCGAACAACCTAATGTTTTCAAAATTTTCCAACAACAACGGAATTTGTGATTCACCCTCCAATGTGACGCCGCTAGATTCGGCCATAACGTCCGGGCCGAGTTTGGGGTGTTACACAAAAATATTGACTTATAATGATATGATAACCATTTTGTATAAGGCCATTGAGAATTGGCCAATGTTTGTTGCATATAATCATATGGTGAAGTATTGCATGGAAATGGCAATTGCATGAATTGTGTTGATGAGTATGTGGAGTTATATATCTCCTGATTTTGGATGTTTGGTTCCTTAAATATACTATGAATTGTATCTAAGAAACGTAAATGAGTGTGAAGAGTTGAGAATACAAAAGGGCTTGGAAGATAGCCTAAGTGTTGGCCACACGGGTAGAGACACGGTTGTATGTCTCAGCCGTTTGGAGGACATGGCCTAGCACATGGGTGTGTGTCTTGGCCGTGTGCTACTAATTGTATGCTAACGTCATAAATAGAATGCTTGGTGTATTTAACACAAGCTGGGATACGGGCGTGTCCTGAGCGACACGGGTGTGTGAGACCACACGGCCTGCTCGTACGGGCGTGTGAGACCACACGGCCTGCTCGCACGGGCGTGTGACTCTCCAAAATGTGAAAAATTTAATTGTGTTTCAAAAGTTTCAAAAGTTCTCGCATTTGTCCCGAACCATTACCAATTTATGTTTTGGGCCTCGTAGGCCCGTATAAGGAACTTTAAGATGGGAATTGAAAATTTTTAAATTTGAACAAAAATTCATGACTCGATTTTACATATTCATGTGTGTTTAAGTCAGATAACGCCTCGTACCCTGTCCCGGCATCGAACATAGGTAAGGGGTGTTATAGATGCCATGTCCCTGACATGGTCTTACACGAGCTTGCCTGACAAGGCCGATGCCATGTACCAGACATGGTCTTACACCAGCACTCGTAACAACGCCGATCCCATGTCCTAAACATGGTCTTACACTGGCTAGCTCATATCCGTGTTGATGCCATGTCCCAGACATTGTCTTACCCTAACACGTAACGAGGCCAACACCATGTCCCAGACATGGTCTTACACTAGCTCTCATGTACCCCTAGTATCTCTGCAAAGAATATCCAATCTATTCATACAGTTCCACCGGGCTTTAATCACATAAATTTTCATCAGTGCATTACTTTAATCATAAAATTTTCATCAGTGCATTACTTTAATCATAAATTCTCAAGTCAAGCATCAATATCGTTCTCATGCATAACTCATAGTCACAATTAATCATTTTATGCCAATTCAATGATTTCATGCATAATGCATAATTATAATAATGTTGTATGATTTACCTACAACTTACCTCGATATACAAAATGTAGATGGCTAGTTCAGTTCAATCTACAAGCTTGGTTTTCCCCCGGTCAAGGTTTGGGTTTCGCACTTCTTGATCTATAATAATAAAAATTCACTAATTTAATCACTATTTTAATCTAAACAATTCAAAAATCATAATTTGGCAAAATGACCATTTTGCCTCTAGACTTTGGCAAAATGACCATTTTACCCCTAGGCTTAGAAATTTATTTTTATCGAATTTCCTTATCCACAAAGCCTAACTGAATCTTTTCACTCTTATGGTAACCCAAAATTCCCATTATTTCACACAATTACTCTTTATTTACAACTTCTGCAACTAAGTCCCATATAAGTCTTTTCATGCAAACTCATTCACAAAAGTTGTTTATTTAACAACTATGATTCATTTTTTCCATAAAATTTCAGCAATGTAACACCTCAAACCCGGCCTGGACGTTATGGCCAAATCTAACGTGTCACATGGACTTACAACTGAGTGTGTTTTCTTTTTTTAAGGTGACTAAACTGATTTTTGTAAAAACAGTGGTTTAGCGAAAAGTCAGTTTATTAAGTCTTTAAGTTAGCCATTTGTTACGTTTTTTTGTGTTTTGAAAACATTCATTAAATTTGGTTAAAAACCCGCGCGACCTATAACTAACAGTTTTGAGAAAGTATAAATAAAACCAGTAAATAAAACCATAAAAGAAAAAGAAATTTAAAGAGCGGCCTTATTACAATTTAAAACCCAAACTAGTAAAATAAGATATTTAAAATAACCTAACCAAAATGAAAATCGAATTTGCAGATGATGTGGCCACTCCGAATCTCTTACAGCTACAAGCCCACTATGGTTGGGGATTACCTGCATGGATGAACATAAAGGGTGAGTTTGGTATACTCAGTGTGTAATATAATCCAACCATAGCCCAAAACAGATCAAGCCTCAGAGTCAGATTTATTTGGGCCTTGGCCCAGTAAAAGAATCAGAATGAAGCCCATAGGCCCATAACAGATACAGAACAGATATATCATGTATGTAGAAAGCCCAACCCAGATCCATCCACATACACCCCCGTACCAACCTTACACCTTGTGGGGAGACTACTCGACCCACCCATCCGTTACACACTACAGAATTTGTAGCGAGGTTGCCAGATATTGTGACAGAGTCATCAGATACAGATATTGTGGGGAGGCCACCAGAACAGATATATATATGTGGCGAGGCCACCAAAATAGATATATGTGGCGAGGCCACCAGAATAGATATATGTGGCGAAGCCATCAGAACGTTTCCTCCATCAATATAACCTATAACCCATGCAGCAGATATACATGTCATGGCATACATCATATAGAATCAGACTATCATGCATCTCAGATAAAGTTAACCCCAGGGGTATAACGGTTATTTTAGTAATTTATCAGTTCTTTAGGGTTTGCACGCATATTACAGTCCCTCCTATTCCATTTATCGTCACAGTAGTCTATTTTAACTTAGCTTAACAGTTTTGGCAACTAGGCCCAAAACCCCTAATGGGCCCTATGGTGTCTATCGGTATCTTAAGCCCATTTAATCCAAGTTTTACGATCAGATTACAGATTTTAACCGTATTATTTCCTACAGTCTGACAGAACACCTTTTAATGACTATATTACCCATATGGGCTCAGAAGCCCATTGGGCCCATATTTGACCCGTCGAGGCCCAACTTACCAAAACACACGGAATTGCACTCTCTGCAATCCTACCATCTACGATTTCAGATCCAGCCATCAAAGAGTAATCGCATACTCACAGATCCTCACAGTGCCAACCTTTCAGTCACTTTCGGTCACTTTTCGATCACCTTTTTGGTCATTACGGCCTTTGCTGATCTAGTCTATAGCAAGGGTATGATACACACCTGTTAACTGCCGAAACGTTGACGAGATCCCCCACACAAAAAGCCTATAATCGATCACTATCACGTTAGTCTAAAAATCGACAATACTAAAGCATTAACCTCCTTACCACAATCGGCCAACATAGCCTAAGTCCCTAAAGTTCTTACCTTTCTATCAGGTATGGATTTGATCTCGATGTTTGATCGTGATAGCTTTCCAAATCCTTTGCTGTACAACACCTTGACCACACCAGCGCATACAAAACCAAAAGAAAGAGGCCAATAGGCCCTTAGTCCAAATTGTTAGCCTCCCCTAAGGGGTTTCAGCTTCTTGCCTTAACACATAAACTATCGAAAGAACAAGGTTTGTATACTTACCCCAAAATGTTATACTGCCAAAGAAGAGTTCTAGATAACGATATAATCCTGATCTACCGTCGCTCCTATCACGAACACGAGAAGAGAAGAGTATAGTTAAGGATTTGGCTCCTCAAGTATCTTAGTGTAGGAAAGTTTCAGTTTTTATAAAAGAATAAGGAGATTTAGCCACAAAAGGGTTCGGCTAACAAGTTGTGGGATATTTTAGTGATGAAAAAGAAGTAGAGAAAGAGAAGAGTGATGATGGTGAGATAGGTTCGGCTATGGGGAAGAGTCGACAGCAGGTATTTGATTTTAAGGCCAAACAGAGGTGAAGAAGGTGGGAGTCGGTCAAAAAAGTAAAAAGAAGAGGAGAAATATGAGCTGAACAGATCCGGTCAAGAACAGTATTTAGCAAAGGAGGGTTCAGCTTAGAAGAAACAATGAAGAAGAAAGCGAAAGAAAAGAAAGAGAGGAGAGGGGTATTCGGTTTTTGTAAAAATGGCACAGAGAGAAAATGGAAGCTTGTATTTCGGCTTCTAGCAAGGGAAGTAGTAAAAGAATAAACCCTAAGGCACTCTACCCTACTTCGGCTAAGCAAAAGAAAGACCAAACGAGAACTCGAAGGGGATCAAAAGAGAATTTGGCACATACTACCCCTATTGCCGAAATTACAAATACCCAAACCCCCTAGCCGATTGCCTAACTAAAGACCCTTAGTCGGCCAACTCTTGCTCCTCAAAAGTCCCACATTCGGCCAACTCCAAGTCCCCTGGTCAGCTCCTACTTTTGCTCACCTTAGCTCTCCTTAACTCACGCCTTTGAACCATTCAAACCCTTCCTGATAGAGTTTTACCTGAAGTCCAACACTAACCCTCCTGTTCATAAAAATAAAACACTCTAATTAGCTTTCCTTGTGACTTGAACCTTGGCTCCCCCTAACATCCACACGCCACTTTTATAGCACCTTAGTGGGGTCATTTAACCACTTTTCCAGCGGCTCTCTTGTGATCCATTTTGCTCACTTTAATCCTAAAGGTCCACTTCTTCAGGGACTCTTCCTCTTTAAAACTAAAATTTATTAAATTCGTCAGGTTCCAACCTAAGCTTGGGCCTTCTAAAGGCCCACTAACATACTAAAATATAATTTATACAGTCAAAACACAGAAATTTAAGAATTAACCAAAAATCACAAAATTCCAGAAAAGTCTCGAAAATTAGGGCGTTACAAAAAAATTTCGCCCTCGAAATTTACCTTATCCAAACAATTGAGGGTATTGCTAACGCATCACCTCCTCTGGGTCCCAAGTAGCTTCCTCTCTGCCATGATTATGCGAAAGTACCTCTACTAATGGAACCGACTTCCTTCTCAGGGCCTTCACATCTCGATCAAGAATCTATACGGGCTCTTCCTCGAAAGTCAAATCAGGCTGTACCTTAACCTCTGCAACCGGTACGACATGAGTAGGGTCAGAACGATATCGCCTTAACATGGAGATGTGAAAAACATCCTCAATCCTGTTTAGCTCCGGAGGTAATTCCAACTGATAAGCCACTGGACCTACTCGCTTAAGAACCCGATAAGGCCCAATGAACCTCAGACTCAACTTGCCTTTCTTTCCAAATCTTAGTATCTTCTTCCAAGGTGAAACATTCAAAAAGACCATGTCACCTACTGAGTACACAATCTCCTTGTGCTTTAAATCTGCGTAAGACTTCTACCGATCAGATGCTTCTTTTAACTGCTCCCTAATTATCCTAACCTTATCTTTAGTCTCTGCTACCAGCTCAGGTCCAAGAACCTGCCACTCACCCAATTCGGTCCAACAACTAGGTGTACGACACTTACGTTTATACAACGCTTCATAAGGCACCATACGAATACTAGCCTGATAATTGTTATTGTACGCGAATTCTACCAATGGTAGATAATCCTCCCAACTGCCTCGGAAGTCGATAATGCATCCCCTCAACATGTCCTCCAGAATCTGAATAACCCTTTCTGACTGACCATTGGTCTGAGGATGAAAAGCTGTTCTAAAGTTCAGTCACGTTCCCAATGCCTCATGCAACTTTTGCCAGAACTGAGATGTGAATCTAGGATCTCGATCAGAAATAATCGACGCTGGCAGCCCATGTAGTCACACAATTTCTGCCCCATACAACTTGGCTAACTTCTGAAGTGAATAATCGGTGCAGACATGTATGAAATGAGCAGATTTAGTCAACCTATCCACAATCACCCAAATCGAGTCCTTCTTCGTCGGTGTCAAGGGTAATCCACTCACAAAGTCCATGGTCACCCTCTCCCACTTCCAAAATGGTACTTTCACTAGCTGCAAAAGTCTGGAAGGTAATTGATGTTCAGCTTTTACTTGCTGGCAAGTCAGACATTTTCCCACAAATTTCGTTACTTCTCGTTTCAGTCCAGGCCACCAATACAATTCCTTTATGTCACGATACAGTTTATTCCCTCCAGGATGCATAGCACAAAGTCCTCCATGAGCCTTCTTCAGAGTTGCCTGCCTCAGGTCAGAGTCCTTCGGAATGCAAACTCTACCTCGGAAACACAGAACTCCTTTACTGTTCAGTCCAATCTTAGAAATTTCCCCATTCTTAACCTGCTGGAATCGAGAAACTAGAGACTCATCCTTTAACTACTTTTCCTTAATCTCATCAACCCAGGTTGGCCTTACTTGCAGTTCTGCTAATAAACTACCATCGTCATACAGACTCAAACGAGCAAACATTGCTCTCAGATCAGATACAGCTCCACGACTTAGGGCATCAGCCACCACATTAGCTTTGCCTGGGTGATACTCGATCACACAGTCATAATCCTTAAGCAACTCTATCCATCTCCGTTGCCTAAAATTCAACTCTTTCTGAGTCAGCAGGTACTTAAGACTCTTATGATCCGTGTATATGATACACCTTTCTCCATACAAGTAATGTCTCCAAATCTTGAGTGCAAATATTACTGCTGCCAACTCCAGATCATGAGTAGGATAGTTTACTTCATGAGGTTTAAGCTTTCGTAATGCATAAGCAACCACTCTACCCTCTTGCATCAACACACAGCCCAAACCCACATGTGACGCGTCACTATACATAGTAAAATCCTTTTCAGACTCCGGCTGAATCAGTACAGGTGCCTCAGTCAGAACTTTCTTCAACTTCTCAAAAGCTTCTTGCTACTTCACGGTCTAAACAAACGATACTCCTTTCCTTATAAGCTTCGTCAGTGGTGCTGCCATTACAAAAAATCCTTCCACAAACCTTCTATAGTACCCAGCCAAACCCAGAAAACTCCAAATTTTTTACACTGACCTCGGTGGCTTCCATTCCAGAATTACTTCAATCTTTCGAGGGTCTACCTTGATCCCTTCAGCAGAGACAACATGTCCCAAGAAAGTTACCTCCCTTAACTAGAACTCGCACTTACTGAATTCCGCATAAAGCTCATTCTCCCTCAGCACTTGCAGCACAACACGAAGATGCTCATCATGCTTCTCATCAGTTTCAGAATATACCAGAATATCATCGATAAAGATGACCACGAATCGATCCAAGTATGGCTGGAACACTCGATTCATCATATCCATAAATTCTGCAGGTGCGTTCGTCAGCTTGAACGGCATAACCAAAAACTCATAGTGGCCATACTGAGTTCTGAACGCCGTCTTGTGAATATCCTCCTTAACCCTTAACTGATGATATCCGAATCTAAGGTCAATCTCAGAAAATACCAAAGCTCCCCGAAACTGGTTGAATAAATCATCGATTCTCGACAGAGGGTACTTATTCTTAATCGTCAATTTATTCAACTGCCGATAGTCGATGCACATACGCATTGATCCATCTTTCTTCTTCATGAACAACACTGGTGCTCCCCACGGAGACACACTCGGCCTAATAAAGCCTCTATCCAACAACTCCTGAATCTGAGCTTTTAGCTCCACCAACTCCTTCGGTGCCATCCTGTATGGTGCGATGGACACTGGTGCCGTTCCAGGCAATAAACGATTCCAAACTCAACCTCTCAGTTCGGCGGAAGTTCCTTAGGAAAAACATCTTGAAAATCCTTAACGGTTCTAACCTTATCCACTATCGAGCCCTCAGTCTCTGACTGACTTACAAATGCTAAATAAGCCTCGCAACCCTTACGAATCCACTTCTCAGCTCTCAATGCCAACACCATATTAGACAGATAATCCGTTCGCTTGCCTATCACCATTACCTCTTCATCCTCTACGGTCTTTAACATTATTCACTTGGCAGTACAATCCAAAGTAGCCCTATACTTAACAAGCCAATCCATCCCCAAGATGAGGTCAAATTCCCCAAATGGTAGTTCCATCAGATCTCCAGAGAAAACTTTACCTTGAGTTTCTAAAGGCACGTCTCTATACAGTTTGTCTACCCTAACCGAGTGACCTAAAGGACTTATTACAAATACCCCACTCACGGTCTCCTTAGAGCACATACCCAGCGGCCTAGATATGGCACATGCAACATATGAATGGGTAGATCCAACATCTATCAATGTAGTGTATGGCATACAAGAAATCAAAAATGTACCAGTTATGACGTCAGGTGCATCTCCCTCCTCTCGGCGACGAGCCGCATACACCAATGCTGGCTGACGAGCCTCAGCATATCCAGCACCCCTGCCAGGTGCTCCTCGTCCTCGACCACTACCATTACCACCTCTACCTTGTCCACATCCTCTCGGAGGCTGTGGTCCACCCCTCACTAGTTGAGCGACTCTCTGATCTATAGCTTGAACCTGATCTGGTTCCTGAGGACAGTCCTTAACCCTATGCTCCATAGATCCACATTGGAAACAAGCTCCAGAACATTTCTGACACTCACCCATATGTATCTTACCATAATTCCTACAACCTGCGGTCTAACAGCATTCACCGGTACTGCTAGAACTGGCTCTACCACTCTTGCCCTCTTAACATTCCTGTTGGCACCACCTGAAGGTCTTGAATCTCTCTGAAAACGGTTTTGATCCTTTTCACGATTCTGTCTTTCTGTACGCTTCACTTCTTCAGCTATCTTAGCTTTCTCCACTAAAGCAGTGAAGTTATGCTCCCTCTGCGGAGCAATCAGCACCCTGAGCTCATCTCTCAGACCATCCTCAAAACGCACGCTACGTTCATACTTCGTAGCGACTATCCCAGTAGCATACCGGCTCAGCCTCAGAAACTTAGACTCGTACTCAGCAATTGTCTTACCCCCTTGAACTAGATTCAGAAATTCTTTCCTATGGGCTTCCACGTAACTACCCCAACATACTTTCCTTTGAAGGATGTCTTGAACAGCTCCCAAGTCACCCTATCATATGAAGTTCCATCTCTCACTGTGAGCCACTACTGATAAGCTTCATCCCGAAGTAAAGATATGGCTCCTTTCAGCTTCTGCTCTACAGTGCAGTCCAAATTATCCATAATTCACTCTGTGGCCTCTAACCAGTACTCAGCCACATTCGGAGCTACACCAGATACGCCCCTAAAGATCTCCGCTCCATTAGCCCTGAGCCGCTCAGAAATAGATCCTCGAATTTTGTTTCCTGTACTTGCCCCAGCAACCCTTTCCAAAACTTGGAGCATCGCCTAAGATAGAGCGTCATCCCTCGCACCTCGATCGTGAGACTCTACTTCCATTGCCGGTGGTACCAATGCATCAACTACTGGAGCATGTCCCAAAGACGAAGATCCAGCCCGTGCGCTACCTCAGCCACGTCCACGGCCTCTTCCACGAGCTACTTGCGTACTCATTTCGTATTATCAGATTAGGAATTTTATGCACCAGTTAAATATTTCAGTGTTTATTACAGATGTCTTATGAATAGACAAAAATTCAGAGTTTGTTTTCTTTCCCGATAGCCTAGCTGCAGTCTCAGTCTACTTATCAGAGTTTCTATAGTTTCAGTGTTACCCTAACTAAAGTATCATGATATGGTTTAATACATGCATATAACAGAGTTTCAAAAAATAATCGGAAAAATTCAGAAAACTTATAGGCTTGGGCCAGTGATTCGATGTGCCACCTTCTTAAAAACTAATTTGGAAAAAAAAAAACGAGTTCAATCCGTAAAAATCATTTATTTGCAGAAAGACAATATCGAAAACAACCTCGAAAATAATCTTGAAAACAAGTTCTTAAACACGAATTTTCGAAAATCTTTATTCAACGTTACTTTAAAAACTCCCATTTTTAAACCCATTCCATAGTCGAGTTGTTGTAACCTGGCTCTGATACCACTAAATATAACACCTAAAACTCGGCCTGGACGTTATGGTCAAATCTGACGTGTCACATGGACTTACGACTGAGTTTGTGTTCCTTGTTTAAGGTGACTAAAGTGATTTTTGTAAAAACAGTGGTTTAGCGAAAAGTTAGTTTATTAAGTCTTTAAGTTAGCCATTTGTTACATTTGTTTGTGTTTTGAAAACATTCATTAAATTTGATTAAAAACCCGCGCGTCCTATAACTAACAGTTTTGATAAAGTATAAATAAAACTAGTAAATAAAACCACAAAAGAAAAAGAAATTTAAAGAGTGGCCTTATTGCAATTTAAAACCCAAAATAGTAAAATAAGATATTTAAAATAACCTAACCAAAATAAAAATCGAATTTGCAGATGATGTGGCCACTCCGAATCTCTTACAGCTCCAAGCCCACTATGGTTGTGGATTACCTACATGGATGAACATAAAGGGTGAGTTTGGTATACTCAGTGTGTAACATAACCCAACCATAGCCCAAAACAGATCAAGCCTCAGAATCAGATTTATTTGGGCCTTGGCCCAATAGAAGAATCAAAATGAAGCCCATAGGCCAATAACAGATATATCATGTATGCAGAAAGCCCAACCCAGATCCACCCACATACACCCCCGTACCAACCTTACACCTGGTGGGGAGACTACTCGACCCACCCATCTGCTACACACCACAGAATTTGCAGCGAGGCTACCAGATATTGTGACAGAGTCACCAAATACAGATATTGTGGCGAGGCCACCAGAACAGATATATGTGGCGAGACCACCAGAACGCTTCCTCCATCAATATAACCCATAACCCATGCAACAGATATACATGTCATGGCATACATCATACAGAATCAGAATATCATGCATCTTAGATAAAGTTAACCCTAGGGGTATAACAGTCATTTTTGCACCTAAGGGTATAATGGTAATTTTTCATACTTAGGGGTATTTTAGTAATTTATCAGTTCTTTAGGGTTTGTAGGCATATTACAGTCACTCATACTCTATTTATCGTCATAGTAGTCTATTTTAACTTAGCTTAACAGTTTTGGCAACTAGGCCCAAAACCCCTAATGGGCCCTACGGTGTCTATCGATATCTAAAGCCCATTTAATCCAAGTTTCATGATTAGATTATAGATTTTAACCCTATTATTTCCTACAGTCTGACAGAACACCTTTTAATGACTATATTACCCATATGGGCTCGGAAGCCCATTGGGCCCATATTCGGCCTGTCTTACCAAAACACACTGAATTGCATTCTCTGCAATCCTACCATCTACGATTTCATATCCAACTAGCAAAGAGTAATCGCATACTTACAGATCCTCACAGTACCGGCCTTTCAGTCACTTTCAGTCACTTTTCGATCACCTTTTTGGTCATTACGGCCTTTGCCGATCTAGTCAATAGCAAGGGTATGGTACACACCTGTTAACTGCCGAAACGTTGACGAGATCCCCCACACGAAAAGCCTATAATCAGTCACTATCACGTTAGTCTAAAAATCGACAATACTAAAGCATTAACCTCCTTACCACAATCGACTAACATAGCCTAAGTCCCTAAAGTTCTTACCTTTCTGTCGGGTATGGACTCGATCTCGATGTTTGATCGTGATAGCTTTCCAAATCCTTTGCTGTACAACCCCTTGACCGCACTAGTGCTTACAAACCCAAAAGAAAGAGGCCAATAGGCCCTTAGTCCAAATCATTAGCCTCCCCTAAGGGGTTTTGGCTTCTTGCCTTAACACATAAACAATCGAAAGAACAAGGTTTGTATACTTACCCCAAAATGTTATACTGCCAAAGCAGAGTTCTAGATAATGATATAATCCCGATCAACCGTCACTCCTATCACGAACACGAGAAGAGAAGAGTATAGTTAAGGATTCGGCTCTTGAAATATCTCAGTGTAGGAAAGTTTCAGTTTTTATAAAAGAATAAGGAGATTTAGCCACAAAAGGGTTCGGCTAACAAGTTGTGGGAGATTTTTGTGAAGAAAAAGAAGTAGAGAAAGAGAAGAGTGATGATGGTGAGATAGGTTCGGCTATGGGGAAGAATCAACGGCAGGTATTTGATTTTGAGGCCAAACAGAGGTGAAGAAGATGGGAGTCAATCAAAAAAGTATAAAGAAGAGGAGAAATATGAGCTGAACAGATTCAGTTAAGAGCAGTATTCAGCAAAGGAGGGTTCGGCTTAGAAGAAACAATGAAGAAGAAAGCGAAAGAAAAGAAAGAGAGGAGAGCGGTATTCGATTTTGGAAAAAATGGCACAGAGAGAAAATGGAAGCTTGTATTTCGACTTCTAGCAAGGGAAGGAGTAAAAGAATAAACCCTTAGGCACTTTACCCTACTTCGGCTAAGCAAAAGAAAGACGAAACAAGAACCCAAAAGGGATCAAAAGAGAATTCGGCACATACTACCCCTATTGCCGAAATTGCAAATACCCAAACCCCCTAGCCGATTGCCTAACTAAAGACCCTTTGCCGGCCAACTCTTGCTCCTCAAGAGTCCAACATTCGGCCAACACCAAGTCCCCTGATCAGCTCCTTAACTCACTCCTTTGAACCATTCAAACCCTTCTTGACAGAGTTTTACCTGAAGTCCAACACTTAACCCTCCTGTTCATAAAAATAAAACACTCAATTAGCTTTCCTTGTGACTTGAACCTTGGCTCTCCCTAACATCCACACGCCACTTTTATAGCACCTTAGTGGTGTCATTTAACCACTTTGCCAGGGGCTCTCTTGTGATCCATTTTGCTCACTTTAATCCTAAAAGCCCACTTCTTTAGGACCTCCTCCTCTTTAAAACCAAAATTTATTAAATTTTTCAGGTTCCAACCTAAGCTTGGGCCTTCTAGAGGCCCACTAACATACTAAAATATAATTTGTACAGTCAAAACATAGAAATTTAAGAATTAACCAAAAATTACAGAATTCCCAAAAAGTCCCGAAAATTAGGGCGTTACAAGCAAACCACAAAAACACTTTCATGGAAAAACCTTAGACTTCCTATCATTTTGCAAATTAGTCCCCTCAATAGGTAGCTCATGCTACAAGGGTCTTAAAAATACAAAAATTATCAAGAAAGACTGTCTAATTGACTTACTTGTGAGGGTGATAAGTTGCTAAAATTTTAAAGCTTTCAAACCCTTATTTTGCTAGTATTTTTCAGCAATGAAGAAGAAAGAGTGAAGAAAACTCAATGCTAAGCAATTTTTGGCATTATTGTATCAATTTAGTCACAAAAACTACCTAATCTTTTACTTTCCTTTTCTTTTTGTCTCCCTTGGCCGGCCATGTCAAATTTACTAGCCTATTTGTACCTTAGAAACCTCCACATTAAAATTCATAGCTATTTGACACCCTTTTCTTGTAAATCTCAACTTTTACCTTTTATGCGATTTAGTCCTTTTTCGCAATTAAGCCCACAATTGCTAAAATTTATTCATCAAAATTTTCATGCACCCTCATAAAAATAATATACGACATAAAATAGTATTAGAACTAATTTCTCCAACCTCGGGTCAATGATTCTGAAATAACTATTCCAACTAAGCCCAAATTCGGGCTGTTACAATTCTCCTCCTTCGGGATTTTCGTCCCCGAAAATCTTACCAGTAAACAAGCTCGGGTATTGGTCTCTCATAGACTCATCAATTTCCTACATGACCTCTTCGACTCCATGCTGATGCCATAATACTTACACAAGTGCTATGCTTTTATTCCTTAATTTCTTAACCTTCAGCGCCAAAATCTTAACAGGCTCTTCACCATAGGTCATATCCAGACTTATCTCAATCTCTACCAGTGAAATCACGTTTGAAGGGTTGAAGCGGTAACAGCGTAACATAGATACATGAAACACATCATAGATTTTCTCTAACTCCCGAGGTAATGCTAATCGGTATGTTACCAGTCCAATTCTCTTAATCACCTTGTAAGGTCCGATAAATCGTAGACTTAACTTGCCTTTTCTACCAAATCTCAGGACTTTATTCCACGAAGACAATTTCAACAACACCTTATACCTAGCTTGATACTCAATCTCTTTCCATTTCAAATCCACAAAGGATTTCTGTCTATCCGAGGTGGCCTTTAAGCAGTCACAAATCACCTTGCCTTTTCCTTGGTCTCTTTAGCCAAATCGACCCCGTGTATCTGATTCTCTTTAAGTTTCAACCAATACAAGGGCGTTTGACACTTGCTCCCATACAAAGCCTCATAAGACGCCATTTTTAGACTTGACTGATAACTATTTTGTAGGCGAACTCGACAAGCGGTAAGTACTTTTCCCAATTACCTTGAAACTCGAGAACATAACATCTCAACATGTCTTCCAGTATTTGAATTACCCTCTGACTGGCCATCGGTCTGCGGATGGAAGGCTGTGCTAAAATTCAGTTTAGTTCCTAAAGCTTCTTGTAGCCTCTTCCAAAACCGTGATGTAAATCTCAGATCTTTGTCTGAAATAATCGACAAGGGCATTCTGTACAGTCCCACTATCTAAAAAATGTACAACTCAGCTAGTTTCTCAAGTGAGAAATTCATACGCACTGGTATAAAGTGAGCCAACTTTGTTAGTCTATCCACTATAACCCATACTGCATCTTTCTTTTTTGGTGACAAAGGTAGCCCTGACATGAAGTCCATGGTAACTCAGTCCAATTTCCACTTAGGAACCATTACCGGTTGAAGTAAACTTGAAGGTACTTGGTGTTTGGCTTTTACTTGCTAACAAACTAGGCACTTAAGGACAAACTCTGAAATGTCTCTTTTCAATCCTGACCACCAATACGTTTTCTTCAAGTCGTTACACATTTTCAAGTTGCTCGGGTGAATAGATAGACAACTACTATGCACCTCTAGCAAAATCCTTTGAATAAGCTCATCATCCTTAAGTACACGGATTCTGTCTTGGTACATCACACAATCGTCGACACCAACTCTAAAGTCTGATTCATTACTCGGATCACTCTGAGCTATCTTGGCTTGCAATTCCTTGTCACCTTTCTAAGCTTTAACAATTTCTTGCAGAAATATCAGTTTGGATCTCAACTCAGCTAAAATCAAACTATCGTCGGTCATAGACAACTGAGCATCCATAGCCCTCAAAGCAAACAATGACTTCCTACTCAAAGCATTGGTGACTACATTGGCCTTTCAAGATGATATTCAATTATTAGTTCGTAGTCCTTTGTCAATTCCAACCATCTTCGTTGCTGTAAGTTTAACTCCATTTGAGTCATCAAATACTTAAGGCTTTTATGGTCAGCAAATATCCGGCATTTCACACCATACAAGTGGTGTCTCTAAATCTTCAATCCAAAAACTATGGCAGCTAGCTCCAAATCGTGGGTCAGGTAGTTTTTCTCTTGTGGCTTTAGTTGCCTTGAGGCATAGGCTATTACCTTGCCTTCTTACTTGAGTACATACCCCAATCCATTTAAGGATGCATCGCTATACACAACGAATTCCTTTCTCAATTCTGGTTGCACTAACACTGGGGCTACGGTCAACAAGGCCTTTAATTTCTCAAAGCTTTGTTGGCACTTTTCTGTCCACTCAAACTTAACATCCTTTTGAAGTAGTCTAGTCATCGGAGTAGCGATCATCAAAAACCCTTTAATAAATCGTCGGTAGTAGCCCGCTAGGCCCAAGAAACTCCTAATCTCCAATACATTTCTCAACGGTTTCCACTCAACAATAGTTAAGATTTTGCTCGGGTCAACTCTGATCCTATCTCCGGGCACAATGTGTGCCAAGAATTTAACCTCTCGTAGCCAAAATTCACTATTGTTGAAACTTGGCGTACAATTGTTTATCTCTCAAAGTCTGCAAAACAGTCCTCAAATGCTTTGCATGCTCACTCTCGTCATGAGAATAGACGAGTATATCATCAATGAAGATGATAAAAAACTTGTCCAAGTAGGGTCAAAAAATGGAGTTCAATAAGTCCATAAATATCGCAGGAGCATTTGTCAAGCCAAAGGGCATGACGAGGAACTCATAGTGACTGTACCTCATCCAAAAGGCAGTTTTTGACACATCTTGTTCGTTGACTCTCAACTAGTAATACCTCGACCTTAAATCTATCTTAGAGAACACAACTGCTCTTATTAGCTAGTCAAACAAATCATCGATTCTCGGCAAGATATACTTGTTCTTCACTGTAACCTTATTGAGCTGACGGTAGTCTATGCACAATCTCATTGAACCATCCTTCTTTTTCACCAATAATACCAGCGCTCGCCACAGAGAATAACTCGGTCTTGCAAAACCCTTATCCATTAACTCTTGCAACTGAGCCTTCAATTCTTTAAGTTCCGTTGGAGCCATCCTATATGGGGCAATCAAGATAGGTGCTGTACCAGGAATCAACTCTATACTGAACTCAACTTCCCTCTCCAGAGGTAATCTAGGCAACTCTTCCAGAAACACATCTTGGTACTCACATACCACCGGTATTGTCTCAATCTTTGCCTCTGACATTTGGGTATTCAACACAAAAGTGAGGTATGACTCATACCCTTTTCTCAAGTACCTCTGAGCTATCATAGAAGACATTACTACTGGTAGGCAATCTGGTTCACCTGATTCAATCCGGAGAACATCCCCGTTTTTACATTTAAGCTCAATAAACTTTCTTCCACAATTTACCACTACATCATGGGTAGTCAACCAATCCATACCAAGTATTATGTCAAATTTGTCAAACGGCAATAATATTAAGTTAGCCGGAAAGCAATGACCTCTAGTTATCAGGGGATAATTCTTACACACTTGATCAACTAGCAAATGTTGGCCAGTGGGTTTGACACCTTCATTACAAACTCGGTTGACTCAACTACCATTTTTATTCTAGACACTAATTTCATGCAAATGTAGGAATGGGTAAAACCTAGGTAAATTAAAGCTATCACAGAAATCTCATAGATAGAATAGCTACCCGTAATCACGTCAGGAGATGAAGCTTCTTCACGGGCATGGATAGCATAGGTCCTTGCAGACGCTCTGCCCTCGGACCTCATAGCAGAATCTCTAAGGGTACCTCGACTACTAGCCCTACTGCTCGGGTTCTTCTGCGGTCTACCTCTCAAAAGAGCACTACTTGCTCTCACCTCTTATCTTTTGTCTTTTTTATCCATCTCAGGACAGTCTCGGATGAACTGATCTAGTGAACCGCACCTGAAGCAACATCTTTCATTTCCTCTACTGTTTCCAAAGTTTTGCTTACCACACTGCGAGCACTTAGGACTATCCGGTTGGGCACTACCAACGATTGCAATAGAAGTGGTCTGAGCTTTAGACGTCACATACAGCTTACTCTGGTTCTTACCTGAAAAGCCCACTAAAGCATTGGATTGGGTGGTAAACTCTCTTGATCTCTTGGATGAGGATTGATACGGTTTCCCCATCATTCTTTTCCTTGTCATGGGACTCCATATCAGTTATCCTCTTCTCTTTGGCTAACTCTTTGGCCTTACATGCTCTATCAACGAGCACGACAAACTCCTTCAGCTCAAGAACACCAACCAATAACTGAATGTCTTCATTCAGACCGTCTTCAAACCTTCTACACATTGTGGCCTTTGTAGATACGCACCCTCAAGCGTATTTGCTGAGCCTTACGAACGCGCGCTCATATTCCTTCACTGACATTCGGCCTTGCTTAAGTTCTAAAAACTCCTTCCTCTTCAGGTCGATAAACCTCTGACTGATATACTTTTTGCGAAACTCCTCCAGGAAAAATTCGCAAGTCACCCTCTCTCTTGGTACCACTAACACGAGAGTACTCCACCACTGGTAGGCCGAATCCCGTAATAATGATACCACACATTTCATGCACTTTTTAAGTGTGCATGATAGCTCGTCCAATACCCTAATGGTATTCTCTACCTAGAATTCTGCTCTCTTTGGGTCGTCATCCTTGTTTACCCTAAATTCTTCAGCCCCATGCTTTCTAATTCGGTTTATCGAGGGCTTTTCTCTTTTACTTATTTCTGCTCCTTGAGGAGTTGTAGAGGCAGGCTGAGGAATCGGGGGAGGTGGGGGAGGTAGAGTATTTGGATTGGCACGAATATACTCCGTGTACCAAGCGTTCATCATCTGGAGGTAGGCTTCTCTAGCCCCTCCACCCTGACTCATCGTCATGGGCTCGGCCTCAACTGGCGCGGTTCGTTCAGTGGGGGTCGGTGCATTACTCTCCGTATCGTCCGCCATCACTCCTTTAGGATCCATTTACTATATGAACAATATAATTTACAATCATCAGTAGTCGTCACACTATCATATTACAATTATGACATGTATAGTTGACTCGTACACAAGCTAGGTTAGTCCTAGAATCAACTAAAACATAGCTCTGAAATGACTAAATGTAACACCCCTTAGCCATATTCGACACCAAGCAGAGTACGAGGCATTGCCTTACTATAACACATACAAACATTATACTTACACTTAATGAAATGCGTCCCAATTTAAAACATTTTCAATCATTGTCTTTTGACCCTTCATATGGGCCTACGAGGCCTAAAACGTAGTTTAGAAATAATTCGGGACCATTTCGGGAACTTAAGAAAATTTCGTCAAAAACTATTAAAAACAAGGCACATGTCCATGTGGAAGGGCAACAGGCCCGTGCAGCCTCTAGACATGGTCGTGCTGATGGCCCGTGTGGTTCACACTACCTAAGCACAATGGGATAACCCGTGCCCCTCCTCCTTGTGGATTTATTTTCTAACATCGAACTTATAGGGGTTTTCACACGGCTTGGTACATGCCCGTGTGCTCAGCCCGTGTCCCTCACACGGCCATGACACGCTTGTGTCGCAGCCCATGTGTAAAAACTTGGGTATTTTATTTCTTACGTCAGCAATCCCATGGCCGTGGCACACACCCATATGCTAGGCGTGTCCTTCACATGATTGAGGCACACGGCCGTATCTTAGCCCGTGTGTTTACTACTGGGCATTTAATTCTACCAATTCAAGGTGTAGGGAACATACGGCCTAACCACATGCCCGTGGGGCTGACTGTGTGTCACACACGGCCTAGACACATGGCTGTATGTCTACTCATGCGGACAAAATAAGGCTATCTACCAGGTCTTTTTTCTACCTTGAAACAAGGACAAACACATACCAAAACTTAACAAGTCTCAAATACTCAACCAATGGCCATAATTTGGCATCCAAACATATTCACACAAACCAATCCAATCAAGCATGTATATTACGACTCCTAATAAACATATTCATCCGCAATACATTACACATTATAAAAACCTCCTCTACATTTATCAATAATGAAATATCAACCATTATCCATGGCCTTATACAAAATGGTGTATCTTTAAAACAAGCCAACACATGTGGCCAAAAATAATATGACATTTGACAAAAGAATAAAATCCTATACATGCCATATTTCAAAAGATCAAACTAATTATACCAAATGCTTTTGTGGATAGTGTGAGCGAAGCCTCCGACGTGTTTTGATCCTCGAGCTATTTAGGCGACACTATAAGAAAATGGAAACGAGAGGGGTAAGCATAAAGCTTAGTAAGTCATAAGTAAAAAAGACAACCATTACAATGCTAAGACATGCTTTCAATAGATCATAATTTGTGCACAATACAAAGAATGGCTACAAACATAACATACTCGTTATCATACTTTACCAATCAAACATCATTCTATTGAGCTTGTATTTTATACATTTCATTTAGGTACCTGCACCACTCACAAAATCAGGATAATACCTCTTCAACTAAACACTAGCTTTAAATTTCCTGTTCAACTAATTAGAATATGAAAGGATATTCAATGAACCTCCAACGTAGGGTATCAAGCAAATGCCATGTCCCAGACATTGTTGTACACTGGATTACATGTCAAGTCGACACCATGTCCCCGACATGGTCTTACACTGACTCTCAATGTATCAAGGCCGATGCCATGTCCTAGACATGGTCTTACACTGGCTTTCCTCTATCCCTGCTGATGCCATGTCCAAGGCATGGTCTTAGACTAGCATCGTATCAACGCCAATGTCATGTCCCAGACATGGTCCTACACTAGCAAGCTCATATTTGTGTCGATGTCATGTCTTAGACGTGGTCTTACACTAACAAGTAACGAGGCCGACACCATGTCCCAGACATGGTCTTACACTAGCTCTCCTGTATCCCTAGTATCTCGGTAAAGAATATCCAATCTATTCATACAGTTCCATTGGGCTTTAATCACATAAATTTTTATCAATGCATTACTTAATCATAAATTCTCAATTCAAGCATCAATATCGTTCTCATGCATAACTCATAGTCACAATTAATCATTTTATGCCAAGTCAATGATTTCATGCATAATGCATAATTATAATAAAATTGTATTATTTACCCATAACTTACCTCGGTATACAAAATATAGACGGCTATTTTGGTTCAATCTACAAGCTTGGTTTTCCCCCGATAAAGGTTTGATTTTCTCACTTCTTGATCTATAATAATAAAAATTCACTAATTTAATCACTATTTTAATCTAAACAATTGAAAAATCATAATTTGGCAAAATGACCATTTTGCCCCTAGACTTTAGCAAAATGACCATTTTACCTCTAGGCTCAAAAATTGATTTTTATCGAATTTCCTTATCCACCAATCCTAACTGAACTCCTTTCACTCTTATGGCAACCCAAAATTCCCATTATTTCACACAATTACTCTTTGTTTTACAACTTCTACAACTAAGTACCATATAAGTGTTTTCATGCAAACTCTTTCACAAAAGTTGTTTATTTAACGACTATGACTCATTTTCTTCCATAAAATTTCAGCAAACCACAAGTACACTTTCATGGCAAAACCTTAGACTTCCTATCATTTTGCAAATTAGTCCTCTCAATAGGTAGCCCATGCTACAAGGTTCTCAAAAATACAAAAATTATCAAGAATTACCATCTAATTGACTTAATTGTGAGGATGATAACGTAACACCCCAAACTCGGCCCAGACATTATGGCCAAGTCCAGTGTGTCACATGCACGATGACTTACTCTTTATTCTTTAATTAACACAGTTAGGGTGAGTTTGCAAAATCATTGTTAAGAGTTTGGAAAGAAAACAAGTTGCTTAATTTGTGAAAATCCTATCCACTACCATTTAGGGTTTATTTCTTTAGAAGATCCTATTTGTCTTTAAGTTATCCATTTGATACGTATGTGATATTTCGAAAACGTTGTTTAATTTCAAGTAAAAATCCGCGCAACCTTAGTCTATTTGAGCAAGTTATAATAAAAGAAATGAAAACAATAATAAAATACTTAAGAGCAGCCTTATTACAAATCAAAAATTGAAAAAAATAATTTAAGTAAAATACTGAAAATAAGATAACTTAAGAAAGTGTAACCAACTGCAGTTCACGTGGCCACTCCGAATCCCTCCAGCTCCAAGTCCACTAGTTTAGGGCTCGCCTACATAGATGAATAGAAGGGGGTGAGTTTGGAAAACTCAGTGTGTAAGCTAAACCCAACCACAGCCCAAATCCGTTCAAGCTTACTGGGCCTAAGTCCTATCCAGATACAATATTAACTGGGCCTTAGCCCTATCCAGTATGCAGTAATTACTGGGCCTTAGCCCTATTTAGGAAATAGTGTAGCCCTTAGGCCCATTATAGTAATAGTGCAGTGTTAATGCATGTATGCAAAGCCCAGCCCCAAATCCAGCCCTACACACCATGTGGGGAATAACCCAACCCACCTAGCCCTACACACCATAGTCACAGCTGAGCTGCTTAATTAGATAACGTGGCCAAGCCACTAATAGTAAAACAAGGCAAAGCCCCTAACAGTAAACGTGGCGTTGCCACTTAGCACTTCCTCCATCATAAACCCAATCCCATGCAACAGTATAAAATGTCATGGCATACAGTGAATAGATAGCATTTAGCATGCATTTCAGTCACTTTAACCCTAGGGGTATAATGGTCATTTTGCACCTAGGGGTAATATAGTAATTTCCCACCCTTAAGGGTTATTTCAGTAAATTTACCAATTTTTAGGGTTTTATGCACATTTCAATTGTTAATAGTCCAAAAATCATCGAGGCAACTTATTTAGCCTATTTAGTCAACTTAGAGTTATTGGGCCCTAAAGCCCCTGATGGGCCATACGGTGTCCACTAACTATTACGGCCCACTAAGCCCAAATTTTATGTCTGTTTTAGCAAATTGTTACTCAATTTATCAGAATGCACTTACCGCTCGTTTCCACCCATATGGGCCAGTAAGGCCGTTGGGCCCAAATTCAGCTCCTCAAGGCCGAAATTCACCAATGTGCACGAAATCGCGCACACGCCATCCTTATCGTTTGCAATTACAAATTTTACCGAGTCAACCGACCCACGAGCGCTCGCACCCTCACAAGTCCACGAAATGCTGAAATTTTGGCATTTCGACTTTTCGACTTTTGTCGATTTCGACTACTAGTTGGTGTCGTTTGCACACCTAATTTGTGATATACTACGATGAGATCTCCCAGGCGATTAACCTACAATCGTTTCAATCCACATGTCACTAAAATCTAATTGAATAATCAACATCAATTTGACATACCTATTCAGCAAACACCATCTAAGGCCCTTAGTCCCTTACCTTTGTTGAAAATAGTAACTAGCTCTAGATCTAGTTGCTCTAATGGTCTTGGCCTCCAACACTCCTCGATTGATAGCGTTTAGTCCACACTAGCACATAACAAACTGAATTATAAAACCAATAAACCCTTTAGCCTTAATCGACAGCCACCCCCTGATGCTAGGGGTTTTTGGCTTTCCTTAAATCCTAAGATAACGAATGAAAAGGGGTTTCAATTACTTACCCTGAGAATGGATCCACCCGATCTAAAGGCTCTGCTCCTGAACTACTACGGATATGAAGGTTTCGGCTCTTTACACAAAACGACACAAGGAGATACTATGTGCTTTGGGATTTCAGCTTTGATATGAAGTAAAAGAAAAAGATCAAAGGTTTACGTACTGGAGAGGAGAAGATGTCGACAGAGACTTAGAGTGTTGTGGGTTTCAGGTTTTTGGAAGGTTAAGGTTCAAGGAGAATGAAGTTTCGGTCAATGAAGAAATCGGCAACACAAAAACTACCTTTTGAGATTTCGGCTCTTGGGAAAATGGCTAGCTAAGGTTCCAAACAAGTCTAGATTGATTATGAAATGAAGAAGAAGTAAAGAAAGGAGAATAGCTTTCGGTTTGAGAAGAAAAGAAAAGGGAGAAAAGAAAGAAAAGAACATGGGTCTTTGATCAAATCGGCACAAAAGTTTCACCACTTGCGTTTTCGGCATTTAGGGCAAAAGAGTAGAAAATAAAAGAATGAAAGAACCTAAACCCTATACCTATTCGGCAGTTAAGAAAAAAAGGTCAAAACAAAACCTGAGAGAACACACTCAAGGCAATCGGCACACACTAAGGCCTTACTTGTCGAAATTGAAACCTCAACACCCCAAATGCCGAATATGCTCCCCAAGACCCCCACAATCGGCCACCACTAGCTCCCATTCAAAAATTCCTAGATTTTCTCTTCCTTATCCTCTTTGACTCAATCCCCAGAGCACCTCAAACTCTTCCCAGCAGAGTTTCACTTGGAGTCCATCACATGCCTTGCACATAAAAAAAAAAAAAAATAGCAGCTTGCTTACCATGGGACTTGAACCCAAGCCCTTGCACAGCTTCCACACGCCACCCTTGTCCTCTAAGTGGTGTTACATTGCCACGTTACCACTAGCTCATTTGTGTCTTAAATTACCCATTTTTTCTTAAAAGCCCACTCAATCAAGGCCCCTTCTCCCCTAAGTCTAAAATTTCAAAATTTCTACTGGGTTTTAACTTAAGCTTGGGCCTTCTAAAGGCCCACTAACATACTCAAAACATAAATTATCACAACCAGGCAACAAAATTTTATGTCACACCAAAATCGGAAAAATCCTGAAAATCTCAAAAATTAGGGCGTTACAACTTTACCCCTCTTAAAAAAATTTCGGCCTCGAAATTTACCTGATCCAAATAGGTGAGGGTATTGTTGACGCATCGCCTTCCTCTCCGCCATGATTGTGCCAAAGTACCTTTACCAAAGGAACTGACTTCTTTCTTAACTCATTGATTCTCGATCTAGTGTTTGTACAGGTTCCTCTTCAAAGGTCAAGTCGGTCTTCACCTCAATCTCTTCCACTGGTACGACATGAGAAGGATCTGATCGATACCATCTCAGCATGGAGACATGAAAAATGTCATGAATTCGGTCTAATTCCGACGGTAATTCCAACTGATAAGCTACTGGACCTACCCACTTAAGAACTTGATAAGGCCCGATAAACTGTGGACTCAACTTGCCCTTCTTACCAAACCTTAATATCTTCTTCCAAGGCGAGACCTTCAAGAAGACCATATCCCCTACCGAGTACTTAATATCCTTACGCTTTAAATCAACATAAGATTTCTGCCTATCAGATGCTTCCTTTAACTGATCTCTGATTAACTTAACATTGTCTTCAGTATCTGCCACCAACTCTGGTCCAAGAACTTGACGTTCTCCCAACTTCGTCCAAAAAATAGGCGTACGGCACCTTCGCCCATATTGTAACACCCCTTTCCCGTAACCGTCACTGGAACAGAAAAGGAGCGTTACCGAACATGTACTCATACTGAACTAGTAAAATTTTAAACTTTTTAATCTTTAACCATCATGTATTCTCAATCATCAAAGCATACTTCAAATGATCGTAAAATGATGCATATAACTATTGAAGATCAAATTGAAAACATAGTAAAAGATAGGAAAATAATCATAAATTTTCAAGTTAGGGACACACAGCCGTGCCTCTTTCCCGTGTTCTCTCACACGGTCGTGGCTATCTAACACGCCCAAATCACATAACCCATGGTTGAATCTGACTTACCTCACACGGCTATTAAACACGCCCGTGTGTCTAGGCTGTGGCCGAAACTGTCCTAGCCACACGGCTACCAGACGCGCCCATGTGTCTGGGCCTTGTGCAAGACTGTCCAAAAACATTTAAGGTGCAGGGGACACACGGTCAAAATAAACGCCCGTGTCCCCTGGCCGTGTGGCACAAATATAGGCTTGATTTAAGCCAATTTGTCACCCAAAATGGGTCATTGCCTACAAGTCAATAACCACCGCATTTCATGCCAATATTAGCAACCAAAACATACAAGTTCAAGCATAATATAAACCTATAATCATCATGATATCTTGCATCAACTAAGCATTATAATTCAATGGCTAACCACCTCATTAATGAGCTCATTTATGAACATTTCATTTCTTACCATATCAGCTCATATATCCATCTTGATCATATAGTTTACCATATGCACATATAATAAAAAAGAAACAATCTCAAAATACTTAATTACATATGTATAAGCCAAGCCACATCTCATAGCTTGATTATCTACCCAAACATACAATATTCACTAAATAACTAGTCTAAACATGCCATGACCATTTCATTTACAAAAGGTTCAAAAGTACCAAATCTTGATAGATAGTGTGATGACAATCTCCAACTCGTTCAATTATCGAGCTAGCTTCCGAATCTATAAGACAGTGAAAGAAATAAACAGAGTAAGCTTCTAAAGCTTAGTAAGCTCATAAAACTTAGAATTTAACTTACCAATTCATTAAGGTAATCCCTACATATACAAATAAGGCCAATTCTATTCATATGCTCTTGTAGCTTATTTAACAAGCTCACACAAGTTAGTTTATAAGACTTCATATACCATATTATACAAGAGTTTACCATATAATTCATATCCATTAGCATATATAAACATCATAATTCATATGACATATAATGCATTCACTTTCATATATTTCATGTAACATATAAATCATATGAGTTGGATCATACCTTTCATGTAGTTCATATAACAAGTATCATATATACTTATATCTATATCATCTTGTAATTCATGTAACTTATATCGGTATTGCCCGTTGAACCTATAAGAATATCGAGGATACCCGGGTGATACACACACAGTGTATATACATATAACCTAAAATCTGTCAATACGTCATGTATGCTCTTACAAGCCTATACGGTAAACCTCAAAGGCTGAACATGTAATCCCGAAGGATGAATGGTAAGCCCGTAGGCTGAACGGTGAGTCCAAAGACTAAACATGTGATCCCGAAGAATGAATGTGTAGCTCATGAGCACGTGGTGAGTCCGCAACAAATGTAGGAGCTCAAACCACCCTGTAGCCCTAGTGACATGTCACTTGTATCCCTACGACTTTTACGGTTCTAACGGGGCTCGGTATCCATGTATCACTTGTAACATTTAACATTTCCATTCCAAATTACATGTATATACTAAATAGGCAGTCCAATTCAATAACTTTATACATCCACATAATCATTAAACAACATTTATAAGCATTTATAAGGTAAATTCAAATTCTACGAACTTACCTCGTAATCCCGATATCTACTCGTCTATTTTCCGTTTTCCACGATCAAGTTCCGGGATTCGATCGTCTTTATCTATATTAATACAAATTTCAGCTATTTACTAACTCACATATTCAATTCAATCCGAAAACATATATTTTGATATATTTTTAATTTAGCCCTTATATTTTTGACACTTTGCAATTTAGTCCTTCTATCACAAAAATGACAAATTACACAATCAATCCCTTAATTCACCATTGCCGAATATTGAAGGGTCTTATACAAGCATATATCTTTCAATTAATCACAATTTAACCACCAAAACTTCTACCTTTTTATATTCCAATCCTCAAAACTCATTTTCATCAAAACTTACTTTAAAATTCTTTTATATTTCCACATAATATTCTATAATTCATCAAAATCCATCAAAATAACATGAATTCATCAATGGCATTTTTCAAAGACATGTTCAAAATCAGAAATTAAGGTACGGGTCGACTAGTATACGAAGCAACGATCACAAAAACGTAAAAATTGTTGAAAACGGAACAAAAACGAACCTTTAATTGAAGCTCAAAGTGACCGAATGTTAAAAGCTTGAAAACCCTTAATATTTTGATGAAGAATCGGTAAAGGAACAAATGAAAATGAGTATTATTTTATTTTATTTAATCTATTATAACATATATTAATTAAAAACCAAAACTAACCTTTATAATATCATTTATAAAACCATAATAATAAGGACATATGTGTCCATTAGCTTTAGAAAAGGTGAAATAACCATTTAAGGCCTTCCATTTAAAAAGCCATCATCAAATAAGCCTTTATGAAATAGAACTCCTATTTATCGCTTTATGCGATTTAATCCTTTTTATCAAATTAACTGATCAGACAGTAAAATTTCAATACGAAACTTTCACACCATATACCTATCATGCCATAAAACATATTAAAGCATTTAAAATAATATTTTGACTCGGTTAAGTGGTCCCAAAACCACTCGTTTCGGCTAGGGTATAAAGTGGGCTGTTACAACTCTCCCCCCTTTAGGGATTTTCGTCCCCGAAAATCTTACCAGTGAATAGGTTAAGATATTGCTTTCGCATAGATTCCTCGAGTTCCCATATAGCTTCCTCTATTCCGTGTTTACACCAGAGAACTTTTACAAGTGCTATACGCTTATTTCTCAACTCTTTGATTTCTCGAGCCAGAATTCGAATTGGCTCTTCACTGTACGATAAATCAGACTGTATCTCTACATCAGTGGGAGAAATGATATGAGATGGACCAGATCGGTATCGACAAAGCATTGAAACGTGAAATACATTATGAATCTTTTCAAGTTCAGACAGTAACGATATTCGATAAGCTACAGGTCCAATTCGTTCCATAATTTCATACGGGTCGATAAAATAAGGACTTAGCTTTCCTTTTCTGCCGAAATGAATAATTTTCTTCCACGGTGATACTTTTAGAAATACTCTATCTCTGACCTGAAACTCGATTTCTTTTCGTTTCAAATCAGCACATGATTTCTGTCTGTCTGAAGCTGCTTTCAAACTGTCGCGTATCACTTTCACTTTTTCTTTTGTATCTCGACTTAAATCAACCCTGTGAAACTTTCTCTCACTCAATTCTGTCCAATACAGCGGTGTTCGACATTTACGACCATATAATGCTTCATATGGAGCCATTTTTAAACTCGTCTGAAAACTGTTATTGTATGCAAACTCTATCAGAGTTAAGTATTTCTCCCAATTACTTTCAAATTCAAGAATACAACACCGTAACATGTCTTCCAGAATCTGAATAACTCTTTCAAACTGACCGTCAATCTGGGGATGGAATGCTGTACTGAAACTCAATTTCATTCCCAAAGCCTCTTGAAACTTCTTCCAGAATCTCGAGGTAAACCTCGGATCTCTATTAGACACAATGGATAATGGTATACCATGCAATCGCACAATCTCAGATAAATATAATTCTGCTAATCTATCCAGAGAATAGTTGGTACGTACCGGTATAAAATGTGCAGACTTTGTCAATCTGTCAATGATAAACCAGATTGCATTTTTCTTCTTCGGAGACAGAGGTAGTCCAGATACAAAATCCATAGTGACTCTGTGTAACACCCCTAAACCCGTTCCGGTTGCTGGAGGGTTAAGAGGCATTACAAGACAAGTACAAAAATTTCAAATTAATTGCCACAAACCTAAGTCATGCTCCTAAGATTACGGTACCTAGCTTTTGCATACAACTAGTTTTGAAAGGAAACGTATAGAAAAATTTATCAACATTCATTTGTATAAGATCTCAAACATTTATTAAACCCAAGCATGTGCACCTAAATTTGTCAATATGCATAGTACCACTAATACTTCAAAATGTAGTATTTCAATTCATATGGAAATAAATTGGATGGTTTAGACATATACAAAAGTCATGGAGTATCTTAATGTTTACAAAGCTTAACACACTATTCATTTGGTATTTAATCTTAGGCATGGCCAAACATGAGTCATCTCCTAATAATGAGTGTATTGATTCATTTATAAGCGTAATTCACTCAAAACTTTCGAAACATTTTCCTAATACAACCACACATTCACATCAACTATACATAGTACACATGACAACAAGACAAGCCATTCTCGCATGGCTATACCTATTTACTTGATTACAACTTCAAAATAAGAGTATAACTCTCAAGGATCATAAAACAAAAAGCAACTATACATGCCATTCGAAAGTTTAACTATTTAAATACCGAAAAGAGTGTCTTGATAGTAGAGACGACTTCAAGCGCAAGTATCCCGAGACCGTAGCTATCGAACGTGATCTAAGGAAAGAAAACAGAAGAGGAAAAACAACCGAGTAAGCATTTAAAATGCCTAGTAAGCTTTAAGCGACAATGTATGGTTAACTATAATTAGAAAGGAATAACTTTCAGCACTTGACTTAATTATTCTATAGCCGATCACAAAACAATTCTATAGTGGCATAAGTAGTTTCATGTAACGTAAGGTCATAAGTGTTTAGACATCCACTCACATTTTTCTGAGTCAACAATACATAATCGAAAAGTCATAAACTAACAGAATTCATTCATAAATATAATATAACCAATACCTGGTCGCCTCACCGTAACGATCTCAATTAATTGGAATCAACCTTGGCTCGAAAGCCCTTCGGAATAAATCCGGATACAACAATGGCTCGTGAGCCCTTCGGGATTATCCCGGATATCACAATGGCGTAAACGCCCTTCGGGATTAACCCGGATAACACAATGGCGCAAACGCCCTTCGGGATTAACCCGGATAACACAATGGCGCAAAATTTATTTCGTAATAACACTCATTTGTCTTATTCAAAAATTCACATGTAGTAGGACATCATTCGCTAGTAATAGTCAAAAAAAAATCATATAAACAATACGTAACTCAAATCTCTCTCCCTCAGGCATTCCTAGGACTTGTAATCATTCGGCTATATGTCCATCCCATCTTTATCAAATAAATTATAATTCGTATAAGGAATTTAATTGTATGATAGTCTATGTCCCTTAAAACTTACTTCAGTGGTCGATGATTGCTTTCAATTTACTGGTCGGCCACCTTCGCTTTTCCTTTGTCTGAAGCTGCCCCTATATTTTCTTGAGCTAAGAGAAACAAAATTTAATTCATTACAAACCCATGTAAATCGGTTAGGATCATATAGCTACCAAGCTCAACCAGCATTTAATTTAAGATCTAAATTCCATGTGCCGAATACCATTTTCTACTAACCATATATACTCATTTGAATTTAAAACTTATCCATGTATAACCTATAGTTCATTTGATCCTTTCTCAAACAAAATCATCACTTAGCCTCCAAAACCAACATCCTTCCATAGGTTTCAAGGATATATTAGTAAGCATACTCATAGGTACACTTTTAAATTTCTTAAATAACAAAACAATGTTCAACCAACTTGAGTCATTAACCACTATTAAAATTGGCAAAATATATATATACAAGGGCTAAAATTTATTTACTAATCATTTTTAATTTAGAATAGAACAACCTTTAAAAATAATACAATGTCACATAGCCAAAGTTTCCCTCTAAAAATTTTGAGCTAACTTAGTCTTCCCCTTCAAATCTAATTTCATAAACACAAGGGCCGAAACTATCTAAACGGTATACCTATCAAATTTAAAGTTTCAAGCTCATTTAACAAATCATTTCTTGAATTAAAACACCACTCAAGCAAATTTTATCTATGCTAAAAAGGATATGACCGAATATCTAATGTATTTTCTAGCTCCAAATATAACTCATCTTCAAAAAGGGTAGTCAAATGTTCGTATAGGCATAAATTGAAAGTTTAGACATTGTAATTTAATTATTTTAATTAAAACCCTACAAAACATAACATTAGCCGAATGCATGAGTTTATTGAATCAATTACGGCTCAATTTGGTTACTACTTTCATATTATCATTCATCTAATCTCTAAATAGACTACCAAAGCACTCAACTAAACAAAAATCCATTTCTATCCTCAACCTATTCGGTCAATCCTTCAACCCAAAATCAATTTCTACATTTGACCAATGAAACATAAAATTTAACAACTCCTAATACATCATTTTAATCAACAAGTCTTCATAAATTAAAATTCATCAAGCATTTGCCCAAATTCATGCTCACATCCCATGACCGAACGTATAATATGAACATTTCAAAGGATGGACTCATGGGTGATGGATAGGATTAACAAAAAAGGCTCAAAATCACTAATTTTTTTGACAAAATAACATGTTTTCATACCTTAATCTAGCCAAAATGGAGGTGCCGAATGCTTGAGCTTAGTTTCTCCCTTCCTCTACTAACTTTTGGCTAAAAAAGATGAACAAAGATGAACTCCCTTGTTTTTATCACCCTATTTTCATTTTATTTACCTTAATATCATAATATAAAGCTTTATGACATCATGTTATTATAAAATACATATTTTATGCTCCTAATGTCATCATGACCGGCACCACTAATAAATATGGGGAATTTGACATGCAAATCCCCCAATTCAAATCCATGAACTAATTGGTCTCTTTAATTAGCCTTACACACTTTTAACTTTTCTCATCCAAGTCCTTCATTAATAAATTCACATCTAAAATTGTTAAATTAAATCATTGAAATTCACACATACCTTCAGCACATAATTTAGATATAGGATATAAATAAAATAAACAAAATAAAATAAAAAAATAAAATCAACTATTTCATTAACTCGGTTTAGTGGTTCCGAAACCACTTTCCGACTAAGGTCGAAATAGGGATGTGACAACTCTCCCCCTCTTTAGGGATTTTCGTCCCCGAAAATCTTACCCGAAAATAAGTTGGGATATCGCTCCTTCATAACATCCTCGGATTCCCAAGTCGCTTCTTCGATCCCATGCTTTAGCCACAACACTTTTACTAAAGGAACCTTTTTATTTCGTAATTTTTTAACTTCTCGATCTAGAATACGGATAGGTTCTTCTTCATAACTCAAATCCGGTCGAATTTCGACTTCCGACAGATTAATCACATGCAAAGGATCGGATCTATAACGTCGAAGCATCGATACATGAAATACATTGTGGATCTTGTCAAGATCAGGGGGCAAGGTCAGTCTATAAGCAACCGGCCCAATCCGTTCTGAAATCTCGTATGGTCCAATGAATCGCGGACTCAACTTGCCTTTGCGGCCAAAACGGAGTATCTTTTTCCATGGTGAAACTTTCAAAAACACTTTATCACCTACTTGATACTCGATGTCTTTTCGTTTTAAGTCCGCGTATGATTTCTGACGATCGGATGCCATTCTCAAACTGTCGCGAATTATCTCCACTTTCTGCTTCGCTTCTCTGACTAAATCGACTCCGAGAATCTTATCTTCACTAAGTTCGGTCCAAAACAGAGGTGTACGGTATTTTCGACCGTAAAGAGCTTCATAGGGCGCCATCTGAATACTCGACTGGAAGCTGTTATTATAAGCGAATTCAACTAGGGGTAAGCATTTCTCCCACGAACCACTAAACTCGAGGATGCAACATCTCAACATGTCCTCGAGTATCTAAATAATCCGTTCAGATTGACCGTCTGTTTGCGGATGAAAAGCAGTGCTGAAATGAAGTTTAGTACCCAAAGCTTCTTGCAGCTTTCTCCAAAATCTAGAGGTAAATCGAGGGTCTCGATCAGAAACAATAGAAGTCGGCACCCCATGAAGTCGCACAATCTGAGAAACGTATAATTTCGCTAACTTATCAAGCGAAAAGTCAGTGCGAACCGGGATGAAATGGGCTGATTTCGTTAATCGATCAACCACAACCCAAATGGAATCCTTTTTGCTCGGCGTCAACGGTAAACCCGTCACAAAGTCCATTGTAACGCGATCCCATTTCCACTCGGGTATCAAAATCGGCTGAAGTAATCCCGACGGCACCTGATGCTCCGCTTTTACTTGTTGACATACTAAGCATTTAGATACAAAATCAGAGATGTCTTGTTTCATGCCGTGCCACCAATACTGCAACTTCAAATCGTTATACATTTTCGTACTGCCCGGATGGACCGACATTCGGCTACTATGAACTTCATTCAAAATCATTGAAACTAGTTCAGACTTCTTCGGAACACACAATCGGTCTTTAAATCTCAATCAATCATTTCCGTCGACCCGAAATTTTGAATTCACATTCGACTCACACTGAACTCGTTTAGCAACTAAGTCCTCATCGGCTTTCTGCGCCTCACAAATCTGTTGAAGTAGCACAGGTCTTGCTACCAATTCGGCAATCAACACTTCATCTACTGACATCATCAGTTTCACATTCATAGCACGCATGGAAAATAAGGATTTTCGGCTAAGAGCGTCTGCAACTACATTAGCTTTCCCCAGGTGATAATCAATAACAAGCTCGTAATCTTTTAGCAATTCTAGCCACCGCCTTTGTCTCAAATTCAAGTCTTTTTGAGACATTAAGTACTTGAGACTTTTGTGATCGGAGAAGATGTGACATTTTTCACCGAACAGATAGTGTCGCCAAATTTTCAAAGCGAAAACAATGGCGGCTAATTCAAGGTCATGCGTCGGATAATTTTGCTCGTGAGGCTTCAACTGTCTCGAAGCATAAGCAATAACCCGGCCTTCTTGCATCAAAACGCAGCCTAAACCGTTTAAAGATGCATCACTATAAACTACAAATTCCTTACCGGTTTCCGGCTGAACCAACACAGGTGCTTCCGTCAAAAGGGTTTTCAGCTGGTCGAAGCTTTGCTGACACTTATCCGACCACTCGAACTTGATATCTTTTTGCAGCAGTCTCGTCAATGGAGTCGCAATCATCGAAAAACCCTTGACGAAACGTCGGTAATACCCAGCAAGTCCTAAAAAGCTTCGAACTTCAGTAATGTTTTTAGGGGGTTTCCAGTCGAGGATAGCTGAAATTTTGTTCGGATCAACTCGAATACCCGATGCAGATACTATATGGCCCAAGAAACCGACTTCATGCAACCAAAATTCGCATTTACTGAACTTCGCGTACAATTGGTTATCCCACAAAGTCTGAAGTACCAGCCTCAAATGCTCGGTATGCTCTGACTCATCACGAGAATAGATCAAAATATCGTCGATGAACACTACTACGAAGCGGTCCAAAAACGGCCTAAATATCCGATTCATCAAATCCATGAATACTGTGGGGGCATTGGTGAGTCCAAACGGCATTACTAAAAACTCATAGTGACCGTATCTCGTTCTGAATGCCGTCTTCGGTACATCAGAATCTCTAACTCTCGACTGATAATAGTTAGATCGCAAGTCAATCTTCGAAAATACTGAGGCTCCTCTCAACTGATCGAACAAGTCATCAATTCGGGGCAACGGATACTTATTCTTTACCGTGGCTTTATTCAGCTGTCGATAATCGATGCACATTCTCATAATCCCGTCTTTCTTTTTCACGAACAAAACCGGTGCACCCCAAGGCGAAAAACTAGGTCGCGCAAAGCCTCTATCTGTCAGCTCTTGCAGCTGAGATTTTAATTCCTTTAGTTCGGTAGGTGCCATACGATACAGGGCAATCGAAATCGGCATCGTACCTGGGATCAATTCTATACCGAACTCGAGCTCTCTTACAGGCGGCAATCCCAGCAATTCTTCGGGAAAGACATCTGAAAACTTGCAGACTACGGGCACCTTCCCAGGTTCTCGGTCGGAACCTTTGTTATCTAGCACATAGGCCAAATATGCTTCATAACCCTTCCTCACGTATTTCTGAGCTGACATGGTTGTAATTATTGCAGGTGGCCCACTTAGATCAATGGACTCGATTCAGATTATTTCATTATTCGAACATCGCAAATCGATATTTTTCCGTTTATAATTTACTATCGCGTCATGAACGGTCAACCAGTCCATTCCGAGAATAATGTCAAATTCGTCGAATGGTAGAAGCATCAAGTCAGCCGGAAAACAAAAATCTCGAACCATTAACGGACATTTCTTGCATACTTTATCAACCAGCACACAACGGCCCAAAGGGTTCGACACTCGAATTACAAATTCAGTATACTCAACAAGAAGAGTCTTACTGGAGGCTAAAGTTTCACACACATATGAATGGGTCGAACCAGGATCAATTAGAGCAATAACATCAGTATTAAAGAGGGTGAAAGTACCAGTAATAACATCCGGAGAAGAAGCTTCCTCGCGGGCACGAATAGCATATGCTCTGGCCGGTGCTCGAGCCTTAGATCTGACTGTAGTATCTCTAGTCCCTCTCTAACTACCGCTAATATTTCCACCCCGTCGCGGTGGTCTACCCCGCGAAGCTGTGCCACTAGCTCTCTGAGTCGCATCGGGAGTGCGTTCATCATTTCTTGGACAATCTTTAATAAAATGGTCGGCAGATCCACATCTGAAACAAGAGCGGTCACGATGGCTACAGCTCCCCGGGTGCCATTTACCACAATAATTGCAATCCAATCTATCCCGACGTTCATTCCCAACACTGGCAATAGAAGTAGTTCTCGAACCCGTGGGAGTTCGATGGTGTTCTCGTTTAGAAAAAACCGATGTATATTTTGATCAGCCTGAATCATCTCTAGTCTTTTTGGACGATTGCTGAACAGACTTTCCCGCCGATCTCTTACGGAACTCTCTATTTCCATCTTCGGCTTTTCTTTTTTCATTACTGAGCTCTTCAGCTTTACAAGCTCGCTCGACTAACACGACAAACTCCTTAATTTCCAAAATTCCCACAAGCAGCCTGATATCTTCGTTTAATTCGTCTTCAAAATGCTTACACATAATAGCCTCGGAGGATACACATTCTCGAGCATAATGACTAAGTCGCACAAATTCTCTCTCGTACTCGGTTACTGACATCTGACCTTGTTTGAGTTCTAGAAATTCCTTCCGTTTTTGATCGATGAATCTCTGGCTAATATATTTCTTACAGAATTCGGTTTGGAAGAATTCCCAGGTGACCCGTTCCTTTGGAACAATAGAAACCAGAGTATTCCACCAGTAGTAGGCAGCGTCACGTAACAGAGACACCGCACATTTAAGACACTCCTCGGGTGTGCAGGACAATTCATCGAACACTCGGATGGTATTGTCGAGCCAAAACTCAGCTCGCTCAGCATCGTCACTAGGGGTAGCCCGGAATTCTTTGGCCCCATATTTTCTAATTTTGTCAACAGGGGGCCTACTCGATCTCACTGGATCGGTCACATGAGGAGTCGTGAAAGTCAGAAACGGAGTATTCGGGGGCAGAGGTTACGGAGCAGCAGGATTTGTTCTAGCGAATTGAGCGAACCAGTCACTCATCATTGCATAGAAAGCTGGTCTAATATCATCATCTTGATGACCAATATTTGGCTGAGAGTCGGGTGGCGCTGTCCCTTGCGCGGGAGCAGGAGCTACACTCTCAACATCGTCCGCTACGGTTCGGTCAGGTTCGGGATCCATTCTATATCAAAATCACATTTCAGATATCAGAAGTCATCTCACTATCAAAATGACACTAAATGGCATGTATAGCTAGACTCTTACTCACTACAGTAGTCCGAGAATCGACTAAACCATAGCTCTGATACCAATAAAATGTAACACCCCTAAACCCGTTCCGGTTGCCGGAGGGTTAAGAGGCATTACAAGACAAGTACAAAAATTTCAAATTAATTGCCACAAACCTAAGTCATGCTCCTAAGTTTACGGTACCTAGCTTTTGCATACAACTAGTTTTGAAAGGAAACGTATAAAAAAATTTATCAACATTCATTTGTATAAGATCTCAAACATTTATTAAACCCAAGCATGTGCACCTAAATTTGTCAATATGCATAGTACCACTAATACTTCAAAATGTAGTATTTCAATTCATATGGAAATAAATTGGATGGTTTAGACATATACAAAAGTCATGGAGTATCTTAATGTTTACAAAGCTTAACACACTATTCATTTGGTATTTAATCTTAGGCATGGCCGAACATGAGTCATCTCCTAATAATGAGTGTATTGATTCATTTATAAGCTTAATTCACTCAAAACTTTCGAAACATTTTCCTAATACAACCACACATTCACATCAACTATACATAGTACACATGACAACAAGACAAGCCATTCTCGCATGGCTATACCTATTTACTTGATTACAACTTCAAAATAAGAGTATAACTCTCAAGGATCATAAAACAAAAAGCAACTAAACATGCCATTCGAAAGTTTAACTATTTAAATACCGAAAAGAGTGTCTTGATAGTAGAGACGACTTCAAGCGCAAGTATCCCGAGACCGTAGCTATCGAAAGTGATTTAAGGAAAGAAAACAGAAGAGGAAAAACAACCGAGTAAGCATTTAAAATGCCTAGTAAGCTTTAAGCGACAATGTATGGTTAACTATAATTAGAAAGGAATAACTTTCAGCACTTGACTTAATTATTCTATAGCCGATCACAAAACAATTCTATAGTGGCATAAGTAGTTTCATGTAACGTAAGGTCATAACTGTTTAGACATCCACTCGCATTTTTCTGAGTCAACAATACATAATCGAAAAGTCATAAACTAACAGAATTCATTCATAAATATAATATAACCAATACCTGGTCGCCTCACCGTAACGATCTCAATTAATTGGAATCAACCTTGGCTCGAAAGCCCTTCGGAATAAATTCGGATACAACAATGGCTCGTGAGCCCTTCGGGATTATCCCGGATATCACAATGGCGTAAACGCCCTTCGGGATTAACCCGGATAACACAATGGCGCGAACGCCCTTCGGGATTAACCCAGATAACACAATGGCGCAAAATTTATTTCGTAATAACACTCATTTGTCTAATTCAAAAATTCACACGTAGTAGGACATCATTCGCTAGTAATAGTCAAAAAAAAAATCATATAAACAATACGTAACTCAAATCTCTCTCCCTCGGGCATTTCAAGGACTTGTAATCATTCGGCTATATGTCCATTCCACCTTTATCAAATAAATTATAATTCGTATAAGGAATTTAATTGTATGATAGTCTATGTCCCTTAAAACTTACTTCAGTGGTTGATGATTGTTTTCAATTTACTGGTCGGCCACCTTCGCTTTTCCTTTGTCTGAAGCTGCCCCTATATTTTCTTGAGCTAAGAGAAACAAAATTTAATTCATTACAAACCCATGTAAATCGGTTAGGATCATATAGCTACCAAGCTCAACCAGCATTTAATTTAAGATCTAAATTCCATGTGCCGAATACCATTTTCTACTAACCATATATACTCATTTGAATTTAAAACTTATCCATGTATAACCTATAGTTCATTCGATCCTTTCTCAAACAAAATCATCACTTAGCCTCCAAAACCAACATCCTTCCATAGGTTTCAAGGATATATTAGTAAGCATACTCATAGGTACACTTTTAAATTTCTTAATTAACAAAACAATGTTCAACCAACTTGAGTCATTAACCACTATTAAAATCGGCAAAATATATATATACAAGGGCTAAAATTTATTTACTAATCATTTTTAATTTAGAATAGAACAACCTTTAAAAATAATACAATGTCACATAGCCAAAGTTTCCCTCTAAAAATTTTGAGCTAACTTAGTCTTCCCCTTCAAATCTAATTTCATAAACACAAGGGCCGAAACTATCTAAACGGTATACCTATCAAATTTAAAGTTTCAAGCTCATTTAACAAATCATTTCTTGAATTAAAACACCACTCAAGCAAATTTTATCTATGCTAAAAAGGATATGACCGAATATCTAATGTATTTTCTAGCTCCAAATATAACTCATCTTCAAAAAGGGTAGTCAAATGTTCGTATAGGCGTAAATTGAAAGTTTAGACATTGTAATTTAATTATTTTAATTAAAACCCTACAAAACATAACATTAGCCGAATGCATGAGTTTATTGAATTAATTACGGCTCAATTTGGTTACTACTTTCATATTATCATTCATCTAATCTCTAAATAGACTACCAAAGCACTCAACTAAACAAAAATCCATTTCTATCCTCAACCTATTCGGTCAATCCTTCAACCCAAAATCAATTTCTACATTTGACCAATGAAACATAAAATTTAACAACTCCTAATACATCATTTTAATCAACAAGTCTTCATAAATTAAAATTCATCAAGCATTTGCCCAAATTCATGCTCACATCCCATGACCGAACGTATAATATGAACATTTCAAAGGATGGACTCATGGATGATGGATAGGATTAACAAAAAGGCTCAAAATCACTAATTTTTTTGACAAAATAACATGTTTTCATACCTTAATCTAGCCAAAATGGAGGTGCCGAATGCTTGAGCTTAGTTTCTCCCTTCCTCTACTAACTTTCGACTAAAAAAGATGAACAAAGATGAACTCCCTTGTTTTTATCACCCTATTTTCATTTTATTTACCTTAATATCATAATATAAAGCTTTATGACATCATGTTATTATAAAATACATATTTTATGCTCTTAATGTCATCATGACCGGCACCACTAATAAATATGGGGAATTTGACATGCAAATCCCCCAATTCAAATCCATGAACTAATTGGTCTCTTTAATTAGCCTTACACACTTTTAACTTTTCTCATCCAAGTCCTTCATTAATAAATTCACATCTAAAATTGTTAAATTAAATCATTGAAGTTCACACATACCTTCAGCACATAATTTAGATATAGGATATAAATAAAATAAACAAAATAAAATAAAAAAATAAAATCAACTATTTCATTAACTCGGTTTAGTGGTTCCGAAACCACTTTCCGACTAAGGTCGAAATAGGGATGTGACACTCTGTCCCATTTCCACTCCGGAATCATAATAGGCTGTAATAAACCTGACAGTACCTGATGTTCAGCTTTAACTTACTGACAGATCAAACATTTCGATACGAATTCTAATATGTCATGTTTCATTCCTGACCACCAGTATTGCTGTTTCAAATCGTTATACATCTTAGTGCTACCCGGATGAACTGAAAATCGACTATCATGAGCTTCATGTAAAACTTTCTAAATGAGTTCACTATCTTTCGGTATACAGATTCTATGTCGGAACATTAAACAATCATCATTCCTTATAGAAAAGTCAGAATCAGAATTAGACTCACAGTGAAGTCGTTTAGCTTGTAGTTCGGAATCAGTCCTTTGAGCTTCACAGATTTGCTACAGAATCAACGGTTTAGCCTTTAGCTCGGCTAATATAGATCCATCATTACATGATGTCATTTGAGTACCCAAAACTCGTAAAGCAAACAGAGATTTTTGACTTAACGCATTAGCTACAACATTAGCTTTTCCTGGATGATAATCAATTACAAAATCGTAGTCTTTTAGTAATTCAAGCCATCTCCTTTGTCGCATATTCAATTCTTTCTATGACATCAGATACTTCAGACTTTTATGATCGGTAAAAATTCTACATTTTTCTCCGTATAAGTAATGCCGCCAAATCTTTAATGCAAAGACTATAGCAGCTAACTCAAGATCATGCGTCGGGTAATTCTTCTCGTGCAGTTTTAATTGTCGGGAGGCATAAGCTATAACTTTCCCATCTTGCATCAATACATAACCCAGTCCGATAATAGATGCATCACTGTATATAAAAAATTCTTTACCAGGTTCAGGTTGAACTAAAACCGGAGCTTCTGTTAACAGGGCTTTCAACTGTTCGAAACTCTGCTGACATTTATCAGTCCACTCGAACTTCACATCTTTTTGTAGCATTCGAGTCAACGGTACTGCAATCATCGAGAATCCTTTAACAAATCTTCGGTAATATCCCGCTAATCCCAAAAAACTTCTAATCTCAGATACATTTCTCGAGGGTTTCCAGTCTATAATAGCAGATATTTTACTCGGATCTACTCTGATGCCTTCCGCAGATATAATGTGACCCAAAAATCCGACTTCTCGAAGCCAGAATTCACATTTACTGAATTTGGCAAACAACTGTTTATCTCTCAGAATCTGTAACACAATTCTCAGATGTTCAGTATGCTCTACTTCATCACGTGAATAGATCAGAATGTTATCAATGAATACGACAACGATTCTGTCTAAATACAGTCTGAATACACGGTTCATCAAGTCCATGAACACTGCAGGTGCATTTGTTAAACCGAAAGGCATGACCAGAAACTCATAATGTCCATATCGTGTTCTAAAAGCAGTTTTCGGTATATCTGAATCTTTCACTCGTAACTGGTAATAACCTGATCTCAAATAAATCTTTGAAAATACAGCAGCTCCTTTTAACTGATCAAACAAATCATCAATTCGTGGAAGAGGATATTTATTCTTCACGGTTACTTTATTCAACTGTCGGTAATCAATACACATTCTTATTGATCTGTCTTTCTTTTTCACAAATAATACGGGAGCACCCCAAGGTGAAAAGCTCGGTCTCGCGAAACCTCTATCTGTCAATTCTTGTAACTGTGCTTTTAGCTCTTTTAACTCAGCAGGTGCCATTCTGTACGGAGCTATCGATATTGGTGTAGTGCCCGGTAATAATTCAATACCGAATTCAACTTCTCTAATCAGCGGTAAACCTGGTAATTCTTTCGGAAAAACATCTAAAAACTCACAAACAACTGGTACAGACTCAATTTTCGATTCTGACATGCTAGAATTCATTACATCACTAGATATGCATTATAGCCTTTTCTAACATACTTCTGAGCTCTTATAGCAGAAATCACTATCGGTAATTCATTCGAATCATTTGATTCAATCCGAAGAATCTCACCATTCTGACATTTCAATTCTATGATCTTACTTCGACAATTCACAATAGCCTCATGCACATTTAGCCAATCCATACCCAGTATTACATCGAACTCGTAAAAAGGGAGGAGCATCAAATCAGTCGGAAGACAATATCCCCGAGTCATCAAGGGACATTTCTTACATATTTTATCAACTAACATAGATTTTCCTAACGGATTCGATACTTTAACTACATATTTAGTAGACTCAACATATAAATTCTTTTCAAACACTAATTTTATACAGATATATGAATGAGTTGATCCAGGATCTATCAACGCAACAATATCAGTGTTATAGAGAGAAAAAGTACCGGTAATAACATCAGGTGATGAGGCTTCCTCGCGTGCACATATTGCATAAGCTCTCGCAGGAGTACGTATCTCAGATTTCACATTAGCATCTCTCGCCATATTATGATTTCCACTTTGATTCCCAACATTTTGAGACGGTCTACCTCTCGATGCATCATTATTTGTCTTAGTCGATTGTTCTTTATCAGCTACAGATCTTTCAAGACAATCACACAAGTAGTGATCTAACAATCCACATCGAAAATAGGCCCCGTTTATCAGTCGACACTCTCCGAAATGCCTTCTATTACAATGCTTGCACTCTGGTCTGGGGGTCCTTACACTACCCGCACTAGCTACAGAAGTCGTCTGAGGTTTCGAATGAGAAGACTTAACACTTTTCTCTCGGATAGATATGCCTGTAGAAGCAGTAGAATGAGGATGAAAATCCTTTGATCTCTTGGATCCAGATTGATACGGTTTACCCGCAAACCTCCTGTAAACCTCTTTCTAGCCTCTCTGAATTCGAAATCCGCTTTTCTCTTTTCTTTAGCAAGCCCTTCGGCTTTACAGGCCCGGTCAACGAGAACTACAAACTCTTTCAGCTCAAGTAGTCCGACTAATAGTCAAATTTCTTCATTTAGCCCATCTTCGAACCTTTTACACATTATTGCTTCGGTAGTAACACATTCGCGAGCATATTTACTGAGTCACACAAACTCTCTCTCGTATCCAATTATAGACATTCGACCCTGTTTTAGCTCTAGAAACTCTTTTCTTTTTTGATCGATGAATCGTTGACTAATGTATTTCTTCCTGAATTCCGTCTGAAAGAAATTCCAATCGACTCGTTCTCGTGGTACAACTGAGGTCAATGTATTCCACCATTGATATGCTGAATCCCGAAGCAAAGAAAAAGCACATCTCAAACACTCATCAAGAGTACAGGCTAGTTTGTTAAAAACTCTGATCGTATTCTCAAGCCAGAATTCGGCCCTCTTAGCATCATCATTTGTTGAAGCTCTGAACTCTTCTGCACCATATTTCCGTATCTTGTCAACAAGAGGTCTGTTCAATCTCAGAGGATCCATAACTCGCACATTTTCAAGGTTCGGTTGAGGGACTTGAGGGGGTGGAGGTTGTGGAGCAGCCGGGTTTGCTCGCACAAACTCACTAAACCATCTAGACATCATTTGGAAGAAAGCTTATTTAATTTCTTCCTGATTGGTCATAGCAGGGCCCCATTCAGAAGGCACAGCCCCTTGAGTGGGTACTGGCGCAATACTTTCAACATCATCAGCTACAGCTCGACTCAGATCCATTACTATATAAAATAGATTTCAAAGGATGTCAGGAGATATCACACTATCACATTTCATGTACATGGCATGTATAGCTAGACTAATACCACTATGGTAGTCCTAGAATCAACTAAACCGTAGCTCTGATACCAACCAAATGTAACACCCCTTTCCTGTAACCGTTGCCGGAACAGGAAAGGAGCGTTACCGGACATGTACTCATACTGAACCAGTAAAATTTTAAAATTTTTAATCTTTCACCATCATGTATTTTCAATCATCAAAGCATACTTCAAATGATCATAAAATGATGCATATAACTATTGAGGATCAAATTGAAAACATAGTAAAAGATAGGAAAATAATCATAAATTTTCAAGTTAGGGACACACGACCGTGCCCCTTTGCCCGTGTTCTCTCACATGGTTGTGGCTATCTAACACGCCCAAATCACATAACCCGTGGTCGAATCTGACTTACCTCACACGGCTACTAAACACGCCCGTGTGTCTAGGCTGTGGTCAAAACTGTCCTAGCCACACGGCTACCAGACACGCCCGTGTGTCTAGGTCGTGTGCAAGACTGTCCAAAAATGTTTAAGGTGCAGGGAACACATAGTCGAAATACACGCCCGTGTCCCCTAGCCGTGTGGCACAAATATAGGCTTGATTTAAGCCAATTTGTCACCCAAAATGGGTCATTGCCTACAAGTCAATAACCAGCACATTTCATACCAATATTGGCAACCAAAACATACAAGTTCAAGCATAATATGAACCTATAATCATCATGATATCTTGCATCAACTAAGCATTATAATTCAACGGCTAACAACCTCATTAATGAGCTCATTTATCAACATTTCATTTCTTACCATACCAGCTCATATACCCATCTTGATCATATAGTTTACCATATGCACATCTAATCAAAAAGAAACAATCTCAGAATACTTAATTACATATGTATAAGCCAAGCCACATCTCATAGCTTGATCATCTATCCAAACATACTATATTCACTAAATAACTAGTCTATACATGCCATGACCATTTCATTTACAAAAGGTTCAAAAGTACCAAAGCTTGATAGATAGTGTGATGACAATCTCCGACTCATCCGATTATCGAGCTAGCTTCCGAATCTATAAGACAGTGAAAGAAATAAACGGAGTAAGCTTCTAAAGCTTAGTAAGCTCGTAAAACTTAGAATTTAACTTACCAATTCATTAAGGTAATCCCTACATATACAAGTAAGGCCAATTCTATTCATATGCTCTTGTAGCCTATTTCACAAGCTCACACAAGTTAGTTTATAAGACTTCGTATACCATCTTATACAAGAGTTTACCATATAATTCATATCCATTAGCACATATAAACATCATAATTCATATGACATATAATGCATTCGCTTTCATATATCTCATGTAACATATAAATCATATGAGTTGGATCATACCTTTCATGTAGTTCATATAACAAGTATCATAAATACTTATATCTATATCATCTTGTAATTCATGTAACTTATATCGGTATTGCCCGTTGAACCTATAAGAATATCGAGGATACCTGGGTGGTACACACAGTGTATATACATATAACATGAAATCCGTCAATACGTCATGTATGCTCTTACAAGCCTGTACGGTAAGCCTCAAAGGCTGAACATGTAATCCCGAAGGATGAACTGTAAGCCCGTAGGCTGAACGGTGAGTCCGAAGACTAAACATGTGATCCCAAAGAATGAATGTGTAGCTCATGAGCACGTGGTGAGTCTGCAACAAATGCAGGAGCTCAAACCACCCTGTAGCCCTAGTGACATGTCACTTGTATCCCTACGACTTTTACGGTTCTAACGGGGCTCGGTATCCATGTATCACTTGTAACATTTAACATTTCCATTCCAAATCACATGTATATACTCAATAGGCAATCCAATTCAGCAACTTTATACATCCACATAATCATTAAACAACATTTATAAGCATTTATAAGGTAAATTCAAATTCTACGAACTTACCTCGTAATCTCGATATCTACTCGTTTATTCTCCATTTTCCACGATCAAGTTTCGGGATTCGATCTTCTTTATCTATATTAATACAAATTTCAGCTATTTACTAACTCACATATTCAATTCAATCCAAAAACATATATTTTGATTTATTTGCAATTTAGCCCTTATATGTTTGACATTTTGCAAATTAGTCATTCTATCACAAAAATGACAAATTACGCAATCAATCCCCCAATTCACCATAGCCGAATATTCAAGGGACTTAGACAAGCATATATCTTTCAATTAATCACAATTTAACCACCAAAAATTCTACCTTTTTATATTCAAATCCTCAAAACTCATTTTCATCAAAACTTACTTTAAAATTCTTTTATATTTCCACATAATATACTATAATTCATCAAAATCCATCAAAATAACATGAATTCATCAATGGCATTTTTCAAAGACATGTTCAAAATCAGAAATTGAGGTACGGGTCGATTAGTATACGAAGCAACAATCACAAAAACGTAAAAATTATCAAAAACGGAACAAAAACGAACCTTGAATTGAAGCTCAAAGTGATCGAATGTTAAAAGCTTGAAAACCCTTAATATTTTGATGAAGAATCGGTAAAGGAACAAATGAAAATGAGTATTATTTTATTTTATTTAATCTATTATAACATATATTAATTAAAAACCAAAACTAACCTTTATAATATCATTTATAAAACCATAATAATGAGGACATATGTGTCGATTAGCTTTAGAAAAGGTAAAATAACCATTTAAGGCCTTCCATTTAAAAAGCCATCATCAAATAAGCCATTTATGAAATAGAACTCTTATTTATCGCTTTATGCGATTTAATCCTTTTTATCAAATTAACCAATCAGACAGTAAAAATTCAATACGAAACTTTCACACCATATACCTATCATGCCATAAAACATATTAAAGCATTTAAAATAATATTTTGACTCAGTTAAGTGGTCCCGAAACCACTCGTTTCGGCTAGGGTATAAAGTGGGCTGTTACATATATAGCGCCTCATATAGAGCCATTTAAATACTTGCCTGATAGCTGTTATTATAGGCAAACTCCGCCAATGGCAAGTAATCCTCTCAACTACTTGGGAAGTCGATAACACAACCCCTCAACATGTCCTCCAGAACCTGAATAACCCTTTCTGACTGTCCACCAGTCTAGGGGTGAACAGCAGTGCTGAAATCCAATCAGGTACCCAACGCCTCAAGCAATTTCTTCCAGAATCGAGATGTAAACCTAGGATTCTGGTTAGAAATTATGGAAATTGGTGCTCCATGAAGTTGCACTATCTCCGCCACATACAACTTGGCCAACTTCTGAAGTGAGTAGTCAGTTCGGACAGGTATAAAATCAGCAGATTTCGTTAGCCTATCCATAATTACCCACACTGAGTCTTTCTTGGTGGGTGTCAAAGGTAGCCCACTTACAAAATCCATGGTTACCCTCTCCCACTTCCATAGTGGAATCTTCACTGGCTGCAGCAGTCTAGAAGATAGTTGATGCTTAGCCTTCACTGGCTGGCATGTCAAACACTTTCCCACAAATTCTGTCACTTCTCGCTTTAGTCCAGGCCACCAGTACAACTCTCACAAGCCTCGATACAACTTATTCCCACCAGGATGCATGGCACAAGGTTCGCCATGAGGCTCTCTCAAAATTGACTGCCTCAAGTTCGAGTCCCTCGGAATACAGACTCGTCCTCGAAAGCACAGAACTCCTTCACCATTCAACCCAAAATTAGAAATCTCACCATTCTTAGCTTGCTGAAATCGAGGAACTAGCGACTCATCCTCTAATTTTTTCTCCTTAATCTGCTTAATCCAAGTTGGTCTCACTTGTAACTTCGCTAACAAGCTACCATCGTCATATAGTCTCAGATGAGCAAACATTGCTCTCAACTCAGTTACAGCCCTTCGACTTAGTGCATCGGCCACCACATTCGCCTTGCCTAGGTGATACTCAATCTAACATTCGTAGTCCTTAAGCAACTCTATCCATCTTCATTGCCTAAGATTCAACTCCTTCTGAGTCAAAAAATACTTGAGACTCTTATTATCTATGTATATAATACACTTTTCTCCATATTGGTACTGCCTCCAGATTTTTAACGCAAAGATAATCGCTGCCAACTCCAGATCATGCGTAGGGTAGTTCGCTTCGTGAGGCTTAAGCTGTCGCAAAGCATTAGCGACCACCTTACCCTCTTGCATCAGTACACAGCCTAAACCCACATTCAATGCATCACTGTACACAGTGAAATCCTTCCCAGACTCCGGCTGAATCAATACTAGCGCCTTAGTTAATACATTCTTCAACTTATTGAAATCCTCTTGCTGTTTTCCAACCCATACAAATGGTACTCCTTTCTTCAAAATTTTTGTTAATGGTGCCGCAATCAGAGAGAATCCTTCTACAAACCTTCTGTAGTACCATGCCAAACCTAGAAAACTTCAAATTTTTGATACCGACCTCGGCGGCTTCCATTCCAGGACCGCCTTAATTTTCAGAGAATCCACCCTAATACCCTCAGTGAAAACAACGTGAGCAACCAAAATTCACACTTCCTGAACTTTGTATAAAGTTGCTTCTCCCTCAACACTTGCAGAACAATACAGAGATGCTCATCATGCTTCTCATTGGTTTTTGAATACACCAGAATATTGTCGATGAAGATGACTAGGAATCGATCCAAGTAAGGTTGGAATACCTGATTCATTAGATCCATAAAAGCCGCAGGTGCATTCGTCAGTCCAAACGGCATTACCAGAAACTCGTAATGACCATACCGAGTTCTGAATGCTGTCTTATGAATATCTACCTCTTTGACCCTGAACTAATGATATACAGATCGAAGATCGATCTTGGAAAATACCGAAGCTCCTCTAAACTGGTCAAACAAATCATCGATCCTAGGTAGAGGGTACTTATACTTTATCATCAGTTTGTTCAACTGGCGATAATCGATGCACATACGTATCGTCCTATCCTTCTTCTTTACGAACAATATTGGTGCTCCCAATGGAGACACACTTGGCCTAATAAAACCCCTATCCAACAACTCTTAGATTTATGTTTTCAACTCCACTAACTCCTTTTGTGCCATCCTGTAAGATGCGATGGACACTGGAGCTGTTTCAAGCAGCAAGTCGGTTCCAAATTTGACTTCACGATTCAGAGGCAATCTAGGAAGCTCCTCAAGAAAAACATCTTGAAACTCCATGACAGTTCTAACCTTTTCTACAGTCAAGCCCTTAGCCTCCGTCTGGCTCACAAATGCCAAATATGCCTCGCAACCCTTGCGAATCAGTTTCTCAGCCCTCAAGGCCGAAACAACATTGGACAAGTAGTCCATTCGCTCTCTTATAACCATCACCTTCTCATCCTCTGTAGTCCTTAACACCATCCACTTAGCTGCACAATCCAGAGTCGCTTTATGCTTAGCAAGCTAGTCCATCCCCAAGATAAGATCAAATTCTCCAAATGGTAGCTCCATTAAATCTCCAAAGAAAATCCTACCTTGAGTCTCTACAGGCACATTTCTGTAGAGTTTATCTACCCTAATCGAATGACCCAGTGGGCTTATCACAGTTACCCCACTCATAGTTTCCTTAGAGTGCACACCCAACGACCCAGATATATCACATGCAACATACGAATGAGTAGAACCAACATCTATCAAGGCGGTGTATGGCATGCTAGAGATAAAAAATGTACAGTTATGATGTCAGGTGCGTCACCCTCCTCTCGGTGACGAGCAGCATACACTAATGCTGGATGACGAGCCTCTTCATTTCCAGCACCTCTGCCAGGTGCTCCACTTCCACGACCATTTCCATTGCCGCCCCTACCTTGACCACAGCCTCTCAGCGGTTGTGGTCTACCTCGCACTAGTTAAGCAACCCTTTGTTTAGCAGCTTGCGTCTGAGATGGCCTTTAAGGACAATCATTAACTCTATGCTCCTTAGATTTGCATCAAAAACAAGCCCCAGTATACTTCCAGCACTCTCCCAGATGCACTCTACCACAGTCCCCATAAGCCTGCGGTTTAACTGTATTCACCAGAATTGCTCGGACAGGTTCATCCACTCTAGCTCTTTTAACATTTTGGCCTGCAGCACCTGAAGGTCCAGAATCCTTCCTGAATCAGTTTCGATTCTTCTCACGGTTCTGTTGTTCAGTTTGTTTCACCTCTTCAGCTATCTTAGCCTTTTCCACCAATGCAGCAAAGTCACGCTCCCTCTGCGGAGCTATCAGCACCCTAAGCTCATCCTTGAGGCCATTCTCAAATCGAATGCTATATTCATACTTAGTAGCAACTATTCCACTTGTATACCGGTTCAACCTTAAAAACTCGGCCTCGTACTCAGCAACAGACTTGTTACCCTGGGTCAGATTTAGAAATTCCTTCCTTCGAGCGTCTACATAGCTCGCCCCGATGTACTTTCCCTTGAAAGACCTCTTAAACAGCTCCCAAGTTACCCGCTCAGCTGGGGTACTGTCCCTCACAGTGACCCACCACTGATATGCATCGTCTCGCAGTAGAGACACTGCTCCTTTCAGTTTCTGCTCCACTGAGCAATCCTGATTGTCCATGATCCACTCTGTGGCCTCCAACCAGTATTCAGCCACATTTGGGGCTACTCTAGATATGCCCCTGAAGACCTCTGCTCTGTTAGCCCGAAGTTGCTCAGAAATGGATCCCCTATTCACAGCCCCAGTACTTGCTCCAGCAACCTTTTCCAGAACCCTTAACATTGCCTGGGACAAAGCATCGTCCCCTACCACCCAATCATACGATCCAGTCTCAACCGCTAGCACTGCTTGTGCCTCCTTAGCTGGCATATGTCTCGAAGATGAAGACCCAGCTTGTACACGGCCTCGGCCACGTCCACGGCCTAGTCCACGAGCTGCCCTCGTACTCATATCGAATTATCTGATTACAAATTTTATGAAATTAGTTTAGTATTTCAGTGTTTATTACAAATGGCTTATGCACAAATAGTGTTTCAGAGTTTGTTTTCGCAGAATTGTAGCCTAGCTACAGTCTCAGGCTTCTAGTGTTTTGTTTCCCTACTGTCTCAATCTCTACAGTTTCAGTATTGCCCTAACTACAGTATCTTAGTAGGGTTTTAGTACTATCTACAGTAGTATTTCAGTACAGTACAGTATAAAAAAAGAAATACTTACAGACTTGGTGCCGGGGATTCAGTGTGCCACTCTTTAGAAACCAGATTTAAGAAAGCCCAATTTTAGATAAAATTTTAGTAAAACTTAAACATTGTTTTTAAAGTGGAGCCTTCAATCAGTACGTTTTGAACAAAATAAGTTTGAAAAGGGTTTTCTTAAGAAATTTTCCCAAAATCGATTTTCAAAATACCCTTCTTGGTATTGGTTTAAAAATTGTATGAAACTTTTAGACTCGATCCACAGCGAAGTTGTTGCAACTAGGCTCTGATACCACTAAATGTAACACCCCAAACCTGGCCCAAACGTTATGGCTAAGTCCGTGTGCCACATGCACGATGACTTACTCTTTATTCTGTAATTAACACAGTTAGGGTGAGTTTGCAAAATCATTGTTAAGAGTTCGGAAAGAAAACAAGTCACTTAATTTATGAAAATCCTATCCACTAGCATTTAAGGTTTATTTTTTTAGAAGATCCTATTTGTCTTTAAGTTATCCATTTAATACATAAGTGATATTTTGAAAACATTGTTTAATTTCAAGTAAAAACTCGCCCAGCCTTAGTCTATTTGAGCAAGTTATAATAAAAGAAGTGAAAACCAGAATAAAATACTTAAGAGCGGCCTTATTACAAATCAAAAACCAAAAAGAAAATAATTTAAGTAAAATACTAAAAATAAGATAACTCAAGAAAGTGTAACCAACTACAGTTCACGTGGCCACTCCGAATCCCTCCAGCTCCAAGTCCACTAATTTAGGGCTCACCTGCATAGATAAAGAGAAGGAGGTGAGTTTGGAAAACTCAGTGTGTAAGCTAAACCCAAACAGAGCCCAAATCAATTCAAGCTTACTAGGTCTAAGCCCTATCCAGATACTGTATTAACGACCCTTAGCCCTATCCAGTATGCAGTAATTACTGGGCCTTAGCCCTATTCAGGAAATATTGTAGCCCTTAGGCCCATTACAGTAACAGAACAGTGTTAATGCATGTATGCAAAGCCCAGCCCCAAATCCACCCTACACACCACCCGTACCAGCCCTACACACCATGTTGGGAATAACTCAACCCACCTAGCCCTACACACCATAGTCACAGCTGAGTTGCTTAATCAGATAACGTGGCCAAGCCACTAACAGTAAAACGAGGCAAAGCCCCTAACAGTAAACGTGGCGTTGCCACTTAGCACTTCCTCCATCATAAACCCAATCCCATGCAACAGTATAAAATTTCATGGCATATAGTGAACAGATAGAATTTAGCATGTATTTCAGTCACTCTAACTCTAGGGGTATAATGGTCATTTTGCACCTAGGGGTAATATAGCAATTTCCCACCCTTAAGGGGTATTTCAGTAAATTTACCAGTTTTTAAGGTTTTATGGACATTTCAGTTGTTAACAGTCTAAAAATCATCTAGGAAACTTATTTAGCCCATTTAGTCAACTTAGAGTTATCGGGCCCTAAAGCCCTTAATAGGCCCTGCGGTGTCAACTCACAATTACGGCCCACTAAGCCCAAATTTTATGTCTGTTTTAGCAGATTGTTACTTAGTCTATCAGAATGCACTTACCGCTTGTTTCCACCCATATGGGCCCGTAAGCCCATTGGGCCCAAATTCAGCCCCTCGAGGTCTAAATTCACCAATGTGCACGTAATCGCGCACACGCCATCCTTACCGTTTCCGATTACAGATTTTACCAAGTCAACTGACCCACAAGCACTTGCACACTCGCAAGCCCATGAAATGCCAAAATTTCAGCATTTCAGCTTTTGCCGATTTAGACTACTAGTGGGTGTCGTTTGCACACCTGATTTGCGATATACTACGACTAGATCTCCCACGCGATTAACCTACAATCGTTTCAATCCACATGTCACTAAAATCTAATTGAATAACCAACATCAATTTAACATACCTATTTGGCCAACACCATCTAAGGCCCTTAGTCCCTTACCTTTGTCGAAAACAGTAACTAGCTCTAGGTCTAGTTGCTCCAATGGTGCTGGCCTCCAACACTCCTCGATTGATAGCCTTTAGTCTATACTAGCACATAACAAACCCAATGATAAAACCAATAAACCCTTAAGCCTTAATCGATAGCGACCCCCTGATGCTAGGGGTTTTCGTCTTTCCTTAAATCCCAAGATAATGAATGAAAAGGGGTTTCGATTACTTACCCAGAGAATAGATCCACCCGATCTAAAGGCTCCGCTCCTGAACTACTACGGATATGAACGTTTCGGCTCTTTACACAAAATGACACAAGGAGATACTATTTGCTTTGGGATTTCAGCTTTGATATGAAGTAGAAGAAAAAGATTAAAGGTTTATGTACTGGAGAGGAGAAGATGTCGACAGAGACTTAGAGTGTTGTGGGTTTTAGGTTTTTGGAAGGTTAAGGTTCAAGGAGAATGAAGTTTCGATCAATGAAGAAATCGGTAACACAAAAACTACCTTTTGAGGTTTCGGCTCTTGAGAAAATGGCTAGCTAAGGTTCCAAACAAGTCTAGACCGATTATGAGGCGAAGAAGAAAGTAAAAAAAGGAGAATACCTTTCAGTTTGAGAAGAAAAGAAAAGAGAGAAAAGAAAGAAAAGAAATTGGGTCTTTGATCAAATCGGCACAAAAGTTTCACCACTTGCGTTTTTGGCTTTTAGGGCGAAAGAGGAGAAAAGAAAAGAATGAAAGAACCTAACCTCTTACCTATTCAATAGCTAAGAAAAAAAAAGGTCAAAACAAAACCCAAAAGAACACACTCAAGGCAATTGACACACACTAAAGCCTCACTTGCTGAAATTGAAACCTCAACACCCCAAATGCCAAATTTGCTCTCTAAGACCCCCACAATCGGCCACCACTAGCTCCTATTCAAAAATTCCTAGATTTTCTCTTCCTTATCCTCTTTGACTCAATCCCAGAGCACCTCAAACTCTTCCTAGCAGAGGTTCACTTGGAGTCTATCACATGCCTTGCACATGCATAAAAAAAATAAAATAGCAGCATGCTTACCATGGGACTTGAACCCAAGCCCTTGCATAGCTTCCACACGCCACCCTTGTCCTCTAAGTAGCGTTACATTACCACCTTACAACTAGCTCATTTGTGTCTTAAATTTCCACTTTTTTTTTTAAAAGCCCACTCAATCAAGGCCCCTTCTCCCCTAAGTCTAAAATTTCAAAATTTCTACCGACTTTTAACTTAAGCTTGGGCCTTTTAAAGGCCTACTAACATACTCAAAGCATAAATTATCACAACCAGACAACAAAATTTTAAGTCACACCAAAATCACAAAAATCCAAAAAATCTCGAAAATTAGGGCGTTACAAATAAGTTGCAGAAAATTTTAAACTTGCAAACCCTTATTTTACTGGTATTGTTCGGCAAGGAAGAAGAAAGAATGAAGAAAAGTCAAGGCTAAGCAATTTTTAGCATTATTTTATCAATTTAGTCACAAAAACTACCTAATATTTGACTTTTCTTTTCTTTCTGTCGCCCTTGGCCAGCCATGTCAAATTTATTGGCCTATTTGCACCTTAAAAACTGCCACATTAAAATTCATGGCTATTTGACACCCTTTTCAAGTAAATCTCAACTTTTACCTTTTATGCGATTTAGTCCTTTTACGCGATTAAACCCACAATTGCTAAAATTAATTCACTAAAATTTTATTGCACCCTCATAAAAATACTATAACACATAAAATAGTATTAGAAATAATTTCTCCATCCTCAGGTCAGTGACTTCAAAATCACTATTTCGACTAAGCCCAAATTCGGGCGTTATAAGATTGGAGCTGTAAGAAAGGAATTCTCCACTTATACGCATTTAGGAGACATTTCCAGATGAACACATACTAAAAGTAGATCATGTCCATAATACCCTTTGGTTTGCTGATATTGCTAACTATTTAGCTTGTGGTTTGATGCCGATTGATAAGACGTATCATCAAAAGAAAAAGTTTCTTCACAATGTGAAGTACTATTTCTGGGAAGAACCATACTTGTTTAAAAAGTGTGTATTGATTACAGATAGCTGAATAAAGTGATGATAAAGAACAAATATCCTCTACTAAGGATCGATGATCTATTTGATTAGTTGAATGGGGATACGATATTTTCAAAGATTGACTTGCGACCAGGCTATTATCAACTGCGAGTTAAAGAATTAGATGTGCCAAAAAAAGCATTCAGAACACGGTATAGTCACTATGAAGTTTTAGTTATGTCATTTGTATTAACGAATGCTACTATAGTTTTTATTGACTTGATGAACCAGATATTGAGATCGTATTTAGACAGATTCATTGTTGTATTTATTGACGACATATTGATCAATTTGTGAGATTACTCTGAACATACAGAGCACTTAAAGATTGCGTTACAAACTCTACGAGGTAAGCAATTATTTGCAAAGTTTAACAAATATGAGTTTTGGCTTTAGGAGGTTGGATTTTTGGGGCATATTGTTTCTTTTGGAGGCATCCGAGTCGACCCCAATAAAATTTTTGCTATTTTTGGTTGGAAACCTCCGAGAAATGTGTCTGAAGTCTATAGTTTTCTAGGTTTAGCAGGCTATTATCGAAGATTTTTGAAAGGATTCTTGATGATTGCAACACTGATGACATAGCTACTTCCGAAAGATATGAAATTTGAATGGTCAGAAAAATGTCAACAGAGATTCGAGCAGTTGAAGACACTGTTAACTGAAGCACCAGTTCTGGTTCAATTTGAATTAGGAAAAGAGTTTGTGATTGATAGTGATGTGTCATTAAATGGTTTAGGTTGTGTGTTGATGCAAGAAGGAAAAGTTATAGCTTATGCTTTTCGACAGCTGAAACCACACGAAATGAATTATCTGACGCATGATCTAGAATTAGCTGTAATTGTGTTCGCATTGAAGATTTGGAGAAATTACTTATACGATGAAAAATGTCACATTTATACGGATCACAAAAGCCTGAAATATCTAATGCCATAAAAAAATTTAAATCTGTGGTAATGAAGATGGCTCGAGTTGCTGAAAGACTATGAATTTGTGATTGATTATCACCCAGGAAAAGCTAATGTTGTTGCTAATACTTTGAGCCAAAAATCCCTAATTGCTTTATGGGCGATGAATACTTAGATTATGATATGTGATGATGGGTCAATTTTAGCTAAATTAAAAGCTAAATCAGTATTCCTTCAACAAACCTATGAAGCTTAGAAAGATGATCATGAATTGCAAGCTAAACGAGTTCAATGTGAGACTATTCCTAATTCGAAATTTCAGATTAGAGCTGATGATTATTTAAGGTTCCGAAATAGAATTTTTATACCGAGAAATTCAGAACTCATTCAGAAGATTTTGCAAGAAACGCACAGTAGCTGCTTATCTGTTCATCCGGGAAGTACCAAAATGTACAACAATTTGAAACAATTTTATTGGTGGCACGACATGAAACAAAATATCCCAGAGTTTGCTTCTAAATGTTTGATTTGATAGCAAGTTAAAGCTGAACATTGGGTATCGTCAGGTTTATTATAGCCTGTTATGATTCCTAAGTGGAAATGGAATAGAGTTATGATGTATTTTGTATCAGGATTTCCCTTAACTCTGAGAAAGAAATATGTTATCTAGGTTGTCCTTGATCAACTAATGAAATCTACTCACTTCATACCAGTACGAACATATTACTCACTTGATAGATTAGCTGAATTGTACATTTCTGAGATTGTCAGACTGCATGGGGTGCCATTGTCTATTATTTCTGATAGAGATTCGAGATTTACGTCAAGATTCTGGAAGAAACTATAAAAAGCTTTGGGAACGAAATTTAATTTCAGTACGACTTTTCATCCTCAGACTAATGGTCAGACTTAGAGAGTCATTCAGATTCTCAAAGATATACTGAGATGTTGCATTTTAAAGTTTGAGGCACTTGGGAAAAAGACTTACCGTTGATTTAGTTCGCGTATAATAACAGTTTTCAAACAAGTATAAAAATTGCACCGTACGAAGCTTTATATGGTCTCAAATGCCAAACTCTGCTATACTAAACTAAATTGAGTGGGAAAAAGATTCACAGGGTTTAATTGATCAGAGAAATTGAAGAAAAAGTGAAAACGATTCGCGACAGTTTAAAGGCAGCTTTAGATCAAGAGAAATCATACGCGGATTTAAAACGTAAAGAAATTGAGTTTCAAGTCGGGGACCGAGTGTTTCTAAAAGTGTCACCATGGAAAAATGTTTTTCGATTTGGTTGTAAAGGAAAGCTAAGTCCACGTTACATTGGGCCATACGAGATCGTTGAAAGAATAGGGATTGTTGCATATCGACTAGCATTACTGTTAGAACTTAAAAAGATTCATAATGTCTTTCACGTTTCTATGTTATATCGATATAGATCTGACTCGTCAATGTGATTTCTTCGATAGATGTTGAGATACAGACTGATTTGACATATAACAAGAACCAATTAGGATTCTCGCTCATGAAATCAAAGATTTGAGAAATAAATGCATAGCCTTAGTGAAGGTTGTTTGGCATAGACACAGGATTGAGGAAGCTATGTGGGAACCCGAGGAAGCTATGCAAAAATAGTACCCTAACCTATTTACTAGTAAGATTTACGGGGACGAAAATCCCTAAGGGGGAGAGTTGTAACAGCCTATTTTTGGTCAAATCAGAATAGTGGTTTTGGAACCACAAATCTGAAGTCAAAATAATTTTTTATTATTTTATTAAGGTCTATAGTATTATGTGAAAGTGTCGTAAAGAAATTTTACCGTTTAAGTGCTTAATTCGGTAAAAAAGATTAAATCGCGTTAAGCGTAAAATATGAGTTCTATAAGTTAAATGAACCAAATGAATATAAAAATGAAATCAATGATTACTTGCATGGTAAATATACCATTAATAGCATGAGTGGACCGTAATGGGCTTATATTATATGATTTTCATATTTAATTACAAAGGTTAAAATGGTAATTTAGTTATTAAGTTATATTAAATAAAAAAATGAAAAATTCATGCATGTTCATCTTTGTTGACCAAATATTGATAAGAAAAAGAAGCCATGGTTGTTCTTAGGGTTCGGCCACTTGAAGCTTTGATTTACTTACAAATTTAGCTCAGTTTTTAATGATTTTTATGTTTTTGAGTTCGTTGCAGCTTAATCTAGCTAGCCTGTACCTCAGATTTTGAAACTATTAAAGATTTTTCATATGCCATTGTTGAATGTTTGAGTAATTTGATGATTGATGAAAGATTATGAAGGTTTATTTATAGATTAAATAGTTATCTTAAGTGATTTTTGACAAATCAAAAATGGATTAATTTATGAAAATATGAAATGTTGTGGTTAAAAGTGTGAATAAATTAAAAATATGTACTACTAGCAGTTTGTGTATAATTCAGATAAGCATGGGTTGTACTAAATTGCATGAATTTGCAATTTTATGTAATAGGGACTAAATTGAAAAAAGTGTGAAACATTAGGGGCAAATGTGTAAATTTGCCAAAATCTTGAATTATGGGTTCAATTGAATTGAATGTCTATTAAATGGATTAAATTTGTTATATTATAGATCAAGATAAGCAAATACTGGAATTACATTGGGTAAAAAGAAAAGTTGGCAAATAGGCGATAATTTCCATCCGAGCAACTCGAGGTAAGTTCGTATAATTAGAATCAAACTTTTAAATACTTGTACTTATTTGAAATGAATGTATATAATTGAGTAAATGAGGTATTTGGAATTTGAATGCCTAATTAGAAAGTTGATGAATATCGAGCCCTAATTGAACTGTAGGAAGTCGTAGTATACGAGTGACATGTCACTTGGGTTACTGTTTTAGTCGAGATCCTGCATGTGTTGCAGACTCACCATAGCTCATATGAGCTTACTGATATATCAGCTTGTGAGAGCTTATTGTTCCAGCTCGTTAGAGCTTACCATTTTAGCTCGATAGAGCTTACTGTCTATCAGCTCAAGAGGAGCTTACCGATCATAGCTCGAAAAAGTGAAAATGAAAATGAATTGACCGATTTTCGATTAATGCACTTATAGTGTATCACCCGAGTATCCCTCAAAATTCTAATAGGTTCAAAAGGCACAAATACTATTACCGATCATATGAATAAACTATGTTTATACGGATGGGTTACGATGTTTACGGATGAATTATGATTTATTGAGTGATATGTAAGTTACATGGAATTGATATGATAAAATGGATCAAGTATGAGATTGTGAATTGTTGATTCATCTTTACGAATAGATGATATGTGCATTTAAATGACTAATTGGTTGTTGGATGAATGTGGATAGGCATTTGGCTTATTATATGGATTTACTATGTTTGATTTGTAAGGATGTTATTTACGGTAAGTTTAATTCTGAATTGTATGGGCTTATTAAGCTACGAAGCTTACTCTGTTTATTTTTCATGTCTTATAAAGGTTTGATAGCTTGCTCGATTCGAACAACGTCGGAGCTACGCATTACACTATCCAGTTGCCTATTGGTACTTTTGAACTTATGGATATATGTAAATATGGCATGTATAGGCTAGCTTTAAGGTTGATGATTATGGTTACTTGTGTTAAGGCTTTTGATAAATGTTTTGATATATGATAAGCCATGTGATTTGGCTTAAATGGGTAACATGTTTTGGTTGTGTATATAAATGCAATATAGTATGTCTTAGCAAGAAGTTGATGAAATAGAATTATGCAAATGAATGTTTTGTTATGTGATAGGTTTATGAAATGGGGATGCATGATTGTGTTTTGAGTATTTGAGTACCATTTTGGTTAGTTTTATGGTCAAATTATAGAGCATGTTATGTGTGTACATTATGGCAAGTAATGTGGTTGATTTCAGTACTTGTTGAATGTGAAATTGATTATAATTAGAGACTTGAATTGGTTAATGTTGAATTGGTACAATATATATATTGAACGAGTTGGTTTGACTGCATACTGATGTGTTGATTTGGTACTAAATGACTTTGTGTAGGTATATGCAAATTAGGATGGCAAAATGGCCTTGCAAATGACTTATTTCTGTCCACATGGGCAGAGACAGGCATGTGTCTCAGCCGTGTGTGATACTCAGTCATGGTACAAGACCATGTATTCTCTAAAACTAAACTAAAAATCAAGTCAGTGAGTTACACAATCTAGACACATGGGCGTGTGACTGGCCGTCTGACCCAAGTTAGTATACCCTACAAGTTTGACAAGGCCTAGCACACGGCCTGGCACATGGGCATGTGTTGCTATTTAGAATAGGCACACGGGCTTAACACACGGGCATGTGGTCAGCCATGTGGCCAAGTCAGTATGTATGCCCTATTTTCACATGGCTTGTGTCACGAGCGTGTCTATAGCCGTTGAGGCATACGACCTATTCACACAGATGTATGTCCTTTGAAATGAAAATTTTTCTAAGTTATTCCAAAACATTAGAATGTTATCAGTTTAGTCCTGAATGCATGATTTGAGGCTCATATGCTTGTTTTAAGTATGTTATGAGAATGAATGTATGGTATTGATTATAATGTGAGGAATGTTTGAAAAATGTATTGTACTAGAATGTGTTATATATCCGGTAATACCTCTTAACCTATTCCGGTGACAGTTATGGGTTAAGAGTGTTACATAAAAGCATATGTTCATAAGGTTTGGAACCCCAAGAGATATCATCAGTGATGAAGGGTCCCATTTGGTGAACAGATGGTTGAAATGGTTACTCGACAAACATGAAGTGAAGCACAAGGTTGCCATAGCTAACCATCCACAAATGAATGGGCAAGCTGAACTGGCAAACAAAGAGATTAAAGGCATACTCGAGAAGATAGTTTGCCCGAACCGACAAGATTGATCCAAAAGACTGGATGATGTTTTATAGGCCTACAGGACAACATACAAGACACCTTTAGGGATGTCATAGGTTGGTCTTTGGGAAAGCCTGTCATCTACCCTTGGAGTTACAGCACAAAGCTTACTAGGCTCTCCAGCAACTCAACTTGGATCTTAAGCTTGCTAAAGAGAAACAGATGCTCCAACTCAACAAGTTAGAATAATTTTGAATGTTCTCATACAAGAATGCCAAATTACTCAAGGAAAGACTTAAGAGATGGCATGACAAGTACATTCGGGTTCGAGAATTTGAAGCAGGTCAGCAAGTCTTGTTATTCAATTCCAGATTAAGGTTCTTTCTAGGTAAGTTAAAATCACGTTTGTTGTAACACCCCAAACCTAGCCCAGACGTTACGGCCAAGTCTGGTGTGTCACATCAACGACGGACCAACTATGTTTCCTAGTTACTATAATTAGGATGAGTTTTGCAAAAACCGTTATTAAACTTTAAGATAAAATCCAGGTTTCAATGTGAACGTCCTATCCACTATCAGGTTGTAGGTGTACTCTTATTATAAGATTTAACTTTTTGTTTCTCGTTTGATACGTGTAATTGAATTTGAAAACGTTTGATTAATTTTGAGAAAACTCGCGCAGTCTTATTTAAACCATTAAAGTATAGTATAAATGAATAATTGAAAACCCAAATTAAAATAATTAAAGCGGCCTTATTACAAACCCAAAACCAGAATAAAAATAATTAAAAATAAATAAGAAAATTAATAACTTAATTAAAACCAATAATGCTGTCCACGTGGCAACTCTAAATCCCTGCAGCTCTAAGTTCACCAATTTAGGGCTCACCTGCATGGATGAAAAAAAAGGGGGGTGAGTTTGGAAACTCAGCGTGTAAAGACAACCCATCCAGAGCTCCAATCAGTTCAAGCCCACTAGGCCTAAGCCCTATCCAGTCTCAGTAATAACTAGGCCGAAGCCCTATTCAGTATCAGTCAACTGGGCCTTAACCCTTCTCAGATAACAATACGGCCCATAGGCCCATTACAGTAACAGAACAGATATCATGTATGCATGCAAAGCCCATAGCCCATCCTATGTCCAACCACTACACTCCACCCGTACAAGCCCTACACACCATGTGGGGAATAATTCAACCCACCCACCCTACACTCCACAGTTCAGCATAGCTGCTCTAATATCGTGGCCAAGCCACTAACAGTATAATGAGGCAAAGCCCCTTCAGTAACGTGGTTAAACCATTATCAGTAATACGAGGCAAAGCCCCTTTCAGTAACGTGGCAATGCCACTTGCACTTCCTCCATCAATAAACCCAGTCCCATGCAACAGATAATTATGTCATGGCATACAGTGACCAGAAACAATAAAACATGCATTTCAGTCAAATCTAGCCCTAGGGGTATAACGATCATTTTGCACCTAGGGGTAAAATAGTACTTTTCCACCCATAAGGGTACTTTAGTAATTTTATCAATTTTTAGGGTTTATGCATTTTCCAGTTATTAGCAGTCCAATTTCCATCTCAGTAGCTTATCTGGCCCATTTTAGCAGTTTAGAGTTATTGGGCCCGAAAACCCTTAATGGGCCCTACAGTGTCATTTTGCTATTTTGGCTCATTTTAGCCCTAATTCTCTGTCTAGTTTTAACATACACCTCTCTAGAACCCATTTATCGCTTGTTTTCACCCAAATGGGCCTGTAAGCTCATTAGGCCCAAATTTAGCCCATCGAGGCCAAATTTACCGAAGTGCACGAAATCGCGCACTTACTAATTTTACCGATTTTGGTTATAGAATTTTAATGCTTCCAACCAACTCACGAGCACTCACATGCTCGAAAGCCCACAAAATGCTGAAATTTTGACATTTCGACTTTTCGGGTTTTGCCAATTTAGACTACAAGAGGGTGTTAGTTTACACACTTGATTTGCGACAGGCGCTAACGAGATCTCCCACGGTATCCTACAATCGGTTACTATGACATCAGATTACAAATCAATGATAACCAACATAATACTCACTTACTGCATTCGACCAACATCCCCTAAGGCCTTAGAACACTTACCTTTGTCGAAAATAGTGACTAGATCTAGATCTAGTCGTTCCATGGATCCAAGCCTCCAATACTCCTTGTTTGATCACCTTAATCCACCTTAACACACAACAATTAAATATTAAGATCTATAGAGCCTTTAGCCCCCAATCGACAATCACCCTACATAGAGGGTTTCGGCTTTTCCTCAAATCTTGAAATAAAGAATAGCACAGAGAATTCAAGCACTTACCGAAGGTTCACTAAACCAGAACGATTCCAATCCCATTTCTATCTCAGATCTGATGCAAATCTAGCCTCTAAACACAAGCAGAGAATGAATCTAGAGATCTAAGGAGTTCGGTTGCCAAATCACTTTGAGTATGGTGATTTCGGCTTTTGGTATAACAAAGGAGAAAGAAAAATGGAAGCTTTGTAATGAGAAGAAGAAGAGGTCGACAAGGCTATGAAAGTTGAGAGATTTGACTTTAAAGAAAAGAAAAAGTAAGGGTATTCAATCAAGAAGAAATCGGCACAATGCTAATACCCTTAGGGATTTCGGCTTTTAGTAGTAGTCGACTAGGCTTGAGAAGAAGGAGAATGGCAGATTCAATTTTGAAGAAAAGAAAAGAAGAGATGAGTGGAGAGAAGAGGTTGTTTCGATTTGAGAAGAAAAGAAGAAAAGAAGAAAAAAAGAAAAGAAAAGAGATGAAAGAAGGGAGGAGAGGGTTTTGTTAAAGAAAATTCGGCACAAGGAGAAGGTAGGGGTCTAAGTTTCGATTTTTAGGGAAAAAAAGAGGAAGAAAAGGAACCTAAGGGCACCTTATCTATTCGGCCACACAAGACAACCCCTAAGTGCCAAACCCGAGAGCTCAATTCTCAACACAAATCGGCACACACCTACCCAAATTGCCGAATTAGGACTTCAAGAAGACCCCAAAAGCATTCGACCAACCCTTAGCCGATTATGCTACTTCACAGTCCCTTGGCCGGCCACTTCTTGCTTTAGTTTGAATTTCCTAAACTTTCTCCTCCTTATCCTCTTGATTCAATCTCATGCACATTTCAAACTCTTCCATCAGAGTTTCACTTAACATCCATCACATGACTGGCACATGCACAAAATTAAAAACACACACAAAGCTTACCTTGTAACTTGAACACTAACCCTTGCACATACCTCCACATGCCACTTTTTTAGGCACTTAAGTGGCGCTACATTGCCACTTTACCAAGGGCTTACTTGAGTCTTATTTTACTAACTTTTTCTTAAAAGCCCACTAACCAAGTCCCCTTCACTTTAAATCCAAAATTTGATATTTCTACCGGGTTTTATCTTAGGCTTAGGCCTTCTAAAGGCCCACTAACACACTTAAAACATACATTCCATAATTTAACAACCAAATTTCAAAATTTCATCAAAATCGCAAAAATCCCTAAAAATCCCAAAAATCAGGGCGTTACATTTGTTCAGTCCATTTACAATTCACCAAGTTTATCCATACGGATTTATCGAACTTCAAAGCAAGGGAGGTAATTTTCGAGTTAATGCTCAGTGGTTAAAACATTACTAGGGTACAAAATTGAATGAGATCGAATATTGTTTATTTGATCAGATATTTAAATTTTCTTATTTTTCTTTTTCAGTAAATGATTTAGGGTATATTTTTAGGATTAGTATGTTTAAATAAATTCTGTCTAGGAGATTGGAAGTTAAGCGAAACTACTTGTGACCCCTTCAATCTTTCCTGGGAATTGATTTTAACATAGTATTCTGAGAAACTATTACCTAAATGGAAAAAATAAATTTTTAGTGTTTCAACTTAAAGGGTCAATTTTGATCCAAGTTTTAATTGCAACTCAATTTCAAATTTTCTTTAAGTCTAGGTATTTAATTAAACTATTTTTTAAATTTGGTTGCTCTTTTTTTCAATACTAACAATTAGATTTCTTTGTACATATTTTCAAAAGGCATCTAGAATATATGTTTTTAATTTAATTTAATAAATAAGATGATAATTATTAATATATAATAATATCTATTATAATATATATTAATAATTATCAACTTTGCATAGAATTAGGATTAGTTTAAATTTGATCATATTTTATTTAATAAGTATTTATTTGTAACATCCCCAAACCCGGTCTAGGCGTTACGGTTGAATCTGGCGGTGTCATATTAGAGTGTCTTTTTGAAATCTTGTTCTTGCTTATAAAAGCCCATTCGAAAGTTAAAGCCTCTTTGTTAACAATACTAACCATTTAAAAACGTCATTACTTTAAAACATTATTAGTTTGTTGTTATGTTTGAAAACCAAAGAAGTTGTAACACCCCTATTCTGTAACCATCACCGGAATAGGACGAGGCGTTACCGAAAACTAGAAATTGGATCAGGACGGTAAAATTTTGAATAGTTTCTTGAATAAATTGTTAGACACAATTAAAGTTCAAATTTAAAACTTATACAAGAAAGTTCCATAAGATGCATATTCACATGACCTATAAACGAATATCAAAGTATTATTCTACTTATTGTCTACCCTATACATGCCATAAGCTAAGACCAAACACATGGATTACCGTAATAGTAGATAGTGTGACGAAGTGCTGACGATTCCCGAGCTGGTAGTCAGAATCCACAATCTATAAAACAAAGACACGAAACAAACAGAGTAAGCTTTCATAAGCTTAGTAAGTCTTAAGCAAAACATTTATTTTGCTGAATCCTGACGACTATCTCGTATACATAAATCTAAGTAAAGTCTCATTTGATCGAATATACTTAACCAAAATTTCACATAATTTAATTGACATTTCTTTAGCCTTGAGTTTTAAAGTCACAAAATGTTTTCCTTCTATATCATTGGCCATTCATTTCTTCTATTCGAGAAAGTTAATTTAGAGCTTCATATCGAACTATGATTTCAATAAATGCATCACCTAGCTAACACATATATATTTTCATAATAATGACCAAGATGTTTGAATTTTCACATGTGCATTACTTTATATGCTTTTGATTCAATCAAATTAAAACATAATACTTTAACCACACTCACTTTCCATATTTGGAATCACATAGTCATATTATAATCTATCAAGAATAATTTCATAGAGTCACTACTCATTTAGCATAACATATAACCCTTTCATGATTGATTCCCAAAACATATTCTTCATCAACCGAAGTTGGATTCACATGGTAAGTACATATTACACAAATAATAATAAATCTTTGTACTCATATGCACTCATCTCATGCACATACATGAATGTACATATGTATATAGAACATAATTCCTTAGTTCATAATCACATTAATATCTTCGAGTATTTTAAAATGACATGTATTAAATTACCGTATAGGTACACAAAGAACAAAGCATATTCCTTAACAGATATATGTAAGTTGTCAGAATATAATCCTTCTCTTATATTTGCACAACTAGCCAAATACAACCCATTCTCAAATCATAAGGCTTTTTGGCCGAATATACACTAATACTTATGGATAATTTCAGACATACTTTTCTTTACTTAAAGTCCATACGCTATATATTGAATCAAATACTTTCATATACTAACAACCATTGACCAAATAGACCATTCACATAATTGAAATTATATTATCAATCACATTTACATTCCTCTTTGATACTACTATTTTACTACGAAATCAATCCTCTGATGAGTAAGTAATACGTACCTGAATATCTTAAATGCATAATACTTACTTGATGGTAATTTACTGTGGATACTCAATATCGAAATCTTACTTGAAACCCCAGCATTTAGCCTTCGGGTCTTTAAACCCGGATATAGTACGAATACAAAGTCTGCGAATATTAAGTCCGGATAATATTCTCGTATAAAGCCTGCGGGATTTTAACCCGGATATATCACCAGCACGAATGCTCTTCAGGACTTAGCCCGGATATAACACCAACATGAATGCCCTTCAGGACTTAGCCCAAATATAACATCGGCATGAATGCCCTTCGGGACTTAGCCCGGATATAACACCGGCACAAATGTCCTTCGAGACTTAGCCTGGATATAACACTGGCACGAATGCCCTTCGGGACTTAGCCCGGATATAATTCATTACATTTTCATGCATATACGTCCACAAGGTATACATTTCACATTAGCAATTCATTTGTATTATTCGAATACAAGCTCAACATGCAACCTCATCCCTTTAGTTTTCCATTCAATAATCGAACACAAAGATCACATGTCCAACTCATTATCCAAGCTTGATTTCTAATGACCATTCGGCTATAAGCCATGTACACAATTTATTCCATTAAAAATAATAGGTCACAAATCATCTATCATACACATAATTCAACTTAGCCATTCGGCCTCTCCATATGCATAAATACCATATTAATACGTTCGGATATATGTATACAGACATAATAGAATCTTTATTCTTATGATAAGTATGCATATATATATAAATATCCCACGACATATTCGATTCCATTCATATTTCTTCCTTTAAACCTCTATATTCAGTTGTAAGCATTCATGCACATAACATTAACTGTTTACAATATAAGGCATACTTAATTTACTTAAAACTTACGGATAATCAAACTCAAATACTTAAGAACTTACCTCGTATCTTTTTGAACAAATTTCGGGTTGGCTATTTCGTGACTTTAGCTTTTCTTTTATCCAACGTTGCCCCTCTATGCTCTTGAGCTTCGATTGAACAAAACTTAATTCATTAAATTTCCATATAAGATCGCTTATGGCCATATTTTATCAAAACTCAACAAGCTTTCATTTTTAAAACTTTAATTCCATAATGCTGAATGCCATTATCTACTAACCATACACACTCATATGCATTTACATTCATCCATGTATAACCCATGTTTCATTCGGCATTTCATCATTCCAGATCATAGAAATTTCATATCAAATTGCCTTAGTTGAATACATATACAAGCATATAATGCACATTAACATTTCATTTTAACAACTCTCAATTCAATTTGCACTATATAAATATATATTTTTAACTAAACATCCAACCCAATTCATTTGTTCCAATGGTCATAGCCGAATGTCCTACAAGCTTAATAAGTCACATAAAGAACAAATGACCAACTCAAATTCATCCTTAATTTCTCTTATAACTAATTCATAAAAATTCAATAAGAAACACTTCAATTTTCTTGGCAAATTACCAATTTTCAAATTATTTATCCATGGCACACTCGACCATTTACAAATTTTCCCTTACAAAAATCTTATTAGCAATTCACAAACCTATTAAATCATTTACCACATATTATTTTACTAAAAAAAATTATTATTATCTTTACTATCATCAACTAGCATTAATTTATCCCCAATTACTAATTTAGCAAATTAATACATCAATAATCGGCAACTATTCTCTCCCAAGCATAATTATCATTGTATAAAAAAAAGCTTGAACCAAGTGGCCTTAGACCTCATAGCCGAATACCCTACTTGCACAAACTCAAATATTATACTCTCATATGCAAACTATGCTGCTCAAAACCACAATTGTTCAATTTAAGCTCATAATCCTACAATTTCAAAAATTCAATTTCATAACATTCATCAAATACTCATTTATAAATAAACAAACCAATTTGATTTCAAACACAAATACTCTCCCTTAACCAAATGTCCATAACCAATTTACAAAACATTTCCCTAACCCAAAACATTTTCGGCAAACACTCAAATCAAATCAATAAAACTTCAATCCATTTTCAACATTTCCAAACCCCATTCGGCACCCCACCTACATCAATTTAACAATTCAATGACATTTCAATACTTCCATACACAATCGGCACTACACACGAGCACAACCATGATAGCCAATTTCTTTATGGCCATCTAAACAACCAAAAACACTTTTAACTAGCTCAACTTCTCTTATTTCCCCTTTACTCATAAAAAAACATAAAACAACCCATCAATTCTCCCAATTTCTAACATGGCTGAATGCACATGGTACTCCCCCTATCAAAAATTTTAACATGGGCCATGGGAAGAACTCATCAAATAGCTCAAACATACAAGAAATTCAAAAGAAAACATCAAACATACCTCAAGAACTAAGCAAGCATGACCGAACCTCCCAAGGGGTTTTTCTTTCTTCACAATCAGCAATCACAAACAAGGATGAAGAAGCCTTGTTCTTTTCACCAAATATTATTATTATATCTATTTTATGAAATCATTTCCTTAAAAAAATTGAATTATTATTTTTATTATTTAACTAATATACAAAACACAAAATGCCAAAAGGATTCATCATTACCATCCACTATCAAAATAATGGTCAATTGACATGCAACTCCATCATTTCACTTTCATGCACCTATTAGTCATCACACATTTATCTAGCATACTTTCAAAGTTCACAATCAAGCCCTTTTTAGTGCAATTCACAATTATAAGACTAAATTAAAGCACCAAAAATGTCACACATGAATTGGCACATATAATAGACACAAAAATAAATATTAAATTATTCTCGTGACTTAGTTTTGTGGTCCCGAAACCACATTCCGACTAGGGTCAATTTAAGGTTGTCACAGAAGTTGCGGAAGCTTTTGAAATATTTTGCGGAAACATTTAAAATTTTGAACATTAAAGTGTTTGTCTTTGGAAACAGATATCAGTTTGAAAATCCGTGTTTAGCAGTTTAAAATAAGTAAGCAAAGCCCAAATAAAAATTTAAATCATAGCAGGCCTTATTATATAAATGAAAACCCCAAAACAAAAAGAAAGGAATGAACAAAAAAACCAAATGTGCACATATCTGCAAATGTGTGGCCACCTCCAAGTCCCTCGCAGCACTGACCCACCTAACACTAGGGATTACCTGCACAGTTAAAAGCGGGGTGAGTTTACGAAAACTAGTGTGAAATCCCCTAATATGAGAACAGTCAGTCAGACAAATAGAATATAGAAACAGTAGCAGATTGGGCCAGAGTCTATTAAGCGATAGTATCAGACGGGCCTTAGCCCATTTTAGTAGCAGAATTAGAAGCAGAACATATGTGGGCCTAAGCCCAATATAGTATCAGTCCAGAATATAATGCAACAGTGCAACATGCAAACCATCCCTATTCAGCCAGCACACCACCCATACCAACCAACACACTATGTGGGGATAAAATTGACCCACCCAGCCAGCACACCAATATCATAACAAGGCTCTCAGATAACAGAATCACAGCTTAGCTGCCAATAATTAGAATCGCAGCCTAGCTGCTACTAGCAATAAATGTGGCATAGCCACTGGAATAGTAAAAACGTGGCAGAGCCACCAAAACTTCCTCCATAACAATATCCCAACCCCATGCAGTATGTCATGTCACAAATAATACGTGTATATAGCATGTCATGCTAAAAAAGAATAGTCAAATCATAGCACAAATCAGTCATCTACCCTCGAGGGGTAAAATAGTCATTATACCCTCCAAGGGTAGTTTGGTCATTTCCATCAGAATGGATCTAGGCACATTTACCGGCCCATTAGAGGGTCCATAATCGTATAGGGGCAACTCGTGTAACCTCAACATGCAAAACAGTATGAATGGGCCCGAAGCCCATTATACAGCCCATGTGGGCCCACACGCTCGTGTGGCCGACTAAGCCCAAAAATGATCTTAGCCATGAGTGCGACATAGGCAGGTCCAATATTCCCAACACGTCCGTGAGATTTACCCTACGGGGGCAATTCGGTCATTCTGCCCTACAAGGGTATTACGATCATTCTACCCTACAATGGTATTATGGTTATTCTGCCCTACAAGGGTATTACGGTTATTCTACCCTACAAGAGTATTACGGTCATTCTGCCCTACAAGGGTATTACGGTCATTTTGCCCTACAAGGGTATTACGGTCATTCTACCCTACAAGGGTATTACAGTCATTCTACCTACAATGGTATTACGGTCATTTACCGACCACTTAAAGGGTCTACAGTCACCTAGAGCGACTTCTATAACACAAACGACCATAACAGATGAATGGGCCCAATTCTCATTATGCGGCCCAAGTGGGCCCACACGCTCGTGTGGCCTATCTGGCCCAAAATTAACCACGGCCATGCAAACTACCTAGCCCAGTCCAATATTTACCACCTAACATGAATTTATCTGTGTGGGGCCTATAAGCCCACTGGGCTCACACGGCCCATAGAGGCCCAGAAACGTCCTAAGCTATGTGCGTGACATGGCCAGTCCAACCTTCCCCACCTAACGGTGAGATTCACCCATAGGGCTCACGAGCCCATTGGGCCTAATGTGACCCACTACAGCCTAAGCCAATGAGATCACTCGCGGTGACCTGTATAGTCTAACGCCCATGTTTGTAGGCTCGGTTTACCATACGAGCATTCGCATGCCTATGTGACCCCAATCACCGTATTTTTGGCCTTTTGGCATTTCAAATTTTTTCGTACTACAAATAGAACAATGTGGATTACACACCTGATTACGTAGAGTACTAAAAATCCACGAGCGTTAGAACCTATATTCGAACATAACATACAGTTAATCACTTAACATTAGAGTTAGACGAACTTTAACAAAACACCTTTTCGAAAGATCGGCTTTCACTTGCCTTGACTAGATCGGTCGACTGTGATCTGCTTACTTGATTCAGAGTTTGGTGCAGCCTCGTAGCTACATCCTAGTGGAAAGTCTCAAACTGCCGACACCCTACGTTGCTTAAACTTAGGGGCAGGGGCTACGAGTTCGTTCTCAGCTGGCACCACTGCCATTACTTTAATACTAGAACCCTCTTCACCCATCGAAAGCTCTAGTCCCAAAAAACATAAATAAGAGAAGGAAAATAGGAGTCGTCAACAATAATAGAGACGGGTAAGGTACATTTGGCTTAAAGCAATATAAGAGTAAGATGATTAAAAGATGAAGAGAGGAAAGCAGGAAGGAGTCGAGTAACTTATGATTGCAAAATTAATGAAATGAAAAAGGGAGGAAATTAGCAGAGAGTATAGGCAAAGATAGAAAGAAACTTGCCAACCCGAATAGAGAAAACAATAACAGGAAAAAACAATAGAGCAATGCTATACTTGGCCAAGTAGAAGGAGGAGGGGAAAGAAGGATAGAAAATGTAGAATAATAGAATCGGCCTCAGTCTCCAGGCTCAAGAGTAACACTAGAGTTTGTGATAGAAAGGAAGTGTATGTTCAGTTTAAGGAAGAGAAGAGAAAGGAAGATGGAGAGAGGGAGATGAGTAAAGATTCAGCTAAAAAAAAATGTGAAGAGATTGAGGAGAGCAAAAAGGGGTATTCGGTTAATAGAAAGAAACCAAATTGCCTAAAATGCCTAAATGGTAAATGAAAGTTCAGCTTTCACAAAAAAAAAAACGAAAAGAGCAACTCCCATTGCACCAAAAAAACAGAGAAGAGACCCTCCAAAAATGCAATACTCGACCACTAAATCAAATGAAAAAAATACCGAAACTGAGAAATGACCAAAACCAAAAACTCAGAAAGGAAAAACCCCTCCTAGCCAAAAGTATAAGTTTTCCCTTAGCAAATTCGGCACACACACCTCCCCACAGACAAATTCCTATTTTTCCTTCTAAAATCCCTCCATGATTTACTCCTCAACCCTCTCCTTGATCCTCTCCATAATCCACTCCTTGACCAGTTCCACAACCACCTTAGTAGAGTTTTAGTCCAACCGTACCTCCTTCCAAGCTTATCCAACAAAATAAATAGTTCCTTTGCCTATGCCACGAATTAAACCTTAGACCTCAAGTACACACCACACACCTTTTGCCACTACATCACAGACTCTTTTTGTGGCATAATTCACCCACAAAAATTTATAAAGCCTTCAAGTTAGGACCAAAGTTCACTTAAGAGAAAAACTCAAAAATTCTCAAAAGCCAGGGCTTGAACCCATGACTTCTCCAACACCTCTCAAGACCCACAATCACCAAAGCAAACATTTAAGTGTGTCATTTTCTTGCACAATTAAATGCTTATATGTAACTTCCTAACTGAATCGTACTCAAGGCCCAATACTTCTAGGCCTAGAATCCAGAGCGCTACATTATTTTTAATAAATTAGTAGCAAATAATAATTTACTATGCATTATATTAATTATTAATTATTGTTAACTCTATGTAGAATTAGAACTTGGAATATATTAATTATTAATTTGTTCTAAGAATTCCTACTCGCTTCACTATAAATTTCACCCACCTTTTCCATCTTTTTCACTCATCCTTCCATCAATCCTAGCATCCAAAACCCACTAAGTACCAAATCACCTAGTGCCAAACTCTCTAGCTGCAACACCACCCAGCACCACACGTCACCCTCATGCCTAGCAGCCCCATTTAGCCAGTAGCCCATGCACGTACTAGCAGCTCACGCCAAATCTACTCTCACACACCCGCTCGCGCGCAACAACGCACCAGCCCTGCTGTTCGCCTGATAGTGCTTCCTGCTATCTGCGCATCTGCTCACACCATCAAGGTACCCTACAACTATCCCTCAACCAACTCGTTTTGCTTTATATTATTTTCTTTGATATAAAAAGGTGGTAAGACAAATTTTTTTCCTAAATTTCAATTTTATTTAATTATTTAATTTTTTAATTTATTGAATTATTAATATTTTATACTAATTAATTTTTTGAGAAAATATTTGTTCTATCTTTTAATCGTGCCTCGCAAGAGAACTCGTGCCTCTACTCAAATTGATTAATCACAAAACAAAATCCATTGTGAAGTAGCCAAAGCGAGATATGAAAGCATTTTCAAGAATCAATAGATGCACCAGAAAAAGGCTTTACCCTGAAAGAAAGCAACTATATTGATTTCATGGCGCGCATTTGACAAAATGTTGAAGCTCTCAACTGGGAATTATTTTGTGAGAAATGACCTAGTGCGGATGAGGAGTTAGTTCATGAATTTTACTTGAATTTGACCTCAAGCAAATTGATGGAAGTTTTTGTTCAAAGAATCAAGGTACCAATAACCTCAAACACTATTAATGAATTCTTTGAATTGCATGATTTTGAAGACGACAAATATTCCTCCTTGATGAGCAATATTGAGTCTAAAAATTTGCAAGAAATTCTCGAGGAACTTACAGTTCCAGGTTTTAGGTGGATTGTGTCAAAGGAATTCACACTTGTCGCAAAGAATATTTGACACCACTAGCGAAGGTACAATTCTATTTCATTCGATATAGCTTTATGCCTATTTCACATGGGACTACAATTTCATTAGAGTGAATGGTCTTATTATACTCAATTTTAACTGGAAAGACCATTGATGTGGGAAAAAATCATCCTGAGAGAAATGTGAAATGGTGCCGCTAGACGTTCTAGCCCATCTTACTTTCTCTTTATGATAACAATTTTGTGCTTGAAAGCTAAAATTCTTGCAAACGTAAAGAAGACAGGTTATAGCAAGGGCATAATCATAGATTGGGACCTCTACCGAATAGCTTGAGACTCTGTTCTACAGCAACAAGTAGAAAAGAGAAAGGATCCCAAAGAAGGAGAAGAAGATCCCATACAGATTGAACCAATGTAGTCAGCTAAAATCCCTGATAAGGCAAAACTAATAGAACCAGTAACCAAACCTAACGTCACAACTTCGATGTTCAGGACTCAATCGCCTTGCCCAGATCTTCGAGATGAGTTGCCAAAGTTGATGGACATAATGCAACATATGAAGTGGCAGCAACAAGCTTACTGGATATATTCAAAAATACGGGATGACTCAATGAGAAGCGCTCTTATGAAAATATTCAATGACTCATTTATTTTTGTGCCTGAGTTTGCAGATTTTATATTTGAACCATGGAGTCCACTATCAAAGAGGGAGCGAAGTGAGTCTTGCAAAAATAAAGACGATTGAGTAAAAGATGAGTCGAATTTGGAGGGATCTGCAAATAATTTAAAAAGGGGTATCTTGGCTTTATTTTATTTCTGTTCTTAGGTTATTTAATAGGATTGGGTTTTGTTAGGAACTTTTATTTTTTGCAGAATAAAACAAAAGGTGGAAATCATTAATAAAAATGAACAAGTTGCAAAGTATAAAGTGTGACAATAGATATATACATTTCAAGGATTGAATCTAGAGAAAGCTTGGTACTTAAGAAGTCAAATTTACTCTCCTCCTATTTTTTAGAATCTACCTAGTGTATAGTATCTATTCACTTTTAACAACTAGGTCATTGTTCATCTTAAGTAAGGGGGACCGAAAAATTGAAATTAGTTCTGCTAAGAATAATTTTTTCTTTCAGTTATGATTAGGTTATATTTTGCTCAAAAATTTGAAAATTTGTTAATTGTGCTAAACTTCAGTATGTATAAAGTTCCATTATTTCAATAATTGTTATGTTAACTAAAATATGACATAAATGTATTTTTAATAAAGCATGCAAATCATACCATAAAATTTTTAGTTCCTTAGGAAAGTTAGGATACATGAAAGTTTAAGTCTCTAGAATAGACTTAGTAGTTTCTTGAAACGAAATCCTAGGAAGCATGGAATGTTGAAAATGATTTAGGTAACTTTTTTTTTTTACCATTTGAGCCTTTCAAGCAAACCTTGATGAAATTTTATCCCTTGAAACCCAACTTTGAGACTATATGGCCTAATTTTATTTGAACCCTTGCAATATTTAGCCATCACTTCTCTCTTAATTATCTTTAAATTGTCCCAAACACCGGACTCAGTACTATTCAGAATATTCTTTGAAAATAAGTTTGGGGGAGTTGAAAAGAAGTATCAAATGCTAAAAAAAATTGTAGTACATACAGTAAAATGCTCGTGAAAAAAAGAGAGAGCATATGTACTTGAAAGAAAATAGATGTACAAAATAGCATGTGAAAGTAAAGTAGTTGGTGTATAAAAGGTAATTATTCTGAAGGTCCAATTGAAGCTAAGTTTAGGGTTTTTAGCCTAAATTTATGTATCTTTTACCTACCTTTAGCTGAGCCACGTTACAACCTTTTAAAATACCTATTGACTCAAGTTTCTATGCTACCTACATTAATGGTGAGAAATTGCTATGTTTAACATATGAAGGCATAAATTAAACTTCATGATTGTAGCTTAATCTTGAATAAGGAAATAAAACCAAATTGGTAGGGAATTAACATGTCATTATTAGGAAGAATTTAGTATATTCTTGCTATCATAATAATAATTGAGATTAATTTGAATGATATATATACATAAGTAGAATAAATATCAAATTTCTTGTTTTTGAGCATATATATACTAAAACCATGATTTTGGGAAGAATGTTGTTCAGAAGTAATTTTTCAAAAGGTATTTTCGAGAAATTCTTTTCAATTTTGTGCATTACTCAGGACGAGCAATGAATTAAGTTTGAGGGTGTGGAAACACCAAAATATACACACTTTTTCATGCCCTTTTTAACTCAAATTGCATTTAAACCCCTCCACCATTTATGCCTTTCTAGATTTGCCCCCACCTTGAAATAGCAAGTTTGAAACCTTTCAACTTGCCACATGTGTGGCCGACCATGGGGGGACTCTATGGCTACTGATTTTTGCTAATTTTAGTAGCCATCTCAACCTATAAATACCCCTCTCTTTTGCTCACTTCAAACACATCTCAAACCCATTCATTTCTTCACTTCTCTCTTACTTTTCTCTCTTCATTCCCTTCCATCATTCTTTATTTTCTTCCCCCATTCCCTTGCCGATTTCACCTCTTGAAAAAGAGTTATTAAACAACTATTTGGAGCAATGTTTAAGTACTTGTGGAAGCCTCAGTTTCATAAGAATAAGCAAAGAAGGAGGAGCGGAGCAAAATAGTCAAGCTTCAGATAAATACAGGACCTGATTCTTGTTATGAATATTTGTGATGTTGATAATATGGCTTAAATTTAATTTGTGTTAGGTTGATTGGATTTGTCTACTTAATTTATTAAAGTTGTGTTTGTATTGTTATAGGCCTCGATAAGATGTTTGATTAAGTAAAACCATGACTAAGTTAATCTTGCATTACAATTGTAAGGCAACTAATGAATTAATTATTTAAACGGATTGAAATTGTAATTAATTGACACAATACTTAATCAGTGCATTTTTAATCATCTAAGGAAGTTGAGGGTTAAATTAGCAACGGTATCTAACGATACATAAGCCTTGCATAACTTGCAAGATTATTGTGATTAAACTGTTTCAAGGTTGAAATACATTGTTACCTCACGTAATCTTTTATGTGCTTATGAGATTGAATTAATTGTTTGAATTCGCATAGAGATATGTACAAGAGATTATTTTAATTTCATAAGTATGTATGTGCATTAGCACATGTGCCTATTAAAATTTGTTTAATCAGTTGAACTGACATAGAGATATAGTCAAGATATAAATAGATTTTGGTAGGTCAGCATGTTCATAAGTTAGCAAATTACCGAGTTGCCGTGAATTTATTCGTAACAACATGAACATGAGTTTAATAATTCTAAGTTAAGAAATGTAATTAATCTAACAAAATTATGTCATCTTGATTAAAATCATCTTTTGGAATCGTTCATTGGAACGTTTGTTTTATTTTTATTTATTTTACTATGTTAAAATCCTGGTTTTTAATCACCTCTTCAAAGCAAAATATTTTTCTTCACCAAAATATTTTTAAAATTGCATTCATAAATAATTCTTTTCACAGTCCCTGTGGGTACGATAACTCGACATTTACTTGTCACATTATTACTTGTTACGATTGTATACACTTGCACATTTTTGTCATTCCAATCATACATCATGGGGTAAACTTCAACATTACATGCTCCTTAATCAAAGAAATATGAGCGAAGTGCGCAATGCAGGGAACAGGATGTCCATGGAAAATCATGGCATCTATGATGAAGTAGTCAATGTAATAGCCTAATTTTGGTGAAATCGAAATAGTGGTTTTGGGACCACAAATCTGAGCCGAAAATAAAATTTATTTTTATTTTATTAAATAGTCCATAATATGATAGAAATGTCATATGAAAATTTTGATACGAAAATTTTATCGCTTATATGTTTAATTAGGGAAAGGACTAAATCGCATAAAATGCAAAATTTAAATTCTAGTAGCTATAAGGGCTAAATAGCTAAAGAAATTTAAATTGGAGGTCCTTAAATGGTAATTGGACCATTAATAAAAAGTTAGTAGATATTTTTGGATGATTCATCCATGGAAATTTAGAAAGAGTGTAAGGACTAAATTGGAAAGTGAAATAATTTAATTAATTAAAAGATGATAAAAAAGAAACTTTCACGCCCAAATTGGGTAAGTTTCCTTGATCCTTTTTTAGTAATATTGATATTTCTGAAACTGGGGTAGCTTAGTCTATCTATTTGGGAGATCAATTTGTAAAGTATCAAAGTATGGAAAATGGGTCATGGATGTATATGTTGAAAATTTGAAATTTATGGTAGAAAATGGAAGGCTGTTGATAGATAAACAACTTTTACAAAGTGATTTTTGATGAAAACATGATTTAGGGACTAAAATGCAAAGTTGTGAAATTTGATGAAAATTTCTTAATTTTAATGAAAACATGTACTGTAAATTTTGTAATGGGATTTTTGTTAGGCTTGAATAGGGAGTAAATTTCACAAGTTTCATTTTTCGAGCCTAGGGACGAAATGGAAATTTATGGAAAAGTTAGGGGCAAAATAGTAATTTTTCCTAGGATGGAAATTGAGACTATTTGAATGTGATATGTGAGAAATTGATGTAAAATTTACTTATATAGATCTAGATAGACCAATTCGGAGCTAGAACGAGGAAATAGGAAAATATCAGATTAGTAGATTTTACGTACACGAACATTGTCAAGTAAGTTCATGTAACTATTTTGTGTTTATTTAAATGCTTGCATTGATTGTGTTTATGCAAATTGTGTAAATTTCATAAATATGTGAAATGAATACATGTTCGATAAAGCTCGATAAATGATAAGGCCCGATAGATGATAAAGGATAAACGATGAGCATATTACTCCTATGCTTGAAATGAGTGAGGAATGTGCTGATTTGAATTATACGAATGTTGTGGATATATGAAGTAATAACATGCCTGATAATGCTTGAGAATAATGTTTAAATGCCGGTTAAATAGAATGGAAAATCGATGGATATGTGATTTCCCAAAATGATTGAGGTCCTGCATTTGTTGCTAACAGGATTTAGCTCGGTCGAGTAATCCTATTAACGTCATTACAGAAATATATTTAGCCCGGACGGGTAGTCCTGATATAAACCCTCTCGAGCATATGATACAGAATGGATTTAGCCTGGACGGGTAATCCAGATCAAGCTCTTTAGAGCATATGTTATAGAAATGATTTAGCCTGGACTGGTAATCCTGTTGTATGGTATGTGGCTTGAGAGTGTGATTTCTAATTACGTGCCCTAATAGGTACCCCCGAACATGAATTTATGGATTTCTCAACTGTACACTTTGGGCGTACTACTTGAATATCCATCGATATTTTCAATAATTCAATGGGTAAAACACTAACATGAAAAGAAATGGGTTTTTACAAGTGTACTACCTATGTTTTCATCTATATTGAGAATAAATTCAACGGGTAACAATCCAGACATGAGAATATATGAATAAGAAACAAGTTATTACATGTATCTACCTGGAATACATGATAACCGATATATGGAAACATGAGATGATGATATTTGTACATAGTAATTATTTGATAAGAATGTTCATCCTTGATTATAGACTTGTACACCTTGATATTTCGAATAATATGAGTAAGGCTCTGACATGAAATAATCTGAATTCAAGATGAACTATTATGAAACTATACTTGTGATATAAAAAGATGATTTATACATGTTAAATGAATACATGATGTGGAAATCATATGTTCATGGAAACTTGATTGTTGTTGAACCCATATATGTTTTGATATTATTACGGGATAAATGACTAACAAGGGCAATCAGAATATGTGTAGGGCTTGAGGTCAAATTGATTGAATATGCCTTACATAGTTACCTAAAAATAGAATGAATGGTAAGTTAAATACCATATTATATGAATTTACTAAGTATTTTATACTTACTTAGTTTTATTACCCTATTTTAGATAAAATCGGAAGCTCATTGGATTAGAAGCTTGGCGGAGATCACTTACACTATCCATCGACCTATATCAGTAATTATGGTAAATTAATTATGGCTATAATGGCATGTATAGGACATATTGGTCGGATTTGCATGTAAATGTAAATGATTATTGTAATCTAGCCATTGGAATAGCTAGTGATATTATGTTTTGGTACATATATATACGTATTTAAATCCATTTTATGGAGATAACATAAGTGTTTATTATTAATTGATTGAGAAAGGTTATTTGAGTATGTTTATAAAAGATAAGATGGTAAACATGTATGCATGCAATTATAAGCTATCTTGAATGATGGAAATTGTCTAATTTGTATGCTTCAAATGGTTAGAACGTGTTTGGTATGTTTAAATGCAGGAAAATGGTAAATTTGGGTGACAAATGAGGCTAGGAAATGGCTTTATTTTGTCCACACGGGTAGACACATAGGCGTGTGTCTAGACCGTGTGTGACATACAGCAGGGTACATGGGCATGTAGTTAGGCCTTGTGTTCCCTGTACCTTAATTTCGAGAAAGCAGAATGCTCAGAATTGGGCACATGGGTGGAGACATGGGCATGTGTCTCATCTGTGTAAGGCACACGGCATAGAACATGGGTGTGTCCATTGACGTGTAAATCCTACATCTATTTTTCAAAAATTTGAATTAATCACACGGCCTAGCACACGGGCATGTGACTTGCCATGTGACATTAATTTATTCATAAGTTGTGTAACACCCCAAACCTGGCCTAGAAGTTAGGCCCGAATCTGATGCATCACATTGAAGTGTTTTTTCGAAAACCAAGTTTTCATTGAAAACCCTTCTTATTATTTAATAGCTTAAGTCTCGGTTTGCGTTCGTCACTTCAAAAACATGGTTCATTGAAAAGTAATTTAAAACCTTAATTACTGTTATAAGTGGAAACCAAGTAAGTTTGCAGAAGCTTTATAAAATTTCGTAGTTTACGGAAATGTGTTGATTTGAAAATAGTTAACGTTTTTAAGAAAATTGAGTTCTACTTAGAGAAGATAATAAGCGCAATAAACAAAAACCTAACTTAAAAATCCAGAAATTATAAAAGGCTTTATTACAAACCAAACTCAAAATAAAGTACATCAGAGTAAATAGTCTAAAACAGAAATCATAAGTAGTGTGCAGCCTTCTCCGAGTCCCTCGCAGCTCCGATCCGTCTAAGGTTGGGAATTACCTAAAAGGTTAATAAACGGGGTGAGTTTATGAAAACTTAGTGTGTAATCCCCTTATTAGAGTAACAATCAGTAAAAAAAAAAAAACAAAAATAGAATCAATCTAGGCTGGAGCCCTTTAACAGAATCAGGTGGGCCTAAGCCCTATTCAATATCGGTGGCCTTTGGGCCTTAGCCCATAGTGGCCTCAGTTGGGCCTGAGCCCATATCACAAATATAGATGAATCATATGCATGATGCAAGATGTATGCTTTGCACCCATCCCAATCTAACCCTGCACTCTATTTTCCCTTCCAACCCTACACTCCTGTGGGGATATAAATATTAACCCACCCATCCTACACTCCAATGGTAGCACTGGTTGCGGCACTAACTCAATCGTTGCAGCAAAGCTGCTAATCATATATTAGGCTTAAAAGTCTTCAGTAGCAGTATCATATTTGGCACAAAGCCATAGGTAACTGTAATAAGATTGGCACACAACCATCAATTAGAGTAATATAACCGGCACAAAGCCTATAATATCGGTACAAAGCCTTCGGTATTGGCACAAAGCCCATATTTTCGACACACAGCCCTCAGTAACATTATTGGTGTAGCATAGCTGCTCAGTGGCTAAAAAGCCTGCAGTAGCTATAAAGCCTTCGTTGGATCTATAGTAGTCAAACGACCGTGCGACCCTCATATATACTTCCTCCAATCATAACCCAACCCATATGCAACATATAATCTCATGAATGCATCATAATACATATATGACATACAAATCGTACATATATTATGCAGGGTCATTTTAATCATTTTGCCCTTAGGCATATCGGACATCATTTCATTGTGGGCCCAGGTACACATTCTAGCCCATTAACAATTTCATATTTATCCGGAGTATTTACATTACTATTATGAAAGTTACAAATTTACAGGGCCTAAAAGCCTATAGCCCAATGTGGCCAATACATTAGTATGTAAATCACATAGCATGCTTATGAGAGACAGTCACATTCATAGCTTAAAACAATTTCAAAACAGTTACTTACCCTCGAGGGCATAATTATAATTCTAACCTGCAGGGGTATTTCAGTAATCTTACACTAGAAGGGTATTTCAATAATTTCGCAATACGAGGGTATTTCGATAATTTCGCGAACTAGGGGTATTTCAGTAATTTCACAAACCCAGGGTAAAATGGTAATTTTACAAATCAATGGGTAAAATAGTAATTTTACAAATAAAGAGTAAAACATTACTTTTACAAATTAGGGGTATTTCTGTAAATTTGTAAATCAGGGGTATTTTTGTCATTTTACAAATCGAGGGTAATTCAGTAATTTTGCAAATCAAGTGTATTTCTGTAATTTTACAAATCAAGGGTAATTCGGTAATTTTGCAAATTAGGGGTATTTTTGTAATTTTACAAATCAGGGGTATTTCGGTAATTTCGAAAGTCGAGGGTATTTTGGTAATTTCACAAATCAGGGGTGTTTTGGTAATTTTCCAAATCAAGGGTATTTTAGTTTACAAATCGGGGGTATTTTAGAAATTTCTTAACAATAAGAGTCTTAATTACGATCTTAGGCCCATCAACAATTCCTCGTTGGCTAAAGTGAACGGGCACTATGCGCTAGGTAGGATTCCAAAGAAGAGGAGGTAAGTCATTAAGCCCACTAAGTACCAAGCTCTCCCTAGATCTAATACTAGACATGCATATACCCATTGCCACATTTCAACCCCATGACTTGTCCACAGTCACACTTAATTGATTAATTAAGTTTTATGTCGCTTAAGGATTCATTAGAGACTATGCCTACAAGTCCATTATAAAACCCTAACAAGTCCACATGCTTTCATAAACTCACCTATAGCCCATCATGCCCAATCATATTTATATGGCCCATCAGGCCCATTCACATTTATACGACCCCTCAGGCCTAAACTATTCCAAGCCATACAACCCACTTAATCAGCTCATCATTTATTACCAATCTACCAATTTTTACTTATCTGGGCCCACGGGCCCATTTGGCCCATTCTAGCCTATCAAACAAGGGTTAGAAGTACACACTGATTAGAATCTAAAGTTTATCTATGCTCTGAACACTGCTATGCCCAGAAGCCTACAGTAATCGCACCCTTGACTCCCAAAGAGTTTGTTGATCAACTTTGGTCACCACCACCGTGACCCAACCACATACAGATCAACGAATGATCCAACGCCTAACCCAACGATCATGCCACAAAGTGAAAGGGATAAGCCAAGAAAGGTATGCCTAGTCTCCTCATGGTTTGCTTTATTTAAAGCCAGCTCCTCACCTATTCCCATGATAGCTTCCCGATATGGGATTCTCCACCAATCCCCAAAAACTAAAGCATTAGCAAAATAATCAACCTTTGCGTGCCAAGGGATTCGAACCAAAGTCCTCTCGATAGCCATACCATGCCACCACCACTCAGACACAAGCTCCTTTGTGTCATAAGTCCAACATATTTAACCTTAAAGCCCGCTCACTCGCTTCTAGATTTTTTTACAAGGGAAACCAAAATAAATTGCAAGAGCCATGACTTGAACATTGGACCTCTTTGCTTCCTTTATGGCGTCACTTCCTTGTCCCCTAAGTGGCGCCACTTTTCCACTACACCACACTCCTTTTTGTGTCTTGCTTTCACCAAAAATATTCTTAAAGCCTACCCACTAATGTGAAGGCTCCCATAAGAGAAAAACATAAATTTTTGCTAAGGCCAATGTTTGAACCCAGGACTTCTCCAACACTCCCAAACCACTTAGCCATCATACCAACACGCCATCTAGTGATTATGGGCCCAGGGCCCATTATGCAACCAAAGTGGGGCCCACGTGCTCGCATGGCTTGCTAAGTCAGATTTGCCTATAGTCACGTGTACGACACAACTAGTCCACTAATTCCTGTAAGTCCAAAGACAACGACCCGTGTGGGCCCACAAGCCTATTGGGCCCACACGACCCATTCATCTAGGCCCAATTTTGAGGCGTTACAATTCACCACTGTTTAAAGAAATTTTGTCCCCGAAATTTCCAACTATCAAACAGTCACATAGCCTAAACTACACCACTATGCTCCTATTGCACACTCTAATCCTAATAATACTAACGCACATCCAAAACTATCTATTCAGTGAAGTGGATATATATCACATGCATACGATTTCTATGTTCAAAACATCACTTCCAAACAATTCCAAACACGTAGAACAAACACCAATTCTCAATACAGTTCAATATCTAAAGAATCCACACTATTTCAATTCCAAATAGACAAAAGTATTTAGAAAACTTACGGATTCGGCATCGGAGACTCGGTGAACCACACTTTCAGGAAAACAGCCAATAAAGCATTTCAAATACTTCAAATCTTTTGAAACAATTCTTTTAGAAATTTAGTTTTAAAAGCCCAATCTACAGCCGAGTTTTGCAAACTGGCTCTGATAGCACTAAATGTAACACCCCAAACTCGGCCTAGAAGTTAGGCCCAAATCCGATGCGTCATATTGAAGTGTTTTTTTCGAAAACCAAGTTTTCATTGAAAACCTTTCTTATTATTTAAAAGCTTAAGTCTAGGTTTGCATTCGTTACTTCAAAACATGGTTCATTGAAAAGTAATTTAAAACCTTAATTACTGTTATAAGTGGAAACCAAGTAAATTTGCAGAAGCTTTATAAAATTTCGTAGTTTGTGAAAACGTGTTGATTTGAAAATAGTTAACATTTTTTAGAAAATCGAGTTCTACTTAGAGCAGATAATAAACACAATAAACAAAAACCTAACTTAAAAATCCAAAAATTATAAAAGGCTTTATTACAAACCAAACTCAAAAAAAGTACTTCAGAGTAAATAGTCTAAAATAGAAATCATAAGCAGTGTGCAGCCTTTTTCGAGTCCCTCGCAGCTCCGATCCATCTAAGGTTGGAAATTACCTGAAAGGTTAATAAACGGGGTGAGTTTATGAAAACTTAGTGTGTAATCCCCTTATTAGAGTAACAGTCAATAAACAAAAACAGAAATAGAATCAATCTGGGCTGGAGCCTTTTAACAGAATCAGGTGGGCCTAAACCTTATTCAATATCGATGGCCTTTGGGCCTTAGCCCATAGTGGCCTCAGTTGGGCCTGAGCCCATATCATAAATATAGCAGAATCATATGTGTAATGCAAGATGTATGCTTTTCACCCATCCCAATCTAACCCTGCACTCCATTTTCCCTTCCAACCCTACACTCCTTTAGGGATATAAATATCAACCCACCTATCCCTATACTCACATGGTAGCACCAGTTGCGGCACTAACTCAACCGTTGCAGAAAAGCTGCTAATCATATATTAGGCTTAAAAGCCTTCAGTAGCAGTATTATATTTGGCACAAAGCCATAGGTAACTGTAATAGGATTGGCACATAGCCATCAATTAGGATAATATAACCGGCACAAAGCCTATAATATCGGCACAAAGCCTTTGGTATTGGCACAAAGCCCATATTTACAGCACACAGCCCTCAGTAACATTATCGGTGCAGCATAGCTATTAGTGGCTAAAAAGCCTGCGGTGGCTATAAAGCCTTCAGTGGCTAAAAAGCCTTCAGTGGCTGAAAAGCCTTCGTTGGATCCACAGTCGTCAAACGACCGTGCGACCCTCATATATACTTTCTCCAATCGTAACCCAACCCATATACAACATATAATCTCATGAATGCATCATAATACACATATGACATACAAATCGTACATATATCACACAGGTACATTTTAGTCATTTTGCCCTTAGGCATATCGGACATCATTTCATTGTAGGCTCAGGTACACATTCTAGCCCATTAACAATTTCATATTTATCTAGAGTATTTAAGTTACTATTATGAAAGTTACAAATTTACTGGGCCTAAAAGCCCGTTACATAGCCCAATGTGGCCCATACATTAGTATGTATATCACATAGCATGCTTACGAGAGACAGTTACATTCATAGCTTAAAATAATTTCAAAATAGTTACTTACCCTAGAGGGCATAATCGTAATTCTAACCTACAAGGGTATTTCAGTAATGCTACCCTACAGGGGTATTTTAATAATTCTACCCTATAGGGGTATTTCGATAATTCTACCCTACAGGGGTATTTTGGTAATCTTACACTACAAGAGTATTTCAGTAATTTTGCAATCCTGGGGTATTTCGATAATTTCACAAATTAGGGGTATTTTGGTAATTTTGCAAACCCGAGATAAAATGGTAATTTTATAAATCAAGGGTAAAACGATAATTTTACAAATCAATGGTAAAAATTACTTTTACAAATCAGGGGTATTTTTATAATTTTGCAAATCGGGGGTATTTCTGTAATTTTACAAATAGAGGGTAATTTGATAATTTTGCAAATCGAGGTATTTTTGTAATTTTACAAATCGAGGTAATTCGGTAATTTTACAAACTGGGGGTATTTCTATAATTTTGTAAATCGGGAGTATTTCGGTAATTTCGAAAGTCGAGGGTATTTCGGTAATTTCACAAATCAGGGGTGTTTTGGTAATTTTTCAAATCAAGGGTATTTCAGTTTACAAATCGAGGGTATTTTAGAAATTTCTTAACAATAAGGGTCTTAATTACGGTCTTAGGCCCGTCAACAAGTCCTCGTTGGCTAAACTGAACGGGCACTATGCACCAGGTAGGATTCTAAATAAGAGGAGGTAAGTCATTCAGACCGCTTAAGTACCAAGCTCTCCCTAGATCTAATACTAGATATGCATATACCTATTGCCACACTTCAACCCCATGACTTGTCCACAGTCACACTTAATTGATTAATTAAATTTTATGTCACTTAAGGATTCATTAGAGACTAGGCATAAAAGTCCATTATAAAACCCTAACAAGTCCACATGATTTCATAAACTCACCTATAGCCCATCATGCCCAATCATATTTATATGGCCCATCAGGCCCATTCACATTTATACGACCCCTCAGGCCCAAATCTATTCCAAGCCATACAACCCATTTAATCAGCTCGTCATTTATTACCAATCTACCAAATTTTACTTATCTCTGCCCACGGGCTCGTCGGGCCCATTTGGCCCATTTCGGCCTATTAAATAAAGGTTAGAAGTACACACCTGACTAGAATCTGAAGTTTATTCATGCTCCGAACACTGCTATGCCCAGAAGCCTATAGTAATCGCACCATTGACTCCCAAAGAGTGTGTTGATCAACTTCGGTCACCACCACCGTGACCCAACCACATACAGATCAACGAATGATCCAATGCCTAACCCAACGATCATGCCACAAAGTGAAAGGGATAAGCCAAGAAAGGTATGCCTAGTCTCCTCATGGTTTGCTCTATTTAAAGCCAGCTCCTCACCTATTCCCATGATAGCTTCCCGATGTGGGATTCTCCATCAATCCCTAAAAACTAAAGCATTAGCAAAATAATCAACCTTTGCATGCCAAGGGATTCGAACCAAAGTCCTCTCAATAGCCATGCCATGCCACCACCACTCGGGCACAAGCTCCTTTGTGTCATAAGTCCAACACATTTAACTTTAAAGTCGCGTACTCGCTTCCAGATTTATTTAAAAGGGAAACCAAAATAAATTACAAGAGCCAAGACTTGAACCTTGATCTTGGTGCTTCCTTTATGGGGTCACTTCCTTGTCCCCTAAATGGCGCCACTTTGCCACTACACCACACTCTTTTTTGTGTCTTGCTTTCGCCAAAAATATTTTTAAAGCCTACTCACTAACGTGAAGGCTCCCATAAGAGAAAAACATAAATTTTTTCTAAGGCCCAGGTTTGAACCCAGGACTTCTCCAACACTCCCAAACCTCTTAGCCATCATACCAACACGCCATCCAGCGAATATAGGCCCAGGGCCCATTATGCAACCCAAATGGGGCCCACGTGCTCGCATGGCCCGCTAAGCTAGATTTGCCCATAGTCATGTGTATGACATAGCTGGTTCACTAATTCTCGTAAGTCCAAAGACAATGACTCGTGTGGGCCCACTAGTCCATTGGGCCCACACGGTCCATTCTTCTAGGCCCAATTTTGGGGTGTTACAAGTTGCAAGTCAGAGAGTTGCACGGGTTAGGGACACGGGCATGTGGACCCACACGGCTTGACCACACAGGCGTGTCCTATACCACACGAGCATGTGACTCTTAATAGGGAGAAAAATTTTAGAATTTTGTTAAAACTTCCCAAAGATCCCGATTTGGTCCCGAATCGATTCTAATGCATATTTTGGGCCTCGAGGGTCAATATAAGGAACGTGATGAAAGATTTCGAGATATGAATAGTAATTTACATGAATTATCTGAAAAATGTTCTGAAAGTTTTTGTAATGCCCCGAAACCCTATTCTGACAACGAATATAGGTTAGGGGTGTTACATTTAGTGGTATCAGAGATATGGTTTAGTCAGTTCTTGGACTGAATGTAGCATATGTGGAGTCTAGAAATACATGCCATTATCTAACCTGTGATGGTGTGTTATCTCCTAACTTTGATGAAAATTTGTTTTGCAAATAGATGGAGATGCTTTCCAACTGAGCTAATTTTGATACTGCTGGGAGTGATACTCACGTGCTTGAGTAAAAATGTTACTTGTGACGAAACGAGATTCATAAAGGTATGAAATAAATATTTTATAATGGACATGTTAATGATAAATGTTAAGTGATATGTGTGTATTTATCAACGTGAAATTTTAAGGCTTTACTATGTCTACCCCCTCACCAGTATTGTTTTATACAGTGAAATTCAAAAGACTTATATTGATTAAGTTTATAAGTGTGAAAGAAGGTTTCAAAGGCCGAATGATTAATAATTTAGTCAAAATTAAGAATAAGTTAATAATTAAAGCCGATATAAAAAGAGATATCAAATTTTTCTGAGGATTATTCTGCATATGAGTTCTCATTATTAAGGAAGAAGTTATTCATGAGTAATCTACTTATCCAGATATGGCATTTATAGAACGAATTAGCTGAAAATGCTTTTGAATTGACTCTTTCAGTGAACTGAATAATGTAAGATTTTTTAATGACTTTATTTGTCAGTGGAATAGTAACAGAATTGCACAGATATTGAATGCAGCTGTTATAATCGAAGATATTACAGCAATATCTTCTGAGTACTCTATAAGTTCTGTTATTCTAAGAGGCATATGAAATTGTTCATGTTCAGATGTAATATTCATCATATCTGAAAGTTGGTGAATTTTTTAGATGGAATTACAATAAGTCTGGTTGATTTGTGGGCAGTTTCGCACTGTCTTACTTGGGCCTTCTAATTCATCATGATTGATATAAGATTGGATGATAAGGTTCATATGATATCATTTTCTACTTCTACTAATCGAAGCCCTGAATTGTGAATGTGCAAGTTATATTGTCTTTATCGCAGTTATTTCTACTGAATATGCATGATATTACTCTTCTAAATTCTCTCTGAGATATCATCAATCTCCTTATTATTCAAACGTGGTTTATCTGTGAAACACATTCATTCATCAATGGTAATTGTGTTTACTACTGTTACGAATTCTGACTTGATCATGGGAATTTGGTAATATGGAATAAGATTAAAAAATTGTATTATTACACTGGTTGATATTGGAGCCACTCTTGGTTCTCTTCTTTTATTTGAAAACTATTATTGAAGTTGAGGTATTGCTCCATTTATATTGTGGAAACGTAACATTTATTATAGTATTATGGTTTTAACCTATTTGATGATTATGAGCATGAAATAAATTAAAGGTACGCTATCCTTTTAATTATTGTGAAAGTGTTTTCTATGTTAACTATATCAATGATATGAATATCATAGAAAGATGTAAGATTTGAATGGACTGACAAAAGTTAGTAAATTTATGATCTATTGAAAGCCATAATGGCCGAAGCATCAGTTCTGATTCAGTCTAAATCGGGTAAAGAAGTTATTATCCCAGTGATATATCATTGAATGGAATAGACTGTATTTTAATGAATAAAGGTAAAGTAATGGTTTATACTACCATCCAGATAAATCTACAAGAAAAGAATTACCCAATATATGATCTTGAATTGACAATTATTTTGTATGCACTGAGAATTTGGTAGCACTATCTGTAAAGGGAAAAAATCATATATGTACTGATCATAAAATTTTAACCCACCCAATGGTATAGAAAGATTTGAATCTAACACAGAGTAAATGGTTTGAATCATTGAAAGACCCTGATTTGGTGATTGGTTATCATTCAATAAAAGTTTATATACTTGCTGATATTTTGAGTAGGAAAAATTCTTGGTTTGTTTTATGAGCAATAAATACTCGATTACTATTGTTTAATGAAGGAATAATTTTAACTTAGCTTAAAGCTAAGTTGATGTTTCTACAACAGATCTGTGTAACCTAGAAAAGTGATAATGAGTTGTAAGTTAAATGAGTACAGCGTGAAATAATTTCTGACTTAGAACTTTAGAGTAAAATTGATAAATGCTTGTTATTCAGAAACAGAGTTGTGCACTAAAGAATATAGAGTTTATACAGAAAATTTTACATGAATGATCACTGTGGTACTATGTTTGTTTATATGGGGAATGATGAAATACATAATGATTTGAAAAGGATATATTAGTAGCTCGGAATGAATTGTGGTAATTCTACAATTGTATTTAAATGTTGGATGTATCAGCAGATAAAGATGATACTTTCAGGATAGTTATAGCCAGTGAAGATACCGAAACGGAAATGAGGCAAAGTTGTTATGAACTTTATATCGGGATTATCCTTGTCTATGAAAAAGAAAGATACTATTTGAGTAATTGTTGATAGTTTGAGGAAGCCTACACATTTTATCATGATATAAATGGATTTCTCACTTGATAGATTGCTTGAATTATTTGTTTTTGAGATTGTTAGATTATATGATGTGCTGGTTCTTATTAATTCTGATAGAGATCTACAGTTTATATTCTGATTATAAAGTAAGTTACAAGAAATTCTGAGTATACAGTTACATTTTAGCATCGAATTCCATTCTCAGACGGATGATCAATCTAAACATATGATTCAGAATTTGAAAGATGTGCTTCGATGTTGTGTACTTGAATTTGAGGGTAATTGGGAAAAGTATTTGCCTCTGACTTAATTTGCTTATTATAACAGTTAACAGTCAAGTATAAATTGTACCGTACAAGGTCTTATATGGTCACGAGAACATTGGTGTTTTGGAACTGAGTTTAGTGAGAAAATATACATGTAGATGGTTTCATTCGTTGAAACCGATGAGAGATAAAAGGGATCTAAGGCAATTTAAAAGTAGAATTTGATCGTCAAAAATCTAATGTGAATTTAAAAATTAAAAGAAACAAAATTTCAGGTTTGGCGACAAGATATTTTTGAAAGTTTTGCCATGTGGGAAAGTTCCCTGGTTTGGCCGTGAAGGCAAATTAAGTTTGTTGATTATCGGGTCATATAAGATTATTGAAAAGAATTGCACCTATTGCGTATTGATTGTTACTATTATCAAAGTCCTACAGAATGCACAATGTTTTTATGAGTATATGTGTTATAACAGTATTGATCAGACCCACCATCTGTTATTGCTTTGATAAATGTTAAATTTAGCCTCACACGATTTACAGTGAGAGATTGATTGAAATTCAAGCACTATAAGAGAAAAACTGAGAAATAAAAAGGTATTTTTAGTAAAAGCTTTCAAAAAGTGACATAATATACAGGACACTAACTAGGAACTAGAGGAAAATATGAGAAAGAAATGTTTGAATCTCTTTGCTGGTAAAATTTTCGAGGATGAAAATTCCTTAAGGAGAGAGTTGTAAAAGCCCAATTTTGATGAAATCGAAATAATGGTTTTGGGACCACAAACCCGAGCAAAAAATATAATTTATTTTTATTTTATTACATGATTCGTAATATGATAGAAATGTGATGTAAAATTTTTTATACGAAAATTTTATCGATTATGTGTTTAATTTGGGAAAGGACTAAATCGCATAAAATGCAAAAGTTAAATTCTTGTAGCTATAAGGATTAAATAGCTATAGAACTTTAAATTTGAGGTCCTTATATGGTAATTAGACCATTAATAAAAAGTTAGTAGATATTTTTAGATGATTCATCCATGGAAATTTTGGAAAAGGGCTAGGACTAAATTGGAAATTGAAATAATTTAATTAATTAAAAGATGATAAAAAAGAAATATCATCTTATTTTATCATCTTCCTCCCCAAAAATACAAGGAAACCCTAGAAGAGAGAGAAGAAACTTTCATGGCCAAGCTGGGTAAGTTTCCTTGATCCATTTTTAGTAATTTTGATATTTTTGAAACTGGGATAGCTTAATCGATCTATTTGGGGGATCAATTTGTAAAGTTATCAAAGTATGGAAAACGAGTCATGGATTTATATGCTGAAAATTTGAATATTATGGTAGAAAATGAAAGGTTGTTGATAGATGAACAACTTTTACAAAGTGATTTTTGATGAAAACATGATTTAGGGACTAAAATGCAAAGTTGTGAAATTTGATGAAAAATTCTAAATTTTTACGAATACATGAGCTGTAAATTTTGTAATGGGATTTTGGTTAGGCTTGGAATAGAGAGTAAATTGTACAAGTTACATTTCCGACCCTAGGGATGAAATGGGAAGTTATGAAAAAGTTAGGGGCAAAATAGTAATTTTTCCTAGGATGAAAATTGAGTCTATTTGAATGTGAAATATGAGAAATTGTTGTAAAATTTACTCGTATAGATTCGGATAGACCAAATTTAAAGCTAGAATAAGGAAAGAGGAAAATATCGGATTAATAGAATGTACACGAACATTGTCGAGGTAAGTTCGTGTAACTAAATTATGTTTATTTACATGCTTGCATTGATTATGTTTATAGAAATTGTGTAAATGTTATAAATATGTGAAATGACTACATATCTGATAAAGTCTGATAAATGATAAAGCTTGATAAATGATAAGGCCCGATATATGATAAAGGATAAACAATGAGCATATTACTTATATGCTTGAAATGAGTGAGGAATATGCTTATTTGAATTATGCAAATGTTGTGGACATATGAAATAATCACATGCCCGATAATGCTTGAGAATAATGCCTAAATGCTGATTAAATAAAATGGAAAATTAATGGATATGTGATTTCCCAAAATGATTGAGGTCCTGCATTTGTTGCAAACGGGATTTAGCTCAGACAAGTAATCCTATTAACCTCATTACAGAAAAGGATTTAGCCCAGACAAGTAGTCCTGATATAAACCCTCTCGAGCACATGATATAGAATGGATTTAGCCCGGACAAGTAATCTAGATCAAGCTCTTTAGAGCATATGTTATAGAAATGATTTAGCCTAGACTGGCAATCCTGATTAAGCTCATGTGAGCAGATGTTGGAGAGAGGATTTAGCTTGGACTAGTAATCCTATTGTATGATATGTGGCTCGAGAGTGTGATTTCTGATTATGTGCCCTAATGGGTACCCCCGATGTAACAGACTGAATTAGGGCCTAGTCAGAATAGTGGTTTTGAGACCACAAATCTGAGGTAGAATTCAAAATTTCATGATTATTTCTAAGTTTATGATACAATTCCATGATAGTGAGAAAATTTCATAAAGGAATTTCTATGAAACAGTGATTAATTTGTCATTTAGGACTAAATTGCAAAAGTTGCAAAATATGAGTTTGTAGAAGCTTTAAGGATGAATTGGCATTAGAAAAATTATTAGAAATCCTAATTTAGCAATTAGATCAATTTTTAGCATTATGGACAAAAATGCCCAAAGAAGGAAAATTTTCTAAAGAAAGGGTATAAGGGCATTTTGGTCATTTGGATAATTAATGAAATAAAAAGGGAAAAATAAGTAAAAAAATATTCTCATCTTCTCCACGCTTGTGTCGAAATTTCAAGGGACTCCATAGCTAGGGTTTGACATTTTCAAGCTCACTAATAAGTGCAATTTAGCCTTGTTTTTAATTCTCTTCGTATTTTTGAAATCCTCGTAGCTTAATTTAGCTATTTCTACCACTAATTTGAGGTAGAGTTCATTTTCAAAAATATACCTATGCATGACATGCATGTATTTTAATGCCTAGTGGTAGAATATGAAAGTTTAAAGTATAGTAAACATCTTTTACTATGTGATTTTTCATGAAAATCCCTAATAGGGACCAAATTCTAAAGGTAGAAAAATGTGTAGTAAAAGTGAAAATTTATGAAAAATAGGGCCTGTTATGAGAAAATAAAAGGTTCGGCTAGGATTGGGTAATCAGGAAAATAAGTGCAGCTCATTTTATGAGCTAGGGACCATTTTAAAAATATGCAAAAGTTTTAGGGCAACATTACAAAATTTGCCAAAGTATAAATTATGGGTTAATTAGCCAATGTGAGTACTAAATAAGTGAAATTTTCTCATTTTAGATCAAGAAACACGAAGCCCAGACCGAAACTAGGGAAAAAGCAAGGTGGTGGATTAAATCAAATATTCACTCGTATTCTGGATCCGAGGTAAGTTGTATGTAGTAAATTAGCGTTGTGTAATTATGAAAGTATTGTTATGACATGGTATGAAATTTGTGTTATTTCCATGAAATTTATGAACATGATTTTTATAAAGAAATGATGAAGTTAAAATAGAGAAATTCTCGGTTAAATTTCAAAGAATACGAAGGGCACCATAGTCAGAACATGATTATTTGTAGGTCTCGTGTAAGACCATGTCTACGACATGGCATCAACATTGAATTGAGATCACATGTAAGACCATGTCTGGGACATGGCATTCGCATTGATATGTACAAGACCATGTATAGAACATGGCATCAGTACCGAGACGAGACTTACATCCCCTGTAAGACCATGTTTGGGACATTGTGTTGGTGTCTAAGAGTGATCCCATGTAAAACCATGTCTGGGACATGGCGTCGGCATCAGTTTACGATCTTGTGGAAGACCATGTCTGGGACATGGCATCGACATCGATATGAGGTCCTGTGTAAGACCATATCTGGGATATGGCTTTTGTATTGGCTTGTGATCCCATGTAAGACCATATTTGAGATATGGCATTGGAATCATACCATGAGAATGACATTTCAAGCATCCTTCAGTATTATAAGTAATTTAACAAAAAAAAAAATTCAAGTTGATGATTTTAATGAGAAAGACTAAAACTATGTGATGAGTGATATAGGTGCTCATGAGTAATTCATAAGGAAACGAAAATGAAATGATATGTGTATGTTGGTAGGAAAGAGCATCAATAAGTCATATTCATGAGTAAAGAATTTTATGTGATATTCATGATGCCTTATTTGGTTGCTAAGTCATGATTTATGTTGTTACTTTATTCCATGCAACTTACTAAGCATTTATGCTTACCCTATTTATTTTCCCCTTTGCCTTGTTATCTTGCCAAGTTAGCTTAGGGATATTAAAATTCAGAGCTCGAAGTCACACTATCAAACGTTCCATTTTGGTATAGTTATGTTAGTTATTTTGAGTATGGCATGTTTAGAAAACTTGGTCATTTTGATATATGTCATATTAGGTAGCCAAAGGTGTTGGTTATTAGTGTTACTTAAGTCATGCTGTAATGGCCTTTGGAACTAAGCCAATATTGATTAAGTTTAAATATGCAAAGTGAATATCAATTATGCTAGAATAAGATAACATATTTAAGTAGATAAATGAATGATGAAAATGCATGGTTAATGTGATGTTTTGTGGCAACTCAATGCTTAAGTTTTGGATATTTAATTTTAATAATATTATATTATGTGTTATTGATGTTGGCCTTGTGTTGATTAAGTTTCAGGGTGGCAAAGGGCTTGGAAAATAGCCTATATTTGTCCACAAGGGTAGGCATACGGGCATGTGTCTAGGCCGTGTGTGACACACGGTTAGCCCCATAGGCGTGTTGATAGGCTGTGTGTCCCCTACACATAATTTATGCGAAATAGAATGCCCAGTAATTTTCATACGGGTAGAGACACGGTCGTGTGTCTCAACCGTGTGGAGGGCACAGCCTAGCACATGGGCGTGTGGCTTGGCCATGTGACCTAAATTGCATGCTGATGTCATAAACAAAATGTCCAGGTTTTCACACATAGGCTAAGGCACGGGAGTGTCGAGGCCGTGTGAAGGACACGGGCCAAGGACACGAGCATGTGCCAGGCCGTATAAAATCCCCTGTAGGTTCGAAATGAAAAATAAATTCGACACAGGCTAGGGACCTAGGAGTGTGCGACCACACAGCCTGCCCACCCGGGCATGTCCCACCTCACACGGTCGTGTGGCCCTGTTTTGAGCAAAAATTTTCTAAGAGTTCAAAAGTTTTCGGTTTGGTTCTGAATTGTTCCTGAAGTATGTTTTGGGCCCCGTAAGCCCATAATAAGGATACTAAGATAATGTATGAAAAGTTTTTAAATGGAAACGAAATTTTATGGCTCAAATTTGTATGTTTAAGTAAGTTTAAGTAGGGTAATGCCTCGTACCCTATCTCGGCATCAGACATGGGTAAGGGGTATTACATTTAGTAGTATCAGAGCTAAAGTTTAGTCAATTCAAGGATTAACCTAGCATATGCATGAGTATAGCTATACATGCCATACTTATGTATATATGTGAAATGATAGTGTGACGACTCTTGACGATTTAAATGTGTTTTCTTATAGTAAATGGATCCCAATAGAGTTGAGGCAGACGATGTAGAAAACAATGCATTGACTCTTGCTGAAGGGATGGTGCCAGCTGGAATAGAAAATGGACTAGCTACTGTAAGTCAGGGATGAGAGGCCTTGGAGGCCTTCTTCCAAGTGATGAATGAGTGGTTCACAAAGTTCGTTCGAACGAACCCTGCCTAACAACAAGCTCCACCCCCTCCAAATCCTTAACCTACCTCGGTAGCTCCCCAAATCGTAAAGGTAGTAAGAGGAGAAAGCCTCCAGTTGATAGAATCTGAAAACAAGGTGTAGAAGAATGTCGGGCCACTAAAGATAATGATCCGAGAATAGTGAAATTTTGGCTAGAGGATACCATCAGGGTATTCGATGAATTGTCTTCCACACCTGAAGAGTGCATGACATGTGTCATAACCCTCCCACGAGATTCCGCCTATCAGTGGTGGAACATCCTTTTGTTAGTGGTATCAAGGGAAAGAGTTAATTGGGAATTTTTCCAAAAAGAATTTCATAAAAAGTACATCAGTCCAAGGTTTATTGATCATGAGCGCAAGGAATTTTTGGAATTGAAGCAAGGTTGGATGACCAAGACAGAATACGAGCCTGAGTTTGTAAGACTCAGTAGATACGCTCGGAAATGTGTATCCACCGAAGCCCTTGTGTGTGAAAGGTTCGAAGATGGATTGAATGAAGATATTCAGCTATTGGTTGGAATTTTAGAATTAAAAGAGTTTGTGGTGCTAGTGGACAGAGCTCGTAAGGCCGAGAAATTGGCCAAAGAGAAAAAGAAAGCTGAGATAGAGTCTTGTGACCCAAGAAAGAGACAGTTAGGCAAATCGTTCCAATCTTCCTCCAAGAAATCAAAAGAATTTATTACTTGACCAGCCACTTTAGCAGGGTTTTCAGGCAAGGGCAAAGGCAAATAGTATTCAGTCTCTAAAGCTCAGACTACCTTAGTTGCGAGTGTGGGTAATACTCGATCTAGTAGGCCTAAATGTCCCAACATGGTAGACGCCACCTCGGCAAATGTTGGGTACATGAGCGGGCTTGTTTCAAGTGTGGTTTTCAAGACCACTTCATTTGAGAATGCCCCGAGATGATTAAAAAAGATAGAGATCAGAGTGCAAGATCAGGTAATACTCCCTCTAGAGGTAGACCCAGAGAAACCTAGGTATGGGAGAGAGTAGAAATGGCACACCGAAGGAACAGACTGCGAAACCTGAGGGTAGAGCGCTAGCAAGGACGTACACCATTCCCGCTAGTGAAGAGGCATTATCACCTAATGTAATTACAGGTACATTTTCTCTCCATGAAACTTCTATTATTGCTTTGATTGATCCGGGATCTACCCACTCATATGTTTGCATAAAACTAGTCTCTAGCATGAATATACCAGTAGAATCTACAGAATTTGTGATAAAAGTATCTAATCCCCTAGGTAAATGCATTTTAGTAGACAAAGTATGCAGAGATTGTCCTTTGATGAGTAAGCATCATTGCTTCCCAGCTAACCTCATGCTTTTGGCATTCGATGAATTTGATATAATTCTTGGTATGGTTTGGCTAACCACTCATGATGTAGTAGTCAATTGTGGTAGAAAATTTATTGAATTGAAATATGAGAATGGTGATACTTTTCGAGTTGAATCATATGAATCAGAGGGTTTGCCCACAGTGATTTCTTTTATGGTTGCTAAAAAATGTATAAGAAAAAGGTATGAAGCATACCTTGCTTTTGTGATGAATACAAAAGAGTCAGAGTTGAAAATTGAGTCAATGTCAGTGGTTTGCGAGTATTAAGATGTATTTCCAGAGGAGTTACCCAGATTGCCTACGATTAGAGAGGTAGAATTTGGTTTTGAGTTTGTTCCCAGTACAACGCCTATTCCTATTGCTCCTTACAAAATGGCTCTGACCGAGTTAAAGGAATTGAAAGCTCAGCTACAATAATTGACAAATAAGGGTTTTACAAGACCAAGTCACTCTCCGTGGACTGCTCTCGTATTATTCATGAAGAAAAAATATGGTTTTATGAGGTTGTGCATAGATTATCGACAACTTAACAAGGTAACCATAAAGAACAAGTATCTTTTACCAAGGATCGACAATTTGTTTGACCAGTTGAGAGTAGTCACAGTGTTCTTGTAACAACCCAGTTTCGAGTCTGATTAAAACAGGTGGTTTCGGGACCACTTAATGGAGTCAAAATAATTATTTTATTATTTTATTGATGTTTACAGCATGATAGTATTTCGGTGTGAATGTTTCTTAAAGAAATATTATCGATTAAATAGTTAATTCAGTAAAAAGGACTAAATTGCGTAAAGCAATAAATATGAGTTCTATTAGTAAAATGGCTCAAATGACTTTGTCTTTATTTATAAGAGTCCTTGCATGGTAAATATGCCATTTTTATTTTGAGTGGATGATAATGGACATTTATGTCCATATTTGGCATGAATTTTATATAGTTTAATAAAGGTTAATTTAGGTATTTAATTATTAAAAGTTATTATTATGAAACAAACAAATTTCAATGCTCATTCTCATCATCTTTTACCGAAATTGAAAGAAAATATAGGGTTTAAAAGCTTTCTCACATCCGGCAATTGAAGGCTTGAATTAGTAAGTGATTTTTGACCGGTTTTTAATAATTTTTACGTTTTTGTAATCGTTGCTTTGTATACTATCATTCCCGTACCTCAATTTTTGAAATTGGCTGTGTTTTTGAAATGTGCCATTGATGAATATATGTCTATTTTGATGCTTCTCGATGAATTATTAATGATTGTTTAAAAATATACAAGTTTTATAAAGTAATTCTTGATAAAATTGAGTATTCGAGATTAAATTGAAAAAGACAGAATTTTTGTGGTTAGAAATGTGAACAAAATAAAAATATGGGTTGTTTAGATGCTATAGAAAATTCGCCTAAATACATGTACAACGGGATTTTGTGTATTTTTGCATAATCATGCATTAGGGACTAAATTGTCAATGTATGAAACTATCAGGGCTATTTTTATAAATAGGCCAAATTACATGTCTGTGGATTTAATTGAATGTGTTGGTGAATAAATGCTTGAATTTGAATTCATATAGATCAATATAATCAAATATTGGAACTTGATCGGGGGGAAACGAAAGATAGACGGGTAAACGATTATACCAGCAATTACGAGGTAAGTTTGTATGGTTAAAAACTGAATTATTAGCTACTGAAATTTTTTTAATTGATGGTAATTGTATACATAATGAATAATTTACTAAAATTATCGACTCTATGAATATGTTGCCGTCACTAAATTATATGATTAAATTGATACAAAAATTATATGTTATAAGAAATGATGGATAATCGGTAAAATTGTAAGTATGTAATGGTAGATATGTTAAATGGCTTTGTACTTGATTATGTTAATATTACATGATGATGGAATGCCATAATATATTCGATCTTGTGTTTGGAAGAAATGAAGTACTTTGGGGTTGAGTAAATGTATATTGGAGTTAGTTGAGTTTTAGTATATGATAAATTAAATGTCTTGTATATGGTAAGTTACTAAGCAAATAATTGTCGTTGATTAAATTAAATACCATATATATGCGTGTGCCAAATTGAAATGTATAAAAAGTTGAGGTTGCCGAATGCAAATAGATTTGATATTGAGTAATTGAATTTCGGCACTGAGTGTGCGAGTATAAAAGGTTATGGATGTGAAAATTGCACTGAGTGTGCGAGCTTGATTATTAAGCACTAAGTGTGCAAGCTTAAGTATCAAGCACTAAGTATGCGAATTCAATATATAATGTCAAATAACTATTGGCACTAAGTGTACTACTTTTTGAGTAATCGATAATAGTCGAATGTATTTTTGCCTTGAATTTCTTGAGAAGTATTTATGATTTATATATTTGAATTTGAGCAGGTGAGTATCAAACCTATAGGGTTTATATTATTGATCGTAAATCTGTGTGATTCATAATGGTAAAGAAGGTTGCATGATAGATGTACAAATTGGATGAGTAAAATGATATGATTATGTATATCTATATACGATACCATGTAGTATGTTAAAATGTGAATGTTTGAGTTTTTTGGACTAAGTTTTGATATTGAGAAATTGAATGGAAAATGTAAGATAATCGAATTTCTGATGATTGAAAATATCTTGGTCAAATTTGAATAAGTGATACTCGGGCTTCTAGCCTAGCAAGCCTTATGCTGGTGAAAATAATCAGGCTTTATGCCTAGAAGGCTTAATGCCGGTGTATCAAAATTCAAGCTTTGAGCCTAGCAGGCTTTGTGCTGGTGTGATTTTAGGTTTATACCTAGTAGGCTTTGTGCCGGTGTGATTTCAGGTTTATACCTAGCAGGCTTGTTGCCGATGAATTATAAAGAGTTTGTGCTTACGAGACTTTGAGATGAAGTGATGATTTCATATTTTTAATGAGCTAAAATAAACAGGTATCTGATAGTTAGTTGTATTTGTGTAATAAGGTAAGTTGGTTATTATATTAGTGATGTATATGTTATATGAGATACGTGATATATTTAGATAAATTATTACATGGTTATATGATCATATGATATATGAAATGTTTGATTGTATAGAAGAAAAGTTATATGGTACACATATGAATTATTGAAATGAAAGATGATATATGATATAGTATACATAAATGATAGATGAAATGATATGAGTATTGGAAGGTTACATGACATCAATGATTTATATAGATGAATTGATACATGGTTTAAATGAAATATAGTTATGAAAAGTGACATGATTTATATAGAAGGTATATTTGAAAATGAATTACTGATGTTACTGATGAGTTAATGTTTATACGGGTATAATTCTGCTATCGGTTATATGAATGTGTTATAGGTTATACGTAATGAAATAAATCTACACCAATGCTATGTGAATTCTATGATATTGATGTTGTATAGGTGATATGTGATATAAATGGTCTAGTTACATATATCGCACTTAGTATGCAAGATACAGGGTTGTCGATGTTGGTCTCAAGGGTTCAACTGTAAAGATGATGCTACGAGAATAGAAATGATGATACAAATCAGTACAGGTATACATGGTACACTTGACAAGTAAGTGACATTGATAAATTTATATGATACGTGAGTAGATATGCTAAATTACACATGAATTACATGATTGTTAAGGAAATAAATATTGAATTAGATGAGGCTGATTCAAAAGCAATCTTATTGCTTAAAATGACAAGCTTAATGTTAAATTTTGTACATAATGTTGATAATTATACGAACATACTAGGCTTATTAGCTTACTCTGTTTATTCTGTGTATTTTACAGTGATACGAATGCTCGCTTGGTTTGGAAGTCATCAAGGATTTCATCACACTATCTAGGAGACAATTGGTATTTCTGAACTCTTTGAAAGGGCATAGTATGGCATGTATAGGCTAGTTTGTAAGTTGATGTTTATTGTTATCCATGTGGATGGATTTAATCTTTAACCCATGCTCAAGCTATGTGATATGGCTTGGTCTTGATATGGATGTTTTGGTATGAAAGTATTATATGATATGTCTTTTATTTGATAACGTTGAGGAATGGTAAGTTAGTATGTTTTGATAGTAAATGAGATGAGGAATGAGGCTAAATTGACTAGTCCACTTGATGTATGAATGGAGCTTTATATGTCTATTTTAAGTATGATATGGTGATAGATGATATATATTACTGAAATGAGTTGATGTTTGATAAAAGTTTAAAGTTTTACTATTTCAGTCTGAGTTACAAGTTCGGTAATGCCCCTTTCGGCGACGGTTACGGGATAGGGGTGTTACAGTTCTCCAAGATAGACTTGAGATCCGGGTACTATCAGTTAAGAGTTAAGGAGTCCATTATGAATTTCTCCAAGGTATGGCCATTATGAATTTCTTGTCATGCCATTCGGTTTAACTAATGCTCCTTGAGTATTCATGGATTTAATGAACCATATCTTTCGGCCATACTTGGATAAATTTGTTGTAGTCTTTATTGATGACATTCTGATTTACTCTCGTGATGAGGATGGACATGCTGAGCACTTGAGGACGGTTTTGCAAGCTCTACAAGATAAGTAGCTTTATGCCAATTTTAGTAAGAGTGAATTTGGGCTTAAAGAAGTTGGATTTTTAGGCCAAATAGTTTGGGTGATGGCATTAGAGTTGATCCAAATAAGATCTTGGCAATTGTTGAATAGAAATTGTCAAGAAATGTATCTAAGGTCAGAAGCTTTTTGGGTTTGGCCGGTTATTACCATTAGTTTGTCAAGGGATTTTCCATGATTGCTACTCCAACGACAAGGTTGTTGCAAAAAGACATTAAGTTTGAATGGATAGAGAAGTGCCAGTAGAGCTTCTAGAAATTAAAGACTTTATTGACTCAGGCTCCTATTCTAGTGCAACTGGAACCCAAAAATGAGTTTGTAATTTATAATGATGCATCCTTAAATGGATTGGGCTGCATGCTTATGCAAGAAGGCAAGGTAACCGCATCTGCCTTAAGATAATTGAAACCTCATGAAAAGAATTATCCGATTCATGATTTGGAGTTGGCCGCAATAGTGTTTGCGTTAAAGATTTGGAGGCACCATTTATACGGTGAGTAATGCCGACTGTTCACTGATCGCAAGAGTCTTAAGTACTTGACACAAAGAGACTTGAAGATATGATAGCGGAGATAGCTCGAGTTCTTAAAGGACTATGAGTTGGTTATTGACTTGCACCCAGGGAAAGTGAATGTTGTTGCTAATGCTTTAAGTCAAAAATCACTATTTTCTTTGAGAACTATGAATACTCAGTTGTCTATAGCCAATGATGGTTTAATTTTAGCAGAGATGAGAACTAGACTGATGTTCATTTAAAAGATATGTAAAGCACAGTTAAGTGACAGAGAATTGTAAGCTAAGAAAGCTCAATGGGAGTTGGGTACCGATTCAAAAATTAAGATCCACTCAGATGGTTGTGTAAAGTTTCGAGGTCAAATTTGTGTACCAAAGGAAGATGAACTCATTTAGAGAATTCTACATGAGGCACATAGTAGTCGTATGTCCATTCACCTCGGTAGTATGAAGATGTACAATGATTTGAAGAAATGGTATTGGTGGCCTAACATGAAAAGAGATATCTTTGACTTTGTATCAAAATGCTTGATGTGCCAGCAAGTAAAAGTAGAACACCAACTACCCTCTGGTTTATTACAGCCTATCATGGTTCCCGAGTGGAAATGGGACCGTGTTACCATGGATTTCATGACATATTTACTGATGACACCAAAAAAGAAAGATGTTGTTTGGGTTAGGGTTGATAAGCTTACGAAGTCAGCTCATTTTATACCAGTGCGTACAGATTATTTGCGTGACAAGTTAGCTGACTTGTATATTTTTTAGATTGTAAGACTTACAGAGTGCCGTTATCAATCATTTCAGATAGAGATCTGAGATTCACGTCACGATTTTGGAAGAAATTACAAGAAGCTTTGGGTACAAAGTTGAACTCAAGGAAAATCAGATTCACGGGGTTAATTTAGTTAAGGAAATAGAAGAGAAAGTAAAAGTGATTCGAGATTGTTTAAAAGCTGCTTCTGATAGACAAAAGTCATATGCTGATTTGAAACGAAAAGAAATCGAGTTCCAAGTTGGTGATAAAGTATTCTTGAAAGTTTCTCCGTGGAGAAAAGTTCTTAGATTTGGCCAAAAAGGTAAATTAAGCCCGCGCTTTACCGAACCATATGAGATCACTGAAAGGATAGGACCGGTAGCTTATCGGCTAGCATTGCCATCTAAGTTGGAAAAGATCCATGATGTATTTCACGCGTCCATGTTGTGACGCTACCAATTAGACCCTTCACATGTAATCACCCCGACAGAAGTTGAGATTCAACCGGACATGACTTATGATGAAGAACCGGTTAATATTTGGCTCGAGAAGTCAAGCAGTTAAGAAACAAAAGTATAACCCTTGTAAAAGTATTGTGGCAAAGACATGGGGTAGAAGAGGCAACATGGGAGCTTGAGGAAAACATAAGAAACCAATATCCCAATTTGTTTATTGGTAAGATTTTCGGGGACGAAAATCCCTAAGAGGGGAGAATTGTAACAGCCCAAATTAGGGCCTAGTCGGAATAGTGGTTTCGAGACCACAAACCTGAGGTAGAAGTAAATCTTTCATGATTATTTCTAAGTTTATGATATGATTGCATGATAGTGAGAAAATTTCATAAAGCAATTTCTATGAAATAAAGATTAATTTGTCCTTAAAGTCTAAATTGCAAAAGTTGCACAATATGAGTTTCTAGAAGCTTTAAGGATGAATTGGCAGTAGAAAAATTATTAGAAGTCCTTATTTAGCAATTAGACTAATTTTTAGCATTATGGACAAAAATGCCCAAGGAAGGAAAATTTTCTAAAAAAAGGATATAAGAGACTTTTGGTCATTTGGATAATTAATGAAATAAAAGGGAAAAATAAGTAAAAAATGTGCTCATTTTCTCCATGCTTGTGCCAAAATTTCAAGGGACTCCACAGCTAGGGTTTTGACATTTTCAAGCTCACAAGTGCAATTTAGCCCTGTTTTTAATTCTCTTTGTATTTTTGAAATCCTTGTAGCTTAATTTAGCTATTTCTACCACTAATTTGAGATAGGGTTTATGTTCAAAAATATACCTATGCATGACATGCATGTATTTTAATGCCTAGTGGTAGAATATGAAAGTTTAAAGTGTAGTAAACATCTTTTACTAGGTGATTTTTCATGAAAATCCCTAATAGGGACCAAATTCTAAAGGTAGTAAAATGTGTAGTAATAGTGAAAATTTATGAAAAATATGGGCTACTTATGAGCGACCAAAAGGTTTGGCTAGGCTTGGGTAATCAGGAAAATAAGTGCATTTCATTTTACAAGCCTAGGGACCATTTTAAAAAAAATGTAAAAGTTTAGTGGCAACATTATAAATTTTGCCAAAGTATAAATTATGGGCTAATTAGCCAATGTGAATACTAAATAAGTGAAATTTTGTCATTTTAGATCAAGAAACACAAAGCCTAGACCAAAACCGGGGAAAAAGCAAGGTGGTGGACTAAATCAAATATTCACCCGTATTTTGGATCCGAGGTAAGTTGTATGTAATAAATTAGCATTGTGTAATTATGAAAATATTGTTTTGACACGGTATGAAATTTGTGTTATCTCCATGAAATTTATGAACATGATTTTTATAAAGAAATGATGAATTTAAAATAGAGAAATTCTTGGTTAAATTTCAAAGAATACGAAGGGTATCGTAGTCATAACATGAGTATTTGTAGGTCCGTATAAGACCATGTCTGGGACATGGCATCGATACGGAATTTAGATCCTATGTAAGACGATGTATGGGACATGGCATTGGCATTGATATGTGGTCCCGTATAAGACCATATTTGGGACATGGCGTCGGCACCGAGACGAGACTAAGATCCCCTGTAAGACCATGTCTGGGACATGACGTTGGCATCTAAGAGTGATCCTATGTAAGACCATGTTTAGGACATGGTGTCGACAGAAGTTTATGATCTCGTGTAAGACCATGTCTGGGACATGGCATCGACATCGATATGAGATCCCGTGTAAGACCATATTTGGGATTTTGCTTTGGCATTGGCTTGTGATCCCATGTAAGACCATATCTGGGATATGGCATTGGCATCATACCATGAGAATGACATTTTGGGTATCCTTCGATATTCTAAGTAATTTAACAAAAAAAAGCGTATTCAAGTTGATGATTTTAACGAGAAAGATGAAAGCTATGTGATGAGTGATACAGTTGCTCTTGAGTAATTCATGAGAAAATGAAAACGAAATGATATGTGTATGTTGGTAAGAAAGAGCATGAGTAAGTCATTTTCATGAGTAAAGAATTTTATGTGATATTCATGATGCCTTATTTGGTTGCTAAGTCATCATTTATGTTGCTATTTTGTTTCATGCAACTTACTAAGAATTTATGCTTACCCTATTTCTTTTCCCCTTTTCCTTATAGTCTTGCCAAGTTAGCTCAGGGATCGTTAAAATTCAGAGCACTAAGTCACACTATCAAGCGTTCCATTTTGGTATAGTTATGTTAGTTATTTTGAGTATGGCATGTGCAGAAAACTTGGTCATTTTGATATATGTCATATTAGGTAGCCACAGGTGTTGGCTATTAATGTTACTTATGTCATATTGTAATGGCCTGTGGAACCGAGCTAATATTGATTAAGTTTAAATATGCAAAGTGAATGTCAATTATGCTAGCATAAGATAGCATGTTTAAGTAGATAAATGAATGATGAGAATGCATAGTTAATGTAATGTTTTGTGGCAAGTGAATGCATAAGTTTTGGATATTTAGATTTTTATAAATATTATATTATGTGTTATCGAAGTTGGCCTTGTGTTGATTAAGTTTCTGGGTGGCAAAGGGCTTGGAAAATAGCCTATATTTGTCCATATGGGTAGGCACACGGTAGTGTGTCTAGATCGTTTGTGACACACGGTTAGCCCCATGGGCGTGTTGATAGGCCCTGTACCCTCTGTACCTAATTTAAGCAAAATAGAATTCCCAGTAATTTTCTCACGGGTAGAGACACGGCCGTCTGTCTCAACCATGTGGAGGACACGGCTTAGCACACGGATGTGTGGCTTGGTCATGTAACCTAAAGTGCATGCTAACGTCATAATAGAATGTCTATTGTTTTCACACACGGGCTAAGGCACGGGCGTGTTGAGGGCGTGTTGAGGGCGTGTGAAGGACACGGGCCAAGGACACGGGCGTGTGCCACGCCATGTGAAAACACATGTAGGTTCAAAATGAAAAATAAATTTGATACAGGCTAGGGGCATGGGCGTGTACGACCTGCCCACACGGACGTGTCCCACCTCACACGGCCGTGTGGCCCTGTTTTGAGCAGAAATTTTCTAATAGTTTAAAAGTTTCTGGTTTGGTTTTGAACCGTTCCAAAGTATGTTTTGGGCCCTGTAAGCCCATAATAAGGATATTAAGAGAATGTATAAAAGCTTTTAAATGAAACGAAAAATTATGGCTCAGATTTGTATGTTTAAGTAAGTTTAAGTACGGTAATGCCTCGTACCCCATCCCAACATCGGACAGGGTAAGGGGTGTTACACCCGAACATGAATTGATGGATTTCTCAATTGTACACTTTGGGTGTACTAATTGAATATCCATCGATATTTTCAATAATTCAATGGGTAAAGCCCTGACATGAAAAGAAATGGGTTTTTACAAGTGTCTGCTTAAAGTACATGGAAATTTATGAAATATGGAAGTATGGAATTATGATATATGAATATTGAAATTTTTTGATAAACTTATTCATCTATGAGGATAGATTTGTACACCTCAAGTGTACTACCTATGTTTCCATCTATATTCAATATAAACTCAACATGTAACAATCCAAACATGAGAAGATATGAATAAGAAATGAGTTGTTACATGTATCTACCTGTAATACATGATAATTGATATATGGAAACATGAGATGATGGTATTTGTACATAGAAATTATTTGATAAGAATGTTCATCCTTGATTATAGACTTGTACACCTTGATATTTTGAATGATATGAGTAAGGTTCTGACATGAAATAGTCTGAACTCAAGATGAAGTATTATGAAATTATACTTGTGATATAAAGAGATGATTTATGCATGTTAAATAAATACATGATATGGAAATCATATGTTCATGGAAACCTGATTGTTGTTGAACCCATATATGTTTTGATGTTATTATGGGATAAATGACTAACAAGGGCAATGAGAATATGTGTAGGGCTTGAGGTCAGTTTGATTGAATATGCCTTACTTTGTTACCTCAAAATAGAATGAATGGTAAGTTAAATACCATGTTATACGAGCTTACTAAGCATTTTATGCTTACTTAGATTTATTACCCTCTTTTAGATAAAATCAGAAGCTCGTTGGATTGGAAGCTTGGCGAAGGTCACTCACACTATCCATCGGTGTAATAGCCTGGTTTAGACCCTAGTCGGGATAATGGTTTTGAAACCATAAATTCGAGGTCAAAAAAATATTTTAATATGATTTTCAATGTTTTTGGCATGAGATTATGCATATTTGAACGTTTCGTGAATTAATTTGATCATTTGAATGCTTAATTATGAAAAAGGACCTAATTGCAGGAAATGCAAAAGTAGCCTTCTATTGCATAAGATGTCAATTTGATGTGTCTTATTAAATATGAGGTCCTTATGAGGCAAATATACCATGGCTATAATTAAATGACATAGATAGACATTAGTTTGTGGCTTATTAATGATATGAATAAGGCTAAATAGGTAATTTATAAATTAATGTTATTAATTATAACAAAACAAGCAATTAATGTCCATGTTTTCCTTTGAGTGCCGAAATTGAAGAAAGAAAGCTAGGGTATTTGTGTTTTAACATTTGGCCATTGCTAAGCTTAATCGAGGTATGTAATTTGTAGGTTTTTGATAATTTTTATGTTTTTGTGATCATTGCTTTGTGTTCTATTAAGCCCATGCCTCAATTTCAGAATTTGATGATGATTTTGAGTTATGCCATTGTTGATTTTGTGAGCTTTGTGATGTTAATTGATGAAATATGAAAGCTTGATGATAGATAATGTTTTGTATTGGGATTTTTGATGAAATTGCTAATTATGGACTAATTTGTGAGATATGGGCTTATATGAACTATATGAATATTCGGCCAAGAATGGGAAACATGAAATTTTATGTATTTTGTGATTTTGTGAATAAGGACTAAAATGTCAAAAATGTGGAATTTTAGGGGCTAAAGTGTAAAATGCCCTAAATATGTGTTTATGGATTAAATTGAATGAATTGGTGAATAAATTAGTTGAATTTGAATTTATATGGGTCAAGAACAAAGGAAAACGAAATTAGATCGGGGGAATTCGAAAGTGGTCGAGTAGTCGATTTTGTCCGTTCGTATCTGTATAAGAGACGTCTATATGCAAATAAATATGTTGAATTGATTTAATTATGCTTATGATATTGTAAGGTGATGAATGACTATGGATGATGAATATGTGAAATTGAGAAGGTTTCGATATTATGACGACGTCCGAAAAGCCCCGTAGAATCATAGGAATAGTTAGGATACGTATGTCATGACATGTGATTTTGATATGTGATATCGTGTAAGACCACGTCTGGGACGTTGGCATTGATTTTTGATTTACATGTAAGACCATGTCTGGGACATCGACATCGTATATGATTTCGTGTAAGACCCTCTCTTGGACAGTGGCGTCGATATTTGATTACATGTAAGACCACGTTTGGGACGTTGGCATTGTACGAGCTTTTCAAGCTATCCAAGTATTCTTATTGATTCTAAATAGTTCAACGGGCGCTCTAAGAAATAGATGATTATGTGAATGTTTACCGGATTCAGGTACATTTGAAATGTATATTATGTTTGAGAATGAAAGGTAAGTATATGTGAAATAGGAGATATGTGATATATGTATGAGAAAACATGCCATATGCGCAAGTGAATTAGGAACATGTGAAATATATGTGAACTATGAGGTTTGTGTATGTATTTTGGATATGGATTACATGTACAATATGGTGAATATTTGCTTTGATGATAAGTTTATTTGTGTATGGCCTACTAAGATTTTGAAAGCTTACTTTGTGTGTTTTCAATTGTTTTATATATTACTAAAGCTACTAAAAGCTCGAGTATCGTCGAGGATCATTACCACACTATCAAACTACAATTTGGTACCTTTTAGAAATGTAACACCCTGAATTTGGGCCTAGAAGTATTGGGCCTTGGGCCTGGGTGCTGGTGTGAGATAGTTCGAAATAAAATTATTGATGTGTTGAATTCTATTATGGAAGGTTATTGTTAATGGGTTAATGTGGTATTTTAGTGAACTGCGAAGGATTCATAGTGTGGGGAAAAGTCTTGGGCTAATTTCTAGGATTCTGGGATTTTTGTGATATTTGGTGTAATGTTGAAATTTTGATATATGGATGTGTAATTCGTGTTTGGAATGTGTTATTGGGCCTATGGAAGGCCCAAGTGTTGGTTAAAAACCCGGGGAATTCTTGGATTTTTGGACTTAAGGAATAGAGGACTTGGAAAAGAGGAGTTGTAAGGAATTATGTGTGTAATAAGACACAAAAAAGGAATGTGGTGTGGTGGCAAAGTAGCGCCACTTAGGGGACAATGAAGCAAAGGGTCCAAGGTTCAAGTCTTGGCTCTTGCAATTTATTTTGGTTTTTCTTTTAAATAAATCTGGAAGCAAGTAGGTGAGCTTTAAAGTTAAATGTGTTGGACTTATGACACAAAGAAGCTTGTGTCCGAGTGGTGATGGCATGACAGGGTTACTGAGAGGACTTTGGTTCGAATCCCGTTGCACGCAAAGGTTGGTTATTTTGCTAATGCTTTAATTTTGGGGGGATTGATGGAGAATCCCACATCGGAAAGCTAACATGAGAGCAGGTGAGGAGTTAGCTTTAAATAGAGCAAACCAGGAGGAGAGTAGGCACAGCCTTCTTGGCTGATCCCTTTCGCTTTATGGCGTGCCCGTTTGGGTTAGGCATCGGCTAAGAGTGTTTGGAGCGCGGATTAACTTCAGTCTCCTATCAGGTGTGTATTTCTCACTACTCTAGCGGTAGGACGGCTACTTCGGGCTGCGATGGGCCGAAGGGGGCCATGTGGGCCCAATGGGCCTACGGGGCCATTTGGACAAGTTGTTTAATTGTATAGTAAATATTGGACTAGACTAGGTGAATCGCATATCTGTAGCTAAATTTGGGCTAAAAGGGCCACACGAGCGTGTGGGCCTATTTGGGCCGAGAATGGGCCCTAGGCCCAATTTGCATTGTTATCTCTGTTTAGAATGCTTTAGTTTACCGAATTACTGAAATACCTTCGACTTGTAAAATTACTATTTTACCCCTGATTTGTAAAATTACTATTTTACCCCTGATTTGTAAAATTACCATTTTACCCTTAATTTGTAAAATTACCATTTTACCCCTAGTTCGTAAAATTACCATTTTACCCCTAGTTCGTAAAATTACTATTTTACCCCTGATTTGCAAAATTACCATTTTACCCATGATTTGTAAAATTATCGTTTTACCCTTGATCTGTAAAATTACTATTTTACCCTTGATTTGTGAAATTACTGAAATGCCCCTTTAGGGTAGAATTACTGAAATATCCCTGTAGGGTAGAATTACCGAGATACCCCTGTAGGGTAAAATTACAATTTTGCCCCTAAGTGTTAAATGACTGTTTTGCCCTTCGTGGGTAAATGACTAACTTGTGTGATGATTGGGCTAGTTTGACCGTGGATATAAGTTGGTGATATGAATGACTTGACTGTGATCTATTCTTATTTTTTGGGATTTGGAAAAGTTGGAATCCCTATGTGTTTAGGGAGGCTGTCGAAATAGTGCCTAAGGCTTTAAGGGGCTGTTACCAATTATTTTACTCTGTGCTTGTAAGGGTTAAAGGCTGCTGACTAAGGGCTTGGATCAATGGAGTGTTCGGATCCAGATTTGGATATCAACTTCAGCAAAGGTAAGGATTTAGGGCCTTGTTCATGGATGCCCGAATATGGTAAGAGTATGTTCAATTTAGTTATCATTGATTCGTGGTCTAATGTTTTAGTAATCGAATATAGGATTGAGTTGGAGCAGATATCATCATCGTTCGTCGTAATCAGGTGTGTATCGAACCCTTCTTTAGTCTAATTCGGCAAAGGCCAAGTAACCGAAAAGTTGGTATTATGTGGGCTTGTGAGTGTGCGAATGCTCACAAGATGATTGGAAATCCTGAGATCTGTAACCGTAAGTGGTAAGTTAGTTGAGTGTGCAATTTCGCACACCTCGGTAAGTTGGGTCTCGATGGGCCGAACATGGGCTCACGGGCTTTCGGGCCCATATAGGTAAAAATAGGAAATAAATGTGTTCTATTAGACTGTAGTATCGGAACTGCTAAAACTGGTAGCTAGATAGGAAATTTGGGCTGAATGGGCTTAATTTGCTAAATAGACACTGTAGGGCCCATTAGGAGTTTTAGGGCCCAGTGACTAAAATTGTTAGAATCTGTTAAATTGACTGCTAAGATGGAACTAAAGCTTATATGTGACTGTAACATGCATAAACTCGTAATATTGGAACAAGTACTAAAATACCCCTAAGTATGGAAAATTACCATTTTACCCCTAAGTGTAAAATGACCTTTATACCCCTAGGGTAAATTCTATATGAAATGTATGATTTTCTGTTTCTGCATGTCATATCTCATAACATATGTATATATCTGATGCATGTGATTCTGTATGTTATATGTCATAGCATGTATGCCTGCTGCATGGGGTTTTGGTTTATGATGGAGGAAGCGTTCTGGCAGCCTCGCTGTAATCTGGTGGCCTCGCCACATATATATCTGTTCTGGCAGCCTCGCTGCAATCTGGTGGCATCGCCACGTATATACATCTGTTCTGGTGGCCTCGCCACAATATCTGTATCTGGTGACCTCGTCACAATATCTGGCAGCCTCGCTGCAAATATTATCTGGCAGCCTCGCTGCAAATTATATCTGGCAGCCTCGCTGCAAATTTCTGTGGTGTGTAGCGGTTGGGTGGGTCGAGTAGTCTCCCCACATGGTGTAAGGCTGGTATGGGGGTATTATGGATGGATCTGGGTTGGGTTTTCTGTTTGCATATCATATCTGATCTGTATCTGTAATGGGCCTATGGGCTGTACTGTTATCTGAAAAGGGCTAAGGCCCAGTTTACTGATATCTGAATAGGGTTTCGACCTAATATTTGACTGTGATGGGATAGGGCTTAGGCCCACTGGGCTTGAGTTGACTTGGGTTTTGGATGGGCTTCTGTAGACACTGAGTTTTCCAAACTCACCCCTTTTTCCTTCCATCTTTGCAGGTGAGCCTTAGATTGGTGGACTTGGAGCTGGGAGGGATTCAGAGTGGCCACATGGACTAGACTATTGGATTTCTAATTAAGTTACCTATTTGAATTTAGATTTAATTATTTATTTTTGGTTTTGGGTTGTAAAAAGGGCCTCTTTAATTAGTTTTATTTTGGGTTTTTAATCTTTACTTATTTAAATTGGTTTTAGCTTACGTAGGATATTATTTAAATCGAGTTGAAAATAAATGATTTTAAGACGCGGTTTTTATAAAAGTTACTTGTTTTCAAAATAACACGATAACCAAGCAAAGCTTCCGCAATTTTAAATGATCTTGTAGATAAATATTTCAAATAGTTAAAGTGTGGCAATGGTAGTGTGCATGTCTAGGAGTGGATCCAAGAAGAGCTTGGTACTTAAGCAGTCTATTCAACTCACCTCCTCTTTTCTGGAATCCTACCTGGTGCCCAGCTTCCATTCACTTTAAGTCTTAACGAAAAAGGTCAAATTTATTTGATACTTAAACCATTTTCAAAATTAACATGTTTTTGCCAACTACAAGGGTTTATAAGCTTTCATAAAACTTTTACAAAGGTTTTAACGATGTTTGCAAAGGGAGGATTATTTCAATAAATCACGTTTTGGAAAAAGACAAGCTAAGTTTAACGGTAAGAGTTTTTAAAACTTCAAGGGTTTTCAATGAAAGCACGGTTTTCGAAAAATACTTCAATGTGACACACCAGACTTGGCCGTAACGTCTGGGCCGAGTTTAGGGTGTTACATTTAGTGGTATCAGAGCCAAGTTGTAACAACTCGGCTGTGGAACGGGTCTAAAAATAGAAGTTTTTAGAGAGTAAAACAAAGATTTCTGAAGTCGCTTTAAGAATTTGTTGTCGAAATTGTTTATAAGATTTTCTTTCTACAAATAAATAATTTAAAAAAAATTTAGGGAAATTTTAATTTTAAGCCCAAAGAAGGGTATTTTTGGAAAAATCAAATTTTTGGAAAATTCTGTTTAAAAGAGAATTGTTTCAAACTTGTTTTCTCTAAAATTAACATGTTTTAAGAAGTTGATTTTAAAATGCTTGAATCTTTCTGAGTTTTTCTGGAATCTGATAAATTGAGATGTGGCACACTGAATCCCCGGCACCAAGTCTGTAAGTATTTCTACTTTATATTCTGTAATGTACTGAACTGTACTGTAAATAGACTTGAGACTTTTCTATGATATTTAGATAGAGTAATACTGAAAAATTGTAGAGACTGAAACTGTAGAGAAACTAAAAGATTGAGACTGTAGCTAGGATATGATCTTGAATAAAATAAAAGCTTTAAAATACTATCTCTGCATAAGACATAAGAATAATAAAATTTTGAGAACTCTGTAGGTATTTGATATGTGTACTGGTAATGTAGAGTATTGATATGGATTTTGAGGGTAAGCAAAGTCTGCCAACTTCGGGTAGCGTTAACTCGGAGATTGGTACAGAGGCACTGGTCGAGCTAGTAAGGAAAGTGGTAGAAGAAGTTTTGGACACCAAAAATTAAGGAAATTAGGGAAATGCTTCAAGCAGGGTGCTTGGAGTGTAAGAAGAGGAAGGATCCTAGTTCACAAAAGACAGAGTCTCGTTCAGTGAAACATGCTAGGGCACGACTAAGATCTCCGGTTTGCAACAACTGCAACAGACGTCATCTGGGTGAATGCGATAAGGAGAAAAGAGCGTGCTTTTTTTTTGTGGGTCCCTCGAACATTGAGCTCTTGATTGCAAAGCTTATTCGAGTTAGGAATGTGTGATGTTTGGTTACGAATTGTGTGTGCTAGTGTTAATGTTTATTAGATGTTCTGGGTCGTACTAAAATTATTGGGATCAGAGTGCGCAGCAGAAGAATAGTGGTTAGACTTGAGTAATACGGTTAGTTGATAGTTTAAAATTTCGAGGACGAAATTTCTTTAAGGAGGGTAGATTTGTAACACCCTAAATTTGGGCCTAGAAGTATTGGGCCTTGGGCCTGGGTGCGGGTGTGAGATAGTTCGAAATAAAATTATTGATGTGTTGAATTCTGTTATGGAAGGTTATTATTAATGGGTTAATGTGGTATTTTAGTGAACTGCGAAGGATTCATAGTGTGGGGAAAAGTCTTGGGCTAATTTCTAGGATTCGGGGATTTTTGTGATATTTGGTGTAATGTTGAAATTTTGATATATGGATGTGTAATTCGTGTTTGGAGTGTGTTATTGGGCCTATGGAAGGCCCAAGTGTTGGTTAAAAACCCGGGGAATTCTTGGATTTTTGGACTTAAGGAATAGAGGACTTGGAAAAGAGGAGTTGTAAGGAATTATGTGTGTAATAAGACACAAAAAAGAATGTGGTGTGGTGGCAAAGTAGCGCCACTTAGGGGACAAGGAAGCCAAGGGTCCAAGGTTCAAGTCTTGGCTCTTGTAATTTATTTTGGTTTTTCTTTTAAATAAATCTGGAAGCAAGTAGGTGAGCTTTAAAGTTAAATGTGTTGGACTTATGACACAAAGGACCTTGTGTCCGAGTGGTGATGGCATGACAGGGTTACTGAGAGGACTTTGGTTCGAATCCCGTTGCACGCAAAGGTTGGTTATTTTGCTAATGCTTTAATTTTGGGGGGATTGATGGAGAATCCCACATCGGAAAGCTAACATGAGAGCAGGTGAGGAGTTAGCTTTAAATAGAGCAAACCAGGAGGAGAGTAGGCACAGCCTTCTTGGCTGATCCCTTTCGCTTTATGGCGTGCCCGTTTGGGTTAGGCATCGGCTAAGAGTGTTTAGAGCGCGGATTAACTTCAGTCTCCTATCAGGTGTGTATTTCTCACTACTCTAGTGGTAGGACGGCTACTTCGGGCTGCGATGGGCCGAAGGGGGCCATGTGGGCCCAATGGGCCTACGGGGCCATTTGGACAAGTTGTTTAATTGTATAGTAAATATTGGACTAGACTAGGTGAATCGCATATCTGTAGCTAAATTTGGGCTAAAAGGGCCACACGAGCGTGTAGGCCTATTTGGGCCGAGAATGGGCCTTAGGCCCAATTTGCATTGTTATCTCTGTTTAGAATGCTTTAGTTTCCCGAATTACTGAAATACCTTCGACTTGTAAAATTACTATTTTACCCCTGATTTGTAAAATTACCATTTTACCCTTGATTTGTAAAATTACCATTTTACCCCCTGGTTCGTAAAATTACTATTTTACCCCTGATTTGTAAAATTACCATTTTACCCATGATTTGTAAAATTATCGTTTTACCCTTGATCTGTAAAATTACTATTTTACCCTTGATTTGTGAAATTACTGAAATGGCCCTTTAGGGTAGAATTACTGAAATATCCCTGTAGGGTAGAATTACCGAGATACCCCTGTAAGGTAAAATTACAATTTTGCCCCTAGGTGTTAAATGACTGTTTTGCCCTTCGTGGGTAAATGACTAACTTGTGTGATGATTGGGCTAGTTTGACCGTGGATATAAGTTGGTGATATGAATGACTTGACTGTGATCTATTCTTATTTTTTGGGATTTGGAAAAGTTGGAATCCCTATGTGTTTAGGGAGGCTGTCGAAATAGTGCCTAAGGCTTGAAGGGGCTGTTACCAATTATTTTACCCTGTGCTTGTAAGGGTTAAAGGCTGCTGACTAAGGGCTTGGATCAATGGAGCGTTCGGATCCAGATTTGGATATCAACTTCAGCAAAGGTAAGGATTTAGGGCCTTGTTCATGGATGCCCGAATATGGTAAGAGTTTGTTAAATTTAGTTATCATTGATTCGTGGTCTAATGTTTTAGTAATTGAATATAGGATTGAGTTGGAGCAGATATCATCATCGTTCGTCGTAATCAGGTGTGTATCGAACCCTTCTTTAGTCTAATTCGGCAAAGGCCAAGTAACCAAAAAGTTGGTATTATGTGGGCTTGTGAGTGTGCGAATGCTCACAAGATGATTGGAAATCCTGAGATCTGTAACCGTAAGTGGTAAGTTAGTTGAGTGTGCAATTTCGCGCACCTCGGTAAGTTGGGTCTCGATGGGCCGAACATGGGCTCACGGGCTTTCGGGCCCATATAGGTAAAAATAGGAAATAAATGTGTTCTATTAGACTGTAGTATCGGAACTGCTAAAACTGGTAGCTAGATAGGAAATTTGGGCTGAATGGGCTTAATTTGCTAAATAGACACTGTAGGGCCCGTTAGGAGTTTTAGGGCCCAGTGACTGAAATTGTTAAAATCTGTTAAATTGATTGCTAAGATGGAACTAAAGCTTATATGTGACTGTAACATGCATAAACTCGTAATATTGGAACAAGTACTAAAATACCCCTAAGTATGGAAAATTACCATTTTACCCCTAAGTGTAAAATGACCTTTATACCCCTAGGGTAAATTCTGTATGAAATGTATGATTTTCTGTTTCTGCATGTCATATCTCATAACATATGTATATATCTGATGCATGTGATTCTGTATGTTATATGTCATAGCATGTATGCCTGCTGCATGGGGTTTGGGTTTATGATGGAGGAAGCGTTCTGGCAGCCTCGCTGCAATCTGGTGGCCTCGCCACATATATATCTGTTCTGGCAACCTCGCTGCAATCTGGTGGCATCGCCACGTATATACATCTGTTCTGGTGGCCTCGCCACAATATCTGTATCTGGTGACCTCGTCACAATATCTGGCAGCCTCGCTGCAAATATTATCTGGCAGCCTCGCTGCAAATTATATCTGGCAGCCTCGCTGCAAATTTCTGTGGTGTGTAGCGGTTGGGTGGGTCGAGTAGTCTCCCCACATGGTGTAAGGCTGGTACGGGGGTGTTATGGATGGATCTGGGTTGGGTTTTCTGTTTGCATATCATATCTGATCTGTATCTGTAATGGGCCTATGGGCTGTACTGTTATCTGAAAAGGGCTAAGGCCCAGTTTACTGATATCTGAATAGGGTTTCGACCCAATATTTGACTGTGATGGGATAGGGCTTAGGCCCAATGGGCTTGAGTTGACTTGGGTTTTGGATGGGCTTCTGTACACACTGAGTTTTCCAAACTCACCCCTTTTTCCTTCCATCCTTGCAGGTGAGCCTTAGATTGGTGAACTTGGAGCTGGGAGGGATTCAGAGTGGCCACATGGACTAGACTATTGGATTTCTAATTAAGTTACCTATTTGAATTTAGATTTAATTATTTATTTCTGGTTTTGGGTTGTAAAAAGGGCCTCTTTAATTAGTTTTATTTTGGGTTTTTATTCTTTACTTATTTAAATTGGTTTTAGCTTGCGTAGGATATTATTTAAATCGAGTTGAAAATAAATGATTTTAAGACGCGGTTTTTATAAAAGTTACTTGTTTTCAAAATAACACGATAACCAAGCAAAGCTTCCGCAATTTTAAATGATCTTGTAGATAAATATTTCAAATAGTTAAAGTGTGGCAATGGTAGTGTGCATGTCTAGGAGTGGATCCAAGAAGAGCTTGGTACTTAAGTAGTCTATTCGACTCACCTCCTCTTTTCTGGAATCCTACCTGGTGCCCAGCTTCCATTCACTTTAAGTCTTAACGAAAAAGGTCAAATTTATTTTATACTTAAACCGTTTTCAAAATTAACATGTTTTTGCAAACTACAAGGGTTTATAAGCTTTCATAAAACTTTTACAAAGGTTTTAACGATGTTTGCAAAGGGAGGATTATTTCAATAAATCACGTTTTGGAAAAAGACAAGCTAAGTTTAACGGTAAGAGTTTTTAAAACTTCAAGGGTTTTCAATGAAAGCACGGTTTTCGAAAAATACTTCAATGTGACACACCAGACTTGGCCGTAACGTCTGGGCCGGGTTTGGGGTGTTACAAGAAATGTATATACTAAAGTATAGCATGTATAGGCTAGGACTAATGTGATATTTTTTGATATATATATATATATCATGCCATGTGATATGGCTAGATTATGGTTGCAATTATGGTTTGAATTTGGTATATATATATGTGATGCAAATTTGGTATGTTTGATGTGTTTAAATATGGCCTATTGAAATGTTCAATATGGTATGTTCTTAGTTGGGAATTTGGTATGATTTTTTTATGAGATTGATGTGGTAAATGGAGTTGTTGATCGTGTATAAGTGAATGAGTTTCGTATGAGATTTTGATATGTTTTGGTATGGATAATGAGCATGAAATAGGTTGAGGATAGTATGGTTTGAATGATGCATGTTTTGGAGTTGAAATTGGCTAAAAATATTGCATAAATGCTGCTTGTTTGATGCTTGTCGGGAGGACCCAAATTGGGTGGCAACATGGCCTCATAAATCGCCTATTTTTGCCCACACAGGCAGGGACACGGGCGTGTGTCTCTGCCGTGTTGGTCAAGGGCCAATTCGAATTGAGCCTCGGAATACCACACGGTCTCACACACGGGCGTGTGGTAGGCCGTGTGGCCAAGTTAGTATACCCTCTAGGTTTGACACAGCCGAACAAATAGCCCAGACACGGGCATGTGAGGCCATTTCGTATAGCCACATGGGCTGGACACATGAGCGTGTGACTGTCCGTGTGACCAAGTCAGTAACCTCCATAATTTTTACATGGCCTGGCACACGGGCGTGTCTTTTGGCCGTGTGGGCAAGTCAGTATGTATGCTTTATTTTGCCATGGCCTAGAAACATGGGCGTGTCTAATGCCATGTGAGGCACATGGCCTGATCACACAGGCGTGTGACCTCTATAGCTTTGGAAAATTTGAAGTTTTCAGAAAAATTTTGTATGTGTTCAGTTTAGTCTTGACCCCTTCCTAAAGCAGGTTTAAGGTCTCGTAGACCTTCTAAAGTGACTATATGTGTGTGAATTGCTATGAATTGATGTTGTATAATTATGTTTATGAAATGTTCGTGAAATGTTTTGATATGTCCGGTAATGCCTCTTAACCCTATTCCGACGACAGATACAGGTTAAAGTGTTACAATAGGCCTATGTTAGTACAGTATGGTAAATCAATTATTGTTATAATGGCATGTATAGGATATATTGGTCGTATTGGCACGTTAATGTAAATGATTATTGTAATCTAGCCATTGAAATGGCTAGTGATGATTATGTTTTGGTGCATGTATATACGTATTTAAATCCATTTTATGGAGATAACATAAGTGTTTATTATTGATTGATTAAGAAAGGTTATTTGAGTATGTTTATAAAAGATAAGATGGTAAACATGTATGCATGCAATGATAAACCATGTTGAATGATGGAAATTTTCTAATTTGTATGCTTGAAATGGTTAGAATGTGTTTGGTATGTTTTCATGCAGCAAAATGGTAAATTTGGGTGACAAATGAGGCTAGGAAATGACTTTATTTTGTCCACACGGGCGTGTGTCTAGACCGTGTGTTACACATTATAACACTCCTATCCCATAACCGTCACCGAAATAGGTAAGGGGCATTATCGGACTTGTAACTCAAACCGGGACAGTAAGACTTTAAACTGATCAAACATCATCATCATTCAACATTAATCCAACATATCATGAATCACAAATAAGTCTATACTAAAGTAACCATTTCATGTAGTCATATATATATACATCTAAATACACTTACAAATTAATCACATTTCACCATTCTTATCAACTCATCCACAATCACATATCATTCAAACCAAATTGCCAATTATAAATTTTACCACTAAATGCACACATCATATAATGCCTCCATATCAAACCGACTTTTCTCACATCAAGCCGTATCACATAGCTTGATCATAATACCCAAAATTCATCTCACATTCATATAAACAAGTGACCATATAATCAACTTATTAACTACCCTATACATGCCATATTACCCCATTTCAAAGAGTTCGGAAATACCAATTGTCTCCTGAATAGTGTGATGAAATCTTCAATGACTTCCAACTCGGGTGAGCATTCAAATCACTATAAATATAGAGAATAGATAGAGTAAGCTAATAAGCTTAGTAAGCTCGTATAATTATCAGCACTATATAAAATATTTAACATTAAGCTTGTCATTTTAAGCAATAAGATTGCTTTTGAACCAGCCTCATCTAATTCAATATTTATTTCCTTAACAGTCATGTAATTCATGTGTAATTTATCACATCTACTCACATGTCATATAATTTATCAATGTCACTTACTTGTCAAGTGTACCATGTATACCTGTACTGATTTTTCATCATTTCTAATCTCGTAGCATCATCTTTACAGTTGAACCCTTGAGACCAACATCGAAAACTCTGTATCTTGCATACTAAGTGTCATATATGTAACTAAACCATTTATATCACATATCACCTATACAAGATAAATATCATAGAATTCACATAGCATTGGTGTCGATTTATTTCATTACGTATAACCTGTAACACATTCATATAACCAATAGCAGAATTATACTCGTATAAATATTAACTCATCAGTAACATCAGTAATTCATTTTCAAATCTACCTTCTATATAAATCATGTCACTTTTCAATACTCATATCATTTCATCTATCATTTATGTATACTATATCAAATATCATCTTTCATTTCAATAATTCATAATTTATAACAAATAATCGTGTTACTTACTCACCTAATTTCGAATAGCCAATAAATTAGGTCATACCTGACCATCCAACTTGTTTTACACATTCTGTACCACATTGACACACAACTTTGTAGCATTAAGCCTAAAATAATACATTGGTATAAACTTGCTAGGCGCAAGCCTGATAAAACTCACCGGCTGAATGCCTACTAGGCTTTTAGCTTGATAAATCATGTAACGCCCTGAATTTTGGGCCTAGAAGTATTTGGCCTTAAGTTTTGGATCAGTTAAAAGGCGGCTTAAATAATTCAAATGTGTGATTTTGGAGTGTTTAGAAGGTACTATGAAGTCTCGGGTTCAAGTTAGGCCATAGGAAAAGTTTTGATTTTTAGCCTTACTGGAACCCTGATCTCAAGTGGTATGACTCTTAAATAAATCAAGGTAAAATAAGGCATAAAAAGGAGTGTGGTGTAGTGGCAAAGTGGCACTACTTAGGTGACAAGGAAGTGACGCCATAAAGGAAGCAAGAGGGTCCAAGGTTCAAGTCTTGGCTCTTGTAATTTATTTTGGTTTTTCTTTTAAATAAATCTGGAAGCGAGTAGGCGGGCTGTAAAGTTAAATGTGTTGGACTTATGACACAAAAGAGCTTGTGTCCTAGTGGTGGTGGCGTGACATGGTTATTGAGAGGACTATGGTTCGAATCCCTTTACACTCAAAGTTTGATTATTTTGCTAATGCTTTAGTTTTGGGGGATTGATGGAGAATCCCACATCAGGAAGCTAACATGAGAATAGGTGAGGAGCTGGCTTTAAATATAGCAAACCATGAGGAGAGTAGGCATACCTTTCTTGGCTTATCCCTTTCACATTGTGGCGTGTTCGTTTGGATTAGGCGTTGGATCATTCGTTGATCTGTATGCCGTTGGGTCACGATGGTGGTGATCGTAGTTGATCGACACGCCCCTTGGGGAGTCAAGGGTGCGATTATTGTTGGCTTCTGGGCATAGCAGCGTTCAGAGTGTAGATTAACTTCAGATACCTATCAGGTGTGTACTTCACCCTACTCTAGTTGTAGAACAGCAAATGTCGAAATGGGCCATGTGGGCCCAATGGGCCTATGGGCCCAATCGGGAAAATTGTATGATTGTGTAATAGATATTGGACTAGACTAGGTGAATCTCATATTTGTGGCTAGTTTTGGGCTAAAGGGCCACACGAGCGTGTGGGCCCACCTGGGCCGAGAACTGGCCTTAGGCCCATTCACAACGTTATCTTTGTTTAGAATACTTGAGTTGCTCGAGGCAAGTGTAGACTTTCTGAGGGATTGATAAAATTACTGAAATACCTTATAGGGTAGAATTATTGTAATACCCCTGATTTACAAAATTATCGAATTACCCTCGATTTGTAAAATTACAGAAATACCCCTGATTTGCAAAAGTACTGTTTTACCCCTAATTTGCAAAATTACCATTTTACCCCTAATTTGTAAAATTGCCATTTTACCCCTAATTTGTAAAATTGCCATTTTACCCTTGATTTGTAAAATTATCGTTTTACCCCTGATTTGTCAAGTTACCATTTTACCCCTGATTTGTAAAGTTATCGTTTTACCCCTGATTTGTTAGAGTTATCGTTTTACCCTCAATTTACAAAATTATAGAAGTGCCCCAGTTTACAAATTACGGAAATACCCCAAATTTCAAAATTATCGAAATACCCCTAATTTACAAAATTACCAAAATACCCCTGGTTTGTGAAATTACCGAAATACCCCTTGGTTGCAAAATTACCGAAATAGCCCCGTAGGGTAGAATTACCGAAATACCCCTGTTGGGTAGAATTACCGAAATACCCCTTTAGGGTAAAATTATCGAAATACCCCTATAGGGTAGAATTACCGAAATACCCCTGTGGGGCAGAATTACCGAAATACCCCTGTAGGGTAGAATTACCGAGATACCCCTGTGGGTAAAATTACCATTTTGCCCCTAGGGTGTTAAATGACTATTTTGCCCTTGTGGGCAAGTGACTGACTTGGACTATATGTTTGACGAGTTTGACTGTGTTTGTATGACAGTGATTTGACTGACGTGACCGTGGTTGTGTGATTGATATGTTTTAATATGTGTTTAAATGACTGATACTGAACATGGCCATTCTGCATACATGTGTGATGATTGAGCATAGCATACATGACATATTAGGTTGGGACATTAATATGGAGGAAGTTCTATTCTGATAGGATAGCATGGGTCGCACGAGACGACTATGGATAGAGTTATGATCTGATAGGGTCGCACGGGTCATACAAGACAACTGTGGACCAACTGAAGGCTTAATGCCAGTTATTCTAAGTATGGCTCTGTGCCAACCAACATATGGCTCTGTGCTATCGGGATCATGGCTTTGTGTCGATTATATTTTCCTAAGGCTATGTGCCTATCTTATTTACTGATGACTATGTGTCGATCACATTTACCTATGGCTGTGTGCCAGTTATATTACCCTAATTGATGGCTATATGCCAATCCTATTACAGTTACCGATGGCTTTGTCCCAATTATGATACTACTACTAAAGGCTTAAAGCATCATTTAAATTAGCAGCATGGCTACATCATTGGTGTGTAGGGCTGGGTGGGTCGAGTTATTCCCCACATGGTGTGTTGAGTTGGTACGGGTGGTGTGATGGCTGGACTGGGTTGGGATTGCATTCGTATATTGTTCTGATTCTATTATGGGCTTGGCCCACACTGTTCTGGATAGGGCTAAGGCCTAGACTGATCTGTTCTGTATAAGACTTCGACCCAGTCTATTCTGCATATCTGTATTATACTGTTATTGATTCTGTTTTCGGCTTAGGCCCACCTGATTTTGATTCTAATTTTGATTCTAATCTGATAATGTTTCTGATTATGTAATGGGCTACGGCCCATCAGGTACTATTTGTTATAGTGGGCTAAGGCCCAATTGATACTAGAATTGTAGCAGGGCCGGGGCCCAGACTTTTAATTCTTTTGTATGACTGACTATTCATTTTATATGGTAAGGGATTGCACACTGAGTTTTCATAAAACTGACCCCATTTAATAATTGTGTAGGTAATCCCTAGCTTTAGGAGGATCGGTGCTGTGAGGGACTCGGAGAAGGCCACACATTGCTTATGCTCTGTCTTGATTTACTTTTAAGTACTTTATTCCAGTTTGGGTTGTAATAAGGCCTTTTAAACTTTCTAGTTTTAACATTTGGGATTTTATTTATTATTTTATAATTGCTAGAAGTCGGACACAGTTTTTTCGAAACAACAACTATTTTTCAAAATATCACATTTCCACAACTATTTTAAATTAGGCTTCCGTAACAATTAAGGTTTTAAAGGTAATAACATTTTACAAGAGAACATCTTTTAATAGACCACATTTTAAAAATATGCATATGAAATTCGAGATTTTACACAAGTTTTAAATGGCAACAAGTTTTAATAAGAAAGGTTTTCAATGGAAACAATGTTTTGAAAAACACCTCAATGTGACACGTCAGATTCAGGCCTAACTTCTAGGCCGGGTTTGGGGTGTTAGAAATCACACCGGCTCAAGGCCTGCTAGACTTATAGTCTAATAAATCACACCGGCTCAAGGTCTGCTAGACTTTTAGTCTGATAAATCACTAATACGAAATTTATTCTAGCACATAACTCATATATCCAAAATCATAAGTATTCATCATATTTCACACGGACTTTCAAATGTCGAAACTCAACCGAAGTAAATTTCTTAAACATGATTAATAAGGTATCACCCATTTGGCAATATCACATATAACTTCATATATTTCGTTTCAACGTGAATACCTACATGTAATTAAAATTCAATACATCTAATTACTTATAAACTTACTACATGGTATCGTATATAGATATATATAATCATATAATTTTACTCAACCAATTCGTACATCTATCATGCAACCTTCTTTACCATTATCAATCACACAGATATACGATCAATAATATTAACCCTATAGGTTTGATACTCACTTACTCAAATTCAAATTTATAAATCATAAATACTTCTCAAGAAATTCAAGGCAACAATACATTCAACTATTACCGATTACTTGAAAAGTAGCACACTTAGTGCCAATAGTTATCCAACATTATATATCAAATTCGCACACTTAGTGCTCGATACTTAAGCTTGCACACTTAGTGCTCAATAATCAGGCTCGCACAGTTAGTGCAATTTTTACATCCATAACCATTTTCTACTCGCACACTCAGTGTCGAAATTCAATTACTCAATATTCATCAATTCAAATTTATCAACTCTATTTTCATTCGACAACCTCAACTTTTTATACATTTCAATTCGGCACATATATGTATATATATAGTATTTAATTTAATCAACGACAAATATTTGCTTAGTAACTTACCACATACAAGGCATTTAATTTATCATATACTAAAACTCAATTAACTCCAATATACATTTACTCAACCCCAAAGTACTTCATACTTCCAAACACAAGACTGAATATATTATGACATTCCATCATCATGTAATATTAATATAATCAAGTACAAAGCCATTTAACATATCTACCATTACATACTCACAATTTGGCCGATTATCCATCATTTCTTATAACATATAATTTTTGTATCAACTTAATCATATAATTCAGTGATGGCAACATATTCATAGAGCTGATAATTTTAGTAAATTATTCATTATGTATACAATTACCATCAATTAAAAACAATTTTTGTAGCTAATCATTCGATTTTTAACCATACGAACTTACCTTGTGTATCCGTCGACTATTCGTCTACTTTCCGATTTTCCTCGATCAAAATCTTGAATTCGTTTGTCTTGATCTTGATCTAATTTAACCAAATTTAACTCAATTATTCACTAACATAAGCAATTAAATACATATACAAGTATTTTGGCCATTTTTCAAAATAGCCCTTTTATTTTCATACTTTAACAATTTAGTCCTTAATGCATAATTATGCAAAAATACACAAAATCCCATTATACATGTATTTAGCCGAATTTTCTATAGTAATATTTTCATTTTATTCACATTTCTAACCACAAAAATTCTATCTTTTTCAATTAAATTCCAAATACTCAATTTCATCAAAAATTTGTTTATAAAACTTGTATATCTATAAACAACCATCAATAATTTACCAAGAAATATTAAAACAAACATGTACTCATCAATGGCATATTTCAAAAACACAACCAATTTCAGAAATTGAGGTACGGGTCAGTTAAACCAAGCTGCAATGAGCTCAAAAACATAGAAGTCATTAAAAATAAATAAAAAAATCGTACCTTGATCCCTTAGAAAGCCATGCCAAATGTTTGAGCAATAAAAATGGTTTCTTTCTTTTGTATATTAGGCTAGAAGGAGATGGCAATGAAATAATATAATATGGTTTTGTTTAATAACATTAACATATAAACTATTTTACAATATTAACCTTTAATAAAACTAATTTATAAACATGTAATATATGGACATAATTGTCCACTTCCATCCACTCAAATTTGTAATGGTATAATTACCATTCAAGGGCATCCATTTAAAAGCCATAATCAAATAAGTCATTTTACTAATGGCACACATAGTTTTCGCTTTATGCAATTTAATCCTTTTTACTGAATTAACTATTTAATCGGTAAAAATTTCTTTACGAAACTTTCACACAGTAATACTACCACACTGTGAACATTATTAAAATAATAAAAATAATATTTTAACTTAGTTAAGTGGTCCTGAAACCACTTGTTCTGATTAGAGTCTAAACTGGGTTGTTACACACACGGGCGGGTACATGGGCGTGTAGTTAGGCCATGTGTCCCCTGCACCTTAACTTGAGAAAATACAATGCTCAGAATTGGGCACATGGGTGGAGACACGGGCGTGTGTCTCAGCCATGTGAGGCACACATCCTAGAATACGGGCGTGTCACTTGGTCGTGTAATTCCTCATCTATTTTTTGAAAATTCGAATTAACCATATGGAACATAGATTATAGAAATTGTATTATTGCACTGGTTGATATTGGAGCCACTATTGGTTATCTTCTTTCATTTGAAAGATATTATTGAAGTTGAGGTATTGTTCCATTTATATTGTGGAAACGTCACATTTATTATAGTATTATGGTTTTAACATATTTGATGATTATGAACATGGAATAAATTAAAGCTATGCTATCCTTTTAATTATTGTGAAAGTGTTTTCTATGATAACTACATCAATGATATGAATATCATAGAAAGATGTAAGGTTTGAATCGATTGACAAGTGTTAGTAAATTTATGATCTGTTGAAAGCCCTGATGACCGAAGCATCAGTTCTGGTTCAGTCTAAATCAGGTAAGGAAGTTATTATCCCAGTGATATATCATTGAATGGAATGGACTGTATTTTAATGAATAAAGGTAAAGTAATGGTTTATACTACCAGCCAGATAAAGTTACAGGAAAAGAATTACCCGATATATGATCTTGAATTAACAATTATTTTGTATGCACTGAGAATTTGGTAACAGTATCTGTAAGGTGAAATTTATGTACTAATCATAAAATTTTAAACCACCCGATGGTATAGAAAGATTTGAATCTAACACAGAGTAAACGGTTTGAATCATTAAAAGACCCTGATTTGGTGATTGATCATCATTCAAGAAAAGTAAATATAGTTTCTGATATTTTGAGTAGGAAAATTTCTTGGTTTGTTTTATGAGCATTAAATACTCGATTGCTATTGTCTGATGAAAGAATAATTTTAACTGAGCTTCAAGCTAAGCTGATGTTTCTACAACAGATCTGTGTAACCCAGAAAAGTGATAATAAGTTGTAAATTAAATGAGTACAGTGTGAAATAATTTTTGATTTAGAATTTCAGAGTAAATTTGATAAATGCCTATTATTTAGAAACAGAGTTGTGCACTGAAGAATTTAGAGTTTATATAGAAAATTTTACATGAATGATCACAATGGTACTATGACTGTTTATCTGAGGAATGATGAATGTATAATAATTTGAAAAGGATGTATTAGTAGCTCAGAATTAAATGCGATAATTCTAAAATTGTATTTAAATGTTAGATGTATCAGCAGATAAAGATGATACTTTCAGGATAGTTATAGCCAGTGAAGATACCAAAACAGAAATGAGACAAAGTTATTATGAACTTTATATTGGGATTATCCTTGTCTATGAAAAAGAAATATACTATTTGAGTAATTGTTGGTTGTTCGATGAAGACTGCACATTTTATCCTGATATGAATGGATTTCTCACTTGATAATGGATTTCTCACTTGATAGATTGCTTGAATTATCTATTTTTGAGAGTGTTAGATGATATGATGTGCTGGTTCTTATTAATTCTGATAGAGATCTACAATTTATATTCTGATTCTGAAGTAAGTTACAAGAAATTCTTGGTATATAGTTACATTTCAACGCCAAATTTCATTCACAGACGGATGATCAATCTAAACATATGATTCAGAATTTGGAAGATGTGCTTTGATGTTGTGTACTTGAATTTTAGGGTAATTGGGAAAAGTATTTGCCTGACTGAATTTGCTTATTATAACAGTTAATAGTCAACTATAAATTGTACCATACAAGGTCTTATATGGTCACGAGAACTCTGATGTTTTGGAACTGAGTTCAATGAGAAAAGATACATGTAGATGATTTTATTCGTTGAAACTGAAGAGAGATGAAAGGGATTTGAGACAGTTTAAAAGTAGAATTTGATCGTCAGAAATCCAATGTGAATTTAAAAATGAAAAGAATTAGGCAACAAAATATTTTTGAAAGTTTTGCCATGGGAGAAAGTTCCCCGGTTTGGCCGTGAAGGCAAATTAAGTCTATGGATTGTCATGTCAAATAAGATTATTGAAAAGAATTGGACCTGTTGTGTATTGATTGGTATTATTATTAGAGTTCTACAGAATGCACAATGTTTTTATGAGTATATGTGTTATAATAGTATCGATTAGACCCATCATCTTTTATTACTTCGATAAATGTTAAATTCAGCCTGACACGATTTACAGTGAGAGATTCATTGAAATTCAAGCATTTGAAGAGAAAAATTAAGAGATAAAAAGGTAGCTTTAGTAAAAGCTTTCGAAAAATGACATGATATAGAGGAAGCTATCTAGGAACTGGAGGAAACAATGAGAAAGAAATCTTTGAATCTCTTTGCTGGTAAAATTTTTGAGGACTAAAATTCCTTAAGGGGGAGAGTTGTAAAAGCCCAATTTTGGTGAAATTGGAGCAGTGGTTTCAAGACCACAAATCCGAGCTGAAAATAAAATTTATTTTTATTTTATTACATGGTCTGTAGTATGATAGAAATGTCATGTGAAAATTTTGATACGAAAATTTTATCGGTTATGTGTTTAATTAGGGAAAGTACTAAATCGCATAAAATGTAAAAGTTGAATTCTAGTAGCTATAAGGATTAAATAGCTATAGAAATTTAAATTTGAGGTCCTTATATGGTAATTAAACCATTAATAAAAAGTTAGTAGATATTTTTAGATGATTCATCCATGGAAATTTTGAAAAAGGGCAAGGACTAAATTGGAAAGTGAAATAATTTAATTAATTAAAAGATGATAAAAAAGAAATATCATCTTCTTTTATCATTTTCTTCCCCAAAAATACATGGAAACCCTAGGAGAGAGAGAAGAAACTTTCATGGGCAAATTGGGTAAGTTTCCTTGGTCTATTTTTAGTAATTTTGATATTTTTAGAACTAGGATTGCTTAATCTATCTATTTGGGGGATCAATTTGTAAAGTTATCAAAGTATGGAAAATGGGTCATGGATGTATATGCTGAAAATTTGAAATTTATGGTAGAAAATAAAAGGTCGTTGATAGATAAACAACTTTTACAAAGTGATTTTTGATGAAAACGTGATGTAGGGACTAAAATGCAAAGTTGTGAAATTTGATGAAAAATTCTAAATTTTTATGAATACATGTGCTGTAAATTTTGTAATGGGATTTTGGTTAGGCTTGGAATAGGGAGTAAATTGCACAAGTTTCATTTCCGACCATAGGGATGAAATGGGAATTTATGAAAAAGTTAGGGGCAAAATAGTATTTTTACCTAGGATGAAAATTGAGACTATTTGAATGTGAAATATGAGAAATTGATGTAAAACTTACTCGTATACAACCAGATAGACCAAATTCAGAGCTAGAACGAGGAAAGAGGAAAATATCAGATTAATATAACATACACGAACATTGTCGAGGTAAGTTCGAGTAACTAAATTGTGTTTATTTACATGCTCGCATTAATTGTGTTTATCCAAATTGTGTAAATGTCATAAATATGTGGAATGATTACATATCCGATAAAGCCCGATAAATGATAAAGCTCTATAAATGATAAGGCCCGATATATGATAAAGGATAAACGATGAGCATATTACTTATATGCTTTAAATGAGTGAGGAATGTGCTTATTTGAATTATATGAATGTTGTGGATATATGAAATAATCACATGCCCGATAATGCTTGAGAATAATGCTTAAATTTCAGTTAAATAAAATGGAAAATCGATGGATATGTGATTTCGCGAAATGATTGAGGTCCTGCATTTGTTACAAATGGGATTTAGCTCGGACGAGTAATCCTATTAACCTCATTACAGAAAAGGATTTAGCCCGAATGGGTAGTCCTGGTATCAATCCTCTCGAGCATATGAGACAAAATGGATTTAGCCCAGACGGGTAATCCAAATCAAGCTCTTTAGAGCATATGTTATAGAAAGGATTTAGCTTGGACTGGTAATCCTGATTAAGCTCATGTGAGCATGTGTTGGAGACAGGATTTAGCCTCGACTAATAATCCTATTGTATGATATGTGGCTCAGAAGTGTGATTTCTAATTATGTGTCCTAATAGGTACCCCCAAACATGAATTGATGAATTTCTGAATTGTACACTTTGGGTGTACTACATGAATATCCATTGATATTTTCAATAATTCAATGGGTAAAACCCTGACATGAAAAGAAATGGGTTTTTAAAAGTATCTGCTTGAAGTACATGAAAATTTATGAAATGTGGAAGTGTGGAATTATGATATATGAATATAGAAATTTGTTTGATGAACTTATTCATTTATGAGGATAGATTTGTACACCTCAAGTGTACTACCTATGTTTCCATCTATATTCAAAATAAATTCAATAGGTAACAATCTGAAGATGAGAAGATATGAATAAGAAACGAGTTATTACATGTATCTACCTGGAATACATGATAATTGATATATGGAAACATGAGATGATGATATTTGTACATATAAATTATTTGACAAGAATGTTTATCCTTGATTATAGACTTGTACACCTTGATATTTCGAATGATATGAGTAAGGCTCTAACATGAAATAATCTGAACTCGAGATGAACATTATGAAACTATATATACATGTTAAATGAATACATGATGTGGAAATCATATGTTCATGGAAATGGACTTATCCATATCCGTCGCGAAAAAGGGTACGAGGCATTAACAGACTTATACATACGTAAACGCACAAAACCAAATCATAGAATTTTCATCGAATTAATCTTTTCAAACATATTCGTAACATCCCTAATAAAGGCCTACGAAGTCCATAACATGCTTTCGAAACATTTTGGTGCTAAATCGAGACCTTCCGTGTACATAGAAAATTTTTACTCAAAATAGGGTCACACGCCCGTGTGACGTGGGACACGCCCGTGTCTATAGTCCGTGTCCCTCACACGGCCAACACACCCCTGTGTCCTCACCCGTGTGTAAAGACCTGAGTATTTTTTTATGACATCAACAAGCATTTAGGGGCACACGGCAAAGTCACACGCTCGTGTACCCAACCCTTAGGCTATTTTCCAAGTCATTTGCCACCCTAACATGTCCGTACTTGATCATAACTTTTATGTCATTTTCCATGACATAACAAGGCTATCTAAAACATACATCACCTACTCAACAAGTCCTAGCATACATTTTCTTCAACCATGAATTTACCTCTTCACAATTTGTAACATAATGAATTTATTAGCCATATAGAATGGCAATATACAATAGTAACTCCAACTATCATAGGTTAATATTCTAGACTAACTCATAACCACGTGTACCCATGAATTAATTTCCTGTACATGCCATACTCTTAAATATTATAAAATCATTGATACCTAAAGTGCACGATCGATAGTGTGATAGGTTCTCTAATGGCTTCCAACCTGAGCTAACCTGAATACAATACAAGCATTGGAAATAACAAAGTAAGCATTAAGCATAGTAAGTTCATATGTAATTAAAAATAATACTATTTAGCAATTTATTAACTTGATTCTAACAAACCTCATGGCATGATTTAAAAGTGATATCATCATTTCCATATAATTTTCATTATTCACCTAGGTTCATTTCAAGTAGTTTATCTGAGTCATAGTTACTAAATTATTTTTTATCTAAAGCTATGGAACTCAAAATTAATATATCTCAGTTTTCCCTAAAACTAGACTTACGTATATTCTTACCATAAAATTTCCAAGATTTTTGGTTCAGCCAATCAATATTGTTTATTCATTAAAATCTCTACTATTTTGCTATCTGATGGTTACGACCCCTCCTCACTAAAAATTAATTATATCATCATACAGAATTCAAAACATGCTGTTGTTTATTTCCTTTAAAAGTAGACTCATTACGAAATTCAGGAATATAAAGCATGTCCTACAATCATTTTTGTATAATTTTTAATGATTTTCCAAATTTGAAATAGGGGATTTCTTACCCTATCTCAGTATAATTTAAATATATCATAATATATAATTATTTTCTCACATCGTTTTTTTTATGTAAAAATAGACTTGATGTGCTTTAATTTCACATCTCATTCAGCACTTAATTCAATTTCTACCATTTTTGGTGATTTTTCAAAATCATGTAACTGCTGCTATTTTAACTGTTTTTATTGAAAATTTACTCTCCCATGTTTTCCTTGTATAACTCCCATTACTTTTCCATATCACCAAGCATATTCAATATTAGCCATTTCAATAAGTAATCATCATCAATATATATATACACACAAGTATCCATAGTAGCATTCACACCATCTCAACCTTACCACAAGTTCAATTACGCCCGTGTGCTAGGCTGTGTGGCAAATTTAATTTTCGCGTTTAAAGCGTAGACTTCACACGGCCTGGGCAAACACCCATATGCTAAGGTTGTGTCCTTCACATGGCTGAGACACATGGTCGTGTCTCTGCCCGTGTGTTTACTACTAGACATTTTGTTTCACAAAACTAAGGTGCAGGGAACACATTACCGGACTACACGCTCATGGTGCAGACCGTGTGTCACACATGGCCTAGACACACGCCCGTGTGTCTACCCGTGTGGACAACTTTAAGGCTATTTTCCAAGCCATTTTCCACCCTCAACTTCACACACTCACTATGCATTTCAGTAGAAAATAGCATGGCACTAATTGGCAATCAAACATCCAGAAACATGGCTTGAACATGACATTCACTTAACATCAAAGCATTAACTCATGCATACACTTGTAAATAGGTTTACAACCCAATTAGCCAATATAAGCCAACTTATATGGATATACACCAAATCAAATCCTTAATCATTACAAGCCTGTAACGCCCTAAATTTTTGGATTTTGTAATTTTTGTTTGTCTTGCTTTGATTTTATGTTTGGGGGCATTAATTAAGTGAGTTGAGAGTAGGTTGGAGTGTTGGAAGGGTCCTATGAGTGAACCTGGGTTTTGGAGAAAAAATTATTTTTGACCTAAGAAGAATTAGGCTCGCAGTTAGTAGGTCTCTTATATTAAATCAGTTGCAGCATGTCATGAAAAAGGCGTTGGTAAGTTGGCAAGGAGGCATGTATAGTGTGCTTGGGTCGAGGGTTCAAGACTGCATAAGCGAAAAGCATTATTTTCTTTTTTTTAAAGGGAGCATGGCACATTGAACGGAAGGTTTATAAGTTGTTGCGTGGGGTTATTGACATGAAAGTCATATTACTTTAGTGGCAAGGCATGTGTGTGTAAGGGGCGTGTATTGGAGGTTGCAGGTTCGAGCAATCTAGACGCCTTTGGATATTATTTTTTTTACTGCTCGAGCAAGATAAATTTGTGGCTGAAATCAAGCGGTGGAAGTCAAGCGGTGGAAAGGATTTTTTTGTCTTGAATTTTGGATTTTTGCTGGCTAATTTCAAGCTGCTATTAAAGGCTTATTTGTGGAAAGAATCGGCCAAATGTGGGACTTTATTGGTCCCTTCGGTCAAAGTTGATTTTGTTGCCTAGTTTAGGTGCTTAGGCTAGCATATTTCGGCATTTGTGGGATAGAGAGATTACTTTCCTTTTAGTTTCTTAGCATTGATCGAAAGGAACCATTTTCCTTGCTCAACCATTTATTTTCCTTTCTTCACTTTTGACTTTGCAAAAGCCGAATGAACCTTTGGCCATAGTCTTCATCAACTATCTCTACTCTTTTCTCTTCTCATTCTTTAACTAAGCCATTACCCTTGTCTCTTGTCTTTTGTTCATTTTTCTCTAAGCCAAGTGATCACATTTTTAAAGTTACATCCATTCTCTATTAGGCCGACTTCTCTTACTCTCTTGCTCCCTCTCAAATTTTTGCTTTTGGTGCTTAGCTAAGAATATCAAGTTGCTCTTACCGAATCCATTCTATCCATTTTTCTGCTGATTGTTGTTTGTAGGTAATCTTTCAATTCGAGGGCCGTTCTTTCTTCTTAGTTGCTTCTTTAATGAAAATCGAATACTTTAGTCTCTAAATACTGACTCTTGCCCTCTTGTTTTTTATGGTATTCATGGGTTTCTTGCTATGGGTGAATTCTTTGGTGAATGCTTGGGCGAATTCTCTTCTCATTTGCTAGTGGTTTATCGGTTGAGTTTTGAGTCAGTGTTGTTGGCTGAATGCTCCATAGATTTATATTGGGGTTTGTAATGCATGTTTTCATAAGTGTTGGGGTTTAATAAATGTATGTCGTTTCAGGTATTCGACCAAGTAGTGTTATTGATTGTAGTCGATTGATTTAAGTGATTCATGAATATTCGTGCGCATAAATTGAGGTGGTGTAAATTTTGGATTAAGGGTTGGAGGTGTTTGGCCTTTGTGGCAGTTGTTTAATTTGGCATTGTTGGATTTATAAGTATTGGTACGAGGGAGTTAATTACACAACACGTATTCAGGTGTGCTAACCACACTATCAAATTTGATGGCGAAATGCCAAAATCTCAAATGCTGAAATATCGACGAATCAAACGTTGGCCACATGGGGTGTGCGAGCACCCATGTGATCAGTCGAGGCCATAGATTCTGGCCCCACATCAAAAAGTGACTACCATGAGTGATTTCATGAGTTGGGCCAAAACAGGCCGAATGGGCCCAATAAGCCCGTGGGCTTGCTAGATAGGCTTTAGGCCGTATTCGAATCTCTAGACTGTTTGGCTGTATGTGTTGCTAGATGACCATGGACTTACTAACGGGCCTTCACATACGAAGAACCACACTAATAAATGACTGAAATGCCCCTAAGGGGAAAAATGACCAAAATACCCTCCAGGGGTAAGACGACTGTTTTGACTCTGATGAAATATATATAATATAAAATGCTTTATATGAGTTATCTGTGTCATGTTAGCATGTCATTTAATATGTTGCATTGCATGGGGGATGGGGTATATGTTTATGGAGGAAGTGTACTGTTCTGGTAGCTTCGCTGCATTATTCTGTGGCTTATAGCCTAATATTCTGGTAGCACTGCTGCATTTTATCGATAGTGCCGCATGGGTACTACATTGTAGAGTGTAAGGTTGGGTGGGTTGATTATATCCCCACATGGAGTGATAGGTTGGACGGAGATGGAGTGTAGCGGATGGTTGGGTAGGATTCTGATTGCAAGTTATACTGTTACTGTTATGGGCTTAGGCCCACTGAATGTGATATGCTACTATAATGGGCTCTAGCCCAGACTGATTCTGTTATATTGTTCTTACCAGGGATACACACTAATTATTCGTATACTCACCCTTCTATTTTATCGTACAGGTAATACCGAGGCATAGGTGATTCGGTGTTACGTGGACTTGGAGGCAGCCACACTTTGCTTTTATATTGTTTTCGGTTTTCATTTACTTTAATTATAGTTTTTATTTTGGGTTTGAAATAAGGCCGCTATTTAATATTTCTTAAATATTGGGTTTATCTATTTCATTAGAAATTTGTTAGCTCTAGGGCACATTTTACAAAATGATATCTGCTTTTCAAAAACTATGTTTTCACATCAAATAAGAATTCAAGCAAAGCTTCCGCAATCATTATGTTTTTCCAAAATAAACTACTTTCATAATCTGATTAATCAAGGGTAACAGAATGATGTTTATTTCAAACTTAAAGAACAATGAGTTTTTACAACAAATCTAGCTATAATGAAACACGATTTCAAAACACTTCAATGTGACACTACCAAATACGGCCTTATTTAGTGGTATTAGAGCCAGGTTGCAAAACTCGACTGTGGAGTGGGAATGAAAATTTTGATTTTAAATGTCTGCAAATTTGATTTTTTTGAAAATTTTCTTAAAAAGATTTTTAAATTGTGTATATTTCTTTAAAGATCGTAACTTTAAAGAGAACCTATCTGTTATTAAATTTTGTTATTGAAGGTATACCACACCAAGTCTTCGGTGCCGAATCTGTAAGTGTTCTAAAATTTGTTATCTGTTTAAATATTGAAAAATTGAGACTGTTATGGACTTGAAACTGCGTTATGACACTTTAGATAGGTTAGACTGAGACTATAGGAAACTGAAAACTAGTGTGACCTCGATCCGCGAAAACAAACTTTAAACTTCTATTTTCATAAGACATTCTTAATAATTACTGAAACTGAAAGCTAACGCATAAAACTTCTAGGTTAGATAATACAAGTCAATATGAGCGCTAGAGGAGGAAAAGCTGTTTGAGGTCATGGGAGAGGCCGTGCTAGTAATGCGGTTGGGTCCTCGGCATCTAGACATATGCCAAATGAGGAAGCCATGGAAGTACCGGCTCTACCAGTAGCTGAGACTGGATCATTTGATCGTGCAGTTGGGGACGATGCTTTGTCCCAAGCTATGTTGAGGATACTGGAAAGGGTCGCTGGACCCAATAACAGAGCTGTGGGCTGGGGGTCAATTATTGAGCGACCGAGGTCAAACGGGGTAGAGGTTTTCAAGGACATTACTGGAGTAGCCCCTAATCTGGCTGAGTATTGGCTGGAAGCCACAAAATGAATCATGGATGACCTTGACCGCACAACTGAACAAAAGCTGAAAGGTGCAGTTTCTCTACTGCGAGATTAAGCCTACCAATGGCGGCTCATGATGAAGGAAGGAACTCAGCCGAAGTAGATGACATGGAAGTTTTTCAAGACTGGGTTTCAAGGAAAGTATGTGGGTACTGGTTATGTCGACGCTCATAGGAAGTAATTCCTGATCTTGATGCAAGAAGATAAGTCAGTATTTGAGTACGAGGCGAAATTTTTTCGACTCAACCGTTATGCCGGTGGGATTGTGGCTACTGAGCATGAACGTTGCGTACGATTTAAGGATGGCCTCAGGGACAGCATCCGTGTATTGATAGCTCTACAGAGGGAGTGAAACTTTACTGTGTTAATGGATAAAGTCAAGATAGCTGAGGAAGTGAAACGGACGGAACGTCAGAATCGTGACATGGATAAAGTGAAATCAAAGAGAAGTGTGGGGCACTCTAATTATGCTAAGAGGCCTGTGAGGAGGGCCAGGTATGAGGGGCCAGCTAGAGTTGGGCCCTCTGCTGTTAATACTGGACTACAAGCCTGTGATTCTTGTGGGAAAAGACATTATGGGGCTGGTAGAACACTGGAGCCTGCCTGAGATGTGGATCGATAGAACACCGTATCAGAGATTGTCCGTGTAGGCCAGAGCATATGCAAGCAGCTATTATGGGTAATGTACAGCCACTAAGGGGTGGTCAACAGTTGCCTAGATGTCAAGGTTAGGCCGGAGGCGGGAATGGTATGGGACGTGGTCGTGGGGCTCCTGACAGGGGTGCTGCTATTACAGGGGCGAGGCAACCAGCGTTAGTGTATGCTTCACGCCTTCGCACAGACAAGGATGCACCAGATGTGATAACTGGTACGTTCCTCATTCATGGCTTACCTTATACTGCTCTGATTGATGTGGGGTCCATGTACTTATATATTGTATGTACTGTATCTGAGAAGTTAGGTGTGATGTGTGAAACTACTACTAGGGAGATTACTGTATTGAGCCATTTAGGACAGACAGTTAGAGTAAATAAATTGTTTAATAAGGTACCTTTAGAGGTTCAGGGAGAAACTTTTCTAGCAGACTTAATGGAACTTCTCTTTGGCGAGTTTGATTTGATTTTAGGAATGGATTGGTTAGTACAGCATCAGGCAATTTTAGATTGTGCTGCTAAGCGGGTGGTTTTAAAGACAACTAAGGGAACTGAAGTGGTGGTCATTGGTGAACGTCGTGACTATCTATCCAATGTGATTTCTACTTTGAGAGCTGAAAAATTGATGCAAAAAGGATCCGAAGCATATTTAGCGTATGTCAGTGATTCGGAGTTTAAGGATTTATCTGTTAAGGAGATAAGGGTAGTTAACAATTTTTCTGATGTCTTTCTTGAGGAACTACCAGGGTTATCGCAGAACCGCGAAGTGGAATTCAGAATAGAGTTGTTGCCGGGTACAGCTCCGGTATCCATTGCCCTATATAGAATGGCACCGAAGGAGTTGGTTGAACTCAAGGCTCAAATTCAGGAATTATTGGATAGAGGATTTATAAGACCTAGTGTGTCTTCATGGGGAGCACCGGTCTTGTTCATCAAGAAAAAGGATGGAACTATGCACACGTGTATAGACTATCGGCAATTGAACAAGTTAACCATCAAGAACAAGTATCTGTTACCAAGGATTGATGATCTCTTTGACCAACTTCAAGGGGCTGTGGTGTTCTCCAAAATAGATATTTGATCAGGTTATCACCAACTAAGGGTGAAGGAGGCAGATGTGTACAAAACAGCTTTTAGAACACGCTATGGCCATTATGAGTTTTTGGTTATGCCATTTGGGCTAACAAATGTGCAAGCCGCTTTCATGGACTTAATAAACCGTTTCTTTCAACCTTACTTGGATCGGTTCATGGGGGTTTTTATAGATGACATCCTAGTATACTCGAAAACTGAGGAAGAGCATGAGGAGCAACTTTGGGTAGTTCTACAGATATTGAGGGAAAAGCAGTTAATCACCAAATTCAGCAAGTGTGAGTTTTGGCTGCGTAAAGTGAAATTTTTACGTCACGTGTGTAATCAGCCCATTTCGCCCGGGCCCTTACAAATAGAATAAAAAAGCCAAAAAATAATAAAATTAAATCCAAATTAAACAATGTCCAATCCATTTACAGATTTAAACACCAAAAAACCAATACAACCCAAATTCATGTAACAGACCTACCATCTAACCCCTACCCAATTAATGGCCCAAAATTACAAAAACATATTGTAACACCCCAAACCCGGCCTAGACGTTACGGCCAAGTCCGGTGTGCTACATCACCTAGACTGATTTATGTTTCCTAATTACTAAGTATGTTGGTGTGTTTTGAAAAGCACTACTTTGATTTTGGAAATTCCCATTTTAGTGATTAATCGACTTATTCTTCATTTCATGTTTACATCAATTTACTTTTAATAATATTATCTTAGTTAGTCATTTGCCTTGCCAGATTGATTATGAAAATGTTTGTTTAGTTTTGGAGAAATGTGTGTCATTCGCAGTTGAATAAAAACATGCATACTTAAAGAAATTTAAAACCCTCAAACAAAAACAGTTATAGCGGCCTTATTACAAACATAAAATAAACCAGTAATAAAAGTAATTAAAGTAATAAACCAATTTTAAACAGTGTTCATTCCTCGTGGTCACTCTGAATCCCTTCCGGAACCAAGTCACGACCTAGGGCTCACCTGCAAGGATGGAAAGAAAAGGGTGAGTTTGAGAAAGCTCAGTGTGTGCAGAACCCATCTAAAGCCCAAATTGGCTCGAGCCCACTGGCTTAAGCCCTAACCAGTCTCAGTTAGATACTGGGCCGAAGCCCTATTCAGATTACAGTTATTGGGCCAAAGCCTTATTCAGATAATAGATACTGGGCCGGAGCCCTATTCAGATAACAGTATGGCCCTTAGGCCCAGAACAGTACAGTACAGTAAAATAGTATGTATGCAACCCAAATTATGTGGGGAGACTACTCGACCCACCCATCCGCTACACATCACCAGTACCAACCAACACACCATGTGGGGAGTAACTCAACCCACCCAGCCAACACACCACAGTCGCAGCATAGCTGCTCAGATAAACAGTATATGAGGCAAAGCCCCTTTCAGTAACGTGGCAGGGCCACTTACACCTCCTCTAATATAAACCCAACCCATGCATCAGTCATACATACATCATGATATGCAGTAACAGAAACAGTCATGTCAAACAGTACGGTCGATTCTAGCCTTAGGGGTATAATGGTAATTTTCCACCTAGTGGTAAATCAGTAATTTCTCACCCTAAAGGTATTTCAGTAATTCTGCTCTCTTATTATAGTTTTTATTACTATTACAGCCTTTACTATTTCAGTGGTTGTTACAGAAACTCATTTAATTCAGTTTATCAGTTTTAGCCCTTAGGCCCTAAAATCCCCTAATGGGCCCTACCATGTCAATTAGCTCGTTAAGCCCATTTAAGCCTTAATCTTTAATCTATTACTCGTCTTAGCAGTTCTTACGGCTATAATGCACATTATTACCCTTAAACCTAATTTTACTCTAAATGGGCCCATATTCGACCCACCGAGGCCCAACTTACCGCAGCACCAAAAATTCCACGGTCAACTCACTTATCAGTGCCGAATTGAATTCCAATGTTTACCTACCGACTCGAGAGCGTTCGCATGCTCACAAGCCCTTGAAATGCCAGAGCTTCGGCATTTCGACATTTCGACTTTTACTGATTTAAGCAATGAAGGGTGTTCGAGACACACACCTGATTTGTAGTTCTATCGACGAAATCCTCCACGTGCTTATTCCTACACGATCACCTCAACAGATCAGATCATACTAATACTTAAATCTAAATCGAAACTTCACAAAATCCCACTTACATATTCGGCCATCACCCTTAATGGCCAAGAACACTTACCTTGCCGACTTTGATCTCCTTAATGCCTAGATCTGGTTGTACCAATAATTCAACCCTTGTCAGCAGTCTCCAAGTCACACTAACACCAAAGAAATCAATTATTATAACCCCCTTAGAGTCTTAGAGCCCAAATGACAACCTCCTTAAGCCTCTAGGGACTTTGGCATTTCCATAACATGAAGTAATGTACAGATCTGAGGTGTTAAGCACTTACCAATGATTTCTCTTCGATTCCTATGTAGATCTGATGTAAATCTGACCCTTAAACATTAGTAGAACCCTTATCTCTGAGATCTAAAATTTTCGGCTATCTCCCTAAACTAATGGTGATTTCGGCTTTTAGAATGGTAAGGAAGAAGATGATTCGGTATGGGGAGTTTAGTATAGGTGTTGTTGACAGGATTTAGAGTGTAGAAGGAGTGAGATTTGGCCAAAAGAATGAAAGCAAGTTGAGGAATCTTGGCTTAGGGAATTCGGCACAAAGGTGAGTTTTATTTCGGGATTTCGGCACTTCTGACAATCAGTTATGGTTGTTTATGAAGGAATGAAATTGAAAGAAAGAGTAGGTCTGAGTAGAAAGGATGTTCGGCTAAGGAGAAGATCAACAGGGTGAAAAGATCTGAGTAGAAAGGATGTTCGGCTAAGGAGAAGATCAACAGGGTGAAAAGAAAAAAGGAAAAACGATGGTAGAGGAGAATAAGATGAAGAAATCAGCTAGATGCTTTTAAAGAGGCAAGTTTCGACTTTTTGATTGAAAAGAGAAAAATAACTTATAAGGTGGCTAACTTTAATTGTCATGACAAAAAATAGAAAAAGATGTAACCCTAATATCACACTTGAACAATCGGCCCAAGCCCCTACAGCCCTTGCCAAATTCTCACTTAAGTTGGTCACATGCCCAGCACATGTCTAAAACTTAAAAAGAACACTACGCTTACCTTACAACTCGAACCCTTGTCCTTGAATACCCACCTAGGCGCCACTTTTTTAGGAGCTTAGTGGCGCCACCTTGCCACTCTACCAAGGCTCCCTTTGTGACATATTTTACACGGTTTTTCTTAAAGGCCCACTTAACCAAGTTCCCTTTCACTTGAAAATCCAACTTAATATTTTACTGGGTTTTAACTTAAGCTTGGGCCTTCTAAAGGCCCACTAACACATTTACATACATTTTCAACCTTCAAAACACCAAAATTTTAAAACTTTACTAAAATTCACAAAACTCAAAAAATCCCGAAAATCAAGGCGTTACACATATGGCCTAATCTGAAGAGCCCAAATGGCCCAAATAGTTTTGGCAAACAGAAACCCTAGGGTTTTCGTGTTTGTGCCGCACGCCTCTGCCCCAGCAGCATCCTACGCACGACCTCCATACGAGCCATGTCCGCGCCCCCGTACACACCCTCTGTACCTGCAAATCAAACCACAACAACAGCAAATACAGAAAGAAAAAAATAAAAAAGAGAAAAGGATTTGTATTTTCCATTTTTTATTTTCGAATCGGCTATAAAAGAAGCCAGAGAATCATTGTAATTTTTCTTACGATTTCTAATAGAAAATCACACAAAACAGAGGTATTACAAAATTTTTGCAGTCTACTTATTTCAAACATATCATTCATATATCTAGATACGGAAAGTTTAGAAAAATTTTACCTTTGTTGTGATAGTCGGCACTCAAATACGAAGATTTTTCGTAGTTTTCTTTTGGTTTCAGAGGGGTTTTGAACATTTAGGGCTTAAATCTAGGGCTGGGGAGCATTTTAGGTTGAAATTCGACACTTTTAGCATGCGTCGACCACCGTGTATGGTGGTGGTAGCGTGCAGAGGCTGGGTAGAAGGTTCATGGTCGGCCGGATGGTGGAGAGAGTAGCTTAGGTTTTTGTTTTGATTTTTTTTAATGGCTAGGTGTTTCATTTTAGGGTTTATTTTTGTTTTTATAAAAAGCATTAGACGACGTCGTTTTAGGCCAACTTCAATGGCCTCAAAACGGCAACGTTTAGGAGCTATTACCCACTGACCCGACCCGAGCAAGGCTTTGACTCGCGTGTCTTGGTCGCTGAGGGTTTTTTGTGCATTTAGTCCCTCTCGTTCGCGCTAGTATTCGAATGGGCCCTCTGCGCGTTTTATTTTTTTTAATTTATCCCTGGGATTTGCGAATTATTGCAACTTAACCTGCATCTAAACGCAGCGCTTTGGGAGCTGGTATATTTCCAATTTTAGCCCTTCTTCTTTGTGCGCGCATTTCATCTAGGTCCCCTTGTTGTTTTCAATGTATAGTTTTTAGATTCTAAATTTTGTTTCAATTTTAATTTAGTCCTCAACTTGTTTTAGTTTATCTATTTACTTACTTTTCGGTTTACTTATTATTATTACTATTACTATTATTATTTTTATTTTTATTTTTAACCTTTTTCTTGTTTTACCTATTCTAACCTTTTATTTTCTATTTATTTAAACTTTATATATGTATCACTTATATTATATTTACATATTATATATTTTAAATACCTTTTATATTATTTATTTAAAAGAAAAAACTTTTACATGTTACTCATTTCAGGTGTATATATATTTCAAATTTCACATATTTCCATTTAGATACTTTGTTTTAAATTATATTTGGCATTTTTAACATTTTCTAATAATTATTTGTATATATACACGTTTTACATGAAATTATTTTATATAATATAAATATTTAGCTCTATATTATTTTATGTAGGTATTCTATTTTAAATTTATCTATGTATATATATTTCATCGTAAAAATAGTATGCATATGTATAGCTTGCTTTAAAATTTTATTATATCTTTAGTTATTTCCAAACTTTTGTATATTATTTGTTTTAATTTTCAATTACAAAATATTTGTTTTAAACTCGTTTATGTGGTTTTTTTTTTTTTTTTTTGAACTTCGTTTGAAATTGTTTCCAATTCATAAAACTTGGAATATTATTGTTAACATTGGCATAATGTTGATGTGAGACTATTACTATGGTGTATCTCTTAATTTATTCTTTCGTATAGAATTATTCGTTTGTATGCCATCATTGCCATGTATTATTATTTCATGCTTGATCCAATCCTTGTGTTTCTTGTCATTGTTTTGTGATTCAAACTCCAACATATTTGAGCCTTTAGTAGATGCATCTTTTTTAGCCCGAGCAAATTGAATAAATTCATTTTTAACCAACTTTTTAATCGCTTATTCGACAATTTCTCGAAAATAAGGCAATATTTCGTGTTTGGAAATTCGAGGAATCATGCCCTAACGTGCTGGGTTTTGATTTTTTGTTTGACCAAATAACCGAATATCATTTTTAGATTTCACTCTTGTTCTCTAATTTTTAAAATAAGGCAATGTTCTCTGTTCAAAAATTCGAGAAATCGTGCCCTAACATGTTAGGTTTCGTTTTTTTTGGTTGGACCGAATAAGTGAACACCCTTTTGTAATTTTCAAATGTATGAGTTTTTGGAAGTCAAGATTTAATCGTGGTTTCGAGAGTTTAAAGGATCGTGTTCTAACGTGCTGGATGTGATACTGTATTCCTTTGAAACAAGAGAATCTGGCCGTCCAATTTGAGCCATTCAAATGTTTTAAAAGAAATCATATTTCAAAACCCCTTTTTGGACATAAGGACATTATTTAATCAATTTGGTACCAATTTTGGGTGTTACGAGGGTGCTAACCCTTCCTCGTGTGTAATCGACTCCCGAACCTGTTTTCTCAAAATTTCGTAGACCAAATTCATTGTTTTAATAAATCAACATGTTTTATTAAAATGGTTAGTTTAAGGTGATCCGATCACACCTCGAAAAAAGGTCGGTGGCGACTCCATTTTTGAATTTTAAAGTCGATCCTCGTTTGTTTTTCAAAATGAAAAAAAGGGTTTCGACAGCTTGGCGACTCCACTGGGGACATGACTTGTGAGTCAGGCCATGGATTGATTAATTTTTGTCCTTTTGTTGAAAATTGAAATTGATTTGAAAAACCCTGATACTTTTGTTGCATTTGTTTGTATTATAGTTCGAGTCTTGTAGATTACTCTTGCATTACATTACATGACCGTTGTGGTCACACCTATAAGTGGGAGTGAGAAGCTATGCCTTCGTGAGGTTTTCACCTCCGCATGGGCTAGTGGACTGCTTCCGGAATACATCCGTACCTATGTGCTTCGTGAGGTTTTCACCTCCTCATGGCCATAAGGAAATGTATTCCCCTAAACTGAACTCGATTCATATGAGCCTATAATGGGTGAGGATTAAAGAATCTGTTGGTTCAGGTACCCCTTTTTTTAGAACTGAGCCTCATATAGTGAACCCTAGAAGCCTACCCTAGGTAGAATCGTACCCAAACCCTAGTAGTTAACCTCTTAGGTGTTCTATGTTGTTTATTTCTCTTGTACTAACGTGTTTTCTTTTGTTTTAATTGCATTGTATTGCATCATCATAGAAAAGAGGTGTTGATTAATATTCGATTACTAAATAGAGGAGTTTGTCAGAAGAAAACGAACTTCATGATAAAGTGGACTATAATACGGTCGTCTAGATATGGTCCAAGTAAGCATAACAGAAGAAGGTTGATAGTTCACGGAGGAATACGAAACTTTGCCCGGGGATTCAAACCAACAAGGAATGTTCGAGAGCCATCACGTCAACTTCCTCAAAGGAGCTAAGGAGCATTGCGAGGATAAAAGAATAATGGGCCACGATTAAGCAAAAAGGAGCTAGTAGAGGCATCTATTAGAAGCTCGCAAGATTCGACCATAGCATCCAGGTATGAAGAAAAAATCGGTGTCTTCACTTGGATTCTAAGGGCAATACTGCATGTGAAATTTGTTTTATGTAAAGATATTTGTTTTCTAGAAAAGTTCTTCTAATGGAATCGAATTCAAAATCAATGCCTCTCTTTCTTCTTGCATTCACGCATTTGCATGCATTTGCATTACATCATTTGCATGGCATTTTGTGTATTAGATTTTCACGAAAGGTCCCTAATTAGGTGAAATTATTTCAGTTAATCTAGAAACCAACAAAAACCTACCGACCCATTGCTATGGTACTCGAGCAAAGTCAAGAGGTATGGATCAGAGATTGGAAAGACTTGAACAACTCCAAAAAGAGATGCAAGAACAACTGTAATTGCAAATGCAAGAACAATTGGCAAAGATCCAGCAGGACATGATAGACCGAATGTTGGAGTCTCAAAGAAATATGATGACTCAAATCACTCAGATGACACAGATGCTGAACGGGCTTATGGATAAAGGGAAGAGCCCCATGGTTAATGCTAAGGAGAATACTGAGTACCCTCAATATCCCCCTGGCTTCACTCAACCACATGTACAGACACAACCTGAAGTAACTTTACAAAGGCCATCTGTCACAATTAGGCCGCAGCAATTTCAAACTGGTACATCAATGCCAATGAATCTCCAAACTGGCTCGGGTTCAGGAGATAATCCAATCAATCCTAATGTCCCTGATTTAGATGAAATATCTGAAGGAGAGGATAAAAATTGAATTACCAAAGTAGCTAGAAGATAGATGTAAATGGCTAGAGGAGAAATTCAAGGCAATGGAAAGCATTGATAGCCACCATGGGATTGATGCCAATGAGTTAAGCTTGGTTCCAGACTTGGTGCTTCCGTACAAGTTCAAAATGCCTGAATTCGAGAAATATAGCGGGACCAGTTATCCCGAGGCCCACATTACCATGTTTTGTAGACGGATGACTGGCTACGTTAACAATGATCAATTGCTAATACACTGCTTCCAGGATAGTTTAGTGGGGGCAGCATCTAGATGGTACAATCAATTGAGCCGTGATAGGATCAGTTCATGGAGAGACCTAGCACAAGTATTCATGAAGCATTATAGTCATGTGACAGATATGATCCCGGACAGGATTACTCCACAAAAGTTGGAGAAGAAACCAAATGAGAGTTTTAGACAATATGCACAGAGATGGAGGGAAGTGGCCTTCCAAGTTTAACTGCCGCTCTTGGAAAAAGAAACCACAATGATCTTTATTAACACCCTAAGGGCCCCGTTCATCACTCATATGCTAAGAAGCACCTCAAAAAGTTTTTTAGATATAGTGATGAATGGCGAAATGATCGAGAACGCCATAAGAAATGGAAAGATAAAGGGAGAAGAAAGTGCTAAAAGATCAGCCTCGAGGAGAAAGGAAAATGAGGTAAACAACACGAGCACATATAATAAATGATACTCGAAATCAGTTACTATATGCCAGCCAAAAGCGACAGTAGCTGGTCAAGGCTCGTCAAGATAAGAATCCAGCACAAAGCCAAATACTGAGAAACTCCAATTTACGCCAATCCCAATGACGTATAGGGAGTTGTATCAAAGCCTATTTAATGCGCATGTGGTGGGTCCTCATTACATAGAACCAATGTAACCCCTTTACCCCAAGTGGTATGATTCAAACGCTCAATGTGAGTACCACGCGGGAACAACGGGTCATTCGATCAAAAACTGCATTACATTTAAAAAGTTGGTTGAAAGGCTCTTTAAAATAGGGGTTGTGAAGCTTGACGATCCATTAGAGCCTAACGAAGTCGTAAAATACGATAATTGAAGGAGGGGTAGGAGAGTTACGTTTCCTTGAAGAAGTCATCAGAAGCCTGAAATAGGGAAATCAGAGCACCAATGGCGTATCCGAAGAGAGAACTAATGAATAAGAGCTTTTTAAGCATTTTCCTTTATGTACTTAAGAGTGTTTTGAACAATGGGACTGTGGACGGGACCTATATTTTAGAGCTTACTTAGAGTAATATCCAAAACACACTTGTTGCTTTCAGCCTAGAAGTAATAGGAGTCCTTTTGTGAAATAGGCTTATGTTCTAAATCTTTATTTCAATGAAATGCATTTCTTTTGAGTAAATATTCTTTTATTCTTTCTATAGATTCTTTCAAATATTCGTTCATTCTTTATTCATGATCATACCATGCAAATAATCATCCTTAGAGTTTTTTATTCTCTGAAATTTGCCTTCATACCTACAATAGGTCCCCAGATATCAATGTCCTGAGCGACGCTGTTACTGACTCCCTTTTGAGTAAGGTATGTGTCTAGAGGGATCACATGACTTTGAAGATGACAGAGATTGTACCTATCTTCTGATTCGTTAAGGATGGCAGAACGAGATGAAAGATAGATCCTAGCTTACGAAGGGTCAGTTGACATTGCGAGCTTGGGAAAAAGATGATGATTGAAACCTAGCTCACCGCAGAAATAAGACAAGACTTATGTGTCTCCTCTGTTTCCTCATGGAGTCTCTATGTGGGGCATGAATATTATAGGGTCAATATCGCCGAAATTAATTCGTAGTTGTTGATTACTTTACAAAGAAGGTAAGGTCACTTCATGTGCCAAAGTTACAAAGTAAACAGTCACCAGATTCAAATCCAGATCCAAGTCCAAATTCAAATTCAAATCCAGATCCTAATTCAAATCCAAATTGAAATTCAAATTCAAAAGGTGGCAATAAGGAATGTAAGAAAAAAATGTGTCTAATGCAATCGTACAAAGATCAGACACCATATCAGTGCAGCAAAGGCAACCAAAAAACCACTCAAAAAGAATTTGAAAGATGATTGAGACTTGTAAGGGTTGGCATATAGAAGTTACCGTTTACCTTCTATACTTGTAAAATGTTGGCCAGGACCTTTGCCGGGGCAACATATTAAAGTTAAGATTCTTTGTACTAAGTTTTATCAGAGCTAAGGCTAGATGAGGTAGAATGGACCTAATCTTGATCTGCTTTGAGGAGAAAGGTTAATAGCTAGCCGTTACGATCAAATGATGCGGGTTAATGAAAAGGTTCGCCTGGAAGAATTTCATGATGGGACCTGATATTGAAGAAAATCCTTCATATACAAAAGGAACTTTAAAGGAAAAAGAGTGCCTTGAGACCAAAAAACCAAAAAATCAAAGAAAAAAAAATCAATCAAAAAAGGAAAAAGGAAAAGGAAAGGCCAAAGCGAAAACTCGCAAAGTGCGCTTTGAGACAAAAGAGGATTTGAGTTGAAAACCCAAAAAGGGCGGCTCAAATTTTGATTGAAAGTGGGGCACATAGTAGTCTTACTATGCTTGAATTGACAATGAAGAAGTATGCTACGTCTTGGGGCATAGACGAAGTACTCTGGATCCCCTAAACACGTATAGAGCTTAAAATGGTCCTCAAGAAGTTTGAACAGAGAAGCTCAGGCTACGATATCTTGGGCACCTAGTTTCCATCTTACCCATATTGAATTTCCAATCTTTAATTATTTTATTCGTGTCAAAATACAATCCCAATAAATTTCCTTCTTGATTGCATTTGCTTAACTTATTTGTTTTGAGCTATGCTCCCAATCAATTTCTTTCTTGTCCATTGGTATGATCTTTTTCAAGCATTTTGCACTGAAATAACGATTAGTGGATTAATATTACTTTCATAAAAGAAGTTTTATGTATTACTCTGGAAGCTTCTAAATAGTACAGGAACCTGAAACAAGACTGTTGCTTAAGAGCTCACCGAGTGTAAAGGATGGAAATATTTGAGCTTAAATTGAATTTATCTCTTCATATTTTCTGTCAAAGATAAATAGAAATAAGATACCGCATTGGTGATACAGTCTCGATGAAAACAAGCAATGTTAACCCAAGCATAAAGGGGGATTATTCTAGAGAAAAATGATATTCTGCATTCATGCAAATATCATGCATACACATCTGGTCAGATCACTCGGGGAGCGATCAGTTGATGGAACAAGTTACGGATCCTATACCCCTAAGTTACAGTAGGATGGATGGGAGTTGATACGGATCCTATAGCCATGAATTGCAGTGGGATGGTTTAAAGATGGTACAAACCTTATGTCCCCAAGTTATAGTGGAATGGACCCTGAAGTTACAGTGGGGTAAACCGGTTGAGCCCAATGTGATTGCTTCTTCGTGTTTTAGTCAAAATACCAGCCGAGCAAGAGGGCAGTATACTACGTCAGTAATAGAGCCCTGATAGGCAACGACTAATGACGCCCTAAACATTAAAAAAGATCAGTCTCATGACATTTTGCATTCATGCAAGTGTCATTCATAATACATTCAGTTAAGAGCATTTGATTCATTCTGGTCATAGCATCCTGATCATTTTGCATAAGCATAGTCACATAAAATTGATTCTACAGGACAGGTCCCCCAGAGGACGGTGTAGCAACATCGGTGAAATTACAGATCTAGCTTTCCTGAAGTTACAGGAGCGGATCGAAGATTTGAGTCTGGCATCCCTGAGGTTGTAGGGAGCAGATTGAAGACAGTAGATCTGGCTTTCCTGAAGTTGCAGGAGCAGATCGAAGATTTGAGTCTTGCATCCTGAGGTTACAGGGAACAGATTGAAGATGGCAGATCTGGCTTTCCTGAAGTTGCAAGAGTAGATTGAAGATACAAGTCATATCTCCCTGAGGTTGCAGCGGAGCAGACTGAAGATTTCAGATCTTATCTCCCTAAGCAGTAGTGGAGTAGATCGAATTTGACGAATCTTATCCCTATGTATTGGCAATGGAGTAGATTTAAGTCACCAACCTTATCTCTCTGAAGTTGCAATGGAGCAGGTTAAAGAAACAAGTCTTATCTCCCTGAAGTTGCAGTGGAGCAGACTGAAGATTGCAGATCTTATCTCCCCAAGCAGTAGTGGAGCAGATTGAATTAGGCGAGTCTTATCTTCATGTATTGGCAATGGGGCAGATTTTAGCCATCAGTTTTATTTCCCTGAGATAGCAAGGAAGTAGATTGAAAATTTCAGATTTTGTTCCCTCGAGATGGTAGTGGAGCAGACTAAAGATTGAAGTTTCCCTGAGATAGCAAGGAAGTAGGTTGAAAATTTTAGATTTTGTTCCCTCGAGATGGTAGTGGAGTAGACTGAAGATTGAAGTCTTCCTGAAATAGCAAGGAAGCGGATTGAAAATTTTAGATTTTGTTCCCTCGAAATAGCAGTGGAGCAAATCGAAAATAGTGAAGTTTATTTCTTTGAAGTTTCAGCAGAGGAGATTGAGGTTACAAATCTCTTCTCCCTGAATTCTCATCTCCTCGAAGTTCCAATGGAGTAGGTTGAGGTTACAAATCCCTTCTCTCTGAGTTCACATTGAGGATCAATATTTCTTTGAAGTTTCAGCAGAGAAGATTGAGGTTACAAATCTCTTCTCTCTGAATTCGTATTTCCTTGAAGTTTTAGTAGAGAAGATTGAAGCTACAAATTTCTTCTCCCTGAAGTTTTGTTGGAGCAGAGCAACAGTTACTACGCCTTTGAAGATATAATGGACTGGAATGAAGCCCCTTGAAGAAGATGAGCATCAAAAAAGACAAACTCGGCAAGACCGGGCAGTATTGGCTCTTTTAAAGTCTTTATACTATTCCCGTTACACGACAATGAGCAAAGAAGGGCAGCTGTAATCAACCCATTTCGCCCGGGCCCATACAAATAGAAAACAAAAGCCAAAAAAAAAAATAAAATTAAATCCAAATTAAATAATGTCCAGTCCATTTACAAATTTAAACACCAAAAACCCAATACAACCAAAATTCATTTAACAGACCTACCATTTGACCCCTACCCAATTAATGGCCCAAAATTACAAAAACATATGGCCCAATCTGAAGAGCCCGAATGGCCCAAATAGTCCTGGCAAATAAAAAACCTAGGGTTTCCGTGTTTGTGCGGCACGCCTCCTGCGCACGACCTCCGTACGAGCCACGTCCGCGCCCTCGTACACACCCTCTGTACCTGCAAATCAAACCACGACAACAGCAAATACAGAAAAAAAAGAGATAAAAGGATTTGTATTTTCCATTTTTTATTTTCGAATCGGCTATAAAAGAAGCCAGAGAATCATTGTAATTTTTCTTACGATTTCTAATAGAAAATCACAAAAAACAGAGGTATTACAAAATTTTTGTAGTCTACTTATTTCAAACATATCATTCATATATCTAGAAATGGAAAGTTTAGAAAAATTTTACCTTCGTTGCGATAGTCGGCACTCGAATACGAAGAGTTTTCGTCATTTTCTTTTTGTTTCAGAGGGGTTTTAAACATTTAGGGCTTAGATGTAGGGTTGGGGAGCATTTTAGGTTAAAAATCGACCCTTTTACCATGCACTGACCACCGTGTATGGCGGCGGTAGCGTGCGAAGGCTGGGTAGAAGGTTCATGGTTGGCCGGATGGTGGAGAGAGTAGCTTAGGTTTTTGTTTTGATTTTTTTTTAATGGCTATGTGTTTCATTTTAGGGTTTATTTTTGTTCTTATAAAAAGTATCAGACGACGTCGTTTTAGGCCAACTTCAATGGCCTTAAAACGGTAACGTTTAGGAGCCATTACCCGATGACCCAACCCGAGCGTGGCTTTAACCCGCGTGTTTTGGTCGCTGAGGGTTTTTTGTACATTTAGTCCCTCTCGTTCACACTGGTATTTGAATGGGCCCTCTGTGCGTTTTATTTTTTTAATATCCCTGGGATTTGGGCGTTATTGCAACTTAACCTGTATCTAAACGCAGCGCTTTGGGAGCTGGTATATTTCCAGTTTCAGCCCTTATTCTTTGCGCGTGCATTTCATCTGGGTCCCCTTGCTATTTTCAATGTTTAGTTTTTAGATTCTAAATTTTGTTTCAATTTTAATTTAGTCCTCAACTTGTTTTAGTTTATTTATTTACTTACTTTTCTATTAACTTATTATTATTAATATTACTATTATTATTATTATTATTATTATTAACCTTTTTCTTGTTTTACCTATTCTAACCTTTTATTTTCTATTTATTTACACTTTATATATGTATCACTTATATTATATTTACATATTATATATTTTAAATACCTTTTATATTATTTATTTTAAAAAAAACTTTTACACGTTACTCATTTCAAGTGTATATATATTTCAAATTTCACATATTTTCATTTAGATACTTTGTTTTAAATTATATTTGGCCTATTTTAACATTTTCTAATAATTATTTGTATATATACACGTTTTACATGAAATTATTTTATATAATATAATTATTTAGCTTTCTACTATTTTATGTAGGTATTCTATTTTAAATTTATCTATGTATATATATTTCCTCGTAAAAATAGTATGTATATGTATAGCTTGCTTTAAAATTTTATTATATCTTTAGTTATTTCCAAACTTTTGTATATTATTTGTTTTAATTTCCAATTACAAAATATTTGTTTTAAACTTGTTTACGTGGTTTTTTTTTTTTTTGAACTTCGTTTGAAATTGTTTCCAATTCATAAAACTTGGAATATTATTGTTAACATTGGCATAATGTTGATGTGAGACTATTACTATGGTGTATCTTTTAATTTATTCTTTCGTATAGAATTATTTGTTTGTGTGCCATCATTGCTATGTATTATTATTTCACGCTTGATCCTATGCTTGTGTTTCTTGTCATTGTTTTGTGATTCAAACTCCAACATATTTGAGCCTTTACTAGATGCATCTTTTTTAGCCCGAGCAAATCAAATAAGTTCATTTTTAACCAACTTTTTAATCGCTTATTCAACAATTTCTCAAAAATAAGGCAATATTTCGTGTTTGAAAATTCGAGGAATCGTGCCCTAACGTGCTGGGTTTCAATTTTTTGTTTGACAAAATAACTGAATATCTTTTTTAGATTTCACTCTTGTTCTCTAATGTTTAAAATTCTCTGTTCAAAAATCTGAGAAATCATGCCCTAACGTGTTAGGTTTCTTTTTTTTTGGTTGGACCGAACAAGTGAACACCCTTTTATAATTTTCAAATGTATGAGTTTTCGGAAGTTAAGATTTAATCGTGGTTTTGAGGGTTTAAAGGATCGTGTCCGAACGTGCTGGATGTGATACTGTATTCCTTTGAAACAAGAGAATCTGGCCGTCCAATTTGAGCCATTCAAATGGTTTAAAAGAAATCGTATTTCAAAACCCCTTTTTGGACATAAGGATATTATTTAATCAATTTGGTACCAATTTTGGGTGTTACGAGGGTGCTAACCCTTCCTCGTGCATAATCGACTCCCAAACCCGTTTTCTCAAAATTTTGTAGACAAAATTCATTGTTTTAATAAATCAAAATGTTTTACTAAAATGGTTAATTTAAGGTGATCCGACCACACCTCGAAAAAAGGTGAGTGGCAACTCCATTTTTGAATTTTAAAGTCAATCCTTGTTTGTTTTTCACAATGAAAAAAAGGGTTTCGACAATGTGGTTTCTGCAGACCGAATTAAGGTTGATCCACAAAAAATTGAGGTTGTTCTAGATTGGAAGTAACCTAAAAGTGTATCTGAAATACTGAGTTTTCTAGGTCTAGCAAGGTATTATAGACGTTTCGTGGAGGGGTTTCATTGATTTTTGCACCTCTAACCAAACTTTTGCGTAAGGGAGTACCATTTGTGTGGCTAGAGAAGCAGCAGGAAAGTTTTGAAAAATTGAAGAGGATTCTGATCAAAGCCCCTGTTCTGATTCAGCCAGAGTTTGGAAAGGACTTCACTGTCTATAGTGATGCATCGCATGTTGGGTTGGGTTATGTATTGATGCAAGAGGGGAAGGTAGTTACGTATGCATCTCGTCAACTTAAAACCCTTGAGGCAAACTACCCCACACATGATCTGGAGTTGGCAGCGATGGTATTTGCACTTAAAATTTGGAGGCACTACTTATATGGCGAGAAGTGTATCATTTACACGGATCACAAAAGCCTCAAATACCTTCTCACTCAGAAGGAGCTTAATCTGAGAGAGCGAAGGTGGATAGAGTTACTGAAGGGTTATGATTCCTCAATAGAATACCACCCTAACAAGGCTAACGTAGTAGTAGACGCACTGAGCCGTAGGGCTATGTCTGAATTAAGAGTAATGTTTGCATGCTTAAGTTTGTTCGACGATGGTGGGATATTGGTAGAACTGCAAGTTTGACCGGTGTGGATTGAAAGGATTAAAGATAAGCAACTGGTAGATGAGTCATTGATTCCTCATTTCTGACAGATTGGGAATGGGGAGAATTCTGATTTTTAGCTGAATAAGGAAGGGGTATTATGTTTTCGTGGCTGAATTTGTATTCCAAAGGACACAGAGCTAAGGCAGTCTTTGCTACAAGAGGTGCATAATAGTCCATACGCTATGCATCCTGGTGCGAACAAGATGTTCCAAGACTTGTGAGAATTATATAAGTGGCCAAGGCTTAAGCGTGAAGTTACTGAGTTTATAGGTAAGTGTCTGACTTGCCAGCATGTTAAAGCTAAGCATCAACTGCCTTCGGAATTGTTGCAACCGGTGAAGATTCCTCTATGGAAGTGGGAAAGAGTAACCATGGACTTTGTTAGTGGGCTGCCTTTGACGCCTACTAAGAAAGATTTGGTATGGGTGATAGTGGATCGTCTGACTAAATCTACTCATTTTATACCAGTTAGAACAGATTACTCACTGTAGAAATTGGCTAAGTTGTATGTGGCAGAAATTTTGAGATTGCATGGGGTGCCGGTGTCTATCATATATGACAGAAATTTGTGTTTTACATCTAGATTTTGGAAGAAGCTACATGAAGCACTAGCACAAGATTAGACTTTAGTACTGAATTTCACCCTCAGACGGATGGGCAGTCAGAGAGGGTAATTCAAATCTTGGAAGATATGCTGAGGGGTTGTATTATTAACTTCAGCGGTAGCTGGGAGGCCTACTTGCCATTGGCAGAGTTCGCTTACAACAATAGCTATCAATCCATCATTTAGATGGCACTGTACGAGGCGTTGTATGGTCGTAAGTGCCGCACTCCTACGTGCTGGATTGAACTTGGTGAGCGGCGGATTTTAGGACCTGAGATGGTATCTGATACTGAAGAGAATGTGAATTTGATTTGAGTCCGATTGAAGGAAGCTTCTGACAGATAAAAGTCTTATGCAGATCTTAAGAGTCATGAGATTGAATATTCTGTGGGGGACTTAGTCTTTCTCAAGGTCTCTCTGTGGAAGAAGATATTAAGGTTTGGACGTAAGGGTAAGTTATGCCCTAGGTTCGTTGGACCTTATCAGATACTGAAATGCATTGGGCCCGTTGCCTATCAACTAGAATTGCCTCTGAAGTTGGATAGAATTCATGATGTGTTCACGGTTCTATGTTGAGATGTTATCATTTTGATCCCAGTCACATTGTACCAGTTGAAAAAATTGAAGTTAGGCCTGATCTAACCTTTGAAGAGGAACCAGTCCAAATCTTAGACCGTGATGTTGAAGTATTGAGAACAAAGTCGGCTTCACTAGTTAAGGTGCTTTGGTGTAATCCCTATGCCGAGGAAGCCACGTAGGTACCTAAAGAGGGATACGGCAACAATACCCTCACCTTTTATAGCAGGTAAATTTTGAGGCCGAAATTTCTTTAAGTAGGGTACAGTTGTAACGCCTTAAATTTTTGGATTTTGTAATTTTTGTTTGTCTTGTTTTGATTTTATGTTTGGGGGCGTTAATTAAGTCAATTGAGAGTGGGTTGGAGAGTTGGAAGGGTCCTCTGAGTGAACCTGGGTTTTGGAGAAAAATTTTATTTTTGACTTAAAAAGAATCCAACTCGTGGTCACTAGGTCTCTTATATTAAATCGGCTACAGTGTGTCATGAAAAGAGCATTGGTAAGTCGGCAAGGAGGCACGTATAGTGTGCTTGGGTTGGGGGTTCGAGACTTCATAAGGGAAAAGCATTATTTTCATTTTTTAAATGGAGCATGACACACTGGACGAAAGGTTTATAAGTTATTGCATTGGGTTATTGACATGAAAGTCGTATTAGTTCAGTGGCAAGGCTTGTGTGTGTAAGGGGCGTGTATTGGAGGTTGCAGGTTTGAGCAATCTGGACACCTTTAGACACTATTTTTTTTTCTACTTGGGCAAGATGAATTGTGGCTAAAATCAAGCGGTGGAAGTCAAGCGGTGGAAGGGATTTTTTGTCTTGAATTTTGGATTTTTGCTGGCTAATTCCAAGCTATTATTAAAGGCTTATTTGTGGAAAGAATTGACCGAATGTGGGACTTTATTGGTCCCTTCGGTCAAAGATGATATTTTTGCCTAGTTTAGGTGCTTAGGCTAGCATATTTCGGCATTTGTGGGATAGAGAGATTACTTTCCTTTTAGTTTCTTAGCATTGAGCGAAAGGAACCAATTTCCTTACTCAACCATTTCTTTTCCTTTCTTCTCTTTTGGCTTTGCAAAAGCCGAATGCACCTTTGGCCATAGTCTTCATCAACTATCTCTACTCTTTTCTCTTCTCCTTCTTTAACTGAGCCATTATCCTGGTCTCTTGTCTTCTGTTCGTTTTCCTCTAAGCCAAGTGATCACATTTTTAAGTTACATCCATTTTCTGTTAGGCCAACTTCTCTTACTCTCTTGCTCCCTCTCAAATTTTTACTTTTGGTGCCTAGCCGAGAATATCAAGTTGCTCTTACCGAATCCATTCTATCCATTTTTCTGTCGATTGTTGTTTGTTGGTAATCTTTTGGTTTGAGGGTCATGCTTTCTTCTTATTTGCTTGTTTAATGAAAACCGAATGTTTCAGTCTCTAAGTACTGACTCTTGCCCTCTTGCTTTTGATGGTATTCATGGGTTTCTTGCTAGGGGTGAATTCTTTGGTAAAGGCTTAGGCAGATTCTTATCTCATTTGCTAGTGGTTTATCGATTGAATTTTGAGTAAGTGTTGTTGGCCAAATGCTCTATAGATTTATATTGGGGTTTCTAAGGCATGTTTCAATAAGTGTTGGGGTTTAATAAATGTATGTTGTTTCAGGTATTCCACCAAGTAGTGTTATTGATTGTAGTCTATTGATTTAAGTGATTCATGAACATTCGTGCGCATAAGGTGAGGTGGTGTAAATTTTGGATTAAGGGTTAGAGGTGTTTGGCCTTTGTGGCAGTTGTTTAATTTAGCATTGTTGGATTTGTAGGTATTGGTATGAAGGAGTTAACTACATAGCACGTATTCAAGTGTGTTAACCACACTATTAAATTAGATGGCGAAATGCCGAAATCTCAAATGCCGAAATGCCGACGAATCAAACATTGGCCACATGGAGTGTGCGAGTGCCCATGTGATCGCTCGAGACCACTGATTATGGCCCCACATCGGAAAGTAGCTATCATGAGTGATTTCATGAGTTGGGCCGAAATGGGCCGAATGGGCCCAATAGGCCCGTGGGCTCGCTAGATGGGCTTTAGGCTGTACTCAAATCTGTAGACTGTTTGGCTGCATGTGTTACTAGACGACCACGGGCTTACTTATGGGCCTTCACATATGATGGACCACACTAATAAATGACTAAATTTGTGACAACCCGAATAAGGGGCTAGTCGGAATAGTGGTTTCAAAACCACAAATCTGAAGTGAAAATTTTTAATTATGTGATTTTTAATGATATCTGTTTGATTGAATAGTAGAGTTAACATACTGTTTGGAAATTTTACTGTATTGATGCTTAATTGCCCGATAAGGACTAAATTGAGAAAAGTGCAAAATGAGCCTATTAGTTGATAATTGGATTTGATTGAATTGTCACATGAAATAGGAAGCTTTTATATGGTAATAGGACCATTAGTGAGTGTTATGGACCAAAATAGCCTTACATGGAAAAATATCTATGAAATGGCATGAAGTGCATTTTTGTCAAAAGTGAGTAAAAGATAAAATAGATGAAATAAAACATCATCTTCTCCATGAAACACCCCATGTTCAGCCGAAAATCCCTAACTCCATAGCCAAGGGTTTCAAAATTTTTCAAGCTTCTTTGTAAGTGCAATTTGGTCCCTTTTTCAATTATTTTTGAATTTTTAGACTCCTTGAAGCTTGTATTTCATTATTGCACCATTTATTTGAAGAAAAATTGAGGTTTAAAAATTTACCCATTTGTGGAATGAGTGTCTTTGGCAGACTAATGGTAGATAATGGAAGTTTTAAATGTTATATGCATGTTTTATGGGATGAAATTGAATGAAAACACTTGTAAAGGGACTAAATTGTAAGGGTTATAAATTTGTTCCTAAGTGTGTGAAATAATGAGAATTTGAGTGTTATAATTCTGAAAATGGGTTATATAAGCCCATGGAATAAAGAAAATGAGATTTTGAGCCTATGGGACTAAATTGTAATTATTGTAAAGTTGAGGGGTTTGGAAATTTGCCCCAAATGTGAACTGTGACTGTATTGAAATAAATAATTGATATCTATGATATATGTGTTAATTTAGATCAAGAACGGTCTAATAAGACCCGAGATCAGGGAAAAGAGAAAGCTCTTGACTAATTTCGAAAATTAGTCCTTTTTGGCAATCCAGGTAAGTTATATGTAATTCTAGCAAATTCAATTAGTTCTGTTTAAATATTTGCATCTATGATGATACATTGATAATTACTCTGTGAGGTGATTGAATATTGGATACTACCACTAAATATATGGAAAACAGTATTGACTGTAAAGTCTGATTGATCGTTGTATGTGTTTCTAAAACTGCTGATTTATGTATTGTCTGTAAATCTCGATTGAGCAAGTAGGAATAGACATAGATATAGGTGACATGTTAGTAGAGGGCCCCACTGTTTTGACTGTTATAGTTACCCATGCAAGGTAGTCTTGCATGTGTTGCAGACACCTATCAGCTTGTGTGAGTAGGCCCGTGGTTAACTTCTGTACTGTTACTAATCTTAGCTTCGGCTACCGCACTGATTGTAGCTTCAGCTACCCTACTATTAGTAGCTTCAGCTATTTCATGGCTCTGCCATGTTTGCTCGGCACTTATGTGCTAACCTCTGTATATCTGTTTATATTCCGAAATTGCTCAATGGGATTGAATTAACTATATTGTGATGAAGTGGTTGTATAGGTGAACTAAAAATGGTAAGGTATACTAAGAATGTTATTGCTAAGCATATTCATGGTTGGTATGTGGAATGTGCAGAAAGAGTAAGTTAATCGTACAATGATATGTGTTAGTATTTATGGTGTTAAAGCAAATGATATATTGAATTGTGCATTGCTATGGATTTCATATGACTTACTAAGCTATTGTAGCTTACCCCCTTCTTTTCCCTTTTTCTGTAGATATTGATCTTGTCAGATCGGGATCGTAAAGTCAGAGCCACGCGACATACTATCAAGTTTCTTTTGGTATATTTTACATTTTCAAGTGTAATTTATGGCATGTATAGAACACTTGTGCCTGTGAATGGCTATTTTGTATGCATAAGTTATGTTACTCATGGGGTATTTTGTAAATGATCACTTATGAATGTAGTTATTTCAAGTATTTGCCCTTGAATTGGTTGGTTTGGTTGTGATAATACTTGCTTGTGTTTTAGGAAGGTCAAGGCTTGGTATATAGCCTGATACGGCCTGTACGGCAGGGCACACGGGCGTGAGTCATGGCCGTGTGGGATTTGGCAGAATGCTCCATTGGTACAAGGCACGGGCGTACCTAGGCCGTGGACAACACATGGCCTGGCCCTACGTGCATGCACCTGGACCGTGCCTCCACTGCACCTTAATTTAAATTTTATTGTACCACACGGGGCAAGAGACACGGCCATGTGTCTCAACCGTGTGGGGTACACGACCTCCAAACGGTCGTGTGGAGCGGCCGTGGCATAATGGACAGTTTTGTCCACAGTTGTTGAGCATGGACGTGTATAGACCACACGGTCTCACAACACGGCCATGCCATTGGTCATATGGGCATGTGATGGGGTTTTAAAAGCAAAATTTTTTCTAAGAATCTGATATGATAAGATTCAAATCCTAACCGTCCGAAATGTCCGTAATGTGTTTGAAACCTCTAATAAGGGTGATTATGAATTGAATTCCGTGCGAATCTGTAACTGTCTTGGAGTAAACTGTGTAAAGGTTATTTTGAATCTGGTAACGCTCATTACCTGACTCCAGTGACAGTTCCGGGTAAGGGATGTTACAAAATTGCCCCTAAGGGGTAAAATGACCAAAATACCCTCTAGGGGTAAGACGACTGTTTTGACCCTGTATGTTTTCTAATTAAATATATATAATATAAACTACTTTGTATGAGTTATCTGTGTCATGTTAGCATGTCATTTAAAATGTTACATTGCATGGGGGATGGGGTATATGTTTATGGAGGAAGTGTACTGTTTTGATAGCTTTGCTGCATTGTTTTGTGGCCTATAGCCTAATATTCTGGCAGCACTACTGCATTTTATCGGTAGTGCCACATCAGTACTACACAGTGGAGTGTAGGGTTTGATGGGTTGATTATATCCTCACATGGGGTGATAGGTTTGACGGAGATGGGGTGTAGCGGATGGTTGCGTAGGATTCTGATTGCAAGTTATATTGTTACTGTTATGGGCACTAACCCACTAAATGTGATATGCTACTATAATGGGCTCTAGCCCAGACTGATTCTGTTATATTGTTCTTGCCGGGGATACACACTGAGTATTCGTATACTCACCCTTTTATTTTACCGTACAGGTAATACTGAGGCATAGGTGATTTAGTGCTACGTAGACTTGGAGGCAACCACACTTTGCTTTTATATTGTTTCCGATTTTCATTTACTTTAATTATAGTTTTTATTTTGGGTTTGTAAAAAGGCCGCTATTTAATATTTCTTAAATATTGGGTTTATCTGTTTCATTTAAAATTTGTTAGCTCTAGGGTGCATTTTGCAAAATCATATATGCTTTTCAAAAACCACATTTTCACAATAAACGAGAATTCAAACAAAGCTTCCGCAATCATTAAGTTTTTCCAAAGTAAACTACTTTCATAATCTGATTAATCAATGGTAATCGAATGATGTTTTTTTCAAACTGAAAAAACAAGGATTTTTCACAACAAATCTAGTTATAGTGAAACACGATTTCAAAACACTTTAATGTGAAACTACCAAATACAACCTTATTTAGTGGTATCAGAGCCAGGTTACAAAACCCGACTGTGGAGTGGGAATGAAAGTTTTGATTACAGGTCTGCTCACACAAGCTGACGGTCGGGACGTAACTAATCAGTATTGCTCACACAAGCTGACAGGTAATCGCAACAAATGCAGGATTACCTAGCCACTGGTATACATACTAGACCAGCACCCGGACATCAACTAATCACTTAATCAGACACTTGGGTTCGTAGTGACATGTCACTTGTATCCTATTTTATTCTTAATGTTCAACCGAGAGATCACTTTCACACTTATCACTTATCGAAACTTTTTCGATTATACCACATATCATCATTCACACATTTTATACAACATTAGAACATAAAAACATAATAAAATCATGCGTTATTTACATAAAAACTTACCTCAATACCAAAAATGGTGAAAAAGGACCTAACCGTCGAATACTCATTTTTCCTTCATTCTAGTTCCGAACCTTGTTTTTCATGATCTATAATATCACATTTAGCTCACTTATTAGTCACATTATTCAATGTGACCAAAAGTCATAGTATGGAAAAATTATGTTTTTGCCCCTAAAGTTTGACATATTTATAATTTTGCCCTCAGGCTCGAAAGATGAAATGTGTTCAATTTCTTTACTACCCATGCATAGCCGAATCATTTTCACGCTTACAGCAGCCCACATTTTCCATTTAATCAGGTTTTTAACACATATTTCATAATTTTTACAAATAGGTCCTTTTATGTATTTTTACCAAAAATGACTTAGTAAAAATTGTTTCTCTAACCATAAAATGCATAATCTACCATTAACCATCAAAATACACAAATTTCTAACATGGGTCAAAACCTATACCTTTATCATGTTATAAGGATTTCAAAAATGTGGAATTGATTAAAAACGGGGCAAGAACGGACTTACTATGGAGCTTGGAAGCTTGAACAAAACCCTAGCCATGGTGTCCATGATATATTCGACTAAGGGTGGTAGAAGATGGACATATTTTTGGCTACTTTGGCTTTTTAATTCTTCTAATTACTAAATGACCAAAATGCCCTTAATTTAAAAATATTCTATTTCACCAATTTCATGACCATTTTTGTCCAAAAATTTATCCAATGGTCTAATTACCAAGTAAAGACCTCTAATTTAAAATTTCATAGCAATTAGACACCTCTTACTTCTAGAACTCAAGTTTTGCACTTTTTACGATTTAATCCTTTTAACTAAATTGAGTGCCGAAACATCGAAATTTTAAAACAAAATTTTCACGAAATCATTTTGAGAAATCGTAGACCATAGAAATATAATAAAATAAATTTCTTACGTCAAATTTCTGGTCCCAAAACCATTGTTCCTACTAGGCCCAAAATCGGGCTGTTACATGCATAGTAGGTGGGAGAAATCCTATAATGATTTGTGGCAATGGTGATTGGTACTAGAGAGGTATGTACCATTTTTCGTAATTGACTTGCAAATAGAGTCTGCATTTTACTATGACTACTCAATCCTTGAAAAAAGACTTTTCCATCGTTTTTCTAGACTTTCAAGTAATCATAATTGCATTCTAGTGTTGTAACCTACTTGTACAAATTAACGGCACATTCATGTATAAGAGGTACCAACATCGGTTGCTCTTGACTATTGCACAGGATAGTAATTGAAAAATCCTGTTAATAGCCTTTGTAATAATGTCCAAAGAATTCAAAGATGACTAAGATTTCTTCTTAACTAGCTTGAGAAGGCATGTTGTGCTGCAACTTGATAAATGCATAGTTTTTGACAGGGGCCCCAAAATACAGGATGCAATCGATCGGTTGAAGAACATGTACATCATAGGTATTATTTACGTTATATATGGTCTAACTACATGGGTCGATACCATAAGGATGAAGAGAAGCGAAATGTCATTAACATGGGTATGTTGCACATAATATTTTTTCTAGATAACAGTTTGACATATACATTAGGTCCCATTTCTTGAATATAATATTGATTGTGATCAACAAGGTTTGAGCTCATTTAACATTGATTCCATGAAATTTTGGAGAAATTATGAGCTGTAAATCGAGAGGGTGAGAAGTACCTTAATGGGATACCCAAGGATACAACTGTATAATGGATGACTACGATACGGGCACATGATAACAAACCTAGTGAAATACATTTATTTTGTACTGCAGTGGGCGCATCATTTTTCAGTGACCTCGTTGGTTAAAAAATTATTTTTTATTAGCAACCTTGTGTCCAAAGTGGGCTGAGAAATACGAGCATCAAATGAAGGGCGGTCATATTTGGTGCAAGATATTGGGGAAAATGTAAAAAGAGTAACCTTAATGTCTTCAGTGTGTCACTCATGTCCAAATCAAATATTTTAGGTTATAGAGTTCTATAGACTCGTTGAAGAAGGTATTGGGGAAGCATACCGTGTTGACCTGAGACAAATGACTTGCGATTGTGGGAGATTTCAAGCACTTTGTTATCCATTCCCATATGCCTTCCGGCATGTGTCTTGGCATGTGTAGATTGCATGACTTATGTTGTCGAAGTTTACAAACTACAATGCACATGTAATGTTTGGAAATTTGGATTCCCACCTGTCCTAGATGAAAGCATGTGGTCGCCTACCTCACACACAACTTTTGAGTTTGTACCAGATATTAACTTGTGACATAAGCCAAAAGGTTGGCCAAAATTAACTTGGATACGAGGTAATATGGATATTGGGAGTGGGGAGACATTATAAGGTTATGTACTTACTGTAGGAATCTAGGCCATACTAAGCCAGCATGTCCACAATTGAAGGGAACATCGAGGAGAAGAGCTAATTAAAACACTAACTCATTCATTGGTAAAAACTAATTCATTCATTTATTCATTAACTTTTTTGGAAATTGTAAGATAATATTAATTATTTAAGTAAGATATATTATGTAGCACCCTAAATTTTTGGATTTTGTAATTTTGTTTGTGTTGCTTTGATTTTATGTTTGGGGGTATTAATTAAGTGAGTTAAGAGTGGGTTGGATTGTTGGAAGGGTCCTATGAGCAAACTTGGATATTGGAAAAATTTTATTGTTTTGGCTTAAGAAGATATAGGCTCACGGTTAATAGGACTTTTATTTTATTTTAGCTGCAACTCCTCATGAAAAGGACGATGGTAAGTTGGCAAGGAGGCATGAGTAGTACACTTCGATCGGGGGTTCAAGTCTGCTTAAGAGAAAAATGTTATTTTTTTAGGGCTTAAAGGGAACACGGCACTCTGAACGGAAGGTTAAAGGGAAAATTGTTATTTTTTTAGGGCTTAAAGGGAAAACTGTTTTTCAAGGATTTGGGGAAATTTTGAATTCTACTACTGTAAGTGTGGTCTCCAAGTTTCCAACACTGAATTTGTAAGTGTTTTAATTACTATTATTTGTTTACTTATTGAATATTGAGATTGTTATAAACATCAGGCTATGCTATAGCACTTTAGATAGGCTAGACTGAGACTATAGGAAACTGAAAACTGTAGTGTGATCATGATCCGCAAAAACAAACTTTAAACTTCTGTTTGTATAAGACATTCTTAATAATTACTGAAACTATAAGTTAACGCATCAATCTTCTAAGTCAAATAATATGGGTCGATATAAGTGCCAGAGGAGGAAGAGCTATTCGAGGTGGTGGGAGGGGCTGTGCTAGTAATGCAGCTGGGTCCTCGACATCAGGACATGTGCCAAATAAGGAAGCCAGGGAAGTATCGGCTCCACCAGTAGCTGAGACTGGATCATTTGATCGTGCGGCTGGGGATGATGCCCTGTCCCAAGCTATGCTGCGGATACTGGAAGGGTCACTGGACCCAATAACGGAGCTGTGGACCGGGGGTCAGTTACTGAGCGACTGAGGTCAAATGGGGCAGAGGTTTTCAAGGGCAGTGCTGGAGTAGCCCCTAATGTGGCTGAGTATTGGCTAGAAGCCATGGAACAGATCATGGATGACCTTGACTGCACACCTGAACAGAAGCTGAAAGGTGCAGTTTCTCTGCTGTGAGATGAAGCCTACCAATGTGGCTCACGGTGAAAGATGGAGCTCAACCAGAGCAGATGACATGGGAGTTTTTCAAGATTGGGTTTCAAGAGAAGTATGTAGGTATTGGTTATGTTGATGCTCGTAAGAAGGAATTTCTGGACTTGGTATAGGAGATAAGTCAGTATAGGAGTATGAGGTAGAATTTTTATGACTCAGTCGTTATGCCCGTGGGATTGTGGCTACTGAGCATGAACGTTGCGTATGATTTGAGAACAGCATCAAATACGGCATTCGTGTACTGATAGCTCTACAGAGGGAGTGGAACTTTACTCTGTTAGTGGATAAAGCCAAGATAGTTGAGGAAGTGAAACAGATGGAATGTTAGAATCGTGACATGGATAAAGGGAAATCAAAGAGAAGTGTGGGGCACTCTAATTATGCTTAGAGGCCTGTGAGGAGGGCCAAGTATAAGGGATCAGCTAGAGTTGGGCCCCCCTGCTATTAATACTGGACTGCAAGCTTCTGCTGCTTGTGGGAAAAGCCATTATGGGGAGTGCTAGAAGAAGAATAGAGCCTGCCTGAGATATGGATCGATGGAACACCATATCAGAGATTCTCCGCGTAGGCCAGAGCAAATGCAAGCAGTTGGCATGGGTAATGTGCAGCCACTAAGGGGTGGTCAACAGTAGCCTAGAGGTCGAGGTCAGGCCAGAGGCGGGAATGGTATGGGACGTAGTCGTGGGGCTCTCAGCAGAGGTGCTACTACTGCAGAGGCAAGACAACTAGCGTTAGTATGTTGCACGCCGTTGCGAGGACAAGGATGAACTAGATGTGATAACTGGTACGTTCCTCATCCATAGTTTACCTTATACTGCTCTGATTGATGTGGGGTCCATGCACTTATATATTGCATGTACGGTATCTGAGATGTGTGAATATATTGCTAGAGATATTACTGTATTGAGCCCTTTAGGACAGATTGTTAGAGTAAATAAGTTGTTTAAGAAGGTATCTTTAGAGGTTTAGGGAGAAACTTTTCTAGCGGACATAAGGGAACTTCCCTTTGGTTAGTTTGATCTAATTTTAGGAATAGATTGGTTAGTATAGCATCAGGTGACTTTAGATTGTGCGGCTAAGTGGGTGGTTTAAAAGACTTCCGAGGGCACTAAAGTGGTGGTCATTATTGAACGTCGTGATGGATGGAACTATGCACATGTGTATCGGCTACCGGTAATTGAACAAGTTAACCATCAAGAACAAGTATCCGTTACCAAGGATTGATGATCTCTTTGACCAACTTTGAGGGGTTGTGATGTTCTCCAAAATAGATCTTCGATCAGGTTATCATCAATTAAGGGTGAAGGAGGCAGATGTGTACAAGACAGCTTTTAGAACACACTATGGCCATTATGAGTTTTTGGTTATGCCGTTTGGGCTAACAAATGTGCCAGCCTCTTTCAGAGACTTAATGAACCATGTCTTTCAACCTTACCTAGACAGGTTCGTGGTGGTTTTCATAGATGACATCCTAGTATACTCGAAAACTGAGGAAGAGCATGAGGAGCATTTTCGGGTAGTTCTACAGATATTGAAGGAAAAGTAGTTATATGCCAAATTCAGCAAGTGTGAGTTTTAGCTATGAGAAGTGACATTCTTGGGTCACGTGGTATCTGCCAAAGGAATTAGAGCTGATCCATGAAAAATCGAGGCTGTTCTGGACTGGAAGCAACCTAAAAGTGCATTTGAGATACGTAGTTTTCTGGGTCTGGCAAGTTATTACAGACGTTTCGTAGAGGGGTTTTCATTGATTGCCGCACCTTTAACCAAACTTCTACATAAGGGAGTATCGTTTGTGTGGACGAAAAATCAACAGGAAAGTTTTGAAAAGTTGAAGAATATACTAACCAAGGCCCCTGTTCTGATTCAGCCAGAGTCTAAAAAGGACTTCACTGTCTATAGTGATGCATCACACGTTGGGTTGGGTTGTGTGTTGATGCAAGAGTGGAAGGTAGTTGCGTATGCATCTCATCAACTTAAAACCCATGAGGCGAACTACCCCACACATGATCTGAAGTTGGCAGCGGTGGTATTTGCACTTAAAATTTGTAGGCACTACTTACATGGTGAGAGGTGTATCATTTTTACGGATCACAAAAGCCTCAAATACCTTCTCACACATACGGAGCGTAATCTGAGACAACGAAGGTGGATAGAGTTACTGAAGGATTATGATTGCTCAACCGAATACCACCTTGGCAAGGCTAACGTAGTTGCAGACGCACTGAGTTGTAGGGCTATGTCTGAATTAAGAGCAATGTTTGTACGCCTAAGTTTGTTAGACGATGGTGGGATATTGGTGGAAGTGCAAGTTAGACCAGTGTGGATTGAAAGGATTAAAGATAAGCAACTAGTGGATGAGTCGTTGATTCTTCATTTCCGACTGATTGAGAATGGGGAGAATTCTGATTTTTAGCTGAATAAGGAAGGGGTATTATGTTTTCGTGGCTGAATTTATATTCCGAATGACATAGAGCTAAGGCAGTCGTTGCTATGAGAGGCGCATAGTAGTCTGTATGCTATGCATTCTGGTGGTAATAAGAGGTACCAAGACTTGCGAGAATTGTATTGGTGGCCAACGTTTAAGCGTGAAGTTACTGAGTTTGTAGGTAAGTGTCTGACTTGCTAGCAGGTTAAAGCTGAGATCAACTGCCTTCAGGATTGTTGCAACCGGTGAACATTCCTCTATGGAAGTGGGAAAGAGTGACCATAGACTTTGTTAGTGGGCTGCCCTTAATGAGTACTAATAAAGATTTGGTATGGGTGATAGTGGATCATCTGACTAAATCCACTCATTTTATACTAGTTAGAACAGATTACTCACTGCAAAAATTGGCTAAGTTGTATGTGGCAAAAATTGTGAGATTACATGGGGTGCCGGTGTCTATCATATCTATCAGAGATCCGCATTTTACATCAAGATTTTGGAAGAAGCTCCATGAAGCACAAGCACAAGGTTGGACTTTAGTACTGCATTTCACCCTCAGACGGATGGGAAATTAGAGAGAGTAATTTAGATCTTGTAAGATATGCTGAGGGGTTATATTATTGACTTCAGGGGTAGCTGGAGGACTACTTGTCGTTGGCGGTGTTCGCATAGAACAATAGCTATCAATCCAATATTTAGATGGCACCAGACGAGGTGTTGTATGGTCAGAGGTGCCGTACTCCTACGTGCTGGAGTGAACTTTGTGAACGGTGAATGTTAGGACCTGAGTTGGTATCTGATACTGAAGAGAAAGTGAAACTAATTTGAGATCTGTTGAAAAAAGCTTCTGACAAACAAAAGTCTTATATGGATCTTAAGCGTCATGAGATTGAATATTCAGTGGGGGACTTAGTCTTTCTCAAGGTCTCTCTGTGGAAGAAGATATTAAGGTTTGGACGTAAGGGTAAGCTAAGCCTTAGGTTTATTAGACCTTGCTGGATACTGAAACGCATTGGGCCGGTTGCCTATCAACTAGAATTGCCTCCGAAGTTGGATAGAATCCATGATGTGTTCCATGTTTCTATGTTAAGACATTATAGTTATGATCCCACTCATATTGTACCAGTTGAAGAAATTGAAGTTAGGCCTGACCTAACCTTTGAAAGGGAACAAGTTCAAATTTTAGACCGTGATCTGAAAGTACTGAGAGAAAAGTCAGTTCCACTGGTTAAAGTGCTTTGGCGTAATCACTATTTCAGGAAAGCCACGTGGAAACCTGAGGAGGCGATACTATAACAATACCCTCACCTTTTCTAGCAGGTAAATTTTGAGGCCAAAATTTCTTTAAGAAGGGTAGAGTTGTAACACCCTAAATTTTTGGATTTTGTAATTTTTGTTTGTCTTACTTTGATTTTATGTTTGGGGTGTTAATTAAGTGAGTTAAGAGTGCGTTGGATTGTTGGAAGGGTCCTGTGAGTGAACCTGGGTCTTGGAAAAATTTTATTGTTCTGGCTTAAGAAGATATAGGCTCGCGGTTAGTAGGACTTTTATTTTATTTCGATTACAGCTTGTCATGAAAAGGACGATGGTAAGTTGGCAAGGAGGCATGAGTAAGACACTTGGGTCGGGGGTTGGAGTCTACTTAAGGGAAAATTGTTATTTTTTTAGGGCTTAAAGGGAACACGACACTCTAATGGAAGGTTTATAAGTTGATGCGTGGGGATATTGACATCAAAGTTGTGTTGGTTCAGTGGCATGGCGTGTGTGTGTAAGGGGCGTTTATTAAGGGTTGCAGGTTCGAGCAATCAGGACGCATTTGGATTTTATTTTTTTACTATTCACGATGGATGGATGTTAAGCTTGACCGAAACTCCCTTTAGCAGCAGGATGAATCGATCAAGCGTGGGATTATGAATAGAGGGCTACTGTCGGTGAAACAAGTCAAGCGACGGAAGTGTTTTTATTTGATTTGAAATTTTGGATTGATGAACGGCTGATTTCATGCAGCTATTAAAGGATTGTATTTGGAAAGTTTTGGCCGGATGTGGGACTTGAGGTGCCATTCGGTCAATGGTATACTGTTGTTACCAAATTAAGGTGTTTAGGCTGGGATTTTTTAATTTTTATGGGGATAGAGGTATTGCTTTCCTTTTAGTTTTCTTAGAATTGACTGACACCATCTTGCACTTGCACTCTCTCTTCTCTTTAACTTTATAAAAGCCAAATGCACCATTGGTCTTGGTCTCCATCGACTTTCTCTACTTCTTTCTCACTATATTTTTCTTCATTTTGCCGAACTTTCTATCATAGTCCTTCTTTCTTCTCTTTTGACAAATTTCTTTCCTCCTCTCCCAATCGTTTTCCTCTTTAACCCGATTCTTCTTTTTCTTTATCAAATCTTTTTTTTCTTGCAGTAGTAGCCGACTTTACTATATTCAATTTTTTTCTTCTCATTCTTTTTGCACCGATTATACATTTCTCGTATTCGTTTCTCGTTTTTGTTATTGATCAATCGGTAACAACTCTGGCATTTCATAAGGCCAGTGGGTATTCTTTTCTTATCGAAACATTGGCTTTGGCCGAACCTTGTTATTGCCTTTTTCTTACTTTTTCACGCTTCTTTTGTGTAGGCCAAATCTAAGTCTTTGGTGGTAAGACTGAGACTCGAATTCCTTTTCATTGTGGACATTTTCTAGTCTTGGGTAAGTTTCTTAATCATAAGTGTTGATTACGCTATTTGGAAGTTTATGTGTACCCTTATTTGATTAATTGTTTTCTTCTAAGCGAGGGTCTTATGGCATCGTATTTTGATCGTATGATTAGAGGTTGATCTGTTTAAGGGAGAAAGGGGTCGAATCTCTGTCTCTTGCAAGTGATCATTTTTTCCCTTTTTGGTAAGTGACGTTAGGTTGACTAAATTATAACCTATACCATGATTTTGGATTGAATTATGGTAGTTGACTAACAAATAGATTATGGTGACTATAGGTGCATAGTTGTCGAAAATGGTTGGTGACTATCTCATTTCAGGTGTGTGTTAATCGCACTATTAGATACAAAGGCGAAATGCCAAAATGGCAAATGCCGAAAAGCCGATGAATCGAATGTTGGCCACATGGGCGCGTGAATGCTCATGTGATTGATTGAGGCCACAGATTGTGGCCCTACATCGAAAAACGGCTTTCATGAGCGATTTCATGTGTTGGGCCGAAACGGGCCGAATAGGCCCAATGGGCCCGTGGGCCCGCTAGAAGTGCTTTAGGCTGCATTCGAATCTCTGGACTGTTTGGTTGCATGTGTTGCTAGACAACCATGGGCCTACTGATGGGCTTTCACATACGTAGGACCACACTGACAAATGACTGAAATGCCCCTAAGGGGCAAAATGACCAAAATACCCTCCAGGGGTATATGTTTATGGAGGAAATGTACTGTTCTGGCAACTTCGCTGCATTATTCTATGGCTTATAGCCTAATATTCTAGTAGCACTACTGCATTTTATCGATAGTGCCGCATCGGTACTACACTGTGGAGTGTAGGGTTGGGTGGGTTGATTCTATCCCCACATGGAGTGATGGGTTGGACGAAGATGGAGTGTAGAAGATGGTTGGGTAGGTTTTTGTTTGCATGCCATATTGTTACTATAATGGGCTTAGGCCCACTGTTGTGATATGCTACTGTAATGGGCTCTAGCCCAGTCTGATTCTGTTATATTGTTCTTGGTGGGGTTACACATTAAGTATTCGTATACTTACCCTTTTATTTTACCGTATAGGTAATACCGAGGCATAGGTGATTCGGTGCTACTTGGACTTGGATCTAGCCACACTTTGCTTTTACACTGCCTTTAAATTTTCATTTACTTGAGTTATGGTTTTTATCTTGGGTTTGTAATAAGGCTGCTATTTAATTTTTCATAAATATTGGGTTTATTTGTTTCATTTAAAAAAATCTGTTAGCTCTAGGGTGCATTTTACAAAATGATATATGTTTTCCAAAAACCACGTTTTCACAACAAACGAGAATTCAAACAAAGCTTTCGCAACTATTATGTTTTGTTTTAGTATATAACTTTCATAATCTGATTAATTAAGGGTAACAGAATGATGTTTTCTTCAAACCTTAAAGAACAAGGGGTTTTTTTACAACAAATCTAGTTATAGTGAAACACGATTTCAAAACACTTCAAAGTGGCACTACCAAATACGGCCATAACGTCAAGGCCGGGTTTGGGATGTTACATATTACAATACGAAATAAAAAATTAATATTTTATTGTACCTTGTGAGCAAATCATTCCTTTCTGAAAATATTGTAATTAACAAATGTATGGGGAAAAACTTAAATGAATAAATAACAGAAATGAAAAAATTTATGCAAACTCATCATACGATACTGTACAAAACAAACCAATTTAATAAATTTGTTACGTATATTGCAAATAAGTGTACATTTGGGACGTAAATTTTTTTCACAAACTAAAGAATGAAGTATTTGAGAAAAATTAAAAATAACATAATCATCAATGTCCCAAATGTGTGCCACAATTGGGAGGGTGTCCAGTACGCCTATGGTTCCGTTAAACAAGTTGGGTTGGCAGCTCGTCACTGTCCTTGTCTTCATCTTTATTTTCACATGCAGCTCGATGTTCATCTCCATATTCATCTACTGCCTCTATTTTTAACTACGTCTACAACCTAGCCATCCGTTGTACATCACCCGTGTATGAATAGGCGGTTGTAAGGATGACCCACCTCTATAGAAGGTGTTTGTGACACTATTGGCGAATAACTGTATGGTGTCGCATGGGCCGATTGCACATAAAAGGTGGGAAACTTGCCATAAGTTGTGAGACATATCCCCCTTTTTGTTCCTTTGTTCCCTCTCATTGCTTACACTCTTTTCTTGCCAAAACAAAAGTGTTGACTACCCGAAAGGCCTCCCAAACTGTCCACCACCCTCACTTCCTCCTATTTTCTTTTTTCTTCTTTTTTTTCCTCCATCATTTTCTCTCTTTTTGGCAACTACAAACCATTTCCCTTCATCTTTGCTTCCATGCCTCCACTGTGAGCCTTAGTTACACCACCATCCCACCACCGTCTACACCCCTCTTGTCTCCCTCTTTTCCTCCAATCGCCACCTTTTGTCACAGCCGTCGTCACTGTGAACCATCACCAGATCACCGCCATTGCAACTGTCGTTGACATTGATTGTTACTGGGATTTGAATTTTTCTTCTCTTTTCCTCTTCCTTCTGATTTATTTCACCTTTTTCTTCCAATTGACTCACTCTTTAAATTTTTTCATTCTAGTTGTGTATGAATCTCCCTGATCATATGATCCCTTGTAGATAATTAAATCTTCGTAACCTTTCTCCAGAATTTATCTTTAACTTCATTGTGCTATCTAGTAGTGTAAGTTATGGAAAGTGATAGAATCATCATCTTTCCCTTCTTTTCCTTCCTTCTCGAATGATGGCTCAACTATAATTACTTTCTTGAGATTAATTTTCAATGTCCATGGATATGAAAGACTGAACAACTACCCTCCGGGAAACCAATAGCGTGGCATCGTGAGAGTAATAGATCCGAGTGTCTAAATTAAGGGTAAGTATTGGTGAGATCCCTACATTAGATCTTATATTAAAGGACTTGTTTTTCATTATATCATGACTAAAAAGAGATATTTGTGTGATTATATTTGTGATTGGGACTGGATCCAAGCAATACCTCTACAAAGGGAGCTTGCGGTTTAAATCTACAATAAGGTGTGGGATCTTTAACTAATGTCGTCTGATGAGTTTTTGTTTTTATTATTTTAGTATGTTATTAACTATTTATGCATGGGTACACTATGTACTCTTAAAGAGGGTTGAAAACCCCATCGAGGAGAAACCCAAGTAAGTGACCCTATCCGTTATTCATGGAAAGTATATTGTGTGATGCGCTTATATTATGTGATTGTGATGTTTGTACAAATTGCATCTATGTGATATTGATATATGTGTATATCTCATTCTCATGACATATGATGTATGAATTTTGTATTATCGCTATGATTCCGTTATGCGATTATGAAAATATGAATATGACCATGTGATATGTGATCCTATATGTAAAGCATGTTTACAACATGTTAATGAGAATTGATTAAAATGAGAAAATGGCCATACCATATGCATGGGGTGGGATTTGTTAAAGGAAGAAGATATGTGGCAATTTATCTACAATTATGTGGCAGCTTATTAACAATATAAGGTGGCTTGTCCACAATTTGCTACGTGATCGTTTTTGTTTTTTAAGTGGTGGCTTGTCCACAAATGGTGTGTTATTAGATGGATGAGTTATGGGGAACTCAATATTGGTGTGTAACGGAGATGGGTAGGAAATTTTTATAAAATGTGCATTTTTTTTAAATATGCATTGATATGATCATGCATAAGTATCTGTGTTATAATCTATGAATTTAATGATGTTTGCTACGTTGCGATTGATATATAATTTGATATGTATATATGTTTATTTATTTTGATCTCACACAGAGCCATTTAAAGCTCACCCACATTACTTGTGTGTTTTAAATAATCCTCATTGTTAGGACTTGAATTCGGTCATCGAAGAGGCTTTCGAAAATATGATTTTTATGGCTATGGACTTATGCTTTATTTTGGGACTTTCATGGACTTTATAATTTTTCCTTGGGATTTTCTTTTGGACTTTGGATTGTTTTGTTTTTGGATTTTTCTGCATGATTTAGGTTTTAAAATTATCATTTAAAAGATTGTGAAACTGACAGTTTACGATGGATTTTTAATAACTAAGTCAAACAAGGCCCAACAAGGGTGTTTTCAAAATTCAATACTTTTTTTCGAAACTCAACACTATTTGCTCACAAAATCAATATTTTATGGGACATATATTAACTCTACATTTCAAAAATGACAAATGAGTTTTAGATATGCAAATTATCCGCTGCGATGTTTTAATTGAAGTACGACATTTTCTAAAAATATCAAAATTTGAGTTTTCTAAATATAAACAATTTGAAACAAAATTTGGTTTCCTCAAATAAGTTACAATGACTTTTTTAGCAACATAATTTTAAGAGAAAATAGTTAAATAATTTTTTGCACTATCAATATGGCCAATGTTGTAACAGCCCACTTTAGACCCTAGTCGGAACTGGTGGTTTCGGGACCACTTAACCGAGTCGAATTATTATTTTTATTGCTTTAATATGTTTTACAGCATGATAGAATCACCGTGTGAAAGTTTCGTTTAGAAATTTTATCGTTTGACTGGTTAATTTGATAAAAAGGATTAAATCGCATAAAGCGATAAATTAGCGTTCTATTTGGTAAATGGCTTATTTGATCTTGGCTTTTTAAATAAGGGTCCTTAAATGGTTTTTCTAAAGCTAGTGGACATTTATGTCCTTAATGACATTTTTTTAAATGGTTTAAGTTAAAGGGTAAACTGGTCAAATGGCTTTATAATATGTTTTAATTAAATAAAACAAGAAAATGGCTTCATATTTTCTTCTCTCCCACCGATTCTTCAAACAAAAATAAAGGGTTTAAAGGTTTTCTTCATTCGGCTACTATTTTGCTAAATTGAGGTATGTTTTGACTTCGGTTTTTAGTGATTTTTACGTTTTTGAGATCGTTGCTTCGTATATTAACCGACCCGTACCTCAATTTCTGATTTTGATTATGTTTTTGAAAAATGCCATTGATGAATCTATGATATTTTAGAAGATTTTGATGAATTATGAAATATTATGTGGAAATATACAAGAATTTTAAAGTAATTTTTGAAGAAAATGGGTTTTGAGGATTTGATTGTAAAAAGGTAGAATTTTTGAGGTTAAAAGTTTGATTAATTGAAAGATATATGCTTGTATAAGTCCCTTGAATATTCGGCTATAGTGAATTGGGTGATTGATTGTGTAATTTGTCATTTTTGTGATGAGAGGACTAAATTGCAAAGTATTGAAAATATAGGGGCTAAATTGCAAATATGTCAAATTATATGTTTTTGGATTGAATTGAATATGTGAGTTAGTAAATAGCTGAATTTTGCATTAATTTAGATAAAGACAATCGAATCCCGAAACTTGATCGGGGAAAACGAAAAATAGACGAGTAGATACGGGATTACGAGGTAAGTTCGTATAACGAATTTAATGTATATATATATATATGTTCATACGTATTGTTATTTGAAAATATGAAATGCTAGATGATTAAATAGCCTAATGGAACAAGTATATATGAGATTGAAATAGAAATGTTAAATTGTTACAAATGATAAATTGAATACCGAGCCCCGTTAGAACCGTAGAAGTCGATAGGATACAAGTGACATGTCACTAGGGCTACAGGGTGGTTCGAGCTCCTGCATTTGTTGCGGACTCACCACGTGCTCATGAGCTACAGGTTTATCCTTCGGGATTACATGTTCAGCCTACGGGCTTACCGATTATCCTTCGGGATTATATGTTCAGCCTCCGAGCTTACCGTATAGGCTCGAAAGAGCATATATGACACATTGACGGATTACAGGTTATATGTATATACACTGTGTGTGTATCACCCAAGTATCTTTCGATGTTCTTATAGGTTCAACGAGCAATACCGATACATGTTACAGGAAAGGTTAATTGATATTTGAATATATGAGAGAGATGTTATGTGAATACATGAATGGTATAAGGTACTTGTTATAAGAGTTATGTGCTATACATGAGATAATGAAGTATATGAAATACATGTCATATGAATTGTATGAATGGAATGATACTAGTTACATGATCAACATGTTATATGAGAAAGTGCAAAATGAAGGCATATTATGCCATATGAATTACAAGATTTGTATATGTTACTTGAAATGAAGTATTTTATAAGCTTTTATATATGATATGTTATGAAACTACATGAACTAATGAGTGTGAGCTTGTGCAATAGGCTATAAGATCATATGTTTGTAATGGCCTTACTTATGGATACCTCATTGAAATGGTAAGTTTCATTTCATGTTATATGGACTTACTAAGCTTTAGAAGCTTATTCCGTTTATTTCTTTCACTGTCTTCTAGATTCGGAAGCTAGCTCAGATATCGGACAAGTCGGGGATCGCTATCACACTATCGATAAATCTTTGGTACTTTTGAGTATTTTGCAAACGTTTGGTCATGGCATGTATAGGCTAGTACTTTTGTGAACATCATACATTTTGGGAATGTTCAAGCTATGGGATGTGGCTTGAGTCATACATGTGTTTATAATCAAGTACTTGAGTTGTCCTTTAGCTATATGTGCTTATGGAAAGATATGTGATTTTGATGAGGTTATAAGCTTGCATAATTGATATGTATATATGTGTGGATGAGTGCATGGAAATGGTCATTTAGGCCTTTGAGTTGGTGTGCTTGATTTGTGAATGAATTGAGATGATTTTGGGTCCATTTTGTGCTTGAATTGGTATGTTTTAGGTTGGTAGAATGACATGAAATGTTGTTGGTTAATGGCTAGTAGAAATGACCCATATTGGGTGGCAAATTGGCTTAAACCAAGCCTATATTTGTACCACACGGCCAGGGAACACGGGCGTGTGCTTCGACCGTGTGTCCCCTGCACCTTAATGTTTTGGTCAGTTTTGGTACACGACCTAGACACATGGGCGTGTTTGGTAACTTGTAGCCGTGTGAAATTTGGCAGTATAGTCACACGGTCTGCTCTGTTTTGTACACGGGCGTGTCAGGTAATCGTGTGATATTTGACATTTTTGACCACGGGGTAAGGGCACGGGCGTGCCTAGGCCGTGGGCGACACATGGCCTAACCCCATGGGCGTGTTGGACAGCCGTGTGGGATAAGTCAGATTCGACCACGGGCTGAAAGGTTTGGGCGTGTCTGGAGGGACACGGCCGTGTGAGAAGAAAACGGGCAAGGGGCACAGCCGTGTGTCCCTAACTTAAAAATTTCTCAAATTTTCCCTATCTTTTAGCATGTTTCCAATTAGATTTCCAATAGTTATATGCATCATTTTATAATCAATTGAAGCATGCTTTGATGATTGATGATACGTGTTGGATCTTGATTAAAAAGTTTAAAATTTTACTGCTCCGATATATGTTACAAGTCCGGTAATGCCCCTTACCTATTCTGGCAACGGTTACGGGATAGGGGTGTTACAAATGTGATCTTCGAGATTTGACCATAATGTCTAGGTTGAGTTTAGGGGGTTACATGAGTTTTTCCTCTTTTTTTCTCATTTATTTGCCATACTTTTTGTTATGGTTAATCTTATACACTCTTTGCTTTGGTAATTCTATTAGATCACCCAGCTCTCTGATCGCATATCCTTATTGATCCTCTAACCATTCCCAATTGATCAAGTTGTGTGAGTGTGGGTTATACAATCATCAACCCCTCCTCTTTAGTATTTTTTTCTCTTAGTCAAATGGTATATTGGCCATGGAAGTTTTTTTTTTATTCATGTGTTAACATTATTCCTCATGTTCTTTGAAGGTTTTATCGATAACAGTAGGAGAGACCTTTAACTTTGGATCAGAGATCATCAATTCGAGTGTACAAACTGTGGGGTAAGTGTTATGATGAGATTTTTTTAATGACTAACCTTTTAGTAATATAACATCTTTGATGAATCCTAACCAAAATATGTTATTTGTGTGTTAGATATGTCTTTTGGGTTTAGATCCAAGCGAAATCACTACTAGGGGATGTGGCATACTGGATCTATGAAAAAGGTGTGGGTTCAATACTATTAGATTAAATATAATGTGGTGTTAAATAAGTATATTAGTATTAAAATTATGATCAAATGCAAGTACACTAAGTACTTCAAAAGAGAGTTGAAAAACTTATGGAGAAGAAATACCAAGTAAACTTAACTAAGCGATTATGTGATAGCATGATACACGATGTGATGGTAACTGTGATTGTGATATATGTGTGATTCTCACTCTTATGATATCTGATATATGGCATGTGTGATACTTTAGAACATGAGATAGCTATATATGTGCATGTGAAAGTCGATATCCAAGATCTAATGTGAAAAGCATGTTAAAACATGTTGAAGTGATTATAAGTGATTATTAAGTGATATGTGATAATGAGTGCATGCCAAAGTGTAAAAGTGATTCACATGTGTTAAAAATTGAAATTGCCATATCACATGCATGGGGTGGGTTTTGCAAAAGATGGAAGTATGTGGCAAATTATCTGCATAAGTGGTAGTTTGTCCACAAATTGTTTCGGTGTCAGTTTATCTACATGAGTGGTAGCTTGTACACAAAATGTTCTCAGTGGCAGTTTATCTACAAATCAGAGGTGGCTTGTCCCTAAATGGTGTTTCAGATGGACGAGTTCTAGGGAATTCAATTTTGGTGTGTAGTGGTGATTGGTTGGAAATTTTATAAAATGTGCATTATTTTAAAGCATGCATTTCATGTTCATACATAAGTATCAGTGTTATAATTTTTGAATATTATGATAATTGATATGTTGATATTGATATTTTGTTATGTATGTGATTATGTTTATGTTGATCTCACACTGGGCTCTTTAAAGCTCACCCACTTTACTTATGTGTTTTAGATAATACTCTTGGTTAGGACTCAGATGCAGTCATCAGTGATGTTTTCGGATCTGGTTTTTAAATAAATATGTACTCTTATTTATGAATTGGATTTTTATGGACTTTATTGCTATTTGGGACTGTTTATGTTAAATTATGGTACTATGGCATGGGATTTTTAACTTTGGACATTTGGACATCTTGCATGGATTATGTTGATGGATTGAATAAATTGGACTTTTTCTATTAAATAAAGTTTTGAACAATTAACAAAAAACCTTTTTTTTGCAAACTCACTTTATCGAATTTGAATTTAAAAATCACTAAAGTTTCTTTTTCAAATAATGACAAATGATTTCTATCAAAAACTTTTAAACTTAAACTCATCATTTTGAAAACGAATAATAAGACATGTTTTCAAAGATGAACCAAATCCCTCAAACTAATATTTTTGCCATATCTATGGCCTATGTAATTGCTTAGATTGGGTCGTAATGCCTAGGCCCAATTTGATGGGTTACATTAGCACGCATCAAGGTTTTGAGCCCATAATTCAGAATTAGACCTCATACCTTCATCTTAGAAATGAAAAGTTTGTGAGGGTCATCAGCAAGCTCAAAATTGTGTTTTGCTTCCCCACTTACTGGTCCCTACCATGTGAAGGCATCTACTTGCAAAGTTATCCTATTGACTCAAGGGTTGCTTGGCAACAGTTCAAACAGTTAAGGGTGGGGTGTATTCTAGAATTAGGGGAAATCGACACCGTCAGGCATATCATTGGATACTGTCTACAAGGATTAAGTCCCAATGGCCGCCAAGCTAATGACCTTCTATTATGGGTGGATTCTGGGAATGTCCCTCCTGTTGAACCAACATAGCCCTACAACTCCAATGAGGATCTGATACGAATTCTAGTGGGGAGGATGAGGAAGCCTCCTTCTTTTCCTATGATCATTAGGGACTATGTCCATGCCATTGGAACATTATTTGTCATGGTACATCTTCCACTCCTCCTTGTAACATCCCGATTTAGGGCATAGTTGGAATAGTGGTTTCAAAACCATAAATTCAAAGTAGAAATATTTATTTTATGATTTTTTTGAGATCCATGACATGTTTTCATGATTGTGTGAAAGTTTCATGAAGAAATTTTGTGAATAAGTGTGCAAATTAACTTTTAGGACTAAATTACAAAAGTTGAAAATATGAGATTCTAGAAGCTTTAAGTATGAAATAGCTTTTGATTATTAATAAGGGGTCCTTAAATATAAATTTTCTCAATTTCTTTACTTTTGGACAAAAATGGACATGGAAGGGTAAAATTTCAAAGAAGGGTTAAAAGGGCATTTTGGTCATTTGGTTAAAAAATCAATAAAAAGGGAAAAAGAAGTCAAAATGGTATCCATCTTCTCCATGCCATAGCCAAATTTCTCAAGCTCTCCATAGCTAGGGTTTTTTATCATTTTCAAACTCAATAGTAAGTGCATCCTAGCCCCGTTTCTAATGTTCTTTACATTTTTGAAGTTGTCAACAACCAATTTAGCTATTTCTACCTTTATTTTGAGTAGGGTTCATGTTCAAAAATTTACCCATGTGTGACATGCATGTATTTTGATGTTTAATGAAGGAATATGAAAGTTTAATGTGTGATAAACATCTTTTACAAAGTGATTTTTCATGAAAACACCTAAAAGGGACCTTTTTGTAAAAGTGGTAAAATAGGCGGTAAAAATATGATTTGAAAGAAAATGTGGGCTGATATAAGTATGATATAAGTTCAGCTAGGCTTGGGTAGCAAAGAAAATGAGTGCATTTCATTTTACGAGCCTAGGGACTAAGTTACAAATATGTGAAAGTTTAGGGGAAAAACTATAATTTTTCCAAAGTATGATTTATGGGCTGATTTGAACAATGTGACAATTAAAAAAGTGAAATTTGCAATTATAGATCAAGAGAAACGGAGTCCAGACCTGGACTAGGGAAAGAATAAGCTTTTGGACGAAATCGAATAGTTAGTCGCATTTTGATACCGAGGTAAGTTTGTGGGTAAAGAATGCAACATTACATTATTAAGTATTTAATGTTTTGATATTACATGAATTGTATAATTATTTTTATGAATGTGACAATTGATGACTCGATGATGAAGTTTTGATGTCTCGAAATCTCAATTGAACCTTAGGATAGATAGGATACAAATGTCATGACATTAGGGTTATTGAGATCTCATATAAGACCATATCTGGGATATGGCATCGTTATGAGATTTCATGTAAGACCATGTCTAGGACATGGCATCGTTACGAGACATCATGTAAGACCATAGCTAGGCTATCGACATCGATATGTGATCTATGTAAGACCATATTTGGGATATGGCATTGGCATCATTTTATGTGTATGAGATTTCCCGGGTATCTTTTAGTATTCCAAGTGGTTCACGGGTAATTCAAAAACTATGTCAAAAGAAGTAACAAGGTAAGATCATGTTGAAAGGGTACAGGTATGTACACAAAGCCTATGAATATCGAGATTATGACTCGATAAGACTACGGTGAAAAGTGAATGAATGAGTTTTGATCATGAGCTTTATAGTATATGATGCAAATGGCATGACTTGAAATATATCTATGATGCTTGATGACTTTGTGCTAAATCATATTATGTATTGTGTATGATAAAGTATGATTAATGTTGTTAATTATTTACATACAAACTTACTGAGCTTTATGCTTACTCTTCTTTCTTTTTCATTTTTCTTACAGTATAGCCAAGCTAGCTCAGGGATCGAAGAACGTCGGAGACTCGATCACACTATGAATTGGAAATTTGGGTATAGCTAGTTTTAACACATTTGAGTATGGCATGTATAGGGACTCAGTATTTTTGTTATGTGTCATATTGGTTTAGCCAAATGTTTTGACTTATGATGATACTTAATTCATTTTGTGTAAGGCCAATTGATATTGGCTAATGTTGAGTACAAGTAATATGGCATGTTGATACATTTCATGGATGTCGTAATTTGCATGGTTTAAGTTGTTGAGTATGTGATTGGTTAAGTATGATAGAAACGTAATGAGAATGATGTGATGATGTTTTAGTTGTGGACATGTTGGTTGCTTATGTGTTTATGTTTCAGGGTGGCAATTGGCTTAGTAAATAGCCTACATATTGTCCACACGGGCGTGTGTCTAGGCCGTGTGTGACACACGATCAGCCCCATGGGCGCGTGATCAGGTCGTGTGTCCCCTGCACCTTAATTTTGAGAAACAGAATGCCCAGTAGTAAACACACGAGTGGAGATACGACTGTATGTCTCAGCCGTGTGAAGGACACGGCCTTAGGACATGGACAGGTGCCCATGCCATGTGAAGTTGCACCTTAAATGCGAAAATTAAATTTGCCACATGGCCTAGCACACGGGCGTGTGACTTGGCCGTGTGTAATGCCCCAAAAATCTATGTTTTTGATTTTTGTGTGTTTGATAAAAATATATGACTGCTTGAGTGGTTTAAGAGTGTTTGGGAGTCTCTGAGAAGCCATTGGTTCAAGTCTTGGCATATGTAGAATTTCTGTTTACTTACTTAAGTGAACTCTAACTTTGGCTTGTAGGCTTTTAAATTGTTGCGAATAAAATATGACACAAGAAGTGCCTTGTAACACCTTAAACCTGGGACAGAAGTTAGGCCCGAATCTGGTGTGTCACATTGAAGTGTTTATCGAAAACCATGTTTTCATTGAAAACCCTTCTTTATGTAAAACCTTGAGTGAAATCCCAGTTACGTTTGTTTATCCTTAAAATGTGGTACATTGAACAATTAATTACTTTGTAAAACCCTTTTTTTAATGGTAGAAGCTAATTGAAAATGAAACCAATTTACGAAAACGTGATGTTTAAAGATTAAGTCGTAAAATCATTTCGAAAATGCTGTGGAAACGTTGTGTTGTTTTTAAAACAGTTAACATTTTTGGAAAAATCGTGATTTACTTCTATAGATATAAATCAAAATAAATAAAACCCAAATAAAAGAAAATTAAAATCCCAATGGCCTTATTACAAAATTTTAAAACCAAAACGGAACTTAAACCATAAATAAAGTCCAAAATGTAATATGAAAATAGTCGTGTGGCCATCTATGAGACCCTCGCAACACTGATCCTTCTAAAGTTAGGGATCACCTGCACAATTAACAAACGGGGTGAGTTTATGAAAACTTAGTGTGTAATCCCCTTACTAGAGTAACAGTAAGTATACAGAAACAGATACAGAAGCAGAAACAGTCCGGGCTAGAGCCCTTTAACAGTAATGGTACGGTCTAATTTAGAGCATACGTGGGCCAAAGCCCACAACAATTATATGGGTCTCAGTCCATAACAGAAACAATTGGGCCTTGCCCAAAATAAAATTAGAACAGAGCATATATGAAAGATGTATGATGCATGCAAACCCATCCAACCAACACACCACTCTATCCAACCCTGCACTCCTATGGGGACTAAATCGACCTGCCCATCCCTACACTCCAATGTTAACATCGGTTTGGGCACTAACTGGTATCGCAGCAAGGCTACCAGAAATCAGAATGGCCAAAAGCCATTAACAAAATGACACCAAGCCATAGCAATAAGGGTGGCACAAAGCCATCGATAACGGGTCTATAGTCGGCACAAAGCCTATGATATCAGCACAAAGCCTTTGGTAATGGCATAAAGCCCATAGCAACGGCACAAGTCCCACAATAACGGCACGAAGCCCACAATATCGGTACAAGCCCAGGATAAGGTACGAAGCCTACAATAAAGGCACGAAGCCCAAAATAATGGCACACAGCCTTCAGTAACATGATTGGCACTCAGCCGATGATCGATCCATAATCGTCTAGGGCGACCCGTGCGACCTTACCAAATCAGTATGGATCTACGATTCCTAAGCCTTCAGTGGGTCCACAATCGTCTCGGGCGACCCATACAACCCTAATAGATAAGATATTTCTCCGTACAATATCCCAACCCATGCAGTATGCACAATGACATGCTCATAATCAATCATACAATCACAGTCAAGTCAATTAAAACACAATCAGACAATCACAGTCAAAACAGTCATAGCCCAAGTTAGTCATTTACCCATAAGGGCAAAGTAGTCATTTTACACCCTAGGGGCAAAACGGTTATTTTACCTATAAGGGTATTTCGGTAATCCTACCCTACAGGTTATTTCAGTAATTTTACAATTCGGGGGTATTTTTTTAATTTTGCAACCCTAGGGTATTTTTGTATTACAAACCAAGTGTATCTCTATAATTTTGCGAATCGATGGTATTTCGGTAATTTTTCAAACTAGGGGTACTTTGGTAATTTTGCAAACCAGGGGTATTTTGGTAATTTTGCAAACAGAGGGTACTTCTATATTTTTGCAAATCAGGGGTATTTCTATAATTTTGCAAATCAGGGGTATTTTGGTAATTTTGCAAACCGAAGGTATTTTAGTAATTTTGTGAACTGGGGGTATTTCTGTAATTTTGCAGACTAGGGGTATTTCGCTAATCCTGCAAATCAAGGGTATTTCGGCCCAATATAAGGTCCATCGCCGCCTCGAGTGACTTAAGTAACCTAAACAGATATAACAACGTCAATGGGCCTAAGGCCCATTACTTGGCCCAAGTAGGCCCACACACTTGTGTGACCCATTTAGCCCAGAAACGAGTCTAGCCACATGGTCTACACAGCTTGGTCTAACATTTAGCACAATATGCAAATTTATTCTGTGTGGGGCCCACAGGCTCATCAAGCCTACACGGCCTATTTTAGTCCAACGCGCAGGAACGCTCATGGTGGTCTCAAACATCCTAGCCCATATTCATAGGGTCGATCTACCACAAGTACGATCGCACGCTTGTGTGGCATCATTCGCCGCTAATTTGGCTTTTCGGCATAATGCCGATCAACAGTCAAATCAGGGTGTAAAGAACACTCTTCCGGCCTTTCAGCTGATTATCAAATATGACAATAATACACACCGGTAACGAGATTGTAGCTAAACACTTCTGAGATCCGAGAACCAAATGAAGAATCGCACACTTTTCCCTTGCTTCAATCCCAATGTTCTCCGTAATGTTTTAACCTTCACACACAAACACATAACCGATTCGTAAAAACTACAATCCCGCAAAGATACCACTGAAACCTGAACCCTTAAAAATAAAGGAAAGATCACTTGAAAGAGGTAAGGAATCGGCCCAACACCTTCCTCAATGGAATCGAACCCCTAGCAACATTCGGTCAAGATATAGTGTTACAAGGCAACATCTAGGCGAAAAGCAATTGAGAGAAAAGAAGTACATTCAGCCTTTAGATAAAAGAAACTGTCGTCTTCAGAGAAAAAGACTTACCAATATTCACCAAGACACAAGTCTAATAGTCTCCCAAATCAAAAAGAGATTACTAAACCAAGAGAAGAAGAAAGAGAGTGAAATCAAGGTGTTCGGCTTGAAGAACAAAAGGCCCCAAGTTTAACATTAAACCTTATGAAATCAATAGGATTTGGTTTATGAGTAACCCAAAAGAGGAGAGTAATCAAGTTTGTCTTTCAAATGAAAAGAGTGACCGGCTAAGACTAGAAAGGAAGTGAAGTAGAGAGGAAGGATGAAGAAAAGAAAGATCGGCTTAGAAAAGAAACCAAAAGAAGAAAGTTAACGAGAGAGGGGAAAAACACTTAATCCATCTTGGGGAAAAGAAGAAACTAGACTACAACCAAAACAATTTGGCAAAACACAAGTAGCAAAAGCAGAGAGCAAAAAGAAAACTATTCGGCACTTTAGGGTTCGAGAAAAAAGAGCCAAAATCCGAAAATGGCCAAAGAATTGAACAAAAAGATCGAGAAAAACACATAGCTAAATTCTCAATTACAAGTATACCAATTCCGGCACAACACACTTCCAAATTGAAATTCCCTGGTTCACTCCTCATTTCCCTCCTCCAAACCATACCAACTTCTATCCCTATCCCATAAATCACTCTACCAAGACTGATTCCACAACCACTTTAGCAAAACTCCACTCCAACTCAAACACTGGGCGTCCCCTCAGAAAAATAAATACTCCATTTCTTATCCCAATACTTGAACCTTAGACCCCTTGCCACACCAGGGACGTCACTTCCATTAGGCCATAAGGCTCCTTGTGCCACCTCTTAACCACAATTAACTATAAGATCTACTTCTAATCACCAAGTGTTCGCTTAGGAGCAAAAATAATAATTTTGCAAATGCCAGGACTTGAACGCCAAACCACCTACATACTCCTAACGCCACCTTGCCACTAGACCACTTGCTTCCTTGTGTCATATTTATAAGGCCTTCCAACTAACACCAAGGTCCTCTAAAGAGAAAAACTAAAAATTTTGCTAGAGCCCTAGTTTGAACTCAAGACTTCTCCAACACTCCCTAACACTCCTAAATCACTTAGCCACTAGACTAAACATGCAATTTGTACAAATTTTCTGACCCAACAAAAAACCAATTGCCGATACTCGAAACCCATTTCTCGTAGGCCCAAAATTTGGGGCGTTGCAACTCTACCCCCTTAAAGAAATTTTGTCCCCCAAATTTCCAACTAACAGGGTAGTCATGTAACATCTACCCCACTACGCTACCGCTACGTACTCTGATCCAAATAACTCATTCATAGATTCGAAACAACTGCCTATCGAAGCAGATAGGTTATAATTTCTAAATCCAAAACATCATATTCAAACATTTCCAAACACACAGAGAATAAATTTTGAAATACAAAATTTTGAAAACCCATTCCATAGCCGAGTTTTGGAACCTGCCTCTGATACCACTAAATGTAACACCCCAAACCCGACCCAGAAGTTAGGTCCGAATCTGGCGTGTCATATTGAAGTGTTTATCGAAAACCATGTTTTCATTGGAAACCCTTCTTTATATAAAAGCTTGAGTAAAATCCCAATTACGCTTGTTTATCCTTAAAACGTGGCACATTGAACAATTAATTATTTTGTAAAATCGATTTTTAGTGGAGAAAGCTAAATTAAAAAGAAACCAATTTATGAAAACGTGATGTTTAACGATTAAGTCACGAAATCATTTCGAAAATGCTGCGGAAACGTTGTGTTGTTTTTAAAACAGTTAACATTTTTTAGAAAACCGTGATTTACTTCTACACATATAAATCAAAATAAATAAAAACCCAAATAAAAGTAAATTAAAATCCCAATGGCCTTATTACAAAATTTTAAAACTAAAATGGAATCTAAACCATAAATAAAGTCCTAAACGTAATATGAAAATAGTCGTGTGGCCATATTCGAGACACTTGCAGCACTGATCCTTCTAAAGCTAAGGATCACCTGGACAGTTAACAAACGGCGTGAGTTTACGAAAACTCAGTGTGTAATCCTCTTACTAGAGTAACAGTTAGAATACAGAAACAGAGATAGAAATAGAAACAGTCAGGGCCAGAACCTTTTAATAGTAATGGTAAAGTCCAATTCAGAGCATACATGGGCCAAAGCCCATAACAACCATATGGGTCTCATCCCATAACAAAAACAATTGGGCCTTGCCCAAAATAGAATTGGAACAGAGCAGATATGAAAGATGTATGATGCATGCAAACCATCTAACCAGCACACCACTCTATCCAACCCTGCACCCCTATGGGAAATAAATTGACCCACCCATCCCTACACTCCAATGTTAACATCAGTTTGGGCACTAACTAGTATCGCAGTAAGGCTGCCAGAAATCAGAATGGCTAAAAGCCATAAACAGAATGACACCAAGCCATCGCAATAAGGGTGGTATAAAGCCATCGATAACGGGTCTATAGTCAGCATAAAGCCTATCGACACAAAGCCTTTGGTAATGGCACAAAGGCCATAGCAACGGCACAAGTCCCACAATAACAGCATGAAGCCTACAATATCGGTACAAGCCCACTATAAGCCCACAATAACGGTACGAAGCCCAAAATAATGGCACATAGCCTTCGATAACATGATCAGCACTCAACTGTCGATCGGTCCAAAGTCGTCTTGGGCAACCCGTGTGACCTTACCAAATCAATATGGATGTACGGCTCTTAAGCCTTCGGTGGGTCCATTGTTGTCTCGGGCGACTCGTGCGACCCTAATAGATCAGATTTTCCTTCGTAAAATATCCCAACCCATGCAGTATGCAGAATGGCATGCTCATAATCAGTCATACAGTCACAGTCAAGTCAATTAAAACACAATTAGACATTCACAGTCAAAACAGTCATTTACCCACAAGGGCAAAATAGTCATTTTACACCCTAGGGGTAAAACGATCATTTTACTTACAAGGGTATTTCGGTAATCCTACTGTACAGGTTATTTTCGTAATTTACAATATAAGGGTATTTTGGTAATTTTGTAACCCTGGGATATTTCTGTAATTTTGTAAACCGAGGGTATTTCTATAATTTTGTAAATTGGGGGTATTTCGGTAATTTTGAAAACTGGGGGTATTTTGGTAATTTTACAAATTGAGGGTATTTTGGTAATTTTTCAAATAGGGGTATTTCTGTAATTTTGCAAATTGGGGGTATTTCTATAATTTTGCAAATGGGGTATTTTGGTAATTTTACAAACTGGGAGGTTTTGGTAATTTTGCAAACCAGAGGTATTTCTGTTATTTTACAAACCGAAGCTATTTTGATAATTTTGCAAATTGGGGGTATTTCAGTCCAACAGAAGGTCCATCGTCGCCTCAAGCTACTTAAGTAACCTACACAGATATAATGGCGTAAATGGGCCTAAGGCCCATTACTCGGCCAAAGTGGGCACATACACTTGTGTGGCCCATTTAGCCTAGAACTGACTCTAGCCACATGGTCTACACAGCCTGGTCTAACATTTACCACAATATTCAAATTTATTCCGTGTGGAGCCCACATGCCCATAGGCCCCACACGGCCCACTTCAGTCCAACGCGCGAGAACGCTCATGATGGTCTCAAACATCCTACGCCCATAATCATGGGCTCAATCTACCACACGTGCGACCGCACGCTCGTGTGGCATCATTTGACGCTAATTCGACTTTCCGACAAAATGCCCATCAACCGTCAAATCAGGGTGTGAAGAACACTCTTTCGACTTTTTAATCGATTATCAAATATGACACTAATACACACCTATAACGAGATTGTAGCTAAACACTTCTGGGATCTGAGCACCAAATGAAGAATAGTTGACTTTTCCCCTTCTTCAATCCCAACGTTCTCCGTAATGTTTTAACCTTCACACCCAAACACATAACCGATTTATAAAAACTATAATCCCGCAAAGATACCACTAAAACTTGAACCCTTACCAATAAAGGAAATATCACTTGAAAGAGGTAAGGAATTGACCCAACACCTTCCTCAATGAAATCGAACCCCTAACAACATTCGGTCAAGACACAGTGTTACAAGGCAACATCTAGGCGAAAAGCAATTGAGAAAAAAGAAGTACATTCAGTCCTTGGATAAAGGAAATCGCTGTCTTCAGAGAAGAAGACTTACCACTATTCACCAAGACTCAAGTCTAACAATTGCCTAAATAAAAAAGAGATTACTAAACCAAGAGAAGAAGAAAGAGAGTGAAATTAAGGTGTTCGGCTTGAAGAACAAAAGACCCCAAGTTTAACCTTAAACCTTACGAAACCAATAGGATTCGGTTTATGAGTAACCCAAAAGAGGAAAGTAATCAAGTTTGTCTTTCAAAAGAAAAGAGTCATCGACTAAGACTAGAAAGGAAGAGAAGTAGGGAGGAAGGATGAAGAAAAGAAAGATAGGCTTATAAAGGAAACCAAAAGGAGAAAGCCAACAAGAAAGGGGGAAAACACTTCATTCGTCTTGGGGAAAAGAAGAAACAAGACTATACGCAAAACAATTTGGCAAAACACAAGTAGCAAAAGCGGAAAGCAAGAAGAAAACTATTTAGCACTTCAGGGTTAGAGCAAAAAGAACCAAAATCCGAAAATGCCCAAAGAATTAACCAAAAAGAAATAGAAACGCACATAGCCAAATTCTTAATCACAAGTACACCAATTTTGGCACAACACCCTTCCAAATTCAAATTCCCTAACTCACTCCTCATTTTCCTTCTCCAAATCATACCAACTTTTATCCCTATCCCATATCACTCTCCCAAGACCGATTCCACAACCACCTTAGCAAAACTCCACTCTAACTCAAACACTGGGTGTCCCCTCAGCAAAATAATTACTTCATTGCTTATCCCAAGACTTAAACCTTGGACCCCTTGCCGCACCTAAGACGTCACTTCCATTAGGCCATAAGGCTCCTTGTGCCACCTCTTAACCACAATTAACTATAAGATCTACTTCTAATCACCAATGGTTCATTTAGGAGCAAAAAAAAAAATTTTGCAAATGCCAGGACTTGAACCCCAAACCACCTGCATACTCCTAACGCCACCTTGTCACTAGACCACTTGCTTCCTTGTGTCATATTTCAACCAAACATATTTATAAGGCCTTCTAACTAACGCCAAGGTCCTCTAAAGGGAAAAACTAAAAATTTTGCTAGAGCCCTGGTTTGAACTCAGGACTTCGTCAACACTCTCAAGCACTACTAAATCACTTAGCCACTAGACTAAACATGCAATTTGTGAAATTTTTCTCACACAACAAAAATCCAATTCCCCAATACTTGAAACCCATTTCTCTTAGGCCCAAAATTCGGGGCATTACTACTCTACTCCCTTAAAGAAATTTCGTCCCTGAAATTTCCAACTAAGAGGGTAGTCGTGTAACATCTACCCCACTATGCCACCGCTGCGCACTCTGATCCAAATAACTCATTCACACATGTAAAACAACTGCCTATCGGAGCAGATAGGTTATAATTTCTAAATCCAAAACATCACATTCAAACATTTCCAAACACACTGAATAAATATCAAATCTAAATTCAAATGTTTCAATACAGTCTAATATCTAAAGAAACCTTAGTATTTGTATCTACTACATTTCAACTTTAAACACACAAATGCACACAAAACTTACAGATTCGGTGCTGGAGACTCGGTGTGCCACACTTTCCAAAAAAGTATCTCAAAACACTTTACATTTTTGACACCAACATCTTGAAAAACAAAATTTTCAAAACTCATTCCATAGCCAAGTTTTGCAACCTGGCTCTGATATCACTAAATGTAACACCCCAAACCGAATCCAGAAGTTAGGCCCGAACCTGGTGTGTCACATTAAAGTGTTTATTGAAAACCATGTTTTCATTGAGAACCATTCTTTACGTAAAAACTTGAGTAAGATCCCAATGATGTTAGTTTATCCTTAAAATGTGGTACATTGAAGAATTAATTACTTTGTAAAACCCTTTTTTAGTGGTAGAAGCTAATTTAAAAAGAAATAAATTTATGAAAATGTGATGTTTAAAGATTAAGTCGCGAAATCATTTCGAAAATGTTGGGGAAACGTTGTGTTATTTTTAAAACAGTTAACATTTTTCAAAATACAGTGATTTACTTCTACATATATAAATCAAAATAAATAAAAACCCAAGTAAAAGCAAATTAAAATCCTAATGGCCTTATTACAAAATTTTAAAATGAAAATGGAATTTAAACCATAAATAAAGTCCAAAACGTAATATGAAAACAGTTGTGTGGCCATCTCCGAAACCCTCGCAGCACTAGTCCTTCTAAAGCTAGGGATCACCTGCACAGTTAACAAATGGGGTGAATTTACAAAAACTCAGTGTGTAATCCCCTTACTAGAGTAACAGTCAGTATACAGAAATAGAAACAGTCAGGGCCAAAGCCCTTTAACAGTAATGGTACAGTCCAATATAGAGCATACGTGGGCCAAAGCCCACAACAATCATATGGGTCTCAGCCCAGAATAGAAACAATTGGGCCTTGCCCAAAACAGAATCAGAACAGAGTAGATATGAAAGATGTATGATGCATGCATATCGATCCAGCCAGCACACCACTTCGTCCAACCCTGCACTCCTGTGGGGAATAAATCGACCCATCCATACCTACAGTCCAATGTTAACACCAGCTGCGACACTAACTGGTATCGCAGCAAGGCTGCCAGAAATCAAAATGGCCAAAAGCCATAAACAGAATGGCACTGAGCCATAGCAATAAGCGTGCCACAAAGCCATTGATAACGGGTTTATATTCCGTACAAATCCTATGATATTGACACAAATCCTTTGGTAATGGCATAAAGCCTATTTCAACAGCACAAGGCCCACAATAACTGCACGAAGCCCACATATCGAAATAAGTCCACAATAAGGAACGAGGCCCACAATAACAACACGAAGCCCAAAATAATGGCACACAGCCTTCGATAACATGACCGGCACTCAACCGTCAATCAGTCCATAGTCATCTCGGGCGACCTGTGTGACCTTACCAAATCAATATGGATGTATGGCTCTTAAGCCTTTGGTGGGTCCACAATCGTCTTGGGTGACCCGTGCGACCCTAATAGATCAGATCTTCCTCCGTACAATATCCTAACCCATGCAGTATGTAGAATAACATGCTCATAATCAGTCATACAATTGCAGTCAACTTAATTAAAACACAATCAGACATTCACTGTCAAAACAGTCATAGCCCAAGTCAATCATTTAACCACGGGGGCAAAATAGTCATATTACACCCTAGGGGCAAAACGGTCATTTTACCCTATAGGGGTATTTCGGTAATCCTACCTTACAGGGGTATTTCAATAATTTTACAATCTGGGGTTACTTTGGTAATTTTGCAACCCCGGGGTATTTCTATAATTTTGCAAATCGGAGGTATTTCTGGAATTTTGCAAATAGAGGGTATTTTGGTAATTTTGCAAACCGGGGGTATTTCTGTAATTTTACAAATCGGGGTATTTCGGTAATTTTATAAATTGGGGTTATTTTTGTAATTTTGCAAATCATGGCTGTTTTGGTAATTTTGCAAACTGGAGGATTTCGATAATTTTACAAACTAGGGATATTTCAATAATTTTGCAAGTCGAGGGTATTTTGGTAATTTTGCAAATTGGGGGTATTTCGGCCCCACAGAAGGTCCATCGCCGCCTCGAGCGACTTAAGTAACCTAAATATATGTAACGGCGTAAATGGGCCTAAGGCCCATTATTCAGCCGAAGTGAGCCCACACACTTGTGTGGCCTATTTAGCTCAGAAATGACTCTAGCCCCATGGTCTATACATCGTGGCCTAGCATTTACCACAATATGCAAATTTATTCTGTGTGGGGCCCACAAGCCCATCGGGCTCACACGGCCCATTTTGGTCCAATGCGCGAGAATGCTCATGGTGGTCTCAAACATCCTACGTCCATATTCATGGGCTCGATCTACCACACTTTCGATCGCACGATCGAGTGGCATCATTAGTTGAAAGAGGTAAGGAATTGACCCAACACCTTCCTCAATGAAATCGAACCCCTAACAACATTCGGTCAAGACACAGTGTTACAAGGCAACATCTAGGCAAAAAGCAATTGAGAGAAAAGAAGTACATTCAGTCCTTAGATAAAGGAAATCGCTGTCTTCAGAGGAGAAGACTTATCACTATTCACCAAGACTCAAGTCTAACAATTGCCCAAATCAAAAAGAGATTACTAAACCATGAGAATAAGAAAGAGAGTGAAATTAAGGTGTTCGGCTTGAAGAACAAAAGACCCTAAGTTTAACCTTAAACCTTACGAAATCAGTAGGATTCGGTTTATGTGTAACCCAAAAGAGGAGAGTAATCAAGTTTGTCTTTCAAAAGAAAAGAGTCATCAACTAAGACTAGAAAGGAGGAGAAGTAGGGAAGAAGGGTGAAGAAAAGATAAATCCGCTTAGAAAGGAAACCCAAAGGAGAAAGCTAATGAGATAGGGGAAAAACACTTAATCCATCTTGAGGAAAAGAATAAATAAGACTACAAGCAGAACAATTTGGCAAAACACATGTAACACCCCAAACCCGGCCTAAAAGTTAGGCCCAAATCTGACATGCCACATTGAGGTGTTTTTTTTCAAAAACCAAGTTTACATTGAAAACCCTTCTTGTTTAAAAATTTGTGTAAAACCTCAGTTTGCTTTTGATCAATTCCCAATGTGGTTTATTAAAAAGATTATTCCCTATTAAAGTCGTTATTAATTATAAAATCTTAATCATTGCGGAAGCTTAATTTAAAACAGAAGTTGTTTTGGAAAAAACTCATTTTTACCACTAGCTATTATAAAATCACAATAAAACCCCAAATTTAAAAATAATCCAGAAGTTATAAAAGCCTTATTACAACCCATTAAAAATAATTTAATATAAGATAAATAAATAAAACTAGTAATCCTCAAAGTAAATAGCAGTGTAGTGTGGCCACCTCCGAGTTCTCTCCTACGTTGAGCCGCCTACTGGGGGTCACCTAAAAAAATTAAAAAGAGGGAGTGAGTTTCGAAACTTAGTGTGTACGACCCTCGTCAAACAAGTAATCATGCAACAATCAGATTGGGCCTAAACCCCATTCAATATCGGTGGCCTTTAGGCCTAAGCCAATAGTGGCCTCGGTTGGGCCCGAGCCCATATCACAGATATCAATATGCGCATGCAATAGACAATTACCCATAACCAACCATGTACACCCCTTTCCAACCCTACACTCCTGTGGGGAGATACTCGACCCACCCATCCTTATACACCCGTTGTGACACCAGTTGCGGCACCACTCATCATTACAGCAGAGCTACTCGTGGCTTAAAAGCCTTCGTTGTAGCACCGGTTGCGACACTACTCATCGTTGTAGCAGAGCTGCTCGTGGCTCAAAGCCTTCGTTGGATCCACAGTCATCAAGCAACCGTGCGAACCTCATATACACTTTCTCCAATCATATCCCAGCCCATATGCAATATAATAGCACATGAATGCAACAGATAATGTATAACATGCATAAATCATACTCAAGGCACATAGGGGTATTTCAGTAATTCTACCCTATTGGGGTATCTCAATAATTCTACCTTATAGGGGTATTTCAGTAATTCTACCCTATAGGGGTATTTCAATAATTTTACCTTATAGGGGTATTTTAGTAATTTTATCACCATGGGTCTAATTACAATTTTTGGCCCCTCAACAAGTCCTCATTGGCTAAAGTGAATAGACACTATGCACCAGGTAGGATTCCAGAGAAGAGGAGGTGGATCATTAAGACTGCTTAAGTACCAAGCTCTCCCTAGATCCAATCCTAGACAAGCATATGCCCATTGCCACACTCTAACCTTATGACTTGTCCACAGACGTACTTGATAAATTAATTAAGTTTTATGCCACTTAAGGATTCATTAGAAACTAGGCCTAAAAGTCTATTACATAACCCTAACGAGTCCACATACATTCATATAGCCCATTGGGCCGAATCACATTTATATGGCCCACTAGGCCCAGTCACTTTTATACGGCCCATCAGGCCCAAAACTAATCCAAGCCATACAACTAGCTTAATCTGCTCGTCACTTATTAACATTCTACCAATTTCTCCTCATCTAGGCCAACGAGCCTGTCGGGCCCATTTAGCCCATTCCAGCCCAGTTGGCCAAATAGTGGCTCAAGTCCATGGAATCACCCATGGAGCCTCTGTCGCCGTATCGGTATCTCCACACAAGCGTTCGCATGCTCGGCTGGTTGCCAGCGCCAACCTTTCAGCTTTTCAGCTTTTCGACATTTTGACTTTTCCAGATTTCGGCTTTTGCTGATTTGTTGTGTGTGCGGTGTTTGTATACACCTGATAACAAATGTGTTACGATCTTCTTAGCCACGAACCTTGAGTGACAAGTCCTAATAACCCTTGTTTAATCACTAGTCGTGATTATTTTCTAGATCTGCATTAACTTAACCATTAAAGATTGAATCATGAGTGATTCGCATCCATCTTAAGTCACCCACACATCATCTAAGATCATTCGGCCATCAACCAATCCGAAATAAAGATGAGATATTTACCCAAAACCTGAAACGCATAAGGACTAATTCGGTAGGAATCTAGAGAATAAAGATTCAATATTGATCCCCAACAATCAGAAAGCCAAAGTTGAAGAAAATAGTGGCGGCACAGAAGGGATTCAGCCAAAGTGTTTTCGGCTTTAGAGTCTGATGATAAAAGGAGATATTTGGCACATGGAAATCAAACAAAGAAAAGAAAATAATTTGTTGAGAAGGAAAAGAGAAGAATCGACACAAGATAGAAAGAAGAAGAAGATGTCGACACTTACTGAAAAAGGGGTTTGGGCTACTGAGTACTTTGAGAGAAAGGTGTTTAGAATGGCTAAAGCCCAAAAGGGTAGATGCTATATTCGGCTCTTTGAAGGAGAACAAATAAATCACGAACGAAAAGAAATCACTTATTACCTAGATGCACGAAAGCAAGTTAAAACCAAAAGAGAAAAATGCTGAAAGAATGGCCAGAGAATTCAGCATAACACTAATATAGCCGAAATTTCCTTCACCAATTGCCTATTCGGCTCAAACTCCTCTATTATCCCAATCTCCTAATTTTCCTCAAAACTATCCATATGATCTCCTCCTTGAATTTCTCACATGGACACCTCCTTCAGGAATTTAACTCCAACGCCACAACTAACCATCCAAGCATAAAAATTAAATCCCTAAATATTACCATGCTAGCACTCGAACCTAGGATCCCCTTGCCAGCTATTGATGCCACCTCCCTACTCCCTAAGTGGCATCACTTAGCCAGTACACCACCACCTCATTTGTCTCTAATTTCCACTCCATTTATTTAAAAGCCATGTTATTCGAAGTCAGGGTTCTTTTAGTACTTAAACTAAAATTTCTCCACCTCAAAGTTCGAACTCAGAACTTAATAAATGGCCCTTTAATAGTAGAGCAGACATTTAATTATGTTATTTCCTTGCACAATTAAATCTTATGAGCCGTTTCTTAACTGATCCCTTGCTCAAGGGCCAATACTTCTAGGCCCAAAATCGGGGCATTACAACACAAGTAGCAAAATCAGAGAGCAAGAAGAAAACTATTCGGCACTTCAGGGTCTGAGCAAAAAGAACCAAAATCTAAAAATGACCAAAGAATTAACCAAAAAGACAAAGAAAAGCACATAACCGAATTCTTAATCACAAGTATACCAATTTCAGCACAACACACTTCCAAATTCAAATTCCCTGATTCACTCCTCATTTTCCTCCTCCAAACCGTACCAACTTTTATCCCTATCCCATAAATCACTCTCCCAAGACCGATTCCACAACCACCTTAGCAAAGCTCCACTCCAATTCAAACACTGGGCGTCCCCTTAGCAAAATAAATACTTCATTGCTTATCCCAAGTCTTGAACCTTGGACCCTTGCCACACCTGGGACGTCACTTCCATTAGGCCATAAGGCTCTTTGTGCCACCTCTTAACCATAATTAACTATAAGATCTACTTCTAATCATCAAGGTTTCACTTAGGAGAAAAATTAATAATTTTGCAAATGCCAAGACTTGAACCCTAGACCACCTACATACTCCTAACGCCACCTTGCCACTAGACCACTTGCTTCCTTGTGTCATATTTCACCCAAAAATATTTATAAGGCCTTCCAACTAACGCCAAGGTCCTCTAAAGGGAAAAACTAAAAATTTTGCTAGAGCCCTAGTTTGACCCCAGGACTTCTCCAACACTCCCAAACACTCCTAAATCCCTTAGCCACTAAACTAAACATGCAATTTGTGAAATTTTTCTCACGCAACAAAAATCCAATTCCCCGATACTCGAAACCCATTTCTCCTAGGCCCAAAATTAGGGCGTTACACGCTTATAGTCTAGTGGTTGGTGGCGTGTTAGTGTGGCTAAGGGGCTTGAGTTTGAGTCTTGTCTTGTGCAAATGCGTATTCATTTTGCTGCTTGCCGTGGGACTGTCCTTGTTTGACCAAATTTGAGGAGTTTGAGGGTGATTTGAATTGTGTGGTTGAGGGATTTGAGGAGTGATCGGTGGAGAGATTAGGGGAGAGATTTGTGGAGGGTTTTAGGGAGAGAAACAAGGGATGTGATATTGGTAGAGTTTGTAGCCGAGTTGAACTCTAAAGCTCTCTTTGGTTTCAGTTTTTGAAGAAAAGTTGGGACATCTTATGGAGTGGGGCAATTGTTGAATTTTCCTAGTTCAATATCGGTAATCTTTTGTTTTCAGGATTGTGGGCTCTCGCTTTTCTCTTGTTGATTGTTTTGATTCTTCTCTTTTTTGGTTCGAATTTGCTTTCACTTTCCTTCTTTGGCCGTATAGGTGTAAATGGGAAAATATATAGGATTTTTCCTATATAATTCATCACCTTTTTGCTTAATTTTATTTCTAAAACTTAGTAATTGTTTATTAAATTAATGAATTATGTGGAAAAATGAAATTAGGACATGAAAATTATTAAAATGTAATTTTATGTTTTGTTATATGGTTTTTATGCATAAAATGGCTATTTTATATTAATTTGAGCATATTATATTTTTAAGTTATAAAATGGGCCACGCATATTTAATTTAATAATAAAATATAAAGTTATATTTCATAAATTATTTCTATATGTTTCATTAATAAAATTGGGCTTATGTAATTAAGAAAAATTAATTAATTAAAGTAATTAATTTGCATTGTTTGGTCCCCTGATTTTTCTGTTATTTTCTAACAGGTGGGAGAGCTTTAATTCAATTGCAATGCCGTCCCAATTGGACTAAATTATCCCCTAATTTCCACTGCACATGGAGGTTAATAAATCAACATTTGGGTTAATTGCATGAAGTCCCTAAAGATTTAAAGAAATCAGAGATTTACCTAAAGATTCACCGGAGACTGAGTCTTGCTCCTGCGTGATGTGGCACATGAATCAAGCTAAAAATCAGCCACCTTACCTACATGTATGGCCGGCCACACTTGGAAAGATTTAAAGTGGATGAACACTTCCATTTTTAGTAAACTCACTCCCCAACCTCACCTATAAATAAGACCCTTCACCCCACTTCTCAAATCATCCCTCATTCATCCATTCTCTTCTCTTCTTTCATTTTCTCTCAATTCTCTCTTCTCCCCACGCCGTCCACCATCATTCCTTAAGAGGTTTTAGCTATTTAGCCTATCAAGAAACCTTGGTTGGCCACCTCGGAAAGCCATCAGCAAAGAAGCAAGCAAGAATTGAAGGAGTTCTCACCATTCAGAGTGTTGGGTGACAGCCGTCTCAATAGGGTTTAATCTTTCTTTTCTTAAATTTAATTTGAATGTTTGCTATGAGTTCTTTGTTCTTGTTTTCAACAATGAAAGCTTAATTTTATTTAAGCTAGGATGATTATTTTAATTAAATAATATTTATTTGATTCATGCTTAAAATGTTTTGTCCTCAATCGATCATGTTTTCAATTAAAATCAAGTCTGTATTTCGTTCATACGTGATTGAAATGCACTTGAATTAGCTGAGCGATCCTAACCAGACGATGGCTAATGGATGCATAATTGAAATGTGCATGCTCAATTTAGATAATTAAATCGATAAAATTGTAGGTTGCATAACATCCTAGTACGGCTCTGTTATCTGCATAGGTTTTAGATTTGTGTGATTAAATTATTTTAGACCTTAAACCATCCCTTTTACTTCACATGAATACTAAGAAATCCTAAAATAGTTTTCAAACTCATGAAAGGTCGAGTTGCCATCGAATGTTTTTCCGAATGTTATTAAGCGTGTTGAAAATATATTAAGTTTAATTAGAATAATTATCCTAGTTTATTTATGTTAGAATTGTTGCATATCGTGTTAAATTTTCTAAAATCTATTTCATCCATATAGTTGCACACTTAGGATAATTTGCATCATGGATCATTGCATCTAGCCTTTTAATTCTTTTTAAATCATCACAACCAATCAAATTGAGTTTTTATTCACCGAATTATTAATATAATTTTATAATTAATTAACTTTGCACTAATACAATCCCTGTGAGACGATAACTCTTTATACTTACTTATTACTTGAACGACTGTTACACTTGCACAAACTGACTGTTACAAGTTTTTGGCGCCGTTGCCAGGGATTGTTAATTGTCACCAGAGTTATTTTTTGTAAAATTATTTATTTTTCAATTTGGTTTATTTCTAACATTACTAACTTCTTCTTTTTAATTTTGTGAATTTCTTTCTGGAGTTTATGAGCATAGATCGGATTATCGATTTACTCCCTGTAGACCCTGAAATCAAGCGGACCTTTAGACAAAGAAGACGTGGATGAACAGCCTAAAGGCAAAACGAGATTGACCTTGGAAATCAAAATCAAGACTAAGGTAATGAAGTCGATCATTTATGAAATCCCATCCTCATCGTCGATGAGAGGGACCGATGCATCAGATAATATGCTGTGCCACACTTCAATGAGTTGAATCCAGGAATTAGAAGGCCAGATATTGAGGCAACCCAACTAGTGATGTTTTAAATGCTATAAACGGTGGGCCAGTTCAGTGGTATGCCCACGGAAGATCCACATCTCCACCTTCGATTGTTTATGGAGGTGAGTGATTCAATCAAGATAGCCGGTGTGACTGAGGATGCACTAAGGCTGAAGTTGTTCCCGTACTCGTTGTGAGATCGAGCACGAGCATGGCTCAATTCTTTACCACCAAGTTCCATATCTACATGGCAAGAATTAGCAGAGAGATTTTTTGTTAAGTATTTCCCGCCTAGCAAGAACGCTAAGCTAAGAAGCGAGATCACAACTTTCCAACAAGTAGATGACAAGTCTTTGTATAAGGCTTGGGAGTGATTTAAAGAGTTACTTCGCAAGTGCCCTAATCATGGGATTCCGCATTGTATCCAGTTGGAGACATTCTATAATGGTCTCAATGCGCATATGAGATTGATGGTAGATGCTTCTGCGAATGGTGCAATTTTGTCTAAGCCTTATAATGAGGCTTATGAGATCATCAAGAGGATCGCAAGCAACAACTATCAATGGCCAACAAATCGTACAGCTTCAGGAAGACATGTAGCCGAAGTTCACGAAGTTGATGCCCTCACTTCATTATCAGCTCAGGTATCGTCTATCTCCTCGATGCTGAAACAGTTTACCACTAACAAATCTAATAATTTTGCAGCTCAGCCACCAAGTCCGTTTGAACTAGTTTCCTGTGTATATTATGGGGAGGGTCATTCTTTTGAGAATTGTCCATCAAATCCTGAGTCAAAATACTATGTGGGGAACCAGTAGCAAAATAGGAGTGGACAAGGACCCCAGTGCAACTTCTACAATCCTTCATGGCGTAGCCATCCTAACTTTTCTTGGAGCAACCAAGGAAATGGACCAAACAACTTTATGCAGTAGAAACCCAACCAATCCCAAGGGTATATTCAGCAAGCTCCAAGGCCAGCCCAAGCTGAGTCATCAAATAGTTTGGAGAACTTATTAAAGGTGTACATAGCGAAGAATGACGCTTTGATCCAGAGCCAAGCAGTAACACTGAAGAATTTGAAGAACTAAATGGGTCAGTTAGCTACAGAGCTTCGCAATAGACCGCAAGGAACTTTACCAAGCAATATTGAGAATCCAAGAAACTTAGGTAAAGAGCATATCAAGGTAGTGGCATTACGAAGTGGTAAAGTTCTGAAGCCCCAAGTGATTGATGTTGAAGATGATCCTACAAGGAAAGAGGAAAGACAACCATCTACTGAAATTCCTACGCCAAAAGAGTCAGAATCTGCCAAGTCTAACAAGGTAAACCCTAACTTACTAAATTTAGATACTTTAACATCTTCTTTGGATGCAAATATATCTACTAGAAGAGTTGTCCGATCCAACCTAAAGTTCCATCACCTCTATATCTACAAAGATTGCAGCAACAAAAGCAGAAACAAGAGGTGCAGTTCAAGAAGTTTCACGATATTCTGAAGCAGCTACACATCAACATCCCATTGGTAGAGGCTTTAGAACAAATGCCGAACTATGTGAATTTTATGAAGGATACACTATCCAAAAAGAAATGATTGAGTGAGTATAACACTGTTGCTTTAACAAAGGAGTGCAGTGCATTCCTGCAGAACAAGTTGCCACTGAAGTTGAAGGATCTAGGAAGCTTTACGATACCCTGCAACACCGATGAATCTTATAGTGGTAAAGCTTTGTGAGACTTAGGAGCAAGTATCAACTTGATGCCTAAATCCATTTTCAATATGTTAGGAGTAGGTGATGTACGACCTACAACTGTGACGCTTCAACTAGTAGATCGATCTATAGCCTACCCTGCAGGAAAGATCGAAGATGTTTTGGTAAGAGTTGATAAATTTATTTTTCCCACTGATTTCACTATCTTAGATTTTGAAGCAGATAAGAAAGTGCCGATCATCCTTGGAAGACCATTCCTAGCCACGGGAAGAACGTTAATTGATGTACAGAAAGGCGAACTCACTATGCGAGTTCAAGACGATCAAGTAATTTTCAACATTCTGAAAGCGATGAAATTTCCCGATCCAGCGAAAGAGTGTTCAGTTATGGAAGAAATATAGACCTTGGTGTCTATGGAAAAAAATTGTGAAGAAGATCCATTGGAGAAAGCCTTAAAGTTTGACCCTTTGAAGGATGAAGAAAGTGAAGAGAACATGGCTTTGATGGAAGCCAATTCGAGGAAGTTTATTCAGACCACACAGTTTGAACCGTTGGGGTCAGAAGTCAGAGAATTTATTCAACCCAAGTTTTCAATCGATGAACCACCTAAACTCGAGCTAAAGGTACTCCTTTCCCATTTGAAATACGTTTACTTAGGTGACTGTTATTATTTCAATAGACCTAACGGAAGATCAAGAGGAGAGACTAATTACTGTTCTAAGGAAATTCAAAAAAGCAATTGGTTGGACCATAGCTGACATTCGAGGTATAAGCCTTTCTTTCTGACATGCACAAAATCATTTTAGAGGAGGGTGAAAGAGCTTGAATTTATGGGCAAATGAGACTTAATCTGATTATGAAGGAAGTGGTGAGAAAAGAGGTAATCAAATGGTTAGATGTAGGAATCATCTATCCTATTTTAGATAGTTCGTGGGTAAGTCCGGTGCAGTGCGTGCTGAAGAAAGGGGGATTACGATTGTTGAAAACGAGCATAACGAGTTGATTCCAACGAGAACTTTTGCTGGGTGGAGGATCTGTATTGATTACAGAAAACGAATAAAGCTACTCGGAAGGACTATTTTCCATTACCTTTTATGGATCAGATGTTAGATCGATTGGCAGGTAACAAGTTTTACTATTTCTTGGATGGATATTTGGGATACAATCAAATAGTTATAGCTACAAAGGACCAACATAAGACAACGTTTACTTGTCCGTACGGTACGTTTGCTTTTAGGCGAATGCCTTTTGGTTTATGTAATGCACCTGCAACATTTCAATGATGCATGATGGCAATATTCACTGATATGGTTGAAAATTTTATTGAAGTTTTCATGGATTGCTTTTCTGTTTTTGGTAGCACTTATGATATTTGCTTGAATAATTTAGCTAATGTACTAAAGAGGTGCGAAGAGACAAATCTTGCCCTTAATTGGGAGAAGTGCCATTTTATGGTTAAGGAATGGATTGTCTTGGGACATAAAATCTCAAAGAAAGGAATTGAAGTTGATAGAGCGAAGGTAAATGCAATTGAAAGATTACCAGCTCCAGTCAATGTGAAAGGAGTCAGAAGTTTCTTAGGCCATGTTGGGTTTTACCGAAGGTTTATCAAGGATTTATTGAAAATTTCTAAACCACTATGTTTATTGTTAGAGAAAGATACAGTGTTTCATTTCAACAAAGCGTGTTTAGAAGCTTTTGAAAATTTGAAGAAATGATTAGTCTCAGCCCTAATAATTGTTACACCCGATTGGAGCTCACCTTTTGACCTGATGTGTGATACGAGTGACTATGCTGTTGGAGTTGTGATGGGTCAAAGAAGAAACAAAATCTTCCACCCTATGTGCGATGCAAGCAGAACTTTGACGGGAGCCCAAGTCAACTATACGGTAACCGAAAAGGAACTCTTTGCTGTAGTCTTTGCTTTTGACAAATTCCGCTCATATCTTATAGGTACCAAAATTACGGTATTTACTGATCATGTGGCCATTAAGTACTTACTCACCAAGAAAGATGCGAAACCTAGGCTAACTCGTAGGATACTTTTGCTCCAAGAATTTGACCTTGAGATCCAAGACAGAAAAGGAGTCGAAAATCAAGTAGTTGATCATCTGTCAAGGTTAGAGCTAGATGAGGCAACTCAATCATGTGTGCCAATCAATGAGAACTTCCCCGATGAACATCTATTTGAGGTAAGTTAAATTCATGAAACTCCTTGGTTTGCTGATTTTGCCAATTATCTTGCATATGGAATAATTCCTCGAGAAATGACATACCAACAAAGGAAGAAATTCCTTCATGATAGTCAGTATTATTTTTGGAAGGATCCGTTTTTGTTCAAACTATGTGTAAATAACATATTCCGAAAGTGTGTAGCTGAAAGTGAGATTGCTAAGATCTTATATCATTGCTATTCATCTCCAAGTGCGGGACACTTTGGTGGCTCACATTCCGCAACCAAGATTGTGCAAGCAGGTTTCTTTTTGTAACTCCCTCTTACCCGAGACCGTCGCCGGAGTCGACCTTGAGGTGTTACTAAACTTAATTTACCCCTTAAATGACTTTAAACCATTTATTTCATCATTTGTAATAAACTGTCCATCTGCATCACAGTCGCTTAAAAAATCATATCTCCAGTTACAAAACCTGAAATTAAGATCTGTAAATTTTTCTTGAAACTAGACTCATATATCTATCTACTACATTTTTTCTAGAATTTTTGGTCGAGCCAATCAGTACAGTTTATTAGTTAAATTTTCCCCTATTTCAGTGTTCGACTGCTCTAAGATATGTTCACTACGAATCACTTTTCCCTCTGTAAAAAACTCAAATGACTATGCCATTTATTTATCCTAAAACTAGACACAATAAGGAATCTGTAAATATATACTAATTATTTTTGTACAATTTTTAATAAATTTCTAAAATTTGAATAGAGGATTCAGAAATTGTTCTGACCCTGTTCCACCAAAACTCAAATATCTTATAAAATAAAATTCTTTTACATATTCCATTTCTTCCATATGAAAATAGACACAACAAGCTTCAATTTCATATTTTCTTCACTATCTAATCTTATCTCTACTATTTTTAGTGAATTTTCAAACTCATGTCATTGCTGCTGAAAAATTCTGTTTTATAACAAAGTTCATCTTTTTATGGATTTTCATGGCCTAAGTAACACATTAACACACATAATACCAAACACACATTAGATTGGCCATTCCACTGGCTAATCACTTCCAAGTATTTCCTTACTATGCCATCACCATATCATGAGATCATTTACACAAAATGATTATAGTGCTATACATGCCATACATCAAAATATACAAGCCAATATACCAATTCTTCGTCGGATAGTGTGAACGTTTCTTCGACCTTCCCGATATCCAAGCTGGCTTGCCAAAACTACAATGAATGGAAAGGAGAGAGTAAGCATAAATGCTTAGTAAATTCACATGTAAATAATAAGTAACATAATCATGCAAATCAACACAACCACCAATTACATAGTATCATTAAAACATTCATAGAACAAGAATACTTGCTATCTTACCGCATTCTTGTCTTACCAAGTTCTCAATTCAAGATTTAGGCTCATACCTGTTCAACTTCCTCTTTCATCATATTTTCCAACATACCTCGTTCGTTTAGGCTTTCTCATTATTCATTTAAAAATCTGCCCGTTGAACACCTCGGAATATAACTCGGATACACGGATTTCACATATAATAGCATCATATCCATAGCTAGACAAACTCAATAGCCTATGAAATTTACGTAGCCAAGCTACCATGTAACCCGCCCATAAGCGAACTTGGACTCAACTCAACGAGCTCGGGCGTTTGCATCCATAAGTGAACTCGGACTCAACTCAACGAGCTCGGATGCCTAGTTTCATCTCACGAACTCGGACTCAACTCAACGAGTTCGGAACTTAATCATCCTAGTGACATGTCACTTGTATCCTAATCTATTCCCAAGGTTCAAACGGGATTTTCTTCAATCGCACATCTTTGTCATCTTCCTCGAAATGTTGGAACCGATACTTGGTAGCATTTCACATTTATCAAATAGCTTACATAATTTGCATATTACTAAATAATAATTCACAAAGCATAACATTTCATGATAATAAGTATTATATCATATAAATAACATGAAATCGCTTAAAATAACAATTATGTTACCTTATTTACACATGAACTTACCTCGGTATCGAAATATCAATAATCGAGCCTATTCCTCGTAAACTTTATTTTTCCCTCGATCACGACTTGAATCTCATTTCTCTTGATCTAAAATAACACATTTAGCCTATTTAATACTCACATTTATCAAAACAGTCCTTGACCCTAACTTTGTCAAAATTACAAATTTGCCCCTAAACTTTTGCATATTTACACTTTTGCCCCAAAGCTCGGAAATTAAACTTTATCCCAAATTTTTATGTTTTAGGACATGCTGATTATTTATTTACTAACAAAAACCTCAAATTCCCACTATAACATGTACTTATGAACAATAGGTATTTTTACCGATTAAGCCGTTGTACTCGTTTTTACTTAAAACTGAGTAGCACAAGTTGTCTAGAATAATCTAAAACCTCATGTTCTATCATAAAACATCAAAACAAACACTTTTCACCTATGGCTATTTTTCCAAATATGAACCCTAGGTTGAATTATTGCTAGAATAAGCTAAATCAAGTTACCGGGACTCCGAAAACGTAAAGAACATTAAAAACGGTGCTTGGAATCACTTACTATGGAGCTTGGAAGCTTGAAACAAACCCTAGCTATGGAGAACCCTTGAAATTTCGTGCTAATGAAGAAGATGGACATATTTTGCCATCTTTTTCCCTTTTTTAATCTTTCAATTACCAAATGACCAAAATACCCTTAATGCCTTTCTTTGAAATTTTTCATGTACAAGCCCATTTTTGTGCAAAATTTTAGAAATTGGTCAAATTGCTATCTAAGACCTCCTAATTAATATTCCAAAGCAATTTCATACTAAAAGCTTCTAGAATGCAAGTTTTGCAACTTATTCGATTTAGCCCCTAATTTCAACTTAAGCACTTTATGCATAGAATTTCTTCACGAAATTTTCACACAATTATGCAGTCATATCATAAACCTCAAAATAATAATAAAATAATTATTTCTATCTCTGATTTGTGGTCACGAAACCACTATTCTGATTAGGCCTTAATTTAGGATATTACAACTCTCCCCCTTTAAGGATTTTCGTCCTTGAAAATCCTTAAAGGGGGAGAGTTGTAATATCCTAAATTAAGGCCTAATTGGAATAGTGGTTTCGTGACCTTTTCATCCTCGAAAATCTTACCGATAAACAGATGTGGGTATTGATTCCTCATAGTTTCCTTAGGCTCCCATGTAGTCTCTTCTACCCCAAAGGTACTTGGTGTTCAGCTTTCACTTGTTGACAAATGAGGCATTTCAATACCAACTCAAATATATCTCTTTTCATTCTGTTCCACCAGTATATTTTTTCAAGTCATTATACATTTTCGTACTGCCTGGATGAATCGACAAACAACCTTTATGTGCTTCCTGCAAGATCTTTTGAATCAATCCCTCATCCTTCGGTACACAAATTTGATCTTTAAACATCAAGCGCCCATTAGAATCGATTCTGAAATCTGATCCTGTATCAACCTCACATTGCTTCCTTTTAGCTTGCAATTCTTTTTCGTTTTTCTGAGCTTCACAAATCTCTTGTCAAAACATCGGTCTTGCTCTGAACTCCACTAGAATCAAACCATCATCAGACACCATCAACTGAGTATTCATAGCTCTCAAAGCAAACAATAATTTTCTACTCAAGGCATCGGTAACCACATTCGCTTTTCCCGGATGGTAATCAATCATAAGCTCGTAATCTTTCAACAATTCTAACCATCTCCATTGTCTCAAATTCAAGTCTTTCTGTGACATCAAATACTTAAGACTTTTGTGATCGGTATATACTCGGCACTTTTCACCATAAAGATAATGTCGCCAAATCTTCAAAGCAAACACTATAACAGCCAGTTCCAAATCATGAGTCGGATAATTCCTTTCGTGAGTTTTTAACTACCTCGAAGCATAAGCCACAACATTTCCTTCTTGCATAAGTACACATCCCAAGCCATTTCAAGAAGCATCACTATACACCACAAATTCTTTACCTGACTCGAGTTGTACCAACACTGGTGGTTCAATCAATAACTTTTTCAATTTTTCAAAACTCTATTGACACTCTTTTGTCCACTCAAATTTAACATCCTTTCGGAGTAGTCTGGTCATAAGAGCAGCAATTATAGAAAATCCATTCATAAATCGCCGATAATATCCAGCTAGCCCCAAGAAACTTCTAACTTCAGTTACATTCTTCGGTGGTTTCCAATAACAATACCTGAAATTTTACTAGGATCAACCCGTATACCATCACCTGAAACAATATGACCTAAAAATCCCACTTCTCGAAGCCAAAATTGACTCTTACTAAACTTGGCATATAACTGCTTATTTCTCAAAGTTTACAAAACTATCTTCAAGTGCTCAGCATGCTCTGTCCTATCTTTCAAATAAATCAAGATACCATCTATAAATACTACAACAAATTTGTCCAAGTATGGTCGAAATATGCGATTCATCAAATCCATAAATACAGCAAGAGCATTTGTTAATCTGAATGGCATAACTAAAAATTCATAATGACCATACCTTGTTCTAAAAGCAGTTTTAGGCACATCTGACTCTTTTACTCACAGTTGGTAGTACCCAGACCTCAAGTTAATCTTTGAGAACCATGTCGCTCCTTTTAGCTGATCAAATAAATCATCAATTCTCGGCAACAGATACTTGTTCTTGATTGTCATCTTATTTAATTGCCGATAGTCTATACACAATCTCATAGAACCATCCTTCCTTTTCACAAATAATACAGGAGCACCCTAAGGCAAAAAACTCGGTCTCACAAAGCCTTTGATAGTCAACTCTTGCAACTGCGACTTTAATTCTTTCAACTCTGCTGGTGCCATTCTATACGGAGCAATCGAGATCGGAGTGATTCCTGGTATCAACTCTATACCAAATTCTACTTCTCTAACTGGAGGCAAACCCGGCTACTCTTCTGGAAATACATCCGCGAACTCACACACGATCGACACTGTTTCATCTTTCTTTTCAATTTCTTTTGTATTCAGTACATACGCCAAATAAGCTTCATAATCCTTTCTCAAATATCTCTGAGCCGACATTGAAGAAATCACACTAGATAACACTTTCGATTTTTCCGATTCAACTCGCAGAATTTCCCCATTTTCACATTTTAATTCAATAACTTTTTGTTTACATTTTACTATAGCATCATGCAATGTCAACCAATCCATACCCAAAATAATATCAAATTCATCAAACGGCAACAACATCAAGTCAGCCGGGAAATAATAACCCCGAATCATTAAAGGACATTTCTTGCATACTTTATCAACTATGACACATTTGCCTAACGGGTTTGACACTTTACTCATAAATTTTGTATTCTCAACAGGTATGTTCATACTAGACACCAATTTCATGCACACATATGAATGAGTAGAGCCGGGATCAATCAAAGCAGTAACATTAACATCATAAAGAGAAAATATACCAGTAGTCACATCTTGTGATGAAGCATCTTTACGTACTTTTATGGCATAAGTTCTGGCCGGAGCTTTTGCTTCAAATTTAACGGTTGAATCTCTGACTACATTCTTGCTACTTGCTTCATTTCCAGCTATTCTCGAATATCTTCCTCTCGAGGCTGCGCCACTAGTTTTAGTACTCTGAAATTTTTTTCTCCATTTTCTCTGGACAGTCTCTAATAAAATGATCCGAAGAACCACACCGGAAACATTCATTTGCTCTACATGGACCAATGTGATTTCTACCATATTGTTGGCACTCGGGTTTAACAAATCTCGAATTTCCCACACTAGCCACAGAGGTAGTCTGAGATTTAGGACCCACATTTTGCTTCTTAGGATTCTCATACGAATGTGCTGCCGAAATTTGAAAACGATGATTCATATTTCTAGATTTTCTAGATTGCTGTGAGAATGAACTGCTCATCGATCTTTTCTTCCAATTTCTAATCTCAACCTCTACCTTTTTCTTCTCTTTAAGTAGTTCTTCAGCCTTACAATCCTAATCAACAAGTACTACCATTTCTTTTAATTCAAGAATCCCTACAAATACTTTTATGTCTTCATTGAGTCCATCTTCAAACTGTCTGCACATTTTAGCCTCTGAAGGAACATATTCTCTAGCATACTTACTCAACCGAACGAACTCTCTTTCATATTTAGTAATTGTCATGTTGCCTTGCTTCAACTTGAGAAACTTTTTACGCTTCTAATCAACAAATCTTTCATTGATGTATTTCTTTCGAAATTCTCCTTGAAAGAACTCCCAAATCACTTTCTCTTTCGGTACCACAGAAAACAATGTCTTCCACCAATAATAGGTTGAATCCCTCAGCAAAGATATAACACATTTCAAACATTCTTCAGGTGTGCAAGACAATTCATCAAATACCCAAATAGAATTCTCAAGCCAAAACTCTACTTTCTCGGCATCATCATCAACATTTTCCCTGAATTCTTGAGCCCCTTGCTTGCGGATTCTATCAACTGGAGTTCTATGTAATTTCATCAAGTCCATACCTTGAGGCATCGGGGGTATAGGTTGAGGAATCAGGAGAGGTGGGGGAGGTTTTGCATTCGGGTTCGTACGAACGAACTCAGTATACCAAGCACTCATCATCTGGAGAAAGGCTTCCTGACCGCTTTCTCCTCCTCCTTGACCAACAGTAGGAGGTGGATTTTTAGTCGGCACCGTCCCTCCAGCCGAAGCTGGTGCATTGCTCTCTACATCATCAGCCACAGTTGGATCGGGATCCATTTACTATATAAAAAAATTATTTAAAAGGTCAGAAGTCGTCACACTATCACAATATGTATATATGGCATGTATAGCAAAATCCGTACATACAACACGTTAATCCGAGAACCGACTAAACCTGGTTTGATACCACCAAATGTAATGCCCTCTTACCTGAGACCGTCACTGGAGTCGAGCTTGAGGTGTTACTAAACTTAATTTACCGCTTAAACGACTTTAAACCATTTATTTCATCATTTGTAATAAACTGTCCATCTGCATCACAGTCGCTTAAAAAATCATATCTCCAGTTACAAAACTCAAAATTAAGATCCGTAAATTTTTCCTAAAACTAGACTCATATATCTATCTACTAAATATTTTTAGAATTTTTGGATGGGCCAATCAGTACAGTTTATTAGTTAAATTTTCCCCTATTTCAGTGTTCGACTGCTCTGACCTATGTTCACTACGAATCACTTTTCCCTCTGTACAAAACTCAAATGACTATGCCGTTTATTTCTCCTATAACTTGACACAATAAGGAATCTGCACATATATAGTATGACTCCTAATTATTTTTTTACAATTTTTAATAAATTTCTAAAATCTGAACAGAGGATTCAAAAATTGTTCTGACCCTGTTCCACCAAAATTCAAATATCTTATAAAATACAATTCTTTTACATGTTCCATTTCTTCCGTATGAAAATAGACACAACAACCTTCAATTTCATATTTTATTCACCATCTAATCTTATCTCTACTATTTTTAGTGAATTTTCAAACTCATGTCATTGCTACTGAAAAATTCTGTTTTATAACAAAGTTCATCTTTTTATGGATTTTCATGGCCTAAGTAACACATTAACACACATAATACCAAACACAATTTAGATTGGCCATTCCAATGGCTAATCACTTCCAAGTATTTCCTTACTATGCCATCACCATATCATGAGATCATTTACACAAAATGATTATAGTGCTATACATGCCATACATCAAAATATACAAGCCAATATACCAATTCTTCGTCGGATAGTGTGAACGTTTCTTCGACCTTCCCGATATCCAAGCTAGCTTGCCAAAACTACAACGAATGGAAAGGAGGGAGTAAGCATAAATGCTTAGTAAATTCACATGTAAATAATAAGTAACATAATCATGCAAATCAACACAACCACCAATTACACAGTATCATTAAAACATTCATGGAACAAGAATACTTGCTATCTTACCACATTCTTGTCTTACCAAGTTCTCAATTCAAGATTTAGGCTCATACCTGTTCAACTTCCTCTTTCATCATATTTCCGAACATATCTCATTCATTTAGGTGTCCTCATTATTCATTTAAAAATCTGCCCGTTGAACACCTCAGAATATAACTCGGATACACAGATTTCACATATAATAGCATCATATCCGTAGCTAGACAAACTCAATAGCCTACGAAATTTACGTAGCCAAGCTACCATGTAACTTGCCCATAAGCGAACTCAGACTCAACTCAACGAGCTCGGGCGTTTGCATCCATAAGTGAACTCGAACTCAACTCAACGAGCTCGGATGCCTAGTTACATCTCACGAGCTCGAACTCAACTCAACGAGTTCGGAACTTAATCATCCTACTGACATGTCACTTGTATCCTAATCTACTCCCAAGGTTCAAGCGGGATTTTATTTAATCGCACATCTTTTTCATCTTCCTCGAAATGTTGAAACCGATACTTGGTAGCATTTCACATTTATCAAATAGCTTACATAATTTGCATATTACTAAATAATAATTCACAAAGCATAACATTTCATGATAATAAGTATTATATCATATAAATAACATTAAATCGCTTAAAATAGCAATTATGTTACCTTATTTACACATGAACTTACCTCGGTGTCAAAATATCAATAATCGAGCCTATTACTCGTAAACTTTATTTTTCCCTCGATCACGACTTCAATCTCGTTTCTCTTGACCTAAAATAACACATTTAGCCTATTTAATACTCACATTTGTCAAAACAGTCCTTGACCCTAACTTTATCAAAATTACAAATTTGCCCCTAAACTTTTGCATATTTACACTTTTGCCCCAAAGCTCGGAAATTAAACTTTATCCCAAATTTTTATGTTTTAGGACATGCTGATTATTTATTTACTAACAAAAACCTCAAATTCCGACTATAACATGTACTTATGAACAATAGGTATTTTTATCGATTAAGCCGTTTTACTCGTTTTTACTTAAAACCGAGTAGCACAAGTTGTCTAGAATAATCTAAAACCTCATATTCTATCATAAAACATCAAAATAAACACTTTTCACCTATGGGAATTTTTCCAAATATGAACCCTAGGTTGAATTATTGCTAGAATAAGCTCAATCAAGTTACCGGGACTCCGAAAACGTAAAGAACATTAAAAACAGTGCTTGGAATCACTTACTATGGAGCTTGGAAGCTTGAAACAAACCCTAGCTATGGAGAACCCTTGAAATTTCGTGCTAATGAAGAAGATGGACATATTTTGCCATCTTTTTCCCTTTTTTAATCTTTTAATTGCCAAATGACCAAAATACCCTTAATGCCTTTCTTTGAAATTTTTCATGTACAAGCCCATTTTTGTCCAAAATTTTAGAAATTGGTCAAATTTCTATTTAAGACCTCCTAATTAATATTCCAAAGCAATTTCATACTAAAAGCTTCTAGAATGCAAGTTTTGTAATTTATTCGATTTAGTCCCTAATTTCAACTTAAGCACTTTATGCATAGAATTTCTTCACGAAATTTTCACACAATCATGCAATCATATCATAAACCTCAAAATAATAATAAAATAATTATTTCTATCTCGGATTTGTGGTCACAAAACCACTATTTTGATTAGGCCTTAATTTGGGATATTACACTTTTGGCCTACAGTATTTAAAGACGCTTACACTTATATGAAGAACTACGATAATTGCCAAAGAACAGGAAATATATCAAGGACGAATGAGATGGCATTAACAAATATTTTGGAAATTGAATTATTTGACGTATGGGCATTGACTTCCTAGGCCTGTTTCCTTCTTCGTATGGAAACAAGTACATTTTGGTTGTTGTGGATTATGTATCCAAATAGGTTGAAGCTGAAGCATACCCTACAAATGATGCTAAAATAGTCATGCGATTCCTGCATAAGTAATTGTTTACACATTTGGGACACCAAGAGCTATTATTAGTGATGAAGGTTCTCATTTCGTGAACAAGTGGCTTAAGTGGTTGCCCGACAAGTATGATGTTAAGCACAAGATTGCTACTACTTATCGCCCCCAATCCAATGGGCAAGTTGAAAGAGTGAATCGTGAAATCAAAGGCATCCTTGAAAAGGTAGACGCCCTAGTAGAAAAGATTGGTCTCAAAGGCTCGATGATGCATTGTGGGCCTATCGTACAGCATTTAAGACACCGCTAGGGATGACTCCCTATTAGTTAGTCTTTGGGAAGGCATGTCATTTGCCGTTGAGTTGGAAAATGGAGCTCACTGGGCTTTGAAGAAGTTAAATTTTGATCTTGAGCAAGCCGGTGAGAGAAGAATGTTACAGTTGGATGAGTTAGAAGACTTGAGGTTGTTCTCCTATGAAAATGCCAAAATGTGTAAAGAAAGATAAAAAAGATGGCATGATAGTCACATACAGCCTCGCGAGTTTAAGGAAGGTCAGAAAGTATTATTGTTTAATTCAAGGCTGAAGTTATTTCCTGGAAAGCTGAAATCCCGATGGAGAGGACCCTACACCATCTATCGAGTTTATCCTTTTGGAGCTGTTGAATTATACGATAATCACGGAGGTACGTTTAAAGTTAATGGTCAACGTCTCAAACACTATTGGGATGCTGAAGTTGAGCGAGTTGAATCCTCGTTCAAATTAACAGACCCTTGATTTTTCACAAATTTGTTTTGTAAATAAATAAATAAATAAAATTTATTTTCTTAATTTAGGACATTTAATTAATTCTATCTAAGGAGATTGGAATTTAAGCGGGACTGCTGTGACCCCTCCAACCTTTCCTGGGAACTAATTTAATGTAATTTGTTAAGAAGAAATTTTAATTAAATTTCAAATTCTTAAGCACTAGTTTTATTTTAATTTTAAATTCTTTTATTTTTTTTTCATGTTAATAAAGGAGGCCAAAAATTGGCCTAAGTACTAATCAATTTTTCTTTTAAACAAATTTGTACATACAGTCCAAATTTGTGGCCCAAGTTAGCAAAAAGAAGGGAAAAATATATGCCCTTACTGCCACTTCCATTCCTTGCCGCCCAAGTAACCCTAATGTGGCTAAAATTTTGCTACATGTTGCCCTAAATTTTCCTATATAAACCCCTCTTCATTCTACTTCTTCTCACATCCATCAAGCAAGTTGCTTAGCCTAAAAAATCCTAAAATTCTCTTCTTGTGTTGCTGGCCTCAAATCCCTAAAGAAATCCCTAGTTTTTTTTTTCTTTTCCCATAGCCAAAATACCTTAGTGCCATCGAAAAAGGTTTGCTGAAGTATTGGCATTGCCGCCGCAAGTCGCTTCAGTCGCTACCATAAACCCACGTCGCTGCTGCACGTCATCGTTGCTGCTGCAATTTCGTCGCTGTCGCAAGAGTTTGCTGTAGTAAATCCCATCACCTTGCTGATCCTTTTCTCCCTATTTTGCCAAAACTTTGCTGAATTTTTGGGAAAAAGGACTATGTTTCGTAAAAGGACTAGATCGTCAAAGACTACTCTAGAAAATCCAATTCTGATCGACGAAGAGGTGAAAGAGAGGTTTGATTCAATTTTTAAGCATCAACCCATGATGCCGAAAAAAGGTTTCAACTTAAAGAGCAATGATGTGAAGGTTGTTCTTGTGCTGATTAGAAAAGTAATCAACGCCCTCAAGTGAGAACAATTATGTGATGCTCGACCACTTTCTGATGATGAACTAGTTCGAGAATTTTACGCAAGTTTGACTACACAAGATGCTACCGAAGTTATCGTTCGAAGAAAAAAGGTACCTCTTACTTCTAAATCCAGCAATGATTTGTTCAATTTACCTGATGTTGAAGAAGATGAGTACTACCCTATGATGAACAACATCAATTGGGATTTACTTCAACAAGTACTTAATGTTGTGACAAATCTAGGATCCCAATGGATTATAAGAAAGTATGGGAGCCATTCTTACCGAAGGGAATACCTAAAGCCAGTAGCAAAGGTATGGGTTTACTTTGTTCGCTATAGTTTTATGCCTATCTCACATAGTTCCACTATCTCGATGGAACGGATGCTGTTGTTATATGCTATCTTGACAGAAAATTCCATTAATGTTGGGAAAATTATTCTCAAAGAGATTTATTATTGTGCTAAAAAGAAGAAAGGAAGTGCTTATTTCCCAGCATTAATCACGTCACTTTGCTTACGGGCCCGTGTGAAAACACAAGCAAATCTGAAGGGGCAATATGTTCAAGGGTGCATTACAATTCATGACCTTGAGAGACTAGTAGGAAAGGTACAGGAGCAGAACCAAGGTGAGCAGGCAGAGCCATCTGAGCCAGAAACTGAAGAGTCGACAAATGCAGCTGAAACTAAATCTAACTCAGTTGCAGAATCTGAAGAAGAAGAATCTGAAATAGAACCAGGAGGTCCTAATCCAGCTGAAGGAACTACAAATCCTGAACCTAGGGTTGAGCCAGAAGAAGAACCAGTTAAGCCGAATGTTGAACCCGAATTTGTAACTCCAATACCAACTCATGCAAGTATTTCAAAGAAATCAGAGTTGTCAATTATGATGGATATGTCCAAGTTCATGCACAAACAACAGCAAACGTACTGGAAATATACAAAAATTAGAGATGATTCAATTCAAAACACCTTTAAGAATATCTCTAATACTTTTCTGCCTGAGTTCCCAGATGATATCTTCGAGACATGGATGGAAGAAGGTGACGACGCAAGTGAGGATGGAGTTTAGAAAGACAAAGGGAATGAGTCAGAAAATAAAAAGGGGGATTCTTGTCTTTTATTTTATTCTAGGAACTTATTTCTTTAGTATTTATGGCTTAATTTTTGCAAAATAAAACCTAGCAAGCATGAATAAATACTTCTTTAGAAAGAAAAAGACTAAGTAATGTGGTAATAGGAATGAACATGTCTAGGATTGGGTTATGAGAAAAGACTTGGTATTTAAGCAGTCTTAATAACTCACCTCTCTTTCTTTTTCAACCCTACCTGGTGTTCAGTTTCCATTCATTACTTTGTTCTTGTAATGAGGACATTGCTTCTTTTTAAAGGGAGTAAAGCAAATAGGTTGCACGCGAATAAGTTGCACGAGTTCTTTTTGTTGTTTCAATCAATTTTTTTCATAAGTATGCTTTAATAAATAAATGTTTCAAGAAATTTTTTTTAATAAGATAGTTCGTATGCAAGCATGAATGATGATTTTATCTAAGTGATTGTATGTTATCGTGAAGAATGGAATAATTGTATGAACTTAGCCGTAGGTAATGTTTGCCATGAAAACTTAGTTTCTTCTGATATTAGACATACATGAGGGTTTATATATTTAGAATTGACTTAGTGACTTTCTTGGGGCGAAATCCTAGGAGATATAAAAATCTAAAATGATATAGGCACCATTTCTTTGAAACGTTTGAGCCTTCCAAAGCCAACCTTGCGACATTTGACCCTTGAAACCAAAATTTTGAGCTTAATGGCCTGTTTTTTGAAATGAACCTACATTACAAGCCATGTTCCCATCTTTTGAAAGTTATCCCAATGTTGTTCACCATCTTAACTTAAGTGCTGTAACGCCCTCTTACCCGAGACTGTCGCCGGAGTCGAGCTTGAGGTGTTACTAAACTTAATTTATCACTTAAGGAACTTTAAATCATTTATTCTAACTTTCGTAATAAGCTGTTCATTTGCGTCACAGTCACTAAACAATTCATATCTTGAGTTCCAAAACTCAAAATTAAGATCTGTAAATTTTCCCTGAAACTATAATTATATATCTATCTACTAATATTTTTCTAGAATTTTTGGTTGGGCCAATTAGTACAGTTTATTAGTTAAAGTTTCCCCTATTTTAGTGTTCAATTGCTTTGACCTCTGTTCAGTACGAATCACTTTTATCCCTCTACAAAATTCAAATGACTATATCATTTATTTATCCTAAAACTAGACTCAATAATAAATCTGCACATATAAAGTATGACTCCTAATTATTTTTGTACAATTTTTAGTGAATTTTTAAATTCAGAACAGGGGATTTAGAAATCGCTCTGACCCTATTCCACCAAAACCCAAATATCTCATAAAATACAACTCTTTTACCTGTTTAGTTTCTTCCATATGAAAATAGACACAATAAGCTTCAATTTCATATTTTATTCACCATCAAATCGTGTCTCTACTATTTTTAGTGATTTTTCAAACTCACATTACTGCTGTTGAAAAATTTTGTTTTATAACAAAGTTCACCTTTTTATGGATTTTCATGGACTAAGTAGCACATTAAACATACATGACACCAAATATGATCTAGATTGGCCATTCCAATGACTAATCATTTCTAAGCATTTCCTTATCAAACCATCACCATATCATAAGGTTATTCACACAAAATGATTATAATGCTATACATGCCATATTCAAAATACAAGCCATTATACCAAATTGTCCCGAATAGTGTGATCGTTCCTTCGACCCTTCCCGATTTCCAAGCTGGCTTGTCAAAACTACAATGAATGAAAAGGAGGGAGTAAGCATAAATGCTTAGTAAATTCACATGCAAATAACAAGTAACATAATCATGCAATTCAACATTAACATCAACTGCATTAATATCACTAAGACATTCATGTTACAAGTATACTTGCTATCTTACCACAATCTTGTCTTACCAAGTTCTCAACTCGAGATTTAGGCTCATACCTGTCCAACTTCCTCTTTCACCATACTTTCCAACATACATCTTTCATTTAGGTGTTCTCATTATTCATTTAAAAATCTACCTGTTGAACTCATCGGAATATAATTCGGATACACGGATTTCACATACATAAGTGTCATATCCGTAGCTAGACAACTCAATAGCCTACGGAATTTACGTAGCCAAGCTACCATGTAACCCGCCCATAAGCGAACTCGGACTCAACTCAACGAGCTCGGATGCCTAGTTACATCTCACGAACTCGGACTCAACTCAACGAGTTCGGAACTCAACCATCCTAGTGACACGTCACTTGTATCCTAACCTATTCCCAAGGTTCAAACGGGATTTTCTTCAATCGCACATCTTTGTCGTCTTCCTCGAAATGTCGGAACCGATACTTGGTAGCATTTCACATTTATCAAATAGCTCACATAATTTGCATATTACTAAATAATAATTCACAAAGCATAACATTTCATGATAATAAGTATTATATCATATAAATAACATTAAATCACTTAAAATAACAATTATGTTACCTTATTTACACATGAACTTACCTTGGTACAAAATATAGAAATTTTGACAATTTAGTCCACAATCTTTTCTTTTCCTCGATTAAGGTCGATTCCATGTCTTTCTTGATCTAAAATAACACATTTAGCTTATTTAATACTCACATTTATCAAAATAGTCCTTAACTCTAACTTTGGCCAAATTATAATTTTGCCCCTAAACTTTTGCATATTTACACTTTTGCCCCAAAGCTCGAAAATTAAACTTTTTCAAATTCTTATGTTTTAGGACATGACTGATCATTTATTTACGAACAGCAACCTCAAATTCCCACTATAACATGTACTTATGAACAATAGGTATTTTTACCAATTAAGCCGTTTTACTGGTTTTTACTTAAAACCGAGTAGCACAAGTTGTTTAACATAATTTAAAACCTCATATTCTATCATAAAATATCAAAATACACAATTATTCAACATGGGTCAATTTTTGAAATGAAACCCTAGCTCAAATAAATGGTAGAAATAGAGAAATCATGTTACCGGGATTTCAAAAACGTAAAAATCATTAAAAACGGGGCTAGAACGGACTTACAATCGAGCTTGGAAGCTTGAAAAACCCTAGCCATGGTTTCTCCATGCTATTTTTGGCCTTGAGGAAGAAGATGAGCAAAAATTGGCTTTTAATTTGATTTTTAATTCATTTAATCACTAAATGACCAAAATGCCCCTAACTTAAAATTTTTTTTTCACCCATTTCATGTCCATTTTTGTCCAATAAATTAACCAATGGTCTAATTACCATTTAAGGACCTCCAATTTAAATTTTCATAACAATTGAACACCTCTAACATATAGAACTCAACTTTTGCACTTTTTACAATTTAGTCCTTTTGACTAAATTGAGTGCCCAAACGTCAAAATTTTCGTACAAAATTTTTTTACAAAATAATTTCATAAAAACATAAACCATAAAAATATAAATAAAATACATTTCAATTTAACACCTTTACCATTTGACAAAAATACCCTTAATGTCTTTCTTTGTAATTTTTCATGTACAAGCCCATTTTTGTCCAAAATTTTATAAATTCGTCAAATTTCTATTTAAGACCTCCTAATTAATATTCCAAAACAATTTCATACTAAAAGCTTCTAGAATGCAAGTTTTGCAACTTATTCGATTTAGTCCCTAATTTCAACTTAAGCACTTTATGCATAGAATTTCTTCACGAAATTTTCACACAATCATGCAATCATATCATAAACCTCAAAATAATTATAAAATGATTATTTCTACCTCGAATTTATGGTCACAAAACCACTATTCCGATTAGGCCCTAGTTCGGGATATTACAAGTGGTCTTGGTGGTCAATGTTTAAATGTTTAGAAGATGTATGTGCTCATATTTAAAAAAAAAAAAGAGTGAAGAAAAGTTTGCTCAGTGTCGAAAAAGAAAAATATATGAGCATAGGTTCAAAATAAGTTTGGGGGTGTTCCAAAGGTTCACTTGAAGAAGAGGGTTGAATTTCAAGTCCAAGACAAAGTTAAAGGTTAAGATTTTGAAACCGAAATTTTTCATCTCTTAAAATCCCTACCTTCAACCGAGCCCCATTACAACCTTGTGAAAGACCTATTGATTTGATGATTATATCACCTACATTAGTGGAGAGAAAGTACTAAGTTCAACATATGAAGAGCATAAATAAGCCTTATGATTGTTTTGCTTGATTGATGAGAAATTATGTTGAATGAAGAATATTATTTTCGGCAACGGCATGCATGCATATCATGATTCATGTTGGCATATCTTGAAACTTAGTATGAAACTCTCAAATGTGTGCATATGAGGTAATTATTAATGAAGAAGATCTATGAGCATGACTTTATTGAAGCATGATTATGGGACAAGGATTGATGCTACTCACATTCTTAGCTAAATTTGCCTTAGCAAAACTTGGTGTTGTGTATAAACATTACTCGAGACAAGTAATAATTTAAGTTTGGGGGTGTGTAAACGGGAAAATATATAGGATTTTTCCTATATAATTCATCACCTTTTTGCTTAATTTTATTTCTAAAACTTAGTAATTGTTTATTAAATTAATGAAATATGTGGAAAAATGAAATTACGACATGGAAATTATTAAAATATAATTTTATGTTTTATTATATGGTTTTTATGCATAAAATGGCTATTTTATATTAATTTGAGCATATTATATTTTTAAGTTATAAAATGGGCCATGCATGACTTAATTTAATAATAAATATAAAGTTATATTTAATAAATTATTTCTATATGTTTCATTAATAAAATTGGGCTTAATTAATTAAGTAAATTAATTAATTAAAGTGGTTAATTTGCATTGTTTGGTCCCCTGATTTTTCTGTTATTTTCAGACAGGTGGGAGAGCTTTAATTCAATTGCAATGCCATCCCAATTGGACTAAATTAGCCCCTAATTTCAGCTGCACATGGAGGTTAATAAATCAACATTTGGGTTAATTACATGAAGTCCCTAAAGATTTAAAGAAATCGGAGATTTACCTAAAGATTCATCGAATACTGAGTCTTGCTCTTGTGTGATGTGGCACATGAATCAAGCTAAAAATCAGCCACTTTACCTACATGTATGGCCGGCCACACTTGGAAAGATTTGAAGTGGATGAACACTTCCATTTTTAGTAAACTTATACCCCAACATCACCTATAAATAAGACCCTTCACCCCACTTCTCAAATCATCCCTCATTCATCCATTCTCTTCTCTTCTCTCATTTTCTCTCAATTCTCTCTTCTCCCCACGCCGTCCACCATCATTCCTTAAGAGGTTTTAGCTATTTAGCCTATCAAGAAACCTTGGTTGGCAACCTCGGAGAGCCATTAGCAAAGGAGCAAGTAAGAATTGAAGGAGTTCTTACTATTCAGAGTCTTGGGTGACATCCTTTTGAATAGGGTTTAATCTTTCTTTTCTTTAATTTAATTTGAATGTTTGCTATGAGTTCTTTGTTCTTGTTTTCAACAATGAAAGCTTAATTTTATTTAAGCTAGGATGATTATTTTAATTAAATAATATTTATTTGATTCATGCTTAAAATGTTTTGTGCCTCAATTGATAATGTTTTTAATTAAAATCAAGTCTGTATTTCGTTCATACATGATTGAAATGCACCTGAATTAGCTGAGTGATCCTAACCAGACGATGGCTAATGGACGGATAATTGAAATGTGCATGCTCAATTTAGATAATTAAACCGATTAAATTGTAGGTTGCATAACATCCCTAGTACGGCTCTGTTATCTGTATAGTTTTTAGATTTGTGTGATTCAATTGTTTCATACCTTAAACCATCCCTGTTACTTCACATGAATACTAAGAAATCCTAAAATGGTTTTCAAACTCATGAAAGGTCGAGTTGCCATGGAATGTTTTTCCGAATGTTATTAAGCATGTTGAAAATAGATTAAGTTTAATTAGAATAATTATCCTAGTTTATTTATGTTAGAATTGCTGCATATCGTGTTAAATTTGCTAAAACCTATTTCATTCATATAGTTGCATACTTAGGATAATTTGCATAAGGGATCATTGCATTTAGTATTTTAATTCTTTTTAAATTATCACTACCAATCAAATTGAGTGTTTATTCACCGAATTGTTAATATAATTTTATAATTAACTGACTTTGCACTAATAAAATCCCTGTGGAGACGATAACTCTTTATAGTTACTTATTACTTGAACGACTGTGTACACTTGCACAAACTGACAATTACAATAGGCATTGTACTCTTGGCCTCACTTTCTTTTTCTTTCTTTCGCAATCCTTTCTTTTGTGCTAAAGCCGAACATTGCTTCTCTTCCCCTTCTTCAACATTTTGGCCAAATACTGCCTCTCTCCTATACCATTATTCTTTTTCTTTTCGGTTACTCTCTTAGCTAATTCTCCCGTCTCTCTTCTTTCCTTGTTCTTTCGGCTTATAGTCTTGACTCTGTTACCGATATCGGTCTTCTTCTTCTTCTTCTTCTTTGATCTGTGAGTTACAATTACTTATGGTTCTCTTTATTCCTTCAATATGTTCAATTTGTTTTAAACAAGTGCTCTTCTTTTATGTTCACTTATGTCCGATTCCCTTCCCATCTTTTTTCTTAGTGGTGCCGCCTTCAGTTCATAGAATTTCACAAGTAGTTCAAACTGTTCTCTCATCTCGCGATCAAAGGTAAAGTTGAGGGATGGTATTTTTCTAGTGTTTGGCTGAATGTTACTTCCCCTTTTTGGGGAGGGGTTTCGTGTACTTCCTTTAATTAATGTGTGCTTAACCATGGTTTTAGACCATCATAATTGATAGGTTATATTTGTAATGCAGTTAATCGACAAGGATGTGAGAACGATTTTTAGTCAGTGATCTAGGAGGATTAAGCCGTACCTCATACAATCAAGATGGGTAGTGATTGTCATTTTGAGATTAAATGCTTGTGAACTTTAACGAATGACAAACTGACTGTATGCCTGGAATGGATGTAGGTTGGGTGCTCGTGGATCTGCGCATTTTCACAAATAGGTGTGTACTCACATTGTTTCAACCATAGAATGGCAAAAGCCAAAAAGTCGAAAACTTGGCGACTAATGCCACACAGGCGTGCGATTGCACTTATGGTGAGTCGAGCCCACAAAACGTAGGCGAAAGACTATAGAGGCCACCATGAGCGATCTCATGGGCTTAGGCCGAAATGGGCCGTGTGGGCCAATAGGCTCGTGGGCCTTACACAGGTAAATCTCACGAACATGTGGGGATTTTGGACCCGGCTGTGTCACAGACATGGCTACGGTCGCTTCTAGGCTTAGTGGGCTACACGAGAGTGTGGACCCATATGGGCTGCATAATAGGCCTTGGGCCCACACACAACCATACACACTGTCATGTATGTTGAGGTTACATGAGTCGCTCGAGACGACTGTGGACCTTCTGATGGGTTGGTAAGTGTGCCTAGACCCATTCTAAAGAAAATGACCATTTTGCCCTTATAGGTAAGATGACTAATTTGCCTATGATATGTATGACATGTTCTATACACGTATGATTTTATGACATGACATTCTGCATGGGGATGGGTTATTATGGACGGAGGAAGTGTTCTGTAATTATGGCTTTTAGCCATCTTGCTTATGGCTTTTAGCCATCCTATTTATGGCTTTTAGCCATCCTGTTTACTAGCAGCTCTGCTGAAATACTGATTGGTGCTGCAGTCGGTGCTAATCTTGGTGTGTCTGGCTGGGTGGGTCAATTTTATCCCCACATAGTGTGACTGATGGGACGGAGTGGTGTGTTTGGCTGGACTGGGGTGGGTTTCCTGATTGCATTTCTACTGTCACTGATACTGTATTAGGCTTAGGCCATATATATTCTACTTCTGATTCTGCTACTGTACTGGGCTAAGGCCCACCTGATATTGTTACTATAAAAAGGCTCGGGCCTAAACTATTACTGCATTCTGAATGTTTGGCTGATTAATTATTAGGGGATTTCACACTGAGTTTTTGTAAACTCACCCTGTCTTCTTTAACTGTATAGGTAATCCCCAATCTTAGGCAGTTTGGTGCGACCGGAGGACTCAAAGGTGGCCATTCTTTTCTTTAAGTTTGATTCAGATCTTTTAAATAATTTTGGATTTATTTTGGGTATTATGTATTGTAATAAGGCCTTTATATGGTTTTTATTTTTAGTTCTAGATTTTTATTTTGCTTTAGATATAACTGCTAGAATAATATCGGGCTTTTAAAAAGGGAACAAGTTTTTTTGATACCAACAATTATTTTTAAAAGACATGCTTCCGCTATAAAAGATGGTTTTGAAATTTAAAAGCACGCTAAAGAAAGTAACTTTCAATAATAATGCAAGGTTCTTTTTAAATCAACTTTGAATGCATACAAAGAGTTTAAATCGGGTCGGGGTTTTCAAACAAAATTACGATTTAAAGCAAATAACACGTTTTCAAGTCACCGTTTAATCACAAAATGATTACTGGGTTTTTCAGGTTCCCAATGACAATGGGTTTTATGTTTCACTTCAATGTGACACTACCAGATTCGGCTGTAACGTCTAAGCCAGGTTTGGGGTGTTACACTGTGTGACCCTAATTTGTTGATGACATCATAAACAGAGAGTTACACTGGTTAATGACACGGGTGTGTCCTGAGCCACACATGACCACACGGGCGTGTGACTCTCCATGACATGAAATTTTTCTAAGTGTTGTAAAAATTCCAAAAGTTCTCGATTTAGTCCCTAACCACTTCCAATGCATGTTTAGGGCCTTGTAGACTTGTTTAAGGGATAGAATGCTTGTGTATAAATGGTTTGGCATTGGATGAAATTTTATGGCCTGGTTTTGCATGGAAGTTTATGTTTAAGTTTGATAACGCTTCGAACCCTGTCCTAGCATCAGATACGGGTATAGGGTGTTAGTCTTCGAATCGAACTAACTCTCTTGTTGATGCTACAGGGTCCACTTTCGGTTCTCATACTACTACACCCGCTTCAGTAGTCAACACGGATATCTTAGCTTTATTACAAGGTTCACAAGAATGAAAGTGCTATTGCTGCCCCACCAATACTCCATCTAACGGAGCAGATGAACTTTTCCCGTGGCGGGATCTCTAGAGGTCAAGACAATCTCCTTGTTCATTGGGCACCATCCATCAGCAACAAAATAGTATCATACCTAAGTAGGTGAAAGAGGCTCTTCACTTATTCCTTTCTTCGAATTCTCATTTATGTCTACTCTTAATACTGGCAAGGTCCTACCAAGCTTTATTAGTTGAATATGGGCTTATGAGTTAGGCCCTTTAGGAAACTTGGAAGCAAACCAATGCTAAAATGGCAAGCTTTGAATAAGTTGTACACTTTTGCAAATAGTCATTAGCTCAATTATGCCAAGCTCATGAAATAGCTCTCAGCCAGAATAAAGATCTAGACTCTTGCATTTTTTCTTGGAAGTCCAAATATGTAAGGCTAGAAGATCAGGCCAAATGGATGGAGAAAGAGATCAACCAACTAAAGGCCAAAGTCTTTCTAGGAAGAGAAATTCAAGTCTCTAGACCAACAACTCTTATCCAACCTAGAGTGGCTACGCCAATCAAGTGAGGAAGCTCTGAAGAAGTACCAGAACGATAGCAAGAAGAACCTGACAGAGGTCATGCCCAAGCTGCGATCCAACCTGGTCCTCCATGCCCAAGTTGTCATGGGTCCTCTCGATCTAAGTTGGGTAGATTTCAACTTCCTACAAAAGATCACCACAAAATCCCTGAACCTTAACATTTATAACCCTAAAGGTGAGGACTGGGAAAGTTTCTAGGGGGAATGAAAGTAGTTAGTGAACTTCTTCATTTCCACCGAGCCTAAAGTAGAAGAGGAGAACTTAGAGAATTCAATGGATTTGGAAGAAGTCCCTAAATAGACGAAGTCCCTATAGAGCCAAATGACCTTTCAAGTGAGGGAGGAAATTGAACATTTTCTGCTTTTCTTGTATTTAAATCTATTGGTTTAGTTTGTATGATCTTCCTTACCTTGTCAATGAATTTATTATTTTCCCTTCTCAACTATATCTCTTACCCTAATATTAAAAATATACGAAAGTATTTGTAACGCCCCAAATATTAGGGTTTTTAAATTTTTTATAAGAATTGGTATTGGCATGTTTGGGTGTGTTAAATCGATGAATTGTTTGTGTTTGGGAAGGGTCTTTAGAAGGACTGGGTTAAAGCCAAGCCTTGGGCAAAATTTTAATTTTTGGGCTGAAGGGAACTTGGATGTTAGTTGTTAGAGCTTAAGTAAACTGTTGGAGAGTTAATGACACAAAGAGCCTTGTGTTGGAGTGGAAAAAGGTGCCACATGTGGGGCTTGGAGGTGGCGTCACATGCTTGGCAAGGAGGTCTAGGGTTCAAGTTACACTACGTGTAAATGGTTGAATATTTTGCTACATGGACTAGGTAAGAGGTGGATCTGAGTTCAAATACTGGAGTTGGTTGTTGACTTAGTAAGGGATAAGAGTTTGAATTAGCTTGGTGTTTGAATGGAAGGTGTAGAGTGAATTAGGGAGTAAATCTAGGAGATTTTTGAAGGATTAGGTGTGGAAGAAGAGTTGGCCGAATTTGAGGTTTTGAAAGGGGGATTTCGGCTAGGGGGCTTAGACTAAGCATGTTCATTATTTTTGTAAAGGTTAGGTGTTGAAATTTCTTTTTTGTGCATTTTGGACATCATTGTTCTTGGATTCTAGTGCCAAAATGGTTTAGGTCAATTGGTGTTTCTATTCGGGATCCTCTCCTTTAGTCCATTGTCGAAGCTAAGGCACCAAGTTTTGACTTTTTTCTTGAAACTCATCTTTTCTCTCCTTCATATTTTCCTTTTGGCATTTTGGCATTGCTATTTCTCTCATTTTCTAAAAGCTGAATAAGGTATTTGAATAGTGCATCATTCGATCGAATTCCATTTGTTTCTCTCTTTGTTTCTCTAACCAAGCCTCACACTTCCTTGCCATTTACATACCTCGTCTTTTCTCCAAACCTCACACTAATCTAAACCTTTGCCGAATCTTACTTTCTAGTATACTCGTTTCTTCTTCTTATTTTTTGCCTGGCCGGATCCTTGATTGAATCCATTCCTTTTATTCTCTCTTCTTTTTCTTCAAACCTTTCATTCTCATTTAGTTAGTTGAAACCAATTTGCTCTTTAGCTGAAACTCAAGTCCCTCTCCCCAAATCATCTTTTGCTATTCTCTTTAAAAGCTGAACTTTGTTCTTTTTTTCCCCTTCGTAAACTGCATCTTCCTTTCTCCTTTATTCTTTCGATCGAATCTGCAAGAATACTAGGCCTTGGCTAATAATCGACCGCTTCTAAGTTCCATTGATTTGACCAAACACAAATTTGGGGTAAGTACTCCTTGATTGTTTCAGCTTTTGAACTTTAATAATAAGGCTTTCCTTCAATTGGGGTAAGGTTTCGGTTTGGGGTTAATACCCCTCTAACTCTTCTCTTTTGATTAGAATCATGGTGATTCATAGCTGCCTAGATCCATTGACGTTCGATTGGTTTTGGGGAGACTTTTTAACCACGTGTGTTAGAAGTCGAGTAAGGCACAGTGGTAGGTAATTGTTGGATAAACCCTTGAGTATGATTCTCTATATACACTAGTGAAGGTATTAACTAATTCTGTTATGCCAATAGGTTGAGCACGCATCGGTAGTTGGAATCGCAAAACAGGTGTGTAACCACACCCATCCTTAGTGTAGATCGACAAAAGCCGAAAATCCAAAATGCCGAAATGCCGGCATTTCGAGGCCTTGCAGGTGTGTGAACGCTTGTGAGTCGATCCGAAATGACAAACCGTGGGCCATTGACTATGAAGGCTATTGTGCGAGTTTTCGTGCACTTGGACTGTTATGGGCCAAAATGGGCCCAATGGGCCTACGGACCATATCGATAAATGATTCAATAAGTGATAATTGGGATGATAAATGTTAAGAATTGTGACACTGTACGTAAAATTGAACTAAATGGGCCACACGAGCCTGTGGGCCCACTTGGGCCCAATAGGGGTTTTGGGCCCGTAAACCCTGTTTGGCCACTCGGACTTCCTGAGTCGCTTAGAGTGACGTTAGACCTGTTATGAAGTCATATTAGGTGCCGAGACACTGCAACTTAGGGAAATGACCAAAATACCCCTGAAAGGTAAAATTACCATTTTAACCCTAACTGCCCAAAAGATTGTTATACCCTTAAGAATAGGTTGTTTAATATATGTATAGTGATATCTGTATCTGTTAATCTATATGCATGCGATATTTAGTTCTACTAGTCTGCATGGGGTTGGGTTTGATAGCAGAGGAAGTTCTGTTATAGTGGCTCTGCCATGTGATTTTGCTTAGTGGCTTCGCCACGTATTCTGTACCTAGTGGCACTACCACGATATCTGTTATCAGCAGTTGGGCTGCATATGGGTGTCTGGGCTAGGTGGGTCGAGTTATTCCCTATATGGTATGATGGGTTGGTACGGGTGGTGTGATGGCTGGACTGGGTTGGGTTTCATGCATATACTGTTCTGTATTTGTAATGGGCTCAGGACCACTCTGTTCCTAAATAGGGCTAAGGCCCAGACTGATCTGCCTCTGAATAGGGCTTCAGCTCATCTGTTTTGCGTGTATGTTTCTGTTTTTGGTTGGGGTATGTTACACACTGAGTTCTCGCAAACTCACTTTTTATTTTTAATCTACAGGAACCCCTAGCCATAGATGATTTGGAGTTGCGAGGGACTCGGGGTGGTCACATGCTTTCTGTTTTTGGTTTTCCTTTAGTTTAATTAATTATTAATTTAGGTTTCTGTTATATAATAAGACCACTACCGATTTTTATTTGGTTTAATTTTCTGCTTTTAGCTGATTTAGCATTACAACCAGTAAAGTATAAATTGGGTTTTGAAAACTAATAACAAAACATTTTCATGTAAAATTGTGCGTAATGTTTTCAAAAAGGTCAAAGAGCTTTTATAAGCCCTAGTAACTGAACTTAACAAATAAGACAATCATTTCTTCCAAAATGTTTTTAAACTTATAAAGACGGCTTTAATCTGAAACCGTTCAATGTTCCAAATCTAAATGGTGCTCTTAAACAAAGGAAAACTTTTTTATCGTATGTCCTAAATTCGTATGTAACTTTCATACACACCAGATCTGGCCATAACGTCCAGGCCGGGTTTGGGGTGTTACATTTAGTGGTATCAAAGCCAGGTTACAATAACTCAACTATGGAATGGGTTCTGAAAGTTTTCTTAGAAATTGATTTGAACCGTTCTGAAAAATTTGTTCTTTTGGGAAAAATTCTCTTAAAATGGGTTTCTTTTCAAAATTATTTCTCAAAATCTAGGGTTTTTAAAAAGGTTTTCAACAAAGTTGGTTTAAAATTTTTGTTTTTGACAAAAATTTAAATTATTCTGAATATTGTTACTAAAAAGTGTTGCACACCGAGTCTCCAGCACCAAATCTATAAGTCTTTTCTATTATACTGTACTGTATTAAACTGTGATACTTAGACACTATTATAGATAGTGCTAATACCTTACTGAAACTCTGTAGATAGGATAAACTGAGACTGTAGGAAAAACTGAAAACTTTAGAGGACTGAAAACTATAGCTAGATTTCGATTCTGCGAAAACAAAGCTCTAAATTACTGCCTTTCCATAAAACATCTATAATAGTTACTGAAATTATGAACTAATTCATAAAATTCGTAAATCAAATAAAACACGACTTCGATATGAGTACAAGAGCTACACGCGGAAGGGGCTGTTGTAGAGGCCGTGGTAGTACCCGGGCTGGATATTCAGCATCAGGTTATATGCCTGTTAGGGAGGCACCGACGTAACCAGCGACGGAGACAGGGCCTCATGATCGTGCTCAGGGGACGATGCTTTGTCCCAAGCAATGCTCTGTGTTCTCGAGAGAGTTGCCAGAGCAAGTATTAGAACGGTAAACTGTCGGTTAATTTCTGAGCGGCTCCGGGCTAATAGAGCGAGATCTTCAGGGGCGTATCTGGTGTAGCCTCGAATGTGGCCGAGTATTGGTTAGAGGCCACGGAACGAATAATAGATGGTTTAGACTGCTCAGTGGAGTAGAAGTTGAAAGGAATAGTATCCTTACTGTGTGACGAGGCCTACTAGTGGTGGCTCACGGTGAGAGATGGTACAGTGGCTGATTAGTTAACCTAAGATCTTTTTAACACGGGCTTCCAAGGGAAGTACGTCGGGGTGAGCTATGTGGACGCTCACAGGAAAGAATTTTTAAATCTGACTTAGGGGAACAAGTCTGTAGCGGAGTACGAGGCGGAGTTCTTAAGGTTAAGCCATTATGCCCTCGGGATCGTTGCTACTGAATACGAGCACAGTGTGCGTTTTGAGGATGGCCTCAGAGATGAGCAGAGAGTGATGATTGCTCCATAGAGGGAGCGTGATTTTGCTACTCTGGTTGAAAAAGCTAAGATACTAAGGACGTGAAGCGCTCAGAGTGCCAAAATTGGGACAAGGATAGCAATAGATTTAGGAGGGATTCAGGGCCCTCAGGTGCTACAGGGAGGCCTGTTAAGAGAGCTAGAGTGGATGAGCCGGTTCGAGCATTCTGGTTAATATGGTTAGACCGTAAGCTTGTGTGGATTGTGGGAAAACCCATCGGGGTGAATGTTAGAGGTGTTCTGGAGCATGCTTCCGATGTGGGTCCAAAGATCACTGAGTTAGGGATTGCCCTCAGAGGCAAGTACAGATGGAAGCTATAAAGCAGAAGGTTACTCAGCCAGTGAGAGGTGGACAGCAGCCACAGAGAGGTCGTGGTCAAGCTAAGGGCAGAAATGGAAACGGACGTGGACGTGGAGCACTGAGTAGAGGTGCTGGAAATATTGAGGCACGACAGCCAACATTGGTCTACGCTGCTCGTCGTCGAGAGGATGGTGATGCACCTGACATCATAACTGGTACGTTTTTAATTCATAGCACGCCATATACTGCTTTGATTAACATTGGGTCTACACATTCATATATTGCGTACGATGTGTCTGGGATGTTGGGTATGCAATCTGAGGATACTACTAGTGAGGTATCCATAATTAGTCCACTGGGTCACTCAGGTAGGGTAGACAAACTATTTAGAGATGTGCCCTTAGAAGTTCAAGGTAGAAACTTTCCTGCAGATCTAATGGAATTACCATTCGGGGAATTTGATTGTAACACCCCAAACCAGACCTAGACGTTATGGCTGAATCTGGTGGTGTCACATTGAAGGGTGGCTCGTACCAATCACATGTAGTGGATAACTTCTCAAAACAATTGTCCGCTCGAGGTTCAAATAAGGGTTTAATTTCCAATCAGCTCTGTTGGAAAAATATTTCAGTTTAAAACGGTTTTCTTTGGATGGTTGCTTAATTTAAGAGTTCGGGTGAGTTTATTTAGAAGCTTTGAATTTGTTAGTTGAAAATCAGAGTTTGCATAACTAATAAATTTACTTGTTAAATTATAGCGGAAGCTCGTGTTTTAAGAAAATGTTCAGGTATTTATGTTGGTTTCAAAATGTTATCATATTTGGAAAACTGTTTAAATTGGGAGTCAACCAATTATGGAAATAGTCAAACCAAATATTAAAATCCTACCAGAGATAATAGGCCTTATTACAACCCAAGGAAAATAATTAAGAACAACGTAAAATAGTTTAACTACTAAATTACTAATCAACTTGCAGTGTGGCCACCTCCGAGTCCTCTCCTACGTCAAACCGCCTACTGAGGGTCACCTGAAAAAAATAAAGGAGGGTGTGAGTTTTCAAAAACTCAGTGTGTACGACCCCCGATAAACATATTAACATGCAATAACAAATTGGGCCTAAGCCCTACCAATATCGGTGGCCTTTTGGGCCCTAGCCCATAGTGGCCTCAGCTGGGCCTGAGCCCATATCACATCAGTATCATATGTATGCAATGCTCCCATCCCAATCCAACCCTGCACTCCTGCGGGGATATAAATATCAACCCACCCGTCCCTACACTCTAGTGGTAGCACCGGTTGCGGCACTAACTCAATCATTACGACGGAGCTGCTAATCATATAATGGGCTTAAAAGCCACCGGTGGATCCACGATCGTCAAGCAACTATGCGATCCTCACATATCGTCCTCTGTATCATAAACCCATCCAAATGCAACATACATCATATGAATGCAACACGTACATTTTCACATACTTAGCACTTAGCGGTATTTTAGTCATTTTCACTTAGACCTACCAATCATATCATATTGTGGCTTAAGTACACAAATTGGCCCATTAACACCTTCCCATTATTTAATGCATTTACAACCAATTTCATTAGGGTTACCAATTCGTTATGGCCCAAAAGCCCATTTCATAGCCCAAGAAGGGTCCATATACTTACTTGGCCCATTAGGCCCAATTCTACTAAAAATCACGTAATTAGCTTATCCGGCTCATCAAATTTTACTAGACTTTCAATTTTACTCGCGATGGGCCTACAGGATCATTGGGCCCATTTGGCCCATTTTGGCCCAATTGGCCAAACGGTGGGCTGAGTCCATGGAATCGCCCACGGAGCCTTTATTGTCTTATCAATGGTTCCACACGGGTGTTCGCACACCCGTGTGGTTGCCAGCACCAACCTTTCGGCTTTTCGGCATTTTGGCTTTTCGAGATTTCGGCTTTTCCAGATTCGTGTGTGTGCGGTGTACATATACACCTTAATAGGAAGAGACCTAGCCACTCACGAGTGCAAAACCTATATTTGAATAAGATACACAGTTAGCCCTTCGACTAAAGAAATTCCATATCCCTTCAAATACCGACATCAGCTCTTAGGATTAGTGTTTACCTTGATTGAAACGACTTATAATATCTAAATCGATTGTTGACGAGTCGATCCTTTCTCCTTGTAACTTAACTGTTCCAAAACCCTATTAATCAACAAAACTAAACTAGTACAACTTTAGAAAATGCATAATCATCCAAAGAACCACTAGTCGACCACACTTAAAAATACCATCACTTACCTCTGATATAGGCTAACGAATCATTCGAAAACCGTCAACCTTTTAGAAGAGAACAGGTTCGGCACTAGAGAATAGATGAATAAGAGACTAGATTAGCCTTTGGCCTTTAAAAGTATAGAAAAAAGAACATGGACATGATAGACAAGAATTGATGGAGATCCAGTTCACTCACCACCCACGAGACCGCTAGCCCACAAGAACTTGAATCTCCAATGAGTATAAATCAGTTTTTCTCTTCTTAAAAGGGAGAGTATTCGGCCAACTCTAAATAGGAATATCCATTTGAGGGTGGCAAAAGGAGGTGCATTCAGCTTTTAGGGTAGAAGAATAAATCAGCTTTTAACTATACCGACTGAGGGAGTGTAACACCCTGAATTTTGGGCCTAGAAGAGATGGGCTTTGTAACGCCCTCTTACCCGAGACCGTCACCGGAGTCGAGCTTGAGGTGTTACTAAACTTAATTTACCATTTAAACAACTTTAAACCATTTATTTTAACTTTCGGAATAAGCTGTCTTTCTGCATCATGGTCGCTCAAAAAATCATATATCGAGTTACAAAACTCAAAATTAAGATCTGTAAATTTTCCCTGAAACTAGACTCATATATCTATCTACTAATTGTTTTCTAGAATTTTTTGTCAAGCCAATTAGTACAGTTTATTAGTTAAAGTTCCCCTGTTTCAGTGTTCGACTGCTCTGACCTATGTTCACTACGAACCACTTTTCTCTCTATACAGAATTCAAAAGGCTATGCAATTTATTTATCTTAAAACTAGACTCAATAAGGAATCTGTACATATATAGCATGACTCCTAATTATATTTGTACAATTTGTAGTGAATTTCCAAATTTGGAACAGGGGATCCAAAAATTGCTCTAGCCCTGTTTCACTAAAACTCAAATATCTCATAACATATAACTCCTTTACCTGTTTCGCTTCTTCCATATGAAAGTAAACACATTAAGCTTAAATTTCATATTTAATTCATCACCTAATTCGGTTCCTACTATTTTTAGTGATTTTTCAAACTCACATCACTGCTGTTACAACATTCTGTTTTATGACAAATTTTCACTTTTCTATGGAAATACATAAACTATTAACACTTTGAACATACATGGTCTCATACATGATCTAAATTAACCATTCCAAGGACTAATCATTTTCAGGCATTTTCTCAACCAAACCACAACCATATCGCAAGATTAATTACACAAAACAAGTATATTGATATACATGCCATATTGGAGTTATACAAGCCATTTTACCAAACTAGTTCTTCGGATAGTGTGAACGAGCCTTCGACCTACCCCGATTCCCAAGCCGGCTTGTCCAAAACTACAATGAATGGAAAGGAGGGAGTAAGCATAAATGCTTAGTAAGTTCACATGCAAATAACAAGTAACATAACAAAGCAATTCTTCCAAATAACACTAGCATGGTATCACCAAAACATATATCACATTTCTAATCATCATTCATCATCTTACTACATTATTGTTGTTGTACCAAGTTTCAACCCGAGGGTTAAGTACATACCTGTCCAAAGTGTCCATTTCACAACACTTATTAAAATGATACTTGCCTCTTGAGTGTTCTTCCATTTCGCTAGAATTTTACCCGTTGAACACCTCGGAATATAACTCGGATACATGGATAATTTACACATAAGTGCCACATATATAATCAAGTAACCATGTAACCCGCCCATAAGTGAACTTGGACTCAACTCAACGAGCTCGGGTGTTCTCATCCATAAGTGAACTCGGACTCAACTCAACGAGCTCGGATGCCTAGTTACATCTCACGAACTCGGACTCAGCTCAACGAGTTCAGACATTTGCATCCATAAGTGAACTAGGACTCAACTCAACGAGTTCGGATGCCCAACCATCCTAGTGACATGTCACTTGTATCCTAATCTATTCCCAAGGTTCAAACGGGATTTTCCTCAATCACACATTTCCTAGTCGTTCTCCTCGGAATATCGGAACCAATACGTTGCTTGCATCTCATACTTATCAATTTAATCACATACTTTTCATAACAATACATAATATTTCACAAAGCATAATATTCATAATATCAAGTATCATATCATATAAATAGCATTAAATCACTTCAAATAGCAATTATGTTACATTATTTACACATGAACTTATCTCGATACAAAATATAGAACTTTTGCAATTTAGTCCATAATATTTTCTTTTCCTCGATCAAGGTCGATTCCACGTCTTTCTTGATCTAAAATAACACATTTAGCTTATTTAATACTCACATTTATCCAAAAAGTCCTTAACTCTAACTTTGTCAAAATTACGAATTTGCCCCTAAACTTTTGCATATTTACGCTTTTGCCCCAAAGCTCGAAAATTAAACTTTATCCCAAATTCTTATGTTTTAGGACATGCTGATCATTTATTTACCATTAGCAAGCTCAAATTCCAACTACAACATGCACTTATGAACAATAGGTATTTTTACCGATTAAGCCGTTTTACTCGTTTTTACTTAAAACCTAGTAGCACAACTTATCTAACATAATTTAAAACCTCATATTCTATCATAAAACACCAAAATAAACAAATTTCACGTATGGGTATTTTTCCAAATATGAACCCTAGGTTGAATTAGTGCTAGCATAAGCTAAATCAAGTTACCGGGACTCCGAAAACATAAAGAATATTAAAAACGGGGCTTAGAATCACTTCCTATTGAGCTTGGAAGCTTGAAACAAACCCTAGCTATGGAGAACCCTTGAAATTTCGTGGTAATGAAGAAGATGGACATATTTTGCCATGTTTTTCCCTTTTTTAATCTTTTAATTACCAAATGACCAAAATACCCTTAATGCCTTTCTTTGAAATTTTTCATGTACAAGCCCATTTTTGTCCAAAATTTTAGATATTGGTCAAATTGCTATTGAAGACCTCCTAATTAATATTCCAAAGCAATTTCATACTAAAAGCTTCTAGAATGCAAGTTTTGCAACTTATTCAATTTAGTCCCTAATTTCAACTTAAGCACTTTATGCATAGAATTTCTTCACGAAATTTTCACACCATCATGCAATCACATCATAAACATCAAAATAATAATAAAATAATTATTTCTATCTCAAATTTGTGGTCACGAAACCACTATTTCGATTAAGCCCTAATTTGGGATATTACAGGCTTCGTGTGTCAGAAAAATTTGACTTTTGTTGTGGGAAGAAAAAAATAAAATTATTATAAATTACATGTTTAGTTTAATGGTTAAGTGATGTAGGGAGAGTTGGGAGTGTTGGAAAAGTCCGGGGTTCAAACTAGGACTTTAGTGAAAATTTTGGTTTTTACCCTTAAGTGCGGTTGGCGTTAGTTTGAAGGCTTTAAAAATATTTTTCGTTTAAAGATAGCACAAGGAAGTAGGTGGTTTGGTGGCCAGAGGCATTGATAGCAAGCTTACGGTTAGGGGTTCAAGTCCTGGCCTTGGCAAAAATTTTGTTGCGCATATACTAGAATAAATGCCAACGTTTGGGCCTTATAATTAGTTGGGGCTGATTCACGACACAAAAGAACTTGTGGCCCAGTGGTACGGTGGCGCTAGGAGTAAGGAGAGGTGTAGGGTTCAAGACACAGCATGCACAAAAATGTTAGATTTTTTTAAGGCAACCTGGGCTGTGGCAGATAAGCTTTATAATTACTTAGGGAGGAAAAGTGACGCAAATCAAGCAGGTGATGTGGTGGCAAGGGACGTGTAGTGTAACCAAGAGGGTAGAGGTTCGAATCTGAATGGTAGCAAATATTTTTTTAGAATAACCTGCGTGTAGGATAGTAGGCTTTAAAAGGAGTTGAGGGTGGAATATATCACAAGGAGTGCCTAGGGTGCAGTGGCAGTAGCATGTTATGGGTTCTTAAGGGACGAAGGTTCGAGTCACAGGCTAGGTAAAGTTTTGATTTTTGCTTTTAAGGAAACCATGGCTTCAGCAAGTAAGCCTTAAAATTAATTGTGACCGAAATATAGTACAAGAAGAGCTTCGGTACAGTAGCCAGCAGCATGTTGAGAGACCTAGAGGGCCGAAGATCGAGCAGTCCTAGGCGCAAAATGAGTTATAATTTTGCTGCTACACGAGGAAAGAATTGGTGTTTGAATGAAACACCATTGCTGTTCAGTGGAAGGGGATTTGAAGTGATCCAATCAGTGGAAAGGATATAGATGAGGATTTGAAGAAGATAAAATTTGAGAAAAATAAGGAATTTGATTTGGAATGGGCTATTGCCGGTTGTGGGACTTGGTTCTTTTATTTATTATTTCTTTGGTGCAAAATGTGTATTCTTTTTACTCTCTTGCTTTTGCATAATTTCTTTTCCTTCTCTTTTCTTTCACACTTCTTATTTTATTTCTCTTAAAGCCAAATAACTACTCCTCTCTTTACCAAAATTCTTTTATGCCGTCTCTATCTCTTCAACCTTGATCAAACCAATTCTTGTTTTCAACTTTGCTCCCTTGGGCTCTCTTTAGTCGAATCCTCTTTAAGCAACCTTGTTCATGTGATCGAAGGCTAAAACCTAGTAAGTGATTTTTTTCTCTCTATTTGTTTCAGTAATTGTTGAACCAACCCTCTATCTCCCTCCTTTGTGCTGCTTTTGTTTTTCCTCATTTTAGAAGATAGCCGTATTATTGTTGAGATGGAAAAAGGGAGCGCTAGTGGTAAAGAGATGGCAACGGTGATGACGGGGTTTGAGCAGGTAACCACTACTCCTTAGTTTAAGCGACGTAAGGTGTCAGCAGTTTGGAACTTTTCGCCTGGATGCGGAAGGGGGGCTACAACAGACTTCAGATTACATAGGCAAATCGCAGTCGAGCAAGGTAAGTATAGTTTGTCCATCAGTAAGTGAGTGTAGTGGAATTATTTTATATTAATGGGTAGTGACTAATGAAGAATAACATTTGAATATAGGTTCTGGCGATTATGATTACTTAGTACTCTATGTGGTAAGGTGTGTACTTCTAACCCTTGTTTGGTAGTCGATATAGAGCCAAAGGTGTGTACACACACTTCACACACATAATAGATCGGGAAATCTCAAAATGCCAAAATCCCGAAAAGCTGAAAGTTTGGCTACAGTAGTCTTGCGAGTGCGTGAACACTCGTAAGACAGTAATCGATACGATACCAAAGACCCCATTAGCGATCTCATGGACTTGGGTCATGTTTTGGCCAACTGGGCCAGAATGGGCCAAATAGGTCGACGGGCTCGTAGGCCCAGATAAGCAAAAATTGGTAAAGTGGTAATAAGCGACGAGCTGACTAAGTTGGTTGTATGGCTTGGAATAGATTTAGGCCTGATGGGTCGTATAAATATGACTGGGCCTAGTGGGCCATATAAATGTGATTGGGCCTAATGGGCTATATGAATGTATGTGGACTCGTTAGGGTTTGTAATGGACTTTTGGGCCTAGTAGCTAATAAATGCTTAAGCAGACATAAAACTTAATTAATTAATTAAATGGAACTATAGACAAGTCATAGGGTTAAAGTGTGGCAATGGGTATATGCATGTCTAGGATTGGATCTAGGGAGAGCTTGGTACTTAAGCGGTCTTAATGACTCACCTTCTCTTCTCTGGAATCCTACCTGGTGCATAGTATCTGTTCACTTTAGCCAACGAGGACTTATTGACGGGCCAAAGTGCATAATTAGGCACATAGTGTTAAGAAATTACTGAAACACCCTTGTAGGGTAGAATTACTAGAATACCCCTGTAGGGTAGAATTACTGAAATACCCCTGTAGGGTAGAATTACTGAAATACCACTGTAGGGTAGAATTACTAAAGTACCTCCATAGGACAAAATTACTGAGATAACATTGACTTACAAAATTAAAAAAAAAACCCTTAGTTTGCAAAATTACCGAAATACCCCTGGTTGTGGATTCACCCAAAACACTCTTGTAGGATGAAATGACTAAAATACCCTTATGTGTTATGAGTAAGGCTTACGTACGTTATATGTTTTTTTTCTGCATTCATCTCTCATGATATTGCATATGGGCTGTGATTATGATTGGAGGAAGTGTATATAAGGGTCGCACGGTCGTTTGACGACTTTGGATCCACCGCAAGCTTTTTAGCCATCGTCGGCTTTTTAGCCACCGAAGGCTTTATAGCCACCACAGGCTTTTTAGCCACCGAGTAGCTATGCTGGATCGATAAGTAGTGCCGTAACCGGTGCTACACCAAATATGAGCAGCTATGCTGCAATGATAAGTGGCGTTGCAACCAGTGCCACATCGAGTGTATAAGAATAGGTGGATTGAGTATCTCCCCACAAGAGTGTTGGGTTGGAAGGGGGTGCACAAGGTTGGTTATGGGAAATTGCATGTTGCATAATCATATTGATATTGTTGTGATTTGGGCTAAGGCCTAAGGCCATTGTATGTTGAGATATGGGCTCAGGCTCAATCGAGGCCACTATGGGCTAGGGCCAAAGGCCACCATTATTGAATAGGGCTTAGGCCCAAATTATTTAATGCATGTTATGTTCTGTCGAGGGACATACACACTGAGTTTTCGTAACTCACTCCCTCTTTTTAATTTGTCTCAGGTGACCCTCAATAGGCGGTTTGACGATGGAGGGGACTTGGAGGTGGCTACACTGTAACTTATTTTAAAGATCAGTAGTTTTATTTATTCACCTTATTTTAAATTATTTGTATTGGGTTGTAATAAGGCTTTTATAACTTCTGGATTATTTTTAAATTTGGGATTTTATTGTGATTTTGTAATTGCTAGTGGTAAAAACGAGTTTTTCCAAATCAACCTCTGTTTTAAATTAAGCTTCCACAATGATTAATATTTTATAATTAACAACATCTTTAATTGGGAATTGATCAAACACAAAGTGAGGTTTTACACAAACATTTAAACAAAAAGGGTTTTCAATGAAAACTTGGTTTTCAAAAAACACTTTAATATGACACGACAGATTTGGGCTAACTTCTAGGCCGGGTTTGAGGTGTTACTGGAAGTGTAGATCGGGTTAACTTAGAAACAAAATAGCCAATTTAGGTTATGATAAAACAAGGAAAGAATCGGCACAAGAAGGAAGGTTTGAAAGCAAATGTTCGTCTATAAGGTGATACGAGAAGGAGTGTAGAAGAAGAAGGGAAAATTTGGTACCAATCCTAAAGAGTATTGAGAGGATTCGACTTTTAGGGATTGAGAAAATGAGTATGTGAAGGAAACAACAATGCTCTGTAATCGAGTAAAGGAAAGAAGAACCCGAAAACCAAAACACACAAATGCCAAAAGCAAAATGGTGAACAAAATTCGGTTACACTCCTAAAAATGACTAAATTGGCACTCAACCCCTACCCAATCTGATTTTTCCCTTCTCCTAAAGTCCCATTTCGGCTCCACTTTATCCAACAACCCAATCCCTAAGTTTTCTCCAAGATTTTCTCCCCTTATCACTCCTTGAATCTCTCATTTGACCACTTCAAACTCCTACCTTCAGAGTTCAACTCCATGTCCACCACTGGCTATCCAAATTTGCAAAATAAATACTCATCCACATCTCATGCCACCACTCGAACCATGGTCCTCCTTGTCTGTAATGCCCCAAAAAATCTCGAAACTTTTAATTTTACGTGAAGCTGACATGTATGATTAGCACTATTAGAATATTGATTTTAAGGTATTACAAGGGTTCTTTGAAGTCTCAAGGCTCAGTTTGACCATAGGAAAAAATTTTAATTTTTACCTTAGTGGAACCCAAATCTCAGGTATTAGGCCTTTTAAACAAATTAAGAGGAAAATAAGACACGGGGCCTGTGGCCCAGTGGCAAAGTAGCGCCACTTAGAGAGCTATAGGGGGTGTCACAATTAGGTAAAGAGATCCAAGGTGCGAGGCTTAGAGTGGTGTTATTTAGGGACTTTATTTTTGCACTTTGGAGGGATGGTAGTGGCGCTAGAGTGGACTCTGGAGGGGAGTGTTCAGGAGAGAAATTTCAGGTAAGGATAAGAAAACAAAATAGGAGATTGGTGAGTAGATGAGGTGTAACCGATTGGGACTATAGGGGGAAGCTAGTTTCAGCTTTTGGTTATTTAAAGGGGTGCCGAATTACCTTAAAGGATTTCTTTTGGTTTTGCCAAATCGTGTGCTAGAAAATTAGGTGCCGTTTTCTTCACCTTTCTTCTTTGTTGCTTCTATCGAGTATTCTCCTCCCAAGTTCTCTTATTTGTTATTCTTTTCTCACTTGTGTTCAACAGCCGAAAACCTTTGTTTTTGGAGCCGATTTCTTCATCATCCCAAACCTTGTACCGAATACTCTAGTGACTGCATCTCTGTCGTGCTGTCATCATTCCTTCGATTTTGGTGGATCGGATCTTAGAGAGTTGGAATCAAGCTTGGATCTAAGGGTCTCTACCGAAAAGCTTTCCATACGTTTCAGCTTTTGGGTAAGTATTCTTTATTTTCGGGCAAGTTACCCGAATAGTCTATGGTAAGGGAAAGGGTGACTTAAGTGGATACAAGTCACCTATTATTCTGTCTTTAACAATTTGGATTGATGCAGATCTAGGAAATATTCGAGATTAGTAGCTAAGGAATGGCTATTAGGACTTGTGGCACACGGTAAGGTTATGGTAAGGCTTCGATTTTTGGGTAAAAATATCAGTTAAGTATGTGATTAATTGAAGGTTGGTATTGATTGTAGGTTCAAAGTTGAGGATAGTGTAACACATCTCGTTTACCAGGTGTGTACATACATTGCACATACGACAAATCGGCAAAAGCTGAAATCTCAAAAGGCTGGAATGCTGAAAAACTGAAAAGCCAAAATGCTGAAAAGCCGAAAAGCCAAAAGGCTGGCGTAGATAGCCATACGAGCGTGTGAACACTCGTGTGGAAATACCAATACGACTACCAGGGGCCAAGAGAGCGATCTCAGGGTCTTGGGCCACTGTTGCCCAACTGGGCCAGAAGGGGCTAAATCGGCCCGACGGGCTCACGGGCCCAAATCGGTAACAGTTGATAAGTGATAGTAAATGATGAGTTGATATTGATGGTTGAATGATTTGAACATGATTGATCCTGATGGGCCGTATATTTGTGATTGGGCCTAATGGGCCATATAGACATGATTGGGCTTGATGGGTCATATGTGATTTTAAGGAAGCATGTGGACTTGCTAGGGTTTTATAGTGGACTCTAGGCCTAGTTCTGATGAATTCTTAAGTAGCATAAAACTTAGTTAATTAATCAAGCATGTCTGTAGACAAGTCGCAAGGTTAGAGTGTGGCAATGGGCATATGCATGTCTAGGATTGGATCTAGGGAGAGCTTGGTATTTAAGCGGTCCTAGTGACCCACCTCCTATTCTCTGGAATCCTACCTGGTGCATAGTGTCTGTTCACTTTAGCCAACGAGGACTTGTTGATGGGCCAAAGTTCATAATTAAAACCCGTAATGTTGAAAATTGCTGAAATACCCCAGTAGGGTAGAATTACTGAAATATCCCTATAGGGTAGAAGTACCGAATGAAATGACTGAGATGCCCTCATTGTGTAAAGGACTAAAATACCCCTAGGTGCTTAATATGTGAAAATGTGTATGTTGTATTCATGATATGTATGCTGCACTAGGGTGGGTTTGATGGTACGGAGGAAGATATGTGAGGATCGCATAGTTGCTGACGACCATGGATCCACCAGTGGCTTTAAGCCCATTACATGATTAGCAGCCTTACTGCAACGATTGAGTAGTGCCGCAACCGGTGCTACCATTGGAGTGTATGGATGGGTGGGTTGATATTTATATCCCCACAGGAGTGTAGGGTTGGAAGGGAAAATGGAGTGCAGGGCTGGATTGGGATGGGAGCATTGCATTCATGTGATACCGATGTGATATAGGCTAAGTCTCAATTGTGGTCATTGTGGGCTAAGGCCCAAGACCACTAATATTGATAGGGCTTAGGCCCAATGTGATAAATTGCATGTTGATTTGACTGTCGAGTGTTGTACACACTGAGTTTTGAAACTCACTCCCTCTTTTTGATATTTTAGGTGACCTCAGTAGGCGGTTCGACGTGGGAGAGGACTCAGAGGTGGCCACCCTACAAGTTCATTAGAATTTTTAAATAGTTACGAATTTCTTTATCTTTTATTATTTCTTTTTATTTAGGTTGTAATAAGGCCTATCATCTCCGGTATGAATGTCAAATGAGATTGTTTTTTTTTATGCTTACTATTGATTAATGAGGTTTTCTTAAAACATAAACATGTTTCTGAAATCAACGCCATTAAATTATTATTTTTCTTAAACGTGGGCTTTTCTCCTAAAAGTAAAGTTTTAACTAACTCCCCTAAACTTTTATCAAGCAAAGGTTCAAATGGGTTTTATCAATAAACAAATTTCTAGCTTAAATCTTTCAATGTATTGGATTGGTGCGAGTTACCTTGCTATGTGACACTGCCGGATTCGACAGTAATGTCTGGGCCGGGTTGGGTGTTGTACTGTCTCTACTGTGGCGTCACCCTCAAGCTCCCAAAGTGGCGCTACTTTGCCACCAGGCTACAAGCCTTTTTGTGTCCTACTTCCCCTTCATTTATTTAAAAGGCCTAGCTCCTGAGGTCAGGGTTCCACTGAGGTAAAAATTAAATTTTTCCTATGGTCCACCTTGAACCCAATACTTCATAAAAACCCTATAATACCCAAGATCAACACCCTACTAGTTCTAATCATGCAAGCAAAGCTTCATCACACAATTAAAAGTTTCGGGACTTTTGGGGCGTTACAGGTCTACCCTCGAAAAGAAATTTCGGCCTCAAAATTTACCTGGTTCAAAAAGCTGAGGGTATTGATGTCGCATTGCCTTGTCAGGTTCCCGTGTAGCCTCTTCGACACTGTGGTTACACCAAAGCACCTTGACTAAAGGAACGGACTTCCTTCTTAGCACCTTAAAATCTTGATCAATTATTTGGACCGGTTACTCCTCGAAAGTCAGGTCTGGCCTAACCTCGATCTCCTCGGCCGGCACGATGTGAGATGGATCTGAGCGATAACGCCTTTTCATAGACACATGAAACACATCGTGTATTTGATTTAGTTCAGAAAGTAATTCTAGCTGATAGGCAACTGGCCCAATCCGCTTCAGCACCCGGTATGGCCCAATGAATCTAGGGCTTAACTTGCCCTTTCGTCCAAATCTTAATTCCTTCTTCCAAGGGGAAACCTTGAGAAATACTAAGTCTCCCACAGCATACTCAATCTCTCGCCACTTAAGGTCAGAATATGATTTTTGCCTATCTGATGCCTCTTTCAACCGATCCTGAATCAACTTCACCTTATCCTCAGTGTCTGCCACTAACTTCGGACCCAGCAATTGCTGTTCACCCAACTCTGTCCAACAAGTCAGAGTACGACATCTTTGCCCATACAGCGCCTCATAAGGTACCATCCCAATACTTGCCTGGTAACTATTATTATATGTGAATTCGGCTAACGGCAAATAATCCTCCTAGCTACCCCGAAACTCAATTACGCACCCTCTTAGCATATCCTCGAAAACTTGGATTACCCTCTCCGACTGACCATCAGTCTGAGGGTGGAATGCTGTACTAAAATCCAATCTCGTGCCCAGTGCCTTGTGCAGCTTCTTCCAAAAGCGAGATGTAAATCGATGATCTCTATTAGATATTATAGAGACTGGCACCCCATGCAATCTCACAATCTCAACCACATACAGACTTGCCAACTTCTGTAATGAGTAGTCAGTGCTGACCAGTATAAAATGGGCAGACTTATTTAAACATAAGAGTCCTTCTTAGTAGGTGTCAAGGGAAACCCACTAACAAAATCCATAGTAACCCTCTCCCACTTCTAGAGTGGAATCTTAATCGGCTGGAGTAATCCTAAAGGTAACTGATGTTCCGCCTTCACTTGCTGACATATCAAACACTTGCCACAAACTCTGTAACCTCGTGTTTAAGTCCCGACCACCAATAAAGCTCACACAAATCTCGATACATCTTGTTACCACCGGGATGCATAGCATACGGGCTACTATGCGCTTCCCGTAGTATAGACTTCCTTAGATCCTATTTTGTGGTACGCAAATTCTCTTACGAAAACACAGCAATCCATCACTATTTACCCTAAAATCAATCATTCCCCCATTCTCAACTTGCTTGAATCGAGGACCCAGAGTCTCATCCAATGGCTGCTTAACCTTAATCTGCTCAATCCACAATGGCTTCACTTACAACTTAACAAGTTGCCATCATCATACAAACTCAACCGAGCAAACATAGCCCTCAAATCCAACATAGCCCTACAGCTGCATCTGCTACCATATTTGCCTTGCCCGGGTGATATTCGATCGTGCAATCATAATCCTTTGGTAGCTCAATCCATCTACGCTATCTCAAATTCATCTCCTTCTGGGTAAGGAGGTACTTCAGACTCTTATGATATGTATAAATGATGCACTTCTCCCCATACAAGTAATGCCTCCATATCTTAAGCACGAATACCACTGTCGCCAACTTCAAATCATGGGTTAGGTAATTCCCCTCGTGAGCCTTAAGCTCACACGATGCATATGCGACCACTTTTCCTTCTCGCATCAATACACAGCCCAAGCCCCCGTACGACGCGTCGCTATAAACTGTAAACTCCTTCCCAAGCTCTGGCGTAATCAAAACAAAAGCCTCTGTTAAAACATTTTTAAGCTTCTCAAAGCTTTCTTGCTGCTTATCAGTCCATACAAACGGCACCCCCTTCCATAGCAGCTTGGTCAAGGGTGCAACAATTAATGAGAACCCCTCAACAAACTGCCTATAGTATCCTACCAGGCCTAGAAAACTTTTAATTGCTGATAGTCTTAGGTGGTTTCCAGTCCAACACTGCTTCACTCTTTCAAGGATCAACCCTAATCCCCTCAGCTGAGACCACATGTCCTAAGAAAGTGACTTCTTTTAGCCAGAATCCGCACTTGCTAAACTTAGCATATAATTGCTTCTCTCTTAAAATCTGCAACACAATCCTTAAGTGTGCATCGTGATCATCTTCAGTTTCTAAATACACTAAGATGTCATCTATAAAAGCTACTATGAACTGATCAAGATAAGGTTGAAAAACCCGGTTCATAAGATCCATGAAAGTAGTAGGTGCATTCGTTAGCCCAAATAGCATTACCAGAAACTCGTAATGTCCATAACAAGTTTTGAAAGCTGTCTTATAAACTTCTGCCTCCTTAACCCTCAGTTGATGGTACCCCGAATGCAAATCAATCTTTGAGAAGATTGAGGCTCTTTTGAGCTAGTCGAAAAGATCATCTATCCTCGACACGGGGTACTTATTCTTGATGGTTAGCTTGTTTAACTGTCGATAGTCGATGCACATCCTCATTGACCCATCCTTCTTCTTCATGAATAATACCGGTGCTCCTCATTGAGACACACTTGGTGTAATAAATCCCTGGTCTAGCAATTCCTGAATCTGTGCTTTTAATTCCACCAGCTTCTTTGGTGCCATCCTATAAGGAGCGATGGACACCGGAGCCGTACTGGATAAAAATTCTATTCCAAACTCCACCTTTATGTTGGGAGGTAACCCAGTCAACTCATTGGGAAAAACACCAGGGAATTCCTTTACTGTTCTCAAATCCATAACAGTAAGGCTCTTAGATTTCACATCACTAATGTAGGGTAGATAAGCTTCATGGCCCTTCCGTACCAACTTTTCTGCCCTTAAAGTCGAAATCACATTTGACAAGTAATCCTGTCATTCCCCGATCACCATTACTTCTTCATCCTTCATAGTTTTCAATACCATTCGTTTTGCAGCACAATCTAGAGTTGCCCGGTGTCTCACCAACCAATCCATGCCCAAGATGAGATCAAACTCGCTAAAACGCAATTCCATCAAATCTGCTAAGAAAGTAACCCTTTGGACTACAAAGGTACATCCCTAAACAACTTATTACCTTTCACCGACTGCCCTAAAGGACTCAACATAATAATTTTATTCGTAGTGGATTCAAACACATCACCCAAAGTTTCAGCATGTTGCATGCAATGTATGAATGTGTTGACCCAACATCAATTAGTGCAATATAAGATACCTCATGAATAAAGAATGTACCTGTTATCACATCTGGGGCATTTCCATTCTCTCTGCGACGAGCAACATAAACTAACGCTGGCTGCCTCGCCTCTGCCTATCCTGCACTCTGCTAGGTGCTCTACATCCACATCCTACACTATTGCCGCCCCTGGCCTGCCTTCAGCCCCTTGGCGGTTGTTGACCACCTCTCTGTGGCTGAACATAACCTTTACCTCCAGCTTGCACTGATCTGGTCTTCCCAAGCACTCTCTAATCCTATGTTCCATAGATCCGCAGCTCAAACAGGCTTCTGTCCTCCTCTAGCACTCACCCAAATGTCTTTTTCCACAAACAGTACAAGGTGGTATCCCAGTATGAGCAGCAGTAAGGGCCCCAACTCTAACTGGCCCATCCACTCTAGCTCTCATTATGGGCCTTTGTCCAACACCAGCAGCTTCTACATTCTGTTTGTTCTTACCTTTTTCCTCCTTTCGGTTAAGGCGCTCTATACGCTTTACTTCTTCTGCTATCTTTGCTTTTTCCACCGAGGCCGCAAAGTTTCGCTCCCTCTGTAGACCTATCAACACCCTATGATTGTCCCTCAAGCCGTCCTAAAACCACACACAATGCTCATAATCTGTTGCAACTATTCCTTTTGCATAATGACTAAGGCGCAAAAACTCGGCCTTATATATTGCCACTAAACTGTCCTCCTAGGTCAGGTTCAAGAATTCTTTCCTTCGGGTGTCCATAGAGCCTGCTCCAATGTATTTCCCTAGAATGCAGATTTAAAGAGTTCTCAAGTAATCTATTCAGGTTGGGTGCCCTCTTTCATGGTCAACCACCACTGATAGGCTTCCTCTCTAAGTAATGACACTGCCCCTTTCAGCTTCTGTTCAGATGTACAATCTAGGTCGCCCAATATTCTATTAGTGGCTTCCAACCAATATTCAGTCACATTCAGAGCCACACCAGCCATGCCTTTGAAGATCTCTGCCCCATTAGATTGAAGTCATTCCAAGATTGACCCGCGACTTCCCATACCATTATTGGGCCCAGTGACCCTTTCCAAATTTCTTAACATAGCCTGCGATAAAGCATCATCTGTAGCAATGATCCATTCATACGATCCCATTTCAGCCATTGGTGAGGCCGAAGCCTCCTCTACTCCAACATTAGGCATGTGACCCGATGCCGACACCTAGCCCTAACGCTTCCATAGCCTCTGTTGCGGCCTCTCGCACCTCCTCCAATGCTCTTTGTTGCTTGCGTATTATTTCAATTAAAAGTTTTATGGAATTAGTTCATAGTTCCACTGTTTAAAGCAAGTGTCTTAGGAAAGTAATAGTTTAAGAGCTGTTTTTACAGTCGTACATCCACAACAGGCTTAAGTTTCTTTTGGGGTTTAGTGTTTCCCTATCTAAGAGTCTATCACCTAAAGAAGCCTTGTAACTAGCTACAGCACATTAGCTTAAGACAAGTTTGGTATTAGAAGAACTTACTTGGCTCGACGTCGGAGACCCGGTGTGCTACACCTCCAAAAATCCTTCAAAACTTTTGATTAACTTGTAAACTATTTTTAAAAACCCAAAATCTAAGGCCCAATTCACAGCCCGAGCTTTGCAACCGGACTTTGATACTACTAAATGTGACACCCCAAACCTGGCCCAAACATTATGGTCGAATCTGGTGGTGTCACATTGAAGGGTGGCTCATACCAATCGCGTGTAATGGATAACTTTTCAAAACAATTGTCTGCTCGAGGTTCAAATAAGGGTTTAATTTCAAATCAGCTCTGTTGGAAAAATATTTCAATTTAAAACGGTTTTCTTTGGATGGTTGCTTAATTTAAGAGTTCGAGTGAGTTTATTTAGAAACTTTGAATTTGTTAATTGAAAACTCAAGTTTGCATATCTCGTAAATTTACTTGTTAAATTACAGCGAAAGCTCGTGTTTTAAGAAAACATTCAGGTATTTATGTTGGTTTCAAAATGTTCTCGGATATGGAAAATGTGTTTAAATCGAGAGTCAACCAATCATGGAAAAGTCAAACCAAATATAAAAATCCTACCGGAGATAACAGGCCTTATTACAACTCAAGAAAAATAATTAAGAATAACGTAAAATAGTTTAACTATTAAATTACTAATCAACTTGTAGTGTGGCCACCTCCGAGTCCTCTCCTATGTCAAGCCGTCAACTAGGGGTCACTTGAAAAAAAAATAAAGGAGGGTGTGAGTTTTTGAAAACTCAGTATGTACGACCCTCGGCAAACATATTAACATGCAATAACAAATTGGGCCTAAGCCCTACCAATATCGGTGGCCTTTTGGGCCTTAGCCCATAGTGGCCTAAGTTGGGCCTGAGCCCATATCGCATCAATATCGTATGTATGCAATGCTCCCATCCCAATCCAACCATGCACTCCTGTGGGGATATAAATATCAACCCACCTATCCCTAGATTCTAGTGGTAGCACCGGTTGTAGCACTAACTCAATCGTTGAGCGAAGCTACTAATCATATAATGGGCTTAAAAGCCACAGTGGATCCACGATCGTTAAGTGACTATGCGATCCTCACATATCTTCCTCCGTATCATAAACCCACCCAAATGCAACATACATCATATGAATACACACGTACATTTTCACGTACTTAGCACTTAGGGGTATTTTAGTCATTTTCACTTAGACCTACCAATCATATCATATCGTGGCTTAAGTGCATAAGTTGGCCCATTAACACTTTCCCATTATTTAATGCGTTTACAACCAATTTCATTGGCGTTACCAGTTCGTTAGGGGCTAAAAGCCCATTTTATCGCCCAAGGAGGGACCATATACTTACTTGGCCCATTAGGCCCAATTCTACCAAAAATCACCTAGTTAGCCTATTCGGCTTGTGAAATCTTACTAGACTATCAATTGTACTCGCGATGGGCTTACAAGACCATCTAGCCCATTTGGCCCATTTCGGCCCAGTTGGCCAAACGGTGGCCCGGGTCCATAGAATCGCCCATAGAGCCTTTATCATCGTATCGGTGGTTCCACATGGGTGTTTGCATGCCCGTGTGGTTACCAACGCCAACCTTTCAGCTTTTCGACTTTTCAGCATTTCGGCTTTTCTGGATTTTGGCTTTTGCCAATTTGTGTGTGTGCGGTGTATGTACACACCTTACTAGGAAGAGATGTAGCCGCTCACGAGTGCAAAACCTATATTTGAATACGATACACAGTTAGCCCTTCGACCAAAGAAATTCTATATCCCTTCAAATACCGACATCAGCTCCTAGGATTAGTGTTTCCTTGATTGAAACGGCTTATAATATCTAAATCAATTGTTTATGAGTCGATCCTTTCTCCTTGTGACTTAACCGCGCCAAAACCCTATTAATCAACAAAACGAAACCAGTACAACTCTAGAAAACGTATAATCATCCAAAGAACCCCTATTCAGCCACACTTAAAAATACCATCACTTACCTCTGATAATAGGCTAACAAATCATTCGAAAACCGTCAACCCCTTAGAAGAGAATAAGTTCGGCACTAGAGAATGGATGAATAAGAGACTAGATTAGCCTTCGGCCTTTAGAAGTATAGATGAAAGAACATGGACATGATAGACAAGAATCGATGGAGATCCAGTTCAATTACCACCCATGAGACCGCTTGCCCATAAGAACTTGAATCTCCAATGAGTACAAATTAGTTTTTCTCTTCTTAAAAGAGAGAGTCTTCCGCCAACTCTAAATAGGAATGAAAAGATCTATTTGAGGGTGGCAACAAGAGGTGTATTCAACTTTTGGGGTAAAAGAATAAATCAGCTTTTAACTATACCGACTGAGGGAGTGTAGATCTGGTCAACTTAGAAACAAAATAGTCGATTTGGGCTATGACAGTACAAGGAATGAATCGGCACAAGAAGGAAGGTTTGAAAGGAAATGTTCAGCTATAAGGTGATACGAGAAGGAGTAGAGAAGAAGAAGGGAAAATTTGGTACCAATCCAAGAGAGTATTGAGAGGATTCGGCTTTTAGGGATTGAAAAAATGAGTATGTGAAGGAAACAATAATGCTCTCCAATCGAGTAAAGGAAAAAATAACCTAAAAACCAAAACAAACAAATGCTAAAAGCAAAATGGCCAAGAGAATTCGGTTACACTCCCAAAAATGACCAAATCGACACTCAACCCTTACCGAAGCCAATTTCTCCCTTCCCCTAAAGTCCTTTTTCGGGTCCTGTTCATCCAACAACCCAATCCCTAAGTTTTCTCCAAGATTTCCTCCCCTTATCACTCCTTGAATCTCTCATTTGACCACTTCAAACTCCTACATTCAGAGTTCAACTCCATGTCCACCACTGGCTATCCAAATTTGCAAAATAAATACTCATCCACATCTCATGCCACCACTCGAAACATGGTCCTCCCTGTCTCCACTGTGGCGTTACCTCTAAGCTCCCAAATTGGCGCTACCTTATCACCAGGCTACAAGCCTTTTTGTGTCCTACTTCCCCTTTATTTATTTAAAAGGCCTAGCTCCTGAGGTCAGGGTTCCACTAAGGCAAAAACTAAATTTTTCTTATTGTCCATCTTGAACCAAAGACTTCATAAAAACCTTATAATACCCCAAGATCAACACCCTACTAGCTCTAATCATGCAAGCAAAGCTTTATCACACAAAATTAAAAGTTTCGAGACTTTTGGGGCAGTACATTAATCTTATCTTGGGTATGGACTGGCTTGTTAAGCACCGAGCGAACTTGGATTGTGCTGTGAAGCGAATGGTATTAAAGACTTTAGATTATGAGGAGGTAGTTGTAATAGGGAAGTGAAGAGACTATTTGTCTAATGTTATCTCGACATTAAGATCTGACAAGTTGGTTCGCAAGGGTTGCGAGGCATTCCTGGCATATGTGAGTAAATGGATTCTATAGGTCCTTCCGTACGTAATGTTAGAACTGTTAAGGAATTTCAGGATGTTTTCCTTGATGAGTTTCCTAGGTTGCCTCTGAACCGTGAAGTCGAATTTGGAATCGATTTGCTACCTAGAACAGCTCCGGTGTCCATCGCCGCTTATGGGATGGCACCGAAGGAGCTTGTGGAGTTGAGGGCACAAATCCAAGAACTTTTGGATCGAGGATTCATCTGACCGAGTGTGTCTCTGTGGGGAGCACTGGTGCTATTCATCAAGAAGAAATATGGAACGATGTGCATGTGTATTAACGACCATCAGTTGAACAAACTGACTATTAAGAACAAGTATCATCTGCTAAGGATCGACGATCTTTTTAATCAACTCAGAGGAGCTTCAGTATTCTCTAAAATTGACCTTCATTCTGGGTACCACCAGTTGAGGGTTAAGGAGTCAGATATCTATAAGATGGCATTTAAAATGTGGTATGGTCACTATGAGTTTTTGGTGATGCCATTTGGACTTGCGATGCACCAGTGGCCTTTATGGATCTTCTAAAACGGGTATTCCAACCCTACCTGGATCAGTTTGTGGTTGTCTTCATAGACTATATCTTGGTGTATTTGAAATCTGGTGGCCTCGACTTAAGCGTGAGGTGACTGAATTTGTGGGTAAGTGTTTAACATGCCAGCAAGTGAAAGCTAAGCATCAACTGCCTTCAGGGATTCTACAGCTAGTTAAGATTCCACTCTAGAAATCGAAACGGGTAACCATGGATTTTGTGAGTGAACTACACTTGATGCCTTCTAAAAAGGACTCGATTTGGGTGGTTATGGATAGGCTGATGAAATCCGCTCACTTTATACCAGTCTGAACTGATTGTTCCCTTCAGAGATTGGCTAAATTGTATGTAGCTGAAATAGTACGACTTCATGGGGTGCCAGTTTCAATCATTTTTGACAGGGACCCCAGGTTCACTTCTCGGTTCTAGAAGAAGTTGCATGAGGCTTTGGGTACGCGGTTGGATTTTAGCACTACTTTTCACCCTCAGACAGATGGACAGTCGAAAAGGGTGATCCAAGTATTGGAAGATATGCTAATAGGTTGTGTTATTGATTTTCGGGGTAGCTAGGATGACTACCTGCCATTAGCAGAGTTTGCATACAATAATAGTTACCAGGCAAGCATTCAGATGGCACCATATGAGGCGTTGTATGGTCGTAGGTGTCGTACGCCAACTTGTTGGGCTAAACTGGGTGAATGTCAAGTGTTGAGGCTAGAGTTAGTGGTAGATACTGAGAATAAGGTTAAGCTGATTAGGGATCGATTAAAGGAAGCATCTGATAGGTAGAAGTCATATGCTCATTTAAAGTGTAAGGAGATCGAGTACCCAGTGGGAGATTTGGTATTTTTAAAGGTTTCATCATGGAAGAAGATCTTAAGATTTAGAGGGAAGGGCAAGTTGAGCCCTCGATTCATTGGGCCTTATCGAGTTTTGAAACAGGTAGGTCCGGTCGCATATCAACTTAAACTGCCTTCTGAACTAGACTGAATTCACAATGTTTTTCATGTCTCGATGTTGAGGCGGTACCATTCTAATCCCTCACATATAGTACCAGTTGAGGAGATTGAAGTTAAGCCTGATTTGACCTATGAGGAAGAACCAATGCAAATTTTGGATCGTAATGTCAATGTATTGAGAAAGAAATTTGTTCCGCTAGTCAAAGTGCTCTAGCGTAATCACGGTACAGAGAAAGCTTCGTGGGAGCCTGATGAGGCGAAGCATCAACAATACCCTCACTTGTTTTGACCAGGTAAATTTTGAGGCCAAAATTTCTTTAATAGGGTAAAGTTGTAACGCCCCAAATATTAGGTTTCTTAAATTTTTTGTATGAATTGGTATTGGCATGTTTCGGTGTGTTGAATCGATGAATTGGGTGTGTTTGGGTGGTGGTCTTTAGAAGGCCTGGGTTAAAGCCAAGCCTTGGGCAAAATTTTTATTTTTGGGCTTAAAGGAACCTGGATGTTAGTTGTTAGGGCTTAAGTAAATTGTTGGGGAGTTCATGACATAAAAGGCCTTGTGTTGGAGTGGTAGAAGGCACCACATGTGGGGCTTAGAAGTGGCGTCATGTGCTTAGCAAGGAGGTCCAGGGTTCAAGTCACACTATGTGTAAATGGTTGAATATTTTGCTACATGGACTAGGTAAGAGGTGGATCTGAGTTCAAACATTAGAGTTGGTTGTTGGCTTAGTAAGGGATAAGAGTTTGAATTAGTCTTGGTGTTTGAATGGGAGGTGTAGAGTGAATTAGGGAGTAAATCTAGGAGATTTTTAAGGGATTAGGTGTGGAAGAAGAGTTGGTCGAATTTGGGGTTTTGAAAGGGGGATTTCAGCTAGAGGGCTTGGACTAAGCATGTCCGATATTTTGGTAAAGGTTAGGTGCTGAAATTTCCTTTTTATGTGTTTTGGACATCATTGTTCTTGGTTACTAGTCTGAAGTGGTTTAGGTCAATTGGTGTTTCTATTAGGGTTCCTCTCCTTTAGTCAATTGTCGAAGCTAAGGCACCAAGTGTAACGCCCTAATTTTGGCCCTTGAAGGATTGATCCTTGAGCGTGGAAGCACGTGAAAGTTTATGTGTGTGAAAAATATCACAATTGCATGTTTGGTGTGTTGCTTAATTGATTTGAAGTGTTTGAGGTTGTCTGAGAAGTCCGGGTTCAAACCAGGGCTCTAGCAAAATTTTAATTTTTCCCTTAGGTGGACCTTGGCATTAGCTTCAAGACCTTATAGATATTTTTGGTTAAAATATGACATAAGGAAACAAGTGGTCTAGTGGCAAGGTGGCATTAGGAGTGTGCATGTGGTATGGGATTCAAGTCCTAGCTTTTGCAAAATTATTATTTTTGTTCCTAAGTAAACCCTTGGTGATTAGAAGTAGACCTTATTTTTAATTGAGGATAAAATCTGACACAAAATGAGATGATGTCCTAGTGGTGGTGGCGTGATTTAGCATGTGAGAGAGCAAGGGTTCAAATCCCCTTACGAGTAAAATACAATTATTTTTGGTACTTGGGGATGGTAAGTGGTTGAGTTGAGTTCAAATTCTGGAAGGTTCTTGGAGGCTTGGTAAATGGGGGAATTTAACTTGGTCTTGGTTGTGGGGAATGAATTTGAATGGGTTGTTGGAGGAGGAAATGGTGGAGGGATAAGGGGAGCAAATCTAGGATTGGAGAGGAGGTGAGAGTTGGCCAAATTTGGGATCTTTGGGGGGGTTGTATATTCAGTCACTAGGTACTGAATTATAAGGTTTGGAGTGGAGGCTTTCTCATTTAGTTTTTTTTTTGGGGTAGTAAATCTTTATTTCATTTGAGAGCAGTTCTCTTCACTTTTTCGCTTATTAGTTTGGTGTGTTTTTAGTCCATATGGGTTATGTTCATATTTGACTTTCCTTTTCAACTTGCTTTTGTCCATTGTGCCGAAACACAATACACTAAGTCTGTTGCTTTCTTCGATTAGCTATGTCAAATCTCCTTTAGAGATCTTCTACTCTTGCTCACTTTTACTTCTGTTGATTTGGCATTTCCTTTCTCTAATCCCTTCTTCTGGCCGAATTATCTTTTACTCCTAACTTGGCTCTATTTTCAAGTTTAGGCCGAATTATTGTTAACACTTTTTTTCTCTACACAACCGAAATCATTCTCCCTTCTTCTCTTTTCATTTCTTCAATCTCTTCTTCTTCAATCAATTAGCTGAATTCTTGGTTCACTACTTCTCAATTTTCTTCTTTGTGTTCTCTCTTGAATCGGTCTTCTCCTGTCCATTGGGTGTTTCTTTACCTTTGGCGTTTTCATTTGGCAAAGTCGAAGGCCAAATCTCAAACATTCTCTTACTTTTTCTTGATTTTACTAGAGGTATTGACAAAAATTAGTGTTCTCGAGACGTGAATAGTATAAGGGTATTTTGCTACTCAAGCCTTTCTCCTGCTCACCGATAAAGTGAATTGGCTAGTGGTGTTGGTCATTGCTAATTAGCAGTGAGGTGAAGCAAGTCGCTTATCATAATCAAGGTTTATTGTCATGGGATTTGTCACACTTTCCGTAAATCAGTTGTGTAACCACACTTCTTTTGACTACAGATTGGCAAAATACTGAACAAGCCGAAACTTTGGTTTGCAATGCCACACAAGCGTGTGACCGCATGTGTGGTGAATCAAACCCACGAATCGTGGGCATTAGACTGTAGAGGCCATCATGAGCACTCTCGTGGTCTTGGGTTGTTTTGGGCCACGTCGGGCCGTGTGGGCCCAATGGGCCTATGGGCCCCTCACGGAATAAATTTGTATACTGTGGTAAATGTTTGACTGATCCGTGTAGTCCTTGTGGCTAGAGTTGTTTTGGGCTAAATGAGTCGTGTGGGCCTAATGGGCTTATAGGCCCACACAGTTTAAATGTAGGTGATGTTATAAGTGATTGATTTGAGCTGTGTTGTTCGCATAACCGTGGTTGTTTCTGGGCTAAATGGGCCACACGAGTGTGTGGGCCCACTTGGGCCGAGTAATGGGCCTTAGGCCCAATTACCCTGTTATGTCTTTTAGGTTACCTAAGTCGCTCGAGGCGACGATGGACCTTCACTTGGGTTGTAAATACCCCCGGTTTGTGAAATTATTAAAATACCCCTGATTTGTGAAATTACCGAAATACCCCTGGGTTGCGAAATTACCAAAATACCCCTGGTTTGTGAAATTATCGATATACCCTTAGTTTGCAAAATTACCAAAATACCCCCAGTTTGTGAAATTATCGAAATACCCCTAGTTTGCGAAATTACCAAAAAACTCAGGTTTGCAAAATTAACGAAATACCCCCGTTTACAAAATAACCGAAATACCCCCAAGTTGCAAAATTATCGAAATACCCCTGGTTTGTGAAATTACCAAAATACCCCAAGTTTGCGAAATTACCAAAATACCCCCGATTTGTGAAATTACCGAAATACCCATGGTTTGTAAAATTACTGAAATACCCCTAGTTTTTGAAATTATCGAAATACCCTTGGTTTGTGAAATTACTGAAAGACCCTAGGTTTGCGAAATTACTGAAATACATCCGATTTACAAAATTATCAACATACACCTAGTTTTTAAAATTACCGAAATACCCCCAGTTTACGAAATTATCGAAATGCCTTCAATTTGTAAATTAGTGAAAAGTCTCGATTTGGAAACTTATCGAATGCCTTTGATTTGTAGAATTACCGAAATACCCCAGTATGGTAGAATTATCGAAATACCTTTGTAGGGTAGGATTACCGAAATACCTTGGTAGGATAGAGTTACCGAAGTACCCTTATAGGGTAAAATGACCATTTTTCCCCTAGGGTGTAAAATGACTGTTTTGCCCATGCGAGCAAGTGACTGACTTGGACTATGTATTTGATTGAATTGACTGTGATTGTATGACATTTTTTTAACTGATGTGTCCGTGGTTGCATGATTGATATGTTTTATTTATATGTGTAAATGTCTGTTACTACGCATGGCCATTTGCATACACATGTGATGATTGTGCATGACATACAAAACAATCTGCATAGGGTGTGGCTTGATTTAGTGGAAGTTCGGTATTAGTGGCTCTACCACGTAATTCTGTTAATAGTGGCTTCGCCATGTATTCTGTTTCTGGTGGCTCTACCACATTATCTATTATTAGCAGCATGGTGGGTCGAGTTATTCTCCATATGGTGTGTTGGGTTGGTACGAGAGATGTGATGGCCGGACTGTGTTGGGATTGCATTCACATTCTGTTCTGATTCTGTTTTGGGTTTAGGCCCACCTGATTCTGATTCTGGTTCTGATTTTGATCCTGATCCTGATTCTAATTTTGATTTTGATTCTGACCCTATTTCTGATTCTGATTCTGATTTTGATTCGGATAATGTTTCTAATTCTATAATGGGCTAAGGCCCACTTGATATTAGAACTATAATAGGGCTGGGGCCTTGAATTTTAATTCTTTTGTATGGCTAACCGTTCATTTTATATAGTAGGGGATTACAAACTGAGTTTTTCATAAACTCACCCCATTTAGTTAACTATGTATGTAATTTCGAGCAGTAGAAGGATCGGTGCTATGAGGGACTCGAAGTTAGCCACACACTATTTCTGGTTCCAGATTTTATTATTTGTTTTTAAGTACTTTTGATTTGGGTTGTAATAAGGCCTTTATAATTTCTAGATTTTAAATTTCAAATTTTATTTATTGCTTTAAAATTGCTAGAAGTAGAACACGATTTTTTTTCGAACCAACACCTGTTTTCAAAATATCACGTTTTTGCATCTGTTTTAAATAAAGCTTCCACAACAATTAAGGTCTTAAAAGTAATAACGTTTTATAAAAGAATGACTTACGAAGCCAAGTTTTAACCACAAGCAAATGAAATCTGTGGTTTTAAACGGCAGAAAGTTTTTTTTTAATTTCTATAAGAAGGGTTTTCAATGCAAACATGGTTTCCGAAAAACACTTTAATGTGACACACCAGATTCGAGCCTAACTTCTAGGCCAGGTTTGGGGTGTTACACCAAGTGCTGACTTTTCTCTTGAAACTCATCTTTTCTCTCCTTCATATTTTCCTTTTGAAGTTTTGGCATTGCTATTTCTCTCTTTTGCTAAAAGCCGAATAAGGTATTGAATAATGCATCATTCGGCTGAATGACATTTATTTTTCTCTTTATTTCTCTAGCCGAGCCTCACACCTTCTTTGCCATTTGCATACCTCGTCTTTTCTCTACACCTCAAACTAATCTAAACCTTTACCGAATCTTGCTTTCCGGTTTACTCTTTTCTTCTTCTTATTTTTTCCTGGCCGAATCCTTGATTGAATCCATTCCTTTTCTTCTCTCTTCTTTTTTTTCAAACTTTTTCATTCTCATTCAGTTAGTCAAAACCGATTTGTTCTTTAGCCGAAACTCAAATCCCTCTCCCTATATCACCTTTCGCTATTCTCTCTAAAAGCTGAACTTTGTTCATTTTTTTCCTTTGTAAATCGAATCTTCTATTCTCCTTTATTCTTTCAATCGAATCTGCAAGAATACCAGGCATTGGCTAATGATCGACTGCTTCTAAGTTCTATCGATCTGACTAAACAAAATTTTGGGGTAAGTACTCCTTGATTGTTTCGGCTTTTGGAATATAATAATAGGGCTTTCCTTCGATTGGGGTAAGGTTTCAGTTTGGGGTTAATACCCCTCTAACTCTTCTCTCTTGATTTTAATCATGGTGATTCATAGGTTTTTTGAAGAGTTGCCGAGTTTACCACCTATAAGAGAAGTTGAGCTTGGCATTGAATTAGTACCAAGAACAACCCCGATTTCAATAGTTCCGTACCAAATGGCACCGACTGGGTTAAAAGAACTAAATGTACAATTGCAAGAGTTGACGGATAGAGGCTTTGCTCGGCCGAGCTTCTCTCCCTGGGGTGTACCAGTGTTATTTGCGAAAAAGAAAGACGGAACTATGAGAATGTGCATTGACTATCGACAGCTTAATAAAGTGACTATAAAGAATAAATATTCGGTGCCACGTATTGATGATTTATTTGATCATCTAAAGGGAGCCTCAGTGTTTTCAAAAATAGATTTGAGATCAGGCTACTACTAGTTACGAGTTAGAGACTCAGATGTGCCTAACACTGCTTTCAAAATGAGATACGGACATTATGAGTTCTTAGTGATGCCTTTCGAGCTCACTAATGCCCCTACAGTTTTCATGGATCTGATGAATAGGATTTTTAAAGAAACCTGGATCGATTTGTGGTTGTTTTTATAAATGACATTCTGATCTACTCACGCGACGAAACCGAGCATGCCGGACACTTGAGACTTATGTTACAGATTTTACGTGATAAGTAATTGTACGCAAAGTTCAATAAATGTGAATTCTGGTTATGAGAAGTTAGCTTTTTGGGGCATGTTGTTTCAACATCAGGTATCCGGGTTGATCCAAGCAAAATTTCAGCTATACTTGATTGGAAGCCTCCGAGGAATTTTTTGAAATTTCAGAGCTTTTTGGGACTTGTTGGTTACTATAGATGATTTGTGAAAGGTTTTTCGATGATAGCGACACCGATGACAAAGTTACTTCAGAAAGATGTCAAGTTCAAATGGTCGAAAAGGTGTCAGAAAAGCTTTCATCAATTGAAAGCCCTTTTGACCAAAGCTCCGGTATTAGTTTAGCCAGAATCGGGTAAAGAATTTGTAATTTACAACGATGCATCTCTGAATGGACTTGGCTGTGTTTTGATGCAAGAAGGTAAAGTTGTAGTTTATGCCTTGAGATAGTTAAAGCCTCATGAGAAGAACTATCCGACACACGATCTCGAATTGGCTGCTATTGTTTTTGCTTTAAAAATTTGGCACCATTATTTGTTTGGTGAGAAATGTCATGTTTATTCTAATCATAAAAGTCTAAAATACTTGATGACTCAGAAGGATCTAAACTTGAGATAGCGACGGCGGCTAGAATTAGTCAAATATTATGAGCTTGTGATTGATTATCATCCGGGAAAGGAAAAGGTGGTTGCCGATGCTTTAAGTCGAAAATCCTTGTTTGCCTTGCATGCGATGAATGTGCATTTGGCTATATCCGTTGATGATGCGTTAGTAGCTGAATTAAAAGCAAAACTATTACTTGTGCAACAGATTTGTGAAGCTCAGAAAATTGATGATGATTTAGCTGCAAAACAGGCCCAATGTGACTTAAAAGCTGATTTAGAGTTTTTGATTGATACGAATGATTGTTTGAGATTCAGAAACCGATTATGTGTTTCGAAGAATACAGATTTTTTACAGATGATTTTGAATAAAGCTCATAATAGTTAGATGTCGGTTCACCCGGGTAGCACAAAAATGTATAACGATTTTAAAAAGCATTATTGGTGGCATGGTATGAAGCGAGACATTTTTGACTTTGTGTAGAAATGCTTAGTGTGCCAGCAAGTGAAAGCCAAACATCAAGTATCTTCTGGATTTCTTCAACCAATCATGATACCTAAATGGAAATGGGGCTAAATCATGATGGACTTTGTATCGGGTCTACCGTTAACATCGAGCAAGAAAGATGCAATCTGGGTTATTGTTGATAGATTGACAAAATCCACTCACTTTATTCCGATCCATACAGATTACTCGCTCGATAAATTAGCAGAATTATATATTTCTCAAATTATACGATTACATGGGATACCTATTTTTATTGTTTCAGATAGAGATCCGAGATTTACATCGAGGTTTTGGAAGAAACTGCAAGACGTGCTAGGTACTAAACTACATTTTAGCATTGCTTTCCATCCTCAAACAGACGGTCAGTCCAAGCAGGTCATTCAGATACTTGAGGATATGTTGGGATGTTGCATCCTTGAGTTTAGAGGATTGTGGGAACCAAAAAGTACAATGAAAGAACGTTATCCGAACCTATTCGCTAGTAAAATTTTCGGGGACAAAAATCCCTAAGGGGGGAGAGTTGTGACAGTCCATTTTAGACCTTAATCGGAACGGTGGTTTCAGGACCATGAATCTGAGTCAGAAAAATATTTTAATGCTATATTATATGCTTATTATATGTGAATTAGTATGTGTGAAAATTTTGTATGAAAATTTTATCATTTGTGTGCTTGATTTAATAAAAAGGATCTAATCGCGAAAAATGTAAAAGTGACTAGCTAATTGTTAAAGTGCTACATTGCTATTGTTTTTATATTGTGGAGTCCTTAAGATGTAATTATATCATTGAAATAATGCATGGACAATAAAGGACATGAGATAGTGGAGTTATAATGAAAATAATAAGGCTAAACTAGTAAATGGTTTATTAATGTTTATTAAATAAAACAAACATAAAAAAATAAAGCCATTATCATCTTGTTTTTGCCGAAACTCAAAAGAAAAGAAAAGATAAAAGCTTGTTGAGCATTTGGCTATAGTTTAGCTTGATTTGGTAAGTGAATTTTGTTCGGTTTTGATGAATTTTTACTTTTTTGATATCATTGCTTCGTGTACTACCCGACCCATGCCTAAAGTTTTTTTATTTTGATGTTGTATTCATGAGTTACCATGATTGATATCTTAGTGAATTTGGTGTTTGATGTTGTTAAATTAAAAATATGTGTTAGGTTATTAGGTTTTTATTGAAAATTTTCATAGAAATTAAGTAAATAGGGTTTAATTACGAAAGTAGTGAATAGAGGGACCAATTTGTGAGACTTATAAGAGCATAGTGAGTATTCGGCTATAGCCTAGAGTGAATAAATCATGTTGTTTTATGTTTTTGAGAATTTTGGACCTAATTGCTAAATTTACAAAATGTTAGGGCAAAATGCAAATTTTCCCATTTATGATTTGTTGGATTAAATTGAATGAAGTTTTGTTAAATGGGGTTAATTTGAAATCATACAAATCAAGAACAAAGAAAACCGGACTTGGATCAGGGAAAAACAAAAATAGTCGAATAGCAGATTGTAACGCTCAACGATATCTAAGGTAAGTTTTAGGTAATTAAACATAGATTTCTTTTGAATATAACATGATATATCATGAGAATTAAATTCTTTATAATGCATTTGTATATAGCAGAATGGGAAGTATGGAAAGAAATTAAGGTAGTTGATATATATATATTTGAATCATACTAATATTTTAAAGGTGTATTTATGTTACATGGAAAATAAAAGTATATGGTTAGATATGTGAAACATTGCGAATTGATTTTTATACTGTAATATTCGGGCCTTAGGCCTAGCAAGCTTTAAGTTGGTGAATTTGATCGGGCTTCGTGCCTAGCAGGCGTAATGCCGGTGAATGAATATCAGACTTTGAGTCTAGCAGGCCTTGTGCCGGTGATAAATTCAGGCGCTTGCCTAGCAGGTTTTATACCGGTGATTTGTTTCCAAGTCTGTTATTATAAGAATTCAAGTCGTTACAATAATGAACAATGGTAATTGAGCTATGTGACTTTTCATAGAATTGGCCACATAGGTAAGTATATGCCATGTAAATTGAAATTGCAAATTTGACTATGGATGAATTATATTAGTTTGTGCATTCACTTTTATTTGAACTACATTGAATGAATTGATTGGGTCAATATGACATTATATTGAGGTTGAACTATAGGTGGTACAAGAGGTTATAATTATCTTTCATATTCGGCCATATGTGTGAATATCTATGTGAAAGTATAATTTATTGTATATAATGGATTCTATAGGGAACGTGTAAGTGATGCTGAATTATTGATATTGGACTTTCGGCCAAGATATTATATTGTATATTTGTATAAGGTTAATGGTATAATTGGTTATTTTGAAGTTTATACATTTTGATTGAGTTGTTTAATGTACTTAAGACTTACTAAGCTAAATTGCTTACTTTGATTATCTTGTAACCTTGTTTTATAGATTTTGGAGGTAAGTTACGAGCTCGGGGATCATCATCAAAGTCACCCACGCTATCATCAATCCTTCGGTACTTTTAAAAGACTATATTTCAAACTTATGGCATGTATAGGCTAAATCATTTTGTAAATGTTTTTGAACTCGGTATGTATAATTGTATGAACCATGTGAATATGGCTTGATCGTTGAACTAAATATGTTTAAATGTTTTTAGTAACTAATATCGTTGTCTTTGATTATGATATATAGTTTTGACATTGTTCTTGGCGTGATGTGCAATAGTAGAAATAGTTATAAAATGCTTGAACATTGTTTAATGTATAATGAATGACTCATGATTCGAGACTAACATATATGTGATGGGTGATTGTGATTGAATTATAGGTGCAGAATGAAATTAGAGGAAGGTGGTGTAATTTCGCATAGGGTTGTATAATAAATTTTATGTATGTGATACTAAGAATTAATATCATAGACTTTATAATTAAGTGCTTAGCCAAAATGGACACAATGCAGAGTAAAGTAGTTTAGGTCCGGCATTGAAGTTGTAAATTATATACATGAGTGGTTTGGACAAGTTGATAGTGTTAGGTGAAAAGCTATTACTTATTTGATTAAGTCATTCAAAAAAAAAATGACCATTTGAATAGTATGATCTAATGTATAAATTGTTAATTGAATTGCTCCTCCGAATAGAATTAGTTGCCTTTAATTGTTGTGTATTTTATGGTTATTTGATGAAAGTTTTAATTAATTTATTTTATGAGATATTTTATTTTATTGGTTTTGTTTTGCACGTATGCTTATGTGAATTGTTTTATATTTTATACATGCGCTTATAAATTAAATGACTTTATACATATATATATATATTAGCGATGTGTCATGAAATTTGTTCATAAAAGATTATTTGATTAGATGATATTACATTTGATTAGATTAAGAAATTTGAACTTGTGAGTAAGTGAATATTTGAATGTTGAAATTGTTTGGTAATGCCTCATAACCCCTTCCAGCGATGGACACGGGTTAGGGGTGTTACAACGTCACACAGCAAAGTCACACGCCCGTGTGCTAGGTCTTGTGGTTAATTCGAATTTTCAAAAAATAAGTGCAAGATTTACACGACCAAGAGACACGTCTGTGTTCTAGGCCGTGTGGCACATGCGGCTAAGACACACACCCATGTCTCTACCCGCGTGCTCAACTCTGAGCATTCTATTTCTCAAAATTTAGGGTGCAGGGGACACACGGCCTAACTACACGCCCATGTACCTGGCCGTGTGTCACACACAGTCTAGACACACGCCCGTGTGTCTGCCCATGTGGACAAAATAAAACCATTTCCTGCACTAAAACATACCAAACACATTCCAACCATTTCAAGCATACAAATTAGACAATTTCCATCATTCAACATGGCTTATCATTTGCATGCATACATGTTTACCTTCTTATCTTTTGTAAACATACTCAAACAACCTTTCTCCATCAATCTATAACAAACATTTATGTTATCTCCATATAGTGGACTTAAATACATATATACATGTACCAAAACATAATCATCACTAGCCATTTTAATGGCTAGATTACAATAATCATGTACATTTACATGCCAATACGACCAATATAACCTATACTTGCCATTATAACCATAATTGATTTATCATACTGTACCGACATAGGCCGATAGATAGTGTAAGTGATCTCCACCAAACTTCCAATCCAACAAGCTTCTGATTTATTATAAACCAGGGAAATAAAACTAAGTAAGCATAAAATGCTTAGTAAGTTCATATAACATGGTACTTAACTTACCATTCATTCTATTTAGAGGTAACTAGGTAAGGAATGTTCAATCAATTTGACCTTAAGCCCTACACACATCCTCATTGCCCTTGTTAGTCATATATTCCATATTAACATCAAAACATATATGGGCTCAACAACAATCAAGTTTCCAAGCACAAATGCTTCCCACAACACGTATTCATTCAACATGCATGATTCATCTCATGATTACAAGTATAATTTCATAATAGTTCATTTTGAGTTCGGATCATTTCATATCAGAACTTTACTCATATTACTCAGAATATCAAGGTCACGATTTATACACTCAAGGCGTACAAGTCTAATATCAAGAATGGACATATATTCATCAAATAAAGTCCATGTACAAATATCATTATCTTGTGTTTTCATATATCAATTGTCATGTATCATGATTTTCATGTATTTCGAGCCGATATGTGCAATAACTCATTTCATATTCACATGTTCTCATGTCAAGGAAATTTACCCGTTGAATTTATCTAAAATATCGATGGATACACAAGTAGTACACTCATGGTGTACACATTAGGATTCGTCAATTCATATTCAATGGTACCCCTATGGTACTATTTTAGAGAGAACACTCTCGAGCCACATATATATAAACAGCAGGATTACCAGTCTAGGCTAAATCCTTTCCATGACATATGCTCTAAGGAGCTTGATTTGGATTACCCGTCTGGGCTAAATCCAATCCATAACATATGCCCGAGAAGACTTACATTAGGATTACTCATCCAAGCTAAATCCTTTCATATAATGAGGTTAATAGGATTACTCGTCCGAGCTAAATCCCGTCAGCAACAAATGCAGGACCTCAATCATTTTGGGAAATCACATATCCATCGATTTTCCATTTTATTTATCCAGGATTTACATATTTTTCTCAAGCATTATCGGGCATGTGATTATTTTATACATCCAAAACATTCGTATAATTCAAATAAACACATTTCTCATTCATTTCAAGCATATAAGTAATGTGCTCATCATTTATCCCTTATCATCTATCAGGCCATATCATTTAACTTACTCATTTTTATTTATTGGGTGTGGATATGTAATCATTTCACATATTTATGAAATTTATACAATTTACATAAACACAATCAATGCAAGCATGTAAATAAACACAATTTAGTTACACGAACTTACCTTGACAATGTTCGTGTACGTAAAATTTACTAATTCGACATTTTCCTATTTCCTCGTTCTAGCTCCGAATTTAGTCTATTCAGATCTATACGAGTAGATTTAACATTAATTTATCATATTTCACATCAAGTGGTCTCAATTTTCATCCTAGGCAAAATTACTATTTTGCCCCTAACTTTTCCATAAATTCCCATTTCATCCCTAGGCTCGGAAAATGAAATTTGTGCAATTTACTCTCTATTCCAAGCCTAACCAAAATTTCAAAGTAGAATTTACAGCACATATTTTTCTATAAATTTCATAATTTTTCATCAATTTTCACAACTTTGCATTTTAGTCCCTAAATCATATTTTCATCAAAAATTACTTTGTAAAAGTTGCTTATCTATCAATAACCTTTCATTTTCTACCATAAGTTTCTAAATTTCAGCATCTCCATCCATGAACCATTTTCCATACTTTGAAAACTTTTCAAATTACTCCCCCAAATAGGTAGATTAAGCTATCTCAGTTTCAAAAATATTAAAATTACTAAAAACGAGACAAGAAAACTTACCCAATTTGGCCATTCTTCTCTCTCTCCTAGGATTTCCATGTATTTTTGGGGAAGAAGTTGAGAAAATAAGATGATATTTCTTTTTATCAACTTTTAATTAATCAAATATTTCACTTTCCAATTTAGTCCTTGCACTTTTTCTTAATTTCCATGGATAAGTCACCTTAAAATATCTACATACTTTCTTAAATGGTCTAATTACCATATAAGGACCTCTAGTTTTAAATTCCATAGCTATTTAATCATTCTAGTTACTAGAATTCTATTTTCGTATTTTACGCGATTTGGTCCTTCTCGTAATTAAACACGAAATCGGTAAAATTTTCTTCTCAAAATTTTCACATGACATTTCAATCATACTATGGACCATGTAATAAAATAAACATAAATTTTATTTTTGGCTTGGATTTGTGGTCCCGAAATCTCTGTTCTGATTTCACTAAAATTGGACTGTTCCAATAGAACCCAGGTTTGGTGGACTCTTACCCCACTCTACATCCAGATACAATAAGCTCACCTTTTTACTAGATTACTCAGGTGGATTTTTCAGTCGGATACAATACTAAGAACTCACTTAGAATCTAATTCTAAGAAATACAAAATTATACTATACGAGAAGTTTAGCCACTTGCCATTTAGGCTCTACAGAATTCGTTATATAGTCTTTCCACATAATATGCCATAAAGGCTTTCCAAACAATACGCCACAAAGGCTTTTCACAAGATTAGTCACAAAGGCTTTCCAAACAATATGCCACAAATACTTTTCATAAGATTAGCCACAAAGGCTTTCCAGACAATACACTACAAAGGCTTTCCAAATAATCCATTTTTACTGTCCCGACGAACCATTTTTATGGATGCCACGGGGCTTTTCCCACATGGTCTTATATCTTCATGCCCTCTTAGCATATTATCATATGATTTCATGGCCATGGAATTTCCACAGATTTATTCAGTGATATGCCAGTCTAGTTAGCATTGTAACTGCCTTACCGAAGGCTACATAATAAATCTCTAACTCACATTTATATGTATCACTGGGCATGGTGCCTTGTGGTTGGTTCAGAAGTTCAGCAGCAAGCTTGTCCATTTGGTTTTCTAAGTTCTTCAAAGTTGTAGCTCGACCTTGAATTAGTGCTGCTTGGTTTTGAATCATGGCATCACTCTTAGTCGTATCTGTCTTCAACAAGTTTTCCAAACCATTGGAAGGTTTTGTAACACCCTAAAGCTGGCCTAGACGTTATAGCCGAATCTGGCATGTCACATTGAAGTGTTTTTCGAAAACCATGTTGTCATTGAAAACTCTTCTTACTATTTAAAACTTCTAGCCATTCAAAATGGGTGTAAAACCTATGATAGTTTATTATCAACACGTGATTCATTGAAAAGTTATTCTCTTATTAAAACATTGTTATTTTATTTCTAAAATGTTATTTGTTTGTTGTTATATTTGAAACCAAGGAAGTTGCGAAAGCCTTTGCGATATTTTGAGGAAACATGATATTTTGAAACAGTTATTGTTTTGGAAAAATCGTGTCCTAAAACTAGCAGTTATAAAACTTAATATCGTAAAACCCCAAATTAAAGTCCAAAAGTTTAAGGAGGCCTTATTACAAACCAAACAAAAATTTAAGTACTTAAAAGTAAACTAGAAAAAACAAGAAAACATAAGCGGTTGTGTGGCCATCTCTGAGTCTCTCGCAGTATCGATCCTTCTTAATGCTGGGGATTACCTGAAAAGTTAATAAACGGGGTGAGTTTACAAAAACATAGTGTGTAATCCCCTACTGTATCAAAATAGTAAGTCAGAACAGTAGAAATAGGACACAATCTGGGCTTGAGCCCTAGTAAAAAAAGAACAGTCCAGTTCATGGACCAAAGCCCAATACATTATCATTTGGGTCATAGCCCACAGTAGAATCAATTGGGCCTAGCCCATATCAGAACATAATCATAATGAATGGTGTATGATGCATGTTATGTGTTAACGCCATCCAACCCTGCACTTGCTTCCGTCCAACCCTACACAGTCTATGGGGATAAAATCAACCCACCCATCCCTGCACTCTAAATGTTAGCGCCGGTTGCGACACTAACAAAAATTGCAGCAACGTTGCCTGAAATCAAAATGGCTAGAAGCCATAAACAAAATGGTTATAAACCATAAACAGGATGGCACAAAGCTATAATAATATGCGTGGCACAAAGCCATTGATAGAATGGACAGCACAAAGCCGTCAATAATGTGCGTGGCACAAAGCCATCGATAGAATGGAGAGCAATAAGCCATCAATAATGTACGTGGCACAAAGCCATCGATAGAATGGACAACACTAAGCCATCGATAGTGTGCGTGGCACAAAGCCATCGATAGAATGACTGAGACTCAGCCATCGGAACAAATGATCGGCACTAAGCCATCAATCAATCCATACACGTCTTGAGTGACCTGTGTGACCTTATTAAATCAATACGAATGTATAGCTTTTAAGCCTTCGGTGGGTCCACAGTTGTCTCAGGCGACCCGTGCGACCCTAACAGATCAAATCTTCCTCCGTACAGTATCCCAACCCTCATGCAATGTAACACCCCCAAACCTGGCCCAGACGTTACGGCCGAACCTAGCGATGTCACATTGAAGGGTGACTCGCAAAATCTAATGTCGTTGAAAAGGCTTGAAAACATTTTATTGTTCGCAGTTTATAACAGTGTTCACGCGATGTATCTCTATATTTTGAAAATTAGCCTCGTACGGGAAGTACTTTAGTTAATTCGGAAGTTAGAGAAATTTTACACATTTGTAAGTGTGAAATAAAATTTGGAGTTGTCATTTGAAAACTTTAGTTTTTATACTATTTATTAAAACCTCATGTTTTGGTTGTTAGCGGAAGCCTTTGATTTAAAACGTTTAGTTAATAAAAATGTGTTATTCTCGTTTTAGGAAAAACCCAGTTTAAGTTTTAAAATTTGAGCGAGTAACGTGATAAAATCCCAAAACCAAATAAACCAGAGGATAATGGCCTTATTACATCAAAACCCAATAGTAAATAAATAAAGAAGATAACCTAAAATTTAAAATGCTAGCGTTTAATACTGCTTGAAGTGTGGCCACCTCCGAGTACCTCCAAACATTGAGCCGCCTACAGAGGATTACCTGCAATATTAAAAGAGGGGGTGAGTTTGCGAAAACTCAGTGTGAATCCCTAAAAGAAAAGTATCACAGTATCAGTCTGGGCCTTAGCCCATTACAGTATCAGATCACAACCAGTGGGCCTAAGCCCATTACAGTAACAGTATAGCATGCATTCAAGAAAATCCTACCCGTCCATCCTCTACACTTCATCTCCGTCCAACCCATCACTCCATGTGGGGATATAATCCACCCACCAAACCCTACACTCCACATTATAGCACCCATGTGGCACTATCGATGATATGCAGCAGTGCTGTCAGAATATTATGCTGTAAGCCATCAGAATAATGCAGCGAAGCTGCCAGAGCAGAACACTTCCTCCAAAATCATATACCCAACCCCCATGCAATGCAATATAATCAATGTCATGTTATATTATAATCCAGAGTATAAACACATATATATAATATCTCATAGCATGTATAATCATCCAATTAACATAAAGGGTTAAACGGACATTTTACCCACAAGGGGTGTTTTGGTCATTTTGCCCCTTAGGGGAATTTTAGTCATTTACCAGTGTGGGCCTATGCATGTGAAGGCCCGTCAGTAGGCCCACGTTCATCTGGCGACACATGTAATCAAATAGTCCAACGACTCAAATATGGCAGGCCCATGACCCGTTGGGCCCATCCGGCCCATTTCGGCCCATCTCACATAATCACTCATGACGGTCATTTTCCAATGTAGGGCCACAATCCATGGCCTAAGCCAATCACATGAACGTTCGCACGCCCATGTGGCTAGACGTTCGATTCGTCGGCTTTTCAGCTTTTGGCATTTCGGCATTTCGCCTTAGAAGTCTAATAGTGTGATTAACACACCTGCTTACGAATCGCGAGACCAATCCACATGTGATCAACCTATAATCCAATACATACTTTGTTAGCCAATCACCATTTAAGGTTAACCATTTCCAACACTTAACCAAAATACGAATCTACTCACCTTTTGCGCACGAGAGTTCCTGAATCTCCCCAAATCTATTGCCTACAATCAATAACAGTTCTGGTCGAATATCTGGAACTATAAACCTCTTATTAGACACAAATGTCTATGAGAACATACCTTAAAATCTCAATACCAATCTATGGAGTATTCGGCCATGCATACTTACCCCAAAGTCATTCGACAATTGATGGGGAAGTTTCGGATTCCCTAGAACACTCCACACCTTTTGAACCTAAAAACTCCACGACTACAGTCATAACCAAACGAATAGCGAATCAGTGTACATAGACCAAAACAGTCTGTTTTAACCCCAAGAGAAGATTGATACATAAGAATGTAACCTTAAAGCTGAAATACTACTTACCTAAGATCCAACAATAGAGAGATAAAGAAGAAGGAATCGGCTAACACTAAAGGCAGGGGTACAAATGTGCGAGTTCACACCAAGGCTTAAGTAAAAAATCGGCCTTGATTGAGAAGGAAGAAAGAACAATCGGTTTAGGAAAAACCGAAAAGAAATTTGGATTCAAGAGAAAAAGAGGTGAAAGTCGACTAGAGAATGAGGGATAGAGGTAGATGAACTCAAAACAAAATTCAGCTTAACAAAGCAAATGGGCATTCGGCTTTAGCCAAAAGAAGAGAGAAAATAAAAAATAATGAACAAAAGTGCACGAATGGTCAATTCCAAATGTAAGTTCGGTACAACAAAAGAAGAACTAAAAACAAGAGTGTAAAAAGACCCAAACCGAAAACTAATCCCCCAGTTGCCAATACTAAAATTCGGCACTCACACTCAAAAATGCCAGGCCGAAATCCCCTTTCTCCAATAACCAAATTCAGCACCAACTTTCCATTCAAAACCCCCTTTTTCCCCTCTTAAAATCTCTCCATAATCCTCTCCAAGACCGATTCAAACTTCCTCTATCAGTGTTCGATTCCAACTCCAACACTTGCTTAGTAAGGGAATAAAATAATCACTCTTTTGAGCAAAGAGAGACTCGAACCCACTCATCCTCAAAGACAGAGATCACACCATATGCCACTGCTCCCTATGCTCTCCTTGTGTTAAGTTTTAGCCACAATTATTCAAAAGGTTTACCACCTGGAGTCCAGGTTCCCCTAAGTGCTAAAAACAAAAATAAATCCCCTTTTGCACACCCCAGGACTTGAACCTTAGACCTCTCAGCTGAGCCATACACCACTTGCCACTAACCTTTTTGCTTGCAATGAGATTTGAACCTTCGCTCTCTCACATGCTAGATCGCGCCACCACCACTAGGCCACAAGCTCATCTTGTGACATAACTTCGTTACAATTTATTTTAAAGCCCACAAGCTAACATCAATGTTTATTTAAAAGAAAACAAAAAATTCTATATACGCCAAGACTTGAACCTCAAACCATATGCCTACTCCTAACACCTCATTACCACTGCACCATATGCTTTTTTTTCTTGTCATGCTTTCACCAAAAATATTCTTAAAGCCTACCCACTAACGACAAGGCTCCCCTAAGAGAAAAACATAAATTTTTGCTAAGGCCCAGGTTTAAACCCAAGACTTCTCCAACACTCCCAAATAGCCCCAAACCTCTTAGCCATCACGCCAACATGCCGTTCAGTGCATATGGGCCCAGGGCCCATTACGCAACCCAAGTGGGGCCCACGTACTCGTACGACCTGCTAAGCCAGATTTAACCATAACCATGTGTATGACACAGCCAGCCCATTAATTCCCGCAAGTCCAAAGACAACCAACCGTGTGGGGCCCACAAGCCCATTGGGCTCACATGACCCATTCTTCTAGGCCCAATTTCAGGGCGTTACATGCAATATGTCATGTATGTAAAATGTCATGCCCATATTTGATCATATCATCACAGTCAAGTCATTCAAATCATAGTCATACAACTACAGTCAAATTAGTCAAGTCATAGCACAAGTCAGTCTTTTACCCACGATGGGCAGAATAGTCACTTTACCTTTTAGGGGTGTTTTGGTCATTTTACCCTCTAGGGTTTCGATACAGATAATCGACCTCTAGGAAAGTATACAGTCACCTTGGGTGACTTAAATAACCTAAATTGACGTAACGATCTAAATGGAACTAAGGCTCATTACTCGGCCCGAGTGGGCCCACACGCTCATGTAGCCCATTTAGCCCAAAACTAACCACGGCTATGCGAACGACATAGCCCAGTCTGAAACTTACCACATAACATACATTTCATCTGTGTGGGCCTATAAGCCCATTGGGCACACACGGCCCAGTCCGGCCCAACATGGCCCAGAACAGCCTATGCCATATACGCGACATGACAAGCCCAACCATTTTTCACCTAGCAGTTAGATTTACATAAGCAGGCCTACGGGCCTATCGGGCTATTGGCCCATTCTGGCATTTTGCCTTCTGTCGATCTGTAATCAGTATAGTGTGCACACACACGTTCGGCTTTTCAGCCGACCATCAACAGGGCACAAAGTTACAATCTATTCCGTGTGAAAAGTTACACACCTGTTAGGGAGTTGTGGCCAAGATGCTTCTGAAGTTTAAAGCCTATGGTTAAACACAACCCTTTATTAGACCAAAACCATCGTTATCCAAAATCATAACATTGGAACACCTAATCAATCAAACTACTTACCAAACAAGCAATAGCAGAACCCCTCTTGATCCAATATTTTCCCTTCACACAAAACTATTAACCGATTCATAAAAATCTACAATCCCAAATACAAACATCCAGTACTTAAAGTACTTACCAAAAAGAGATATCACTTGTAGGGGTTAAATAATTGGCCTAACACCTTCTTATGAACTTGAGTCCCTAGCATCATTCACACAAGAAGAAGCACTAAAAGAATATCTCCCCATGGAGGAAAAGAGGAGATACACACAATCAGCCTAAGAGATACATAAGCCGAACCTTTGAGAGGAGAACCTACTGTAACACTTACCAATAGATCAAGGGGTTTTCAATAGACTACCAAGATCAGTAGAGAATACTAAAGAATGATACAGAGGTGGATGAAAGAATACTCAACATTCAGAAAAGAGGGAGACAAACAAAGTTTGGCCTAAGAAACCAAAGAAGATAAAAGTTCGGAGAAGGGTTTGCAAAGTAGTTCGATTAATACAAAGGCTAAAGCCGAATGTGTCAAAGTGAAAAGAAGAGAATAATATTCGACTAAAAATGACAATGGAGACAATGCCGAGAGAAAGTGAGTAAAGAAGATGAGCTATAATCAGTTTAAGAAAAGAAAATAAAATGAAAGAAGTGAGAAGGGAAAACCATTTCGGCAGGGGTTAAACAGAAGAAAAAGAATAGTGTGGCGTTGGAGAAATTGGGCAAAACTTTGATAGCACACAGAAGCCAAAATGATAAAAACAAAAAAAAACCCAAATGGTATACTGCTAAATTCGGCACCAGAGAAAAAAATACTGACGAAACACAACACACCACTTGAATGAACAAGCAAGATACAGCACTCCTGCACCTAACACACTAGCCAAATTCAACTCCATCCCCCACCAAAATCCCCTAAGTTAAGAGACCAAATTCGGCACAAAAACCATTCCCGTATAAACCTCTAAACTTCTTACACATATCTTTCCATAATCTACTCCTTGATATCCTCCTCAACTACTCACAAGACCCATTCAAACTCTCACTCAATTGAGTTCTACTGCATCTCAAACTCTAGCCGTCTAGAGTGACAAAAAATAAACCCCTTTATTGCATACCCCACACCTTGAATCTTAGACCTCCTTTCCATTCTTGTAGCGTCACATCCACTAGACCACCCTGCTTCCTTGCGTCATACTTTACTAAAATAAACTTATAACCCTACTGGCCAATGATAGGGGTTTTATCCTTAACAAACAAAAATTTTGTGGAAGTCAGGGCTTGAACCCAGGACTTCTCAAACACTCCCAAACACTCCTAAATCACTTAGCCACTAAAGCAAACATATATTTGTGTCATTTCTTGCACACATAAACTTTTATGTGCAACCTCCTAGCGGCTCCTGTAACACCCTGATTTTCGGGATTGTAACACCCCAAACCCGGCCTGGACATTATGGCCAGATCTGGTGTGTCACATGGACCTACAACTAAGTTTACGACCTTTTTACTTGTTGTGACTTCGGTGATATAAAAATAGCAAGTTTGTGAAAAGTCATTTTGATAAGTCTTTGGATTATCCAGTTATTGAACTTGTTGAGTTTTGAAAACGTTCTTAAGAATTTGAAAACCCGCGCAGCCTATAACTAGCAGTTTCGATAAGATATGAATTAAACCATTACTAAAAACAAACCAATAAAGAAATTTAAATAGCGGCCTTATTACAATTAAAACCCCGGAAATAGCATAGTAAAATACTTAAAATGAAAAGAAAACCAAATTTGCAGATGCTGTGGCCACTCCGAATCTCTCACAGCTCCAAGCCCACTATGGTTGAGGGTTACCTGTAGAGATGAAATTGAAGGGGGTGAGTTTGATAACTCAGTGTGCAACATAATCTCAACCATAGGCCAAAACAGATCAAGCCTCAGAATCAGATTAATTGGGCCTTGGCCCATTACAGAAATCAGGTTAAGCCCATAGGCCCATAACAGATACAGATCAAATTTATTATGCAAACAGAAAACCCAACCCAGATCCAACCATAACACCCCCGTACCAGCCTTACACCATGTGGGGAGACTACTCGACCCACCCAACCGCTACACACCACAGAAATTTGCAGCGAGGCTGCTAGATATTGTGACGAGGTCACTAGATACAGATATTGTGGTGAGGCCACCATAACAGATATATACGTGGCGAGGCCACCAGAACTGATATATACGTGGTGATGCCACCAGATTGCAGCGAGGCTGCCAGAACAGATATATATGTGGCGAGGCCACTAGATTGCAGCGAGGCTGCCAGAACGCTTCTTCCATCATAAACCCAAACCCCATGCAACAGGTATCATGATATGGCATATAACATACAGAATCTCATGCATCAGATATACACATGTATTATGAGATATGACATACAGAAACAGGAAATCATAAGCTTCATACATAATTTACTCTAGGGGTATAAAGGTCATTTTGCACCTAGGGATAAAATGGTAATTTTTCATATTTAAAGGTATTTTAGTCCTTTTCCATATTTTTAGAGATTTTACGCATGTTCAATTAATTAGCAGTCCCTAGATATCCCCAAAAGTCCATTTAAGCTCAATTCCCAGTTTTGCCCTTTCTAGCCTAAAAACCCCTAATGGCCTTACTAAATCCATTGAGTCCGTTAAACCTTAATTCTTGTGCTCAGATTACCATTTAACCAAGTTATTAGTATTATTCCACCAGAATACCTTTAACGATACTTTTACCATTTTGGGCTCGGAAGCCCATTGGGCCCATCTTGGCCCATCGAAACCCAACTTACCAAAACGTTCAGAATTGCACCTTCTGCAATACCTCCACCACCGAATTCATGGTTAATCCTAATGGAGTAAATGATTACTCTTAAATATTGCACGAATGTGTTTTCGGTCACTTTCAACCAGTTGTCGGTCACTTTACGGTCATTACAGCTTTTACCACTTCAGTCTAAAAGTTGGGATTAGTTACACACCTATTAACTGTCGAAACCGTTGACGAAATCCACGAACGAAAACCTATCGTTAATCACCTTAATGTTAGTTTAATAATTTTTAACCATTAAACCAAAATCTCGTTACTATAATCAGCTAACATGGCCCAAACATTGAAATCTTACCCCTTTTTATCGATTATAGACTAAATCCTGATGTCCAATCGCGTTAGTCCCCAAAATCCCTTGAAGCACGTCCTTTATTCCCTACACTAACGCATACAAATAGAAGGTAAAGCCACAAAACTCCTTTGAGTCCCAACGATAGCCTCCCTTATAGGGGTTCGGCTAATACCTTAAACATAAACAATTAACGGGAAAAAGCACTTACCACTATGCCCGTCGGTACAAGAAGAGTCCTAGATAGAAGTATAATCTCGATCTAAAATACTCCTTCCACAGCCCCAAAGCAGGATAGGTTTGGTCTAGAATTCGGCCTTGAACACCACAAAATATGAAGGTTCGGCTTATTAAGGACAACTGAGATTCGGCCACAACAAGTATCTAGTCGATTTTTTACTGAAAAGAGGAAGAGAGGAGATACAAGCAAGGTGGGTTCGGTTATAGAAGATATCAATAAAAGAAGAAGAAACAGAAGAAAGGTATGAGGGTAACGAAAAACTGACAAGGTGTAAAAGGGGTTTCGATCAACAAGAGAATTGGCAATGGAGTGTTTGCTAGCTTTTTGTGACTATCAAAATAAAACAAGATGAAAACAGGGAGATATGAACGATAAAAGGAAGAAATAGAAGAGAAAGAATCTAAGAATATAGATTGAAGAGGGAAGAGGTGAGCAATCGGTTCAACAGAGGAAAATACGGCACAATGTTGTGTTTTGGAAGATCTATGTTCGGCAAATGAAAAGAAAAGAGGATTCGGCAATGGGGTGTAATAGGGTTCAGCTACTAGAACAAAAAGAAGAACGAAATGGCAAAACGAACCTAATATGCAATGAAAAATCGACAAAAGAATTGGAGTTTACTCTCTTAGGAAAATCGGCACAAAAACACCAAAAGAACCTAGGGAATTTGGCACTACCAAAAGCCTATAGCTGAAATTACCTTACCAAGAGTCCTCTGGCCGGCCACCATTTTCAAAATTTGAAATATCCTTGATTTGCTCCTCAACCTCCTCCTTGATTAACTCATATGACCATTTCAAACTCCTCCAACCAGAGTTTAACTTGAAGTCTACCACTTACCTTTTCTATTCATAAAAATAAGACACCTTAATACATACCTGGGACTTGAACCCTTGACCTCCACACTCCTTTAGGCACCACCTTTGTAGCTCCTAAGTGGCGTCATATTGCCACTCCACCACTGGCTCACTTGTGTCTCATTTCGTACACATCTACTTATAACACCTACTTTCCAGGACCCCCTATCTCCTAAGTCAAAAATACAAAATTTTGCCGAGCTTCTAACCAATACCTGGGCCTTCTATAGGCCCATTAATACTCCCCAAACATGCATTACATACCCAAACACTAGAGTTAAACATTTTATCTGATAAAGAACAATCTAAGAGAAACCCGAAAATTAGGGCGTTACAACTCTACCCTCCTTAAAGAAATTTCGTCCTCTAAATTTACCTTATCCAAACAAATGGGGATATTGCTGATGCATTGCCTCCTCTGGTTCCCAAGTAGCTTCCTCTCTACCATGATTACGCCAAAGTACCTCTACCAATGGGACTGATTTTCTCCTTAGAACCTTCACGTCTCGATCCAGAATCTGCACAGGCTCCTCCTCGAAAGTCAAATCAGGCTGTACTTCCACCTCTGTAACTGGTAGAATATGGGTAGGGTCAGAACGATATCGTCTTAGCATGGATACGTGAAACACATCATGGATTCTATTTAGCTCTGGAGGTAATTCCAACTGATACGCTATCGGACCTACTTGCTTAAGAACTCGATAAGGCCCAATAAACCGCGGACTTAGCTTGCCTTTCCTACCAAATCTTAGTATCTTCTTCCAAGGCGAAACCTTCAGAAAGACCATGTCACCCACTGAGTACTCAATCTCCTTACGCTTCAAATCTGCGTAAGACTTCTGCTGATCAGATGCCTCTTTTAACCGATCCCTAATCACCTTGAACTTCTCTTCAGTCTCTGCTACCAATTCAGGTCCAAGAACTTGTCGCTCGCCCAATTCGGTCCAACAGCTAGGAGAACGACACTTACGCCCATACAGTGCCTCATATGGTGCCATACGGATGCTAGCCTGATAACTGTTATTATACGCAAACTCTGCTAACGGAAGATAATCCTCCTAACTGCCTCGAAACACATCCCCTCAACATGTCTTCCAGAATCTGAATAACCCTTTCTAATTAACCATCAGTCTGAGGATGAAAAGCTGTGCTAAAGTTTAGTCGCGTTCCTAACGCCTCATACAACTTTTGCCAGAACCGAGATGTGAATCTAGGATCTCGATCAGAAATAATAGACACTGGCACCCCACGCAGTCGTACAATCTCTGCTACATATAATTTGGCTAACTTCTGAAGCGAATAATCAGTACGTACAGGGATGAAGTGAGCAGATTTAGTCAACCTATCCGCAATCACCCAAATCGAGTCCTTCTTCAACGGCGTCAAGGGCAACCCACTTACAAAATCCATGGTCACCATCTCCCACTTCCAAAGTGGTACTTTCACTGGTTGCAGAAGTCCAGAAGGTAACTGATGTTCAGCTTTCACTTGCTGGCAGGTCAGACATTTTTCGACAAATTCCGTTACCTCACGCTTCAACCTAGGCCACCAATACAACTCCTTTAAGTCATGATACATCTTATTACCTCCAGGATACATAGCACACAGTCCTTTATGAGCTTCATTGAGAATTGCTTGCCTCAAAATAGAATCCCTCGGAACGCAAACTCTACCTCAGAAACAGAGAACTCCCTCACTGTTAAGTCCAAACTCGGAAGTATTCCCATCCTTAACCTGCTGAAATCGAGAAACCAGAGACTCATCCCTCAACTGCTTTTCTTTAATCTCCTCCATCCAGGTTGGCCTTACTTGCAGTTCTGCTAACAGACTACCGTCATCATACAGACTCAATCGGGCAAACATCGCTCTCAGATCAGATACAGTTCTACGACTTAGGGCATCAGCCACTACATTAGCTTTACCTGGATGATACTCAATCGCACAATCATAATCCTTAACCAACTCTAACCATCTCCGTTGCCTAAGGTTCAGCTCCTTCTGAGTCAGCAAGTACTTAAGACTTTTATGATCTGTGTATATAATACACCTTTCTCCATACAGGTAATGTCTCCAAATCTTAAGGGCAAAGATTACTGCCGCCAACTCCAGATCATGGGTAGGATAGTTCACTTCATGAGGTTTAAGCTGCCGCGATGCATATGCAACCACTTTACCCTCTTGCATCAGCATACAGCCTAACCCAACATGTGATGCGTCACTGTACACGGTAAAATCCTTTCCAGACTCTGGCTGAATCAATACAGGTGCCTGGGTTAGAACCTTCTTCAGTTTCTTAAAAGCTTCCTACTGCTGCTCGGTCCAAATAAATGGTACTCCTTTCCTTATGAGTTTTGTCAACGGCGCTGCCATCACAGAAAATCCTTCCACGAACCTTCTATAGTACCCAGCTAAACCCAGAAAACTTCGAATTTCTGCCACTGACTTTGGTGGTTTCCATTCCAGAATTGCTTCAATCTTTCGAGGGTCCACCTTAATCCCCTCAGCAGAAACAACATGCCCCAAGAAAGTTACCTCCCTCAACCAGAACTCACACTTACTGAATTTCGCATAAAGCTCCTTTTCCCTTAACACTTACAGCACCACACGGAGATGCTCATCATGCTTCTCCTCAGATTCAGAATAGACCAAAATATTGTCGATAAATACGACTACAAAATGATCCAAGTATGGCTGAAACACTCGATTCATCAGATCCATAAATGCTGCAGGTGCATTGGTCAGCCCAAATGGCATAACCAAGAACTCATAATGACCATACCGAGTTCTGAATGCTGTCTTGTGGATATCCACCTCTTTTACCCTTAACTGATGATATCCAGATCGAAGGTCGATTTTAAAAAATACTGAACTCCTCGAAGCTGGTCAAATAAGTCATCGATCCTTGGCAACAGGTACTTATTCTTAATCGTCAATTTGTTCAACTGCCGATAATCGATGCACATTCGCATTGACCCATCTTTCTTCTTCACGAACAACACTGGTGCTCCCCACGGAGACACACTTGGCCTAATAAAGCCTCTATCCAACAGTTCTTGAATTTGAGCTTTCAGCTCCACCAACTCCTTTGGTGCCATCCTATAAGGTGCAATGGACACCGGTGCCGTACTAGGCAACAAGTTGATCCCAAACTCAACCTCTCGATTCGGAGGTAATCCTAGAAGCTCTTCAGGAAACACATCTTGAAAATCGTAAACAGTTCTAACTTTGCCCACAGTCAGTTCCTCAGTTTCTGCTTGACTTATGAATGCCAAATAAGCCTCACATCCTTTTCGAATCTATTTCTCGGCTCTTAATGCCGACACCATATTGGACAGATAATCTCTGCGTTCACCTATCACCAAAATTTCCTCATCCTCTGCAGTCTTTAACCTTATTCGCTTCGCAGCACAATCCAAAGTAGCCCTATGCTTAACAAGCCAATCCATTCCCAAGATAAGATCAAATTCTTCGAAGGGTAGCTCCATCAAGTCTTCAGAAAAGATTTTTCCTTGAGTCTCTATAGGCACGTCTCTATATAGTTTGTCTACCCTAACCGAGTGACCCAAAGGACTTAGTACAGATACCCCACTCACTGTCTCCTCAGAGCGCACACCCAGCAACCCAGATATAGCACATACAACATAAGAATGGGTAGATCCAACATCTATCAACGTAGTGTATGGAATATTAGAAATAAAAAACATATCGGTTATGACGTCAAGAGCATCACCCTCCTCTCGGCGACGAGCTGCATACACCAACGCTGGCTGACGAGCCTCAGCAAAACCAGTACCCCTATCAGGTGCTCCGCGTCCTCGACCATTACCATTTTGACCTCTGCCTTGTCCACGACCCCTCGAAGCTGGTGGTCCACCCCTCACTGGTTGAGCAACCCTCTGAGCCATAACTTGTCCCTGATCCGATTCTTCGGGACAGTCCTTAACCCTATGCTCCATCGATCCACATCGAAAACAAGCTCCAGAACGTTTTCAACACTCGCCCATATGTATCTTACCACAACTCCTACAACCTTGCGGTCTAACGGTGTTCATGGGTACTGCTCGTACTGGCTCCACCACTCTTGCTCTCTTGACATTCCTGTTGGCCCCACCTAATGGTCCAGAATCCCTCGAAAACAGTTCCTGTCCTTTTCGCGATTCTGCCTTTCTATTCGTTTCACTTCTTCAGCTATCTTAGCTTTCTCAACCAAAGCAGCAAAGTTACGCTCCCTCTGCGGAGCAATCAGCACCCTCAGTTCATCCCTCAGACCATCCTCAAAGCGTACGCTACGCTCATATTCAGTAGCAACTATCCCAGAAGCATATCGGCTCAGCAGTAGAAATTCAGCCTCGTACTCAGATACTGTCCTACCTCCTTGATCCAAATTCAAGAATTCTTTCCGGCAGGCGTCCACATAGCTAGCCCCAACATATTTCCCTTTAAAGGCTGTCTTAAACAGCTCCCAAGTTACCTCACCAGCTGAAGTTCCATCTCTCACGGTGAGCCACCACTGATAAGCTTCATCTCTAAGCAACGATACAGCTCCCTTCAGCTTCTGCTCCACGGAGCAGTCCAGATCATCCATGATTCGCTCTGTGGCCTCCAACTAATATTCGACCACATTTGGGGCTACTCCAGATACACCCCTAAAGAATTCTGCTCCATTAGCCCGGAGTCGTTCAGAGATAGATCCCCAGAATCCATTACCAGTATTAGCCCCAGCAACCCTTTCCAGAACCCGAAGCATTGCTTGCGATAGGGCATCGTCCCCTACACCTTGATCATGCGACTCCACCTCCGTTGCCGGTGGTATCGGTACATCAGCTGCTGGCGCATGACCCGAAGATGAGGATTCAGCTCGTGTACTACCTTGGCCACGTCCACGGCCTTTACCACCAGCTGCTCGCGTACTCATTTCGTATTATCTATTTTAGAAATTTTATGAGTCAGATTAATATTTCGGTGTTTATTACAGATGTCTTATGAATAAGTGGAATTTCAGAGTTTGTTTTCTTTCGCAGACGCCTAGCTACAATCTCAGTCTACTTATCAAAGTTTCTATAGTTTCAGTAATATCCTAACTAAAGTATCATAATAGAGTCTTAGTCAGGCATATAATCAGAACTGCAGAATTATTCAGAAAAGTTCAAAAAACTTACAGGCTTGGGCCGGAGATTCGGTGTGCCACTCTTTCGAAAGATTACAAGGGAAAACTTAATTTATTGCTTGAAAATAAATCATTTATGCATGAAAGGAGTTCATCAAAACAAGTTCCAATCAATTTTGAAAACACTTGTTAAAAACATGATCTTTCAAAAATCTTTATTCTTATTATTTTAAAACTTCCATTTTTAGACCCGATCCACAGCCGAGTTGTTGCAACTTAGCTCTGATACCACTAAATGTAACACCCCAAACCCAGCCTGGACGTTATGGCCAGATCTGGTGTGTCACATGGACCTACAACTAAGTTTACGACCTTTTTGCTTGTTGTGACTTAGGTGATATAAAAATAGCAAGTTTGTGAAAAGTCATTTTGATAAGTCTTTGGATTATCCAGTTATTGAACTTGTTGAGTTTTGAAAACGTTCTTAAGAATTTGAAAACCCGCGCAGCCTATAACTAGAAGTTTCGATAAGATATGAATTAAACCATTACTAAAAACAAACCAATAAAGAAATTTAAATAGCGGCCTTATTACAATTAAAACCCCGAAAATAGCATAGTAAAATACTTAAAATGAAAAGAAAACCAAATTTCCAGATGCTGTGGCCACTCCAAATCTCTCACAGCTCCAAGCCCACTATGGTTGAGGGTTACCTGCAGAGATGAAATTGAAGGGGTTGAGTTTGACAACTCAGTGTGTAACATAATCTCAACCATAGGCCAAAACAGATCAAGCCTCAGAATCAGATTAATTGGGCCTTGGCCCATTACAGATATCAGGTTAAGCCCATAGGCCTATAACAGATACAGATCAGATATATTGTGCAAACAGAAAACCCAACTTAGATCCAGCCATAACACCCCCGTACCAGCCTTACACCATGTGGGGAGACTACTCGACCCACCCAACCGCTACACACCACAGAAATTTATAGCGAGGCTGCCAAATATTGTGACGAGGTCACCAGATACAGATATTGTGGCGAGGCCACCAGAACAGATATATACGTGGCGAGGCCACCAGAACAGATATATACGTGGCGATGCCACCAGATTGCAGCGAGGCTGCCAGAACAGATATATATGTGGCGAGGCCACCAGATTGCAGCGAGGCTGCCAAAATGCTTCCTCTATCATAAACCCAAACCCCATGCAACAGGTATCATGATATGGCATATAACATACAGAATCTCATGCATCAGATATACATATGTATTATGAGATATGACATACAGAAACAGGAAATCATAAGTTTCATATAGAATTTACTCTAGGGGTATAAAGGTCATTTTGCACCTAGGGGTAAAATGGTAATTTTCCATACATAAGGGTATTTTTGTCCTTTTCCATATTTTTAGAGATTTTACGCATGTTCAATTAATTAGCAGTCCCTAGATATCCCCAAAAGTCCATTTAAGCTCAATTCTCAGTTTTGCCCTTTCTAGCCTAAAAACCCCTAATGGCCTTACTAAATCCATTGAGTCCGTTAAACCTTAATTCTTGTGCTCAGATTACCATTTAACTGAGTTATTAGTATTATTCCACCAGAATACATTTAACGATACTTTTACCATTTTGGGCTCGGAAGCCCATTGGGCCCATCTTGGCCTATCGAAACCCAACTTACCAAAACGTTCAGAATTGCACCTTCTGCAATACCTCCACCACCGAATTAATGGTTAATCCCAACAGAGTAAACGATTACTCTTAAATATTGCACGAATGCGTTTTCGGTCACTTTCAACCAGTTGTCGGTCACTTTACGGTCATTACGGCTTTTACCACTTCAGTCTAAAAGTTGGGATTAGTTACACACCTGTTAACTGTCGAAACCATTGACAAAATCCATGAACGAAAACCTATCGTTAATCACCTTAATGTTAGTTTAATAATCTTTAACCATTAAACCAAAATCTCGTTACTATAATCGGCTAACATGGCCCAAACATTGACATCTTACCCCTTTTTGTCGATTATAGACTAAATCCCGATGTCCAATCGCGTTAGTCCCCAAAATCCCTTGAAGCACGTCCTTTATTCCCTACACTAACGCATACAAATAGAAGGTAAAGCCACAAGACTCTTTTGAGTCCCAACGATAGCCTCCCTTATAGGGTTCAGCTAATAACTTAAACATAAACAATTAACAGGAAAAAGCACTTACCACTATGCCCGTCGGTACAAGAAGAGTCCTAGATAGAAGTATAATCTTGATCTAAAATACTCCTTCCACAGCCCTAAAGCAAGATAGGTTTGGTCTAAAATTTGGCCTTGAACATCAGAAAATATGAAGGTTCGGCTTATTAAGGACAACTGAGATTCGGCCACAACAAGTATCTAGTCGATTTGTTACTGAAAAGAAGAAGAGAGGAGATACAAGCAAGGTGGGTTCGGTTATAGAAGATATCAATAAAAGAAGAAGAAACAGAAGAAAGGTATGGGGGTAACGAAAAACTGACAAGGTGCAAAAGGGGTTTCGGTCAATAAGAGAATCGGCAATGGAGTGTTTGCTAACTTTTTGTGACTATCGAAATAAAACAAGATGAAAACAGGGAGATATGAATGATAGAAGGAAGAAATAGAAGAGAAAGAATCTAAGAATTGAGATTGAAGAGGGAAGAGGTAAGTAATCGGTTCAACAGAGGAAAATACGGCACAAGGTTGTGTTTTGGAAGATCTATGTTTGGCAAATGAAAAGAAAAGAGGATTCGGCAATGGGGTGTAATAGGGTTTGGCTACTAGAACAAAAAGAAGAACGAAATGGCAAAACGAACCTAATATGCTATGAAAAATTGACAAAAGAATGGGGGTTTACTCTCTTAGGAAAATCGGCACAAAAACACCAAAAGAACCTAGGGAATTTAGCACTACCAAAAGCCTATAGCCAAAATTACCTTACCAAGAGTCCTCTGGCCAGCCACCATTTTCAAAATTTGAAATATCCTTGATTTGCTCCTCAACCTCCTCTTTGATTAACTCATATAACCATTTCAAACTCCTCCAACCAGAGTTTAACATGAAGTCTACCGCTTACCTTTTCTATTCATAAAAATAAGACACCTTAATACATACCTGGGACTTGAACCCTTGACCTCCACACTCCTTTAGGCGACACCTTTGTAGCTCCTAAGTGGCGTCATATTGCCACTCCGCCACTGGCTCACTTGTGTCTCATTTCGCACACATCTACTTATAACACCTACTTTCCAGGGCCCCCTATCTCCTAAGTCAAAAATACAAAATTTTGCCAAGCTTCTAACCAATACCTGGGCCTTCCATAGGCCCATTAACACTCCCCAAACATGCATTACATACCCAAACACTAGAGTTAAACATTTTATCTGATAAAGAACAATCTAAGAGAAACCCAGAAATTAGGGCGTTACAGGGATTTTTCGGGATTTTTGTGATTTTGATGAAATTTTGAAATTTGGTTGTTAAATTATGGAATTTATGTTTTAAGTGTGTTAGTGGGCCATTAGAAGGCCCAAGCCTAAGATAAAACCCAGTGGAAATAGCAAATTTTGGATTTAAAGTAAAGGAGACTTGGCTAAGTGGCTTTTAAGAAAAAGTAGGGAAAATAAGACACAAGTAAGCCTTTGGTAAAGTGGCAAGGTGGCACCACTTAAGTGCCTAAAAAAGTGGCATGTGGACAGGGGTTCAAGGGCCAGTGTTCAAGTCGCAAGGTAAACATTGTGTGTTATAATTATTTTTTCAAGACTAAACCCTCTCCGCTTCTTTTCTTCCTTCTTTTCTTCTTCTTATCTAGCTGAATTATTGGTGTGTCCTTTCTCTTCTTTCATCTCTTTTCTTTCTCCTTTTCTTCTCAAGCCTAGCCGAACACTCATAAAAGACGAAATCCTGAAGGGTATTAGTATTGTGCCAATTTCTTCCTGATTGAATACCCTATTCTTTTTCTTCTCATTTAGCCAAATTTCACACTCTCAAAACCTCTAACCTCTCTCGACATCACCTCTTCAATCCATAACTTCAAATCACCTTCTTCTTCATCATATCAAAAGCCGAAATCACCATACTCATAGGGATTTGGGAGCCAAACCCTTAGATCTCTTATATTTACTCTCTGCTCTTGTTTAGAGGCTAGATCTATGTCAAATCTGAGTTAATTATGAGATTGGAATCATCCTGGTTTAGTGATTCTACGGTAAGTTATCAGATTCTCTGTTTCATTCATTATTTTGGGATTTAAGAAAAGCTAAAACCCCTATGTGAACAGGAGGCTGTCGGTTGGGGCTTAAAGCTCTATGGGTCTAACCAATTGATTTATTTTGTGTTAGTGTGATCTAAAGGCTACTAATTAAGGGCTTGGACAAGTGGAATGGCTAGATCTAGATCTAGTCACTAAATTCGGCAAAGGTAAGAATCAAGGGCCTTAGGTGATGTTGGCTGATTATGGTAAGCAAGATTATATTGGTTGTCATTGAATCTTGGATCTGATATGTCAAGTAACTGATTGTAGGACACCCTGTGGGAGATCTCGGTATCGTTCATCGTAAATCAGGTGTGTAAACGAACACCCTCTTGTAGTCTAAATCAGAAAAAGTTGAAAAGCCGAAATGCCAAAATTCTGGCATTTCATGGCCTTGTGAGTGTGTGAGTGCTCGTAGGTTGGTTGGAAGTGTTAAGGTTTTGTAAAAAAAATTGGTAAAGTTAGTGAGTGCGCGTGCACCTCGGTAATTTGGGCCTCGATGGGCTGAAAATAGGCCACATGGGCTTATGGGCCCATAGGGGTAAAAGTAAGTGGTAAGTGTGTTCTAGTATACTGTAGGTTAAATCTGTTAAACTAGACTTAGAATTTGGGCTAAACGGGCTTAAAATAGCTAGATGACACGGAACGCCTAATAGGGGTTTTAGGGCCCAATAACTAAAAACTGCTAAAATGGGCTAAATTAACTACTGAGATGGAAGTTGGACTATTAGGGACTGAAATATGCATAAAACCCTAAAAACTGGTATTATTACTGAAATACCCCTTAAGGGTGAGAAATTACTATTTTACCCCTAGGTGCAAAATGACCGTTATACCACTAGGGCTAAATTTGACTGAAATGCATGTTTTACTGTTTCTGTTCACTGTATGCCATGACATGATTATCTGTTGCATGGGACTGGGTTTATTGATGGAGGAAGTGCGAGTGGCATTGCCACGATTACTGAAAGAGGCTTTGCCTCGTACTGATTACCGTACTATTTACTAAAAGGGGCTTTGCCTCGTATTACTGTTAGTGGCTTGGCCACATTATCTGAGCAGCTATGTTGTGACTGTGGAGTGTAGAGGCTGAGTGGGTTGAGTTGTTTCCCCACATGGTGTGTATATAGCTGGTACGGGTGGAGTGTAGTGGTTGGATTTATGCTCTAGATGGGCTTTCTTTGCACACTAAGTTTTCCAAACTCACCCCTTTTCTTCCATCCATGCAGGTGAGCCCTAGACTGGTGGACTTGGAGCTGGTAGGGATTCAGAGTGGCCATGAAGACTACATTTCTGGTTTAATTAAGTTATTTATTCTATTTTACTATTTATTTTAATTATTTTTTATTCTGGTTTGGGTTTGTTATAAGGCTGCTTTCATTATTTTTAATTTGGGTTTTCAATTACCTATTTATACACTACTTTAAATGATTTGAATATGACTGCGGGAGTTTTCTTAAAAATAATCAAACATTTTCAAAATCAATCACACGTAACAAACGAGTAACAGAAGTTAAATCTTGTAATAAAGGAAGACCCCAAGAATTTTGGTAGTGGATAAGACGTTCACAAATAAATCGAGATTTTCTCTTAAAACATTAACAATGGTTTGCAAAGCTCACCCTAATCATAGTAACTAGGTAACATGGTTAGTTCGTCGTTGATATGATACACCAAACTTGGCCGTAACGTCTGGGCTGAGTTTGGGGTGATACATTTTGTGGTATCAGAGCCAAGTTACAACAACTTGGCTGTGGATCGGGTCTAAAAAGTTTTCAAAAATTTTTGGAATCAATTTTGGAAATTTCTCAGAAAACCCTTTTTAAATTCATCTTCTTCAAGGAATACACGTTTTAAGGTTTATTCTTAAAGGTTTAAGTTTTTCTGGGTTTCTAAAATCTGGTATTTGAAGAAGTGGCACACTGAACCCTCGGCACCAAGTCTGTAAGTTTTTCTGTTTCTTATACTGTACTGTGCTGAGATATCACTGTAGATAGAACTGCGACCCTACTAAGATACTGTAGATAGGGTAGTATTGAAAACTGTAAGACTAAAACTATAGGGAAACTAAACCCTAGAAGACTGAGACTGTAGCTAGGCTACGATTTTGTGAAACAAACTCTGAAAATCTATTTGCACATAAGACATTTGTAATAAAAAACTGAAATATTAAAGCAGTGTCATAAGATTCGTAATCAGATAAGACGTTATGAGTACAACGGCTGCTCGTGGACGAGGCCGTGGACGTGGTCGAGGCAGTGTTCAAGCTGGGTCTTCATCTTCGGAACACATGCTAGCTGAGGAGGCACGACCGCCACCAGTAGCTAAAAATGGGTCATATGATTAGGCCGCAGGGGATGATGCCTTGTCTCAAGCGATGTTAAGGGTTCTAGAGAGGGTTGCTGGAGCTAATGTCGGGTTTGTGAATAGGGGATCCATTTCTGAGCGACTCTAGCCTAACAGAGTAGAGGTTTTTAGGGGCATATCTGGATTGGCCCCAAATGTAGCTGAGTATTGGCTGGAAGCTACGGAACTGATCATGGATGACCTAGATTGCTCGGTGGAGTAAAAGCTGAAAGGAACAGTGTCTCTGCTGCGAGACGAAACGTATCAGTGTTGGATCATTGTAAAGGAGAGTACCCCAGTTGAGTGGGTAACCTGGGACATGTTTAAGACTACTTTCAAGGGAAAGTACGTCGAAGGAAGCTAAGTGGATGCTCGTAGGAAGGAAATTTTAAACCTGACCAGGGGAATAAGTCTGTTGCTAAGCATGAGGTGGAGTTTTTAAGGTTGAGCCGGTATGCCAACGGTATAGTTGCTACTGAGTACGAGCGTAGCATTCATTTTGAGGATGGCCTCAGGGATGAACTAAGGGTGCTGATAGCTCCATACATAGAGCGTGACTTTGCTGCGTTGGTGGAGAAGGCTAAAATAGCCGAAGAAGTGAAGCGAACCGAATGGCAGAACAGTGAGAAAGATCGAAACTTATTTAGGAGGGATTCGAAACCCTCTAGTGCTGCAAATCGAAATGCCAAGAGAGCTAGAGTAGAAGAACCGGTTTGATCAGTTCCAGTGAATACGGTTAGACCATAGGTTTGTGGAGACTGTCGTAGGGTGCATTTTGGAGACTACTGGAAGCGTACTGGGGTATGTCTCCGATGTGGGTCCAAAGAACATAAAACCAAGGATTGTCCTAAGAGGCTAGCTCAGGCTCAAGCCATTGATCAGAGGGTTGCTCAACCGGTGCGAGCTGGACGACTACCGCCTAAAGGCCATGGTCAAGGTAGAGGTGGCAATGGTAATGGTCGTGGACGTGGAGCACCTGGTAGGGGTGCTAGAAATGTAGAGGCTTGACAGCCAGCACTGGTGTATGCTGCTCGTCACCGAGAGGAGGGTGATGCACCTGACATCATAACCAGTACATTTTTTATCTCTAGCATGCCCTACACTGCTTTGATAGATGTGGGTTCAACTCATTCTTATGTTGCATGTGACATTTCTGGGTCGTTGGGTGTGAAATCTGAGGAAACTATGAGTGGGGTGACTGTGATAAGTCCACTAGGTCACTCGGTTAGAGTAGACAAACTCTTTAGGGAGGTGCCTTTAGAGACTCAAGGTAGAATCTTTGCTAGAGACTTGATGGATCTACTATTCAGAGAGTTCGATCTTATCTTGAGGATGGATTGGTTGACTAAGCATAAGGCAACTCTGGATTGTGCAGCCAAGAAGATGGTGTTGAGGACTACTGAAGATGAAGAGGTAATGGTTATTGAGGAGCGAAGGGACTACTTGTCCAACGTTGTTTCGGCTCTAAGGGCTGAGAAGCTGATTCGCAAGGGTTGCGAAGCGTACTTGGCTTTTATAAGTTAGGCTGAGACTGAGAATGTGACTGTGGAGACGGTTAGAATTGTTAAGGAGTTCCAAGATGTTTTCCTTGAGGAGCTTCCTGGATTACCTCCGAATCAAGAGGTCGAGTTTAGAATCGACTTGCTGCCTGGAACGGCTCTAGTGTCCATTGCACCCTATAGGATTGCACCGAAGGAGTTAGTGGAACTGAAGGCACAAATCCAAGAATTTTTGGATAGAGATTTCATTAAACCAAGTGTGTCTCCATGGGGAGCACCAGTACTATTCGTGAAGAAGAAGGATGGGACGATGCGTATGTGTATTGATTATCGCCAGTTGAACAAACTGATGATAAAGAACAAGTATCCTCTACCAAGAATTGACGATCTGTTTAACCAATTTAGAGGAGCTACGGTGTTTTCCAAGATCGACCTTCGGTTTGGATATCACCAGTTAAGGGTCAAGGAAGTGGATGTTCATAAGACAGCATTCAGAACTCGGTATGGTCATTACGAGTTTCTGGTTATACCATTTAGACTGATGAATGCACCTGCAGCTTTCATGGATCTGATGAATCGAGTATTCCAACCATACTTGGATCAATTTGTTGTTGTCTTTATTAATGATATTTTGGTATATCTAGAAACTGAGGAGAAGCATGATGAGCATCTTCGTATTGTTCTACAAGTGTTGAGAGAGAAGCAATTCTATGCAAAATTCAGTAAGTGTGAATTTTGGTTGCAAGAAGTGACTTTTCTGGGCCATGTCTCTGCTGAAGGGATTAGGGTAGATCCTCGGAAAATTGAGGCAGTTCTGGAACGGAAGCCACCACCGAGGTCAGTATCAGAAATTTAGAGTTTTCTGGGTCTAGTAGGCTATTATAGAAGATTTGTAGAAGGATTGTATCTGATTGTTGCACCGTTAACAAAATTATTGCGGAAAGGAGTAGCATTTGTATGGACCGAGAAACAGCAAGAAACCTTTGATAAGTTGAAGAAGGTATTAACTAAGGCGCCAGTATTGATCCAGCCAGGGTCTGGGAAGGATTTCACAGTGTACAGTAATGCGTCACATGTGGGATTAGGCTGTGTACTGATGCAAGAGGGTAAGGTAGTCGCTTATGCTTCACGACCACTGAAGCCTCACGAGGCGAATTACCCTATGCATGATCTAGAGTTGGCAACAGTAATCTTCGCGTTAAAAATCTGGAGACACTATTTGTATGGAGAAAAGTGTGTTATATACACAGATCATAAGAGTCTGAAGTATTTGTTAACTCAAAAAGAGTTGAATATTAGGCAATGAAGATGGATAGAGTTGCTTAAAGATTACGACTGTTCGATTGAGTATCACTCTGGCAAGGCAAATGTGGTGGCTGATGCATTGAGCCGAAGGGCTGTAGCTGAGTTACAAGTGAGACCAACTTGGACTGAGCAGATTAAAGAGAAGCAGTTAGAGGATGATTCGTTGCTTCCTCGATTTCAGCAAGCTGGAAATGAGGAAAATTTGGAGTTTGGACTGAATACTGATGGAGTTCTGTGCTTTCATGGAAGAGTTTTTATTCCAAAGGACTCTAGAGGCAGTTAATCTTGAAAGAGGCTCATGGTGGACCTTGTGCCATGCATCCTGGAGGGAACAAGCTGTATCGAGACTTGCGAGAGGTATACTGGTGGCCTGGACTTAAACGAGAGGTGGCTGAATTTGTAGGGAAATGTCTGACATGCCAGCAAGTAAAGGCTGAGCATCAATTGCCTTCTGGACTATTGCAGCCAGTAAAGATTCCACACTGGAAGTGGGAGAGAGTTACCATGGATTTTGTGAGTGCGCTACCGTTGACACCCTCTAAGAAAGACTCTGTATGGGTAATTGTGGATAGGTTAACGAAATCTGCCCATTTCATAGCTGTCCGAACCGACTACTCACTTCAGAAGTTGGCCAAGTTGTATGTGGCGAAGATAGTGTGACTGCATGGGGTGCCAGCTTCGATTATTTCCGATCGAGATCCTAGGTTTACATCTCAATTCTAGTAGAAATTGCATGAGGCGTTAGGTATGCGAGGGATTTCAGCACTACTTTTCACCCTCAGACAGATGGACAGTCAGAAAGGGTTATTCAGGTTCTGGAGGACATGCTAAGGGGTTGTGTTATTGACTTTCGAAGTAGTTGGGAGGACTACTTGCCATTGGCAGAATTTGTGTACAACAATAGTTATCAGGCAAGTATTCAGATGGCTCTATATGAGGCATTTTTTGGGCGAAGGTGTCGTGCGCCTACATGTTGGACAGAGTTGGGGGAACGCCAAGTTCTTGGACCAGAATTACTGGCAGATACTGAGAATAAGGTTAAGTTGATTAGAGATTGGTTTCAGAGATTGGTTAAAGGAGGCATCTGATAGGCAAAAGTCGTATGCCGATCTAAAGCGTAAGGAAATCGAGTTCTCTATAGGGAATATGGTATTTCTGAAAGTCTCACCTTAGAAGAAGATCTTGAGGTTTGGTAAGAAGGGAAAGTTGAGTTCGCGATTTATTAGGCCTTATCGGGTTCTTCAACGAGTAGGGCCAGTAGCTTATCGCTAGAATTACCGCCGGAGCTAGATCATATTCATGACTTCTTTCATATGTCCATGCTAAGACGGTATCGATCAAATCCTTCGCATATCGTACCAGTGGAAGAAATTGAGGTAAAGACTGATTTGACTTCTGAAGAGGAGCCTGTGCAAATACTGGATCGAGAGATCAAAGTGTTGAGAAAGAAGTCAGTTCCATTGGTAAAGGTGCTTTGGCACAATCATGGCAGAGAATAGGCTACTTGGGAGCCATAGGAGGCAATGCGTTAACAATACCCTCACCTATTTGGATTAGGTAAATTTCGAGGCCGAAATTTCTTTAAGGGGGTAGAGTTGTAACGCCCTGATTTTCGGGATTTTTCGGGATTTTTGTGATTTTGATGAAATTTTGAAATTTGGTTGTTAAATTATGGAATTTATGTTTTAAGTGTGTTGGTGGGCCTTTAGAAGGCCCAAGCCTGAGATAAAACCCGGCAGAAATATCAAATTTTGGATTTAAAGTGAAGGGGACTTGGCTAAGTGGGCTTTTAAGAAAAAGTAGGGAAAATAAGACACAAGTAAGCCTTTGGTAAAGAGTTAAGGTGGCGCCAGTTAAGTGCCTAAAAAAGTGGCGTGTGGACAGGTGTTCAAGGGCCAGTGTTCAAGTCACAAGGTAAGCATTGTGTGTTTTAAATATTTTTGTGCATGTGCCAGTCATGTGATGGAACTTAAGTGAACTATTGAGGAGAGAAGTTTGAGTTGCTCATGGAATTGGGTGAGGAGTGATCAGGAGAGATTATCTAGGAATTTTGAATAGGGAGTAAGTGATGGCCGGCCAAGGGACTTGTGGTGTTACAATTTCAGCATTTGAATCTAGGTTTAGCCTTTTTGGCATTTTGGTTTTGTGTGCCGATTTCTTTAGGTGGCTGAGCCATCGGGATTTAGTAATTGCAGGTCCATTCCTTTCTTTTGCCGAATAGGTATAGAACATTAGGGTTTCTTGTTATTCTTTTGAATTTTTTTCTTTTGTTTCAAAAGCCGAAAATGCAATCCCCCTCCACTTGTGTCGATTGTTCAAGACTAAACCCTCTCCTATTCTTTTCTTCCTTCTCTTCTCTTTCTCATCTAGTCGAATCATTGGTGCATCCTTTCTCTTCTTTCATCTCTTTTCTTTCTCCTTTTCTTCTCAAGCCTAGCTAGACACTCATAAAAGCCGAAATCCCGAAGGGTATTAGTATTGTGTCGATTTCTTGATTTAGTACCCTATTCTTTTTCTTCTCCTTTAGCCAAATGTCACACTCTCAAAACCTCTAACCTCTATCGACATCACCTCTTCAATCCATAACTTCAAATCACCTTATTCTTCATCATATCAAAAGCCGGAATCACCATACTCATAGGGATTTGGAAGCCGAACCCTTAGATCTCTTAGATTCACACTCTGCTCGTGTTTAGAGGCTAGATCTGCGTTAGATCTAAGTTAAGTACGGGATTGGAATCATCCTGGTTTAGTAATTCTACAGTAAGTTATCAGATTCTCTGTTTCATTCATTATTTTGGGATTTAAGAAAAGCCGAAACCCCTATGTGCACAGGAGAATGTTGATTGGGGCTTAAAGCTCTATGGGTCTTACCAATTGATTTATTTTGTGTTAGTGTGATCTAAAGGCTACTGATTGAGGGCTTGGACAAGTGGAACTACTAGATCTAGATCTAGTCACTAATTTCGGCAAAGGTAAGAACTCAAGGGCCTTAGGTGATGTTGGCCGATTATGGTAAGCAAGCTTATATTGGTTGTGTAACACCCTAAACCCTTATCCGTCGCCGGAATGGGTTGTGAGGCATTACCACTCTATATACAAGATCTTAACCATCACATTTTCACATAAGTCATATCAGAGCTTTAAACTAAATCTAATTAAGAAGATTTGGATTCATACCACAATTACAAATCACACTACAAATGTTATTCGAATTCATATTAACATAATACATAACATATGAGACTCTAATACTTTAATTATGGATCGTGTCAATAGATAGGATTATATCTGCACACAAATAAACCTAAAACATTTGATTCATTTCATAATTCAACTACAAGTATTCGGCAATATATATACATACACCATAACCTTTAAGTCCTAAGTTACTATTCATTTGGTCACTTTCTCCAATTCTAGGCCGAATATTAACATGCTTAATATGCTTTAACTTATTAACCATTTATAAATTTTATTCAACTCACTTCTAGAACACTACTATGCATAAAAATAAAGTTCACACATCAATCACAATACCCATTACGAATCTATTACTTAATAATCAACTACATAATACCATTAATCCATAATCTCATATTTAACACTAATGAAAAAGCCATTTTCGCATGGCTTGAATATATACATGTTCAAATATACTTGCTTTCAAAAGAGTTAAGCCTATACATGCCATAAGTTTGGAATTATAAACTTTTTATTAGTACCGCGTATAGACGATAGTGTGGATGACTTCGATATTGAATCCCCGAGCTCGTAACTTCCGGGCGAAATCTATATAATGGAACAAAACACACACTCACAGTAAGCAAATTTGCTTAGTAAGTCTTAAGTAAAATAAACCACTCATTGAACATTCAAAGCATTCAATCTAAGTAAATTATATCAATAAAATTATAATTTGACTTATTAAATACTTTAGTCATATATCCAAAATCAATTATAAAGCACCACATAATTAACTTCCTATTTAGTTAATTTCACGATATCATTCATATCATGTAATAAACACTTATAACCAAAATTAAGAACACAAGGTTCATTATAATACCCCATACGGCCGAATATAAAAGTCAACGAAGGATCACATATAATCTCTAGTTCAAATTCAATAGAACATTATATATGGTCGAATATGTACATTCATGATGATTTCATACATATCGTTCATCTAATTGCAGTATTGTTTAACGAGTCATAAACTTGTTCATTTACATTTGAATACACAAACATTCCATATATTCATAGTACATATTTTTTTTCACATATGTGCATATCTACATGGCCGAATATACAAGAAAAAAAATTCAACATCACATATATACTTACTCATAAACATATATCATATAAGTTCACTCAATTTCACTTACTCATTATTCATATTAACTAGAGTCTTTAAATCATATAATTGAAAACAATTCACCGGTATAAAACCTGCTAGGCAAAGCCTAAACTCATCACCGGCACAAAGCCTACTAGACTCGAAGTCCGTTATTCATTCACTGGCATTACGCCTGCTAGGCTTGAAGCCTGATTCATATCACCAGCTTAAAGCTTGCTAGCCATGAGGCCCGAATAACATAATATACAAATCAATTTCTCAACATTCGTATCCACCTCAAATCATATACTATTAAGTTGTACATAACACAACCAAATTAACAAAGCTTTAACATCTTTCGAATACAACCCCATACTAAACATGTTATTTCCCTTTTATACTCATCATTCGGACACATAAGCTTAACACCAATCATATTGTCAATATTCAATGTCCATACGGCAATATGGTATATCAATACCTTACCTCAATTTCATAGTAACCATTCGATTATATACAAACCTTACAAAGAACATTTAACACTTGTAATATGACATATTATAATCAAGGTAAAATGAGTTTAATTACTTAAAACTTACCTCAAATGTTGTCGAACAACTACGGATCGACTATTCAACTATTTTCACCTTCCCCCTATCAGAATTCGGCTCCCTTTGCTCTTGAGCTTAATTAAACAAATTTAACTCTCACAAATCAATTATTCAACATCATATTTGGCTATAGCATTTTTCATTCAAGATAAGAAAATAAATGCTTACTTAATGATATATATATATACACACGACAAAGACTCATTTCCAACCATCTCATTATACTTTAACCAAAACAATTCATTATTAGAAATCACATTTGGCAATATGCTTAAACCAATTTAGCATCTAACATCACCTTATAACATTTAGCTTAAGGTGTCTCAAATTACCCATAATGGCCGAACATCATTTGTTCCTTAAAGTCATATATATCAAATTTAACAAGTTCAAAACTCATCCTTCAACCATTTCTATTTTAAAAAAATCAAAACTTTAACCATTTTATACATCTCTTTCATGGTCAAATGCATAATTAACCATAAACTTAAAATTTAACACATGGGCTATGTAAAGAACTTAACAAGTACCTCAAATTCATAAAATTTAAAGAAAACTACATGGAATCATACCTTAATCCAAGCTATGCAATGACCGAATGCTCTAGCTTTCTTCTTCTTCTTATTTTCTTTAGTTTCGGCACAACCAAGGAAGCTAAACAACCATTTTCATGTTTTATTTACTAATACATATATTAATTATTAGATTACCAAAATAGCCTTTGTAATTTTATTCCCTTTCCTCTATCCAATGGCCGAATGTGTCCATAAAAATATCCTTGGGTTTAATTTCATTTTAAACCCTCCAACACATAAGATCAATCACAATTTGGCACTCACACATAATCTATCTAATTTTTTTTCTATGCAATTAAGCCCCTAATTAATAATTCAACATCCAAATACCAAAATCAAGTCATCAAATTTTCACACATGGTAATTCACATATAATAAACACTGAAAATAATATTTAAAAATTTTTCTGACTCGGTTTCGTGGTTCCGAAACCACTATTCCGATTAGGGCAAAAATAGGGCTGTCACAACTCTCCCTCCCTTAGGGATTTTCGTCCCCGAAAATCTTACCGTTAAATAGGTTAGGGTAACGTTCTTTCATTTAGTCTGCAAGCTCCCAAGTTGCTTCCTCAACCCCGTGCTTGAGCCACAATACTTTTACTAACGAGATTTTCTTATTCCGCAGTTCTTTCACTTCGTGAGCCAGAATACAAACTGGTTCTTCCTCATAACTCAAATCAGACTGAATTTCAATCTCTGACAGATTAATCACATGTGAGGGATCAGATCTATATCGTTTAAGCATCGAAACATGAAAAACATTGTGAATCTTTTCAAGTTCGGGTGGCAATATTAATCTGTACGCAACCGGTCCAATTTGTTCCAAAATCTCATACGGTCCGATAAATCTCAGGCTCAATTTGCCTTTACGGTTGAATCTGAGTATCTTTTTCCACGGTGAGACTTTCAAAAATACTTGATCACCGATATGAAACTCTATATCTTTACGTTTTAAATCCGCATTTGATTTCTGAGGATCCGACGTTGCCTTTAAACTTTCACGAATCACTTTTACTTTCTGTTCAGTTTCTTTAATCAAATCAACCCCGTATATTTTATTTTTACTAAGCTGAGTCCAATACAAAGCTGTACGACATTTACGACCGTACAAAGCTTTCTAAGGTGCCATTTTAATACTCGATTGAAAACTATTATTGTATACGAATTCAATCAAAGGCAAGTATCGTTCCCACGAGCCACTAAACTCAAGGATGCAACATCTCAACATATCCTCAAGTATCTGAATAACTCGTTCGGATTTACCATCTATCTGGGGATAGAAAGCAATGCTAAAATGCAACTTGGTACCCAACGCATCTTGCAATTTCTTCCAAAACCGTGATGTGAATATCAGATCTCTATCCGAGACAATAGAAGTAGGTACTCCGTGCAATCTCATAATCTAAAAAATGTACAATTCAGCTAACTTATCAAGTGAGTAATCCGTACGGACTGAAATAAAATGAGCCGACTTTGTCAATCTATCAACAATAACCCAAATCGCATCTTTCTTGCTCCGTGTCAATGGCAACCTAGAATCAAAATCCATCGTGACTCGATCCCATTTTCATTCAGGTATCATGATTGGTTGGAGTAATCCAAAAGGCACCTGATGCTTAGCTTTCACTTGTTGACATATTAAACATTTTGAAACAAAGTCAGAAATGTCTCGTTTCATACCATGCCACCAGTATTGTTGCTTCAGATCGTTGTACATTTTTATGCTACTCGGATGTACTGACATTTGATTGCTATAAGCTTCGTTCAAAATCATCGGTATAAGCTCTGAATTCCTCAGAACACATAGTCGATTATTGAATCTCAAACAATCATTCGCATCAATTAGAAATTTTGTATCATCTTTTGAATCACATTGAGCTCGTTTAGCGATCAAATCATCATCAACTTTCTAAGCTTCTCGAATTTGTTGTACTAACAATGGCTTTGCTTCTAATTCAGCTACAATTGTATCATCAACGGATATAGAAAAATGTACATTCATCGCTCGTAAAGCAAACAGTGATTTTCGACTTAGACCACCAGCAACTACATTAGCCTTTCCCGGGTGATAATCAATGACAAGCTCATAATTTTTAAGTAATTCAAGCCACCGTCGCTGTCTCAAATTCATCAAATATTTGAGGCTTTTATGATTAGAATAAACATGACATTTTCCCCGAACAAGTAGTGACGCCAAATTTTCAAAGAAAAAACAATAGCAGCTAACTTGAGATCATGAGTTGGATAGTTTTTCTCGTGAGGTTTTAACTGTCCCAAAGCATACACAACAACTCTACCCTCTTGCATCAAAACACAGCCTAAACCGTTCAAGGAGGCATCACTATATACCACAAATTCTTTACCAGATTCTGGCTGAACTAGAACTGGAGCTTCGGTCAAAAGAGCTTTCAATTGATCAAAGCTTTTTTGACATCTTTTCGACCACTCAAATTTGGCATCTTTCTGTAACAACTTTGTCAACGGTGTTGCTATCATCGAGAATCCTTTCACAAATCATCTGTAATACCCGGTAAGTCCCAAAAAGCTCCTAACTTCCGAAACATTCCTCGAAGGCTTCCAATCAAGTATAGCTAAAACTTTAATCGGATCAACCCGGATACCTGATGCTGAAACAACATGTCCCAGAAAACTAACCTTTCTAAACCAAAATTCACATTTACTGAACTTTGCGTACAGCTGCTTGTCTCGTAAAATCTGTAACACCAGTCTCAAGTGTTTGGCATGCTTAGTTTTATCACGTGAATAGATAAGAATATCATCTATAAACACGACTACAAACCGATCCAAATGCTATCTAAAAATTCGATTCATTAAATCCATGAAAATCGCAGGGGCATTAGTGAGCCCAAATGGCATCACCACGAACTCGTAGTGTCCGTACCTCATTTTGAAAGCAGTTTTAGGCACGTCGGAGTCTCTAACTCGCAACTGGTAAGAGCCTGATCTCAAGTCTATCTTCGAAAATACTAAAGCTCCCTTTAACTGGTCAAATAAATCATCAATTTACGGCAACGGATATTTATTCTTTATCGTTACTTTATTAAGCTGACGATAATCAATGCACATTGTTATTGTTTCGTCTTTCTTTTTCATGAATAGCACTGGTGCACCCTAAGGTGAGAACCTCGGTCGAGCAAAACCTCTATCTGTCAACTCTTGCAACTGAGATTTCAATTCTTTTAATTCGATTGGTGCCGTACGATACGGAGCTATCGAAATCTGTGTCATTCCTGGTGCTAGTTCTATACCAAACTCTACTTCCCGAACAGGTGGCAACCCAGGTAATTCCTCGGGAAACACATCCGGATATTCACGAACCACAGGAACAGTCTCGAGCTTTCTTTCTGATATTTTACTATCCAGAACATACGCAAGATAAGCTTCAAAACCCTTATTCACATATTTCTGAGCCAACATCGAAGATATTATTGCCGGTAACCTATTTAAATCAGTACACTCAACTCGAATTATCTTATCATTCGAACATCACAAGTCAATTGTCTTTCGCTTGCAATTCACTACAGCATTGTGCACAGTTAACCAATCCATACTGAGAATGATATCAAACTCGTCAAATGGCAATAGCATCAAATCGGCTTGGAAACAAGAATCTCGAATCATTAGGGGACAGTTCTTGCATACTTTGTCAACTAACACATACCAGCCCAAAGGGTTTGACACCCGAATCACAAATTCAATAGACTCAACAGGTAGAGTCTTACTGGATGCCAAAGTTTCACACACATAGGAATGAGTCGAACCGGGATCAATCAAAGCAATAACATTAGTATCATAAAGAGTGAAGGTATCAGTAATAACATTTGGGGAAGAAGCCTCTTCACGAGCGCGTATGGCATAAGCTCTGGCTGGTGCACGAGCCTCAGATCAAACAGCAGTATCTTTCGTCCCTCTCTGACTTCCACTAGCATTACCTACATGTCTTGATTGTCTACCTCGTGCTGCAGTATTACTAGGTCTCCCACTCAGATCAGTATTTCGCTCTATTAATTTTGGGCACCCTCGGATAAAATGATCTGATGATCCACACTTAAAACAGGAGCAATCCCGAAAGCCATTTACCACAATGCTTGCACTCGGATCTGTCCTGACGATCATTGCCAACACTAGCAACTGAGGTAGCTCGTGTACTCACAGGAGGTCAATCGCGATCTCATCTGGAAAAACTTGAATTAGTCTTGGATCGGCCTGATTCATCTAGAAATTTATTCAATGATTGTTGAAAGGTTTTCCCTGAAGATCTTTTATGAAATTCTCTGCCTCCAGCATCAGCTTTTCTTTTCTCTATTCCGAGCTCTTCAGCTTTACAAGCTCGCTCAACAAGTACCACAAACTCTTTAATTTCTAGAATGCCTACCAACAATTTGATATCTTCATTCAACCCATCCTCAAAGCATTTACACATGATAGCTTCAGACGAGATACACTCACGGACATATTTGATGAGCCTTACAAATTCTCGTTCATATTCTGTAACTGACATTTGGCCCTGTTTAAGCTCAAGAAACTCTTTGTGCTTTTGGTCGATAAATCTCTGGCTGATATACTTTTTACGGAACTTTATCAGAAAGAATTCCCAGGTAACCCGCTCTCTCAGCACAATTAAAATTAAAGTGTTCCACCAATGATTGGCACCATCACGCAACAGAGATACAGCACACTTCAAGCATTCATCGGGTGTACACGATAATTCATCAAAAATGCGTATAGTATTATGAAGCTAAAACTCGACCCTCTCAGCGTCATCGGTAACTGTAGCTCTAAACTCTTCAGCCTCATATTTTTAATTTTATCAACCGGGGGCTTACTCAATCTCAACGGATCAATCACAGGAGGCACCACAGGTATCGAAAGTGGATTATTCGGGGGTGCGGGTTGTGGAACAGCCGGATTAGTTCGAATATATTGAGTGAACCAATCGTTCATCATAGCATAGAAAGCTTCTTTCATTTTATCATCTCGATTACTGGTATTTGGCTAAGAGTCAGTCGGCACTATCCGTTGCACGAGAGCAGGCGCTACACTCTCAACATCGTCTGCTACAGCTCGATCGGGATCAGGATTCATTTACTATACGAAAAAACACATTTTAACTGTCAGAAGTCATCATACTATCGTATTATCACATTATGGCATGTATAGCTAAACTCACACGCGCTACGCTAGTCCTAGAATCGACTAAACTGTAGCTCTGATACCAATAAAATGTAGCACCCTAAACCCTTATCCGTCGTCGGAATGGGTTGTGAGGCATTACCACTCTACATACAAGATCTTAACCTTCACATTTTCACATAAGTCATATCAGAGCTTTAAACTAAATCTAATTAAGAAGATTTGGATTCATACCACAATTACAAATCACACTACAAACGTTATTCGAATTCATATTAACATAATACATAACATATGAGACTCTAATACTTTAATTATGGATCGTGTCGATAGATAGGATTGTATCTAAACACAAATAAACCTAAAACATTTGACTCATTTCATAATTCAACTATAAGTATTCGGCAATATATATATACACCATAACCTTTAAGTCCTAAGTTACTATTCATTTGGTCATTTTCTCCAATTCTAGGCCGAATATTAACATGCTTAATATGCTTTAACTTATTAACCATTTATAAATTTTATTCAACTCACTTCTAGAACACTACTATGCATAAAAATAAAGTTCACACATCAATCACAATACCCATTACGAATCTATTACTTAATAATCAACTACATAATACCATTAATCTATAATCTCATATTTAACACTAATGAAAAAGCCATTTTCGCATGGCTTGAATATATACATGTTCAAATATACTTACTTTCAAAAGAGTTAAGCCTATACATGCCATAAGTTTGGAATTATAAACTTTTTATTAGTACCGCATATAGGCGATAGTGTGGATGACTTCGATATTGAATCCCCGAGCTCGTAACTTCCGGGCGAAATCTATATAATGGAACAAAACACACACTTACAGTAAGCAAATTTGCTTAATAAGTCTTAAGTAAAATAAACCACTCATTGAACATTCAAAGCATTCAATCTAAGTAAATTATATCAATAAAATTATAATTTGACTTATTAAATACTTTAGTCATATATCCAAAATCAATTATAAAGCACCACATAATTAACTTCCTATTTAGTTAATTTCACGATATCATTCATATCATGTAATAAACACTTATAACCAAAATTAAGAACACAAGGTTCATTATAATACCCCATACGGCCGAATATAAAAGTCAACGAAGCATCACATATAATCTCTAGTTCAAATTCAATAGAACATTTTATATGATCGAATATGTACATTCATGATGATTTCATACATATCGTTCATCTAATTACAGTATTGTTTAACGAGTCATAAACTTGTTCATTTACATTTGAATACACAAACATTCCATATATTCATAGTACATATTTTATTTCACATATGCGCATACCTACATGGCCAAATATATAAGAATAAAAATTCAACATCACATATATACTTACTCATATGGCCAAGCATATATCATATAAGTTAACTCAATTTCACTTACTCATTATTCACATTAAATTGAGTCTTTAAATCATATAATTGAAATCATTTCATCGGTAGAAAACCTGCTAGGCATAAGCCTGAACTCATCACCGGTACAAAGCCTGCTAGACTCGAAGTCTGTTATTCATTCACCGGTACTACGCCTGCTAGGCTCGAAGCCCGATTCATATCACCAGCTTAAAGCTTGCTAGGCCTAAGGCCTGAATAACATAATATACAAATCAATTTCTCAGAATTCGTATCCACCTCAAATCATATACTATTAAGTTGTACATAACACAACCACATTAACAAAGCTTTAACATCTTTCGAATACAACCCCATACTAAACACTTTATTTCCCTTTTATACTCATCATTCGGACACATAAGCTTAACACCAATCATATTGTCAATATTCAATATCCATACGGCAATATGGTATATCAATACCTTACCTCAATTTCATAGTAACCATTCGATTATATACAAACCTTACAAAGAACATTTAACACTTGTAATATGACATATTATAATCAAGGTAAAATGAGTTTAATTACATAAAACTTACGTCAAATGTTGTCGAACAACTACGGATCGACTATTCAACTATTTTCACCTTCCCCCTATCCGAATTCGGCTCTTTTTGCTCTTGAGCTTAATTAAACAAATTTAACTCTCACAAATCAATTATTCAACATCATATTCGGCTATAGCATTTTTCATTCAAGATAAGAAAATAAATGCTTACTTAATGATATATATATATACACACGACAAAGACTCATTTCCAACCATCTCATTATACTTTAACCTAAACAATTCATTATTAGAAATCATATTCGGCAATATGCTTAAACCAATTTAGCATCTAACATCACCTTATAACATTTAGCTTAAGGTGTCACAAATTACCCATAATAGCCAAATATCATTTGTTCCTTAAAGTCATATATATCAAATTTAACAAGCTCAAAACTCATCCTTCAACCATTTCTATTTTAAAACATCAATACTTCAACCATTTTATACATCTCTTTCATGGCCGAATGCATAATTAACCATAAACTTAAAATTTAACACATGGGCTATGTAAAGAACTTAACAACTACCTCAAATTCATAAAATTTAAAGAAAGCTACATGGAATCATACCTTAATCCAAGCTATGCAATGACCGAATGCTCTAGCTTTCTTCTTCTTCTTATTTTCTTTAGTTTCGGCACAACCAAGGAAATTAAACAACCATTTTCATGTTTTATTTACTAATACATATATTAATTATTAGATTACCAAAATAGCCGTTGTAATTTTATTCCCTTTCCACTATCCAATGGTCGACTGTGTCCATAAAAATATCCTTGGGTTTAATTTCATTTTAAACCCTCCAACACATAAGATCAATCACAATTCGGCACTCACACATATTCTATCTATTTTTTTCTATGCAATTAAGCCCCTAATTAATAATTCAACATCCAAAGAACAAAATCAAGACATCAAATTTTCACACATGATAATTCACATATAATAAACACTGAACATAATATTTAAAAAATTTTCTGACTCGGTTTCGTGGTTCCGAAACCACTATTTCGATTAGGGCCAAAATAGGGCTGTCACAGGTTGTCATTGAATCTTGGATCTGATATGTCAAGTAACCGATTGTATGACACCTTGTGGGAGATCTCGATATCGTTCATTGCAAATCAGGTGTGTAAACGAACACCCTCTTGTAGTCTAAATCGACAAAAGCTGAAAAGCCGAAATGCCAAAATTCTGGCATTTCATGGCCTTGTGAGCATGCAAGCTCTCGTGGGTCAGTTGGAAGCGTTAAGGTTCTGTAATCAAAATCAGTAAAGTTGGTGAGTGCGCGATTTCATGCACCTCGGTAATTTGGGCCTCGATGGGCTAAAAATAGGCCCCATGTGCTTACGGGCCCATAGGGGTAAAAGTAAGCAGTAAGTGTGTTCTGGAATACTGTAGGTTAAATCTGTTAAACTAGACATAGAATTTGGGGTAAACGGGCTTAAAATAGCTAGATGACACGGTAGGGCCCAATAGTGTTTTAGGTCCCAATAACTAAAAACTACTAAAATGGGCTAAATTAACTATTGAGATGGAAGTTGAACTATTAGGGACTAAAATATGCATAAAAACCTAAAAACTAGTATAATTACTGAAATACCCCTTAAGGGTGAGAAATTACTATTTTACCTTAAGTGCAAAATGACCGTTATACCCCTAGGGCTAAATTTGACTGAAACGCATGTTTTACTGTTTCTGTTCACTGTATGCCATGACATGATTATCTGTTGCATGGGACTGAGTTTATTGATAGAGGAAGTGCAACTGGCATTGCCACGATTACTGAAAGAGGCTTTGCCTCGTATTGATTATTGAAAGGGGCTATGCCTCGTACTGTTTACTAAAAGGGGCTTTACCTCCTATTACTGTTAGTGGCTTGGCCACATTATCTGAGCAGCTATGCTATGACTGTGGAGTGTAAAGGCTGGGTGGGTTGAGTTGTTTCCCCACATGGTGTGTATATGGCTAATACGGGTGGAGTGTAGCAGTTGGATTTAGGTTGGTTTGTGCATACATGCATGATACTGGTTTGTTACGGTAATGGGCCTATGGGCAGCACTGATATCTGAATAGGGCTTCAGCCCAGTTATTACTGAGACTGAATAGGGCTTCAGCCTAATTATTACTAAGACTGGATAGGGCTTAGGCCCAGTGGGCTTGAGCTGATTTGGGCTCAGATGGGCTTTCTTTACACACTGAGTTTTCCAAACTCACCCCTTTTCTTCCTCCTATGCAGGTGAGCCCTAGACGGTTGGATTTAAAGTTGGGAGGGATTCAGAGTGGACACGAAGACTGCATTTTTGGTTTAATTAAGTTATTTATTCTATTTTACTATTTATTTTAATTGTTTTTATTCTGGTTTGGGTTTATAATAAGGCTGCTTTCGTTATTTTTAATTTGGGTTTTCAATTACCTATTTATACACTACTTTAAATGATTTGAATATGGTTGTGCGAGTTTTCTTAAAAATAATCAAACGTTTTCAAAATCAATCACACGTAACGGTCAAGTAATAGAAGTTAAATCTTGTAATAAAGGAAGACCCCCAAAAATTTTGTAGTGGATAAGACGTTCACAAATAAACCGGGATTTTCTCTTAAAACTTTAACAACGGTTTGCAAAGCTTACCCTAATCATAGTAACTAGGTAACATGGTTAGTTTGTCGTTGATGTGACACACTAGACTTAGCCGTAACGTCTGGGCTGGGTTTGGGGTGTTGCATTTAGTGGTATCAGAGCCAAGTTGCAACAACTCAGCTATGGATCGGGTCTAAAAAGTTTTTAAAAATTTCTAAAATCAAGGCCCAAGAAGGGTATTTTGAAATCAATTTTGGAAATTTCTAAGAAAACCCTTTTTAAATTCATTTTCCTCAAGGAATACACGTTTTAAGATTTTATTCTTAAAGGTTCAAGTTTTTCTGGGTTTCTAAAATCTGGTATCTAAAGAAGTGGACACTAAATCCCTGGCACCAAGTCTGTAAGTATTTCTATTTGTTAAACTGTACTGTACTGAGATATCACTGTAGATAGAACTGAGACCCTACTATGATACCGTAGATAGGGTAGTACTGAAAACTGTAAGACTAAAATTGTAGGGAGACTAAACCCTAGAAGACTGAGACTGTAGCTAGGCTACGATTTCACAAAACAAACTCTAAAACTCTATCTGTACATAAGAAATTTGTAATAAACAACTAAAATATTAAACTAATGTCATAAGATTTGTAATCAGATAAGACATTATGAGCACAAGGGCTTCTTGTGGACGAGGCCGTGGATGTGGCTGAGGTAGTGTTCACGCTGGGTCTTCATCTTCAGAACACATGCCAGCTGAGGAGGCACGACCACCGCCGGTAGCTGAAAATGGGTCGTATGATCGGGCCGCAGGGGATGATGCCTTATACCAAGCAATGTTAAGGGTTCTAGAGAGGGTTGCTAGAGCTAATGTCAGGTCTGTGAATACGGGATCCATTTTTGAGTGACTCCGGGCTAACGGAGCAAAGGTCTTTAGGGGCATATTTGGAGTGGCCCCAAATGTAGCTGAGTATTGGCTGGAAGCTACAGAATGGATCATGGACGACCTAGATTGATCGGTGGAGCAAAAGCTAAAAGGAGTAGTGTCTCTACTGCGAGACAAAACGTATCAATGGTGGATCACTGTAAAGGGGAGTACCCTAGCTGAGCGGGTAACCTGGGAACTATTTAAGACTGCTTTCAAGGGAAAAAACATCGGAGCAAGCTATGTGGATGCTCGTAGGAAGGAATTTTTGAACCTGACCTTAGGGAATAAGTCTGTTGCTGAGTATGAGGCAGAGTTTTTAAGGTTGAGCTGGTATGCCAGCGGTATAGTTGCTACTGAGTACGAGCGTAGCATTCATTTTGAGGATGGCCTCAGGGATGAACTAAGGGTGCTGATAGTCCCGTAGAGAGAGCGTGACTTTGCTTCGTTGGTGGAGAAGGCTAAGATAGCCGAGGAAGTGAAGCGAACCCAATGGTAGAACAGTGAGAAAGATCGAAACTGATTTAGGAGGGATTCGGAACCCTCTGGTGCTGCAAACCGAAATGCCAAGAGTGCTAGAGTGGAAGAACCAGTTCCAGCAATTTCGGTGAATATGGTTAGACCACAGGCTTGTGGGGACTGGGGTAGGGTGCATTTTGGAGAATGCTGGAAGCGTATTGGGGCATGTCTCCGATGTGGGTCCAAAGAACATAAGATCAAGGATTATCTTAGGAGGCCAGCTCAGGCTCAAGCCATTGATCAGAAGGTTGCTCAACCGGTGCAAGGTGGACCACTACCGCCAAGAGGCCGTGGTCAAGGTAGAGATGGCAATGGTAATGGTCGTAAACGTTGAGCACCTGGTAGGGGTACTAGAAATGTAGAGGCTCGACAGCCAGCACCGGTGTATGCTACTCATCGCTGAGAGGAGGGTGATGCACCTGACATCATAACGGGTACATTTTTTATCTCTAACATGCCCTACACTGCTTTGATAGATGTGGGTTCAACTCATTCGTATGTTTCATGTGACATTTCTGGGTCTTTGGGTGTGAACTCTGAGGAAACTATGATTGGGGTAATTGTGATAAGTCCACTGGGTCACTCGGTTAGAGTAGACAAACTCTTTAGGGAGGTGCCTTTAGAGACTCAACGTAGAATCTTTGCTGGAGACTTGATGGAGCTACCATTCAGAGAGTTCGATCTTATCTTGAGGATGGACTAGTTGACTAAGCATAAGACAACTCTAGATTGTACAGCCAAGAGGATGGTGTTGAGGACTACTGAAGATGAGGAGGTAATGGTTATTGGGGAGCGAAAGGACTACTTGTCCAACTTTGTTTCGGCTCTAAGGGCTGAGAAACTAATTAGCAAGGGTTGCGAAGTGTACTTGGCTTTTGTAAGTCAGGCTGAGACTGAGAATGTAACTGTGGAGATGGTTAGAACTGTTAAGGAGTTCCAAGATGTTTTCCCTGAGGAGCTTCTTAGATTACCTCTAAATCGAGAAGTCAAGTTTGAAATTGACTTGCTGCCAGAAACGGCTCAAATGTCCATCGCACCCTATAGGATGGCACCGAAGGAGTTAGTGGAACTAAAGACGCAAATCCAAGAATTGTTGGATAGAGGTTTCATTAAACCGAGTGTGTTTCCATAAGGAGCACCAGTACTATTCGTGAAGAAGAAGGATGGGACGATGCGTATGTGCATCGATTATCGCCAGTTAAACAAACTGACGATAAAGAACAAGTATCCTCTGCCAAGAATCGACGATCTGTTTGACCAACTTAAAGGAGCTTTAGTGTTTTCCAAGATCGACCTTCGGTCTGGATATCACTAATCAAGGGTCAAGGAAGTGGATGTTCATAAGACAGCATTCAGAACTCGGTATGGTCATTACGAGTTTCTGGTTATGCCATTTGGACTAACGAATGCACTTGCAGCTTTCATGGATATAATAAATCGAGTATTCCAACCGTACTTGGATCAATTTGTTGTCGTCTTTATTGACGATATTTTGGTATATTTAGAAACTGAGGAGAAGCATGATGAGCATCTTCTATTGTTTTGCAACTGTTGAGAGAGAAGCAACTCTATACAAAATTCAGTAAGTGTGAATTTTGGTTGTAAGAAGTGACTTTTTTGGGCTATGTTGTCTCTGCTGAAGGGATTAGGGTAGATCCTCGAAAAAGTGAGGCAATTCTGGAATGGAAGCCACCGAGGTTAGTATAAAAAATTCAGAGTTTTTTGGGTCTAGCAGGCTATTATAGAAGATTTGTAAAAGAATTGTATCTGATTGTTGCACCAATAACGAAATTGTTGAGAAAAGGAGTAGCATTTGTATGGACTAAAAAATAGCAAGAAGCCTTTGATAAGTTGAATAAATTATGAACTGAGGCACCAGTGTTGATTCAGCAAGGGTCTGGGAAGGATTTCACGGTGTATAGTGATGCGTTACATGTGGGATTAGGCTGTGTACTAATGCAAGAGGGTAAGGTAGTCGCTTATGCTTCGCGACAGCTGAAGCCTAACGAGGTGAATTACCCTACCCATGATCTAGAGTTGGTAGTGGTGATCTTCGCGTTAAAAATCTAGAGACACTATTTGTATGGAGAAAAGTGTATTATATACACAGATCATAAGAGTCTCAAGTATTTGTTGACTCAGAAGGAGTTGAATCTTAGGCAACGAAGGTGGATAAAGTTGCTTAAGGATTACAACTGTTCGATTAAGTATCACCCAAGCAAGGCAAATGTCGTGGTTGATGCACTAAGTCGAAGGGCTGTAACTGAGTTAAGAGCAATGATTGCTCGTTTGAGCTTACATGACGATGGGAGCTTGTTAGTGGAGTTGCAAGTGAGACCAACTTGGACTGAGCAGATTAAGGAGAAGCAGTTAGAGGATGATTTGTTGCTTCCCCAGTTTCAGCAACCTGGAAATGAGGAGAATTCAGATTTTAAACTGAATACTAATGGAGTTCTATGCTTTCGTGGAAGAGTTTGTATTCCGAAGGGCTCTGACTTGAGGCAGTTAATCTTGAAAGAGGCTCATGGTGGACCTTGTGCCATGCACCTTAAAGGGAACAAGCTGTATTGAGACTTGTGAGAGGTATACTGGTGGCCTGGACTTAAACGAGAGGTGGCTGAATTTGTAGGGAAATGTCTGACATGCTAGTAAGTAAAGGCTGAGCATCAACTGCCTTCTGGACTGTTGCAGCCAGTAAAGATTCCACTCTGGAAGTGGGAGAGAGTTACCATGGATTTTGTGAATGGGCTACCGTTGACACCCTCCAAGAAAGACTCTGTATGGGTAATTGTGGATAGGTTAACGAAATCTGCCCATTCCATACCTGTCCGAATCGACTACTCACTTCAGAAGTTAGCCAAGTTGAATGTGGCGGAGATAGTACGATTGCATGGGGTGCCAGTTTCGATTATTTCTGATCAGGATCCTAGGTTTACATCTCGATTTTGGTAGAAGTTGCATGAGGCATTAGGTACGCGATTGGATTTCAGCACTGCTTTTCACCCTCAGACAGATGGACAGTCAGAAAGTGTTATTCAGGTTCTAGAGGACATGCTAAGAGGTTATGTTATCGACTTTCGAGGTAGTTGGGAGGACTACTTGCCATTGGCGAAATTTGCATTCAACAACAGTTATCAGGCAAGTATTCAGATGGCTCCATATGACTCAATTTATGGGCGAAGGTGTCGTATGTCTACTTGTTGGATAGAGTTAGGGGAACGACAGGTTCTTGGACCAGAATTAGTGGCAGATACTGATAATAAGGTTAAGTTGATCAGAGATTGGTTAAAGGAGGCATCAGATAGGAAAAAGTCGTATACCGATCTAAAGCATAAGGAAATCGAGTTCTCTATAGGGGATATGGTATTTCTGAAAGTCTCACCCTGGAAGAAGATCTTGAGGTTTGGTAAGAAGGGCAAGTTGAGTCCGCGATTTATTATCCCTTATCGGGTTCTTCAACGAGTAGGGCCGATAGCTTATCAGCTGGAATTACTGTCGGAGCTGGATCGTATTCATGATGTCTTTCATGTGTCCATGCGAAGATGGTATCGATCGGATCCTTCACATGTCGTACCAGTGGAAGAGATTGAGGTAAAGACTGATTTGACTTTTGAAGAGGAGCCTGTGCAAATACTGGATCGAGAGATGAAACTGTTGAGAAAGAAGTCAGTTCCATTGGTAAAGGTGCTTTGGCGCAATCATGGCAGAGAAGAGGCTACTTGGGAGATAGAGGAGGAAATGCATCAACAATACCCTCACCTATTTGGATCAGGTAAATTTTGAGGCCGAAATTTCTTTAAGGGGGGTAGAGTTGTAACGCCTTGATTTTTGGGATTTTTCGATATTTATGTGATTTTGATGAAATTTTTAAATTTGGTTGTTAAATTATGGAATTTATGTTTTACGTGTGTTAGTGGGCCTTTAAAAAGCCCAAGCCTAAGATAAAACCCGGCGGAAATATCAAATTTTGGATTTAAAGTGAAGGGGACTTGGCTAAATGGCCTTTTAAGAAAAAGTAGGGAAAATACGACACAAGTAAGCCTTTGGTAAAGTGGCAAGGTGGCACCACTTAAGTTCCTAAAAAAGTGGCGTGTGGACAAGTGTTCAAGGGCCAGTGTTCAAGTCGCAAGGTAAGCATTGTGTGTTTTAATTATTTTTGTGCATGTGCCAGTCATGTGATGGAACTTAAGTGAACTACTGAGGGGAGAAGTTTGAGTTGCTCATGGAATTGGATAAGGAGTGATCAGGAGAGATTATCTAGGAAATTTGAATAAGGAGTAAGTGATGGCCGGCCAAGGGACTTGTGGTGTTACAATTTTGGCATTTGAATCTAGGTTTAGCGTTTTCAGCATTTTGGTTTTGTGTGTCGATTTCTTTAGGTGGCTGAGCCTTCAAGATGTAGTAATTGCAGGTCCATTCCTTTCTTTTACCGAATAGGTATAGAACATTAGGGTTTCGTGTTTTTCTTTTGACTTTTTTTCTTTTATTTCGAAAGCCAAAAACACAATCCCCCTCCACTTGTGTCGATTGTTCAAGACTAAACCCTCTCCTCTTCTTTTCTTCCTTCTCTTCTCCTTCTCATCTAATCGAATTATTGGTGCATCCTTTCTCTTCTTTCATCTCCTTTCTTTCTCCTTTTCTTCTCAAGCCTAGCTAAACACTCATAAAAGCTGAAATCTCGAAGGGTATTAGTATTGTGCCGATTTTTTCTTGATTGAGTACCCTATTCTTTTTCTTCTCCTTTACCCGAATTTCACACTCTCAAAACCTCTAACCTCTGTCAACATCACCTCTTCAATCTATAACTTCAAATCACCTTCTTCATCATCATATCAAAAGCTGGAATCACCAAACTCATAGGGATTTAGGAGCCAAACCCTTAGATATCTTAGATTCACTCTCTGCTCATGTTTAGAGGCTAGATCTGTGTCAGATCTGAGTTAAGTACGGGATTGGAATCATCCTGGTTTAGTGATTCTACGATAAGTTACTGGATTCTCTATTTCATTCATTATTTCAGGATTTAAGAAAAGCTGAAACCCCTATGTGCACAGGAGGCTATCGATTGGGGCTTAAAGCTCTATGGGTCTTACCAATTGCTTTATTTTGTGTTCGTATGATCTAAAGTCTACTGATTGAGGGCTTGGACAAGTGGAACGACTAGATCTAGATCTAGTCACCAATTTCGGCAAAGGTAAGAACCCAAGGGCCTTAGGTGATGTTGGCCAATTATGGTAAGCAAGATTATATTGGTTGTCATTGAATCTTGGATCTGATACGTCAAGTACCCGATTGTAGGACACTTTGTGGGAGATCTCGGTATCATTCATCGCAAATCAGGTGTGTAAACGAACACCCTCTTGTAGTCTAAATCGGCAAAAGCTAAAAAGCTGAAATGTCAAAATTCTGGTATTTCCTGGCCTTGCAAGCGTGTGAATGCTCATGGGTCAGTTGGAAGCATTAAGGTTCTGTAACCGAAATAGATAAAGTTGGTGAGTGCGTGATTTCGTGCACCTCGGTAATTTGGGCCTCGATAGGCTAAAAATAGGCCCCATGGGTTTACGGGTCCATAGGGGTAAAATTAAGCGGTAAGTGTGTTTTGGTATACTGTAGGTTAAATCTATTAAATTATACTTAGAATTTGGGCTAAACGGGCTTAAAATAGTTAGATGACACGGTAGGGCCTAATAAGGGTTTTAGGGCCCAATAACTAAAAACTGCTAAAATGGGCTAAATTAACTATTGAGATGGAAGTTGGACTATTAGGGACTGAAATATGCATAAAACCCTAAAAACTGGTATAATTACTGAAATACCCCTTAAGGGTGAGAAATTACTATTTTACCCCTAGGTGCAAAAAGACCGTTATACCCCTAGGGCTAAATTTGACTGAAATGCATGTTTTACTATTTCTGTTCACTGTATGCCATGACATGATTATCTGTTGCATGGGACTAGGTTTATTGATTGAGGAACTGCAAGTGGCATCGCCACGATTACTGAAAGAGGCTTTACCTCGTTTTGATTACTGAAAAGGGTTATGCCTCGTACTGTTTACTGAAAGGGGCTTTGCCTCGTATTATTGTTAGTGGCTTGGCCACATTATCTGAGTAGCTATGCTACAGAGGCTGGGCGGGTTGAGTTGTTTCCCCACATGGTATGTATATGGCTAGTACGGGTGAAGTGTAACGGTTGTATTTAGGCTGGGTTTGGGCATACATGCATGATATTGTTCTATTACTGTAATGGGCTTATGGGCCGCACTGATATCTAAATAGGGATTTGGCCCAATTATTACTAGGACTCAATAGGGCTTCGGCCCAGTTATTACTGAGACTGGATAAAGCTTAGGCCCAGTGGGCTTGAGTTGATTTGGGCTCTGGATGGGCTTTCTTTGCACACTGAGTTTTCCAAACTCACCCATTTTCTTCCATCCATGTAGTTGAGCCCTAAACTGGTGGACTTGGAGCTGGGAGGGATTCAGAGTGGCCACGAAGACTGCATTTTTGGTTTAATTACGTTATTTATTCTATTTTACTATTTATTTTAATTATTTTTATTCTGGTTTGGGTTTGTAATAAGGCCACTTTCATTATTTTTAATTTGGGTTTTCAATTACCTATTTATACACTACTTTAAATGATTTGAATATGGCTGCGTGAGTTTTCTTAAAAATAATCAAACGTTTTCAAAATCAATCACACGTAATGATCGAGTAACAAAAGTTAAATCTTGTAATAAAGGAAGACCCCCAAAAATTTGGTAGTGGATAAGATGTTCACAAATAAATCAAGATTTTCTCTTAAAACTTTAACAACAGTTTGCAAAGCTCACCCTAATCATAGTAACTAGGTAACATGGTTAGTTCGTCATTGATGTGACACACCAGACTTGGCCATAACGTCTAGGCTAGGTTTGGGGTGTTACAGCTCCTATGGACAAGGCTCATTCCTATTAGGCCCAAATTCAGGGTGGCACAGGTTTGGCTTGTGGTGGTTTTTGAACTTGCTAGGTGAACCCTAGTGGTTGGGTTGGTCTAGATTGCACATAAGCATTACTGGATCCAGAACCCTAGTTACTACAAGAAAAATTCAGGTGGTTTCAGTTTAATGGGTTATAGAAGTTGGAGTGTGGTCCTTGCCCTCCTCTATTCTAGTTTTGATGGGTAATTTTCAAACAAGTTCTAATCCCCACAATATACAGAAGCTATGTTCATGAATTGATTGGGTGGTTGACCTGTAACATTATTAAACTCGTTAGCAGTAAAATTATTAATCATTGAAGATATCAAGGATATTTGAGTTGCAAGTGAAGTGAGGGAGTCCACTTTATGTACTCCAGTGACTCATCTTCATAAAGCTGTTTGATTGGTTGGCAATTGGTAATTATTACTGAATATTCTCTTAATAATTTCATAAGCCTCGTTATAAGACTTAGAAATGAGAGCACCATTTGCATAAGTGCCTACCACTATCCTCATATGTGCGTTGAGAACATTATAAAATGTCTCCAATTGGATGCAAGGCAGAATTTTGTGATGAAGTTATATTTGTAATAATTCTTTGAATCTCTTTTATGCCTCATACTGAGAATCATCATCCATCTGCTGAAAAGTGTGATCTAATTCTGCAGCTTAGCATTCTTGCTAGGTGGGCAATACTTCATTAGGAAGCGTTCTGCCAACTCTTGACGTGTAGAAATTGAATCAGGTGACAACGAATTTAACCAAGGTCAAGATCTATCCCTTAGTGAATATGGGAACAACATCAGCCTTACTACATCCTCGATTACTCTTACTAGTTTGAAGGAGTCACTCACCTCTATAAACGAATTGAGGTGAACGTGAGGATCTTCAGTAGGCAACCTATTAAATTGGCCCACTGTTTGAAACATTTGAAATATAATAGGCATTAGCTTAAATTATTCTGCCTCGATCTAGGGTCTTCTAATTCCTGAATTAAGCTCATGAGAAAGCAACATGGTACTGTCTTAAAGCTTAATCCTTATCATCAGCAACATGGGATTTTGAGCATAATTTTCTCCATTTCCTTAATTTTGGTTCTCAAGGTTCATCTTTTCTATTTGTCTTTGAGCTCTTTGTCAACTTCTTTGTCTAAAAGTTCTTTCAATTTTAGGATAAATTGGCAGTAAGTCAATAACTGGATCAATACTCATAAACACCTTAAAAAAAACACAAAATAATTAAATTAAGATTCAACAGAAAAATAAACCAAAATGCAAAATTAATAATTTTACAAATAATGTCTTTTTAAAATTCCCTAAAAACGGCGCAAAAAACTTGGAATTATGGAAATGTGCAAGTGTAAACAATCGTAACAAGTAATAAAGTGATAAGTATATCGAGTTATCATCTCCACAAGGACATTAAAAGTAAATATTTATGAAAATATTGACTTAATCAAATTGGTAGTGGAAAAATATTTTGAAGCCAGTCAATTATTTTCTAAATTAACTAAGAATTAAATTTAACTAAGTTAAAAACATAATGATAAAAGCAAGACTTTAACAAGTTTAATCAATATGACATAGGTGTGTTAGATTAATCTTATTCTTTGACTTGGAATTCTTAAAATAATATTCATGATGCTACGGATAATTTCATGGCAACTTGGTTCCTTGTTAACTGATGAAAAAATACTTATTAAAATTAATTAACCTTTCTAGCATATGTCTACGTTAAATTAGTTAACTAATTTTCATAAGCAGGCATAAGACAGAGTGAAGTAACAATATATTTCTATACTGCAACAAGCCTAATCACAACAATCTTTAGGTTATGCAAGGCAATAATATTGGTTAATACTATTACTCATTTAATCTAATTTTATACTTAAGGAGATTAAACATGCACCATCTAGATATTATGCCAATTAATTATAATTTCAATCTGACTAAATAATTAATTCAATTGCAATTTTACAATTATAATCCAAGAGTAACATAAGCATAATTTTATCTGAATAAAAAAATTACCAATGCCTATAACATAATGAACACAATTTCAATAATTTAAGCAAGTAGAATGCAATCAATCTAACAAAAACTCAAATAAAGTTATTTTAATTAAATCAAAAACATCAAAACAATTAGCGTTCATGTTTATAATCTCAAAGCAATTTAAAAAGAAATAAGAGAATGAGACTAAAAGACAAAATTAGTGTTCTCCGAAGTCAGGCTAGTGTGTATCCCTTTCTTCTTTTTTCTTTGTTCTGCTAACCAAAGGCTCCAAGATGTGGATTGTTGCTGATCCAAGGACTTGCAAGACTCTTTTTCCAGAGGGAAAAATTAGAAATAGGAGAAGGGAAAGTTTGAGAGAGCAAAGGGTAGAAGAGATGAAAGGAATGGATAAGAGGTGAATGAATGAGTGATGGATGTAAGGAAAGGAGGGTGGTTATTTATACAAGCTTGGGAAGACTAAAAATAGCATGGGAGAGCCTTGATTTTCTCCTCCCATGGTCGACACTTGATTGTAGGAAGAGTGTTTTGAATGGCTGTGCAAAAATTAGCTTGGTGCCATAAAGTGGAAGGGTTGGAATGACTTCGTGAAAGAGTTTAGGGGCTATTTTGAAATTATTTTTAATCAAATTTGGGAGTTGATTTGGGCAAGGGATGGACTGTAACAGCCCAGTTTAGACCCTAGTTGGAACAGTGGTTTCGGGACCATAAATTTGAGTCAAAAAATATTTTTAATATTATTTTTCATGTTTTCAGTATGATATATGATATGCGTGGAAGTTTCATATGAAAATTTAATCGTTTGTGTGATTGATTTGATAAAAGAACCAAATCGCATAAAAGATAAAAGTGGCATTCTATATGTTTAATGTGTTCAATTGCTTTTGCTTTTGAATATGATGGCCTTGGATGATAATTAAACCATTTGAATCATTAGTGGACTAATATGGACAGTAAATGAATGTTTTAAATAGTTTTATAATAAGGTTAAAAATGGTATTTGATTAATATGTTAATATTAATTTTAATGAAACAAAATGGTGGTCATTTTTCTATCCATCCACCACCGAAAATAAGAAAAGAAAGAAAAGAAAAAGTTCAAGCTAGGGTTCGGCTAGAAAATTTGGTGATTAAGGTATGTTCTTTGATCGATTTTTGATAATTTTTACATTTTTGTGATCATTGCTTTGTGTTCTATAAAGCCCATGCCTAAATTTTAGAATTTGATGATGAATTTGAGTTATGCCATTGTTGATTTTGTAAGCTTTGTGATGTGAATTGATAAAATATGAATGTTTGGTGTTAGATAAATATGTTTTGTATTAGGATTTTTGATGAATTTGAGTTTTATGGATTAATTTGTGAAAATGAGAAACTTAGGGAGTAAAATGTGAAATAAATGAAAGATATGGGCTTATATGAACAATATGAATATTCGGCGAAGTATGTGTATAAAGAAAGTTTGTGTATTTTGTGGTTTTATGAAATAGGGACTAAAATGCAAAAGTATGAAAATATGAGGACTATTTTGTAAAAAGGCCAAAATATATTGAATTGAATGATTTGGTAAATAAATGAGTTAAATTTGAACGTGTATATATCAAGAACCAAAGAAAACGAAATTAAATCGGGGGAAATCAAAAGTCGTTGAATAGTCATTCATTTCCATTCGTATCTGTACGAGATAAGTATATATACAAATAAATGTCTTTGAATTGATTTATTCATGCTTAAATGACATTGAATTGTGATGAATGGCTATAAAAGATGAATATGTGAAATTGAGAAGGTTCTAATATTATGACAATGTCCGAAAAGCCCCATACGAACCATAGGAATAGTTAGGATACATATGTCATGACATAGGATTTCGATATATGATATCATGTAAGACCACATATGGGATGTTGGCATCGATTTGAGATTTACGTGTAAGACCTTGTCTAGGACATCAGCATCGTATATGATTTCCTGTAAGACCTTGTCTGGGACAATGGCATCGATATTTGATTACATGTAAGACCATGTCTAGGACGTTGGCATTGTACAAGCTTTTCGAGCTATCCGAGTATCCTTATTGATTCTGAACGGTTCAATGGGCATTTTGAGATATGAATGATTATGTGAATGTGTAGCCAATTCAGGTACATTTGAAATGTATACAAAATTTGAGAATGAAAGGAAAGTAAATGTGCATTTGCAGACCTGTGATGTATGAATGAGTTACATGAGAATGAAATGTGTTATATGTAAGTGAACTATGATCAAATGAGCTATATGAGAAATATGGACTTATAATTGAGTTTTGCTATGAGTTACATGAACGAATTGGTTCAAAATTGTGTTATGTGATAAGTTTATTTGTATATGGCTTACTAAGCTTTTGAAAGCTTACTTGTTGTGTTTTTCAATTGTTTTATAGATTTTTGAAGCTATTGGAAGCTTGGGGATCGTCGAGGATCATCACCACACTATCAGTCTATATTTTGGTACCCTTTGGAAGTGTATATACTAAAGTATGGCATGTATAGGCTAGGACTAATGTGATATGTTTTGAGATGTGTATATGATTGCCATGTGATATGGCTTGATAATGAATGTGAATATGGTTTCAATTTGGTATATGATATGTGAAGCATAAATGGTATGTTTGATGTGTTTAATATTGCCTAATGAAATGGTAAATTTGGTATGTTCTTGTTTGGGTATTTGGTATGTTTTTGGCATGAGATTAATGTAGTAAATGGAGATGTTGATCATGCATAAATGAATGAGTTTAGTATGAGATTTTTGATATGTTTTGGTATGGATAATGAAAATGAAATTGGTTGAGGATATTATGGTTTGAATGATGCATGCTTTGGAGTTGAAATTGGCTGAAAATGTTGCAAAAATGTTTCTTGTTTGATGCTTGTAGGGAGGACCCAAATTGGGTGGCATCATGGCCTTGTAAATGTCCTATTTTTGCCCACGCGGGCAGGGACACAAGTGTGTGTCTCTGCCGTGTTGCTCGAGGGCCAATTCAAATTGAGCCTTGGCACATCACACGACCTCACACACGGGCATGTGGCAAGCCATGTGGCTTAAGTCAGTATACCCTACAGGTTTGGCACATTTGAGCATACGACCCAAACACGGGAGTGTGAGGCCATTTCAAATAGCCACACGGGATGGACACACGAGCGTGTGACTGGCTGTGTGAGCAAGTCAATAACCTCCATAATTTTCACATGGCCTGGCACACAGGCGTGTCTTGTAGCTGTGTGGACAAATTAGTATGTATGCCCTGTTTTGCCATGGCCTAGACACACGAGCGTGTTTAGTGCCGTGTGAGGCACACGGCCTGATGACACGGGCGTGTGATGTAATAACTCGGTTTAGACCCTAGTTGAAAAATTATCTTAATATTATTTTTGGCTTTTACAGCATGTTAATTGATATGTATAAAAATTTCGTGATTTAATTTTACCAATTAGGTAGATAATTTATTAAAAGGACTTAATCGCGTAAAATGAAAAAGTGGATAACTATTTGTAAAAGTGTCAAATTGCATTGTTCTTTTAATATGGGGTGTTTATGTTGCAATTTGGCCATTTGATAATGGGATGGATGGTAATGGCCAACAATTATATGGTTTTCTAATTAATTTGTAAAGGTTAGTTTTGTAAATGTTATAATAATATGTAATAAATTAAAACAAATCATAAAAAAACATGCATTTTTATTGTTAATGGCTGATTGTTGAGAAAAAAACAAAGCCATGGAGATTGTTTTGGTTTGGCACCTTTGAAACTTTGAATCGGGTATGTGTTTTGCTTAGTTTTTGATAATTTTTACGTTTTTGAGATTGTTACTTCGTATACGTGTTAGCCCATGCTTTAATTTCCAAAATTGATTATGAATGGGAGATTTGCCATTGATGATAATGTGATGAATTTGTTGTCTGATGATGAAAAATAAATCTTTAATGTTGGAGTGTTATATTTAATTAAGTGATTTTTGATAAAAATGTGTATTAAGGACTAAATTGATAAATTTGTAAATGGAGGGGTAAAAATGTGAAATGAATGAAAGAAATGGGCTGCTAGGGACCTTAGTGAAATTTGGCCAAGCATGGGTGTGGTGAAATTTTGAATATTTTGTGTTTTGTGAAATAGGGACTAAATTGTGAAAAATATGAAATATCAGGGGCAAAAGTGTAATTAGCCCATTTATATGCTTTTGGATGAAGTTGATTGAATATTTGATTAAATAAGTCAAATTTATATTGATTTAGATCAAGAAAGGAAGAAATCAGATTTGGGACCGGAGAAAGTAAACAAATTTTGAATAGTCGTTCGGTTCATTAGTGTCCATACAAGGTAAGTCATAAGTAAATAAATGTTGTTGAATTAAATGTATATGTATTATTTGTGCTGAATTGAGTAGTTAATAAATATAAAGATATATATATATATGTTCCGAATTGAATTGAGATTTGGAGAATTTGTTTCGAGATTGATTTGATTAAAGTTATATTTATATGCTGAAATATATTACATAAATTATAAATATTAGATCATGGAAGTGTTTGACTATGATTCAACAATGACTCGATGGTAGTTCGAAATGACTCGATTACAATTTAGTATTGAAAATCCCAATTGAACCTTAGTAATTGTTTTGGATGTTAATGACATGTCATTAGGGATATTGAGTTGGCTTCGGGCCATGATATCGGCACTACGGGTGCGAATAATACCTTGATTTGGCTATGGGCCATGGTATAGGTATTATGTGGGAGTGACCTTGAGTTGGCTATGGGCCATGGTATAGGTGCTCTAGGATAAGTTGCCTTGATTTGGCTTCGGGCCATGATATAAGCTCTTTGTAGGAGTTACTTTGAGTTAGCTACGGGCCATGGTATAGGTACTCTGGAGATAAGTTACCTTGATTGGTTTTGAGCCATGGTATAGGTACTTATCATATGAGATCTTTATGTATTTAAATTCTATTCCGAATGGTTTAATGGGTAAGTGAATGAAGAATTATATATGAGATTTGTACAATGTGGTACAGATATTTGTATGAGATTTGTACGAGATGGGTACATAAACATGTATATTCCTGGTACATACGATTCAAGTACGCACGATGAGTATACTATATTCAAAAATGATAGGCGAATATATATTTCTACTAATGATACGAGAAATATATGATAATGAATCTATTCAAATGAGTGATGGGTTATTTATGCTTGTTTTATGAAATTGTGGTCCTATGTTCGGACATGTAAATATTGAACATGAAGTATGATTTTGAGGGTACTGATAATTTGGTTGTATATATGACAAATGGCTAATGAAGTACGGTTTATATTCTTAATGATTAATACGATGAATTTACAAGTCTGATGAATGTATATACATGTGATTCAGAATTGGAAAATTTGGTCTATCTATATTGAGTTATAGATATTATTGTTAATTGCTTATGGCTTACTAAACTTTCAAAGCTTGCTCTGTGTGCTTTTCTTGTGTTTAGAGATTTTTAGAAACTTGCTCGGGTTGGAAGTCTGTGGAGATGTCATCACACTATCCGGTCATTGCTTTGGTAAAATAAATGTTTTAAGATTTGGTTATGTGGCATGTATAGGCTAGTTTTAATATGTTGATATAGAATTTTAATATTTATATAGCCATGAGATTTGGCTTAATTTGTAAATTGGATGTGTTATAAAATGTTTATATAAACAGCCTTGTGTTTTGTTATGCTTAGTGAATGTGGTATATAGTATACATAATTGTATGCATTAGTAAAGAGTTAAAGATGATATTTTGGTAAGTTAAATGTTTGTTATTTATATGTTATAGAGATTAATAAAGTTTGATGATTTGGTATGGACTTTATTAGTGAATTGGTATGACTAAGTGAAATGGCCAAATTGGTATATTTAGATGTGAATGATTTGATAAGTTTAGTTATGTATGAAATGGTTTACTTTGGGCTATGAAGTATGTGATTTTATATGTGCTTTTGGTTTATAAAAGGCATGCTTTTGAGTTGATAAAAGAATGTGATATTTGATGAGTATTAGATCATACATGTGGTATGAAATTGATTTGTGTTTTGATATAAGTTGGTGTGGTTAATAAGTATGAAATTAGTTGGTAATGATTGTCTTAAATGATGTATGAATTTTTGTTGAATTTGGCTCGAAATTTGGTTTATATGATGCTTGATTTATGATTGTAGGTACAAGAGAATTGTGTATGAAATGTGGCTTAAACCAAGCCTATTTTTGTGTCACACGGCCTGAGCACACGGCCTGAGCACACGGGTTTGTGTCTTGACCGTGTGACCCCTGTTTTGTAGTCAATAAAGTCAGTATGACACACGATTGGATACACTAGCGTGTCTAGTGACAGTGTGACCCTAGTCAGTGTTGCAAATGGACTAAGGTGAGTTGTGGGGCACGGTCGTGTGGGACACACGGCCTAGCTGCACAGGCGTGTGTCCTGTTTTAAAGGTAAATTTTTATTAATTATGTAAAAGTTTCAAATGTTATCTGTAACGCCCCAATTTTTAGGTTTCTGAGATTTTGCTTGAATTTGATTTTGCTTGTCTGGATGTATTAAGTTATGCATTAAATGTGTTTTAGTGGGCCTTTGGAAGGACTAAGTTTAAGTTAAAACCTGGTAGAATTTTAAAATTTTAGACTTAAAGGAGAAGGGGCATTGACTATGTGGGCTTTCAAGTAAATGTTGGTAATTTAAGACACAAGAAGACCTGTAGCAAGATGGCAAGGTAGCGCCACTTAGAGCTTAAAGAAGTGGCGTGTGAAGGCTATGTAAGGGCTAAGGTTCAAATCCCTTGGTAAGCAAGGTGTTGTTTTATTTTTTCTTTTTTTTGATTGTGCATGGTAAGTGATGGAACTCAAGTTTAACTCTAGGGGAAAGTGTTTGAATAGCTCATGAGATTGAATCAAGGAGGGATAAGGGGAGAAAATTTAGGAATTTTGAATGGGAAGCAAGTGATGGCCGAATATGGGTCTCTCGGGGAGCATTTTCGGCAAGTGGAGTAAAGAGTGCAAGCCGAATACTTCTTGGGTTCTTTTGGAGTTTTAGTTTTGGTATTTTTGGTAGGTAAGTGCCGATTAGGTAAATCCCTTGGGTGCTTACATTCCTTTCTTCTTTTCTCTTCTCCTCCCTTTGTTCTAAAAGCCGAAAATGTAGTACACAACCCTCTTGTGCCGATTTGTCCAAGAGCCAAACCCTTTTCTTCTCTTTTCCTTCTCAAGCCAAATCCATCTTTTCTTTCTCCTCTTTCTTCTTCACTTCATAGCCTATCTAAACTCACTTGGAACCTTACCTAGCCGATTTCTCAAAAGCTGGAATCCCGAAAAGTTTAGTTTTATGTCGATTTCTCCTTGGCCGAATCTCTCCATTCTTTTTCTTCTCTTCTAGCTGAATCTCTTATCTTTCTCTTCTCTATCTCTTTACTGTTTTCTTTGGCACTCCCTAATAGTTGAACCCTCTCATCCATTTGCAAACACTTACCCTCTAGCCGAATACTTAAGGCATCTTTTTCACCATCAGGTTTTGGGCTAGATCTGGTAGAGATCGGGTTTGATTTGGTAGAAAATGACTTTGGTGGTTCTTTCATGTGGCAAGGCTGCCAAGAACACTGTTGGGTAAGTAGTTTCTTTCCTACTCTATTCTTACTTACGAATCAAGAAAAGTCGAAACCCCTAACCCCTAGTACTAGTCGGTTTTGGGGCCTCTGTCTAATAGACTGATTTAACTTCTCTTTTTGTGGTCAATTTTGGGAACAGCTGTTCATAGTGACAGATCTAGTTAAAGAAGGTTAACGATATCAAGGCAATCTAGACCTAGATCTAGTAGATAGATTGCGCCAAGGTAAGTGTCGGTTATACTTGAATGCGACTGAATGGTTAAGACAATGTGGTGATAAGTTTTATGGAATGATGGGTTAACAGTGTGGTTAAAACAATTGTAGGTTAATCGTTCGAGGGACTTCTGAGTATATCGCAAACAGGTGTGTAATCGACACCCTCTTGTAGCTTAGATCGGCAAAAGACGAAAAGCCGAAATGCCGAAATTTCAACATTTCTAGGGCTTACGAACATGCGAGCACTTGTGGGTCGGTTTGAAATGGTAAAGTTGGCAATCGCAATCAGTAAGACTGTGTGCGCACATATTCGTGCATTTGGGTGGTTTTGGGCCTCGAAGGGCCGAATTTGGGCCCAATGGGCTTACGGCCCATATGGGTGAAATCGAGTGGTAAGTATATTCTGGTAATTTAGTTATTAAATCTGCTAAAATGAGTGTAAGATTGGACTTAGTGGGCCACAGTAGCTTGTGGGCTCCGTCGGGGCCATTAGGAGATTTTAGGGCCCGATGACTCTATAATAATGAAATGGGCTCATTAAGTTACTTAGACGACGATAGGTCTGTAGTAGACTATAATGAGCATGGAACCCTAAAATCTAGCAAATTTACTGAAATACCCCTTAAAGGTGGAAATTACTGTTTTACCCCTACGTGTTAAAAGACCATTTTACTCCCTAGGGTTAAGTTGACTAATTTGCATGTTATAATATCTGATACGCTGTATGCCATGTCATATTATATTCTGTTACGTAGGATTGGGTTATTATGATGGAGGAAGTGCTAAAGTGGCAATACCACGTATTCTGCTTGAGGCTCTACCTCGTATTACTATTCTGGTGGCTTGGCCACAATATCTGATTAAGCAGCTGTGCTGCGACTATGGTGTGTAGGGTTGGGTAGGTTGAGTTATTCTCCGCATGGTGTGTAGGGCTGGTACGGGTGGTGTGTAGGGCTGGATTGGGCTTGGGCTTTGCATTCATGCTGTAACGCCCCGAAATTAGGCTTGGAAGAATGGGCCGTGTGGGCCAATGGGCTTGTAGGCCCATATAGGTCGTTGCCTTTGGACTTACGGGAATTAGTGGACCGGTTGTGTCGTACACGTTGCTATGGGAAAATTTGGCTTAGCGGGCCATACGAGGAAGTGGGCCCCACTTAGGTTACGTAATGGGCCCCGAGCCTATATTCACTAAATGGCGTGTTGATGTGATGGCCAAGAGGTTTGGGAGTGTTAGAGAAGTCCTGGGTTCAAACTTGGGCCTTAGCAAAAATTTATGCTTTTCTCTTATGGGAGCCTTAACGTTAGTGGGTAGGCTTTAAGAATATTTTTGGTGCAAGCATGACACAAAAAGGAGTGTAATGTAGTGGCAAAGTGGCGCCACTTAGAGGACAAGAAAGTGACGCCAGAAAGGAAGCAAGGGGGTCCAAGGTTCAAGTCTTGGCTCTTGCAATTTATTTTGCTTTCCCTTTTAAATAAATCTAGAAGCGAGTAGGCGGGCTTTATAGTTAAATGTGTTGCACTTATGACAGAAAGGAGCTTGTGTCCTAGTGGTGGTGGCGTGACATGGTCATTGAGAGGACTATGGTTTGAATCCTTTTGCACGGAAAGGTTGATTATTTTGCTAATGCTTTAATTTTGGGGGATTGATGGAGGAATCCCACATCGGGAAGCTAACATGAGAAAAGGCAAGAAGCTGGCTTTAAATAGAGTGAACCATAAGGAGAGTAAGTATACCTTTCTTAACTGATTCCTTTCGCTTTGTGGCATGCCCGTTTGGGTTGGTTGTCGACTAAGAGTGTTCGGAGCACGGATTAACTTCAATCTCCTATTAGGTGTGTATTTCTCACTACCCTAGCTGTAGGACGGCTGTTTCGGGCCGAAATGGGCCATGTGGGCCCAATCAGATAAATTATATGATTGTGTAGTAAATATTGGACTAGATTATATGAATCTCATACCCCTGTAGGGTAGAATTACTGAAATACCCCTATAGGGTAGAATTACTGAAATACCCCTGAGGGTAGAATTACTGAAATACCCTTGTAGGGTAGGATTACTGAAATACCCTTGTAGGGTAGAATTACTGAAATACCCCTAAGGGTAGGATTACTAAAATACCCCTGTAGGGTAGAATTACTGAAACACCCCTGTAGGGCAGAATTACTGAAATACCCCTGTAGGGCAAAATTACCAAAATACTCTTGATTTGTAAAATTACCAAGTACCCCTAATTTGCAAAATTATCAAAATACCCTTGATTTGGAAAATTACCGAAATACCCTCGATTTACACAATTACCGAAATACCATTGACTTGCAAAATTATAGCAATACCCTCGACTTACAAAATTACAGAAATACCCTTGGTTTGTAAAATTACTGAAATACCCCTTATTTGTAGATTTACCAAAACACCCTTGTAGGATGGAATGACTAAAATACCCCTAATGGGTAAAAAGATCATTTTGCCCCTCAAGGGTAAATGACTCACTGGTGATACGATTTGATTGATTTGACTATATTTTGACTGAGAATGTATGACTGTAATTGACTGTTGCGACTATGATTGGTTATGGGCATGGCATTCCGCATACATAACATACTGCATGGAGATTGGGATTATATTGGAGGAAGTGTTATATGACAATCGCATAGTCGCTTGACGACCGTGGATGCAACGAAGGCTTTTTAGCCACCGAAGGCTTTATAGCCACCACCAGCTTTTAGCCACCAAGTAGCTATGCTGCACCGATAATGTTACCGAGGACTGTATGCCATTAATATGGGCTTCGTACCGTAATTATGGGCTTTGTGCCAATATCGAAGGCTTTGTGCCGATATCATAGGCTTTGTGCTGGTTATATTACCCTAATCGATGGCTATGTGCCAATCTTATTACAGTTAGGTGGCTATGTGCCCATTCATGATTAGCAGCTTTGCTGCAACGTTAAGTAGTGCCGCAACTGGGCTACCATTGGTGTGTAGAGGATGGGTGGGTTGATATAGATATCCCCACAGGTGTTAGGGTTAATAGGGAAATGGTGTGTAGCAGTTGGATTATTGGGATGGGTTAGCATACATCTTACATTATGCATATAGATTGATTTGGGTATGGGCCTTGACCCAAATGTTATGGTAGTGGGCTTAGACCCATGTATGCTTTGTACTAGACTGTTATGTTTTTATTAAAGGGCTCTGGCCCTGACTGTTTTTAAATCTATTTACAAACTATTTTTTAATTCTGTTTACTGACTATTACTTTAGCAAGGGGATTACATACTGAGTTTTCATAAACTCACCCCGTTTATTAACCTTTCAGGTAATCCCCAACCTTAGATGGATCGGAGTTGTAAGGGACTCGGAGAAGGCCACACACTACTTATGTTTTCAGTATTAATTATTTACATTCAAGTATTTTGGGTTGTAATAAGGTCTTTACAATTTCTGGATTTTTAATTTGGGTTTTTTTTTGTTTATTGTTTTGTAATTGCTAGAAGTAGAACTTGATTTTTCCTAAACAGCAATTGTTTTTCAAAATATCACGTTTTCGCAACTGTTTTAAGTTAAGCTTCTGCAACATAGAAGGTTTTAAAGGTAATAACGTTTTACAAGAGAATAACTTTTAATAAACCACGTTTTAAAAATAAGCAAATGAAATTTGAAGTTTTTAAGGGGTTGAAGTTTTAAATATAAAGAAGGGTTTTCAATGAAAACAATGTTTTTGAAAGACATTCAATGTGACACGCCAGATTTGAGCCTAACTTCTAGGCCGGGTTTGGGCTGTTACACATGCATAATACACTAATCTGTTACTATAATGGGCCTAAGGCCCACACTATTTTCTGAATAGGGCGAAGGCCCAGTTATCACTGTATCTGAATAAGGCTTAGGCCTAGTTTGAGCTTGAACTGATCTCTGACATTGGTTGGGTTAGCTTACACACTAAGTTTTAACAAACTTACCCCCTTTCTTTCCATCCCTGCAGGTGAACCCCAACCTTAGAAGACTTGGAGCTACGAGAGATTCGGAGTGGCCGAGTGAACTGTTTTTCAGTTTTATGTTAGTTTTTACTTTTTTATTTGTTACTTGTTTAAAATGATAGACTAGTCTGCGTGGATTTTTATTTCAAATTAACAAACGTTTTCAAAATATACTCTAATTGAAAAATGGGTAACCAAATAGCCACGACTCCATAAAAAGTACTTTAAAGAAGTAAAATTCAACTGATAGTGGATAGGGTTTTTTTTTCTTATAAACTAAATGACTTTCTATTTTAAAAAAAGCAGGAGATGGTTTTGCTAAGTCAATCTAAGGATTATTAAAAGAAGATTGAAAAGTAATTAATTGTCCATGTGACACACCACATCTGGTCATAACGTCTAGGTGGGGTTTGGGGTGTTACATTTAGTGGTATCAGAGCCTGGTTGTAACAACTCGGCTGTGGATCGGGTCCAAAGGTTTTCTTAAAATTTAAATTAAAGCCCACAATGGTATTTTGAAAAATCAGTTTTAAAAAGCTTCTGAGGAAAACCCTTTTTAAATTAATTTTCTTCAAGATGCTCGTATTTTACTAAAAGACTAAGGTTTTATTTTGGAAACAAAGTTTATTCAAAGTATTTAGTATCACCAAAACTTGGTTTTTCTGAAATCTGGTTTTTGAAGAGTGGCATGCCGAATCTCCGACACCAAATCTGTAAGTACTCTTTCTTTACTATATTTGATTAAGATATTTTGACATTGAGAAGTTACTGTTGATAGTATTAAGACCCTACTGAGGTTTTGTAGTTAGGGTACTATTGGGACCATAGAGGATTGAGATAATAGGAAAAACTGAAAACTTTACAAGATTGAGACTGTAGCTAGGCTACGATTCTACGAAAACAAACTCTGAAATACTAGCTATACATAAGACATCTATAATAAATACTGGAATATTGAGCCAATTCATAAAATTCGTAATCAGATAATACGATATGAGTACGAGGGCAGCACGTGGTAGAGGCCATGGACGTGGTCGAGGTAGTGCGCAATCTGGGTCTTCATCTTCGAGGCATATGCTAGCGGAGGAGGAACGAGCGTCGTGGACAACTGAGACTGGGTCGTATGATCGAGCTCCAGGGGACGACGCTTTGTCCCAGGCAATGTTGCGGGTTCTGGAAAGGGTTGTTGGAGCCAGTACTGGGACTGTAAACCGGAGATCTATTTCTGAGCGACTCTGAGCTAACGGAGCAGAGATTTTTAGGGGCGTATCTAGTGTAGCCCTGAATGTGCCCGAATATTGGTTGGAGGCCACGGAATGGATCATGGACGACTTGGACTGCTCAGTGGAGCAGAAGCTGAAGTGAGCAGTATCTTTGCTACGAGACAAGGCCTACCAGTGGTAGATCACTGTGAGGGATAGTACCCCAGCTGAGCAGGTAAGTTGGGAGCTATTTAAGACGGCTCAAAGGGAAATGTGTTAGGGCGAGCTATGTGGACGCCCGAAGGAAGGAATTTTTGAATATGACCCAGGATAATAAGACTGCCGCAGAGTACGAGGCTGAGTTCTTAAGGTTAAGCCGGTATGCTAGTGGAATAGTCGCTACGAAATATGAACGTAGCGTGCGATTCGAGGATGGCCTCAAAGATGAGCTAAGGGTGCTGATTGCTCCGCAGAGGGAGCATGACTTTACTGCTCTGGTGGAGAAAGCTAAGATTGCTGAGGAGGTGAAACGCACGAAGCGGCAGAACTGTGAGAATGATCAAAATTGATTTAAGAGGGATTCTGGACCCTCAGGTGCTATGAGCAGGATTGTCAAAAGGCTAGAGTAGATGAGCCAATTTGAGCAGTTCCGGTGAATGTGGTTAGGCCGCAGGCTTGTGGGGATTGTGGTAGAGTGCATCTGGGTGAATGTTGGAAGCATACTGGGGCATGTTTCCAGTGTGGGTCCAAGAATCATAGAGTCAAGGATTATCCTCAGAGGCCAATTCAGATGCAAGCTACTGAAAAGAGGGTTGCTCAACCTGTGCGAGATGGACCACAACCATTGAGAGGCTGTGTTCAAGGTAGAGGCGGCAATGGGAATAGACGTGGACGTGAAGCACCGAGCAGGGGTGCTGGAAATGCTGAGCCTCGTCAGCCAGTATTGGTTTATGCTGCTCATCGCTAAGATAAGGGCGACGCACCTGATGTCATAACCTGTACGTTTTTTGTTTTTAGCATGCCATACACTGCCTTGATTGATATTGGATCTACCCATTCTTATATTGCCTGTGATGTATCTGGGGTGTTGGGTGTGCACTCTAGGGAAACTGTGAGTGGAGTAACTGTAATAAGTCCACTGGGTCACTCAGTTAGGGTAGACAAACTCTTTAGAGATGTGCCTTTAGAGACTCAAGGTAGGATTTTCTCTACGGATTTAATGGAGCTACTATTTGGAGAGTTCGATCTCATCTTAGGAATGGACTGGCTTGCTAAGCATAGGGCAACTTTGGGTTGCGCTGCTAAGCGGATGGTGTTAAAGACTATGGAGGATGAGGAGGTGATGATTATAGGGGAGCGCAGAGATTACTTGTCCAATGTTATCTCGGTTTTGAAAGCTAAAAAGCTGATTCACAAGGGTTGTGAAGCATTTTTGGTGTATGTGAGTTAGTCTGATTCTGAGAATTTGACCGTAGGAAAAGTTAGAACTGTCGAAGAATTTCAAGATGCCTTTCCTGATGAGCTTCTTGGGTTGCCTCCGAATTGTGAAGTCAAATTTGGAATCGACTTGTTGCTTGGAACGGCTCTAGTGTCCATCGCTCCTTATAGGATGGCACCAAAGGAGTTAGTAGAGTTGAAAGAGCAAATCCAAGAGCTGTTGGATAGAGGTTTTATTAGGCCAAGTGTGTCTCCGTGGGGAGCACCGATACTGTTTGTGAAGAAGAAGGATAAGACGATGCGTATGTGCATGATTATCGTCAGTTGAACAAGCTAACTATTAAGAACAAGTACCCTTTGCCAAGGATCGACGACCTGTTTGACCAGCTAAGAGGAGCTTCAGTATTTTCCAAGATCGATCTTTGATCTAAATATCACCAATTGAGGGTCAAAGAGGTGGATATTCATAAGGCAAAATTCAAAACTCAGTATGGTCATTACGAGTTTCTGGTGATGCCGTTTGGATTGATGAATGCACCAGCGTCCTTCATAGATTTGATGAATCAGGTATTTTAACCCTACTTGGACTAATTCGTGGTCATCTTCATAGACGATATTCTGGTGTATTCAGAAACTGAGGAGAAGCATGATGAGCATCTCCATATCATCTTGCAAGTGTTGAAGGAGAAGCAACTGTATGCAAAATTTAGCAAGTGTGAATTTTGGTTACGAGAAGTGATGTTCCTAGGTCACGTTGTTTCTGCTGAGGGGATTAGGGTTGATCCTCAAAAAATTGAGGCAGTTTTGGAATGGAAACCATCCAGATCTATGTTAGAAATTCAGAGTTTTCTGGGTTTGGCAGGGTATTACAAAAGATTTGTGGAAGGGTTTTCTTTGATTGCGGCACCACTGATGTAACTTTTGAGGAAAGGAGTACCATTTGTATGGACTGAGAAGCAGCAAGAGGCTTTCAAAAGGTTGAAGAAAGTTTTGACTGAGGTACCTATATTGATCCAGCCAGAGTCTGGGAAGGATTTCACTGTGTATAGTGATGCATCGCATGTTAGGTTGGGCTGTGTGCTGATGCAAGAAGGTAAAGTTGTTGCTTATGCATCGCGACAGCTTAAGCCTCACATAGCGAACTACCCTATGCATGATTTAGAGTTGGCAGCAGTGATTTTTAAGTTAAAGATCTGGAGGCACTATTTATATGGAGAAAAGTGTATTATATACATCGATCATAAGAGTCTCAAGTATTTGTTGACTTAGAAGAAGTTGAACCTTAGGCAACGTAGGTTGATAGAGTTGCTTAAGGACTATGACTGTTCGATCGAGTATCACCCTTGCAAAGCTAATGTTGTAACGGATGCACTGAGTCGAAGAACTATAACTGAGTTGAGAGTAATATTTGCTCGTCTGAGTCTATATGAGATGGTAGCTTGTTGGCAGAATTACAAGTAAGACCAACCTGGATAGAGCAGATTAAGGAAAAGTAGTTAGATGATGAGTCACTAGTTTCTCGATTTCAACAAGTTAAGTGTGGTGAGACTTCTGATTTTGGATTGAACAGTGAAGGAGTTCTGTGTAAAGAGGCTCATGGTGGTCCTTATGCCATGCATCCTAGAGGGAATAAGTTGTATCGAGATTTATGAGATTTGAACTGGTGGCCTGGACTTAAGTGGGAAGTAACGGAGTTTGTGGGTAAGTGTCTGACATGCTAGCAAGTGAAAGCTGAGCATCAATTGCCTTCTGGACTTTTGTAGCCAGTGAAGATTCCACTTTGGAAGTGGGAAAGGGTAACCATGGACTTTGTGAGTGGGCTACCCTTGACGCCTACCAAGAAAGACTCAGTTTGGGTGATTGTGGATAGGTTAACTAAATCTGCTCATTCCATACCAGTCTGAACCGACTACTCACTTCAAAAGTTGGCGAAGTTGTATGTGGCAGAGATAGTGCAACTTCATGGAGTGCCAGTTTTGATTATTTCTGATCAGGACCCTTGGTTTACATCTTGATTCTAGCAAAGGTTGCATGAAGCGTTGGGTACACAGTTAGATTTCATCACTGCTTTTCACCCCCAGATGGATGGGCAGTCGGAAAGGGTGATTCAAGTTCTAGAGGACATGTTGAGAGGATGTGTTATTAACTTCTGAGGTAGTTGGGAAGATTACTTACTGTTAGCAGAATTTGCTTACAACAATAGTTATCAGGCAAGTATTCGAATGGCACCATATGAGGCGCTATATGGTCGAAGGTGTCCTATGCCTACTTGTTGGAAGAAGTTAGGAGTACGTCAGGTCCTTGGGCCAGAGTTGGTGGCAGATACAGAGGACAAGGTTAAGCTGATCAGGGATCAGTTAAAGGAAGCATCTGATAGGCAAAAATCTTATGCTGACTTGAAGCGTAAGGAAATTGAATACTCAGTGGGAGATATGGTTTTCTTAAAGGTCTCACCTTGGAAGAAGATATTAAGGTTTGGAAAAAAGGGCAAGTTGAGTCCGCAGTTTATCGGGCCCTATCGAGTTCTTAAATGGGTGGGTCCGGTACCAGTTGGAACTACCTCCGGAGTTGAATAGGATTCATGATGCCTTTCATGTCTCCATATTAAGGTGGTATCGATCTGATCCTTCTCATGTCGTCCCGGTAGAAGAAATTGAAGTGAAAGCTGACTTGACTTTTGAAGAAGAACTTGTACAAATTCTGGACCGTGATGTCAAGGTATTAAGAAGGAAGTCAGTTCCTTTGGTGAAGGTGCACGCTTAATCACGATAGAGAAGAAGCTACGTGTGAGCCAAAAGAGGTGATTCGTCAACAAAACCCTCAACTGTTTGGACTAGGTAAATTTTTGAGGCCGAAATTTCTTTAAGGGGGTAGAGTTGTAACGCCTCAATTTTCAGGTTTTTGAGATTTTGCTTGAATTTGATTTTGCTTGTCTAGATGTGTTAAATTATGCATTAAATGTGTTTTAGTGGGCCTTTGGAAGGCCCAAGTTTAAGTTAAAACCTGGTAGAATTTTAAAATTTTAGACTTAAAGGAGAAGGGGCATTGACTAAGTGGGCTTTTAAGTAAATGTTGGTAATTTAAGACACAAGAAGACCTGTGGTAAGGTGGCAAGGTAGCGCCACTTGGAGCTTAAAGAAGTGGCGTGTGGAGGCTATGTAAGGGCTAAGGATCAAATCCCTTGGTAAGCAAGGTGTTGTTTTATTTTTTTTTTATGATTGTGCATGACAAGTGATTGAACTCAAGTTGAACTCTAGGGGAAAGTGATTGAACGGCTCATGAGATTGAATCAAGGAGGGATAAGGGGAGAAAATTTAGGAATTTTGAATGGGAAGCAAGTGATGGTTGAATATGGGTCCCTGTGAGAGCATTTTCGGCTGGGGTCTATTGGTGTTGGCATAATCACCAAGTAGAGTAAAGGGTACAAGTCGAATACTTCTTGGGTTCTTTTGGAGTTTTAGTTTCAGCATTTTTGGTATGTAAGTGCCGATTAGGTAAATCCCTAGGGTGCTTACATTCTTTTCTTCTTTTCTCTTCTCCTCCCTTTGTTCTAAAAGCTGAAAACGCAGTACACAATCCTCTTGTGCCGATTTGTCCAAGAGCCAAACCCTTTTCTTCTCTTTTCCTTCTCAAGTCAAATCCATCTCTTCTTTCTCCTCTTTCTTCTTCACTTCATAGCCTATCTAGACTCACTTGGAACCTTACCTAGCTGATTTCTCAAAAGCTGGAATCCCAAAAACTTTAGTTTTATGTCGATTTCTCCTTGGCCGAATCTCTCCATTCTTTTTCTTCTCTTCTAGCCGAATCTCTTGTCTTTCTCTTCTCTATCTCTTTACTGTATTCTTTGGCGCTCTCTAATAGCCGAACCCTCTCATCCATTTGCAAACACTTACCCTCTGGCAAAATACTTTAGGCATCTTTTTCACCTTTGGGTTTTGGGCTAGATCTGGTAGAGATCGGGTTTGATTTGTAGAAAATGACTGTGGTGGTTTTTTTGTGTGGTAAGGCTGTCAAGAACACTATTGGGTAGGTAGTTTCTTTCTTACTTTATTCTTTCTTACAAATCAAGAAAAGTTGAAACCCCTAACCCCCTAATACTAGTTGGTTTTGGCGCCTCTATCTAATGGACTGATTTAACTTCTCTTTTTGTGGTCAATTTTGGGAACAGCTGTTCATAGTGACGGATCTCGTTAAAGGAGGTTTAGTGATATCAAGGCAATCTAGATCTAGATCTAGTAGATAGATTGTGGTGAGATAAGTGTTGGTTATACTTGAATATGGACGAATGGGTAAGACAATGTGGTGATAAGTTTTAGGGAATGATGGGTTAACAGTGTGGTTAAAACGATTGTAGGTTTATCGTTCGAGGGACTTCTGAGTACATCGCAAACAGGTGTGTAATCGACACCCTCTAGTAGCTTTGATCGGCAAAAGCCGAAAAGCTGAAATGCCTAAATTCTGGCAGTTCGAGGGCTTGCGAGCGTGTGAGCGCTTATGGGTCAGTTTGAAACGTTAAAGTTTGTAATGACAATCGGTAAGACTGTGTGTGCACGTATTCGTGCATTTGGGTGGTTTTGGGCCTCGAAGGGCCGAATTTGGGCCCAATGGGCTTACAGGCCCATATGGGTGAAATCGAACGGTAAGTATACTCTAGTAATCTGGTTATTAAATCTGCTAAAATGAGTGGAAGATTGGACTTAGTGGGCCACAGTAGCTTGTGGGCTCCGTCGGGCCCATTAAGGGATTTTAGGGCCTGATGACTCTGTAATAACGAAATGGGCTAATTAAGTTTCTTAGACGACAATAGGTTTGTAGTAGACTATAATGAGCATGGAACCCTAAAATCTAGCAAATTTACTGAAATACTCCTTAAGGGTAGAAATTACTGTTTTACCCCTACGTGCTAAAAGACCATTTTACCCTCTAGGGTTAAGTTGACTGATTTGCATGTTATAATATCTGATACACTGTATGTCATCTCATATTATATTCTGTTGTATGGGATTGGGTTATTATGATGGAGGAAGTGCTAAAGTGGGAAGGCCACGTATTCTTCTTAAAGCCTCTACCTCGTATTACTATTCTGGTGGCTTGGCCACAATATCTGATTAAGCAGCTGTGCTGCAACTGTGGTGTGTAGGGTTGGGTGGGTTGAGTTATTCCCCACATGGTGTGTAGGGCTAGATTGGGCTTGGGCTTTGCATACATGCATAATACATTGATTTGTTACTATAATGGGCCTAAGGTCCACACTATTTTCTGAATAGGGCTAAGGCCTAGTTATCACTGTATCTAAATAGGGCTTAGGCCCAATTTGAGCTTGAACTGATCTCTGACTCTGGTTGGGTTAGCTTACACACTGAGTTTTCATAAACTCACCCCTTTCTTTCCATCAATCAGGTGAACCCCAACCTTAGAGGACTTGGAGCTGCAAGAGATTCGGAGTGGCTGCGTGAACTGTTTTCCGATTTTATATTTTCCTAAATTTACTTTATTTTAGTATTCTTTAGTTTTTGGGTTTTACACTGTAATAAGGCCGCTTAGTAATTATTTTTATGTTGGTTTTTACTTAATTATTTGTTACTTTTTTAAAATGATAGACTAGTCTGTGCAGATTTTTATTTCAAATTAACAAACATTTTCAAAATATACTCTACGCGAAAAATGGGTAACCAAATAGCCACGACTCCATAAAAAGAACTTTAAAGAAGTAAGCTTCAACTGATAGTGGATAGGGTTTTTTTCTTATAAACTAAATGACTTTCTATTTTAAAAAAGGCATGAGATGGTTTTGCTAAGCCAATCTAAGGATTATTAAAAGAAAATCAAAAAGTAATTAACTGTCCATGTGACACACCAGATCTAGTCATAACATCTGGGTCAGGTTTGGGGTGTTACATTATCGGTTTAGTCCCGACTCATTTCTTAAGCATGTTTAAGGTCTCGTAGACCTTCTAAAGGGACTTTATGTTTGTATATGGCATCTATGTGTTGGTGGATAATATGTGTAAGTAATGTGATTGTATATTGATGTGTATTGATCGGTAATGCCTTGTAACTCTAGTCCGATGATGGATATGGGTTAGGGGTGTTACATGTGACATTTGTAGTTTTAGAAAATTTGAAGTTTTCAAAAAAAATTTGTATGTGTTCGGTTTAGTCCTGACCCCTTCTTAAAGCATGTTTAAGGTCTCGTAGACCTTCTAAAGGGACTATATGTGTGTGAATTGTTGTGAATTGATGTTGTATGATTATGTTTGTGAAATGTTCATGAAATGTTTCGATATGTCTGGTAATGCTTGTTAACCCTAGTCCGGCAACGGATATGGGTTAGGGGTGTTGCATTTGGTTGGCATCAGAGCTACGATTTAGTCATTTCTAGGACTAACGTAGCAAGTGAGAGTCTAGCTATACATGCCATATATATGAAATGTGATAGTGTGATGAATCCTGACAAATAAAATGTGTTTTTGTATAGTAATAGATCCCGAATGAGCTGTAGCTAATGATGTTGAAAGTAATACACCCGCTCTTGCTCAAAGGGTAGTGCCATCCAATTCTAGACCCGTAACTAGTAGCCACGAGGGAGAGGCTAAGCAAGCCTTCTTCCAAATGGTGAACGAGGGGTTCACGGATTTCACTAGAATGAATCTGACTGTTCAACAACCTCCGCCCCTGCCTAATCCCCCCAGATTCCTATGATACCTCCAGTGGTGAATCCTATTGAGTTAAATAAGCCTCTAGTCGATAAAATCCAAAAATATAGAGCCGAAGAGTTTAGGGCCACTAATGTTAACGATACTGAGAGAGTTGAGTTTTGGCTCGAGAATATGATCAGAGTGTTTGATGAAATTTCATGTACCACTGATGAATGTGTTAAATGTGCCGTTTCTTTGTTGAAAGATGCAGCTTATCAGTGGTGGAAAACTTTGACCTCTGCTGTTCTGAGAGAATGAATAACCTGGGATTTCTTTCAAACTGAATTTCAAAAGAAATATATCAGTTAGAGATTCATTGATCAGAAACGTAAAGAGTTTCTTGAACTGAAATAGGGTCGTATGTCCGTTATGAAATATGAGCGTGAATTTGTTCAATTGAGCCTGTATGCACGAGAATGTGTCTCAACTAAAGAAACAATGTGTAAAAGATTTAAAGATGGCTTGAATGAAGACATTCATCTGTTAGTCAGAATTCTGGAAATAAAAGAATTTGTTGTGCTTGATGATCAAGCATGTAAAGCTGACGAACTTAGGAAAGAGAAAAGAAAACCTGATTCAGAAGCTAGAGATGTGAGAAAGAGATCATTGAGTAAATCATTTTAGTCTGCATCAAAGAATTCTGAGATAACTATAGCCGTTCAAAGGGTAATCTGGAGCATTCGAGTAGAGATCATGCTTGATCACATTCGAGCTTTAGAGCTCTAGCTACTTTAGTTACTAGTGTTGGAAATGCCTGATTTGACTAACCTGAGTGCAAGCATTATGGAAAAATACATTCGGGTAATTATAGATTGAATGATTGAGCCTGTTTTAAATGTGGATCTTTAGATCATTTTATCTGAGATTGTCCTGAGTCCGTTGAACAAGAAATTATACAAAATCTGAGACCGAGTAGCATTCTAGCTAGAGGTAGACCTCCCAGAAATACAAGAAATATGAGTGGTAGTCAAAGAGTGACTAAAGATATAGTTGTACGATCAGAGGCTAGTGGCCCTGCAAGAGCCTATGCCATTTGAGCTGTGAAGAAGCTTCATCTCCAGATGTCATCACTGGTACTTTTACTCCTAACGATACTTCTATGATTGCATTGATAGATCCAGGATCGGCACATTCGTATATATGCATAAACTTAGTATTCAGTAAGACTTTGCCTGTAGAGTCTACTGAATTTGTAATTAAAGTGTCAAACCCCTTAGGCAAGTATGTCATGTTTGACAAAATGTACAAGAACTGTCTATTGATGTTTCGAGATATCTGTTTTCTAGCTAATCTGATGTTATTACCCTTTGATTAATTTGATATAATTCTGGGTATGGATTGGCTAACTTTGCATGATGCTGTTGCGAACTGTAAACGAAAAATAATTTATTTGAAATACAAGAATGACGTGATAATCCGAACTGAGTCCAATGATTTAAATGGGTTACCTGCTATGATATTTTCGATGAAAGCTCAAAAATATGTGAAAAATGGATGTGAAGCTTATTTTGCATATGTGATCCATACGAAAGTGATAGAAAAGGAGATCGAATTAGTGCATGTTGTTTGTGAGTTTCTAGATGTGTTTCCTAAAGAACTTCCGGGATTTCTACCGATCTGAGAGGTTGAGTTTGGCATTGAGTTAGTACCGGGAACAACTCTGATATCAATAGCTTCGTACCAAATGGCTCCGACCAAGTTCAAAGAATTGAAGTCTCAGTTGCAAGAGTTGACAGAAAGAGGATTTGCATGAACGAGTTTCTCACCTTGGGGTGCTCCCATTTTGTTTGTGAAAAAGAAAGATGGTACGATGAGAATGTGCATTGATTATTGTCAATTGAATAAAGTGACTATTAAGAACAAATAACCTTTGCCCAGAATTGATGATTTGTTCGATTAGTTAAAAGGAGCTACTGTATTTTCAAAGATAGATTTGAGATCAGGCTACTACCAGTTACGAGTAAAAGATTCAGACATTCCAAACACTGCTTTCCGAACGAGGTACGGGCACTATGAATTTTTAGTAATGCCTTTTGGAGTAACGAATGCTCCTGTAGTCTTTATGGATTTGATGAACAGAATCTTCAGACTGTATTTAGATCAATTTGTTGTTATATTCATTGACGACATATTGATTTATTCCCAGGATGAATCTGATCATGCTGAGTGTTTGAGAATTGTGTTATAGACTCTACGTGATAAGTAGCTATTTGCTAAGTTTAGTAAATGTGAATTCTGGTTGCGCGAAGTTGGATTTCTAGCCCGGCCTAAAAGTTAGACTCGAATCTGGCATGTGACATGGAAGTGTTTTTTGAAACAATAATTCTTATTGTTAAATATTTGTTTGGGAGTTCAAACCTATTTGTTAAAACTCAAAACAACTAAGCGATTTGTTATCCATTAGAAAATGTAATTACTTTGAAAACCTTATCTGTTGCAGAAGCATATTTAAAATAAAAAATTTCAAAAAATGTGACGTTTAAAAGTTAAGTTGCAGAAACATTTCGAAAACGTTGCGGAATCGTAGTGTTTTGAAAATAGTTATCGTTTTGGAAATCATCTTCCACTTTTAGCAATTATAAAACATCCTAAATAAGCATACCATATTAAACCTTAAGAAATTTAAAAGAGGCCTTATTACAACCCAAATCAAACATTTAAAAACAAATAATCCGACTAGAAAGCATAAGCAATGTGTGGTCTTCTCCGAGTCTCTCGCAGCACCAATCCTCCTAACACTGGGATTACCTGAAAAGTTAACAAATAGGGTGAGTTTATGAAAACTCAGTGTGTAATCCCCTTACTAGAGTAACAGTCAGTATACAGAAATAGAGACAGAAATAAAAACAATCAAGGCCAGAGCCCTTTAATAGTAACGGTACAGTCTAATCCAGAGCATACGTAGGCCCAAGCCCACTACAATAACATTTGGGTCACAACCCATAACAGAATCAATTGGGCCTAGCCCAAACTGATAACATAAAAAATGGGCCTAAGCCCAAATAGTGACAAATCTCATAAGCAAATATGCAACAATGTGGGTATGCACCCCAACCCAATCCAACCAGCACACCACCCGTACCAACCAGCCCACCTTGTAGGGATTAAATCGACCCACCCAGCCAACACACGCAGCATGGCTGCTAATAACAGAAAATGTGGCAGAGCCACTAGAATCAGAGTACGTGGCAAAGCCACTAGCACAGATCTTCCTTTAAATCAAGCCCAACCCCATGCAGAATGTCGTGTATGTCATGCTCAATCATCATACATGTATGCATAATGGCCATGCTCAGTAACAGTCATTTAAACATATATTAAAACATATCTATCATGCAACTACGGTCACGTAAGTTAAAACATTGTCATATGATCACAATCAAATCAGTCAAAACTCGTAGTCCAAGTCAGTCACTTGCCCACAAGGGCAAAACACTCATTCTACACTCTAGAGGCAAAATGGTCATTTTACCATACAGTGGTATTTCCATAACCCTACCCTCTAAGGGTATTCAGTAATCCAACCTTATAGGGATATTTCGGTAATTTTATAAACTAGGGGTATTTTAGTAATTTTACAAAATAGGGGTATTTCAGTAATTTTAAAAACTAGGGGTATTTTGGTAATTTTACAATTAGGGGTATTTCAGTAATTTCACAAATCAGGGGTATTTTAGTAATTTTATAAACTAGGGGTATTTTAGTAATTTTACAAACCAGGGGTATTTCAATAATTTTACAAATCAGGGGTATTTCGATAATTTTACAAATTAGGGGTATTTCGGTAATTTTATAAACTGTGGTCTTAACGACCCAACCGATGGTCCCTCGTTGCCTCGAGTGACTTTTGTAACCTAAACACACAAAACGGGTAATTGGGCCTAAGGCCGATTACTCGGCCTGAGTGGGCCCACACACTTGTGTGGCCCATTTAGCCCAGAAACAACCACGACTATGCGAACAACACAGCCCAAAACAATCACTTATCACATCACATACATTTTAACCGTGTGGGCCCACAAGCCCACTAGGCCCACACGGCCCATTTAGACCAAACAACACTAGCCATGTTGACTACACGGCTCAGTCAAACATTTACCACAATATGCAGTTTTAACCTGTGTGGGACCCACATGGCCCATCTCGGCCCAGCGGGGCTTAAAACGACCTAAGCCCATAAGAATGCTCATGGTGACCTCAACCATCTTACACCCATATTCATGGGCTTGGTCCACCACACGTGCAATCGCACGCTCGTGTGGCATCATTCTTCAGTATTTCCGCTTTTTGACATTTCGGCATTTGCCGATCTGGTCGAAGCAGTGAAAACACACCTGTTGCGATATTGAAACTCTTCAAAAATCGAGAACCAAACCGACAATCGGAGATTCCTACCGACTTAGCAGCCATGGACCATTCCAAATCTTTGTCCTTCAAGAACATTCGATCAAATCAATAAGTATTTAAAGTCCAACAAAAACACATCTCACTTAAAGCATTTACCCTAATAGTGAAAAGACCACATGCAAAGAGAAGAATAATCGGCCCAAACTTCTATAATAGAATCCACACTCCTAATAAGATTAGGCAGATCGTAAGATGATTGATGATAGGCATACATTCGGCCCCAAGAGAAAGAGAAGGTAAAATCGAAACTTAGCAGTAAAGCTAATAGTGATTCGGCTAGAAAAGAAATAGTGATGCGACTAAACTTACCCTTACTAAAAACTCAAATGACTTTCGGCAATAGTCAATCACAGAGATTTGGCCTAAGTAAAAAGAACAGAAAGATTTGAGAGAGAAGAAGGAGAATCAATAAAGCCAACTGAATTAAAAGCAATAAAGGAAAGTTGATAAGATATTTAGCCTAAGGCAACAGAAAAGGTAAATGTTAATATTTGACTGAGAGAAGGGAAAAACAAGGTGGAGGTTCGGCTAAGTCTTGAGAGTAGAAACAAGAAGAGAAAAAGGAGAATAAAGAAATAAGAAAGAAGAGCTTAGAGAGGACAATCAATAATCGGCACAAAACAAAAAGGGAAAATGATTAGAAAGAAAGGGGAGAAGACTAGAATAGGAGAAAATATTTGGTTTAAGAGAACAGAAAGCTGGCTACATTTGGCTTTTGAGTGATAACCAATAAGAAGATAAAAAACCGAAAAGTAGCAAGAATAGAAGGCTTGCAATGCTCCCTAAAGTAACCACCTGCAAAAGGAACTCCAAAAGTTCACAGACACAGAAATAGAGAGAAAAGACTTGGAGATGGAACCAAAAATGAAATCGAAATGAAAGAATTCCCCCTACGTCTAATTTGCCATACACAACCACCCACACTCGGTTACAACATCTCCTATATCAAATCCTTTGATTATCTCCTTAATTTCCTCCACCACACATTCAAATTCCAAGACCAATTCAAGCCTCCACACCCATAACCACCATTTCCAAATCCCCAAATTTCCTTCTTATGACCAAGTCCACAACCACATTAGGAGAATCCCACTACCACACAACCACTAGGCATCCATGTAGCAAAATATGAGTCCTATGAGCACGTCAGGATTCAAACTCAGGTCTCCTAGCAGAAATACCATGCCACTTGCCACCTTGCCACAAGCTCTCTTGTGTTACAAAATATCCTCAATTAAATAAAAGGTCTATTGGCCAAAGTCTAGGTCCCTTTAAAAAGAAAAACCAAAATAAAATTACAAGAGCAAAAACTTGAACCTTAGACCTTACAGTTGCACATCATGCCACCAGCCACTCCACCACCTCTCTTTTTGCGTCATATTTCAACCAAACCTATTTATAAGGCCTTCTAACTAATGCCAAGATCTACTAAAGGGAAAAACTAAAAATTTTCCTAGAGCCCTGGTTTGAACCCAGGACTTCCAAATACTCCTAAGCACTTCTAAATCACTTAACCATTAAAACAATCATGCAATTGTGATCTTTCCATACATAACAAATATTATACGCCGCCACCAAGGACTAGTACTTTTATGCCCAAAATTTAGGGCGTTACAATTCTACCCCACTTAAAGAAATTTCGTCCTGAAAATTTCCAACTAACAGGGTAGTCATGTAACAACTACCCCACTACGCTACTGCTGTGCACCCTAGTCCTTAATAATACAAGCACACACCAAGCCATCTATCTATCGTAGAGAATAGATATCACATGCCTACCATTTTTCGAACACACAAAATAAATACAAACTCTAACTTTAAGAGTAGCAATACAGTCTAATGTCTAAGGAATCACAGTATTTCTATCTACTGCTTTCCAATGAATACAAACAACAGTTTCAGAAACTTACAGATTCGGTGCTAGGGACTCGGTGTGCCACACTTCTCAAAAAAATATCAAAAACACCTCACATACTTCAAACAATCCCTTTGAAATTTAAAGATTTGAAAACCCCATACCACAACCGAGTTTTGCAACCGGGTGCTGATACCATTAAATGTAACACCCCAAACCTGGCTTAGAAGTTAGGCCTGAATCTGGCGTGTCACATGGAAGTGTTTTTCGAAACCATAATTCTTGTTGTTAAAAACTTGTTTGGGAGTTAAAACCTATTTGTTAAAACTCAAAACAACTAAGTGATTTGTTATCCATTTGAAAACGTAATTACTTTGAAAACCTTATCTATTACGGAAGCATATTTAAAACAAACCATTTACAAAACGCGATATTTAAAAGTTAAGTTGCAAAAACATTTCAGAAACATTGCAGAATCGTAGTGTTTTGAAAATAGTTCGTTTTGGAAATCGTCTTCCACTTTTAGCAATTATAAAACATCCTAAATAAGCATACCATATTAAACCTTAAGAAATTTAAAAGAGGCCTTATTACAACCCAAATCAAAACATTTAAAAACAAATAATCAGAACAGAAAGCATAAGCAATGTGTGGTCTTCTCCGAGTCTCTCACAACACCAATCCTTTTAACACTGGGATTACCTGAAAAGTTAACGAACGGGGTGAGTTTATGAAAACTAAATGTGTAATCCCCTTACTAGAGTAATAGTTAGTATACAGAAACAGAGACAGAAATAAAAACGGTTAGGTCCAGAGCCCTTTAACAATAACAGTATAGTCCAATTCAGAGCATGCGTGGGCCCAAGCCCACTACAATAACATTTAGGTCACAGCCCATAACAGAATCAATTGGGCCTAGCCCAAACTGATAACATAACAAAAGGGCCTAAGCCCAATACAGTGACAGATCTCATGAACAGATATGCACCAATGTGGTTATGCATCCCAACCCAATCCAAGTAGCACACCACCCGTACCAACTAGCCCACCTTGTGGGGATTAAATCGACCCACCCAGCCAACACACCAATAACACAGCAAGGCTGCTAATAACAAAAAATATGACAGAGCCACTAGAATCAGAATACATGGCAAAGCCACTAGCTCAAATCTTCCTCGAAATCAAGCCCAACCCCATACAGAATGTCATGTATGTCACGCTCAATCATCACACATGTATGCATAATGGCCGTGCTCAGTATCAGTCATTTAAACATATATTAAAACATATCTATCATGCAACCGCGGTCACGTTAGTTAAAACACTGTCATACGATCACAGTCAAATTCGTCAAAACTCCTAGTCCAAGTCAGTCACTTGCTCACAAGGGCAAAACAATCATTCTACAACCAGGGGTATTTTAGTAATTTTACAAACCAGGGGTATTTTAGTATTTTTACAAACCAGGGGTATTTCGGTGATTTTACAAATCAAGGGCATTTCTGTAATTTCAAAAATCAGGGGTATTTTGGTAATTTTATAAACCAGGGGTATTTCAATAATTTTACAACCTAGGGGTATTTTAGTAATTTTATAAACAAGGGGTATTTCGGTAATTTTACAAATTAGGGGTATTTCGGTAATTTTATAGATCGAGGTCTTAATGACCCAACCGATGGCCCCTCGTTGCCTCGAGCGACTTTAGTAACCTAAACAGACAAAACGGGTAATTGGGCCTAGGGCCCATTGCTCGGCCTGAGTGGGCCCACATACTCGTGTGGCCCATTCAGCTTAGAAACAACCACAGCTATGCGAACAACATAGCCCAAAACAATCACTTATCACATCAAATACATTTTAACCATTTTGCCCACAAGCCCACTAGGCCCACACGGCTCATTTAGCCCAAACAACACTAGCCATGTGGACTGCACGACTCAGTCAAACATTTACCACAATATGTAGTTTTAACCCATGTAGGGCCCACAGGCCCATTGGGCCTACACGACCCATCTCGGCCCCAGCGCTACTCAAAACGACCGAAGCCCATGAGAATGCTCATAGTGGCCTCAACCATCTTACGCCCATATTTGTGGGATCGGTCCACCACACGTGCGATTGCACGCTCATGTGGCATCATTCGCCGGTATTTTGGCTTTTCGGAATTCCGACATTTGTCGATAAGCCAATTCAATGGCTATACACATAACCAAGCATTCATCAATTACAAGCCAATTCAAATCACCATTTCATAATCAAGACAATCACATAGCAATCATAGACCTAACCTCATAAGTCCTATACTCATATAATTACATACTATCACATATACCAAATTTAATTCAAATCACATGCCACATTACAAATCAAAACACAAAGGCTTCGTTAGCCAAAATTACTTATAGATATCATATAACCACAAAGCCTATACATGCCATATAACCAAAGTCACAAAGCTTATAAGTACCAAAACAAAAGCTGGATAGTATGATGAAATCTTCAACGACTTCCGATTCGAGCGAGCCTCCGAAACACTATAAAACATAGAAAAAGAACACGAAGTAAGCTATAAATCTTAGTAAGCTCATATGGCTAATAAGTATAATTTACCAATATAATCACAATTTATGAACATATGTGAGTATAGATAAATCTCATTCAATCCAACAATTATCACATTGCTATAACCATAGGAATCATAAATAAATTCATCATCTTTCGCTTACTCGACATATGAATTTATCAACTATCACTTACGTGTCGAACTTAATATGAATACCTCAACTGATCCATATCATCGCTTATATCATTGTACCATCACCTCCTCCCATTGAACCATTCAGAATAATATCGAATACTTAGGTATCTCGCATATTAAGTGCCATATATGTGGTTAAACCACCTCTATCACATATCTTATATAATGTTCACTCTCGAGCCATCACTAAGTCTGCTCACACAAGTTGCCAATCAAAACATAGCTACACGATGCTGCTCACACAAGCTGTCAAGTCACATGCCCGTTGTAACACCCCTTACCCATGTTCGACGCTAGAACCGAGGTACGAGACATTACCAGACTTAAACATTCTTAATCATAAAAAATCGGGCTATAACTTTTCATTCATATTCTTTACATCCCTATCATGGGCCTACGAGAACATAAACATACATATCAAGTGTTTCAAGACAGAACTAGAAACTTTCGAACAGTTAGAAAATTTTTGTTCAACACGGGGCTACACACCCGTGTGGGATGGGACACGTTAGTGTGGGCAAGCTGTATGGTCACACATACCCATGTCCCTAGTTCGTGTCAAATTTATTTTTCATTTTAAACCTACAGGGGTTTTCATAAGGCCTGGCACACACCCGTGTCCATAGCTCGTGTCCCTTACATGGCCATGACACGCCCATGTCTTAGCCCATGCGTGAAAACCTTGACTGTAACACCCCTAACCCGTATCTGTCGACGGACTAGGGTTATGAGGTATTACCGACCCAAGCATAGCTTAGAACAATCATTTAACATATATCAAGCATGACGGTATAACAATTCTCTTATAAATTGATACACTAGCCGAGCATAATTCATTTCATACATGATACCTTCCATTTCACATATCCATTCCTTTAGTGAATTACCAAACATGCATATCATATATGTATACATCAATGTACATTCAAATATTTAAATCTAAACATTACATACCTTACAGCCTAGTCAACTTCGAATATGAGACAATATCAAAGATTTTGCCTAACGGTCAAACATAATCTTGTACCATACAAAATTTCTATGCAATTTACTAATATATCATTGACCATTTTCGAGCATAAGAAACAATTCATAGCATACTTCCATGATGAGCTACTTATAAGGTTGAACATACATCATAAAGATCATCACAATCATACCTTCATACTTATTTAATAAACGAGCCGATTTTGTATGGCTTATTACAAGAGGTTTCAAAACATCAAACTATTCAAAAGTAAGTTAAGCCTATACATGCCATTAATAAAACGTAAAGTCTTTAAAGATACCAAATAGACTTAGATAATACGGATGACTTCGATTGAATCCCCGAGCCCGTAGTTGGAGACAAAGATCTATAGAACAAAGAGACGAAACAAGCAGAGTAAGCTTTCACAGGCTTAGTAAGTTTTAAGTAAATCAAGCATATATATATATATCACATCAAACACATTTATTTCATATAATTAAACGAAATTAACATCATTTGGCCGAATAGGCCTAATACCCTTTTTGCACATATGTTCATTAACTGTTTGTTTACTTAGCTTGAAATCGTATAATTACTTCGTTAGAATTCTATATGTCAAACACTTATTTTACTCAACATCAAGTTAATCTAGCTCCACAACCACATATAATTTCATCGATCACATATACTTTCACATATAATAATCTCACAAGAACGGAGTACGCAGCTTAAAGTTAATACCATCGATAATGCATTAATATTCTTGTGTACCTGAGTAGTGAAATTCAATGTACAACTTTGAATGTCATATAGCATGAATTTCATATCTTGAGTCTCTTTAATATTTCACCGGCATTTTGCCTACTGGGTATAACCCGAACATATCACCGGCACAAGCCTGCTGAACATTCATGTCTGAAATTTACTCACTGGCATTCATGCCTGCTGGACATTTATGTCTGATACACATTCACCGTCTTCTCGCATGCTAGACTCGATGCTCGACATTAATCACTAGCTCTTAAGCTTGCTAGGTCAAAGACCCGATAATATCGTATGATTATCAGTTTATAAAGCTTATCACATATCACATCATATACCTTTAGTACTCACATAACTTAAACACATTAACAAAATGATGCCTTCATTCAAATCCATAGACAAACATATAATTTACTTCCTTCTCATAATAGCCGTTCGGCTATATAACATATATGCCACTTCAATTTCAATTCATAAAACTATTTAATCATATTACAAACACATAGCTTTTTTTTTAAATAGCCATTTGGCCATATAAATCCACACATACATATTCCTATGATAAAAGTTCATTTCCCTACCTTCATTCAACTAAATACTCAAGCATCAAGAATATGATTTCCAATAATTCATTTTGATTCATTCAAAATAAGCTAAATTCAATCACTTAAAGACTTACCTCAGATGTTGTCGAACGGTTACAACTGGCTATTCGATTAATTTCACCTTCCCCCTATTTGAATGTGGCTCTCTTTGTTCTTGAGCTATATTCAACAAATTGATTCATTTAAGTCCACAATTTGACTTCTCATAAGCCAATCATTCAAACTTCACAATCGATTATAACATTATTCACCCAAGACATAGGAACAAGTGCTTTCTTAATAACATAATCAACTGTTTCATAATATAGGTATATTCGGCCATATAAACACAAATAACCTTCAAATTTAACAAAGCTTCTTTGAAACCACAATGACCACACATTATCACTTGATTACTAAAGGCATAACATTGTCACATATAAGTCAAACAAAAAGGGGAGGTTCCTTTCTAAGCTTACATACGGCATTTATTTCCTTTTTATCCATCTTATATTATTATCAAACATTCTATTTATTTCTCACTAGCTTATTCGGCACTACATGCATAAATACTAAGATATAGCTATTCTTTCCAACCATTATACATAGCCGAAACTCCCACTTAGTCAATAGGTTTTTCACTAATTTAATTTATGCATTTTCACCTCAATTCTCTCATTTAGCCCATAATTCACAACATTTGTAGTTCATTATAATATAAATCAATAGTTTCCATCTTTTCCCATTAACAAATTATGGCCGAACACCATATAGACATAAAACTCACATTTTCTCTCTTGATTAACAAATTCAACTCATACTATCCTCAACCCACGACACAAAGCACCAAAACACAAAAATTCAAGTTGCTTTAAACCTCATAGCCGAATATGTAATTTGCCATAAACTTAAAATTTATATCCATTACTTAAATTCTAGGCTAAATTAACATTCAAACATGAATCACTATAAAAATTAACAAATAGCCGTCTGCTACCATACTTATAATCTCATGAATTTAGACCATGAGTAAATTTCACAATTCACTTATCAACTCCTACCATCAACCTAAAAATCCATGCATTATACACCAACCAAAGCAACATGGACATCCATGGCTAATTTCCATCATGAAACCACCATGGCCGAATGTATCATCACCAATCAATAGCAAGAATTTAACCATGGGCTAGGTAGGAATTTCACAAACAACTTAAATTGTGCAAAAAAAAAAATTCAAAGAATCAAAGCAACCATACCTTAAAAATCAATCTATGCAAGTGCCGAATGCTATCTCTTATTCCCTTCTTTCTTTTCTACTCCATTCGGCCAAAAACATGAGAAATGAACATGATTTTTTTTTCTTTTACTATTTCATGCAATTGGTTTAATAATTAGATTACCATTTTAGCCTTTGTATTTACAAGGCTCCTCCACTAATGCATGACCGTAAGTGTCCATGTAAAAATCTTTTGGACTAATCACAATTTACATCCCTCACATTTAAAGAACATCAACAATCGGCAATCACATATTATCTCACTTATTTTTCTTTTCACTCAATTAAGTCATTATTCACTAATTCCACATGTAATTATAAAATATTAAAGCACCAACTTTCACATATAAACATACACATAATGTAAGCATAGAATATGACATTTAATTTATTCATCAACTCAGTTTTGTGGTTCTGAAACCACTTCCCGACTAGGGTCAAATTAGGGCTGTCATATTGACATTATGTTTATGACATCAGCAAACATTTAGGGGCACACGACCAAGTCACACGCCCCAGTGCTAGGTCATGTGGCGAATTTGATTCTCTCAATTAATTTGCAGACTTCACACGGCCGTGTCTCTGCTCGTGTGTTCACTATTGGGCATTCTATCTTGCTTAATTTGGATGCAGGGGACACACGGCGTATCAAAATGCCTATGGAGCTACCCGTGTGTCACACACGGCCTAGACACATGCCCGTGTGTTTACCCGTGTGGACAAATATAAGGCTATTTACCAGGCCCTTTGCCACCCTGAAAAACATACACACTTATACCATCTTCGACAACACTTAGCATGACAATAATGCATTCAAATATCCACAATTAAGACATCCACACCTCAATTTCATGCTACCTTCATCATGCATACACTTCACACATTATCCATCCAATTATGCAAGTTTGCACTTTCATGAATTTCATCTTCATTGAATAAACATAACTTATCTAGTATTGGCCAATTCCAATGGTCATTTACAAAATGAATAAGTAACATCACTAGCCAACACATTGGCTAACCAATATGACATATAACAAAAATGACCAAGTTCTTATACATGCCATACCCAAAATACTCAAACTTTAATTGACCCAAAAGAATACCTTGATAGTGTGAATTGAGCTCCGACGTCCTTCAATCCCTGAGTTAGCTTGACGATACTACAAGAAAATGGAAAAGAGAGGGAGTAAGCATAAAGCTTAGTAAGTTGCATGTAATAAATAAAAACGTAAAATCTTATAATAACATAAACACATAATCTTCAAGTGATCATTGACATGGCTTACTCGTACTCTTTCTTACCGAACACATATCACATACTGGACTCATTTCTCGTGAGTTTCGTATATGTACCAATATCACTCCATCACATAACTTTAGTCTTTTTCATCTTTAACATAAACTTTAATTCTTTTCCCCATTGAATCACTTAGAATATCGAAGGATACTAAAAAAATGTCATACTCGTGGTGAGATGCCAATGCCATATCCCAGATATGGTCTTACATGGGATCATATGTCAATCACAATGCCATATCCCAGATATGGTCTTATTCAAAATCTCATATCGATGTCAACACCATATCCCAATATGGTCTTACACAAGATCGTATTTCGATATCATGTCCCAGACCTAGTCTTACATGATTTCATACCGAAGCTAGGTCCCAGTCATGGTCTTACTGGAATCACTATTCAATGCTGATGTCATATCCTAATATGGTCTTATACGGGACCTTATTTATCTAATATCGTGACAATGGTATCCTTTCATTTCCTAAGGTTCAACCGGAATTTCAATTTAGCTTAACTTCATCTTTTCTTTATTGAGACCTCATTAACCATATTCATAAAAAGCATATACATTTCATGCCATATGCATTTAAGTACTTAATCACAAAGTGTTGATTTATTACACACAAACTTACCTCAGTAACAAAATATTGGTAATTGTTCGATCTAGTCTACCACCTTGTTCTTTCCTCGGTTTGGGTCCAGACTTCGTGTTTCTTGATCTATAATGACAAATTTCACTTATTTAATTATCACATTGACTAAAACAGCCCATGAGTCATACTTTGGCAAAATTATAATTTTACTCCTAAACTTTCACATATTTACAAAATGGTCCCTAGGCTCGTATGATTAAATGTACTCATTTTCTTTGTTACCCAAGCCTAGCCCATTCACGTTCCCTCTTATAAAAACCCACATTTTTCACTAAATCACATTTTCTACACATTTTTCACAACTTTTACGAATAGGTCCTTTTATGAGATTTCATTAAAAATCACCTAGTAAAAGTTGTTTATCGCACTTCCAACATTCATTTTCTACCATAAAACATCAAAACACATGCATCTTACACATGGGTAAAATTTTGAACATGAAACCTAGCTCAAAATAATGGTAGAAATAAGTAAACCGAGCTACAAGGACTTTAAAAATGTAAAGAACATTAAAAACGGGGCTTGGATTCACTTACTATGTGGCTTGAAAGTTGAAAAACCTTTGCTATGGTGTCCCTTGAGAGTTTCGACCAAGCTAGGAAGAAGATGGACACATTTTTGACTTATTTTTCCCTTTTTATTCATTAAATAACCAAATGACTAAAATGCTCTTAATGCCCTTCCTTGAGATTTTTCCCTTCCATACCCATTTTTGTCTATCATGATGGTCTATTTACTAAATAAGGACCTCTAATTTTCACAAGCATTTCAATTAAGTACCTCAAAGCTTCTAGAACCTCATATTTTACTACTTTTGCAATTTAGTCCTAAAAGACAAATTGATCACTAAATTATAAAATTTCTTAATGAAATTTTCACACAATCATGCAATCATATCATAGACCTTAAAACAATCATAAAACATATATTTCTACTTCAGATTTCTGGTCTCACAACCACTATTCTGACTAGGCCTTAAATCGCGCTGTTACATTTGTATACACCCAAATCACATAATCTCCGTAACCCCTAATGACATGTCATTTTATATCCTATCTATTCTTAAGGTTCAAACAGGTTCTATTCTCTATCGGTGCATCATCGGTAACTTACATAGTGTTGTAATATCACAATTACATAATTTAATCATATAAACACATATATATCATACAACTTATTAATCATACAAACTTACCCCGTATAGTAAGGATGAAAACGGTTATCTATTCGACAACTTTGCTTTTTTTTTCTCGATCTAATTCTGATCTTTGCTTATCTTGATTTATATAATGTTAAATTCAATCCATTCATTATTCATTCTATACAATTTAACTCAAACTACACATTTTGGAAAAATTACACTTTTTCCCTTATTATTTTATCTTCATTACAATTTAGTTCTTATCACATAAAATTATAAATTCATGAAATTTCATCCTAACCCATGCTTAGTCAAATTTTCTATAGTCCCATAGCAGGCTTATATTTTTCATTAATTCACACATTTAACCACACAATTTTCATATTTATCAATTTAATCTAAAATTGACATTTTTTATAACACCCCAAACCCAGCCCAGACGTTACGGCCAAGTCCGGTGTGTCACATCAACGACAGTTTTACCATGCTTCTTAGTTATTGCGATTAGGGCGAGTTTTGCAAAACCATTATTGGAGTTTAAAGACAAAATCCAGGTTTAATTGTGAACATCCTATCCACTACCAAATTTTAGGGGTATTCTTATTATAATATATTGGATTAACTTTTGCTACTCGTTTGATACGTGTGATTTATTTTGAAAACGTTGATTAATTTTGAGAAAACTCACGCAACCGTATTCTAATCATTTAAAGTATAGTATAAATAAATAATTGAAAAGCCAAATTAAAATAATTAAAGCGCCCTTATTACAACCCAAAACTAGAATGGAAATAATTTAAAATAAATAAGAAAGTAAATAACTTAATTAAAAACCAGCAATGCAGTTTACGTGGCCACTCTGAATCCCTCCAGCTCCAAGACAACCAATCTAGGGCTCACTTGCATGGATGGAAGAACAAGGGGGTGAGTTTGGGAACTCAGTGTGTAAAGACAGCCCATCCGAAGCCCAAATCAGCTTAAGCCCACTAGGCCTAAGCCCTATCCAGTCTCAGTAATAACTGGGCTGAAGCCCTATTTAGACACAGTAAAACTGGGCCTTAGTCCTATTCAGATATCAGTGTGGCCCATAGGCCCCTAATAGTAACAGAACAGAATAATGCATGTATGCAAAGCCCATCCTATGTCCATCCGCTACACTCCACCGGTACTAACCCTACACACCATGTGGGGAATAACTCAACCCACCCAGCCCTACACTCCACAGTTGCAGCATAGCTGCTCAGATAACGTGGCCAAGCCACTAACAGTAGTAAGAGGCAAAGCCCCTTTCAGTAAAACGAGGCAAAGCCCCTTTCAGTAATCGCGGCAATGCCACTTGCACTTCCTCCATTAATAAACCCAATCCTATGCAATAGTTTTATCATGTCATGGCATACAGTGAACAGAAACAGTAAAGCATGCATTTCAGTCAAATTTAGCCCTAGGGGTATAACGGTCATTTTGCACCTAGCGGTAAAATCGTAATTTTCCATCCTTAAGGGGTATTTCAGTAATTATTCTAGTTTTTAGGGTTTCATACTTGTTCAAGCTATTTAACAGTCCAGTAATCACCTAAGAAGCTTTTCTAGCCCATTTTAGCAACCTAGAGTTATTGGGCCCTAAAACCCCTAATGGGCCCTACAATGTCAATTAGCTATTTTGGCCCGTTTAGCCCAAATTCTATGTCTAGTTTAACAGTTTTAACATACGAATCACTAGAACCCACTTACCGCTAGTCTTCACCCAAAGGGGCCCGTAAGCCAATTGGGCCCATATTCAGCCTATCGAGGCCCAATTTACCAAGATGCACGAAATCGCGCACTTACCAACTTTACCAATTGCGATTATAGGTCTTACCGCTTCTAACTAACCCACGAGCATTCGCACACTCGCAAGCCCACAAAATGCTGAAATTTTGGCATTTTAGCTTTTCTACTTTTGCCGATTTAGTCTACTAGAGGGTGTTCATTTACACACCTAATTTGCGACAAACGCTAACGAGATCTCCCACGGGTATCCTACAATCGGTCACTAACATATTTAGATTACGAATCCATGATAATCAACATAATGATCACTTACCACATTCGGTCATAATGAGGCTTTATTAATGACTTACCTCGTCGATCTTAACTACTAGATTTAGATCTAGGTCGTTTCCACGTCCCTAGCCTTTGTTCCTTCTTGCTAACTCACCCTTTCTTGCAATTTAGAACACATAAAACCATATCACAAGACTATCATTGCTCCTTACCAAAATCAACAGTCTCCCTAAAGTGTTTAGGGATTTCTGCTTTTTTTTAAATCCCAAAATAAAGAATAGACAGGAGGTTTCGATAACTTACCAAAGGTTTACTAGCCCCAAATCGTTCCCAAACACCTTCTTATCTCAGATTTGATGTAGATCTAACTTAAAGTACGAACAGAGAACAGATTTAAAGGTTTAGATCCCGAATCACTATGAATATGGAGGTTTAGCTTTTGAAATAATAAAAGAGAGAAAGGTAGAAATAGTAGTGGAAAAGAGGAGATGTCGATAGAGGGTAGGGATGTTGTGAGGTTCGGCAACTTGGATTAAAGCAAGAATGGAGTTTCAGCTTATATGGAAAGACGACACAGGCTTTTATGTCTCAAGATTTCAGCTTTCAAGAAATCAGCAAACCAAGGTCTTAGATGAATCGAAAAGAAGGAAGAAGATGAGGAAGGGGTAGATTCGGCTTTTAGAAGAGAAAAGAAGAAATAAGAGAAGAAGAAGAAAGTGAAGAGAAGAGATGGATTCGGCTTTAGAAGAAACTAAAAGAGAAAAGAGAAGAGAGTTTGCTTGTGGAAAATACGGCACAATGAGGGAGTAAGGATCTAGGTTTCGGTTTTTAGGTAAAAGAAGAAGAAAGAATCAATCCCAAGGCACTACTCCTACTCAGTTCAAAAGAAAAGAGGCCAAACAATCCCGAAAGCCACCCTAAAGTAATCGGCACACAAAGAACAAATGTCGAATATGATACTTAAACTCCTCTAGCTGAATGCACACTAAAACCAAATGTCCCAAACGGCAATGCTTCCCTAAGAGTCCCCTAATCAGCAATCACATGCTTCCTTTCAAAATCCCTAAAATCTCTCTCCCTTATCCTACTTGATTCAACCTCATGAACATTTCAAACTCTTCCATCAGAGTTTCACTTAACCTCCATCACATGACTGGCACATGCACAAAAATTAAAAACACACACTACTTACCTTGTGACTTGAACTCTGGCCCTTGCACACCCATCAACACGCCACTTTTTAGGAACTAAATGGCGCCACATTGCCACTTTACCACGGGTTCACTTCTATCTTATTTTACTCCATTTTTCTTAAAAGCCCACATAATCAGGATCCCTTGTCTTTAAATTCAAAATTCTGATATTCTACCGGGTTTTAACTTAGACTTGGGCCTTCTAAGGGCCCACTAACATACTTAAAACATAAATTTCATCATCCAACAACAAAATTTCAAGATTACACCAAACTTGGAAAAATCTCAAAAATTAGGGCGTTACATTTTTACTAAAAATCACATAACAAAACTTGTTAATCTAACAACAAATATTCATTTTCCATCATCAAACATCAAGCTACTTATACATTCATCAATGGCAAAATTCACATACTTTAACAGTTTCTCAAATTAGTACCTGGGCTAGCTAAACTAAGTTGCAACGATTTCGAAAACATAAAAACCAATAAAAAGGGGACAAAATTTCATACCTAACTGAAGAAATAAAGATGGCCGAATGAAGCATTCAAAATAGTTTCTTCCTTTGCATGTTTCAGTTAAAAAATGATGAATAGAAAAATGATACTTAGTTTTTATTTCATTTAATTAATCTTTATTAACAATTTACTTTTATAACCTTTAAAAACCTTAATAATTTCCATAAAACCAAGCTCATAAATGTCCACTAACACCCTAATGGTCTAATTACCACATAAGGACCTCCACTTTAAAGTTCTATAGCTATTAAACACCTTTAGCTATTAGAACACCACTTTTGCACTTTATACAATTTAGTCCTTTTTTATCAAATTGAGCATACAAATGATAAAATTTCTTAATGAACTTTTCACACGATCATATTATCATATGTAGACCTTAAAATAATAATAAAATCATTATTCTAACCTCAGATTTGTGGTTCCAAAACCACTGTTTTGATTTGAATAAAATTGGGCTGTTACATTTAACTCACTAAATTAGGCAATTTGTAGTATTATCGTATCTTTTTTGGGTTTTTCGTTATGTTTCACCTTTTTGTAGTGTAACAGCCTAGTTTAGACCCTAGTCAGAATAGTGGTTTCGGGACCATATATCCGAGTCTGAAAAATATTATAATATTATTTTTTGTGTTTATGGTATGAGAATTGATATCTGTAAAATTTTTGTGAATTACTTTTTTTGATTGAGTGCTTAATTTGTGAAAAGGACTAAATGGCATAAAGGTAAAAGTGGCATACTCAATGTTAATGTGCTAAATTGTTATGATTTAATTTGTTGAAAGCCCTTATATGGTTAGTATGCCATCTTTGAGTTAGTGGACATTTATGTCCATGAATTATTTGATGATTTTAAGGTTTCATAAAAGATATTTTTGTAATTTGTAAATTATTATGAATTAAAATAAAACAAAGGCATAAAACATGGCCATTTATCATCCATTTTGCCAAAAACACAAAGAAAAGAAAAGGGTATTGGCACTTTGTTCATTCGAACATATTTCTCTTTGACTAAGGTATGTTTTCTTTTGGCTTTTGATGATTATTATGTTTTCGTGATCATTGCTTCGTGTTTTCTCAAGCCCATGCCCCAATTTCTATTTTTGATGATGATTTTGATATGCGCTATTGATGAATTAGTGAGTTTGGAAGTGTTAATTGATGAATTATGGAAGCTTAACGTGAAATTATTATGTTTTACCATGAATTTTTGAAGAATTTGAGCAATTTGGACTGAATAGTGAGAAAAATATTTTAGAGGGACTTAATTGTGAAATAAATGAAATGTGAGGCTTGTATAAGCTTAGTAAGAATTCAGCTAAGCTTGTATAAAGAGAAATTTGTGCATTTTGATGATTTTGTGAGTTAGGGACTAAATTGTCAAAAATTTGAAATTTTGGGGGCTAAAGTGTAAAATGCCCTAATAATGTGTTTATATAGATCAAGAACCAAAGAAAAAGGAATTAGATCAGGGAAAGTCAAAAGTCGTTGAATAGTCGATTTCGTCCGTTTGAATCCGTACAACGTAAGTCTATATACAAATAAATGTGCTTAAGCTGATTTATTCATGCTTATATATATAATTTAGTTGTGATGAATGAATATGGGAGATGCATATGTGAAATCCGAGAATGTTTAGAGTATGTGACGATGTCCAAAAAGCCCCGTCTGAACCTTTGGAATAGTTAGAATACATATGTCATGACATAGGATCCGATATCTGTTTACATGTAAGACCACGTTTGAGGCATTGTAATCAATCTAAGATTTAGGTTAAGACTATGTCCAGGACATCGACATCATATTTGACTTCGTGTAAGACACTACCTGAAACAGTGGCAACGATATCTGTTTACATGTAAGACCACGTCTGGGACGTTGGCATTGTACGATCTTTCTGAGTGTTTTGCATATCCTTATTGATCCTGAATGGTTCAACGAGCATTCCAAGAAAATGAATGAACGTACGAATATGCTTCTGAATCTGGTATATAGGAAACATGTTCTATGTTTGACATTGAAAGGTAGCATATGTTCAATGGCGAGCTTATGATATATATATAATGGTATGAGAATAAAATGTGGTATATGTTCAAGTGATAATTGTGATCAGGTGGATTATATGAGAAATGTGGATCTTTAATTGAGTTTTGCCATGAATCACTTGATTTAAATTGAGCTATGAATGCGTTTTTGAGCAATTTATTTGTATATGGCTTACTAAGCTCTTTATAGCTTACTTTGTTTGTGTTTACTTTGTTTTATTGATATCGAAGCTACCGAAAGCTTGGCAATTGTCAAGGATCATCACCACACTATCTAACTTGTTTCGGTACACTTTTGAATGTATAAATGTTGAATTAATGCATCTATAAACTAGATGAGGTTGAATATGTTCTGTGATATATATAAGTTATGCCATATCATATGGCTAACAAATGGTTGTGTTAATGCTTGTTTTTGGTATGTGACAAGTATGGTAAATTTGGTATGTTTTGTGATGCTCTTATGATCTTATGACAAATGGACATTTTGGTATGAAAGTGATTGGGAAAATGGTAAGCCTAGCCATGGATTAGATGTGGCATTGATGGTTTTTGTTTTATATGTTTGTGGTATGAAATTGGTTGAGATTTGGTAAGATTTTTGTTTTGAAATTGAATGTGTTGTGAGAAGAGAAATATGTGGTATGATAGATGAATGTTTTGAGTAAGTTTCGGCTGGTAACTTGTTGGCATAAATGCATTTGTCTTGGCTTGTGGGGATGACCCAAAATGGGTGGCTAAATTGGCTTTTCGAATGGCCTATTTTTTTCCACACGGTCAGTGACATAGGCATGTGTCAAGGCCGTGTGTGACATACAGTCATAGTACACGGCCGTCTGTCCCCTGGGGTAACCTTTGAATTAAGTCAGTATACTCTACAGGAATGACACGGCCAAGGCACATGAGCGTGTCTAGTGGCTGTGGGTGACACACGGGCTAGTCACATGGGCGTGTGACTAGCCGTGTGCACAAGTCAATAGCTCCCTTAAATTTCACACGGCCGAGCACACAGGTGTGTCTTATGGCCGTGTGAACAAGTCAGTATGTATGCCCTATTTTGACACGGTCTGGACACATGGGTGTGTCTGGTGGCTGTACGAGGCACACAGCCTGACCACACGGGTGTGTGACCTCTGCAGCTTTGAAAAATGTTTAAATTCTAAAAAAAAGTTCTAAGTGCTCAGTTTACTCCCAACCTTCTTCTAATGCATGTTTAAGGTCTCGAAGACCTTCATAAGGGACTTAATGATGATGTTTGATAATGATATGATGTTGATGATAGAGAATTGTTTGTAAAAGTTCTAATTTGTTTGGTAATGCCTTTAACCCTATTCCGGCGATGGATACGGGTTAGGGGTGTTACAGTTGGTTGGTATTAAAGCTATGGTTTAGTTGCTTCTAGGACTACCATAGCATATTTAAGTCTAGCTATACATGCCATATATCTGAAAATGTGATAGTGTGATGAATCCTGACATCTAAAATGTGTTTTTCATATAGTAATGGATCCCAATCGAGTGGTAGCCGATGATGTTAAAAGTTATGCACTAGCTTCTACACAAGGGGCAGTGCCTTCTGATTCACAAAATGTATCTAGTAGCCACAAGGGAGAGGCAAAATAAGTCTTTTTCCAAATGATGAGTGAGTGGTTTACTGAATATGTTTGTACAAATCCAGCTGCTCAACAACCTCCACCCCTGCCTAATACCCCTCAGACATCTGTTATGCCACCGGTAATGAATCTGATTCTGTTGAATAAGCCTCCTGTAGATAAAATTCGAAAATATGGAGCTGAAGAGTTTAAAGCTACGAGTGATGGTAATGCTGAAAGAGCTGAGTTTTGGCTCGAGAATACCATTCAAGTGTTCGATGAAATGTCATGTACCATTGATGAATGTGTGAAATGTGTCATATCTTTGTTGAGAGATCCAGTCTATTAGTGGTGGAAAATTCTAACATTTATTGTTCCAAAAGAACGAATAACATGGGATTTCTTTCAATATGAGTTCTATAAGAAATACATTAGTCAGAGATTCATTGATCAAAAGTGGAAAGAGTTCCTGACACTTAAGCAGGGCTGTATGTTTGTTATAGAATACTTACAAAAGATTCAAGGATGGTTTGAATAAAGATATCTATCTGTTAGTTGGTATTCTTAAGATTAAAGAATTTTTTGTGCTCATTGATCGGGTATGTAAAGCAGAAGAACTCAAAAAGGAAAAAAGAAAAGTCGATTCTAAAGCTAGAGAAATAAGAAAGAGGTCTTCAAATAAATCATTTCAGTCTGTGTCAAAGAAATTCTGAGATGATTCTAGTCGCTCAAAGGCTAATGTGGGACATTCGAGCAGAGATAGAGCTAGATCGCGTTCGAGTTTCAGAGCTCCTGCTACTTTTGTTGCTAGTGTTAGAAATGTCTGATCCGAATAACCTGAATGTAAACATTGTGGTAAAAGACATCTGGGGAGTTGCAGACTAAATGACTGAGCTTGTTTCAGATGTGGATCTATGGATCATTTTGTCTGAGATTGTCCTGAGCTAGCGGAACCAAAGATTGCATAGAATTTGAGATCGGGTAATACTTCAACTAGAGGTAAACCTCCCAGAAATATGGGGAATATGAGTGGTAGTCAGAGAGCTACGAAAGATACTACTATTTGATCTGAGGCCAGAGCACCAGCCAGGGCCTATGCTATCCAAGCTCGGGAGGAAGCTTCATCTCCAGATGTGATAACAGGTACTTTTACTCTATACGATACCTCTGTGATTGCATTAATAGATCCAAGGTCTACTTATTCGTATTATGCATGAATTTAGTACACAGTAAGACTTTGCCTATAGAGTCTACTGAATTCGTCCCTTAGTCAAAAGTGTCCTAGTTAACAAAGTTTGCAAGAACTACCTGTTGATGTTTCGAGATGTATGTTTTCTGGCTGATCTGATGCTTTTACCTTTTGATGAATTTGATATAATTCAGGGTATAGATTGGTTAACTTTGCACGATGCTATTGTGAATTACAAATGAAAAACTATCGATTTGAGATGTAAGAATGATGAGATAATTCGAATTGAATCTAGTGATTTGAAAGGGTTACCAACTATGATAACTGCATTGAAGGTTCAAAAATTTGTGAATAAAGGCTGTGAAGCTTACTTTGCATATGTGATCGATTCGAAAGTTACTGAGAAGAAAATTGAATCAGTGCTTGTTATCTGCGAGTTCCCTGATGTGTTTCCTGAAGAACTTCCGGGATAACCTCCGATTAGAGAAGTTGAATTTGGTATTGAATTGATGCTAGGAACTACCTCGATTTTGATTGCTCCGTATAGAATGGCTTTGACCAAATTGAAAGAATTAAAGTCCCAGTTGCAAGAGTTGACAGATAGAGGATTCGCGAGACCGAGTTTCTCACCTTAGGGTGCTCCAGTTCTATTTCTGAAAAATAAGGATGGCACGATGAGAAAGTGTATTGACTATTCTCAGTTGAACAAGGTGACTATAAAGAATAAATATCCTTACCTAGAATCGAAAATTTGTTCGATTAGTTGAAAGGTTCCATTGTGTTTTTGAAAATAGATTTGAGATCAGGCTATTATCAGTTAAGAGTGAAAGATACAGGTATTCTAAAAACAGCTTTTTGAACAAGGTACGAACATTATGAATTCTTAGCTATGCCTTTCAGGTTAATGAATGCTCCTGCTGTGTTTATAGATTTGATAAACAGAATTTTCAAACTATATTTAGATCAATTTGTTGTTGTATTCATTAATGACATTTTGATTTATTCATGGAATGAAAGTGAGCATGCCAAGCATTTAAGAATGGTGCTTCAGACTCTACTTGATAAGCAACTATATGCGAAATTCAGTAAATGTGAATTCTGGTTACATGAAGTTAGTTTTCTGGGCCATATTGTGTTAGCATCCAGTATCTGAGTTGATCGGAGTAAAATTTCAACTATTATAGATTCAAAGCCGCTGAGAACTATTTTTGAAGTTCAAAGTTTTTTGGGACTTGCAGGGTATTATTGTTGATTCGTGAAAGGTTTCTCGATGATTGCAACTCTGATGACGAGATTGCTACAAAAAGATGTGAAGTTTGAGTGGTCTGATACGTGTCAAAACAATTTTGATCAGTTGAAAGCTATGCTAACTAAAGCTCTGGTACTAGTACAACTAGAATCGGGTAAAGAATATGTGATTTACAGTGATGCTTCATTAAACGGCCTCGGTTGCATTTTGATGCAAGAAGGCAAAGTTATAGCTTATGCCTCTAGATAGCTTAAGCCGCACGAAAAGAATTATCCGACGCACGAACTTGAGTTAGCTGTAATTGTTTTTGCTCTGAAATTATGGCGCCACTATCTGTTCGGTGAGAAATGCCACGTGTTTTCGAATCACAAAAGGTTGAAATACCTGATGACTCAAAAAGATTTAAATATGCAACAGCGAAGATGGCTAGAACTTTTGAAAGACTATAAGCTTGTCATTGATTATCATCCAGGTAAAGCAAATGTTGTAGCTGATGCCTTGAGTCGAAAATCACTATCTGCATTGCGTGCTATGAATGCTAGTTTAGATCTGTCTAGTGATAGTTCGGTATTACCTGAATCAAAGGCTAGATCTTTGTTTTTGCAACAGATTATTGATGCATAGAAGGTGGATAATGAATTGTTAGCCAAACGAGCTTAGTGTAATTTCGATTCTGATTCTGAATTTCAAATTGATGTAAAAGATTGTTTGAAATTCTGAGGTCAGATTTGCGTTTCGAGAAATTCTGAGTTAATTCAGATGATTTTGGGTGAAGCACACAGTAGTCAATTCTCTGTACATTTGGGTAGTGCAAAAATGTATAATGACTTGAAACAGCTATACTGGTGGCCAGGAATGAAAAAAGACATCTCTGACTTTGTTTTGAAATGCTAGTATGTCAACAAGTCAAAGCAAAACATCAGGTGCCCTCTGGTTTATTACAACTGATTATGATACCTGAGTGGAAATGGAATCGAGTGACGATGGATTTTGTTTTTAGTTTGCCCGTATCTCTAAAAAAGAAAGATTCGATCTGGGTTGTAGTTGATAGATTGACGAAATCAGCTCATTTTATTTCAGTACGATATGATTACTCACTTGAAAAGTTAGCAAAGCTTTATATTTCCGATATTGTGAGATTGCACATAGTGCCATTGTCTATTGTTTCAGACCGAGATCCAAGATTCACTTCGCGATTTTAGAAGAAATTGCAAGAAGTTTTAGGTACGAAATTATATTTCAGTACTGCTTATCACCCCCAAACGGATTGGTCACTGTGAGCGAATCATTCAGATACTCAAGGTTATGTTGAGATGTTGCATTCTTGAGTTTGAGGTACATGGGAACCGTCTTTGCCATTAATTGAATTTGCTTATAAAAATAGTTTTCAATCGAGCATTAAAATGGCACTGTATGAAGCCTTGTATGGTAGAAAATGTCGTACTCCATTATATTGGTCTGAGCTTAGTGAAAATAAGATACACGGGGTTGACTTGGTTAAAGAGACTGAGCAAAAAATGAAAGTAATCTGAGATAGTCTGAAAGTAGCTTCTAATCATCAGAAATCATACGCGGATTTGAAATGTAAAGATATTGAATTTGAGATTGGTGACAAAGTATTTTTGAAAGTTTCTCCGTGGAAGAAAGTGCTTCAATTCAGTAAAAAGGGCAAATTGAGTCTGAGATTCATTGGACCGTATGAAATCATTGAGCGAGTTGGGCCAGTTGCTTATAGATTGCTTCTGCCATCTGAGCTTAAAAAGATTCACAATGTATTTCACGTATCGATGCTTCGACAGTACAGATCTGATCCTTCTCATGTGATTGGTCTGTCTGAGATAGAAATTTAGTCTGATATAACTTATGAAGAAGAACCGATCCGTATTTTAGCTTGTAAAGTGAAAGAATTACAAAATAGGAAGATTCTGTTAGTGAAGGTACTATGGCATCGTCACGATTTAGAAGAGGCTACATGGCAGCCTAGAGATGCAATGAGACAATAATATCCGAACCTGTTTAACGGTAAGATTTTTGGGGACGAAAACCCTACGGCGAGAGAGTTGTAACAGCCCGGTTTAGACCCTAGTCGGAATAGTGGTTTCGGGACCATATATCCGAGTCTGAAAAATATTTTAATATTATTTTTTGTGTTTATGGTATGAGAATTGATATCTGTGAAATTTTTGTAAATTACTTTTTTTGATTGAGTGCTTAATTTGTGAAAAGGACTCAATGGCATAAGGTAAAAGTGGCATACTCAATGTTAATGTGCTAAATTGTTATGATTTAATTTGTTGAAAGCCCTTATATGGTTAGTATTCCATCTTTGAGTTAGTGGACATTTATGTCCATGAATTATTTGATGATTTTAAGGTTTCATAAAAGATATTTTTGTAATTTGTAAATTATTATGAATTAAAGTAAAACAAAGGCATAAAACACGGCCATTTATCATCCATTTTTCCAAAAACACAAGCAAAAGAAAAGGGTTTTGGCACTTTGTTCATTCAAACATATTTCTCTTTGATTAAGGTATGTTTTGTTTCGTTTTTTTGATAATTTTTATGGTTTTATGATCGTTTTTTTTTTTTCAAGCCCATGCCTCAATTTCTATTTTTGATGATGATTTTGATATGTGCTATTGATGAATTAGTGAGTTTGGAAGTGTTAATTGATGAATTATGGAAGCTTAATGTGAAATTATTATGTTTTTCCATGAATTTTTGAAGAATTTGAGCAATTTGGACTAAATAGTGAGAAAATTTGAGGGACTTAATTGTGAAATAAATGAAAGGTGAGGGCTTGTATAAGCTTAGTAAGAATTCGGCTAAGCTTGTATAAAGAGAAATTTGTGCATTTTGACGATTTTTTAAATTAGGGACTAAATTGTCAAAAATGTGAAATTTTGGGGGCTGAAGTGGAAAACCCCTAATTATGTGTTTTGGATTGAATTGAATGATTTGTTAAATAAAAGGGTTAAATTTGAATTTATATAGATCAAGAACCAAAGAAAACAGAATTAAATTGGGGAAAGTCAAAAGTCGTTGAATAGCCAATTTCGTCCGTTCGAATCCGTACAACGTAAGTCTATATACAAATAAATGTGCTTAAGTTGATTTATTCATGCTTATATATATAATTGAGTTGTGATGAACGAATATGGGAGATGCATATGTGAAATCCAAGAATGTTTTGAGTATGTGACGATGTCCAAAAAGCCCCGTCTGAATCTTAGGAATAGTTAGAATACATATGTCATGACATAGGATCCGATATCTGTTTACATGTAAGACCACGTCTGGGACATTGGCATCAATCTAAGATTTAGGTGTAAGACCATGTCCGGGACATCGACATCATATTTGACTTCGTGTAAGACACTGTATGAAACAGTGGCATCGATATCTAGTTACATGTAAGACCACGTCTGGGACGTTGGCATTGTATGATCTTTCTGAATGTTTTGCGTATCCTTATTAATTCTGAATGGTTCAACGGGCATTCCAAGAAAATGAATGAGCGTATGAATATGCTTCTGAATCTGGTACATATGAAACATGTTCTATGTTTGACATTGAAAGGTAGCATTTGTTCAATGGCGAGCTTATGATATATATATAATGGTATGAGAATAAAATGTGGAATATGTTCAAGTGATAATTGTTATCAGGTGGATTATATGAGAAATGTGGATCTTTAATTGAGTTTTGCCATGAATCACTTGATTTAAATTGAGCTATGAATGTGCTTTTGAACAATTTATTTGTATATGGCTTACTAAGCTCTTTGTAGCTTACTTTGTTTGTGTTTACTTTGTTTTATAGATATCGAAGCTACCGAAAGCTTGGTAATTGTCAAGGATCATCACCACACTATGTAACTTATTTGGATACACTTTTGAATGTATAAATGTTGAATTATGGCATGTATAAGCTAGATGAGTTTGAATATGTTTTGTGATGTATATAAGTTATGCCATATGATATGGCTAACAAATGGTTGTGTTAATGTTTGTTTTTGGTATTTGACAAGTATGGTAAATTTGGTATGTTTTGTGATGTTCTTGTGATCTTATGCGAACTGGACATTTTGGTATGAAAGTGATTGGGAAAATGGTAAGTTTAGCCATGGATTAGATGTGGTATTGATGGTTTATGTTATATATGTTTGTGGTATGAAATTGGTTGAGATTTGGTAAGATCTTTGTTTCGAAATTGAATTTGTTTTTGAGATGAGAAATATGTGGTATGATAGATGAATGTTTTGAGTAAGTCTTGGTTGGTAACTTGTTGGTATAAATGCATTTGTTTTGTCTTGTATGGATGACCCAAAATGGGTGGCTAAATTGGCTCTTTGAATAGCCTATTTTTTTCCACACGGTCAGAGACACGGGCGTCTGCCTCAGCCGTGTGCGACACACGGTCATAGTACACAGCCGTGTGTCCCCTGGGGTACCCTTTAAATTAAATTAGCATACTCTACAGGAATGACAAGGCCTATGCACACGAGCGTGTTTAGTCGCCGTGGTTGACACGTGGGCTAGTCACATGGGCATGTGACCGGTTGTGTGCACAAGTCAGCAGCTCCCTTAATTTTCACACAGTTGAGCAGAAGGGCGTGTCTTGTGTCCGTGTGAACAAGGCAGTATGTATGCCCTGTTTTGACACGGCCTGGACACATGACCGTGCCTGGTTGCCATGCGAGGCAAACAGCCTGACCACGCGGACGTGTGACCTCTGCAGCTTTGAAAAATGTTTAAATTCTAAAAAAAAATTTCTATGTGTTCAGTTTAGTCCTGACCTTCTTCTAATGCTTGTTTAAGGCCTGGAAGACCTTTATAAGGGACTTAATGATGATGTGTTTGATAATGATATGATGTTGATGATAGAGAATTGTCTGTAAAAGTTCTGATTTGTTTGGTAATGCCTTTAACCCTATTCCGGCGACGGATGCGGGTTAGGGGTGTTACATGTAGACTCTGAATCCACATTTGGCGAGAACTTACATTTGGTAAACTCTTGTGTTTGGTGAGTACTTCTGTTGACAAACCTACCGATTGCGAGTTCAAATGTTGCAATCTTGTTAGTTCATTTTAGAACTCATAGTAAGTTGGAATTTATTAGATGTGTGTCAAGTCTTGGGATGGGAAACATGTTATTTTGCAAGACACTTGGAAAATCTCGATAAAGGTAATTAATTAGTGGAATCGTATGTGCATGAATTATGACTAGGGATCTTACTTTGCATAGGGTACATTTTAGATTTCAATATAGAGAGAGTAGAAGTCTAAAAGATGAGAAACTTTATTCCTTCTTTTCATTTTTTATTTTCTTTGAAGAAATTTAGAAATGTTTTTCAATGCTAAAAGAGGAACCAATTATCTTAGCTTGTTAAAAACTACCCTTTTGCAAGCCAATTTTTGGTAATCTCTTAAGTCCTTTAGTTCAGTATAGGAAACAAAAAGGTATTTGAAATCAATTTTCATAGGTTTCCATAGAAAGTTTTAGAATAAAGAAAACTTCCATCTGAATCTTTATTGCATGCTATCAATTCTTCCGTTTTAGCTGAAGAAATGGGAGAAGGCCCTTGTGCAAAGGGGACAGAACCCGTAGAATAGATAAAGCTTAACCTGAATAAGTTTGGTGAGTTCCTTTTCACTTTTTTATATAATGACTAAATGAACAAACTTAACAAAATGTTATTTGTCCAGGTAAAGTAGTTAAACTTCCAAGTGTGGTAAATCTTGAATGTAGTTTACTTCCAAATGTAACACCCCTTACCTGTATCCGACGCCGAGACAGGGTTCAAGGTGTTACTGGACTTAAACACTCATAAACGTACCACACTAAGTCATAAAATTTGCGTCAAAATTTAAAACTTTTCAAACATATTCATAACGTTCCTATTAAGGGCCTACGAGGCCCAAAACATGCTTTGGAAATGTTTCAAGACTAAATTGAGAATTTTAGAAAGTTTCATAAAAACTTTGAAAATTTTCATGTTTGAAGAGTCACACGCCCGTGTGGGTAGGCCGTGTGGTCACACAAGCCCGTGTGGCTCAGAACACGCCCGTGTCCTTAACCCATGTAACTCTCTGTTTAAGATGTCCTTAACAATTGAGGGTAACACGGCCAAGTCACATGCCCATGTGCCAGGCCGTGTGGCGAATTTAATTCTCACATTTAAGGTGAAGACTTCACACAGCTTGGGCACATGCCCATGTGCTGAGGCCGTGTCTTTCACACGGCTGAGACACTGGCCGTGTCTCTGCCCATGTGTTTATTATTGGGCGTTCTGTTTTGCCTAATTAGGGTGCAGGGGATACAAGACCTATCAACACGTACATGGGGCTGACCATGTGTTACACACAGCCTAAACACATGATTGTGTGCCTACCCGTGTGGACAAAATATAGGCTATCTTCTAAGTCATTTGCCACCCTGAAATATAATAGCACATATGCCCATTCAACAATACTTATCATAACACAATTGAACAACTAAGCTTTCACAATCAAGGCATCCACTTATCATTCACATACCACCATCCCATGCATGGATATTTCACAATTATCAACTCACTCATGAATTCAACCACCTTCATGAAAAACATCTTTAATTGATTATACCAATAACCCACGTTTGCCAATGTCAAAAGGCCATATAAAAAATGGAGTTTCAACTAACTTAGGCCAACATTTTTTTTTGGCCAAACCAAATATGACATAAAGTAAAATGAGCAAGTCCCTATACATGTCATACTTACAAAAAGATTACTAATGTCAAATACCCAAAATAACAATTCTGATAGTGTGATGCGAGCCTCCGACAAGTCCCGATCCCGAGCTATATAGCTTAGTAAGTTTATATGCAAATAAAAAGCATCTTAACTATGCAAATTCACATAAGTAGAGCTAATACATTTACCCTTAAGCTCATATATGTTAAGCTTACACAAGCACAACTTACCACGATATCACCACTTATAACGTTCATACTTATAAATTTCTCGTGCACAGCTATATCACATCATCATACAAACACACATGCATTTTCATATCTTTCGTTATTCCCATTGAACACATCAGAATACTAACTGATACTAAAAAAACTTACACATTAGTGCCACATATAAATAGCCAAAGCTAGCACCTATAACATTTCACATATATGCTCATTCTCGAGCTAGTCACAAGTCTGCTCATGCAAACTGACGGTCAGGACATAGCTACTCAGTGCTGCTCACACAAGCTGACAGGTATCCGCAACATATGCAGGATTACCCAGCCACTAGTAGGCATACAAAACCAGCACCTGCACGTCACATAATCACATAATCGCACTTAAGGTCCTAGTGGCATGTCACTCGTATTCTATTTTATTTCTAAGGTTCAACTGGGATTTCTCACTTAGCACTTATCGAAGCTTTGTCAAATACATTCAATGAGTCATTTATACAATTTGTACAATATAACCACACATAAAATAAATTTAACGATGTATTATTTACATACAAACTTACCTCGGTACAAAAATGGCAAATTTTGTGATTTAGTCCACGACCTTTTCTTTCCTCCGATCAAAGTTGATCCAACGTCTTTCTTGCTCTATAATAACACATTTAGCTCGTTTATTACTCACTTTATTCAATTTGACCCAAAAATCATATTAAGGCAAATTTACATTTTTACCCCTAACTTTTCACTTATTTACACTTTAGTCCCTAGGCTCGTAAAATGCAATGTATTCATTTATCTCAAAACCCAAGCCTAGCCGAACCTATCTCATGCTTATAACAGCCCACAATTTCTTTCAAATTAGATTTTTACCATCTATTTTACAACTTTTACAAATAGCTCCTTTTGGACGTTTTCACCGAAAATCACTTAGTAAAAGTCATTTATTACACAACTAATTTTCATTTTCTACCATTAGACATCAAAATACATGCATTTCATACATGGGTAAATTTTTAAACATAAACCTTAGTTCAAATTAACGGTAGAAATAGGTAAATCGGGTGTTAACGACTTCAAAAACGTAAAGAGCAGTAAAAACGGGGCTAGGATGCACTTACTATCAATCTTGGAAGTTGAAGAAACCCTAGCTATGGCTCCCTTGTGATTTTTGGCCAAGGTAGGAGAAGATGGACACAATTTTTTACTTATTTTCCCTTTTTATTCTTTTATTAACCAAATGACCAAAATCCCTTCACCTAAAACTTTGATATTTTGTCCATTCCATGTCCATTTTTGTCCAAACTAAACTATATTGGTCTAATTACCACATAAGGACTTTTAATTTAAGAACTCATCACAATCAAATCCCTTTAGCAATTAATACACACATTTTGCAACTTTTTTAATTTGGTCCTAAAAATTAAATTGGACACTTTATCACTAAAATTTATTTACCAAATTCTCACACATACATTCAATCGCATAATAAACTTCGAAACATTATCACAATAAATTTTTACTTTAGATTTGTGGTTTGAAACCACTATTCCGTTTACGCTATAATTTGAGTTGTTACAACTTCCCCCTTTAAGGATTTTCATTCTCGAAAACCTTATCGAAAAAGGGGTTTGGGTGCTGCTTTCTCATGGCTTCCTCGGGTTCCCACGTAGCCTCTTCAACCCCATGTCTATGCCACAACACTTTCACTAATGCTATACTTTTATTCCTCAATTGTTTGACTTTCCAAACCAAAATCTTAATCAGTTCTTCCTCATATGTCATATCTAATCGAATCTCAACCTCTATCGAAGAAATTACATGTGATGGATCAGAACAATATCGTCGCAACATCGACACATCAAACACATTATGAATCCTTTCCAATTATGCCGGCAAAGCCAACCGATATGCCACTGGCCCAATTCTTTCGATAATCTCATACGGACCAATAAAATGCTGACTTAACTTGCTTTTCCGACAAAATCTCAAAATCTTTTCCCCAGAGACACTTTCAGAAACACTTTATCACCAGTTTGAAATTCAATCTCTTGCCTTTTCAAATCCACGTACGACTTTTGTCTCTCTAAAGCGGCTTTCAAACAATCGCGAATCACTTTTGCCTTCTCAGTTTCTCTAACCAAATCAACCCTGTGAATTTGTTTTTCTCTGAGTTCAATCCAAATACAAAGGAGTACAACACTTACGACCATATAATGCCTTATATGGTGCCATTTTTATACTCAACTAAAAATTGTTGTTGTAGGCAAACTCTACCAACGGTAAATACTTTTCCCAATTACCTTGGAATTCCAATACACAACATCAGAGCATATCCTTAAGGATCTGAATTACTCTTTCGGATTGACCGTCGGTTTGTAGATGAAATGCGGTACTAAAGTTCAACTTTGTACCCAAGGCTTCTTGCAACTTTTTCCAAAACCTCGAAGTAAATCTCGGGTCTCAGCCCTCATCAACAAAGCTACTGCATGCAATCTCGTAATTTCAGTAATGTATAACTCCGCTAACTTATCAAGTGAATAGTCAGTACGTACTGGGATAAAGTGAGCCAATTTCGTCAATCGATCCACAACAACCCAAACAGCATCTTTCTTCTTCGGAGTCAAAGGTAACCCTATTACGAAATCTATAGTAATCCTATCCCATTTCCACTAGGGTACCATCACTAGCTGAAGTAAACCCAAGGGTATTTGATGCTCAGCTTTCACTTGCTGACATATCAAACACTTTGATACAAAGTTAGAAATATCCTTTTTCATACCCAGGCACCAAAACAAATTATTTAAATCATTGTACAATTTGGCACTACCTGGATAAATTGATAAGCAACCACTATATGCCTCATGCAAAATTTTCTAAATCAACTCAGCATCTTCTAGAACACAAACTCTGTCTTGGAACATCAAATAGTCATCGGTCCCAATTCAGAAATCTGACTCACTCATCGATTCACACTGAGCTCTTTTGACTTGCAAATCACTATCACTTTTCTGAGCTTCGTATATTTGCTGAAGAAACGTTTATCTAACTCTCATTCAGCCAAGACTGAACCATAACTAGACAAGGTCAAACCATATTCATAGCTCTCGAAGCAAACAAAGATTTCCTACTCAAAGCATTAGCGACCACATTCACCTTTCCCGGGTGATAGCCAATCACCAACTCATAGTCTTTTAATAGTTCGAGCCAACTTCGTTGCCGTAAATTCAAATCCTTTTGAAACATCAAGAACTTCAAGCTTTTACGGTTGATAAAGATACGATAATTCTCACCGTATAAATAGTGACACCAAATCTTTAAACCAAGCACAATGGCAACCAATTCTAAGTCATGCATCGGATAGTTCTTCTCGTGCGGTTTCAACTGCCTCGATGCATAAGCTACCACTTTTTCCTCTTGCATCAATACACATCCAATACCATTTAAAGACGCATCGCTATAAATCACATATTCTTTCCTAAACTTAGGCTGCACTAGCACTAGTGCCTCAGTCAATATTGCTTTCAATTTTTCAAAACTTTGTTGGCACTTTTTGGTCCATTTGAACTTCACATCCTTTTGTAGCAACTTGGTCATAGGAGCAGCAATCATCAAAAATCCTTTAACAAAGCATCGATAATACCCAGCTAAACTTAAAAAGCTTTTAACCTTGGACATGTTCCTTGGTGGTTTCCATTCAACAATAGCTAAAATCTTACTTGGGTCAACTCTAATACCATCGCTTGAAACAATGTAAATCCAACTTCTCGAAGCCAAAATTCACTTTTACTAAACTTAGTATACAACTACTTGTCTCTCAAAGTTTGCAAAACCATTCTCAAGTGTTCAGGATGTTAAGTCTCATCACAAAAATAAATCAGTATATCATCAATAAAAATAACAAAAAATTTATCCAAGTACGGTCGGAAGATACAGTTCATTAAATCCATAAATACATCCGGAGCATTAGTAAGTCCAAATGGCATCACAAGGAACTCATAATGTCCATACCTCATCCTGAATGCAGTTTTGGCACATCTGACTCTTTAACCCTCAATTGATATGTAACGCCCTGATTTTCGGGATTTTTCGGGTTTTGTGAATTTTAGTGAAATTTTTAAAATTTTGGTGTTCTAAAGGTTGATAATGTATGTACATGTGTTAGTGGACCTATAGAAGGCCCAAGTTTAAGTTAAAACCCGGTAAAATATTAAGTTGGATTTTCAAGTGAAAGGGGACTTGGTTAAGTGGGCTTTTAAGAAAAACCGTGTAACATATGCCACAAGTGAGCTCTTGGTAAAGTGGCAAGGTGGAGCCACTAAGCTTCTAGAAAAGAGGCACCTAAGTGGATATTCAAGGCCAAGGGTTCGAGTTACAAGGTAAGCGTAGAGTTCTTTTTAATTTTTAAGCATGTGCCGGGCATGTGCCTAACTTAAGTGAATTTCGGCAAGGGGGCTTTAGGGACTTGGGCCGATTGCTTTAGAGGGACTACTAGGGTTATATCATTTTCTTTTTTTCTGTCATGACAATTAGGGTTAGCCACCTTAGGAATTTTTCTCTGTTCTACTGTCAGAAAAGCCAAAAGTTGCCTCTATGGAAAGCTCATAGCCGAATTCTTCCTCTCCACCTCTACCATTGTTTTTTCATTTTTCTTCTTCCCCTTTGATCTCTTCCCTAGCCGAATACCCACCTTGCACAGATCCACTCTTTCTTTTGCTTTCATTCCTCTTAAAATCAACCATAACCGATTGCTCAAAGTACCAGAAATCCCGAAAACTGCTTCCTTTCTTGTTGATTTCTTGTAAGCCGAATCACCCCTATTCCTTTCACCTGTTGTGGCCGATTACTACACTCCCTTGAATCACACCATTGTTGACACCATCACCCAAAATCTACACCCAAAACGCCATCCTCTTCTCTTGTTGAAAAGCCGAAATCACCATAGTTGTAGGGAGATAGCCGAAATTGCAAATCTCAGAGATAAGGTTTCTACTAATGTTTAAGGGTCAGATTTACATCAGATCTGCATAGGAACTTAAGGGAAATCGTTGGTAAGTGTTTAATACTTCAGATCTGTTCACTATTTCATATTTGGAAAAGCCGAAAGTCCCTAAAGTTAAGGATTTTGTTGTTTTAGACTTTTGGTAAATCAAGTGGTGTTTTCTTTATTCTTTTTGTGTGTTAGTTAGAGAAGAAGGTGATCAAACAAGGAGTTGAAGACATTGGAACATCAGATCTAGATCTAAAGGGATCTAAATCGGCAAGGTAAGAACATTAAGGCCATTGGAGGTGTTGGCCGAATGTGTAAGTAAGGCTTTGGGTAAGTTTTCAATTCAGATTAAGTGTTAATATGGTCTAATCAATTAAGTATTGGATTGTAGGGATTAACGCATAGGAGATCTCGTAGGAGAAACTGCAAAACAGGTGTGTGTTTCGAACGCCCTTCAATGCGCAAATTGGCAAAAGCCGAAAAGTCGAAATGCCGAAGTTTCGGTATTTCGAGAGCTTGTGAGCGTGTGAACGTTCTCAAGTTAGTAGGAGAAGGTTAGTTTTGGAATTGGCACTGTTAGGCGTGTTGACCGCTAAATTTTGGACATTATGGTAAGTTGGGCCTCGGTGGGCCAAATATGGGCCCAATGGGCGATTTGGGTCCATGTGAGTAAAAATGGGTTTAAAGGTAATATTATGAACTGTAGGCGTGAAAACAGTTAAAACAAGATAACTAATTATGAAATTGGGACTAAATGGGCCTAATGGGCCAATCGACGTAATAGGGCTCATTAGGGGTTTTAGGGCTTGAATGCTAAGACTGAAAAACTGAGTTAACCGGACTTCTGTGACAACTATGTGATTAATAAATACTGTAATAAGCATAAAATCTGTAACATGAGAGCAAAATTACTGAAATACCCTTAGGGTAAGAAATTACTGTTTTGCCCCTAGGTAGAAAATTACCGTTATACCCCTAGGGCTAAAATTGACTATACTGTTTGACATGACTGTTACTGGTATTGCATGCCATGATATGTATCTATTGCATGGGTTGGGTTTTGATGATGGAGGAAGTGTGAGTGGCACAGCCACGTTACTGAAAAGGGGCTATGCCTCGTACTGTTTCTAAAAGGGGCTTTACCTCGTATACTGTTTAACTGAGCAGCCATGCTGCGACTGTGGTGTGTGGGCTGGGTGGGTTGAGTTATTCCCCACATGGTGTGTTGGCTGGTACGGGTGGTGTGTAGCGGTTGGTGGGTTGAGTAGTCTCCCCAATTGGGTTTGCATTTATACTGTATTACTGTACTGTACTGTTCTGGGCCTATGGGCCAATCTGTTATCTGAATAGGGCTTCAGCCCAGTATCTGTTATAGGGCCTTGGCCCAGATTACTGTTTCCTGAATAGGGCTTCGACCCAGTATCTGACTGAGACTGGTTAGGGTTTAGGCCCAGTGGGCTTGAGCCAATTTGGGCTTTGGATGGGTTCTGCACACACTGAGTTTTCCCAAACTCACCCTTTCCTTCCATCCTTGCAGGTGAGCCCTAGATCGTGACTTGGACGCTGGGAGGGATTCAGAGTGGCCACGAGGACTGAACTTTCATCATAGATGTTTTTTTTATTATTTAATTACCTTTTATTGGTTTTATTTTGATATGGGTTGTAATAAGGCCGCTATAACTGTTATTCGGGATTTCTCTACCGTTTTATTTCAAACACAAACCTACACCGTTTTCAAAATTAAACAAACCTTTTATTAACCAACCTGACTTTACTGAAGACTAAGGAGGACAATAAGACTAAAATGAAACGATTAACAAATGAGATAGAAATTAGGTTGAATAATAATTAAATCGGGAATTTCAAGAAAAACAAGTATTACTTTTCAAAAATCTCAAACATCAGACTTAGTATATAAGACGGCGTAGCATAGTCTAGGTGATGTAGCACACCGGACATGGCCATAACGTCTGGGCCGGGTCTGGGGTGTTACATTTAGTGGTATCAGAGCCAAGTTGCAACAACTCGGCTGTGGATCAGGTCCAAAAACAAAGGGGTTTCAAAAATCTAAAAGTCCAGAAGGGTATCTTTGGAAAATCGAATTTTTTTTGAAAATTTTCTTTTGGTTTCAAACAAACTTGTAGTTTTTAAACATAGTTTTTTAGAGGCCTCAAAGTATTTGAACTACTAAACCGGAAAGTGGCACACTGAATCCCCGGCTCCAAGTTGTAAGTATGTTCTGCCTTAAATTCTGTACTGTACTGATAATAAAACTGTAGATAGCACTGAGCCTTAGATAGAATACTATGGATGAGGTAGTATTAAGGCTGTAGCACTGAGACGGTAGGGTAAACTAAACCCTAGGAAACTGAGACAGTAATTAGACTACGTTGCGCGAGAACAACTCTGAAATTCTACCTGTTCATAAGATATTCCGTAATAAAAACTGAAACATTGAGCTAATGTCATAAAACTTTGTAAATCAGATAATCGATATGAGTACAAGGGCTACTCGTGGACGAGGCCGTGGACGAGGCCGAGTTAGTGCTCAAGCTGGATCGTCGTCTTCTGAGCATAGGCCAGCAGGAGAGGCACGACCACCGGTTGAGGAAAATGGGCCGTACGATCAGGCCGCAGGGGACGACGCTCTGTCCCAGGCCATGCTGAGAGTTCTGGAAAGGGTGGCCGGAGCTAATGTTGGGCCGGTGAATAGGGGGTCCATTTCTGAGCGACTTCGGGCCAATGGAGCTAAAGTTTTTAGGGGCATATCTGGAGTGGCCCCGAACATGGCTGAGTATTGGTTAGAAGCCACAGAGCGAATTATGGATGACTTGGATTGCTCAGTGGAGCAGAAGCTGAAAGGAGCGGTATCGTTGCTGAGGGACGAGGCGTATCAATGGTGGATCACCGTGAGAGAGGGTACCCCAGCTGAGAGAGTAACCTGGGAATTGTTTAAGCAGTCTTTCAAGGCGAAATATGTTGGGGCTAGTTATGTGGACGCACGAAGGAAGGAATTTCTGAACCTGACCCAAGGTAGTAAGACTGTGGCTGAATATGAGGCAGAATTTCTGCGATTAAGTCAGTATGCTAGTGGTATTATTTCCACGGAATATGAACGCAGTGTTCGTTTTGAGGATGGCCTCAGAGATGAGCTGAGAGTGTTGATAGCGCCACAGAGAGAGCGTGACTTTGCTGCACTAGTGGAGAAGGCTAAGATAGCTGAGGAAGTGAAGCGAGATGAGCGTCAAAACCGCGATAGAGATCGTAATCACTTCAAGAGAGATTCTGGATCGACTAGTGCTGCGAGCAGAAACTTTAAGAAAGCAAGAGTGGAGGAACCAGTGCGAGCTGTGCCAGTGAATGTTGTTAGACCGCAAGCTTGTGGAGACTGTGGCAGAGTTCATCGAGGAGAATGCTGGAAACGCATTGGAGCTTGTTTTCGTTGTGGGTCAAAGGATCATCAAGTCAAAGACTGTCCACAAAAGCCAGCTCAGGCTCAAGCTGTTGATCAGAGGGTTGCTCAGCCTGTGCGAGGAGGACCGCCACCGCCAAGGGGCCGTGGTCAAGGTAGAGGAGGCAACGGTAATGGACGTGGTCGTGGAGCACCTGGAAGGGGTGTTGGTAATGCTGAGGCTCGTCAGCCAGCCTTGGTGTATGCTGCTCCTCGCCGCGAGGAGAGTGATGCCCCTGATGTTATAACTGGTACGTTCTTGATATCTAGTATACCATACACTGCTTTGATTGACGTGGGTTCAACACATTCATATGTTGCTTGTAAGATTTCTGGGTTATTGGGTGTGTATTCTGAGGAGACTGTGGGGGGTGTCACAGTAGTTAGTCCTTTAGGTCACTCTGTTACAGTAGACAAACTGTTTAGGGAAGTGCCTTTAGAGACTCAAGGTAGGATCTTTACTGGAGATTTAATGGAGCTACCTTTTGGTGATTTAGATTTGATTTTGGGTATGGACTGGTTAACCAAGCACAAGGCAACGCTGGATTGCGCGGCCAAAAGGATGGTACTGAGAACAACTGAGGGTGAGGAGGTGATGATTATTGGTGAACGTAGGAACTATTTGTCTAATGTGGTCTCTGCCTTAAGGGCTGAAAGATTGATGCGTAAAGGTTGTGAAGCATACTTGGCGTTCATAAGTCAAACTGAACCCGAAGGGGTGACAGTAGAGAAAGTGAGGACTGTTAATGAGTTTCAAGACGTTTTTCCTGAGGAGCTTCCTGGTTTACCTCCTAACCGCGAAGTTGAATTTGGGATCGATCTGTTGCCTGGAACGACTCCAGTGTCTATTGCGCCCTACAGAATGGCACCAAAAGAGCTAGTGGAATTGAAAGCCCAGATTCAAGAGTTGCTCGATAGGGGTTTCATTAGACCGAGTGTGTCTCCGTGGGGAGCACCAGTGCTGTTTGTGAAAAAGAAGGATGGGACGATGCGTATGTGCATTGATTATCGCCAGTTGAACAAACTGACGATCAAGAATAAGTATCCTTTGCCGAGAATTGACGATCTGTTTGACCAGCTTAAAGGAGCTTCAGTGTTTTCCAAGATTGACCTTCGATCTGGATACAATCAGTTAAGGGTAAAGGAGGTGGACGTGCATAAGACCGCATTCAGAACTCGTTATGGTCACTACGAGTTTTTGGTTATGCCCTTGGATTGACGAATGCACCGGCAGCTTTTATGGATTTAATGAATCGAGTATTTCAGCCCTACTTGGATCGTTTCGTGGTCGTCTTTATTGATGATATATTGGTGTATTCGGAAACAGAGGAGAAGCATGACAAGCATCTTCGAATCGTTCTGCAAGTATTGAGGGAAAGGCAACTGTATGCGAAATTTAGCAAGTGCGAATTTTGGCTTCGCGAAGTGACTTTTCTAGGTCATGTTGTTTCTGCTGAGGGGATTAGGGTAGATCCTCGTAAAATTGAGGCAGTTCTGGATTGGAAGTCTCCAAGATCAGTTTCAGAAATTCGCAGTTTTCTAGGCCTAGCAGGTTATTATAGAAGATTTGTTGAGGGATTTTCGTTAATCGCGGCACCACTGACGAAATTGTTAAGGAAGGGAGTAGCATTTGTATGGACTGAGAAACAGCAAGAAGCTTTTGAGAAGCTGAAAAAGGTGTTGACTGAGGCGCCAGTACTGATTCAGCCAGAATCTGGGAAAGACTTTACGGTTTATAGTGATGCTTCGCATGTGGGATTGGGTTGTGTACTGATGCAAGAGGGTAAGGTGGTTGCTTATGCTTCGCGACAGCTTAAGCCTCACGAGGCGAACTACCCTATGCATGATTTGGAATTGGCAGCAGTGATATTTGCATTGAAAATCTGGAGACACTACCTTTATGGAGAAAAGGGTATTATATACACTGACCATAAAAGTCTCAAGTATCTGTTAACTCAGAAAGAGTTGAACCTTAGGCAACGGAGATGGATAGAGTTACTTAAGGACTATGATTGTTCGATTGAGTATCACCCTGGCAAAGCTAATGTAGTGGCTGATGCACTAAGCCGAAGAACTGTTACTGAGTTAAAGGCGATGTTCACTCGTTTGAGTTTGTATGATGATGGGAGTTTGCTAGCAGAACTGCAAGTGAGACCGACTTGGACTGAGAAGATTAAAGAGTTGCAATGGAAGGATGATTCGTTGACTCCTCGATTTCAGCAAGTCAAGGAGGGTAAGAGTGATGATTTTGGACTGAATTCTGATGGAGTCCTATGCTTTCGAGGAAGAATTTGTATTCCTAAGGACTCCGACTTAAGGAAGTTGTTATTGAGTGAGGCTCATGGTGGAGCCCATGCGATGCACCCTGGCAGTAATAAGTTGTATAGGGATTTGCGAGAGGTGTATTGGTGGCCTGGACTTAAGCGAGAGGTGACTAATTTCGTGAGGAAATGTTTGACGTGTCAGCAGGTTAAAGCTGAACACCAGTTACCTTCTGGATTGTTGCAGCCAGTGAGGATTCCGCAGTGGAAATGGGAAAGAGTAACGATGGATTTTGTAAGTGGATTGCCTTTGATGCCTTCAAAGAAAGACTCTGTTTGGGTAGTTGTGGATAGATTAACGAAGTCTGCTCATTTTATACCGGTTAGAACTGATTACTCACTTCAGAAGTTAGCCAAGTTGTATGTAGCAGAGATAGTGCGTTTGCATGGGGTGCCAGTTTCGATAGTTTCTGATCGAGACCCTAGATTTACTTCTCGATTTTGGAAGAAGCTGCACGAGGTGTTGGGTACGCGTTTGGACTTTAGTACTGCATTTCACCCTCAGACAGATGGTCAGTCTGAAAGGGTCATTCAAGTGTTGGAAGACATGTTAAGAGGATGTGTTATCGACTTTCGTGGTAGTTGGGAAGATTATTTACCATTGGCAGAGTTTGCATACAACAACAGCTATCAAGCAAGCATTCAGATGGCTCTATATGAGGCACTTGATGGGCAGAGATGTCGTACTCCTACTTGTTGGACAGAGTTAGGGGAACGTAAAGTTCTTGGACCAGAGATAGTGGCAGATACTGAAAGTAAGGTTAAGCTGATTCAAGATCGGTTAAAGGAGGCATCTGATCGGTAGAAGTCATATGCTGACCTTAAGCGTAAGGAGATTGAGTTCGCTGTTGGGGATATGGTCTTCCTAAAGGTGTCGCCGTGGAAGAAGATCTTGAGATTCGGTAAAAAGGGCAAGCTAAGTCCGCGGTTTATTAGGCCTTATCGGATTCTCAAGCAGATTGGGCCAGTAGCCTATCAGTTGGAGTTGCCACTAGAGTTGGATTGGATTCATGACGTTTTTCATGTGTCTATGCTGAGACGGTATCGGTCGGACCCATTGCATATTGTACCAGTGGAGGAGATTGCAGTGAATACCGATTTGACCTTCGAGGAGGAACCTGTGGAGATCTTAGATCGTGAAGTCAAAGTCTTAAGGAGGAAGTCTGTTCCATTAGTTAAGGTGCTATGGCGTAATCATGGTAAAGAAGAAGCTACTTGGGAGCCAGAGGAAGTGATGCGTCAACAATACCCTCAGTTATTTGGATCAGGTAAATTTCGAGGCCGAAATTTCTTTAAGGGAGGTAGAGTTGTAACGCCCTGATTTTCGAGATTTTTCGGGTTTTGTGAATTTTAGTGAAATTTTTAAAATTTTGGTGTTCTAAAGGTTGATAATGTATGTACATGTGTTAGTGGGCCTATAGAAGGCCCAAGTTTAAGTTAAAACCCGGTAAAATATTAAGTTGGATTTTCAAGTGAAAGGGGACTTGGTTAAGCGGGCTTCTAAGAAAAACCGTGTAAAATATGTCACAAGTGAGCTCTTGGTAAAGTGGCAAGGTGGAGCCACTAAGCTCCTAGAAAAGTGGCGCCTAAGTGGATATTCAAGGACAAGGGTTCGAGTTACAAGGTAAGCGTAGAGTTCTTTTTAATTTTTAAGCATGTGCCGGGCATGTGCCTAACTTAAGTGAATTTCGGCAAGGGGGCTTTAGGGACTTGGGCCGATTGCTTTAGAGGGACTACTAGGGTTATATCATTTTCTTTTTTTCTGTCATGACAATTAGGGTTAGCCACCTTAGGAATTTTTCTCTGTTCTACTGTCAGAAAAGCCAAAAGTTGCCTCCATGGAAAGCTCATAGCCGAATTCTTCCTCTCCACCTCTACCATTGTTTTTTCATTTTTCTTCTTCCCCTTTGATCTCTTCCCTAGCCGAATACCCACCTTGCACAGATCCACTCTTTCTTTTGCTTTCATTCCTCTTAAAATCAACCATAACCGATTGCTCAAAGTGCCAGAAATCCCGAAAACTGCTTCCTTTCTTGCCGATTTCTTATAAGCCGAATCACCCCTATTCCTTTCACCTGTTGTGGCTGATTACTACACTCCCTTGAATCACACCATTGTTCACACCATCACCCAAAATCTACACCCAAAACGCCATCCTCTTCTCTTGTTGAAAAGCCGAAATCACCATAGTTGTAGGGAGATAGCCAAAATTGCAAATCTCAGAGATAAGGTTTCTACTAACGTTTAAGGGTCAGATTTACATCAGATCTGCATAGGAACTGAAGGGAAATCGTTGGTAAGTGTTTAATACTTCAGATCTGTTCAATATTTCATATTTGGAAAAGCCGAAAGTCCCTAAAGTTAAGGATTTTGTCGTTTTGGACTTTTGGTAAATCAAGTGGTGTTTTCTTTGTTCTTTTTGTGTGTTAGTTAGAGAAGAAGGTGATCAAACAAGGAGTTGAAGACATTGGAACATCAGATCTAGATCTAAAGGGATCTAAATCGGCAAGGTAAGAACATTAAGGCCATTGGAGGTGTTGGCCAAATGTGTAAGTAAGGCTTTAGGTAAGTTTTCAATTCAGATTAAGTGTTAATATGGTCTAATCAATTAAGTATTGGATTGTAGGGATTAACGCATAGGAGATCTCGTAGGAGAAACTGCAAAACAGGTGTGTGTTTCGAACGCCCTTCAATGCGCAAATCGGCAAAAGCCGAAAAGCCAAAATGCCGAAGTTTCGGTATTTCGAGAGCTTGTGAGCGTGTGAATGTTCTCAAGTTAGTAGGAGAAGGTTAGTTTTGGAATCGGCACTGTTAGGCGTGTTGACCGCTAAATTTTGGACATTATGGTAAGTTGGGCCTCGGTGGGCCAAATATGGGCCCAATAGGCGATTTGGGTCCATGTGAGTAAAAATGGGTTTAAAGGTAATATTATGAATTGTAGGCGTGAAAACAGTTAAAACAAGATAACTGATTATGAAATTGGGACTAAATGGGCCTAATGGGCCAATCGACGTAATAGGGCTCATTAGGGGTTTTAGGGCTTGAATGCTAAGACTGAAAAACTGAGTTAACCGGACTTCTGTGACAACTATGTGATTAATAAATACTGTAATAAGCAAAAAATCTGTAACATGAGAGCAAAATTACTGAAATACCCTTAGGGTAAGAAATTACTGTTTTGCCCCTAGGTAGAAAATTACCGTTATACCCCTAGGGCTAAAATTGACTGTACTGTTTGACATGACTGTTACTGGTATTGCATGCCATGATATGTATCTATTGCATGGGTTGGGTTTTGATGATGGAGGAAGTGTGAGTGGCACAGCCACGTTACTGAAAAGGGGCTATGCCTCGTACTGTTTCTGAAAGAGGCTTTGCCTCGTATACTGTTTAACTGAGCAGCCATGCTGCGACTGTGGTGTGTGGGCTGGGTGGGTTGAGTTATTCCCCATATGGTGTGTTGGCTGGTACGGGTGGTGTGTAGCGGTTGGTGGGTTGAGTAGTCTCCCCAATTGGGTTTGCATTTATACTGTATTACTGTACTGTACTGTTCTGGGCCTATGGGCCAATCTGTTATCTGAATAGGGCTTCAGCCCAGTATCTGTTATAGGGCCTTGGCCCAGATTACTGTTTCCTGAATAGGGCTTCGGCCCAGTATCTGACTGAGACTGGTTAGGGTTTAGGCCCAGTGGGCTTGAGCCAATTTGGGCTTTGGATGGGTTCTGCACACACTGAGTTTTCCCAAACTCACCCTTTCTTTCCATCCTTGCAGGTGAGCCCTAGATCGTGACTTGGACGCTGGGAGGGATTCAGAGTGGCCACGAGGACTGAACTTTCATCATAGATGTTTTTTTTTATTATTTAATTACCTTTTATTGGTTTTATTTTGATATGGGTTGTAATAAGGCCGCTATAACTGTTATTCGGGATTTCTCTACCGTTTTGTTTCAAACACAAACCTACACCGTTTTCAAAATTAAACAAACCTTTTATTAACCAACCTGACTTTACTAAAGACTAAGGAGGACAATAAGACTAAAATGAAACGATTAACAAATGAGATAGAAATTAGGTTGAATAATAATTAAATCGGGAATTTCAAGAAAAACAAGTATTACTTTTCAAAAAATCTCAAACATCAGACTTAGTATATGGGACGGTGTAGCATAGTCTAGGTGATGTAGGACACCGGACATGGCCATAACGTCTGGGCCAGGTCTGGGGTGTTACATGATAGTAGTCGGATCTCAAATCTACTTTCGAAAACACTACCGCTCCTTTCAACTAGTCGAACAAATCGTCAATTCTTAACAAAGGATACTTATTCTTTATGGTTACCTTATTGAGTTGTCGGTAGTCGATGCACAGTTTCATGGATCCGTCTTTCTTCTTAATGAATAACACCGGAGCACCCTAGGGAGAAAAACTCAGTCTCACAAATCCCTTATCTATCAACTCTTGCAATTGGGTTTTTAGCTCTTTCAATTCGGTTGAAGCGATTCTATACGGGGCAATCGATATTGGGGTAGTCCCTGGTAACAAATCAATAGTGAACTCCACTTCTCTAACCGGTGGCAATCCTGATAATTCTTCCAGAAACACATCCAGAAATTCACAAACAACTAGTACCGATTCAATCTTCAATTCAGACACTTTGGTGTTCAACACATCCACAAAAAATGCTTCGCAACCCTTTCTCACATAATTCTGAGCCAACATAGATAAAATCACAACAAGCAGTTAACTGGATTTATCAGTTTCAACCCAACCTCACTATTTTCACATTTCAATTAAATAAATTTCTACCTACAATTCACCTTGTCATCAAGTGATGTCAACCAATCCATACCCAAAATAGCATCAAACTCATCATATGGAAACAACATTAAGTTAGCCAGGAAATAGTGACCTCTAATCCTCAAAGGGCAATTCTTACAAATCTTATCAACTAGCACACACTTGTCTAAAAGGCTTGAGACTTTAATCACAAACTCAGTAGACTCAATGGCCAAATACATATTAGTTACCAAATTCATGCAAATATAAGAATATGTCGATCCAGGATCAATTAGTGCAACTATATTAGTACCATAAAGAGAAAATGTACCTGTAATCACATCAGGGGATGACACATCTTCTCGAGCATGAATTGCATAAGTTCTCGCAGGTGTTCTAACTTTCGATCTTGCAGCTGAATTCTTGGTTACACCTTTGCTACTGGCCCCATCTCTCGTCTTTTTCACTGGCCTCCCTCTAGCAGCAGTGTTACTTAATCTAACATTCTGAGAATTATCTTTTTCAATTATCCCAGGACAATCCTTAATAAAATGGTCTTGGGAGCCACATTTAAAATAAGCTCGGGTGATCATCCAACATTCACTGAGGTGTCGCCTACCACAGTGTTAGCATTTAGACTTTTCAGATCTCATATTCCCAACACTCACTATGGATGTAGCTCGGGCTTTAGAACCCAAATATTGCTTCCTACGATCTTTGCTAGGATTTCTAGCTGAAACATTCGAATGAACATACCTATCCCTCAGTTTCTTCGATGAAGACTGAAAGGCCTTACTCATTTGTCTCTTCCTCGAATCTCTAGCATCGAGCTCAGCTTTTCTCTTTTCCTTGCCCAACTCTTCGACTTTGCATGCTCGTTCTACTAGCACAACAAATTCTTTCAGTTCCAAAATTCTGACAAACATTCTAATATTTTCGTTCAGTCCATCCTCAAACCTCTTACACATAATAGCATTTGTAGACACACATTCTCGAGTGTAACACCCCTTACCCATATCTGACGCCAAGAAAGGGTATGAGGCATTTGCTTACTAAAACACATGCAAACATTCAGCCTCGAGTCAATGAAGTCTATCCCAATTTAAAACTTTTTCAAATATTGTCTTACAGACCTTAATATGGACCTAAAAGGCGCAAAACATGGTTTGGAAAAAATCTAGGACCAAACCGACTGTTTAGAAAACTTTCAAGAAAATCCACTAAAAACAGGGCACATGCCCGTGTGGAAGGGCAACATGCCTGTGTGGCCTCTAGACATGGCTGTGCTGATGGCCGTGTTGTTCACACGGCCTAAGCACCTAGGGACACGCCCGTGCCCCTCGTTTGTGTGGATTTATTTTCTAGCATCAAACCAACAGGGGTTTTCACATAGCCTGGCACACGCCCATGTGCTCAGCCCGTGTCCCTCACACGGCCATGACACGCCCGTGTCGCAGCCCATGTGCAAAAACCTTGACATTCTATTTCTGATGTCAGCAGCTCTTAAGGGTCACACGGCCGTGGCATACGCCCGTGTGCTAGGCCATGTCATCCACACAGTTGAGACACATAGTCATGTCTCATCCTGTGTGTTTACTACTAAGCATTTAATTTTGCCAACCTAAGGTGCAAGGGACACACGGCCTAACCACATGCCCATGGGGCAAACTGTGTGTCACGCACAGCCTAGACACACACCCGTGTGTCTACCGGTGTGGACAAAAATAAGGCTACCTACCAAGCCTTTTGCCACCCTGAAACAAGTTCCAATTCATCACAAGGTACCAACACTTAACAAATAACCATAATTTGGCATCCACATAACTTCATAAAACCAATCCTACCAAGCATGTATATTACTACTTCTAGTACACATATTCATCCATAATACTTTGCACATTATATAAACCTCATTTGCATATATCAATGATGAATATCAACCATTATCCACGGCTTTATAAAAATGATGTATCTTCAAAACAAACCAACACACCTGGCCTAAAATAAACTGACACATAACAAAGTCTAGTCCCTATACATGCCATTTCTCAAAATTCTAGAATTAACTATATTGAATGCTTTGTTGATAGTGTGAACGAAGTCTCTGATGTCCGATGATCCACGAGTTATTTAGGCAGCACTATAAGAAAATGGAAAGGAGAGGGAGTAAGCGTAAAGCTTAGTAACTTGCAAGTAAATAATTAACAACAATATACCAATTCTATAACATGCTCCCATTACATTACAATTTATGCATGAGACAAAAGAATGGCTACAAGCATAACTTACTCATTTTCATCTTTTACAAATCAAACAACATAAGTTCGAGCTCATATTTATACAATTGATATATGTACCTGCACCACTCACAATGTCATCAGGATATCTCTCAAATTTGACATAAATTTTTAATTTCTCGTTGAACCAATTAAAATATGAAAGGATATCCAGTAAGCCTCATACAAAGGGAATCATGCCGATGCCATGTCCCACACATGGTCTTACACTGGTTCACAAGTCAAGTTCATGTCATGTCCCAGACATGGTCTTACACTGACTCTCTTATATCAAAGCCGATGCCATGTCCCAGACATGGTCTTACACTGGCTCTCCTCTATCCGTGTAGATGCCATGTCCCAGACATGGTCTTACAATGACACATCTCCAAGCCTATGCCATGTCCCAGACATGGTCTTACACTAGCTTGTAAATCGAGGCCGATGCAATGTCCCAGACATGGTTTTACACTAGCACTCGCATCAATGCCGATGCCATCTCCTAGACATGGTCTTACACTGGCTAGCACATATCGGTGTCGATGCCATGTCCCAGACATGGTCTTACACTACCTCTCGTATTATCCCTAATATCATGGCACGAATATCCAATTTATTTTTAAGGTTCAACCGGGTTCTATCACATAGGTACGCATCATTTCATTACATCAAAATCATAATTTATCATTTTATGCTAAATCAATAATTTCATGCATAATTATAGAAAAAGTTGTATTATTTACTTACAACTTACCTCGGTATACAAAATGTGAATCACTGTGCGGTTTAGTCTATTTGCTTTGCTTTCCCCTGGTCTAGGTTCAGATTTTGTAATTCTTGATCTATAACGATAAAAATTCATTAATTTAATCACTACTTTAATCTAGACAATTCAAAATTCATAATTTGGCAAAGTGACCATTTTCCCCCTAAACTTTTACAAAAAATGACCATTTTACCCCTAGGCTCGTAAATTGATTTTTATCAAATTTTCTTATTAACCAAGCCCAACTGAATTCCTTTCACTCTTATAACAGCCCACAATTCCCATTATTTCATGCAATTTCTACACAATTTATAACTTTTACAATTAAGTCCACTTTAGGTGTTTTCCATGAACACCCTTTCACAAAAGTTGTTTATTTAACAACAATGATTCATTTTCTTTCATAACATTCCAACAAAAAACATATATACTCTCATGGTGAATCTCTAAACCTTTAACCATTTTGCAAAATAGTCCCCTTAATAGGTAGCCCATGCTACAAGGGTTCCAAAAATACAAAAATCATCAAGAAAGGCCTTAAGAATCACTTACTTGCAAGGATGAAAGATAACTAAAATTTTGGGCTTTCAAAACCCCAAAAATGACTGGTAAAATTGATGAAGGAGAAGAATAAATGAAGAAGTTGCTACCTAGTCACGTAGGCCAATATTATATTTCAATTTAAGCCACCTAACTTTGACCAAAATAGATTTTTCTTTAATTTTCTTGTCTCATGTTTCCCTTCGCTGGCCATGCTAATAAAAATTAGCCTATTTGCTTATTAAAGGCCTCTACAATATGTTACAAAGCTATTTAACAACAATTGCTAGTAAATCACAACTTTTGCCTTTTATACGATTTAGTCCTTTTTCACAATCGGGCTCACAATCGCTAAAATTATTCACTAAAATTTTCATGCTTTCATAATATCATACTATAACTCATAAAATAATGCTAAAATAATTTATCCAACTTCGGATCAGTGATTTCAAAATCACTATTCTGAATAAGCCCAAAATCGGGATGTTACACCGAGTGTATACTTTAATTCCAAAAACTCCTTACATTTCTGATCAATTAACCGCTAACTTATATACTTCTTTTGGAATACCTCTTGGAAGGAATCCCGTATGACCCTCTCTCTCGGAACCACAAATACTAGTGTCTTCCACCAGTGATATGACGCATCCCTCAGCAAAGATATAACACATTTTAAACATTTTTTAGGTGTATATAAAAGCTCATTCAACATCCTGATAGTGTTCTCTAGCCAGAACTCTGCCCTCTCAGGGCCATCATCTATATTAGCCCTAAATTATTCGACCCCGTACTTACGAATTTTATCAATCGGAGGCTTATTCAATCTTACCATCTCCACACCTTGGGGAGCTACAGGAATCAGTTGAGGAATGGGAAAGGGTAGAGGAGGTTGAGCATTCGGGTTCGCCCAAATAAACTCTGTATACCACTCATTAATCATATAGAGAAAGGCTTCCCGAGCCTCTTCTCTCTAACTAGTTGTCACTTGTCCACTATTAGGTGGCGTGGTCCCTTGGGCAGAAGCCAGCGCATTACTTTCTACCTAATTGGCTATAGCTTGATTGGGATCCATTTACTATATGAAAACAAAATTTAAATTGTCAAGAGTCATCACACTATCACAATTCATATATGGCATGTATAGCTAGACTCGTACATATGCTAGGTTAGTCTGAGAATCAACTAAACCATAGCTCTAATACCATTAAAATATAACACCCCTTACCTGTATCCAATGCCGGGACAGGGTTCAAGGCGTTACTGGACTTAAACACACATAAACATACCACATTAAGTAATAAAATTTGCGTTAAAATTTAAAACTTTTGAAACATATTCAAAACGTTCCTATTAAGGGCCTACGAGGCCAAAAACATGCTTTGGAAATGTTTCGAGACTAAACTGAGAATTTTAGAAAGTTTCATAAAAACTTAGAAAATTTTCATATTTGGAGAGTCACACACACGTATGGGTATGCCGTGTGGTCACACACGCCCGTGTGGCTTGGAACACGCCCGTGTCCTTAACCCATGTAAGTCTCTATTTATGATGTCATCAACAATTGAGGGTTACACGCCCGTGTGCTAGGCCGTGTGGCGAGTTTGATTCTCACATTTAAGGTGTAGACTTCACACGGCTTGGGCACATGCCCATGTCCTGAGGTCGTGTCCTTCACGCGGCTGAGACATACGACCTAGACACATTCCTGTGTGCCTACCCATGTGGACAAAATATAAGCTATCTTCCAAGCCGTTTGCCACACTGAAATACAATAGCACATATGTCTATTCAACACTACTAATCATAACACAATTGAACAACCAGACTTTCACAATCAAGGCTGTAACAACCCTTACCCGAGACTATCGTCGGAGTCGAGTACGAGGCGGTACTAGACTTATCTTACTAATTTGGGGTATAAAAATTTACTTTTAAAATTAATTCACTCACGTTCATCCAATATATCCTTAAAAAGGGCCATCAAGGCCCTAAATCATGCAATTGAAATGGTTCGGGACCAAACCGAGAACATTAAGAAATTTTTGATTACTTACGCAAATCAAAACAATTCTTTTGTACTATTTATAATAAAACTGTCCACCTGTGTAATGGTCACTAAATTAATTATAAATTGAGTTACAAAACTTAAAATTTAAATCTGTAAATTTTCCCTGAAACTAGACTCATATATCTTCTTACCATAATTTTTCCAGAATTTTTGGTGTTGCCAATTAGTACAGTTTATTAGTTAAAGATTCCCCTATTTCACAGTCCCATTGCTCTGACCTCTCCTTACTAAAAATCAATTATCTCTTAGTACAGTCTTCATTTAGTGTTTCCACTTGTTTCTAATGAAATGACTCACTAAAAAATCTATACATATAAATTATGACTCATAATTCTGTTTGTACAATTTTTAGTGAATTTCTAAAATTAGAACAGGGGACCACCAAATCCCTCTGAACCAGCCTCACAAGAATTTAAATATCTCACAAAACAGACTTCCTTTGCTTGCCCTGTTTCTTTCCTACGAAAATAGACTCAATAATATTTAATTCTATATCTTATTCACCATTGAATTCCATCTCTATAATTTTATTGATTTTTCAAATTCACATCACTACTGCTTTTACAAAACTGTTTCATGGCCAACTTTTCCTCCTCCATCATCTCTTTACATAAACTATCATTTAGGCATACATAATATCAAAACATGTTCTTAATTAGCCATTTCAATAGCTAATCATCATCAAGCATTCACATACCATACTTAAATCATATCATAAAGACATACACACTAAATGGCCAAGTGCCTATACATGCCATAACTCAAAACATTTCAAACTATAAAATACCGAGATAGCCCTTGATAGTGTGAGACGAACTCTGATGTCTTTTTGATCCTCGAATTGGCATGGCTACACTATAAAAGAGAGAAAAGAAAAGAAGTAAGCTACAATGAAAATAAATGACAACATTCACCATATATAAATATAATCATATTACACCATCAACAACAAAATCTTTATTTTACTTCTCCACTTACTCTTTAACTTTCATATTTATCGTTCCTTTATCTGAACTTTCTTGTAACATAGCCTGTATATTAGCCTAATGAACCGTTTGGAATACTAAGGGTACTTGGGTTTTCCTCCCTAGTAATAGCCTGCCAACGCCATGCTCTAGGCATTGTCTTACATGGGATGTTCCCTGTCCTGCGAAGCCATATATCTGATATGGACTTACATGGGATGTTCCTCAACTATCTGAACCTGCCAATGCCATATGTCTTATATGGACTTACATGGGATGTTCCACAACTGTCTCAACCCAAAATGTAATGACATTCCGTATCCCATACATCCCTAAGGTTCAAACGGGCTTTCTAATACTTTTTCTCTGTTACATCATCTTTGATTCAACTTGGAATATTCTCATAAAATAAATCTACATATGCTGGAAATTAACAACATGAATATAAAACATCGAAATATTGCATTTATTTACCGTAAACTTACCTCGGTGCAAAATACGATCAACTTGACAACTTAATCTTCTACCTTTTTCTTTCCTTGGTCTATCCCCAAATTTCATTCTTCTTGATCTATAATTAGCAAATTTAGCTTATTTAATACCCACGTTTATCAAAACAGTCCTTTAACTCAAACTTTGGCAAAAATTATGATTTTGCCCCTAAACTTTTGCATATTTACACTTTTTCCCCAAAGCTCAGAAATTAAAATTTTTCCCTAATTCTTATGTTTTAGGACATGCTGATCATTTTCCCTTAATGGCAACATCAAATTCTCAGCCTAACATATACTTATGAACATTAGGTATTTTTACTGATTATGTCGTTTTACTCGTTTTCACTTAAAACCGAGTAGCACAAGTTGTTCAACATAATTTAAAACTTCGTATTCTATCATAAAGCATCAAAATAAACACATTTCACCTATGGGTATTTTTCCAAATATGAACCTTAGGTTAAATTATTGCTAGAATAAGCTAAATCAAGTTACCGGGACTCCAAAAACATAAAGAACATTAAAAATAGGTCTTGGAATCACTTACTATGGAGCTTGGAAGCTTGAAACAAACCCTAGCTATAGAGACAATATGAGTTTTGGCCCTTGAAGAAGATGATAGCAATTTTGTCATCTTTTTCTCTTTTAATTCATTTTAATTACCAGATGACTAAAATGCCCTTCATTACAAACTTTGGTTATTTCTACCTATGCATGTCTATTTTTGTCCATGAAAACCTAGTGGTATAATTACCATTTAAGGACCTCTACTTCAATTATGCTCTTCAAATAAATCCTTTAACATCTAAAACTCATATTTATCAACTTTTGCAATTAAGCCCTAATAAGCAAATTAAACTTGCAATTCATAAAATTTTCTATCAATACTTTAACACATGCATCAAATCACTTGGTCAATCATAAAAATTTATCAGAATAAACTTTTCTATCTCAGATTCATAGTTTCACAACCACCATTCCATTTAGGCCCTATTTCGGGATGTTACAAAGGCATCTGCTCATCATTCACGTACCACTATCCCATGCATGGACATTACACAATTAGTTGATTATACCAATAAACCACCTTTGCCAATTTCAAATGGCCATATACAAAATGGACTTTCAACTAACTTAGGCCAACATTTGTTTTTGGCCAAACCAAATATGACATGAAGTAAAATGACCAAGTCCCTATACATGTCATACTTACAAAAAGATTACTAATGTCAAATACCCAAAATAACAATTCTAATAGTGTGATGTGAGCCTCCGTCCCAATCTTGAGCTAGCTTGGTGACACTATAGGATAAAGGAAAAGAAAGGAGTGGTAAGCTATATTGCTTAGTAAATTTATATGCAAATAAATAGCATCTTAACTATGCAAATTCACGTAAGGAGAGTTAATACATTTACCCTAAAGCTCATATATGTTAAGCTTACTCAAGCACAACTTACCATGATATCACCACTTATAACGTTCATACTTACGAATTTCTCGTGAACACCTGTACCACATCATCATACAAACACACATACATTTTCATATCTTTCATTATTCCCATTGAACACATCGGAATACTAACGGATACTCAGAAAAATTGCACATTAGTGTCACATATATGTAGCCAAAGCTACCACTTATCACATTCCACATATATGCTCGTTCTCAAGCTAGTCACAGGTCTGCTCACACAAGCTGACAGTCAGGACGTAACTACTCAGTGCTGCTCATACAAACTGACAGGTATCCGTAACACATGCAGGATTACCTAGCCACTAGTAGTCACACAAGACTAGCACTCGAACGTCACATAATCACATAATCGCACTTAAGGTCCTAGTGACATCTCACTCGTATCCTATTTTATTCCTGAGGTTCAACTGGGATTTCTCACTTAACACTTATTGAAGCTTTGTCAAATACATTCAATGAGTCATTTATACAATCCGTACAATATAACAACATATAACATAAATTTAACAATGTATTATTTACAAACAAACTTACCTCAGTACAAAAATGGAAAATTTTACGATTTAGTCATGACCTTTTCTTTCCCCCGATCAAGGTCGATCCCACATCTTTTTTCCCCTAACTTTTCACTTATTTGCACATTAGTCCCTAGGCTCGTAAAATGAATGTATTTAATTTTCTAAAAACCCAAGCCTAGCTGAACCTATCTCATGCTTATAATAGCCCACAATTTCATTCAAATTAAAATTTTACCACCTATTTTACAACTTCTACAAATAGGTCCTTTTGGATGTTTTCACCGAAAATCACTTAGTAAAAGTCATTTATTACACAACTAATTTTCATTTTCTACAATTAGATATCAAAATACATGCATGTCATACATGGGTAAATTTTTAAACATAAACCCTAGTTCAAATTAATGGTAGAAATAGGTAAATTGGGTGTTAATGACTTCAAAAATGTAAAGAGCATTAAAAACGGGGCTAGGATGCACTTGCTATCAAGCTTGGAAGTTGAAGAAACCCTAGCTATGGCTACTTGTAATTTTTAGCCAAGGTAGGAGAATATGGACACAATTTTTTACTTATTTTCTATAACAGCCCGAATTAGGGCCTTGTCAGAATAGTGGTTTCCAAACCACAAATCTGAGGTAGAATTAAATATTTCATGATTATTTTAAGTTTATGATATGATTGCATGATAGTGAGAAAATTTCATGAAGGAATTTTTATGAATTAGTGATTAATTTATCTTTTAGGACTAAATTGCAAATGTTGAAAAAGTTGAGTTTCTAGAAGTTTTAAGGATGAATTGGCATTAGAAAAATTATTAGAAGTCTTTATTTAGCAATTAAACCATTTATTAGCATGATGGACAAAAATGCCCAATGAAGGAAAATTTTCTAAAGAAATGACATAAGGGCATTTTAGTCATTTGGATAATTAATGAAATAAAAGGGAAAAATAAGTAAAAAAATGTGCTCATCTTCTCATGCTTGTGCCGAAATTTCAAACGACTCCATAGCTAAGGTTTTGACGTTTTCAAGCTCACTAGTAAGTGTAATTTAGCCCCGTTTTTAATTCTCTTCGTATTTTTGAAGTCCTTGTAGCTTAATTTAGCTATTTCTACCACTAATTTGAGCTAGGGTTTATGTTCATAAATATATCCATGCATGGCATGTATGTATTTTGATGCCTAGTGGTAGAATATGAAAGTTTAAAGTGTAGTAAACATCTTTTACTAGGTGATTTTTCATGAAAATCCCTAATAGGGACCAAATTGTAAAGTAGTAAAATGTGTAGTAAAAGTGAAAATTTATGAAAAATAGGGGCTTTATGAGTACATGAATGGTTCGATTAGGCTTGGGTAACCAAGAAAATAAGTACATATCATTTTACGATCATAGAGACCATTTTGCAAATATACAAAAGTTTAGAGGCAAAATTATAATTTTTCCAAAGTATAAATTATGGGCTAATTAGCCAATGTGAATACTAAATAAGTGAATTTTGTCATTTTAGATTAAGAAACATGAAGCTTGGGTCGAAATCAGGGAAAAGCAAGGTGGTGGATTAAATCGAATATTCACCCATATTTTGGACCCGAGGTAAGTTGTATGCAATAAAATAGCATTATGCATTTTGAAAATTATTGTGATGATATTCTATGAAATTTATGTTATTTCTATGAAATTTATTGATATGATTTTTTTATAAAGAAATGACAGAGTGATAGTTGAGAAATCCGGTTAAATTTTAAGGAATACGAGGGATATCGTAATCATGACATGAGAAATTGTAGGTCCCATGTAAGACCATGTCTAGGACATGGCATCGGCACCGAATTGAGATCCCATGTAAGACCATGTCCGGGACATGGCATTGGCGTCGACATGTGGTCGCGTATAAGACCATGTCTGGGACATAGTGTCGGCACCAAGATGAAATTTAGATCCCTTGTAAGACCATGTCTGGGACATGGCGTTGGCATCTAAAAGTGATCCCGTATAAGACCATGTCTGGGACATGGCGCCGGCATCTAAAAATTGTCTATTTTTGATGTAGGTGAGTTCGGCATTTTGCCTTTTGTGTCAATTGGGGTCTTGTGTTTTTGGGTTCTCTCGTGCTGTGGTTCTTTTGGTCGATTCTGTGCTCTCCCTGTTTGTTTAGCCGATTAGGTAAAGGTTCCAATTGGTCTCATTTTTATTCATTCTTTGCCTACACTATCTTTTTCTCTCTTTCTCCTCTACTCTTTTGGATTCCCGAAATACACCTCCCTTCTACATCCCATTATTCTTGCAACTTTCTCTCATAACCTTCGTCGTCTATATTTCTCTTTTTTCCTCTTTTCACCATGTTGTTCGGTTCTCCGTTTTCCCTTTTCCATTATGACCGAATATAGTTTCACTATTGTGCTTGGCCAAATACTACATCTATTCGTTGCTGATCGATTCTATCCTTACCCCGTTCTCTTTTGTGCCTGTCTGAATATTGTTGGTAAGTAATCGTATTGGTTTCTTGTTACTTTACGGTCTTCCCTTTTATGATTATCGTTGCTATCATCATTCCTCACCAATTGTAATATCCGGAAAATTTCTATCATTGATACAGTAAAATAAAGAAATAAAGAAATAAAAAGAGAAATTTTGAGCTCTATCAACAAAATCTATGTAGGAAGTGATTATGATGTATTAATCCAAGAAAGGACTAAATCGTAAAAGTGAGAAAAGTTTTGTGGCCCAAGAGTAAAAACTTAAAATTTAAGGGGTTAAAGTGTAAATATGGAAAAGTTGAAGGACCAATAGTGCAAATATTTTAAGGATGGAATAATCTAGAAACTAAGGAAAATGGATGAATTAGGACCAAATTGAATAGGAGAAAGAATTATGAGGGACTAAATCGCAATTTTACCAAATTAGGTGATGATTCAAGGATGGAATTTTAAAAGATCATGAAGGGCAAAATGGTCAATTAGAAGGAGAGAGAAATCTAGAAGGTAATGATGGTGTGATGATATTTTATAATTATTTAATAAGATAAATATTACTTTATTAATATTTTAATAAGATATTTTATTATTTTATTATTTTATTTAGTATATATATGTGTGTGTGTGTGTGGAAAAAGAAAGAGGAGAAGAAACCCACCATTTCCATGCACCAACGTGAGAGGAAGAGAGAAAGAAAGAAAGTTTTACTTTCTTTACAATTTGGTCCTTCCACCAAAAATTCACCATTTTCACCTAGAAATCAAAAGAATTTCTATAGCTACCGAAGGAAAAAAATCTTAAGGAGACTATGAGGAGCTAGAATATCAAGTTGGATTCAAGAAATAGAAGCTGGAGGAGAGAGAAAATGAAGTTAAAGTTTGGAAACATTAAAACAAGGTAAGAACATCAAGATTTCCATGTATTTTTAAGTTTAATATTATTGAAAAAGCATGTAAATGATGTTAATGTAGAGTTTTCTTATATATGATTCTATGTTCTTGATATGGTAGTGAAGAGAAAATAAGATAAAGTGATGGGAAATGGTGTAGAGAAAGAAAATAAGGGTGATATAAACTTAGTAATTAATATCTTGCACTAAAACAGTTTTGGACAGCAGCAGTAAGATAAATTTGAAAAATCACCAAAAATTGTAGAAACTGAATTAGGAGTTGACTAAGATATGGAATTAAAGCTTGTTGAGTCTATTTTCATATAAAAGAAACAAAACAAGTAAATGAATTCTGTATTCTGAGATATTTATATTTTTGTGAGACTGGTTTAGAATGATTTCGGGATCCTCTGTTCTGACTTGGAAAAATCATTAAAAATTTTATAAAAATAATTATGGGACATAAGTTATATGGTTAGAATCCTTAATGAGTCTATTTTCAAGATAAATAATTGGGAACATCATCCAAGTCCCGTACGAGGAGATAATTAAATTTTAATGAAGAAAGGTCGGAACAGTTATACAGCAGAACAGGGGTAACTTTAAAGAATAAACTGTACTTATTGGCTAAGCAAAAAATTCTAAAAATTTTATGGTAAGAATATATGTGAGTCTAGTTTCATGGAAAATTAATGGATCTTAATTTTGATTTCTGTAGCTCAAGATATAAATAATTTAGTGACTATGACGCAGGTGGACAGCTTGAATGTTCACATATAAGTAAATAATGAAATTATTGATAATGTTACTTATAAGCATAATATATAAATTAAGGATGTGGAATGGAGAGGAGGAGGAGGAAAATATGTATGAATATTCAGTTAGCATGGCTAATTTGTATGTTTTAAGCTCAGGGACTAAATTGAATAAAAGTAAAACTTTATGGGTAATTTTGTAAAAATGTTAGAAATGATCAAATTACATGAAATGAATTATTTTATTATTTAAATTGAAAATTTTAAATGAAAATTGTTAATTTAGTTCGAGATCGAGGGAAAACATGTTTTAAGGATTAAATTGAAAAGTGTTAAAATTATGGAAAATTTTGATATTTTATAGAATTTATGGGCTCTCATTAATATGTATAATGACAACGGCTGGAAATAAGGATTAAATCGCAAGAATTTATTTTTCTGAGCCTAAGGGTAAAATCGTCATTAATTAAAAGTTTGGGGGCCAAATGGTAATTTTGCCTAGAGCATTAATTGAATGTATTAGAATATGGAATGAATGAAAACAATGGTCAAATTTATTTATAAAGATCCCAACAAGTCAAATGCGAGACTTGAACGTGAAAAAGAAAAGATATTGGATTAATGAATTTATAAACACGGACAAGCAACGAGGTAAGTTCGTGTAACTTAAATTGTATTTTTAAATACTTGAAATATGTGGTTATGTGATGAAAAAATGATTTATCAATGCATAATAATTGATGAAATATTGATAATACCCGATATAAAAAGAAAGTAAATCCCGGTTGAATGGAATGGATTTCGATGGATCTCTGAAAAGGAATTGACGGTAAAAGGGGATCTAGCCCGGACGGGTGATCCTATCCTAATATAGCCCTCCCGAAGAATACAAGAAAAAGGATTAAGCCCGAAAGGGTAATCCTAATATCAGCCCTCCCGAAGAATATATGGGAAATGAGGTTCGCGGGAGTGTACTGGTGGCTCTCCCGAAGAATACATGTGTATAGGCCCTTCCGAAGAATACATGGGAGCTGAGGTTTGCGGAAGTGTGCCAAGAATTGAGGTTCGCGGGAGAGTGAGGTTCGCGGGAGTGTGCTTACAGAAATGAAATGTATAAGACCATGGTTGAAAGATACCATGGCAACAAATTGAGAAAATGAATAAGACCATGGTTGAAAGATACCATGGCAATGAATAAGACCATGGTTGAAAGATACCATGGCAACACATGCATATGAATTGACGGACCCGGAATTGTACACTAAAAGTGTACTCCTATATGAATTGACGGTTAATGAGATTGTACACCAGGAGTGTACTATCGAAAATCCATCGAAATTCTAAGAAATTCAACGGGATAAACATAGAAGATGGTAAACACACAGTTAAAAAGGGTAAATGTGAATTGATTGATTACGGACTTGCATATTTTAAGTATATTATATGATTTTAACTATCGATATTTCGATAAATTCAGTAAGTAAGAATCCTGACCAGAAAAAGAAATATGTATATAAAAAGATTTGAACATATATTCCTGAAGTACATGAAAAAAAAAATGACAGTGACACTGGATATATGGAAATATAAGATGATGATATTTGTACATGGAATTTATTGATGAATATATGCATCCATGATTATAGATTCGTATACTTTAATAATATTAATTGTATGACGATGAAATTTCGAATGACTTAATGAATAAAGCCCTGACATGGAAATAATTTGAGCACGAAACGAGAATCACGAAATTGAACTTGAAATACACGAAAACGATAGTTATTCGATATTTTAAAAATATGACATGGAAAATACATGTATATGAAACTTACTTGATAATTATGCATGTTTAAGATTATAAATTGTCCTGGAATAAATATATACAAAATCCATGAAAACAATGATACATGAAATTTTGGTATAATAAATGAATTATGTTTTTGAAGAAATGGTAAGAGAATAATATGTATCATATTATATGAATATGTGGCTATCTTTAATATGCTGATACATGGAAATTGGGTAATCCGTAATAAGTAATAATCTCAAGTCTGATATGTTGATACAATGAGTTTATCGATTCTAAAATTATATGAAATATATTCAAGTATACCAATTACTGTTGTTGTTGACGCTTAGACAAGTGCCAAGCTATTGGTTAAATGGTAATATGTTTATTATTTGATACATCGAAAGGGTAAATGATCAAATGAAAATATACATGTGTTTATAGAAGAGTGGTAAAATTTAAGTTGTACAATTTCTTATAAAATGAGTTATCATGTGATAAAAAAAAGGGCTATAAACTCCGGTAATACCTCGTGACCCTATTCCAATCATGGATACGGGTTGGGGTGTTACACCAATGGCCTTTCTTCGATTTACTCTCTTAGATCAAACGCGATAATTCACATGTGTGCTGCCCCTTTAAGTCAGTATTCGATTCTGAGAGACTCAGTAAGTTTTTCTTTGTCTTGCTCAAGTTAATGTTGGTGGATGTTAAACCACATCTGTAATCAACCCTCTAACAAGATCTATTGTTATGCAGTTAGTTGACAATCAACATCGGTGTGATTCTAGCCTAGCGATTTTAGGGTTAAAAAGCTATATTATTGTCTATCAAGGTTAATGGTGGGAAGTTTAGGGTTTTAAAGTTTGTGAATCTTATTAACAGTAAGCTAACGATATGCCTTATTGGAATATAGGTTCGGTGCTTAAGGGTCAGTCGTATGTTTTGCAATAAGGTGTGCATCTGTACACCGTAAACCATTACTGTCGTAAAGCCGTAGAGGTGTGTATTCACACTCCTATTTAACTGTGAATCGACAAAATTTGAAAAGTCAAAACTTTGACATTCGAGGCCTCACGAGCATGTGAATGCTCGTGTCGTGAACCAAGCCCACAAAATATGGCGATAGGCTGTAGAGGCTGCCACGAGCGTTTTCGAGCGCTTGGGCCGTCTTGGGCCTCGTTGGCCCGAAATAGGCCTTGTGGGCCCAATGAGCTTGTGGGCCCCACATGGATAAAATTCACGGCAAGTGACAAATATAGACTAGGCTTTGTAGATTGCATAGCCATGACCAGATTTGGGCCAAATGGGCCACACGAGCGTGTGGGCCCACTTGGGTCGAGTAATGAGCCTTGGGCCCATTTACACCGTTATGACCACGTAGGTCATTTGAGTCGTTTGAGACAGCTATAGGCCTTCTACAGGGTCGTTAATTGTACCAAGACCCCACAATTAGTAAAATGACCAAAATACCCCTAAGGGGTAAAATTACCGTTTTACGCCTAACTGACGAAAAGACCGTCATACCCTTAGTGATAGGTTGATTGATGTGTGTATGATATTTATATGACTGATATTGAGTGTGCCGTACTGCATACACGTAATATTTATGTCATGACATACTGCATGGGGTTAGGGTTCTAATATGGAGGAAGTATTGTATAGTGGCTCTGCCACGTATTTTCTATTACTGGTGGTTGTGCCACATTTTCTGATTCTAGTGGTTTTGTCATGTTTACTGTCACTAACAGCTTTGCTACGTTATTATTACTAGCAACTTCATTGCGATATTGGTGTGTTGGCTGGGTGGGTTGATTTTATCCTCACATGGTGTGTTGGTTGGTACGGGTGGTGTGTTGGTCTGATTGGGATGGGATGGGTTGCATTATTGTACTGCACTGACTCTGTATTGGGCTTAGGCCCACACTGTTACCGAATAAGGCTAAAGCCGAGACTGATCTATTACTGAATAGTGCTCAGGCCCAGACTGTTTCTGCATGCACTGTTTATTGTTTGACTGATAGGGGGTTACACACTGAGTTTTCGAAAACTCACCTTTTCTTTTAATTGTACAGGTAATCCCCAGCCTTAGACGATTTGAGCCGCAAATGTGACAGCCCTATTTCGACCCAAGTCGGGAAGTGGTTTCGAGATCGCTAAACCAAATCACAAAAATGTTTGAGTATAATATTCTATGTTTAATTTGTGGGATAAACTTATGTGTGAATTTTGAGTGTTTGAAAATGTCAAGTGAATGTGATATTGATAATAAGGACTTATGTGAGAAGAATTAAAAACCTTAGTGGCCAAATCCAAGGGATTTACTTGTGAATTTTAGTAAAACAAATGGGCTTGTATGTCAAATTGACATATTTTCACCTTAGTGGCCGGCCATGCAAACTTTATGTGACTTATTTTGTATTTTAAGATATTGTTTAATAGGTGATTGGTTGTTAATATATTAGTGAAATAAAATAATAAAAAGAAAAGGTGAAAAGAACAAGGCTAATCCACTTACTTTCTTGTTCTTCATTTTGCCGTATGTGAGAGGGGGGAAGAATCAAGTATTCGGCCACCTCTATTTTTGCTTGATTAAGGTATGAATTCATATTGGTTTGCTTTGATTCTTTGAATTTAAGTTGGTAGTTAAGCCTATAGCATAGCCCATGTGTCGATTTTTGAAATGGTGGTGGATGCTACATTCGGCCATTGTTAAATTGTATAAAATCTTAAAACTTTTGAATTTCAATGATATATATAGCATAAAAGGACTTCTGAGAGATGTTTTGAGGTTAATTTTAAAGAAATTCATGAGAGTATGTTTAATTATATGAATTTGCTTTGAATAGTTCTTAGATCAATGGTGAGGCATTCGGCTATTGAGATTGTAGAGCCTTGTAAATGTTGTGATGTTTAAGGAGTAATGTACGTTGTCTATTTAGTAAAGAGAACAAAGTAGTGTTGGGTTTTTAAATTAGCATTTTGTTTTGTAAAACCTTTTATAATAGCCGAATAAAATTGGACATTAGGTCAATAAACGTTTGGCCTTGGTGTGTATCTTTTAAGGCATGGCATTGAATTTTGTAACTTTGTTGATATAGGTATTTAGGTTATGGCCGAATGGAAATTTGTATGTTAGCTAAGGAATGAAAGAATTAAGTTAAAGACTATGAAATTTGGAAGGGATTCTTAAGTATTAGCCTATGTTTGTTGAATTGCCAAATGTGGAGTCGGAAATTTGCTAGGAAATTTGATATGTCTCTTCTTGGTAAATTTTTGGTTATGTGACTTATTAAGTCAATGGGACATTCGGATATGTCCATTTGGGGCAAATGAATTTTTAACTTGGATGGTTAGTTAGTGATTTATATTGGAGGAAATTAAGGAATTTAGCTACTTGCATATAGATTTAAATTATGAAAGACTTTTGTAAATAAAGCTTAGGAAATTCGGTTTGAGTATTTAATATTTAGAATTTGAATCGAAATGTTTAAGAGAACCTTAGAGAAGCATTCGGTTAGGGTGCATATGCATGGAAAATTTTATTGTAACATGTGGTCGAACTTGAACCTTGCTAAAATACTAGCTTGTATGGAAGATGGTGTGTATGCTAATATGTATCGAATAGGGAGCCATGACTTGAGCTCACTTTGTGAAATATGTTTGGCCTTTGATAGCTAATATCACTTGATTGATAAGCTGAGATAGAAGAATATGTATGTTCGATTTAATCTTAGCTAGGTATGACTTGTAATATAAAGGTATTTGGCTAAATGTATATACGTGATATAGAGGGGATAATTGTATATCTTGTTTTGATTAAGTGAGGTATATGAAGTAATATATATTCAATTTGCCCATTTAAGCTCAAGAGCAAAAAGGGACGACTTCGGATAAGGGAAAAGCAAAGGCAACAGAATAGCCGACCTGTAATCATTCAGAAAAATACGAGGTAAGTTCTTGAGTAATGGTGGTTAGCTCATAATTGTAATGAAATTATAGTACATATGTGATTGTATAAATTAAGACTTAATAAGGCCATGTTCGAATGGAGTGGTGGAGAAGATAGATTGAACAAGTGTGGGAAAACCGAATGTTAGTCTTTGTTTTGATATATCTTGAAGTAAATCCGTACCCTTTTGTTTATGACTAGTGATTTAGAATTTGGTAATGAGTCTTGAACATGCTGTGATTATATTTGAATGTTGGTGATGAGTTCCAAAGTGATATGATATAAATGTACATGTATGATAAATGATTTGGGATTTACATCCGAGCCTAGTCTCGAAGGGCTTTTGAGCCAGTGATACGATCTGAGCCTAGTCTCGAAAGGCTTTTGAGCTAGTGATACGATCCGAGCCTAGTTTCGAAGGGCTTTCAAGCCAGTAACATATCTGGACTTAGTTCCGAAGGGCTTTGAGCCAATGTTGAAACCGGACTTGGTTCCGATGGACATCCGTGCCGGCGTTATAAAATAAACGCTGATATAGACTTATTAAATATGTTACCTTCTGTAAGATAGTCAAGTATATATCTTACACTTGTTCGGAAATTTTGTTACTTATAAATTACGAGTTAGGGTTTCAGTGGAAATGTTTTGATTATTGTTAAAGGTCATTCAAACGCCTCTAGCTTGACTATAATGTGTCTGTTCTGAATTAAAAGAATCCAGTTATCCGGATATGGAATGTAGGTCATAGGCATGAGTTAAATTCGATACTTGAGGAGAATGGGTTCGGTTATAAGTTGAAGTAGTCGAATACCCTGAAAAATTTCTTTGTAATTTGAGTGAAATAGATGTTATCATAGAAATTCTCCTATTCGGCTCAAGTAAGAAATAAAAACGTTTAGTTATTTCTATGTTACTTTCTTATATGATTTTTGTTACTCAAAACTTACTAAGCACGTAATTGCTTACTCCGTTGCTCTTAAATTTTCTGTTTTATAGATCTCGATCATTAGCTACGGGTCTCGGAAATCTTGTTGTCGAAGACATCTCTACTATGAAAGCCCTGTTTGGTACTAAATTAGCTAAACCTTTGTAAATGGCATGTATAGGATGCGTTTTGTATTGTGAATCGAGAACTTTATTTTGGGTGATTGTATTAAGCTCAGCCATACGAAAATGGTTTTTTTTCAAGATGCTTTACTTACATGTAGTCTTTAAGATGTTAAAATGTATTTTGAGCTATGTGCCTTGCTTGAATGAGAACGTGTATTTCTAAATGAGGTAACTTTAAGGTTAGACATGTTATTTCTAGGCATACGTATATCTATGTATAAGCGAATCAGATGTTTATTTCAAGTGGTAGCTAGAAATTGAAGTTGCAATTTGAACTTAAAATGCAAATAGATTCGGTTTAAGCTTTTGATTTGCATAGTAACTTTTATCCATGAAGCTAGGTGCTATTGAAATAGAGGTTGCGCAAATGTTCTATCCTTGTTCGTTTAACTTAGTCATGAAAATTTTCAATAATGCTTCATGACTCTGAGGCGATATGTACGAGTCTTGGGGTGTTACAGCAAAGGGACTCAGAGGTGGCCACACAATTGCAGATGTTTGGTTTTGACTAAATTTATTTAAATTTCATTTTGGGCTTTTGGTTATGTAATTGTATTAATTTTTAAGTTTGGCTTTGATTTATTATTTTAATCTACTAGAGTAGCAAAACAAGTTTTCAAAATAATAACTGTTTTCAAAGAAAAACACGCATTTTAAACTTTATGGTTTTCAATTAGAAAAGCTTCCATGGGTTTGATCAGTCTAAGAAATCAACGATAACACATATGGATATTGTTTTGCTAAGATGTTTTCAACTCAAAATAACATAATTTGCTGAATTTTCTCAAGCAATAAAAACTAGATGGGCTTTAACTTAAAAATAGATTTTTACCAACAAGTCCAAATTTTGGAAAGCTTTTGACGAGATGATTTGCTAAACACAAACATAAAAGGATTTACACATGGAAATGAACGGTTTTCAACAAATCTGATTTTTGGACGACATAGTGATGTGACACCCTAGATTCGGCCATAACATCTAGGCCGGGTTTGGGGTGTTACACTTAAATTCCTATTTTGAATATTATATGTTGCATACTCTCTTTTTTGTTTTTGTTTTGGATTTGGTTTTTTACCTCCAACAAAAATCTACCAAGCAGCATGCTAAGCATGCTTGCTATATGAGTTAATGGCTTTGTAACAGCCCACTTTAGACCCTAGTCGGAACGGGTGGTTTCAGGACCACTTAACCGAGTTGAATTATTATTTTTATTGCTTTAATATGTTTTATAGCATGATAGAATCACCGTGTGAAAGTTTCGTTTAGAAATTTTATCGTTTGACTGGTTAATTTGAGAAAAAGGATTAAATCGCATAAAGCGATAAATTAGGGTTCTATTTGGTAAATGGATTATTTGACCTTGGCTTTTTAAATAAGGGCCCTTAAATGGTTATTTTACCTTTTCTAAAGCTATTGGACATTCATGTCCTTAATGATACATGTTTTTAAATGGTTTTACAAAAGGGCAAAATTGGTATATGACTAATATATGTTATAATAGTTATAATAAAAAAAATATCTTTTATAAACAATTGTTCCTCACCGATTCTTCATCAAAACATTAAGGGTTTTATGCTTTCAAATATTCGGCTACTTCAAGCTTCAAATTGAGGTTCGTTTTTGTTCCGTTTTCAATAATTTTTACGTTTTTGTAATCGTTGCTTCGTATATTAACCGACCCGTACCTCAATTTTTGATTTTGATTATGTTTTTGAAAAATGCCATTGATGAATCCTTGATATATTGATAGATTTTGATGAATTATTGTATATTATGTGAGAAAATACAAGAATTTTAAAGTAAATTTTGATGAAAATGAGTTTAAGTATTTATTTGCAAAAAGATAGAATTTTTGAGGTTAAATTGTGATTAATTAAAATATATATGCTTGTATAAGCCCTTTGAATATTCGGCTATGGTAAATTGGGGGATTGATTGTGTAATTTGCCATTTGGTGTTAAAAGGGATAAATTGCAAAGTGTTGAAAATATAGGGGCTAAATTGCAAATAGATAAAGATGATCGAATCCCAGAATTTTGCATTAATTTAGATAAAGACGATCGAATCCCAGAACTTGATCGGGGAAAACTGAAAATAGACGAGTAGATACGGGATTACGAGGTAAGTTCGTATAATGAAATTTAATGTGTTTATGTTTATAATTGTTGTTAATGGAATATATGACATATTAGTTGATTGAATAGCCTATTTGGATGTATACATATGAAATTGAAATGAAATTGTTACAAGTGAGAAATGAATACCGAGCCCCGTTAGAACCGTAGAAGTCGATAGGATACAAGTGACATGTCACTAGGGCTACAGGGTGGTTCGAGCTCCTGCATTTGTTGCGGACTCACCACATGCTCATGAGCTACAGGTTTATCCTTCGGGATCACATGTTTAGTCTTCGGACTCACTGTTAGCCTACGGGCTTACCGTTCATCCTTCGGGATCACATGTTCAGCTTTCGGGCATACCGATACAGGCTCGAAAGAGCATACATGATGTATTGATGGATTATAGGTTATATGTATATACACTGTGTGTGTATCACCCGAGTATCCCTCGATGTTCTTAAAGGTTTAACGGGCAATTACCGATACATGTTACATGAAGATTGAATGATATATGTATTACATGTTATATGAGACATGAGAGTTACATGGATTATATGGTATAAGTTATATGAAATACATGTACAAGTATTTGAGCAATGATATGATACATGAATATTGTGGTTGGTACATGAATGAATTTATATGTTACATGAACTAACAAGTGTATACTTGTGAAATAGGCAACTTGAGTATATGAATTGAATTGCCATTGTTGTTGTAATTATCGCATTGATTCGGTAAGGTTTAATTTCTATATTATACGGACTTACTAAGCTTTAGAAGCTAACTCTGTTCATTTCTTTCACTGTCTTATAGATTCGGAAGCTAGCTCGATAATCGGACGAGTCGGAGATCGCCATCACACTATCTATCAAACTTTGGTACTTTTAAACCTTTTGTAAATGAAATGGTCATGGCATGTATAGGCTAGATATTTGGTGAGCATGATATATTTTGGTAAATGATCAAGCTATGAGATGTGGCTTGGGTCATATATGAATATAATCAAGTATTAGAGTTATTCTTTGGCTATATGTGCTTATGGAAAGATATGTGATTTTGATGAGACTATAAGTTTGCATAATTGATATGTATATATGTGTGGATGAGTGCATGGAAATGGTCATTTAGGCCTTTGAGTTGGTGTGCTTGATTTGTGAATGAATTGAGATGATTTTGGGTCCATTTTGTGCTTGAATTGGTATGTTTTAGGTTGGTAGAATGGCATGAAATGTTGTTGGTTAATGGCTAGTAGAAAGGACCCATATTGGGTGGCAAATTTGGCTTAAACCGAGCCTATAACGTGCCACAAGGCCAGGGAACATGGGCGTGCGCTTCGACTGTGTGTCCCCTGCACCTTGATGTTTTGGTCAGTTTGGGTACACGGCCTAGAAACACGGGCGTGTCTGGTAACTTGTAGCCGTGTGAAATTTGGCAGTATAGTCACACGGTCTGCTCTGTTTTGTACACAGGCGTGTTTGGCAGCCGTGTGATATTTGACAGTTTCGACCACGGGGTAAAGGCACGGGCGTGCCTAGGCCGTGGGCGACACACGGCCTAACCCCATGGGCGTGTTGGACAGCCGTGTGGGATAAGTCAGATTTGACCACGGGCTGACAGGTTTGGGCGTGTCTGGAGGGACACGGCCGTGTGTGAAGAACATGGGCAAGGGGCACGGCCGTGTGTCCCTAACTTTGAAATTTTGCAAATGATCTCCTATCTTTTAGCATGTTTCCAATTAGATTTCCAATAGTTATATGCATCATTTTATGATCAATTGAAGCATGCTCTAATGATAGATGATACGTGATGGTTCTTGACTAAAAAGTTTAAAATTTTACTGCTCCGGTATATGTTACAAGTCCGGTAATGCCCCTTACCTATTCCAGCGACAGTTACGGAATAGGGGTGTTACAGGCTTTCATCGAAACCTTCTTTTTATTTTTTTATATACTGTGTTTTGTTTCTAACCCCTTTGTGACTCTATCGTTCATTGGCCAAACCGCTAAATTAGAGGGTTTTACAGGATTCGTACATTTCGACCATTGCAAAAACAATCAATGACACTTTGACATGCCAAATGTTGCAACTAGCCAAAAATTCGACCAGGACACATCCTTGAATTTTTGGATCATCATATGGCATCCATTCAAACTGCAGTACAAATTTATAAATTTTAGCACGTGACTAAAATTTAATTTCAAATGCTGGAATCAATATTATATATCTTTTGAAATTCATAAACAAACCTCCTCTTCAGTTTGTTTATCTAAAGCTAGCTGGATGGATATCCTCAAGCACAGTCAGTATACTTGTGTGTCTTACACGATTGTTCTGCCTATTCCAATAATATGTTATTTCAAAATTACGACAATGAAAAATTATAACGATAATAATATTAGCAAATGAATTTATCATATTACGAGTGAGAATTCATAAAGGGGTCCACTCAGAGGTGTAAAAAAGGAAGTTGATACCATATAGTACGAATTTATAAATTTTAGCATGTGTCTAATATTTAATTTCATGTAACACCCCAAACTCGGCCCAGACGTTACCGCCAAGTCCGATGTGTCACATCACCTATACCTAACCACGTGATCTAGTTCCCAATCTTAGGGTGAATTTGGTAAAACTGTTATTGGAGTTTTTAAGAGAAATTCCCGGTTAAATATATTGGTGTCAATTTTATAAAGACTTACTTTGTTGTTCATTTGCCTCATGTGATGAGTTTTGAAAACGTTGAATTGATTTTTAGGAAAACTCACATAGATATTTTCTAATCAACTTTAAGTAATGTAAAAATTAATAGTTAAAAACCCATAGGAAAAATAAATTTAGCGGCCTTATTACAACCCAAATAGAAATAATAATGAAAGAAATAAGTAATAAATTAAATGAAAAACTTAATGAACCAGTGTTCGATTTTCTGTGGCCACTCTGAATCCCTCCCAGATCCAAGTCCACTGTCGAAGGCTCACCTGCAAGGATGGAAAGAAGAGGGGGTGAGTTTGGTAAAGTCAGTGTGTAAAGAATCCCATCCAGAGCCCAAATCAGCTCAGGCCCACTGGGCCTGAGCCATATCCCATCACAATATTAACTGGGCCGAAGCCTTTCGTGTATCGGTACTGGGCCTTAGCTCCTTTTCAGATACAGTATCACTGGGCCAAAGCCTTTCATATATCGGTAAACAGTATGGCCCAAATGCCCATTTCAATAATAAATCATGAGTGCATGCAAAAAACCCATATCAATCTGTGGGGAAGCTACTCAACCCACCCAACCGCTACTCTCCACCCGTACCAACCAACACACCATGTGGGGAGAACTACTCAACCTACCCAACTGCTACTCTCCATTGGCAGCATAGCTACTTTATTATATAACATGAGGCCTAGCCTCTCTCGGTAATTAGGGCAAAGCTAGGGCAAAGCCCTTTTCAGTAAACTAGGGCAAAGCCCTTTTCAGTAAACTAGGGCAAAGCCCTTTAGCACTTCCTACATTCATATAAATCCCAACCCCATGCATTAAATGATCATGACATGGCTTATAATAAACAGAGTCGATAGAGCATGCAAATCAGTCTAATTTTAACACTAGGGGTATAGCAGTCATTTTACACCTAGGGGTAAAACGGTAATTTCTCACTTTTTAGGGTATTTTAGTAATTATTCCACTTATTTCAGGGTTTTATTCCTATTTTAGTCACTAATAACCTTACTTTCATCACTGTACATTATTTAAATCGTTTTAACAACTTTTAGTCACTAGGCCCTAGAACCCCTAATGGGCCCTACAGTGTCTTTTTCGCGATTTAAGCCCATTCAGTCCAAAACTTACAATTAATTATTAATGTAACCCATTTTAGGCCTACAGTCTAGTAGAATACATCTATCGCTCATTTTTACCCATATGGGCCCGTAAGCCCATTGGGCCTATATTCAGCCCCTCATGGCCCATCATACCGAAATGCACGAAATTTTGCACTTAGCCCTTTTGTCACTAGTGATCACTGATTCTACCATCTATTGAGTATTCGCATACTCTTAGTTCCACAAACTGTCGACCTTTCGGTCACTTTTTCGGTCACTATGGCCTTTGTTGAATCGAACTAATGAAGAGTTCGATACACACATGTTTGACGATTTCACTGGTAAGATCTCCTCCAAAATGATCCTATAATCGATTAGAACACATTAACATCTAAAACCAAATCGAACACTTACCCCTATCTCAAAACACACATTCGGCCACCTCCAATAATGGCCTCAAATGCTTACCTTTGTTGAGGTTGGGACTAGATCTAGATCTAGTCTTTCTCCCTTGCCTAAGCCTTCAACCAAGCGCCTCTAAAACACAATAATACCAAAAGAAACCATGTGTTAATGACTCATAGAGCCCCATGCCCAAATCGGCAATCTCCGTAGATTTTAGGGGCTTCGGCTTTTACTAAATTGCAAACTACTTATAAATCTGAGTCGATAAACACTTACCACTAATTTCTCTTTGGTTTCTATGCAAATCTGATGTAGATCTATCCCCTAAACTCCAGCAGAACCCAAATCTTTGAGATCTAAAGTTTCGGCTAAGAACCCCCAAAGGAATGGCATTTTCGGCTTTTGACCCATTGTAGAAGGTGACGATTTGAGGCTATAGATTTGGGTGATGTTGTCGACAAGGGTAGGGATTTAATGGATGAAAGAATTGGCCACCACAGATGAAAAGAATGGGGAGAATTCGACTAAAAGAAATCGACAGGAAAAGGCAGTTTTCGGGATTTTGGTTCCTTTGACAATCGGCTATGGTAGTTTTTTAGAAGGTTGGAATTGAAAGAAAAGATGAATAAGGTGGTAAGGAGGTTTCGGCTAGAGAAGATAGCAAAAAGAAAAGAAAAAGAATGGAGAAGAACAAAGCAAAAGTGAAATCGGCATAGGGAGTATGAAACTTGCATTTTCGGTTACTATGTGAAACTAAGAGGAGAATAGAATTACGGTGGCTAACCCTAACTGTCAATTCAAAAGAACAGAAAGTTAAGTTGCCCTAATTTCCACTTAAACAATCGGCCCACACTCCCCTAAAGCCCTTGCCGAAATTTTACTTAAGTGAGCACATGCTCGGCACATGCCTAAAACTAAATATTAACCATACGTTTACCTTGCAGCTTGAACCCTAGACCCTTTTACTCCTTCCCAGGCGCCACTTTTTTAGGAACTTAGTGGCGCCTCCTTTCCACTTTACCAAGACCCTATTTGTGTTATGTTTCACGAAGTTTTTCTTAAAAGCCCACTTGACTAGGTCCCCTTCCACTAAAAATTCAACCTCGATAATTTACCGGGTTTTAACCCAAGCTTGGGCCTTCTAAAGGCCCCCTAACACTCTTAAACATATTTCCAGCAATCAAACACCCAAAATTTCAAAATTTCCCCAAAATCACAGAAACTCAAAAATTCCCGAAAATCAGGGCGTTACAACTCTACCCTCCTTAAAGAAATTTCGGCCTCGAAATTTACCTGATCCAAACAATTGAGGATATTGTTGACGCATCATCTCTTCTGGCTCCCACGTAGCCTCTTCTCTACCATGGTTACGCCATAGCACTTTCACTAACAGAACTGACTTCCTTCTCAGAATTTTAACCTCTCAATCTAGGATTTGTACAGGCTCCTCCTCAAAGGTCAAGTCGGTCTTAACCTCGATCTCCTCCACTGGTACAATATGCGATGGATCTGACTGATATCACCTTTACATGGGCACATGAAAAACATCATGAATACGGTCCAACTCTGGTGGTAACTCCAACTGATATGCTACTGGCCCTATTCGCTTGAGAATCCGATAAGTCCCAATGAACCGCGGACTCAACTTGCCCTTCCTACCAAATCTCAAAATCTTTTTCCATGGTGAAACCTTCAGAAAGACCATGTCCCTAACAGCATACTTGATTTCCTTATGCCTAAGGTCTCATATGACTTCTGCCTATCAGACGCCTCCTTTAACCAGTCTCGAATCAGTTTAACCTTGTTTTCAGTATCTACCACCAACTCTGGTCCAAGAACTTGGCGCTCCCCTAACTCTGTCCAACACGTAGGTGTACGACATCTTCGCCCATAAAGTGCCTTATACGGAGCCATCTAAATACTGGCTCGATAGTTGTTGTTGTATGTAAATTTCGCTAATGGCAAGTAATCCTCCCAACTGCCACGAAAGTCGATAACACAACCTCTTAGCATGTCTTCCAGAACTTGAATAACTCTTTCTGACTGTCCATCTGTCTGAGGGTGGAAGGCGGTACTAAAATCCCATCGCGTACCTAACACCTCATGCAACTTCTGCCAAAATCGAGATGTAAACTGAGGATCTCGATCAGAAATTATCGAGACTGGCACTCCATGCAAAAGCACTATCTCAGCCACGTACAACTTAGCCAACTTCTAAAGTGAGTAATCGATCCTAACCGGTATTAAATGAGCAGACTTCGTCAACCTATCCACGACTACCCAAACAGAATCTTTCTTCGAGGGTGTCAAAGGTAACCCACTCACGAAATCCATAGTTACTCTCTTCCACTTCCATTGTGGAATTTTCACTGGCTGCAACAAACCAGAAGGCAGATAGTGCTCAGCCTTAACTTGCTAGCACGTCAGACACTTCCCAACGAATTCAGTCACCTCTCGCTTAAGTCTAGGCCACCAATACACCTCTCGGAAGTCTCGATATAATTTATTACCTCCAGGATGCATAGCACAAAGTCCACCATGAGCCTCTTTCAGAATCATTTATCTCAAGTTAGAGTCCTTCGGTATGCACATTCTTCCACGAAAGCACAAAACCCCATCAGTATTCAGTCCAAAGTCCCCACTTTCACAGTCCTTAGCTTGCTAAAACTGAGGAACCAATGAATCGTCTTCCAACTGCTTCTCTTTGATTAGCGCAATCCAAGTCGGTCTCACTTTCAACTCCGCCAACAGGCTTCCATCATCATACAAACTCAAGCTAGCAAATATAGCCCTCAACTCCGCAACAGCCCTTCGGCTTAATGCATCAGCCACCACATTAGCTTTGCCTGGGTGGTACTTGATCAAGCAGTCATAGTCCTTAAGCAACTCTATGCATCTTTGTTGCCTAAGATTTAACTCCTTTTGAGTCAACAAATACTTGAGACTTTTATGGTCAGTGTATATAATACACTTCTCCCCATATAGATAATGTCTCCAAATTTTCAATGCAAAGATAACCGCTGCCAACTCCAGATCGTGCGTAAGGTAATTTGCTTCATGAAACTTCAGCTGTCGCGAAGCATAAGCGACTACCTTACCCTCTTGCATTAGTACACAACCTAACCCCACGTGTGATGCATCGCTATACACAGTGAAATCCTTCCCAGACTCTGGTTGAATCAACACTGGCGCCTCAGTCAGAACCTTCTTTAGCTTATCAAAAGCTTCTTGCTGTTTCTTAGTCCACACAAAAGGTACTCCTTTCCTTATCAGCTTCATCAATGGCACTGTGATAAGAGAAAACCCCTCTACAAATCTTCTGTAGTAGCCTGCCAAACCCAGAAAACTCCAAATTTCTGATACTGACCTTAGTGGCTTCCAATCCAAAACCGCTTCAATTTTTCAAGGATCTACCCTAATCCCTTCAGCTAAAACAACATGACCCAGAAAAGTCACTTCTCGCAACCAAAACTCACACTTACTAAACTTCGCATAAAGTTGCTTCTCTCTCAGCACTTGCAGAATAATTCAGAGATGTTCATCATGCTTCTCCTCAGTTTCTGAATACACCAATATATTGTCAATAAAGATGACCACGAATTGATCCAAATACAGCTGGAACACTCGATTCATTAAGTCCATAAAAGCTGCAGCGCATTCGTCAACCCAAAAGGCATAACCAGAAACTCGTAATGACCATACCGAGTTCTAAATTCTATTTTATGAGCATCCACCTCCTTTACCCTTAGCTGATGATATCTAGACCGAAGATCGATCTTGGAAAACACTGAAGCTCCTCTAAGCTGATCAAACAGATCATCGATTCTCGGCAGAGGATACTTATTCTTTATCGTCAGTTTGTTCAACTGGCGATAATCGATACACATTTGCATCGTCCCATCCTTCTTTTTCACAAAAAGCACAGGTGCTCCCCATGGGGACACACTCGGTCTAATGAAACCCCTATCTAATAACTCTTGAATCTGAGCTTTTAGTTCCACTAGCTCCTTCAGTGCCATCCTATAGGGCGCGATGGACACTGGTGCCGTTCCAGGCAACAAGTCGATTCCAAACTCGACTTCTCGATTCGGGGGTAATCCAGGAAGCTCTTCAAAGAAAACATCTTGAAACTCATTGATAGTTCTAACTGTCTCCACTGTCATCTCCCCAGTTCCAGTTTGGCTTATGTACGCCAAGTACACCTCGCAACCTTTGTGAATCAGCTTTTTAGCCCTTAAAGCCGAAACCACACTAGACAAATAATCCCTTTGCTCTCCAATAACCATCACTTCCTCGTCCTCGGCCATCCTTAACACCATTCTCTTGGCCGCACAGTCCAAAGTTGCCCTATGCTTAACTAACCAGTCCATTCCCAAAATCAAGTCGAACTCTCCGAATGGCAACTCCATTAAGTCTCCAGTAAAGATCCTACCTTGTGTCTCTAAAGGCACCTCCCTAAAGAGTTTATCTACCCTAACCGAATATCCTAGAGGACTTATCACAGTTACCCCACTCACAGTTTCCTTAGAGTGCACACCTAATGACCTAGAAATGTTACATGCAACATACGAGTGTGTTGATCCCACATCAATCAAAGTAGTGTACGGTAAGCTAGAAATTAAGAACGTACCAGTTATGACATCAGGTGCATCACCCTCCTCACAGCGACGAGCTGCAAACACCAGAGCTGGCTGACGAGTCGCAACATTACTAGCACCCCTGCCAGGTGCTCCACGTCCACGTCCATTACCATTTCTGCCTCTGCCTTGACCACGGCCCCTCGGTATTGGTGGTCCACCTCACACTGCTTGAGCAACCCTTTGATCCACAACTTGATTCTGATCCTGATTCTGTGTTGGTCTCCGCGGACACTCCCTGAACTTATGCTCCTTGGACCCACATCGGAAACATGCCTTAGTTCGTTTCCAGCACTCCCCCAAATGAGTTTTACCACAGTCTCCACAAGCTTGTGGCCTAACTGTGTTTATCGGAACTGCTTGAACTGGTTCCTCCACTCTAGCCCTCTTGGCATTTTGGTTTGTAGCACCAGAAGATCCAGTATTCCTCCTAAAATAGTTTTAATCCTTATCACGATTTTGTCGCTCTGTTCATTTTACCTCCTCAACTATCTTGGCCTTCTCCACCAAGGCAGCAAAGTCTCGCTCCCTCTACGAAGCTATCAGCACCCTCAGCTCGTCTCTAAGACCATCCTCAAAATAAACGCTACGCTCGTACTCAATAGAAACTATTCCGCTGGGGTATCGACTCAACCTTAGAAATTCTGCCTCATACTCAGCAACAGATTTATTTCCTTAGGTCAGATTCAGGAATTCCTTTCTGCGAGCATCCACGTAGCTTGCTCCAACATATTTTCCCTTGAAAGATGTCTTGAATAACTCCTAAGTTACGCGCTCAGCTGGGGTACCTTCCTTTATAGTGATCCACCACTGGTACGCCTCATCTCGCAGTAGTGACACAGCCCCTTTCAGCTTCTGCTCCTCTGAGCAGTCCAGATCGCCCATAATCCGCTCTGTAGCCTCCAGCCAATACTCAGCTACATTTGGAGCCACTCCAGATACGCCTCTGAAGACCACTGCTCCATTAGCCTAAAGTCGCTCAGAAATGGATCCCCTATTCATGGGCCCAACGTTAGCTCCAACAACCCTTTCCAGAACCCTTAACATGGCCTGGGACAAAGCGTCATCCCCTGCGGCCCGATCGTATGGCCCATTTTTTACAACCGATGGTGGTCGTGCCTCAGTAGCTGGCATGTATTCCGAAGATGAAGACCCAGCTTGAACACTGCCTCGGCCACGTCCACGGCCTCATCCACGAGCAGCTCTCGTACTCATAACTTCTTATCTGATTACGAATTTTATGACATTAGTTAATGTTTTAGTTCTTTATTACAGAATATTTTATGCTCAGATAGAGTTTCAAGTTCTGTTTTCGCGTATTCATAGCCTAGCTACTATCTCAGTCTTCTAGGGTTTCGTTTCCCTATTGTCTCAGTCTTGAAATCATAGTACTATCTTATTCACAGTATCATATCAAGGCTTAGCTCTATCTACAGTATTGTTTCAAGTTCAATACAGTATATAAATAGGGATACTTAAAGACTTGGTGCCGGGGGTTCAGTGCTCCATTTCATTAGTTACCAGACTTCAGAAACTCAAAACCTTTCAAATTAAACGTTTAAAACATGCATACTTTGAAGAAAATTAGTTTTGAAAAGATTTTTCTAATTTTCCGAAAAATATTGATTTCCAAGAAATACCTTTCCTGAGCTTAAGTTTGAAAATTTTCAAAAACTTCTTTGGACCGGACCCACAGCCGAGTTGTTGTAACCTAGCCCTGATACCACTAAATATAACACCCCAAACCCGGCCCAGAAATTCCGGCCAAGTCCGGTGTGTCACATCACCGATACCTAACCACGTGATCTAGTTACCAATCTTAGGGTGAATTTGGTAAAACTGTTGTTGGAGTTTTTAAGAGAAATTCCCGGTTAAATATATTGGTGTCAATTTTATAAAGACTTACTTTGTTGTTCATTTGCCTCGTGTGATGAGCTTTGAAAACGTTGAATTGATTTTTAGGAAAACTCGCGCAGATATTTTCTAATCAACTTTAAGTAATGTAAAAATTAATAGTTAAAAACCCATAGGAAAAATAAATTTAGCGGCCTTATTAAAACGCAAATAGAAATAATAATGAAAGAAATACGTAATAAATTAAATGACAAACTTAATGAACCAGTGTTCGATTTTTCGTGGCCACTCTGAATCCTTCCCAACTTCAAGTCCACTGTCTAAGGCTCACCTGCAAGGATGGAAAGAAGAGAGGGTGAGGTTGGTAACCTCAGTGTGTAAAGAATCCCATCTAGAGCCCAAATCAGCTCAGGCCCACTGGGTCAAAGCCCTATCCTATCACAATATTAACTGGACCGAAGCCTTTCGTGTATCGGTACTGGGCCTTAGCCCCTTTTCAGATACAATATCACTAGGCCGAAGCCTTTCATATATCGGTCAATAGTATGGCCCAAAGGCCCATTTCAATAATAAATCATGAGTGCATGCAAAAAACCCATATCAATCTATAGGGAAGCTACTCAACCCACCCAACCGCTACTCTCCACCTGTACCAACCAACACACCATGTGGGGAGAACTACTCAACCCACCCAGCCGCTACTCTCCACTGGCAGCATAGCTGCTTTATTATATAACATGAGGCCTAGCCTCTCTCGGTAATTAGGGCAAAGCCCTTTTTGATAAACTGGGGCAAAGCCCTTTTCGGTAAACTGAGGCAAAGCCCTTTAGCTCTTCCTCCATTCATATAAATCCAAACCCCATGCATTAAATGATCATGACATGGCTTATAATAAACAGAGTCGATAAAGCATGCAAATCAGTCTAATTTTAACCCTAGGGGTATAGCAGTCATTTTACACCTAGGGGTAAAACTGTAATTTCTCACTTTTTAGGGTATTTTAGTAATTATTCCACTTATTTCAGGGTTTTATTCCTATTTTAGTCACTAATAACCCTACTTTCATCACTGTACATTATTTAACTCGTTTTAACAACTTTTAGTCACTAGGCCCAAGAACTCCTAATGGGCCTTAGAGTGTCTTTTTAGCGATTTAAGCCCATTCAGTCCAAAACTTACAATTAATTATTAATGTAACCCATTTTAAGCCTACAGTCTAGTAGAATACATCTATCGCTCATTTTTACCCATATGGGCCCGTAAGCCCATTGGGCCTATATTCAGCCCCTCGAGGCCCATCTTACCAAAATGCACAAAATTTCACACTTAGCCCTTTTGTCACTAGCGATCACTGATTCTACCATATTTTGAGTATTCGCATACTCTCAGTTCCACAAACTGTCGACCTTTTGGTCACTTTTTCGGTCACTATGGCCTTTGCCGAATCAAACTAAAGAAGGGTTCAATACACACCTATTTAACGATTTCACTGGTAAGATCTCCTCCAAAACAATCCTATAATCGATTAGACCACATTAACATCTAAAACCAAATCGAACACTTACCCTATCTCAAAACACACATTCGGCCACCCTTCAATAATGGCCTCAAATGCTTACCTTTGTCGAAGTTAGGACTAGATCTAGATCTAGTCTTTCTCCCTTGCCTAAGCCTTCAACCAAGCGCCTCTAAAACACAATAATACTAAAAGAAACCATGTGTTAATGACTCATAGAGCCTCATGCCCAAATCGACAATCTCTCTAGATTTTAGGGACTTCGGCTTTTACTAAATTGTAAAATACTTATAAATCTGAGTCGATAAACACTTACCACTAATTTCTCTTTGGTTTCTATGCAGATCTGATGTAGATCTATCCCCTAAACTCTGGCAGAACCCGAATCTTTGAGATCTAAAGCTTCGGCTAAGAACCCCCAAAGGAATGGCGTTTTCGGCTTTTGACCCGTTATAGAAGGTGATGATTTGAGGCTATAGATTTGGATGATGTTGTCGACAAGGGAGAGGATTTAATGGATGAAAGAATCGGCCACCACAGATGAAAAGAATGGGGAGAATTCGACTAAAAGAAATCGATAAAAAAAGGCAAGTTTCGGGATTTTGGTTCCTTTGACAATCGGCTATAGTAGTTTTTTAGAAGGTTAGAATTGAAAGAAAAGATGAATAATGTGGTAAGGAGGTTTCGGCTAGAGAAGATAGCAAAAAGAAAAGAAAAAGAATGGAGAAGAACAAAGCAAAAGTGAAATCGGCACAAGGAGTATGAAACTTGCATTTTCGGTCACTATGTGAAACTAAGAGGAGAATAGAATTGAGGTGGCTAACCCTAACTGTCAGTACAAAAGAAAAGAAAGCTAAGTTGCCCTAATTTCCACTTAAACAATCGGCCCACACTCCCTAAAGCCCTTGCCAAAATTTTACTTAAGTGAGCTCGTGCTCGGCACATGTCTAAAAATAAAAATTAACCATACGCTTACCTTGCAGCTTGAACCCTAGACCCTTTCACTCCTTCTCAGGTGCCACTTTTTTAAGAACTTAGTGGCGCCTCCTTGACACTTTACCAAGACCCTATTTGTGTCATGTTTCATGAAGTTTTTCTTAAAAGCCCACTTGACCAGGTCCCCTTCCACTAAAAATTCAACCTTGATAATTTAACGGGTTTTAACCCAAGCTTGGGCCTTCTAAAGGCCCACTAACACTCTTAAACATATTTCCAGCAATCAAACACCCAAAATTTCAAAATTTCCCCAAAATCACAAAAACTCAAAAATTTCCAAAAATTAGGGCATTACATTTCAAATGCTAGAATGGATATTATATAACTTTTGAAATTCATAAACTAACCTCTTCTTTAGTTTGTTGATCTAAAGCTAGCCGGATATCCTTAAGCTCAGTCAGTATACTTGTGTGTCGTAACACTAGGGTTTGTGCAAGTGTACACAGTCATTATCAAGTAATAAGTAAGTATTAAGTTATCATCTCCACAAGGATTGTGTTCGTACTAAGTCACTTAATTATAAAAAACATAACTTGATTTGGAAGTGTTGATTAAAATTATGTAAAATTAATCTAAATTCCATGATCCTTTAATGTGATTTATCCTAACATGCAACTATATGAATGAAGTAGATTTTAGCATAATTAACACAATAAGAAACAATTATAACATAAATAAGCTATGATAATTACTTTAATTAAACTCAAATTATTATCAGCATGCTTAACCATATTCGAAAATCATTCCACGGTAAATCGATCTTTCATGAGTTTGGAAACCACATTAAGTCCTTTCGGAATCCTTGACTTAGTAAATACGCATTTTACTGATCCTTATTTACTAAGGGTTTCTTAGCATTCGTGTGAAGTAACAGGGACGTGTCAGGTTTGAAACAATTTAATCACACAAACCTAAAAACTATACAGATAACAGAGCCTAGTCAGGGTTGTTATGCAACCTACAATTTAATCGGCTCAGGATCTAAGTTGAGCATGTACATTTCAATTATGCGTTCATTAGCTGTCGTCTGGTCAGGATCGCTCAGCTAATTCAGGTGCATTTCAACACATATGAACGAAATATATACTTGATTTTAATTGAAAACATGATCGATTGAAGCACAAATATTAAGCATGAGTCAAATAATTATTATTCAATCAAAGCAATCATCCTAGCTCAAATAAAACTAAGCTATCATTGTTGTAAACAAGAACATTAAACACATACCAAACATTCTTTAATTAAATTAAAGAAACGAAAGATTAAACCCAAATCAGAGTGGCTATCACCCAAGACTCTGACTGACGAAGGCTCCTTCGTTCCTTCTCTTGCTCCTTTACTGATAGCTATCCGAGGTGGCCGACCAAGGGCTCTTTAAGAGGCTAATTTGCTAAAAATCCTTATGCAAGGATGTTGATAGGCGTGAGAGGCAATGAAAGCTAAGAGATTTGAGAGAAGAGAGAATGATGAATGAGTGCAGAATGATTGAAAAAGTGAGAAATGAGCTCTTATTTATAGGTAAGGCAAGGGAGCTAGTTTGCTAAAAATAGGAGTGTCCAGCATTTGAAACTTCTTCCAAGGGTGGCCGACCATGATTTGTTGAAGTGTGGCTGATTTTTGCTTGATTTAAGTGCCACAACATCATCAGGATCAAGACTCAGTCAATTGCAAATCTCCGGGTAAATCTCCGATTTCTTTAACTCTTCAAGGACTTTGTGTAATTAAACCAAAAAATGCTTTATGAACATCCATGCGCAGCCAAATTTTGGGTTGACTTGGTCTTCCATTTGGACGGTTTTGTAATCAAAATATAGCTCTTAGACCTGTCAAAAAATAGTAGATAATTTAGAGGACCAAAGAATATAATTTAACCATTTTAATTAATCAATTTTACTTAATTAATTAAAACTTGATTTATTAATGAAATATATTTAAATAAGTTATTAAATATAACTTTATATTTTATTATTTAATTTAATCATGCATGCCCACTTTATAGCTTAAAAATATAATATGCTCAAATTAATATAAAAGAAGTCATTTTCTGTATGAAAACTATATAATAAAGCACAAAATCACATTTTAATAATTACTATTTCTTAATTTCATATTTTCATATATTTCATTAATTTATTAAACAATTACTTGGTTTTAACAACAAATTTAAGTAAAAAGGTGATGAATTATATAGGAAAAATCCTATATATTTTTTAGTTTACACACCCCCAAACTTAAATCATTGCTCGTCCCGAGTAATGTTCATGCAGAACACAAGGTCTCGCTTAGGCAAAATTGCTAAAAAGTATAAGCATCAATCCTTGCCCCATAATTATGTATCAATAAATTCATGCTCATAGATCTTCTTTATTAACAAGTAAATCATATGCAAACAATTTGAAATTTTTATACTAAGTTTCAAGATATTCCAACATGCATCATAGTATGTATAGATGTCACAGCCATAGATAATATTTTCCATTCAACATAATTTCTCATCAATCAGGCAAAACAATCATAAGGCTTATTTATGGTCTTCATATGTTGAAATTAGTACTTCCTCTCCACTAATGTAGGTGACATAATCATCAAATCAATAGGTCTTTTATAAGGTTGTAATGGGGCTCGGTTAGAGGTAGGGATTTTAAGAGATAGGACATTTCGGTTTCAAAATCTTAACCTTTAACTTTGTCTTGGATTTCCCGATATTTAACCTTTTTCTTTAAGTGATCCTTTGGTATTCCCCCAAACTTATTTTGAACTCGTGCTCTTACATTTTTCTTTTCTGAACTGAGCAAACTTCGCTCTTTTTCTTCGTGTTGTTTTTCTTAAACATGAGCACATACATCCTCTGAAAAATTTACTCAAATATCATTTACCAAGACAACTTTAGTTAAGATGGTGCACAAAATTAGGATGACTTCAAAAGATAGAAATGTGGCTTGTAATGTAGGTTCATTGCAATAAACAGGCTTTTAAGCTCAAAATTATAGTTTCCAGGGTCTAATAACATAAGGTGGGCTTGGAAAGGCTCAAACGATCCAAAGAAAATAGTGCCTATATCATCTTAGAATTTTATGTCTCCTAGGATTTTGCCTCAAGAAAGTTTGTAACACCCCTAACCCGTGCCCGACGCCAGAATGGGTTACGAGATATTACCAGACAAGACACAACTTTCAGACTATCACAAACATAATCAGATATATAGTTCGAATACAAAGTAATTTTAAATATAAATAATCAACTTATGAACTTTACTAACCATATCATGAAATTTTACAGCATAAATATTCAATATATAATCACAAACAATTCAAGAGTATAAAATTCTACACATAAATCAAGTTTGCATGAAAACATTATGCCTCATGAGACCAAAACACTATTCATTTGATACTTTACCAAATCCTTAGCCAAACATAGTCATGCATATTCTTATGCATATTTAATGCCCATTTTCAACTTTATTCCATTACTAAACAAATATGCAATCACGCCCGGAAGCATATGTAAACATACTATAATTTGCATTTTATAAATACAACATTCATATATATATAAATATATCATATCCAAACATGCATAAACTTCAAAGCTAAATCAAATGGCCCATTCCGCATGTGATCCAAAAGATTCCGTATTTCATACCCATTATACATATGATCCAACGAATTCAAATACAAAAGCTGAATTTATTTTTATTATCTTTTTTTATTTTTTACTATTCATTCATATGCAAAAATACATATATTTATTACCTTAACCCTAACAAAATAACTAAATCAAAGTCATTAACGACATGGACATATGCTCATTGATGCTGCCTATTACTAGCCACATATATACATGTCTTATACTTGACTTATCATTTAATCATGCCACCGAATTTCAAGCTCATTTTATAATCATATAAAAATCAGCTAAACTATCTTAATATAAATTACAAGTACTGAGTCAATACATGTTTATTACACCACAGTACACATAGGAAACTACTTCAAACGGACTTGGTGGCTGAGCTGTAAAATTACTAGCACTATTAGCGGTAAACTGTTTTAACATAGAGGAAATAGATGATACCTGAGTTGATAACGAAGTGAGGGCGTCAACTTCATGAACTCTGGCTACACGTCTTCCTGAAGCTATTCAATTTGTTGGCCATTCATAGTTGTTGCTTGCAATCCTCTTGATGATCTCATAAGCCTCATTATAAGACTTAGACAAAATTGCACCATTCACAGAAGCATATACCATTAATCTTGTATGTGCATTGTGTCCATTATAGAATGTCTCCAACTGGATACAATGAGGAATCCCATGATGAGGAAACTTACGAAGTAACTCCTTGAATCGCTCCCAAGCCTCATACAAAGACTCGTCATCCAATTGTTGGAAAGTTGTGATCTCGTTCCTCAACTTAGCATTCTTGCTAGGCGGGAAACACTTAACCAAAAATCTCTCTGCTAATTCTTGCCATGTAGATATAGAACTTGGTGGCATGCTCGTGCTTAATCTCGCAATGAGTACAAAAACAAATTCAATCTCAGTGCGTCTTCAGTCACACTAGCTGTCTTGAGTGAATCACTCACCTCCATAAACAATCGAAGGTGGATATGTGGATCTTCCGTGGGCATACCACTAAATTGGCCCACTATTTGTAGCATTTGAAACATCACTGGTTTCAAGTCGAATTGGGTTGCCTCAATATCTGGCCTTTTAATTCCTAGATTTAACTCATTGAAAAGTGGGACAACATATTGTCTGATGCATCGATACCTATCATCGGCAATGAGGATGGGATTTTGTACATGATCGGCTTCATTACCTTGGTCTTGATTCTAATTCCCAAGGCCCATCTCGATATGTCTTTGAGCTATTCGTTCACGTCTCCTTTTTCTGAAACTTCGCTCAATTTAAGGGTCTACTGGTAGGAAATCGATATTCTGATCTATGCTCATAAACACCTGAAGAAAAGATTACAAAATTAAAAAGAATAAGTTAGTATGTTAAAAATAACCAAATTGAAAATAAATAATTTCACAAAAATGACTATGGCAACAGTTACCAATCCCTAGCAACGACAGCAAAAACTTGTAATGCTAGGGTTTGTGCAAGTGTACACAGTCATTATCAAGTAATAAGTAAGTATCGAGTTATCGTCTCCATAGGGATTCTGTTCGTGCTATGTCACTTAATTATAAAATTATATTAACAACTTGGTAAACAAATAACATAACTTGATTTGGAAGTGTTGATTAAATTTAAATAAAATTAATCTAAATGCAATGATCCTTAACGTGATTTATCCTAACATGCAACTATATGAATAAACTAGATTTTAGTAGAGTTAAGACAATAAGCAACAATTGTAACATAAATAAGCTAGGATAATTACTTTAATTAAACTCAAATTATTATCAGTATGCTTAACCATATTCAGAAATCATTCCATGGCAACTCGATCTTTCATGAGTTTGGAAACCACATTAGGTCCTTTCGGAATCCTTGACTTAGTAAATACGCATTTTACTGATCCTTAATTACTAAGGGTTTCTTAGCATTCGTGTGAAGTAACAGGGACGTGTCAGGTTTGAAATAATTTAATCACACAAATCTAAAAACTATGCAGATAATAGAGCTGGCCAAGGTCATTATGCAACTTACAATTTAATAGGGTCAGAATCTAAATTGAGCATGCACATTTCAATTATGCATCCATTAGCCGTCGTCTGGCTAGGATCACTAAGCTAATTCAGGTGTATTTCAATCATGTATGAACAAAATACAGACTTGATTTTAATTGAAAACCTGATCAATTGAGGCACAAAATTATAAGCATGAGTCAAATAATTATTATTCAATCAAAGCAATTATCCTAGCTTAAATAAAATTAAGTTATCATTGTTGTAAACAAGAACATTGAACACGTAGCAAACATTCTTGAATTAAATTAAAGAAAGGAACAATTAAACTCAAATCAAAGTGGCTGTCATCCATGACTCTGACTGACGAGGGCTCCTTCATTCCTTCACTTGCTTTGTAACACCCCTAACTCGTATCCATTGCTGGATTAGGGTTACAGGCATTACCGTACAGTTCAGAACTTTTACAAACATTATACAATCATTCATCTCAAAACATAATCAAAAGTAATCACATAGTCCCTTATTAAGGTCTTCAAGACCTTAAGCATGCATTAGTAGTAGGTTGGGACTAAACTAAACCCTTAGAAAATTTTTCAAAAACTTTAACATTTTTCTATACTATAGAGGTCACACACCCATGTGACTAGGCCGTGTGCCTTACACGGCTACCAGACACGCCCATGTATCCACGCTGTGGCAAAACAATATATACATACTGAATTGTCCACGCGGCCACAAGACACGCCCAAGTGCTCGACAGTGTGAAATTTAAGAAGGACACTAACTTGCACACACGGCCGCAAGGCATGCCCGTGTGCCTAGCCCGTGTGACATCCTGACCAATTCGGCCAAGGTACAGGGATTACACGATTGAGACACACGCCCGTGTGCTTTGGCCATGTGGCACAAAATGGGCTTGGTTTAAGCCACATTTTCCCATTCAATTGCCAAGTACCTACAATACAACTTATATGCCATTCAAGATGCAATAATAATCAACCATTTCATCCAATTACCAAACCAAAAACATAGCTCAATTCATTATCAACCAATTCATACTCATCATCCAAACCAAATCATACCAAAATCTCGAATATAACAGTATACTAATGTACACTTACCTTCACCTATTAGCACCATAATTAATCATTTAATAAACTTGCTAAAATCAAAACATTTTTCATACCAAAATTACCATTACCCAAGGCCATACATGCATCACATAAACTTACCAAAACAAGCATATTCATAACTATTTGATAGCTACATCTCAAGGCATAACTTATAAACATTTCAAAACATATCCCAAAGACATCTAGCCTATACATGTCATAATTCAACATATTCACTTACAAAATATACCAAATAAAGATTGATAGTGTGGTGATGATCCTTAACGATTCTTGAGCTTTCGGTAGCTTCGATAACTATAAAATAGAGTAAACAAACACAAAGTAAGTTACAAAGAGCTTAGTAAGCCATATACAAATAAATCCATAACAAAGATCAATTTTAAACCATTATAAACATATGCTCTATGGCATAACATAAACACAAGTTATATTTCTCATTGATCTCAACTAGTCAACTTCATTTAATCAAATTCACATATCATATTCATGTAGCTCTTATATCAAATGATCATATACATACATACCTCTTATTCTCCAAATTTCATATACATTCATACGTACTGGAGTTCAAATGCACATTCGTATACTCATTCACTTTCTTAGAGTGCTCATTGAACCAATTGGAATCAAGTAGGATAAGTAGAAAAACTCAGAAAAGATCATACAATGCCAACGTCCCAAACGTAGTCTTACATGTAGCTGGATATCGATGCCACTATCCTGGACAAGGTCTTACATGAAATTAAATACAATGCTACTGTCCTAGACATGGTCTTAAATGTAAATCTAAAATCGATGCCAACATCCCAGACGTGGTCTTACACGAAAACACATATCGGATCCTATGTCATGACATATGTATCCTCGCCACTCCTAAGGTTCGGACGGGGCTTTTCGGTCGTCGTCACATACTTAAAACTTTCTTGAATTTCATAAATTCATCTTCCATATTCATCCATCATAACTAAATTCTTGTATGAACATAAATAAATCACTTAAATACATTTATTTGTATATAGACTTACCTCAAACAGATTCGGACTGATACGAATGGCTATTCAACTACTTTTGACTTTCCCTGATCCAATTCTATTCTCTTTGTTCTTTATCTATATAAGTTCAAATTAAGCTATTTTTGTAGCGCCCTAGTTTTGGGCCTAGGAGAATTGGGTTTCGTGTGTCAGAGAAATTAGATTTTAGTTGTACGAGGATTATTTCATAAATTGCATATTTAGTTTAGTGGCTAAGCGATTTAGGAGTGTTGGGAGTGTCTAATAGGTCCTGGGTCAAACCAGGGCTCTAGCAAAAATTTTTAGTTTTTCCCTTTAGAGGACCTTGGCATTAGTTGGAAAGCCTTATAAATAGTTTTGGTTAAAATATGACACAAGGGAGCATGTGGTCTAGTGGCAAGGAGGCTTTAAGTATATGCAGGTGGTCTGAGGTTCCAGTCTTCACCCTTGCAATTTATTTTGGTATTTCTTTTTAATGAATATGATAGCGAGTAAGTGGGCTTGATATTTAAATATGTTGGATTTTTGACACACAAGGAGTTGGATGGCAAGGAGGTACGTGTTTGAGCAATAAAGAGGGCATGGGTTTGAATCTAGGCATATGCAGAATTTTTAATTCTTGGCTTGAGTACACCCCTGTGAAATGATCACAGACCTTTTGAATTAATGTGCGTGTTGTGTGACATGAAGGGCGTGCTAGTCAGGTGGCAAGTTGCGTGTGGGTGCAATTAGAGGTCTTGAGTTTGAGTTGCTCGGTGCGCAAGGGACTATTATTTTGCTACTCACATGGGAAAGGTAATTGAAGTTGACCAAAACTCCTCTTGGAGGAGGTTTGAATCGGTCTTGATGAAGATTTGTTGTGGCCGGTTGTTGGGGGAAATTTTGAAAGGGTTTGAATCGGTCATTGTAACACCCCGAAAAGTCCTACAGTGAAATATTATCCTTGATATAGTAAAATAAGGAAATAAAGTGACGAGAAGAGGAAATTTGAGTTATGTTATTGGGAAATATATTATGACATATTAATTCAAGAAATGACTAAATTATAAAAATGAGAAAAGTTTTGTTTCCCAAGAGTAAATACTCAAAATTTGAGGGTTAAAAGTGTAAATATGAAAAGTTGAAGGACCAATAGTGCAAATATTTTAAGGGTAGAATAATCTAGAAACTAAGGAAATTTGATGAATTAGGACTAAATTGAATATGTGGAGAATTATGAGGGACTAAATTGAAATTTTACCAAATTAAGTGATGACTCAATGATGGAATTTTAAAAGATCATAAAGGGTAAAATGGTCAATTGGAAGAGAGAGAAATCTAGAAAGTAATGATTACATTGATGATATTTTATAATTATATAATTAAATAATTTTTATTTTATTAATATTTTAATAAGATATTTTATTATTTTATTATTTTATTTAGTCTATATATATGAATGTTTGTGGAAAAAAAGAAAAAAAGAAACCACCACCCCTTTCTCATGCAATTCACGTTAGGAGAGAAGAGGGGAGAAAGAAAGTTTTACTTTCTTTACAATTTGGTCCTTCTACCAAAAATTCACCAATTTCACCTGGAAATCAAAAGAATTTCCATAGCTACCGAAAGAGAAATATGTTAAGGAGACTATGGGGAGTTAAAATGGCAAGTTAGACTTAAGAAATAGAAGCTGAAGGAGAGAGAAAATCAAGTTAAAGATTAAAATCAATGGGACAAGGTAAGTACATTAAGATTTCAATATATTTTTAAGTTTGATATTATAGAAAAAGCATGGAAATGATGTTAATGTAGAGATTTCTTATATATAGATTTATGTTCTTGATATGTTAATGAAGGGAAAATAAGAGAAAGTGATGGAAAATATTGTAGAGAAAAGAAATAAGGGTGTCATAAATTTAGTAATTAATATCTTGCACTAAAACAGTTTGGACAGCAGCAGTAATCTAAATTTGTAAAATCACCAAAAATAGTAGAAATTGAATTAGATATTGAGTGAGATATGGAATTAAAGCTTATTGAGTCTATTTTCATATAAAAGAAACAGGGAAAGTAAAGGAATTCTGTATTCTGAGATATTAATATTTTTGTAAGGCTGGTTTAGAATGATTTCGAGATTCATTAAAAATTGTATAAAATGATTATGGGACATAATTTATATGGTTAGATTCTTTAATGAGTATATTTTCAATAGAATTAAACGAAAACATCATCCAAATCCTGTATGAAGAGATAATTAATTTTTAGTGAAGAAGGGTCAGAACTGTTAGATAGCAGAACAGGGGTGACTTTAAAGAATAAACTGTACTAATTGAATAAACCAAAAATTATGAAATTTTTATGGTAAGAAGCTATATGAGTCTAGTTTCAGAAAAAATTAGCGGATCTTAATTTCAAGTTCTGTAGCTCAAGATATAAATAATTTAGTGACTATGACTCAAATGGACAGCTTTAAATATACACATAAGAAAATAGTGAAATTATTGATAATGTTACTCATAAGCATGTTATATAAATTAAGGTTGTGGAATGGAGAGGAGGAGGAGGAAATATGTATGAATAATCAGTTAGCATGGCTAATTTGTATGTTTTAGGCTCAAGGACTAAATTGAATAAAAGTAAAACTTTATGGGTAATTTTGTAAAAATGTTAGAAATGATCAAATTACATGAAATGGATTATTTTATTATTTGAATTTCAAAATTTAAATGAAATTACAAATTTAGTTTAAGATCGGGGAAAAACATGTTTTACGGATTAAATTGAAAAGTGTTGAAATTATGTAAAATTTTGATATTTTATAGAATTTATGGGCTGTTATTAATATGTATGATGATAATGGCTGGAAATAAGGATTAAATTGCAAGAATTTATTTTTCTGAGCCTAAGGGTAAAATCGTCATTAATTAAAGATTTAGGGGCAAAATGGTAATTTTTCCTAGATCATTAATTGAATGTATTAGAATATAGAATAAATGAAAACGATGACCAATTTTATTATAAAAATCTGGATGACTCAAATACGAGACTGGAATATGGAAAGAAAAATGACATTTATCATGACATGTAAATATGTGATTACCTTTGAGACGTTGATACAAGGAAATTAAGTATGTTGAGATGAATAATAAATCCAAATAAAATATGTCGAGAAAAATAAATATGGTTGGGGGAAAATATGTCTAATTTTAAGTGGTTCAAAATATAAATGATAGATGAAATAAAATATTTGATAAATCAATCAGTAACTCCAGTAATGTTCCGTAACTCTAATCCAGTGTTGGATTCGGGTTAGGGGCGTTACAGTCATGGAGTGTCTTAAGGAAGGGAAATCAGTTGAGGAAAGTTTGAAAGTGATTCAAACTTGGTTGTTGGCTTGTTTCAAGGAGTTGGTGAGGTTGGTACGGTTTGGTGGAGGAAATAGTGAACTATCAAGGTTTCGATTTTGGATGAAGTGTGTGTGTTGTGAACTTTGGTGTACCGAAATTAGGTGTAGTGTTTTCTTCTTTTGGGTTTTTGGCAAAAGTGTTCTTTTTGTTCTTGCTCAATTCCTTTAGTACCGAATGCACATTTTTGCTCTCTTGTTGCACTTTAATTTTCTCCTCTTTTTTCTGTGTTGCCGAGATTGCAACTTAAGGTAACCTTTCACGCACTTCTTTCCATTTTCTCTCTTTTTCTCTCCAACCTCTTCTCTTCTTTTCTAGACTCAAAAGCTAAATACTTTCCTTCTTCTTCTTCTTCGTTTTTACCTAACCTTTCTTGGTTGAATATTCTCTGATATCCTCCCCCTCTCTTTTGTGTTACCGCTCTGGGCCGAATACACCATTAGCACTCATCCTCTCTTTCATTCTTTCTCTTGACCGATTGTTCTGCTTCTTCTCCTTGTCACCCTTTTGTTTAGGAGCTCAACCTATAATAGCAAGAGACACTTGTCGAATCTATCTTTTCCATTCCTTTTGCTGCAATTTGTTGAAGATAGGTCATTGAGTTCATGTTCAAAGAGGGTATAGTCCTTTGAGGATCCGGGATTTTCTCCATCATCAATCGTTTAAGTTAGGGGTGAGTATTTTTTGGCCGAATACTTTGTAGCTTTGTTTTGGGACTTTATTTTGTTGGCGTTCAAATATTTTTAATTATTAAGAGATGTGCTGCTACAGTTTTTGACCAGGAAGTGTAATCAGTGGTGATTAGTGATTCTAACAGATCTAAGAATTTTTGTGCGCACAAGGTGAGGAGGTGTGTATTTTGGGTTAAGAGTTGAAAGTGTTAACCCTAATGGTAATTGTCTAACAAGGTATTGTTGGGTTTTTAGGTTCTGTACGAGGGAGTTAGTCGCACGGTTCGTATACAGGTGTTGATCACACTACTCCGCTATAAAGGAAATATGCCGAAATGTCAAATGCTGAAAAGCCAACGAATCGAAAGCTGGCCACATAGGCGTACGAATACACATATGATCGACCGAGGCCACAGATTGTGGCCCTGCATCGAAAACTGACCATCATGAGCGATTTCATGAGTTGGGCTGAAATGGGTCGAATGGGCTGAATGGGCCCGTGGGCCCTGCTTGAGTAAAACTTTCTAATTATTAGGTACCGACATTTTAGTTATGATATACGCTTGGCGTAGGCTAAATTTGGGGCTTGGTGGGCCACACGACTGTGTGGGCCCACATGGGTCGGCTTAATGGGCCTTGGCCCATTAACAAAATTTCTACAATGGTATAGTCACATGTGTCGCTAGACGACTGTGGGTTTGCTGATGGGCCTTAGAGTTCTTGAGCCCACAGTGATAAATGACAAAAATGCCCCTACGATGCGAAAATGACCAAAATACCCGTCGCTGGTAAAGTGTCTGTATTGACTCTGTTTATTGTTTGGATGATTATGCATGCTATAAGATATTATATACATGTGCTTATACTCTACATTATGATATAGCTTGTCACTGATTATGTTGCATTGCATGGGGGTTGGGTATATGATTTGGAGGAAGTGTTCTGTTCTAGCAGCTTCGCTACATTATTCTGATGGCTTATAGCCTAATATTCTGGCAGCACTGCTGCAAATTATCGATAATGCTGCATGGGTACTACACCATGGAATGCAGGGTTGGTTGGGTCGATTATATCCCCACATGGAGTGATGGGTTGGACAGAGATGGAGTGTAGAGGATGGTTAGGTAGGATTCTGAATGCATGCTATACTATTACTGTAATGGGCTTAGGCCCACTGATTGTGATATGCTACTGTAATGGGCTCTTGCCAGTCTGATTCTGTTATATTGATATTTCTGGGTTATACACTGAGTTTTCGTAAACTCAACCATCTACTTACTGTGCAGGTAATCCTCAGGCCTAGACGATTCGGTGCTGTAAGGGACTTGGACTCGACCACACTTTCCTTTTAAGTTACGTTAAATTTTAAATTCACCTTTACTGTTGATTTATTCTGGGTTTGTAATAAGGCCATTACTAATTTTATCTTATTAAAAACTTAATTTGGGGTTGTTCACATATCTTTTGAACATGATAGCTCTAGGGTGCAGTTTTTTAAAGATATCTATTTTCTAAAATCTCATGATAACACAATAACTGGTTTTAAGCAAAGCTTCCGAAACAAACGAGTTTGCTAAAGAACCTATTCTTTTATATAATCGGATGAAATGAACTATTTGGATTTATTGTTTTACTAAACTAAGAAAAAAATGTTCACAACAAAACTGATTAGAGTCACGATTTCAAAATACACCTCAATGTGACACTGCCAGATACAGCCATAACGTCTGGGCTGGGTTTGGGGTGTTACATTTAATGGTATCAAAGCCAGGTTGCAAAACTCGGCTGTGGAATGGGTTTTTCAAAATTTGGATTTCAAAAAGTTTTTTTCAAATATGTGATATGTTTGAGATATTTCCTCTAAAAAGTGTGGCACACAGAGTCTCCGCACCAAATCTGTAAGTTCCTTTAATGTTGTTGACTGTCTAGATTGTAATTTAGTAGATAGAAATACGATGATTTCTTTAAATACTGTTTAAGATTGTATTTATTTGTGTGTTGTTTGAATGTGATGTTTTGGATTTAGAAAGTGTAACCTATCGGCTCTGATAGGCAGTTATTTTGGATGTGTGATTAAGCTAGTTGGATCAGAGTGCGCGGGGGGGTGCAGGTTACATGACTACCCTATTAGTTGGAAATTTCGAGGAAGAAATTTTTATAAAGAGAGTAGAGTTGTAACACCCCATATTTTTGGCCTAGGAGAATTGGGCTTCGTGTGTCAGAGAAATTGGATTTTAGTTGTGCGAGGATTATTTCATAAATTGCATGTTTAGTTTAGTGGCTAAGTGACTTAGGAGTGTTGGGAGTGTCTGAGAGGTCTTGGGTTCAAGCCAGGGCTCTAGCAAAAATTTTTAGTTTTTCCCTTTAGAGGACCTTGGCGTTAGTTGGAAGCCCTTATAAATAGTTTTGGTTAAAATATGACACAAGGGAGCATGTGGTCTAGTGGCAAGGAGGCGTTAAGTATATATAGGTGGTCTGAGGTTCAAGTCTTGGCCCTTGCAATTTATTTTGGTATTTCTTTTTAATGAATATGAAAGTGAGTAAGTGTGCTTGATATTTAAATATGTTGGATTTTTGACACACAAGGAGTTGGATGGCAAGGAGGCAGGTGGCGTGTTTGAGCAATAGAGAGGGCTTGGGATCGAATTTAGGCATATGTAGAATTTTTAATTCTTGGCTTGAGTAAACCCTAGTGAAATGATCGTAGACCTTTTGAATTAATGTACGTGTTGTGTGACATGAAAGGCGTGCTAGTCAAGTGGCAAGTAGCATGTGGGTGCAGTTAGAGGTCTTGAGTTTGAGTTGCTCGTTACACAAGGGACTGTTATTTTGTTGCTCACGTGGGGAAGGTAATTAAAGTTGACCGAAACTCCTCTTGAAGGAGGTTTGAATCGGTCTTGATGGAGAATTGCTGTGGCCTGTTGTTGGGGGAAATTTTGAAAGGGTTTGAATCTATCATGGAGTGTCTTAAGGAAGGGAAATCGGTTGAGGAAAGTTTGAAAGTGATTCAAACTTGGTTGTTGGCTTGTTTCAAGGAGTTGGTGAGGTTGGTACGGTTTGGTGGAGGAAATAGTGGAGTATCAAGGTTTCGATTTTGGATGAAGTGTGTGTTGTGAACTTTGGTGTGCCAAAATTAGGTGTAGTGTTTTCTTCTTTTGGGTTTTGGGCAAAAGTGTTCTTTTTGTTCTTGCTCAATTCCTGTAGTGCCGAATGTAAATTTTTTCTCTCTTGTTGCACTTTAATTTTCTCCTTTTTTTCTGTATTGCCGAGATTGCAACTTAAGGTGACCTCCCACGCACTTCTTTCCTTTTTCTCTCTTTTTCTCTCCAACCTCTTCTCTTCTTTTCTAGACTCAAAAGCTGAATACTCTCCTTCTTCTACTTCTTGGTTTTTACCTAACCTTTCTTGGCCAAATATTCTCTGATATCCTCTCCCTCTCTTTTGTGTTACCTCTCTGGGCTGAATACACCATTACCACTCATCCTTTCTTTCATTCTTTCTCTTGACCGATTGTTTTGCTTCTTCTCATTGTCTCCTTTTTGTTTTGGAGCTCAATCGATTATAGCAAGGGACACTTGTCGAATCTATCTTTTCCATTCCTTTTGCTGCCGATTGTTGAAGATAGGTCATTGAGTTCGAGTTTGAAGAGGGTAGAGTCCTTTGAGGATCTGGGATTTTCTCCATCATCAATCGTTTAAGGTAGGGGTGAGTGTTTTTGGGCCGAATACTTTGTAGTTTTGTTTTGGAACTTTATGTTGTTGGTGTTTAAATGTTTTTAATTATTAAGAGATATGCTGCTACAGTTTTTGACCAGGAAGTGTAATTGGTAGTGGTCAGTGATTCTAACGAATCTAAGAATTTTTCTGCACACAAGGTGAGGAGGTGTGCATTTTGTGTTAAGAGTTGGAAGTGTAAACCCTAATGGCAATTGTCTAACAAGGTATTGTTGGATTTTTAGGTTCTGTACGAGGAAGTTAGTCGCACAGTTCATATACAGGTGTGTCGATCACACTACTTCACTATAAAGGCAATATGTCAAATGCTGAAAAGCCGACAAATCGAAAGCTAGCCACATAGGCGTGCGAATGCACATGTGATTGACTGAGGCCACGGATTGTGGCCCTGCATTGAAAAACGACCATCATGAGCAGTTTCATGAGTTGGGCCGAAATGCGCCGAATAGTCCCAATGGGCCCGTGGGCCTTGCTTGAGTAAAACTTTGTAATTATTGGGTAATGACGTTTTGATTATGATAAATGCTTCGCGTAGGCCAAATTTGGGGCTTGGTGGGCCACACAGCTGTGTGGGCCCACACCGGCCGGCTTAATGGGCATAGACAAAATTTCTGCAATGGTATAGTCGCATGTGTTGCTAGATGACTGTGGAGGCCTTAGAATACTTGGGCCCACAGTGATGAATGACTAAAATGCCTCTACGGGGCAAAAATGACCAAAATACCCCTCTGTGGTAAAGTGTTCGTATTGACTCTGTATATTGTTTGGATGATTATGCATGCTATGAGATATTATATATATGTGCTTATACTCTGCATTATGATATAGCTTGTCACTGATTATGTTGCATTGCATGGGGGTTGGGTATATGATTTGGAGGAAGTGTTCTGTTCTGGCAACTTCGCTGTATTATTCTGATGGCTTATAGCCTAATATTCTGGCAACATTGCTGCAAATTATCGATAATACCGCATGGGTACTACACTGTGGAGTGCAGGGTTGGGTGGGTCGATTATATCCCCACATGGAGTGATAGGTTGGACGGAGATGGAGTGTAGAGGATGGTTAGGTAGGATTCTGAATGCATGGTATACTGTTACTGTAATGGGCTTAGGCCCATTGATTGTAATATGCTACTGTAATAGGCTCTGGCCAGATTAATTCTGTTATATTGATATTTATGGGGTTACACACTGAGTTTTCATGAACTCACCCATCTGCTTACTGTGCAAGTAATCCTCAGGTTTAGACGATTCGGTGCTGCATGGAACTTAGACTCGACCACACTTTCCTTTTAAGTTGCGTTAAATTTTAAATTCACCTTTATTATCGATTTATTCTGGGTTTGTAATAATGCCATTACTATTTTTTTTTAAACTTAATTTGGGGTTGTTTACATATCTTTTGAACGTGATAGCTCTAGGGCACGGTTTTTTAAAGATATCTGTTTTCTAAAATCTCATGATAACATAATAAATGGTTTTAAGCAAAGCTTTTGAAACAAACAAGTTTGCTAAAGAACCTATTCTTTTATATAATCGGATGAAATGAACTATTTGGATTTATTGTTTTACTAAACTAAGAAAAAAGCGTTCGCAACAAAACTGATTAGAGTCACGATTTCAAAATACACCTCAATGTGACACCACTAGGTACGGCCATAACGTCTGGTTCGAGTTTGGGGTGTTACAATTTTGTTCAACAATTCATCCAATTCAATCCAAAAACACATAATTAGGGCATTTTACAAATTAGCCCTCACATTTGCACATTTTGACAATTAGTCCCTAATTCCCAAAATCATCAAATTCATCAAATTTAATTACATTTAAGCATAGCCGAATTTCAATGCTATTCAATTAAGCCCATATAACACAATTATTTCACAAACTAGTCCTCTCAATTCTCATTTTCTCAATTTAGCTTAAATAGCTCAAAATCATCAAAAATTCATGTCAAAACATATTAATCACACAACAAGCTTCCATAATTCATCAATTAACATCATAAGCTCTGTAACATCCCGAAACAGGGCCTAAATGGAACAGAGGTTGTGAAACCATAAATTTGAGATAGAAAAGTTTATTACGGTGAATTATCATGATTTACTGATTGACTAGATGCATGTGTTAGACTACCGATAAGAAATTTTATAGATTGCATGTTTAATTTGTCATTTAGAGCTTATTTGCAAAAGTTGTTGTAACAGCCTGATTTAGGGCCTAAACGGAATGATAGTTTTGAAACCATGAATCTGAGGTCAAAAAAAATATTCCGATTTAGTTTTAAGGTTTATTTATTGATTGAGTAATTGTGTGAAAATTTTGCGAAGAAATTTTATGTATAGGTGCCTAATTTGATAATTAGGACTAAATTGTAAAAATTGTAAAATATGAGTTCTAGATATTAAAAGTGGAGGTCCTTATTTAGAATTAGACCATTGGATAATTTGGTGGACAAAAATAGGCATGAATAGGACAAATTTGAAAGAAAAGCCTTTAAGGGCATTTTTGTCATTTGGTAATTAAAAGAATTAAAAAGGGAAAATAAAGCCAAAATTGGTCCATCTTCTTCATGGAGGCTGAATATAGCATGGGGGAAGCCATGGTTAGGGTTTCCAAGCTTTCCAAGCTCAATAGTAAGTCCGTTCTAGCTCCGTTTTAATGTTCTTTACGTTTTTGGAATCTCGGTAACTCGATAAAGCTTATTCTAGCCATAATTTATGCTAGGGTACATATTTGGAAAAATACCCATAGGTGAAAAGTGTTTATTTTGATGTTTTTATGATAGAATATGAGTTTTTAAATTATGCTAGACAACTTGTGCTACTCGGTTTTAAGTAAAAACGAGTAAAAGGGCTTAATCGGTAAAAATACCTATTATTCGTAAGTACATGTTATAGTGGGAATTTGAGGTTGATGTTGGTAAATAAATGATTAGCATGACCCAAAACATAGAATTTGGGATGAAGTTTAACTTCCGAGCCTTGGGGCAAAAGTGTAAATATGCAAAAGTTTAGGGGCAAAATTATAATTTTTCCAAAGTTTAAGTTAGGGACTGTTTTGAATAGTACATTGATTAAATAAGTGAAATATGATGTTTTAGATCCTGGAAAATGAGATTTGGACCTAGAACGGGAAAAAATCGAAAATCGGGAAAGTTGGTAAAATGGTCGTTTTGGCATCGATGTAAGTTCATATGTTTAATAAGAAATAAATTATGTATATTTGGATGTTAAATTGGTATTTTAGCTATAAATATTTTAGTAGTGAATTTCAGATATAGTAATTATTATTCGATAATAATTCGACATTGAAAAGATAAATTATAAAAGGTTACATGTAAGCCCATATCTAAAATATGGCCTTGTATGATATTGAGAAAGTATAGAAAAACATAGTTTGAAGGGGATAAGTTGAATCGAAGAGGAGTCGATAGAAAAAAAGTATCAAAAAGCCCCGTTTGAACCTTAGGAATATTTGGGATACGAATGTCATGACATTTGGGGATATCAGACAGGACAGGAATAATCCATGTAAGTCCATATCAGACATATGGCTTTGGAAAGACAAGAATAATCCATGTAAGTCCATATCAGACATATGGTTTTGGAAAGACAATAATATCTCATGTAAGTCCATGTCAAGAACATGGCATTGCCAGGCTATTATCAGGCAGGAAAACCCGAGTATCTTTAGTATTCCAACTGGTTCAACGGGCTAATGTACATGTTAAATTACAGGAAGGTTTAGGTAAAGAAATGATAAATAGGTCCAAGTGAGTTCATAAGAACACCATAGTTATTGGTTGAGGAAACTTTCCTTAATTTATGTTTATGAGTTGTCAGTTTACACCATGAGAATGACATAAGTTGAAATAACTTAATATCAGGAAGGAATATGACTATGATCAGTGAGATGATGTAGGCATGCAAGGGAAATTAGTAAGTGATGAGCCTATAGTATATAGAGCCTTTGGTAAGGCCATAGATAAGTAAGTTGGGAAAGTAAGAATTTAGCAGTATTTATTCAAGTTGAAACAGCTTAGTAGTAAGCTAAATTTATTATTACTGCTTATTACTTTACATGTGAACTTACTAAGCTTTATAAGCTTACTTCTTTTCCTTTCCCATATTTCAGAGTACTTAAAAGCAAGCTCGGGTTGGAGGTCATCGGAGATCCCTTCACACTATCGACTATCAAGTTACCAAATGGGTATCTTTATTTACAAATGTCCTAGTTTATGGCATGTATAGGGACTTAATATTTAGTAAGTGTCAATTATGATATGGCCAATGTATGGCAGGTAAATATTTGATAAGGATTAGATATTGAAATAGCTAATTAAGAATATGTTTTGATGTTATGAATGCCTAAATGAAAGTGAATACATGGAAATCATGAAAAAGTGAAGTTAGCATTAAAACAGTATTAGATAGCAGCAGTGACGTGAATTTGAAAAAAAAATAGTAGAAATGGAATTAGATGGTGAATGAGATATAGAATTAAAGCTTAATGAGTCTATTTCCATGTGAAAGAAACAGGGGAAGAAAAGGAGTTGTAAATTATGATTTATAAGAATTTGAATGAGACTGCTCCAGATTGATTTCGTGATCCCCTATTCTAAATTTAAAAACTCACCATAAATTTTACATAAATAATTAGAAGTTATAGTTTATATTCCTAGATTCGTTGTTGAGTCTAGTTTGTAATAAAAGAAGCAGCATTGTTATTTGAATTTGGTACTAAGAGAAATCTATTTCGTAGTGAACAGAGGTCAGGGCAGTTGAGCAGTTAAATAGGGGAAACTTTAAATAATAAACTGTACAAATTGGCTAAGTCAAAAATTCTAGAAAAAAATTAGTAAGAACATATATGAGTTTAGTTTCAGAAAAAATTTACGGAATTGAATTTTGAGTTGCGAAACTCAAGTTATGATTTTTTTAGCGATAGTGACGCAGTTGGACAGCTTTATTATGAAATAGGGAAATGATATGTTTTGTTCCATTTAAGTAATTGGGAAATTTTCATTAATTCTGGTTGGTCCCGAATAATTTCAATTGTATGATTTAGGGTCTCGATGACCCTTTTTAGGGACATATTGAATGAATGAAAATAAATTAATTATAGAAGCAAATATTATACCCAGGTTGAGTAAGTTAAGTCCGATAATGCCTCGCGCTCGACACAGGCAACGGTCTCGGGTAAGGGGTGTTACATTTATTGGTATCAGAGCAAAGGTTTAGTTGGTTCTCGGAATATTCAGTATGAGTAAGAGTCTAGCTATACATGCCATACTTATATTTTGGTAGTGTGACGACTCTCAACCCAGATGTAACTTGTTTTATCAGATAGATGCGCACTCCAACCGAGCTAAGTTTGATAGTACAGACAATATGTTTATGATGAGTAAGGCTCATAAAAGGTAAGAATGGTAGTTCATGATGTCAATGCGATGATGAATAAATTGTGAGAAGCATTATTCTTGAAATGTGGAAAGATGACATGAGATGAAAGTTTACAGTAAGATAAGTGTTCATGTTTAATTGGCACTTGTATGATGCTATGTGTATAACTAGAAAACTTAAGTGAATGCTATGAGCAATTTTATTCGAGATTCAAGAATGCATGTATAAGTGCACTAGTTTGTATAAGATGATCAGGAAGTCTTTGTATTATGAATTTGCATGTTAAGTTGCTTGAAGTAAGTTGAATAATTGTGATAATATTATATATTGATGAGTGTTAAGTTATATGCATGAGTATATAAGAGGTAAGTTAGAGGTGTTAAAACCTCACCCCCCTTATCAGTAAGGTAATTCAGAATGAGATTCCATGAAATATTAGCAGGAAATGATTTATTGACGAAAATAGTTTTTCTTATTATGAGTATGTTTATGGTGATTATGAGTTTGGGCCTAATAATGAAAGTACAGAGGTATAGTATTCAGAGGTATAAAGATTCTATTTTTGCACTGGTTGTTATTGAAATTTGTGTTTAAATCTCTCAGATGATCATGATGTTTTATTTTCACCCGGGATATTATTTACTAAAGTAATTGAGAAGTCAATTTTATTATAGCACTATGATTTTTAAGCAGTATGAGTATTGTGGCCTCAGTATAGTTCAGTTCAGACATTTGTATTGATCTTCATTTTTCGCATAATCTTGATATATATATCAGTGAGTTAAAGACCGAATGCTCTGTTCTTTTTTTAGTTTTGCAGTAATAATGATTTGTGATTAGCTCTTTAAAAAAAACAGATAAATGACCTGAGTAAAAAGTATATATTCTAGAAGTTATGGTACAGAATTTAAATGCATATCAGAATGGTTGGATCAGAGGTTTTTTTTTTTTTACAAATCCAAGTTGTCTGATTTCTAAATTTCTCATTGTATGAAGTTTAATTTGGCTTGAATTCATGCTAATAAAGTATAGACAGTTAGAGATATTGACAATTGAAGTATCCATTATGATTCAACTTGATTTGAATAAAGAGTTTATGGTTTCTAGAAATGTGTTAATGAGAAATTTAAAGTTCCTTATGAAATCAGTCCTTAATCCGTCATCTGGTAAGATTTTCGAGGACGAAAATCTCTAAAGGGGGAGAAATGTAACATCCCGAAACAGGGCCTAAATGGAACAGAGGTTGCGAAACCACAAATCTGAGATAGAAAAGTTTATTACGATGAATTATCATGATTTACCAATTGACTAGATGCATGTGTTAGACTACCGATAAGAAATTTTATAGATTGCATGTTTAATTTGTCTATTAGAGCTTATTTGTAAAAGTTGCTGTAACAGCCTGATTTAGGGCCTAAACGGAACGATAGTTTCGAAACCATGAATCTGAGGTCAAAAAAATAATCCGATTTAGTTTTAAGGTTTATTTATTGATTGAGTAATTGTGTGAAAATTTTGCGAAGAAATTTTATGTATAGGTGCCTAATTTGATAATTAGGACTAAATTGTAAAAATTGTAAAATGTGAGTTTTAGATGTTAAAGGGGATTTAATTGAAATGAGTTCTTAAAGTGGAGGTCCTTATTTAGAAATTAGACCATTGGATAATTTGGTGGACAAAAATGGGCATGAATAGGACAAATTTGAAAGAAAAGCCTTTAAGGGCATTTTTGTCATTTGGTAATTAAAAGTATTAAAAGGGAAAATAAAGCCAAAATTGGTCCATCTTCTTCATGGAGGCCAAATATGGCATGGGGGAAGTCATGGTTAGGGTTTCCAAGCTTTCCAAGCTCAATAGTAAGTCCGTTCTAGCCCCGTTTTTAAAGTTTTTTACATTTTTGGAATCCCGGTAGCTTGATAAAGCTTATTCTAGCCATAATTTAGGCTAGGGTACATATTTGGAAAAATACCCATAGGCGAAAAGTGTTTATTTTGATGTTTTATGATAGAATATGAGGTTTTAAATTATTCTAGAAACTTGTGCTACTCGGTTTTAAGTAAAAACGAGTAAAAGGGCTTAATCGGTAAAAATACATATTGCTCGCAAATACATGTTATAGTGGGAATTTGAGGTTGATGTGGGTAAATAAATGATCAGCATGTCCTAAAACATAAGAATTTGGGATAAAGTTTTGTAATGCCCTCTTACCCGAGACCATCGACGGAGTCGAGCTTGAGGTGTTACTAAAATTATTTCATCACTTTTTAAATTTTAAATCAACTAATTAAATTTTCGTAGCAAGCTGTCTTTCTGCATCATGGTCGCTTAAAAAAATCATATCTTGAGTTACAAAACTCGAAATCAAGATCCGTAAATTTTCCTTGAAACTAGACTCATATACCTATCTACTAATTGTTTTCTAGAATTTTTGGTGAAGCCAATTAGTACAGTTTATTAGTTAAAGTTACCCCTGTTTCAGAACTCGACTGCACTAACCTCTGCTTACTATGAACCATTTTTCTCTCTGTAAAAAATACATATGACCTAACCGTTTGTTTTTACTAAACTAGACTCAATAAGGCTTCTGAACATATAAAGTAAACCTCCTAATTATTTTTGTACAATTTATGGTGAATTTCCAAAGTTGGAACAGGGGATCCAGAAATTGCTCTGGCTCTGTTTCACTAAAACTTAAATATCTCATAACATATAACTCCTTTACCTATTTCACTTCTTCCATATGAAAGTAGACATATTAAGTTTCAATTTCACATTTAATTCATCACATAGTTCTATTTCTACTATTTTTAGTGATTTTTCAAACTCACGTCACTGCTGTTACAACATTCTGTTTTATGACAAATTTTCACTTTTCTATGGAAATTCATGAACTATTAACACTTTGAACATACATGGTCTCCTACATGATCTAAATTAACCATTCCAAGAACTAATCATTATCAGGCATTTTCTCAACCAAACCACAACCATATCGCAAGATTAATTACACAAAACAAGTATATTGCTATACATGCCATATTTGAGTTATACAAGCCATTTTACCAAAATAGTTCTTCGGATAGTGTGAACGAGCCTTCGACCTATCCCGATTCCTAAGCCGGCTTGTCCAAAACTACAATGAATGAAAAGGAGGGTGTAAGCATAAATGCTTAGTAAGTTCACATGCAAATAACAAGTAACATCACAAAGCAATTCTTCCAAACAACACTAGCATGGTATCACCAAAACATATATCACATTTCTAATCATCAATTGTCATCTTAGCACATTATTGACATTGTATCAAGTTTCAACCCGAGGGTTAAGTACATACCTGTCCAAAGTATCCATTTCACAACACTTATCAAAATGATACTTGCCTCTTGAGTGTTCTTCCATTTCACTAGAATTTTACCCATTGAACACCTCGGAATATAACTCGGATACATGGATAATTTGCACATAAGTGCCACATATATAATCAAGTAACCATGTAACCCGCCCATAAGCGAACTCAAACTCAACTCAACGAGTTCAGATGCCTAGTTACATTTCACGAACTCGGACTCAACTCAACGAGTTCGGACATTCGCATCCATAAGTGAACTCGGACTCAACTCAACGAGTTCGGATGCCCAACCATCCTAGTGACATGTCACTTCTATCCTAATCTATTCCCAAGGTTCAAACGGGATTTTCCTCAATCACACATTTCTCAGTCGTTCTCCTCAGAATATCGGAACCAATACGCTACTTGCATCTCATACTTATCAATTTAATCACATACTTTTCATACCAATACATAATATTTCACAAAGCATAATATTCATAATAACAAGTATCATATCATATAAATAGCATTAAATCACTTAAAATAGCAATTATGTTACATTATTTATACATGAACTTACCTCGATACCAAAATATCAACAATTGAGCCTATTCCTCGTAAACTTTGTTTTTCCCTCGATCACGACTTGAATCTCGTTTTTCTTGATCTAAAATAGCACATTTAGCTCATTTAATACTCACATTTATCAAAATAGTCCTTGACCCTAACTTTGTCAAAATTACAAATTTACCCCTAAACTTTTGCATATTTATGCTTTTGCCCCAAAGCTCGGAAATTAAATTTTATTTCAAATTCTTATGTTTTAGGACATGCTGATCATTTATTTACCATTAGAAAGCTCAAATTCCAACTACAACATGCACTTATGAACAATTGGTATTTTTACCGATTAAGACGTTCTACTCTTTTTTACTCAAAACCGAGTAGCACAAGTTGTCTAACATAATCCGAAACCTCATATTCCATCATAAAACATCAAAATACACAAATTTCACCTATGGGTATTTTTCCAAATATGTACCCTAACTTAAATTATTGCTAACATAAGCTTTATCGAGCTACCGGGATCACAAAAACGTAAAAATCATTAAAAACGGGGCTCGAAATCACTTACTATGAAGCTTGAAAATTGAAAAAACCCTAGCTATGGAGAGAGGGAGCATTCGGCAGCAACTAATGAAGAAGATAATCAATTTTGTGTTATTTTTCCCTTTTTATTTCATTTAATGTCCAAATGACCAAAATGCCCTTCCCTACTGAACTTTCAAAAATTCCCCCCATGTCCAAATTTTGTCCATGAACTTAGAATTTGGTCAAATTGCTATTTAAGACCTCCTATTAATATTCCAAAGAAATTTCATACTAAAAACTTCTAGAATGCAAATTTTGCAACTTATTCGATTTAGCCCTTAATTTCAAATTAAGCACTTTACGCATGGAATTTCTTCACGAAATTTTCACACAATCATGCAATCATATCATAAACCTCAAAATAATTATAAAATAATTATTTCTATCTCGGATTTGTGGTCACGAACCACCATTCCGATTAGGCCCTAATTCGAGATATTACAAGTTTAACTTCTGAGCCTTGGGGCAAAAGTGTGAATATGCAAAAGTTTAGGGGCAAAATTGTAATTTTTCCAAAGTTTAAGTTAGGGACTATTTTGAATAGTACATTAATTAAATAAGTGAAATATGATGTTTTAGATCCCGAAAAACGAGATTTGGACCTAGAACGGGAGAAAAATTGAAAATCGGGAAAGTTGGTAAAATGGTCGTTTTGGCATCGAGGTAAGTTCATATGTTTAATAAGAAATTAATTATACATATTTGGATGTTAAATTGGTATTTTAGCTATAAATATTTTAGTAGTGAATTTCAGATATAGTAATTATTGTTCGATAATAATTCGACATTGAAAAGATAAATTATAAAAGGTTACATGTAAGCCCATATCTGAAATATGGCCTTGTATGATATTGAGAAAGTATAGAAAAACATAGTTTGAAGGGGATAAGTTGAATCAAAGAGGAGTCGATAGATAAAAAGTATCAGAAAGCCCCGTTTGAACCTTAGGAATGTTTGGGATACGAATGTCATGACATTTGGGGTTATCAGACAGGACAGGAATAATCCATGTAAGTCCATATCAGACATATGGCTTTGGAAAGACAGGAATAATCCATGTAAGTCCATATCAGACAAATGGCTTTGGAAAGACAGGAATAATCCATGTAAGTCCATATCAGACATATAGCTTTGGAAAGACAGGAATATCTCATGTAAGTCCATGTCAAGAACATGGAATTGGCATGCTATTATCAGGCAGGAAAACCCGAGTATCCTTAGTATTCCAAATGGTTCAACGGGCTAATGGACATGTTAAATTACAGGAAGGTTTAGGTAAAGAAATGATAAACAGGTCCAAGTGAGTTCGTAAGAACACCATAGTTATTGGTTGAGGAAACTTTCAACAAAGGAAAGGTAATTTATGTTTATGAGTTTTCAGTTTACACCATGAGAATGACATAAGTTGAAATAACTTAATATCAGGAAGGAATATGACTATGATCAGTGAGATGATGTTAAGGAATATGACTATGATCAGTGAGATGATGTAGGCATGCAAGGGAAATTAGTAAGTGATGTGCCTATAGTATATAGAGCCTTTGGTAAGGCCACAGATAAGTAAGTTGGGAAAGTAAGAATTTAGCAGTATTTATTCAAGTTGAAACAGCTTAGTAGTAAGCTAAATTTATTGTTACTGCTTATTACTTTACATGTGAACTTACTAAGCTTTAAAAGCTTACTTCTTTTCCTTTCCCATATTTCAAAGTACTTAAAAGCAAGCTCGGGTTGGAGGTCATCGGAGATCGCTTCACACTATCGACTATCAAGTTACCAAATGGGTATCTTTATTTACAAATGTCCTAGTTTATGGCATGTATATGGACTTAATATTTAGTAAGTGTCAATTATGATATGGCCAATGTATGGCAGGTAAATATTTGATAAGGATTAGATATTGAAATAGCTAATTAAGAATATATTTTGATGTTATGTATGCCTAAATGAAAGTGAATACATGAAAATCATGAAAAAGTGAAGTTAGCATTAAAACAGTATTAGATAGCAGCAGTGATGTGAATTTGAAAAATTATAAAAAAATAGTAGACATGGAATTAGATGGTGAGTGAGATATAGAATTAAAGCTTAATGAGTCTGTTTCCATGTGAAAGAAACAGGGGAAGCAAAGGAGTTGTAAATCATGAGTTATAAGAATTTGAGTGAGACTGCTCTAGATTGATTTCGCGATCCCCTGTTTTGACTTTAAAAATTCACCATAAATTTTACATAAATAATTAAAAGTTATAGTTTATATTCCTAGATTCCTTATTGAGTCTAGTTTGTAATAAAACAAGCGGCATTATTATTTGAATTTGGTACTGAGAGAAATCTGTTTCGTAGTGAACAGAGGTCAGGGCAGTTGAGCAGTGAAATAGGGGAAATTTTAAATAATAAACTGTACAAATTGGCTAAGTCAAAAATTCTAGAAAAAAATTAGTAAGAACATATATGTGTCTAGTTTCATAGAAGATTTACAGAATTGAATTTCGAGTTGCAAAACTCGAGTTATGATTTTTTTAACAATAGTGATGCAGTTGGACAGCTTTATTATGAAACAGGGAAATGATATGTTTTGTTCCATTTAAGTAATCGGGAAATTTTCATTAATCCTGGTTGGTCTCGAATCATTTCAATTGTATGATTTAGGGTCTCGATGACCCTTTTTAGGGACATATTGAATGAATGAAAATAAATTAATTTTAGAAGCAAATTTTATACCCAGGTTGAGTAAGTTAAGTCCGATAATGCCTCGTGCTCGACACTGGCAACGGTCTCGGGTAAGGGGTGTTACAAGCTCATAAAAATCATCAATGGCATTTCATGAAATCTTCAACAGAAATAGAAATTGAGACATGGGCTTTGTAATATACGAAGCAACGATCACAAAAACATAAAAATTATCAAAAACGGACTAAAATGCATACCTTAATTTTTGATTCAAAGTGTCGAATGAACAAACACCAAAACCTTTTCTTTTTTTGTTTCTAATTTCGGAAAAATACATGATAAAAATGGCCACATTCATGTTTTGATATATTATAACATATAATAATAATAATCAATTTACCATTTTATCCATCATTTATTAATTTATAAAACACATGTATTAAGGTCATTTATGACCACTTAAAAATTCAACGGTATAATTTCCATATAAGGCCATTATAATCAAAAGCCATTATAATCAAAAGCTATTTCAATTAAACATATGAACATGTAGCATGCTAATTTTACCATTTTTGCATTTTAATCCTTTTTCAAATCAAACATTCAAACAAACAAATTAAATCACAGAAGTTTTACAGATATCAATTCACATGCTATAGACACAAAAAATACTATTAAAATATTTTTCAGACTCAGATATGTGGTCCCGAAACTACTGTTCCGACTAGGGTCCAAACCGGGCTATTACATGCTTATTTGTTGATGGCTCTCTGAGGTGGCCGACCAAGGGCTCTTTAAGAGGCTAATATGCTAAAAATCCTTATGCAAGGATGATGATAGGCATGAGGGGGAAAGAAAGCTAAGAGAGTTGAGAGAAGAGAGAATGATGAATGAGTGAGGGATGTTTGAAAATGTGAGAAATGAGCTCTTATTTATAGGTGAGGCAAGGGAGCTAGTTTGCTAAAAATAGGAGTGTCCATCATTTGAAACTTCTTCCAAGGGTGGTTGGCCATGATTTGTGGAAGTGTGGCTGATTTTTGCTTGATTTAAGTGCCACAACATCATCAGGATCAAGACTCGGTCAATTGCAAATCTCCGGGTAAATCTCCGATTTCTTTAACTCTTTAAGGACTTTGTGTAATTAAACCAAAAAAATGCTTTATGAACATCCAAGTGCAGCCAAATTTTGGGTTGACTTGGTTCTCCATTTGGACGGTTTTGTAATCAGAATAAAGCTCTCAAACCTGTCAAAAATCGTAGATAATTTAAAGGACCAAAGAATATATTTTAACCATTTTAATTAATCAATTTTACTTGATTAATTAAAACCTAATTTATTAATGAAATATATTTAAATAAATCATTAAATATAACTTTATATTTTATTATTTAATTTAATCATGCATGGCCCACTTTATAGCTTAAAAATATAATATGTCAAATTAATATAAAAAAAGCCATTTTCTGTATTGAAACTATATAATAAAGCATAAAATCACATTTTAATAATTTCTAAGTCCTAATTTCATATTTTCATATATTTCATTAATTATTAAACAATTACTTCATTTTAACAACAAATTTAAGTAAAAAGGTGATGAATTATATAGGAAAAATCCTATATATTTTTCAGTTTACATGTGTCTCACGTGATTGTTCCACCTATTCAAATAATATGTTATTGCAAAATATGAAAAATTATAACGATAATAACATTAGCAAATGAATTTTATCATACTACGAGTGAGAATTCATAAAGGGGTCCACTCAGGGGTGTAAAAATGGAAGTCGATACCATGCCAATGATTGACGAAGAAGCATGCAACTGCTGATTTTATCTTTCTTTTTTTTGGATTCGTCACTTGACATATTTCTCGGTACAATGTTGCCATCATTACTAATCCCCTGCTAAGTTGTCTCGCTTCTTTCAAGTCAACTACTAGTAGAAGCTACCTTAAATGTACCAGATTTCGAGATTTATCTGACATAAGTAGACCCTCGATAAACCTTAAGATGAATGCTTGCGCAAATTGCTCTTTTTCAACATCACTCATGGAAGCCTCAATAGTTTTGAAGTTGTCATCTAACCATCCCATCACGATCTAGCTACCCCTAGACTTGTTCGACACCTTCCCTAGTAGTTGTTTGCATGTTGCACTCCAATCAACACTTGTCATTGGCCCCGTAACAACTTCCCTATCGACTGGTAGACCGAGTTGTTAACCAATGTCCTTGAGTGTAATTGTACACTCACCATAGGGAAGATGAAATGTGTGTGTCTTCAATCTCCAGCTTTCCACCAAAACACTAGTAAGTGGGGGCCCAATTTAGTCCCCCTGAGATGCGAGCCACGTATAAGAATCTCTGCAACACCCCTTACCTGTATCCGACGCTAGGACAGGGTTCGAGGCGTTATGGACTTAAACATTAACATCTATGCAAAACCGGGCCATAAAATTTCCACTTAAAATTAAAACTTTTCAAAGACAATCATATCGTCCCTTAAACGAGCCTACAAAGCCGTAAACATACATTGAAGTGGTTAGGAACTAAACTGAGAACTTTCGAAACTTCTACAACACTTAGAAAATTTTCATATTTTGGATAGTCACACGCCCGTGTAGGTAGGTCGTGTGGTCACACACGCTCGTGTGGCTTGGGATGCGCCCGTGTCCTTAGCCCGTGTAACTCTCTATTTATGACGTCATCAACAATTTGGGATGACACGGCCAAGTCACACATCCATGTGCTAGGCCGTGTCCCCCATACTACTAAGACACATAGTCATGTCTCTGCCCGTGTAGCTAAGAAACTGGTTATTTTCCCAACCATTTGTCAACCTTATTTGCACATACTTAAACATAACTTCAAAGGTGTATTTCATGGCATAAATAAACTACTAATATATCAACAATTCAGCCTTAGACTTGTTATTTAACAACCAATATACCTAGTCTCACTTAGTCACATTTAATATGCATCACCAGCATCTCTTATCCGTGCATAATTTTACCTAACTATCATACCATACCATTGAGCCAAACTTAGCCATTAGGTATCAAGACTACTAGCACATTCAACCAGTAGGTATTTGGGCTATAACCTACAACTCATCATGTATCATGCAAACACAACTCACATCACAAGGTATTGGCACATAAATAATGTATATATAGGCTTACCACCAATTAGCCAATATAAGTCAAGTTACATGGTTACACATAAATCAAACCTTTAACCATTACAAGCCAATACATTTGGGCAAAACATAACAACTCATACACAAAATGACTGAGTCCCTATACATGCCATAAACTTAAAATGCTTGAAAACATTGATACCTATCAATAGCTTGATAGAGTGATAGAATCTCCGACGATCTCCAACCCTAGCTAGTATATGTGACACTAAAGGAAAAGGAAAGGAAGGGTGTAAGCTATATAGCTTAGTAAGTTGGTATGTAAATAATAAGCAATTTATTAACAAGCTTTTACCAATCTTCACAATATGTTCTCAAGATAATACAATCATAATTGCACATAGTTTCATTATTTACTCATGTTCATATCAAGCTATCTACTCAAGTCCTAGTCACTAAATTATTTATATCTTGAGTTACGGAACTTCAAATTAAGATCCACAAATTTTCCCTAAAACTAGACTCACATATCTTCTTACCATAAAATTGTCAGAATTTTTGATTTAGCCCATAAGTACAGTTTATTCATTAAATTCAATAGTTAAAATTTGTAATGATTTTTCAAAGTCAAAAAAGGGGATTCCAAAATCATTCTAACTCTGTCTCACAAGAATTCAAATATCTCATACTATGAAATTATTTTTCTTACATCATTCCTTTTATAGGAAAATAGACTCAATAAGCTTTAATTTAATATCTTATACAAACTCTAATTCAATTTCCATCATTTTTGGTAATTTTTCAAAGTGATACAACTGCTGCTGTCCAAACTGTTTTATTGCTAATTTTACTCTTTCATGTTTCCTTTGTATTAATTCTCATTTACACACATATAACACTAAATTATATCCATAGTTAGCCATTCCAATAACTAGTCATTATCAAATATTTACAAGTCTTCATTGTAACACTTACTTCACATCAACCTTACCAAAGTTCGATCACATATGGAGCACATTGCTCATGAATATATATACACACATGTACCTACACTTGTTCATCACATAATCACATTCAATTACACTTAGTCATTTTTCCCATTGAACACATCAGAATATTAATGGATACATCAGAAGTTTGCACATAAATGTCACACTTGTAGCCAAAGCTACTTCACATTGCTTTTCACATAGAGGCTTGTTCTCGAGCAGTTTACTTTCATAGGCCTGCTCACATAAGCTGTCAGTCATTCGTTGCTACTCAGTGCTGCTCACACAAGCTGTCAAGTATCCGCAACACATGCTGGTATACCCAACCACTGGTAGAACTTAAGACCAGCACCCAGATTCACTTAGTCAGAATTTCACATAGATTTCAGATAGGTCCCTAATGACATGTCATTTGTATCATATTCTATTCCTAGGGTTCAACTGGGAAATTTCTCACATTTCGATACTTTGTCAATTTCATTCAATATTCAGCCAAATCTCATAAAATATATCAAGACATAAAAACGTAAGTAAAGGCAATGCTTTATTTACATACAAACTTACCTCGGTGGCACAATCGATGAAAATGACTTATTTGTCAATTTCTCGTTTTTCCCTCGTTCTAGTTCCAAACCTCATTTTCGTTGATCTATAATAACACATTTAATTTATTTATTAGTCACATTATTCAATGTGACCCAAAAATTGTATGATGGAAAATTACGTTTTGCCCCAAAAGTTTCACATATTTACAATTTTGCCCCTAGGCTCATAAAATGATTTTCATTCAATTTCTTTGTACTTTAAGCCTAGCCGAACCATTTTCATAACTGTAACAACCCACAATTTCCATTAAAACATACTTTTATGACATATTTTATAACTTTTACAAATTAGTCCTTTTAGGCATTTTCACCGAAAATTACTTAGTAAAAGTCGTTTCTCTAACCATAAACATGCTTTTTCTACCATTAAACACAAAAATACACACATATTTATTATGGTTCAAAACCCTAAACTTTAACCACACCTCAAATTAGTGGTATAAATAGATAGATCTTGTTACGAGGAATTCAAAAACGTAAAAATCATTAAAAATGGGGTTAGAACGGACTTACAATTAAGCTTGGAAGCTTGAAAAACCCTATCCATGGTTTCCCCTTGTGAAATTCAGCCATGGGGTTGAAGATGGACAAAAATTAACTTTTAATTTTGTTTATTTAATCATTTAATCACTAAATGACCAAAATGCCCCTAATTTAAAAATATTCTATTTCACCTATTTCATGTCCATTTTTGTCCAAAAAATTAACCAATGGTCTAATTATCATTTAAGGACCTCTAATTTAAAATTTCATAACAATTCGACACCTCTAACATGTAGAACTCAACTTTTGCACTTTTTACAATTTAGTCCTTTTAACTAAATTGGGTGCCCAAACGTCAAAATTGTCGAACGAAATTTTCAAAAAATCATTCCATGATATTGTAGACCATAAAAATCTAATAAAAATAAATTTTTCCTCGTCAGATTTGTGGTCTTGAAACCACAATTCTAACTAGGCCCAAGTTCAAGCTGCTACAATCACACATCTCGCAAGTGTCCATAAATGACATCCGATGTGCCTTCACTTAAATTGTATATGTACGTCTCCAAAATTCGATCTTCGGCCTTAGTATATAAACATAAAAAATTAATAATGTTAACAACACAATAATTAACTAATCAAAATTAAATAATTTAATAATATTTTATTACCATTTATAAATGAACGCCAAAGATGTATTTGTCATCCAAATGAATAAGCTGATTTGTCATTTTACAAATTATAAGGAATAAAATAAAATAAAAGAGAATAAGATTCAAAGAAAGATTTAAAAAAAAAAAGAATTGAGAATTGAGTTGAAAAGAGTGAAGTTTGGAGAGGTTTATATAGGGAAAAAAAAATGACTGTTGGGGGTATTGTAGCCATTGGGATTGTAGCCATTAGAGGAAAAGTTACCGTTAACTTGAAAACACATCCTATATGGCATGTTTTCATTGTTATGGCAATGAAAACGCGCCCTCTAAGATGCGTTTTCATTTCTTTCTCCAATTCCAGCATATATCGCTAAATTAAAAAAAAAAATACATTCTCAAATTTAAATTTTTTTCAGCATATTTCGGTAAATCAACCACCACAATATGAATGAAAAAATAATGATATTTGAAATATTTTACATATAAAAATAATAATGATATTTGAAATAATTATTTCATTTTATAATTTTAGAAATCACCAAACCCATAATATAGGTAGAGAAAATAAATATTTGACATATAAATATTAGATATAACGTAAAATATATCAAAAAAATTAGTTGATGTTTTTTTAAAAATAAAGTATATTTAACATAATGATAAATATAAAAATATTTTTTATTATATAATTATTACTTTATTTATATAAATAAAGCAATTATTAATTTCAAATATTTTTAACATAATGATATATATAATATATATTTATTATATAATTACATATTTATTATTTATTTTTAAATAAAAAAATTATTAATTAAAAATAAAAATTGAAAAAATATATTTATTAATTAAAAATTTAATTAAAAATAAAAAAAAAAAGCTTGAAAGAACATGAAATAAAATATACAAATGTTTTTAGAGGAGGAATCAAACCTGAATTTCAAGAATGAAAACACTATTATTTAACAATCTAACCAAAGTAGCTAATGTGATAAAATTATTAATTAAAAATAACAAAAAAACTTGAAACAACATGAAAAAAAATATATATATATATATAGATGTGAGTAAGCAATTGAACTCAATATTTAAGGACAAAACTAGTAACATTAAACCATCTAACCAAAGAAGCTAATATTTTGAAAATGAAAACGCACCTTATACGACGCATTTTCACCTACTCTCCAAAACCGACTTATTTTCCTAAATTTTATAAAAAATAACTCATTTCCTTTATTTTTTTAAAAAAAATTAGCATTTTCTCCAAATTTCCTCATATTTTTATGCCTTATCCTATTATATTATATTTTGTGTCTTATTATTATTTTTTCATCTCATAATATTTCTATCCTTCACTTTTCAACATGAGTTTTAGATAGTCAGCAAAATAAGAGAATAATGATTCTATTTTTTTAGGTAAAACTTTCATGACTCAATTTTTAGGTATTTTGATTTTCATCGTTAAAAAAATTTTGTATTTTGTGAATTAATTTTTAAAGTGATTTCATTTTAGTTATTTAAGTATTAAATTCTTAATGGTGGCTGATTATACACAGTAAATCATGTCCATATCATGTTTACATTCTTATTTTGGTCACTTAATTTTTATGTTTTTTTTTTCATTTTGGTTATTGAATTTTTTTTTAGTCTTGAACTGGGTAAAAAATAATTAAGGATAAATTGAAAAAATGGTAGAAACTAAAATAATACATTAAAATTTTGTTAAATTGTACTTATTTATCTTATTTCTGAAAATTCTAAATTTTTTTTTTTTTCAATATTAAAATTTTAAATTTCAAAGAATCAAAATCAATTAAATAAATTATTGAAATTTTTTATCCTTTGATAATGTTAATCGATTTGTTACTGTAATATTGAAATTAGTAACAAAATCAACTAAAATAACTCATATTTAATAAGTTTATACGAAACTTAAGTTTCTTTTGATTATATAATATTGAACCTTTCATGCTAAGCAAAAAAAAAAAAAAAAAAAAAAAAAAAAAAAAAACCTTGCAATTGATTAAATTAATTGATTGTTCTTTGTTTGGGTAAAGAAATGATGAAAATAATTCTAAGTTTGCTTGGCATATAAGATAAAATTAATTAATTTAATTAATTATAACGATTTTTTCTTTACTTTTAACTTAGTATGGAAGATTCAAAATTATATAATTAAAAGAAATTTAGGCTCCGTAGATAATTATTAAAGATGAGTTATTTTATTTTATTTTGAAAACATCAAATAAAATTTTAAATGTTAGAAGAAGACTAAATTAATTAATTTCAATATTATAGTAACAAATTTACTAATACTATTAAGGAAAATCAATTCAACAGTTTATTTAATTGATTTTGACGTTTTAAAATTTAAAATTTCCAATATTGAAACAAAATGGAAGTTTCTGCAAGAGAGTAAACAAGTACAATATAACAAATTTTTTAATGTATTATCTTAATGTCTACCACTTTTTTACTTTAAATTTTAATGAAATTTTCCTTAATTAATATTAAAAATAGATATTTTTTAAGTGATTAAAATAAAAGATAATCTAAAAATTGAATGACTAAAATAAAAATGTAAACATGATATAATATGTATAATTAATCATCGCCGGAAGTTTAACACTTAAATAATTAAAATGAAAGCGAAATTGCAAAAAATTCTTTTTTAAGCGACCAAAATTTTAAAATTAGGTGGGTTGGGTAGTTTATTAACAATGGTTAAAAGGAATTTAGGGTTTTAAAAATGAAAATAAAAATTAGGGTTATAAAGCGGTTGGCATTGGGGAAAAAAGAACATGAATGGTGGCTGAGGAATTTAATATTCTTTTTTAGGCACGGTTTGTGTTTGATAATAGAATAATACAGATTTATTTCCTCGTATCTTACAGATCTTTTTAGTTTATTCAATAAAACCCAAAACCCAATACAAACGTTCAAAAAATTTGCAACCCAAGACAGAAGCATAAAAATTAAGATCCAAAACAAAGAGGCACCCGAAATATCTATCCTTTTCCCTTCCATCCTCCTTAAAAATTTATGCTCTTTTCACTTATTGCAGAGAATCCCTTGATTTTTGTCTCCTGAAATAACAAATGTTTACTCTGAATCTCATACCATCCACTCCCATCACTTTCTCCAAATCCACTCATCAATATTTTCCCATAAAAAGGATCCAAACCCCAAAGAACCTGGCTGAGTCCCTTGTTTTTCTCACCAAATCCACCCCTCTCAACTTCAACAAAATCCATGCCTGCCCTTTTGGCAAGATCCAAGCTTTAAGCACCAAAACTACCCATCTGGGGAAAATCCTTAAAAACCCATCTAGGAAAGCAGGATCCCATGTTCCCAAAGCAGCTGCATCATCTGAATCTACTCCTGAAGGAGAAGCTGAATCTGTTGAAGCAGCAGCAGCCGCTAAATCGAAGGCCAAGACTTTACAGCTTGCACTTGTGTTCGGTTTTTGGTACTTTCAGAACATTGTCTTTAACATTTACAATAAAAAAGCATTGAATGTCTTCCCATTCCCTTGGCTGCTTGCTTCTTTTCAACTCTTTGCTGGTTCCATTTGGATGTTGGTTCTGTGGTCTTTAAAGTTGCAACCTTGTCCCAAAATCACAAAGCCTTTTATTATTGCTCTTCTTGGACCTGCATTGTTTCACACAATAGGTCATATTTCAGCTTGCGTTTCGTTTTCTAAAGTTGCTGTTTCCTTCACTCATGTTATCAAATCATCGGAGCCTGTGTTTTCGGTTGTTTTCTCTTCATTCCTTGGTGATACATACCCTTTGAAAGTCTGGTTTTCCATTCTCCCCATTGTTTTGGGATGTTCTCTAGCTGCTATAACTGAGGTTTCCTTCAATTTTCAAGGCTTGTGGGGTGCTTTGATTAGCAATGTGGGGTTTGTGTTAAGAAACATATATTCCAAGAGAAGTTTGCAAAATTTCAAAGAAGTGAATGGACTGAATCTTTATGGTTGGATCAGTATAATCTCTCTGTTTTATCTGTTTCCAGTGGCGGTTCTGGTTGAAGGGTCCCAATGGGTTCAAGGATATCAGCAAGCAATCCAAACAGTGGGGAAAGCCTCAACCTTTTACATATGGGTTTTGCTTTCTGGGATATTTTATCACCTATACAACCAATCATCTTATCAGGCACTTGATGAGATTAGCCCTTTGACATTTTCAGTTGGGAACACCATGAAGAGAGTTGTGGTTATAGTGTCAACTGTTTTGGTGTTTAGGAATCCAGTGAGGCCTTTGAATGCACTTGGATCTGGGATTGCCATTCTTGGAACTTTCTTGTATTCTCAAGCAACAGCTAACAAGGTCCCTGCTCCTGAAAAGAAAAGCTAAGGATTCAGTAATCTCTTCAAAGTTTTAAACTCTTTTTTTTTGGGGGTTTCCTTTTGATCAGATGATATTTGCATTTTGTTCCCTTTTCCATCTTACTATAAATGTCAATAAATGACCTTAACATTTTGCTTGCTTAATTTCAATTTTTCCATTCTTCCATGCTTGCTTTGTGTTTGCTATGCTTGGGTCTAAAAGACCTCCTTGAAGTTTATTTAAAGATCAAGCAGGAATAGCATTTAAATTCTAGTGCTGCTTTATCAGCTTAACAAGAGAACTCTTTTCTGATGAATTTCAAGATAGCTTTCATTAGTGCGTCTGCAGGAGCAGTGGGGTGCGGAAAACCCTCTTTTCTAATGAATTTTTCCTGTTGAAGACCTCATCTCCTATGTTTGTTTGGTTGTGAATGATCAATTTCTTTCAAACAATTGGAGTGTATTTAAAGGGTCATATCCTCACTTTCAAGTCACTATAACAGTACCCCGTAAACATGTGTGTATATATATTCTTGGATATCCATAATGCTGTAATTAGATATGTTACTCAATAAATGAGGTGACCCTTGTGGTCGATTTTTTGGCTAATTTACTTAAAAAGGCTCATTTTCAAGATTAATTATGGAAATAGGCCAATTCTTTAATTATTTATCTGAATACTCCATTTATCGAAAAATGTGCCCGCATTAGCGTGATGTCAGTGTACATGGCAAGAAAATGCTTTTTTAGGGAAGTGTTTTGTCCACGTCAGCAGAAAATGCTCTTTTGAGGGCGCGCTTTGCTGATATGAACAAAACACTTTCTTGGGGGAGCGTTTTTGACCGTTTAACGGCTATTTTTTTTGGCCGTTGGAGTTCCAACGGTCTAAAAAAAAACTATAAAACCTCTTCCCCTTTTTCATTTTTTCACAAAACAATTCTCTCCAAATTCTATCAAAAATTTTTCAAAATTCTTTCCATATTCTCTTAAATTTCTATTAAATTTTCTCAAAGGCTCTTTTTAATTTTTGCAAAAAACCTCTATTTTAAATTATTTTGAATTATTTTTTTAATTAAAAAAATATTCGATCGTGGTAGCAATGGTCGGAGAATTAATTCGTTTCGATAATAAACACATCTCTGTCTCTCAAATGATAATGGTAAGTGATAATTTTAATTTTTCAATACTGTTTAATATTTTTTATTTATGTAAATTTAATTAATTTTTATTTTATAATTTTTATAACAGTTTGTAGATTGGGTGTTGCAATGTTATATCCGTAACATGTTTGGTCCTCCATCGTCGTTGATAGAGAATTATTTGCAGGAAGCGGGTTTTTAGCATGTGGCGACGATAGGTCGGGGGTGCAAGTTGGACCCGAAACTAATCAGTGCATTGATAGAGAGGTAGAGACCCAAGACGCACACTTTCTATCTTTCATGTGGAGAGTATACTATCACTCTGGAAGACGTGCAGTTGCAATTCGGATTGCCGGTGGATGGGTACGCAGTCACCAGGTTCGCATATTTGCTGATTGGGGAGCCGTATGCTACGAGATTTTGGGTGCTACTCCGGATAATATTAACGGAGATGAGCTGGTTACGAGACACATTCCCGGAGCCGGATAATGATTCGACTGAACTAGAAAGAATACAATATGCTTGGGCATACATTCTTAAGATGATTAGAGGTTATTTGATGTCGAATTTGTCACGAAACCTCATACATCTGAGATGGTTGTTGAAACTCGATTTTAGAGCAGTTGGTGAATTGAGTTGGGAGTCTATTGTATTGGCAACATTGTATAAGGAAATGTGCGGGGTGATGTGACCGAACAAAGCAAAATAGGAGGTTGCCTATCACTACTGCAATCATGAGCACGGTTTCGCTTTCTATTTTTACATCATCGAATGGACTACCCATATATATTTTCACTCATAACGAGGTAAATTTTATATTAGATTTTAGAATTATTATGTAGATTTGAAATATAATTGTATGCTAAATATTTATTTAATTAGGTGGAACCATTCGGCGAGTTATGTCGGAATACCTACCTCTCTTGAAGATATACGGCTTCTATTAGACCAACGGTTGGAAGCACAAGTATTAAATAAAATATATATACATAACAAAATAGTCGTTTCGTATTTAGTATTTAGTATTTAGTTTTATGTATATAATTAATATTTTTATCATGTTCATATAGTTTTAATGGACACCATATGAGGATTCGGCAATTCGAGCAGTAATTCCGGATGAATTCTTTCAAAATTCGAACATTTGACATGTGAAGGTCCCGTTGGTCAACTATGCTCGTGGAAATGCACCAGTCAGATAGAGTATTACGACAATTTGGATCCGGCAACCGATTCCCGTGGCACTTGAGGTGTTCGATAATTAGCACAAAGTCGACTTACGGCAATTGCATACAGATTGGCTGAGATACTGGTCACACTATATGGAAATGTGGAAAGATCGGTATGATTATATACCTACTCAAGAACCGATCATCGTTCTAGAGTTAACGTGCATGCCGGAATACATGCCATGGATTAGGATCCATGGTAAGCTATATTTACTGTCGGAAGAGGAGAGGCAACGGCAAATTCGTGTCTAAAGGGAACAACGTGGCCCTTTAAATCCAAGAAGAAGGGACGACGACGTAGGCCCGTCAACAGCTCCCACACAATCACCTGGCCCATCAATTGCGCCCACACAATCACCCCGCCCAACGCTTCAATCGATGACACCCACATCACATCCTTTTTAGATTATGCTAGGTGCGTATCCTAGCCATTTTATGTACCCTAACCTTTATATATTTCCTTTTCTCAGTCTTATGGCAGGGTGGAATGCATGGCCCGGTTTATCTCATTTCTCAATTACTCTGAGTCAACAGTCAATATATAGGCTGTCGTCGCATGAGGGATCACACGAGGCACTGTTAGGGAGCTCTTCTTTTTACTAAGCCCCATCGCCTTATTGGATTCAAACATCTTCGCCATGGATGATGCAAACACCTCTGGGTTTATTGTTTTATCAAGGTGGGTCATCTTCCCAACACCCACAAGCAGATCCCCTGTCGGAGGAACCACAATCCCAGCTTGAGGAACCACAACACTTGCCAGAAGCTGAACCAAGGAGGAATCTAGCGCGTAACTGTCGCTGACCCCCATGTGACACTGATTCTGACTAGTACCAATGTTGATTATTTTTAATATATTTGTACAAACTTATTTATATTGTTTCATTTAACATTGTAATATTTTTAACAATATTGATTACTTTTTATATTTTAACATTGTAATATTTTGACATTATATTATTTTTAACATTTTATATTTTGCACATTTTAACATTGTAATATTTTTAACAACATTGATTACTTTTATATTTTTAACATATATTTATTTTAATGGTAATATTTTTAATATATTTTTAACAGCATTGATTACTTTTTATATTTTTAACATATATTTTAATATTTATTATTTTTAACATTTTATATTTTGAACAATTTGAACATTATAATATTTTTAACAACATTGATTACTTTTATATTTTTAACATGTATTTATTTTAATTGTAATATTTTTAATATATTTTTAACAATTTAATTGTAATTTACTTTTATATTTTTAATAAAATAGAAGTTCATTTGAAAAGACAATATTTTTTAATAAAATATAAATAATGCAACATAGTTTTTTTACAACAAATATTAACTATTTCGATTTGGACATCATCGAGTTATATGGCCTAGGTTCCTATACCATCCGCACAACTTTTCTTGGTTGGTTCTTTCTCGGATATCCATATTGTTAGATATTCTGGTCGAGTAAGGTTGACCCTTTGGTTTGCGGCGCAATTCTCTATCCGATAATAATTTAAACTAAGCAAGTGATACAAGCCGTAACTTACGTTCATCTGGGACAGGTGGGAATATGTCTTTCCACATGTAAATGGTTTCTAGTTTGTACACTTTGTCGACGTAACTCATGAGATCTAGACGAAGATTCTAACAAGCTGCAATTACATGAGCGCATGGATAACGAAGTGCGTCAAACCTCTTACAGTCGCAAGTCCTATTTCTCAAGTGTACACGATATTGCCAGCTAGTAATACCTTGATTCGGTCTTTCAAACTCCATTACCCGAAACCATAGGTTGTCGCGATCGCGACACACTGTGTGCATGGTGTTGGCCCGCGTCTTTGCTTTGTTAATTTCTTGCAATATCTTCCAACACCATACATGGCCTCCCTGCAATGAGCCTTTATAACTCACTGCTCGTTTTGAAAATAGTGCCGCTAAACGAATATGTCTCTCGCACAACCAAGGTTATCGGCAAATGACGCGTTCCTTTTAGAACAGAATTTATGTATTCAACCAGGTTTGAGGTCATATGACCATATCGTAGGCCGTCGTCGTATGCTTGTGTCCACTGTTCGAAAGGTATGTTACAGAGGTAGTCTGCGCCTTCTTTGTTAACTAAACGTAAAACCGCCAACATCTCATGAAAACAGTCCTTACTTATCTCATACCCTGCCAATATTAGTTGATAGCCAAAATTACATACCACTCTTCCATTCAGAATAAATTGAATATTAGAAACGAATTTATATTAATAGATATTAATTACCCATGTTGGTCACTTGCCGTCTTTCACTTTTATATGGATATTGCTCGTAGTAGTTGGAAGCAACGTGCCTTAGGCAACACCGATGGTGTGTGCGATGCCATAAGCTTTCTTGTTGCTCAATTGCGACTAGTATTCCAGTTCCCCGATCGGATATAACGTAGATATCAGGTTGAGGGCAGACATGTCTTCTCAACCTAGAAAAAAAGAAATTCCAGTCGTCAGCTAACTCCCCCGGTGTTATTGCAAAAAATCCAGTCGTCAGCTAACTCCCCTGGTGTTATTGCAAACGCAATTGGAAGGATTCTCCCACCACCATCATGTGCCACAGCTAGCAATAGCCGATTGGTATATCTACCATACATAAAAGTACCGTCAATTTGTACCAAAGGCTTGTAGTAATGAAATACGTCTTGGCATTGCTTAAAGCTCCAGAACAGTCGCTTGAACACTTGGCATCCACGGAGCAATCAATCGTTGTAGTACGTAGGTTCCGTTTCAAGGTTTGTTATGCAACCTGGGACGTATCTCTTCAGCACTTAACACCACTGCCACAGTTTATTATATGAAGCGTCCCACGCAGTATGCATCTTTTCCAACGCCTTCTGCTTAGCTATCCAAGCTTTGCGGTAAGAAGGCGTGTACCTCAATTGGCTACAAATATTGGCAATTAAGATCGGCACTAAAGTCTTGGGATCCGCCTTCACCGTCGGTAGTATTAAGATAGCTAACATATCAGAATCCATCTTAGGATGATCTTGTGAAACAACTGTCAACAAAGTACATTAAATAATGCAACATTACATAATAACAGTATTATTCAAAAACCCTAAATACTGTACCGGCAACACATGTATGTGGACCTTTCTACTTTTTTATCTCCCACAAGCCTGTCTTTTTCTTCACCGATGTCATGATTTTCCATGAACATGTACCGTCTTGCACTGCACATTTGGCCTCAAACTTATTGGATCTAGATTTAACCACGTTGTAGTTAACCCCGTTCATGATGCTATATTGTTTCAATGTACCAAGAAAACTATCCTTATTGGAAAAATCTTTACTAACTTCTAATTCACCCGAATCTAATGACGAACTTGTACGGTCACGCCTTCTGTGTGGTAGATCCGGAAACTCCAACGCATCATCTACAGATAGATCGACATTATGCATATGGGCTGGAGGCGAGTACGCCCTGAATCATGGATCTTCTTCTTCTTCATCTGAACCCCCTTCAACATCTTCAGCTTTGGTTGGAATAGGCTCCGGTTCAGAAAATAACCCAACTTCTGCATTGTCGGGGCCGAGCTCTCGAGGTGGATCCACATCAGACTCATCATCCGTCCCACCATCATCTGCAACATACAAGGTCCCCTCGCTGGTGGATGTCGTAGGGAGTACATCATCCCTTCTTGTGGACGTTTCATAACGCCCCCAATCAGATGTGGATTGCCAACCACTAGAAGTTAATGTCATTCCCCAGTACGTATTTCCAACATCAAACATTGACCCACCGAGGTGCATGTCCCATCCACTAACGGAGTGTCGTGTAGGGATTATGTATTCCGTACTACTACCAAACACGGGCGTTTTCGTGTTTTGCCTCCCACTAACAGAGTGTTAGGTAGGGGTCGTGTATTCCTCTCGACCAGCAGTAGATGTTGAAGCCGCAAATGCATCATTTGGGGATGAAAATTGTACATATAACTCAAGATAGGGTGATCCACTAGCGATATGAGTCTGCACCATTGCCTCTAAGCTACGAGTACCTTTAATGTCGAATGAGTCATATGTCACGGGATCAACTGAAGCACAAAATCAATACTCAATAGACAAAACTTTCATTGGCGTTGTTCTGAATATTTTATGCCTAATTCTTTTACGAAGTTCTGTCAAATCTATGTTCTGGCTAAAAGCCAGTTGCGCTGTGTTCTCCGATAAAAAACAACACTGTTTTTAGTGTCACGAACCTCACCATCATAGTAAATAACAACACTAATACTTTCACTCATCTTCAATTTTTATTCTCCTTTAGCCTCAATTTCTCTTGCTATAACTTATGCAGCCTCAGAATGAAATTTGGCTCATTTATAGTCTCAGGCCAAATACGAATTACTGTAGAAAAAGAGCGTCCACGTGGGAGCTTTTTTCAATACTTTTGCTGACAGTGCATCCTGCTTGAAGCGTTTTTGACACTATTGTTCAGAAATGTCTTATCAGAATTATTTTTTCAGAAACTACTGTAGAAAAAAAGCGTCCACGTGAGAGCTTTTTTCAGTACTTTAGCTGACAGTGCATCCTGCTTGAAGTGTTTTTGACACTATTTGTTCAGAAACGATTTTTCAGAATTATTTCTTCAGAAACTCCTGTAGAAAAAGAGCATCCACGTGAGAGCTTTTTTCAATACTTTTGCTGACAGTGCATCCTGCTTGAAGCGTTTTGACACTATTTGTTCAGAAACGTCTTCTCAGAATTATTTCTTCCGAAATGACTGTAGAAAAAGAGCGTCCACGTGGGAGCTTTTGTCAGTACTTTAGCTGATAGTGCATCCTGCTTGAAGCATTTCTAATATTACTTGTTCAGAAACGTCATTTCAAAATAATTCTTCCAGAAACTACTGTAGAAAAATCCAAAAAAAATATTGCTACTATATTTTTCCAATAACCTAAACACAAAATTATTAAAAAAAAACCCTAAATTCCTAAACCCTAATTAATTAACCCTAAACCATAAACCCTAATTTAATTACTTTTTTCCTTTTAAAAATCCTAAACCACTAAAAACCCTAACCCTAAACCCTAAAACCAATAAAAACCTTAACACTAAACCTTAAAAATATTAACCCCTAAACTCTAGCAGAAAAGTGGGCAAAACGCTTCCTGGGGGGAGCGTTTTGTCCATGTCAGCAAAGTCCGCCCTCAAGGAAGCGTTTTTTGCTGACGTGGACAAAACGCTCCCCTAGGGAAGCGTTTTCCTGCCACGTACCCTAACATCGTGTTGATGTGGGTGCATTTTTTGGTAAATGGCCTATTCCGATAAATAATTAGGGAATTGGCCTATTCCCATAATTAATCTTGGAAATGGGCCTTTTTGGGTAAATTAGCTTGATTTTTTTGTTCAAAACAAATATATATATATATATATTTGGAAATCCAAAGACACTCTAATTCTTGAAAATCCTGTATTTTCTTTATCATTCACTAAATAGTCGATATTAAGACTTTTCATTTTTTATTAAAATACTCATGTTTGATATATAAGTATATGTCCGATATAGTTTTGTGTTCATTTGTTCTCGAAATTTCATTTTCATATGAAAGATTATACCTCTTATGTTTCAAAAATGAAAACAACAACCACAGAGCAACATAGATTTTGATGCATAATACTCCAAATATTTAACATTAAAAAAGAGTTAAAACAAAGGAGGATTTTTAAGTGAATAACATAAAAATACTGAAATTTTAAAAAAATTACAAGATTAAACTATTTTTTTGAAAAATTACAAGATTAGGTCAATTTTACGAAAATGCTTCTAGTTGGAAGTGTTTACAATTAATTTCCAAAAAAGTGTTTGCAGCTAGAAATGTTTTCAGTGTATTTGCAGGAAAACCTTTTAGCTGGAAGCATTTTTGCCACATAAGTTAAATTGTTTCCAACTGGAAGCATTTTCCCCTAACAGTCACTCACCCCAATGGCTATCTAATTAGTTGTTGGGACCAACGGCTATTTAATTAGCTGTTGGGACCAACGTCTATTTTATTTTTTTTATATAAACTCCCCAATTTCATTTTTTTCCTTTAATTCAATCTCAACTCTCTCTCATGTTCTCAAATCTCACTCAAATTTCTCTCAGTTCCCTTTTAATTTCTCACTCAAAATTTATTTCTCTCAACTTTTTTTTTATTAAAATTGTCTTAAGATTTTTGTAAAATATTTTTTTATATTACAATTTATTTCAAGTTTTTCATAATTAGCAATAACACAATATCTAATCCATTTGGATGACAATCACATTTTTGTCAATCAATTGCAAATGGTAAGAAGTTTTTTTACATTTAATGTAATTTAAGTTAAATATTTTCTTGTAATATTGGAATTTAGTATTTTGTATTTTTTTTATATATAGGCAGAAGATCAAATTTTGGAGATGTATATTCGTAATTTACTTGCTCATCCATCACCCTTAATCTAACCCTACTTGCGAGATGTTAGATTTTTGCACGGGGTGTAAATTGGACCCCACACTTGTAAGAGTGTTGGTAGAAAGATGGAGATCCAAGACGCACATATTCTATATTCCATGCGGTGAATGTACTATCACTCTAAAGGATGTGCACTTACAACTTGGGTTACCGGTAGTGACTGGGTTAGTTCACACAGCTGATTAGAGAGATGTATGCGAGCAACTTTTGGGGAGGATTCCAAAAATGATTTATGGAGCCCGAATAGATATGAATTGGTTAAAAAATTCGATGGGCTTGATGAGAATTCAACTGAAGTCCAAAGAGAACAACAAGCTTGTGTGTACATCCTTATGATTATTAGGGGTCTCTTAATACCCAATAAGTCACGAAATCTTGTCCATATAAGGTGGCTTTTAAAACTCATCGACTTTAGAAAAGTAGGCGAACTCAGCTAGGGGTCAATCGTGTTGGCAACGTTGTATTGGGAGACGTGTGGAGCAACAAAACCACATAAAATCAAAATCAGTGTTTGCATGCTACTACTACAATCACAGTCATGGTATCGACTGCCATTTTTATGTCCTCAAAAAGTATTTTTGTCTAGATCTAAAGGAACCTAAAGTATATCCTTCTCTCTCTTGAGCTAAAAGTGGTAGATTTGGATCTTTACCAGTGATTACACCACATCGAGATAAGATTTATGACTCTACATACTATGTTGTGAAGAGTAAATCTATTAGGCTTGGTAAGTCAGTAAGATAAAGGGTAAAATGATACTATTTGAGGATTTCCAATGTTAAAAATGATGGAAAAAAAGGGTATGTGAATAGATTTTGATGAGTTTCCTTGTTCTATAGCAGTAGTTGCTGCTGATTGCATGATGGAAGTCTAGATCTAGAGTTTTTAACTGTAGTAGGTGGGATAGTGAGTCTCTATGCTAACTCTTGTTTGAATGATGATGGTACTTGTAGACTAGTAAGAGAGTGGCTGAAAGATGATGCTATGATCTTTGGTCTTACAATATATTATGTATGTGACCTTGCGTGTGATTATTGAATTATGTTTATGGCCGTGCTAATGTGTATAGACATGTTGAGTTCAAGTACACCGATGTGAAGAATTACTGTATTTAGATGTCTAGATTATGTATATATGCCTTAGTTGTATGTTGTTCGATATGTTCTGATGAGAGTACGTTTGAGCATGATGTGTCTATTTTTGTCTCAGCGAAGTCGTCTAAAGGGGTCTGTTAAGCCTTTAAACACGATTATGAATGTAAAAGTCTATGGCCATGGTATCCTCAGAAAAGAAACTAAAGGAAGGTGATTACCCAAAAGGTTCTATGTGTGTCCCAAACGATGATGGGAAAACCTCACAAGGTGTGAGTCTGGGTGAATCCATATCGTAAAACACGTTATGATAGAGTAGCCTTCATGGTGAAATAATAAAGGAATGCCTTATGGCAACTCTATAGGGAATGCCTTTGTGGCATGCTCTTAAAAACTGCCTTAGTGACGAACCATGAGTAAATAGCATGTGTGGAAAATTTTGACATAAAAGTCTTTGTGGTGGATTGTGAAGGAATGACCTCTGTGGTGAGTCATACAAGAACTTTTGAGGCACACTTCAGAAGGGTTGTTCTAGTAACATGTTCTAGAAAGGCTTTCATAAATAAATCATGATGGATGTCATTGTGGCAGGTTTTGTGCTAAGTAATTGGTGTATTTTGTATTGCCTTTAAATGTAAATAGTGAAATCAGAAGTATGAATTATACAGATGAAATATATGATAGGGTATGCCACAAAGACTAAGGCTCGGTTGGAGATGGTGAGTTAAATAGATATGATGAAGTAATTAGCTAGTATTGTGATGTATTCTGAATAAAGACGTAACCTTTGTATATTTGAAGGAAGTACTTGTTACTTGTGTATGTGCTTTTCTTCTAATCACAATGAGGTGATGGCTCAGAGGTTTAAAGAGTGTAAGTAAAGTATCATAGACAATGAAGAGAAGGGAATAATCTTAGAGTAAGGTATGGCAAATAGACAAGTACAAGAGAAGAGAACTTGAGAAAGTATTCCTTAGAGACAAAGTTAAAGGAGAAGAACAGAGAGATTTTCAGACTAAAATATTGGTTGCTATATGCGAAAATGACCTAGGTAAAAGATGTTACCCTTACTAAGTTCTTATGAACTTATATGTGTGTTATGTTGCAAGTATGATGCTGTGGATTTGCTCCATGAGGGACAATGCTAGGACTAGCCAAGAAGCGACGTATCGGGTTATTATACATACAAACTGAATTGTCAGCAGTTTGAATCTTGCTTTGTTATCTAGAATTTCGTACTTTTGGGGACGTTTGTAATATAGTAGGTAGTCAAAATATGTTGATTTTGTAATTTAGCTACCATGTATATTAAATGTATTGACTTTTGTAATTTAGTTGGAAAGTTGTAATTAAGGGTATTTTATTTTAATTGAAATCTATATAAGTAGACTAATTCCCTAATCGTATTAGTGTGGTAACACTCAAGGTCTAGATCCAATTAATGGGATCAAATTTATGGTGTTACAAGTTTTGTATTGGAGCCCGATTTAGCATTTTTGGACCATGGTAGAGTTCTTGTAAGCCGATTTAGCCTTGTGTGCATAATATGCCAAACCTGGTAGAGTTCCTCAGGTATGTTAAAATTTATTTTTGTTGAAGAATAATTGTCATATTTATTGCTAAAGTTAATTTTGTAATGAGAAAGTATATAAAGGAGAGGTAAAGTTATATCGAAAAGACAAAAGAAAGGTAAATGGTGGTTTCGATGCTAAAAATGAAAAGTATATCTAAAGTGATGAAGAAATAAAAGAATGGGATTTCAGAAAAGAAAGATTTATTAAAAATGTAGCAACTATTTCATTGATAGTTAGGAAAGAACAGAAAGAAAAATTCCAATTTCCTCCTCTTGAGGACTTATTAGTGGGCTCTATAGGAACCTCATCTGTTTTAGGATGAGCTTAAGGATTTTGCTCCATATCTGCTAAGCTCCCCTTCTTAGCTTTAGGCCCTGGCGTAGTGGGAATGGAAAAGGCACTTGATTGTTTCTATTCACTCTGAAAGGCTTCCCACTCCTCGCCTTCAGAATGGTAGACATCAAAGTTGAGTAACTCTATGGAGATATCTTTTAGGAAATCGAAGTTTACATTGCTAAGGTCAATAGGACCAGAGGCCACCTGGGCGTGCAAAATCAAATTTGATCTCTATTCTGGTGGAGGTTCAATGATATTCTTTTGGGTATTCTCTCAATACTTTCTAAAGGTTTCCTTATGGAATTGGTGTAGACTTTCCTGCTTCACTGTCACTTTTTTTTTGGGCCTTGAACTTCTCCTCTAAGATAGGTTTTTCATCCCTCAAGTGGTTGATCTCATCTTTCAACTGATTATTTTTTGTCTAAATATACCCATGCTTGCTCTTCAAAGTTGTGATCTATGTAGACAACCTTAGGGTAAAATTGCTTGAATATAGGTATTTTTGGCGAAGTTTAGCCAAAGTGTCTTCACTAGATTTCACAGATTTCTCTAAATCTAATATCTTGTTGTTGTATCACATACTAGCTTCTCTAAGAGGCCCAGTCCAAAAACCATGATTGCTAGTCGTAATCTCTAAGATTTGAGCCATGAGAAATAGAGGATCCGTTGAAGAATTAGATGTAAGATAGGAAGAGAAGACTTCCCTTAACTGTGAAGGCAACAAGCTTAGTTGTCGTTGAAAAATGTAATTGAGGGATGTAGGGTAAGACATTGACTCTATAAGATTACGCTAAGGAAAGTTGCTTCCTGATTCAGTAGGGGTAGCATCTTGTACTTGAGAGGAAGGACAGTTGGCTAGATTAGAGGGTTGCCCTTCATGGGATTCTTTGATGATGATGGGTCAAAAACATGTCTGAGAGAGCCTGTTTGAGGGGTGAAGCCTTCATGCACTGAAGGAATCTCGAGAAAGACAGGAACCAGGGATGAGTGAGTGGTTGTAGCAATAGGCTCCTTATTTGACTTATGACTGACTAATGGAGCGCATTCATTACTCCCAGATCCTTGAGTGCCTTCATTTGATCTAACCCTTTTCTTTGTGTTCCTTGCTACTGTTTTACATGGTGGAGCAGTAGCAGTCTTCTCCTTGCCTCGAGCTCCCTTAAAAATTGAAGAAATGTCTATATCTTAAGGATGGGAATGTGAAGAAGATCTCATACCATCAACGTGACAATTAAGTTTCTTTGAAGCTATAGTTTTCCAATTTCTTGAGTGGAGACTACAAATACGAAAAAAGTACTGTAACACCCCAAACTCGGCCCAGACGTTGTGGCCAAATCTGACAATGTCACATTGAAGTGTATTTTAAAAACAAGATTCCATTGACACTCGTTGTTTTAGCCTTTCATGTTAGCGTTCAATTTGTTTGGCAAGTTGTTTGTTCAAGTTGGGTTGCAGTAGTGTTTTAAAAAACCTATTCGTTGCGGAAGCTCTGCTTTAAAAATATTTGTTACGTAAACATGGCATTTTGAAAACAGTTAATCTTTTCAGGAAAACCGTGTTCTAATACTATTAGATTTTAAAAATTAAGTTAAATAAAACCCAGAATTAAAGTTAAAATTTAGAAAGGCCTTATTACATCAAAACCCAGAATTAAGATACTTGAAACGAGTAAATAAATTTAAAACGGCAATAGTCATGTGGCCACCTTTGAGTCTCTCATAGCACTAATCTGCCTAAGACTAGGGATTACCTGTACAGATAAATAGATGGGTGAGTTTACGAAAACTTAGTGTGTAATCCTATAACACCCTGATTTTCGGGATTTTTTGGGTTTCTGTGATTTTTGGCGAATTTTAAAATTTTGGTGTTCTGGATACTAGAATTGTGTTTAAATGTGTTAGTGGGCCTTTAGAAGGCCCAAGCCTAAGTTAAAACCCGGTAAAATATCAAGTTTGGATTTTAAGTGAATAGGAGACTTGGTTAAGTGGGCCTTTAAGAAAAACTTCGTAAAATACGACACAAATAAGGCCTTGGTAAAGTGGCAAGGTGGCGCCACTAAACTCTTAAAAAAGTGGCATGTGGATGAGAGTAGAGAGCCTGAGTTCAAGTCACAAGGTAAGCGTATGGTTACTTTTAATTTTTAGGCATGTGCCGGGCATGTGATTGACTTAAGTAGAATCGACTAGGGCTTTGGGGAGGTTGGGCCGATTGCTTTAGTGATGATTAGGGTTAGTTTCTTTTCTTTTCTGTCTTGGAGAATTAGGGTTAGCCACCTAGAGTGTTCATCTTTTTCTTTCATTCACCCTTTAGTGTAGCAAAAATCTAAAACGCAAAGTATACCCCCTGTGCCGATTTTTTCTTCTTCTCCCCCTCTCCTTCATTCTTTTCTTTTCCTTTTTGTTTATTCTCTAGTCGAACATCCCTACCACTCACCTCACTCTCTCTGTTGATCCTATTCTTTTTCAAGCCACCATAGCCGAATGCCATAAAAGCCGAAATCCCGAAACCATTACTTCTTGTGCCGATTTCTCCAAGCCAAAAACCCTCTATTCTTTTCATCCCTTTTGATCGATTTCCACCTTCTCTAAACCCTTAGTACTTTTCGGCAACACCACTCCAAAACTACTACCCCAAATCATCATCTTCTTTACTAGTCAGAAAAATTGAAAACGCCACATCCTTAGGAGTCTATAGTCGAAACTTTAGATCTCCTGGATTCGGGTTCTACTATCGTTTAGGGGCTAGATCTGTATAAGATCTGAGTAGAAATAGAAAGGGAATTAGTGGTAAGTGCTCATCACCTCAGATCTATTCTTATTTTGTGATTTAGAAAAAGCCAAAGTCCTTAGAGTTTAGAGAGGCTGTCGATTGGGGATTAAGACCCTAAGGGGGTTGTATTAATCAGTTTCTTTTGGTGTTAGTGTGATTCAAAGACTACTGACGAGGGCTTGGATCTTTGGAATGACTAGATCTAGATCTAGTAATCGGTTTTCGGCAAAGGTAAGATTTTGAGGGCATTAGGGGCATTGGTCGAATATGGTAAGTGAACATTGAGATTGGTTATACGGATTTGTAAACTAAAAGTTGTAGTAATCGATTGTTGGATATCGTGGGGGATCTCATTAGTAGTAGTCGCGAATCAAGTGTGTATCGAACACCCTCTCATAGTTCAATTCGGCAAAAGCCGAAATGCCAAAATTTTGACATTTTGTGGGCTTGTGAGTGTGCGAATGCTCACAAGACGTTTAGAAATTGTTAGATTTGAAATTGCAAAGTGGTAAGCTAGTCGCGTGCGAAATTTCATATACTTTGGTAGTTGGGCCCCGATGGGCTGCAAATGGGCCCAATGGGCTTACGGGCCCATATGGGTGAAAACAGGCAATTAAGGTGTACTGATAGATTGTAGGTTCAAAATTGCCTAAACTGATAAATTGATCTAAAAATCTGGACTAAATGGGCTTAAATAGCTAATAGAAACTGTAGGGCCCATTAGGGGTTTTAGGGCCCGATGGCTAAAAATTGTTAGAACGAGTTAATTAAACTGCTGAGATGAAAATTGGGTTAATATTGACTGAAATCTGTATAAAACCCTAAGAAACTGATAAAATTTACTGAAATACCATTATAGGTGGAAAATTACTGTTTTACCCCTAGGAGCAAAATGACTGTTATACCTCTAGGGCTAGGTGTGACCAAAATACATGTTTTACTGTTACTGTTTACTGCATGCCATGTCATTATTATCTATTGCATGGGACTGGGATATTGATGGAGGAAGTACTGAAAGTGGCTTGACCACGTACTGGAGGCTTTACCTCAAATTACTGTTATTTGAGCAGCTATGCTGCAACTGTGGAGTGTAGGGATGGGTGGGTTGAGTTGTTCCCCACATGGTGTGTAGGGCTGGTACGGGTGGAGTGTAGCGGTTGGATTTAGGCTGGGTTGGGCTTGCATACATGTTAATATATGTTCTATTCCGAAATGGGCCTATGGGCCGTACTGTTATCTGAAAAGGGCTAAAGCCCAGTTTACTGTATTGGATAGGGCTTCGGCCCAGTTAACACTGTGACTGGCTAGGGCTTCGGCCCAGTGGGCTTGAGTTGATTTTGGCTCTGGATGGGCATTCTATATACACTGAGTTTTCCAAACTCACCCCCTTTCTTTCCATCCATGCAGGTGAGCCCTAGTTGGTGGACTTGGAGTTGGGAGGGATTCAGAGTGGCCACGAAGATTAAATTTTTGGTTTTCAATTATTTTATTTCATTATTTATTTAGATTATTTTTATTTTAGTTTCTGGGTTGTAATAAGGCTGCTCTATTTATTTTATTTTGGGTTTTTAATTTGTTACTTATTTAATTTGTTTAAACTTAAGAATCATATTGTTTAAATTATTTTTTTGAAATCAGATTTACTTGTTTTCAAAATAACACGATAAACGAACGTTTTCAAAACCAAATACACTTTCCTAAGAGTATCAAAAGTCACGTTTTTTAATAAACCTCCCACGAACAGTAGTAAATAGGACATTTATTAAGCAAATCAGGAATTTCTCTTAAAATAACAAACACGGTTTTGACAAAGCTCACCCTAATCTTAGTAACTAGGTAACATGATTAGATATAGGTGATGTGACACACTAGATGTAACACCCCAAACCCAGCCTGTACGTTACGGCCAAGTCTGATGTGTCATATTGAAGTGTTTTTCGAAAATCGTGCTTTCATTGAAAACCCTTGAAGTTTTAAAAACTCTAACCGTTAAACTTAGCTTGTCTTTTTCCAAAACGTGATTCATTGAAATAATCATCCCTTTGCAAACATCGTTAAAACCTTTGTAAAAGTTTTATGAAAGCTTATAAACCCTTGTAGTTTGCAAAAATATGTTAATTTTGAAAACGGTTTAAGTATCAAAAAAATTTGACCTTTTTCGTTAAGACTTAAAGTGAATGGAAGCTGGGCACCAGGTAGGATTCCAGAAAAGAGGAGGTGAGTCGAATAGACTGCTTAAGTACCAAGGTCTTCTTGGATCCACTCCTAGACATGCACACTACCATTGCCACACTTTAACTATTTGAAATATTTATCTACAAGATCATTTAAAATTGCGGAAGCTTTGCTTGGTTATCGTGTTATTTTGAAAACAAGTAACTTTTATAAAAACCGCGTCTTAAAATCATTTATTTTCAACTCGATTTAAATAATATCATACGTAAGCTAAAACCAATTTAAATAAGTAAAGAATAAAAACCCAAAATAAAAGTAATTAAAGAGGCCCTTTTTTACAACCCAAAACCAGAAATAAATAATTAAATCTAAATTCAAATAGGTAACTTAATTAGAAATCCAATAGTCCAGTCCATGTGGCCACTCTGAATCCCTCACAGCTCCAAGTCCACCAATCTAAGGCTCACCTGCAAGGATGGAAGGAAAAAGGGGTGAGTTTGGAAAACTCAGTGTGTACAGAAGCCCATCCAAAGCCCAAGTCAACTCAAGCCCATTGGGCCTAAGCCCTAACAGTAACATCAGATACTGGGCCAAAGCCTTATACAGATAACAGATACTGGGCCAAAGCCCTATGACAGATAATGGGTTGAAGCCCTATTCAGATAACAGTTTGGCCCATAGGCCCATAACAATACAGAACAGTAAACAGTATGCATGCAACCCAATTGGGGAGACTACTCAACCCACCAACCGCTACACACCACCCGTACCAGCCAACACCACGTGGGGAGACTACTCGACCCACCCATCCGCTACACACAACAGAATTTGCAGTAAGGCTGCTAGATATTGTGACAGAGTCACCAGATACAGATATTGTGGCGAGGCCACCAGAACAGATATATGTGGCAAGGCCATCAGATTGCAGCGAGGCTGCCAGAACGCTTCCTCCATCATAAACCCAAACCCCATGCAGCAGGCATACATGCTATGACATATAACATACAGAATCACATGCATCAGATATATACATATGTTATGAGATATGACATGCAGAAATAGAAAATCATACATTTCATACAGAATTTACCTTAGGGGTATAAAGGTCATTTTACACTTAGGGGTAAAATGGTAATTTTCCATACTTAGGGGTATTTTAGTACTTGTTCCAATATTACGAGTTTTATGCATGTTACAGTCACATATAAGCTTTAGTTCCATCTTAGCAGTCAATTTAACAGATTTTAACAATTTCAGTCACTGGGCCCTAAAACTCTTAATGGGCCCTACAGTGTCTATTTAGCAAATTAAGCCCATTCAGCCCAAATTTCCTATCTAGCTACCAGTTTTAGCAGTTCCGATACTACAGTCTAATAGAACACATTTATTTCCTATTTTTACCTATATGGGCCCGAAAGCCCGTGAGCCCATGTTTGGCCCATCGAGACCCAACTTACCGAGGTGCGCGAAATTGCACACTCAACAACTTACCACTTACGGTTACAGATCTCAGGATTTCCAATCATCTTGTGAGCATTCGCACACTCACAAGCCCACATAATACCAACTTTTTGGTTACTTGGCCTTTACCGAATTAGACTAAAGAAGGGTTCGATACACACCTGATTACGATGAACGATGATGATATCTGCTCCAACTCAATCCTATATTCGATTTCTAAAACATTAGACCACGAATCAATGATAACTAAATTTAACATACTCTTACCATATTCGGGCATCCATGAACAAGACCCTAAATCCTTACCTTTGCTGAAGTTGATATCCAAATCTAGATCCGAACGCTCCACTGATCCAAGCCCTTAGTCAGCAGCCTTTAACCCTTACAAGCACAGAGTAAAATAATTGGTAACAGCCCCTTAAAGCCTTAGGCACTATTTCGACAGCCTCCCTAAACACATAAGGATTCCAACTTTTCCAAATCCCAAAAATAAGAATACATCACAGTCAAGTCATTTATATCACCAACTTATATCCACGGTCAAACTAGTCCAATCATCACACAAGTTAGTCATTTACCCACGAAGGGCAAAACAGTCATTTAACACCTAGGGGCAAAATGGTAATTTTACCCCACAGGGGTATCTCGGTAATTCTACCCTACAGGGATATTTCAGTAATTCTACCCTAAAGGGGTATTTCAGTAATTCTACCCTAAAGGGGCATTTCAGTAATTTCACAAATCAATGGTAAAACAGTAATTTTACAGATCAGGGGTAAAACGATAATTTTACAAATCAGGGGTAAAATGGTAATTTTACAAATCAGGGGTAAAATGGTAATTTTACAAATCAGGGGTGAAATGGTAATTTTACAAATCAGGGGTAAAATGGTAATTTTACAAATCAGGGGTAAAATAGTAATTTTACAAGTCGAAGGTATTTCAGTAATTCGGTAAACTAAAGCATTCTAAACAGAGATAACAATGCAAATGGGCCTAAGGCCCATTCTCGGCCCAAATAGGCCCACACGCTCGTGTGGCCCTTTTAGCCCAAATTTAGCTACAGATATGCGATTCACCTAGTCTAGTCCAATATTTACTATACAATTAAACAACTTGTCCAAATGGCCCCGTAGGCCCATTGGGCCCACATGGCCCCTTCGGCCCATCGCAGCCTGAAGTAGCTGTCCTACCGCTAGAGTAGTGAGAAATACACACCTGATAGGAGACTGAAGTTAATCCGCGCTCCAAACACTCTTAGCCGATGCCCAACCCAAACGGGCACGCCATAAAGCGAAAGGGATCAGCCAAGAAGGCTGTGCCTACTCTCCTCCTGGTTTGCTCTATTTAAAGCTAGCTCCTCACCTACTCTCATGTTAGCTTTCCGATGTGGGATTCTCCATGAATCCCCCCCAAAATTAAAGCATTAGCAAAATAATCAACCTTTGCGTGCAACGGGATTCGAACCAAAGTCCTCTCAGTAACCCTGTCATGCCATCACCACTCGGACACAAGCTCCTTTGTGTCATAAGTCCAACACATTTAACTTTAAAGCTCACCTACTTGCTTCCAGATTTATTTAAAAGAAAAACCAAAATAAATTGCAAGAGCCAAGACTTGAACCTTGGACCCCTTGCTTCCTTGTCCCTTAAGTGGCGCTACTTTGCCACTACACCACATTCCTTTTTTGTGTCTTATTACACACATAATTCCTTACAACTCTTTTCCAAGTCCTCTATTCCTTAAGTCTAGAAATCCAAGAATTCCCCGGGTTTTTAACCAACACTTGGGCCTTCCATAGGCCCAATAACACACTCCAAACACGAATTACACATCCATATATCAAAATTTCAACATTACACCAAATATCACAAAAATCCCGGAATCTCAGAAATTAGCCCAAGACTTTTCCCCACGCTATGAATCCTTCGCAGTTCACTAAAATACCACATTAACCCATTAATAATAACCTTCCATAACAGAATTCAACACATCAATAATTTTATTTCGAACTATCTCACACCTGCACCCAGGCCCAAGGCCCAATACTTCTAGGCCCAAATTCATGGTGTTACACTAGATTTGGCCATAACGTCTGGGCCAGGTTTGATGTGTTACATTTAGTGGTATCAGAGCCAGGTTGCAACAACTCGATTGTGGATCGGGTCCAAAAAGATTTTTAAAATTTTTAAAACTTAGGCCCAAGAAGGGTATTTCTGGAAATTGGTTTTTGAAAATTTAGAAAAAACTCTTCCAAGCTAGTTTTTCGAAATATACATGTTTTGGATTTTGAAAATTTTGAGTTTCTTGAAATCTGGCAATTGAAGAAGTGGCACACTGAATCCCCGGCACCAAGTCTGTAAGTATTCCTACTTTATATACTGTACTATACTGAAACAAAACTGTAGATAGAACTAAGACCCTGCTATGATACTGTAGATAGGGTAGAATTGAAAACTATAGAGACTGAGACTGTAGGGAAACTAAACCCTGGAAAAACTGAGACTGTAGCTAGGCAACGTATTCGCGGAAACAGCTCTGAAACTCTACCTTTACATAAGACATTTGTAATAAATAACTGAAATATTAACCTACTGCCATAAAATTCTAAATCAGATAAGTCGATATGAGTACAAGAGCTGCTCGTGGATGAGGCCGAGGATGTGGCCGAGGCAGTGCACAAGCTGGGTCTTTATCTTCGGAGCACATGCCAGTTAGTGTCGCACAACCACCACCGGTAGCTGAAAATGGGCCACATGATCAGGTCGCAGGGGACGATGCTCTGTCCCAGGCTATGCTGAGGGTTCTGGAAAGGGTTGCTGGGGGCTAATGTCGAGCCTATAAACAGAGGGTCTATTTCTGAGCGACTCCGGGCTAACGGGGTAGAGGTTTTTAGGGGCGTATCTGGAGTAGCCCTGAACGTAGCTGAGTATTGGCTGGAAGCTACGGAAAGGATTATGGATGACCTAGACTGCTCGTTGGAGCAAAGGCTGAAGGGAGCAGTATCTCTACTGCGAGACGAAGCATACCAATGGTGGATTACTGTGAGAGAGAGTACCCCAACTGAACGGGTAACCTGGGAATTATTTAAGATAATTTTCAAGGGAAAATACGTCGGAGCCAGCTATGTGGATGCAAGTAGGAAGGAATTTCTGAACCTAACCCATGGCAATAGGTCAGTTGCTGAGTATGAGGCAGAGTTTCTGAGGTTGAGCTGGTATGCCAGCGGAATTGTTGCTACTGAGTATGAGCGCAGTGTTTGCTTTGAGGATAGCCTTAGGGATGAGTTAAGGGTGCTAATAGCTCAGCAGAGAGAGTGCGATTTTGCTGCACTGGTAGAGAAGGCTAAGATAGTTGAAGAGGTGAAGCAAGCTGGAAGAAAGAACCGTGATAGGGATCGAAACCGATTCAGGAAAGATTCTAGACCAGCTAGTGCTGCAAATCAGAATGTTAAGAGAGCTAGGGTAGAAGAACCAGTTCGAGCAGTTCTGGGGAACACAGTTAAACCTCAGGCTTGCGGAGACTGTGGTAGAGTGCATCTAGGAGAGTGCTGGAAATGTACTGGGGCATGTCTTCATTGTTGATCAAAGGAACATAGGATCAATGATTGTCCTCAGAGGCCAGCTCAGGCTCCAGTTGCTGAACAAGGGGCTGTTCAACCTGTGCGAGGTGGACCGCCACCACCGAGAGGGCGTGGACAAGGTCGAAGTGGCAATGGCCGTGGACGTGGGGCACCTGGCACGGGTGCTGATAATGCTGAGGCTTGTCAACCAGCATTGGTATATGTTGCTCGTCGCCGAGAGGAGGGTGATGCACCTGACGTCATACCCGGTACGTTTTTTATCGCTAGCGTACCCTATACTGCTCTGATAGATATGGGTTCAACCCATTCGTATGATGCATGTGACATTTCTGGGTCATTGGGTGTGCAGTCTGAGGAAATTGTGAGTGGGGTAATTATGATAAGTCCTTTAGGTCACTCGATTAGGGTAGAAAAACTCTTTAGGGAGGTGCCTTTAGAGACTCAAGGTAGGATTTTCTGTAGAGACTTGATGGAGTTACCATTCGGAGAGTTCGATCTGATCTTAGGAATGGACTAGTTGACCAAGCATTGGGTAACTTTGGATTGTGCAGCTAAGAGGATGGTGTTAAGGACTATCGAGGATGAGGAGGTAATGGTTATTGGAGAACAAAGGGATTACTTGTCCAATGTAGTGTCGACTTTAAGGGCTGAGAAACTGATTCGCAAAGGATGTGAGGCATACTTGGCTTTCATAAGGCAAGCTGAAACGGAGGATCTGACTGTGGGGATAGTTAGAACTGTTAGGGAATTTCAAGATCTTTTCGCAAAGGTGCTTCCTAGATTACCTCTAAATCAAGAAGTTGAGTTTGGGATTGATTTGTTGCCTGGAACGGCTCCAGTGTCCATCGCACCCTATAGGATGGCACCAAAGGAGTTGGTGGAACTGAAAGCTCAAATCCAAGAGTTGTTGGATAGAGGCTTCATTAGACCGAGTGTGTCTCAATGGGGAGCACCTTTGTTGTTTGTGAAGAAGAAGGATGGGACGATGCGTATGTGCATCGATTATCGCCAGTTGAACAAACTAACGATAAAGAACAAGTACCCACTGCCAAGGATCGATGACCTGTTCGATCAGCTTAGGGGAGCTTCGGTATTTTCCAAGATCGAACTTCGATCTGGATATCATCAACTAAGGGTAAAGGAGGTGGATATTCACAAGACAACATTTAGGGCTCGATATGGTCACTACGAGTTTCTGGTTATGCCATTTGGGTTGACGAACACACCTGTAGTTTTATGGATCTGATGAATTGAGTGTTCCAACCTTACTTGGACCAATTCGTGGTCGTCTTTATCGATGATATCCTGGTATATTTGGAAACTGAGGAGAAGCATGATGAACATCTCCGTATTGTGCTGCAAGTGCTGAGAGAGAAGCAACTCTATGCGAAGTTCAGTAAGTGTGAATTTTGGTTGCGAGAAGTGACTTTTCTGGGGCATGTTGTTTCTGCTGAAGGAATTAGAGTAGATCCATGAAAAATTGAGGTAGTTTTGGAATGGAAGCCACCGAGGTCAGTATCAAAAATCCAGAGTTTTCTAGGTCTGGCAGCTATTACAGAAGATTCGTAGAGGGATTTTTTCTGATTGTTGCACCATTGACGAAACTATTAAGGAAATGAGTAGTGTTTGTTTGGACTGAGAAACAACAAGAGGCGTTCGATAAGCTGAAAAAGGTGTTGACTAAGGCACCAGTGTTGATTCAGCCAGAATCTGGGAAGGATTTCACTGCTTACAGTGACGCATCACATGTGGTGCTAGGCTGTGTACTGATGCAAGAAAGTAAGGTAGTCGCTTATGCTTCACGGCAGTTGACGCCTCATGAAACGAATTACCCTACGCATGATCTAGAGTTGGCCACAGTGGTCTTCGCGTTGAAAATTTAGAGACACTATTTGTATAGAGAAAGGTGTATTATCTACACAGATCATAAAAGTCTAAAGTATCTGTTGACTCAGAAGGAGTTAAACCTTAGGCAATGAAGATGGATAGAGTTGCTTAAGGATTATGACTGTTCGATTGAGTACCACCTAGGCAAGGCTAATGTGGTGGCTGATGCATTGAGTCGAAGGGTTGTTGCTAATTTGAGAGCTATGTTTGCTCATTTGAGTCTGTACGACGATGGAAGTCTATTAGCAAAATTGCAAGTGCGACCAGTTTGGACTGAGCAGATTAAGGAGAAAAAGTTAAAGGATAAGTCGTTGGTTCCTCGATTTCAGCAAGCTGAGAATGGGGAGAATTCAGATTTTAGACTAAATACTGATGGAGTTCTCTGCTTTCATGGAAGGATTTGTATTCCAAAGGATTCTGAATTGAGGCAGTCAATTCTGAAAGAGGCTCATGGTGGTCATTGTGCTATGCATCCTGGAGGGAATAAGTTATATAGAGATTTGCGAGAGGTGTGCTGGTGGCTTGGTTTCAAGAGAGAGGTGACTGAATTTGTTGGGAAGTGTCTGACGTGCCAGCAAGTTAAGGCTGAGCACCAACTGCCTTCTGGGTTGCTTCAACTGGTGAAAATTCCACTCTGGAAGTGGGAGAGAGTAACTATGGATTTCGTCTGTGGGCTACCTTTGACACCCTCCAAGAAAGATTCTGTATGGGTGAGTGTGGATAGGTTAATGAAATCTGCCCATTTCATACCTGTCTGTACTGATTACTCACTTCGGAAGTTGGCCAAGTTGTATGTGGCAGAGATAGTGCGACTGCATGGGGTGCCAGTTTCAATTATTTTTAATCGAGACCCTAGGTTCACATCTCGATTCTGGCAGAAGTTGCATGAGGCATTAGGTACACGATTGGACTTCAGCACTGCTTTTCACCCTTAGACCGATGGACAGTCGGAAAGGGTTCTTTAGGTTCTAGAGGATATGTTAAGAGGTTGTGTCATCGACTTTCGAGGTAATTGGGAGGACTACTTGCCATTGGCGGAGTTTGCGTACAACAACAGTTATCAAGCGAATATTCAAATGGCTCTATGTGAGGCACTTTATGGGCGAAGATGTCGTACGCCTACGTGTTGGACAGAGTTGGGAGAACGACAAGTTCTTGGATCGAAATTAGTGGCAGATACTGAGAGTAAAGCTAAGTTGATTAGGGATTGGTTAAAGGAGGCCTCTAATAGACAGAAGTTGTATGCGGATCCTTCATGTGTCCATGCTAAGACGGTATAGATCAGATCCTTCACATATTATACCAGTGAAAGAAATTGAGGTAAAAACTGATTTGACCTTTGAGGAGGAACCCGTGCCAATTCTGGATCGAGAGGTTAAAGTTTTAAGAAAGAAGTTAGTTCTGTTGGTAAAAGTATTGTGGCATAATCATGGAAGGGAAGAGGCTACTTGGGAACCAGAAGAGACTATGCTTCAACAATACACTCAATTATTTGGGTCAGGTAAATTTCGAGGCCGAAATTTCTTTAAGGGGGTAGAGTTGTAACGCCCTGATTTTTGAGATTTTTCGGGTTTCTGTGATTTTTGGTGAATTTTAAAATTTTAGTGTTCTGGATATTAGAATTGTGTTTAAATGTGTTAGTGGGCCTTTAGAACGCCCAAACCTAAGTTAAAACTCGGTAAAATATCAAGTTTGGATTTTAAGTGAATAGGAGACTTGGTTAAGTGGGCCTTTAAGAAAAACTTCGTAAAATATGACACAAATAGGGCCTTGGTAAAGTGGCAAGGTAGCGCCACTAAACTCCTAAAAAAATGGCATGTGGATGAGGGTAGAGAGCCTGAGTTCAAGTCACAAGGTAAGCATATGGTTACTTTTAATTTTTAGGCATATGCCGGGCAAGTGATTGACTTAAGTAGAATCGGTTAGGGCCTTGGGGAGGTTGGGCCGATTGCTTTAGTGATGATTAGGGTTTGTTTCTTTTCTTTTCTGTCTATAAGAATTAGGGTTAGCCACCTAGAGTGTTCATCTTTTTCTTTCATTCACCCCTTAGTGTAGCAAAAAGCCGAAACGCAAAGTACACCCCCTCTGTGCCGATTTTTTCTTCTTCTTTCCCTCTACTTCATTCTTTTCTTTCCGTTTTTGTTTCTTCTCTAGCCGAACATCCCTACCACCACCTCACTCTCTCTGTTGATCCTATTCTTTTTCAAGTCACCATAGCCGAATGCCATAAAAGCCGAAATCCCAAAACCATTGCTTCTTGTGCCGATTTCTCCAAGCCAAAAACCCTCTAGTCTTTTCATCCCTTTTGACCGATTTCCACCTTCTCTAAACCCTTAGTACTTTTCGGTAACACCACTCCAAAACTACTACCTCAAATCATCATCTTCTTCACGAGCCAGAAAAGCCAAAAATGCCACATCCTTAGGAGTCCATAGCCGAAACTTTAGATCTCCTAGATTCAAGTTCTACTATTGTTTAGGGGTTAGATCTGCATCAGATCTGAGTAGAAACAGAAAGGGAATCAGTGGTAAGTGCTCATCACCTCATATCTATTCTTATTTTGTGATTTAGAAAAAGCCAAAGTCTTTAGAGTTTAGGGAGGCTGTCGATTGGGGCTTAAGACCCTAAGGGGGTTGTATTAATCGGTTTCTTTTGGTGTTGGTGTGATTCAGAGACTACTGACGAGGGCTTGGATCTTTGGAACGACTAGATCTAGATCTAGTCATTAGTTTTCGGTAAAATAAGATTTTGAGGGCCTTAGGGGTATTGGCCGAATATGGTAAGTGAACATTGAGATTGGTTATACGGATTTGTAAACTAAAAGTTGTGGTAATCGATTGTAGGATATCGTGGGGGATCTCATTAGCAGTCATCGCGAATCAGTTGTGTATCGAACACCCTCTCATAGTTCAATTCGGCAAAAGCTGAAATGCCAAAATTCCAGCATTTTGTGGGCTTGTGAGTGTACGAATGCTCACAAGATTTTTAGAAATCGTTAGATCTGAAATCGCAAAGTGGTAAGCTAGTCACGTGCGAAATTTTGTATACTTCGGTAGTTGGGCCCCGATGGGCTGCAAATGGGCCTAATGGGCTTACGGGTGTAAGCCATATAGGTGGGGCAATTAAGGTGTACTCATAGAGTGTAGGTTCAAAACTGCCTAAACTGATAAATTAATCTAAAAATATGGACTAAATGGGCTTAAATAGCTAATAGAAACTGTAGGGCCCATTAGGGGTTTTAGGCCCCGATGGCTAAAAATTGTTAGAACGAGTTAATTAAACTGCTGAGATGAAAATTGGGTTAATAATGACTGAAATTTGTATAAAACCGTAGGAAATTGATAAAATTTACTGAAATACCTTTATAGGTGGAAAATTACTGTTTTACCCTTAGGAGCAAAATGACTGTTATACACCTAGGGCTAAGTGTGACCAAAATACATGTTTTATTGTTACTGTTTACTGCATGCCATGTCATTATTATCTATTGCATGGGACTGGGATGTTGATGGAGGGAGTACTGAAAGTGGCTTGACCACGTACTGGAGGTTTTGCCTCAACTTATTGATATCTGAACAGCTATGCTATAACTGTAGAGTGTAGGGCTGGGTGGGTTGAGTTATTCCCCACATGGTGTGTAGGGCTGGTACGGGTGGAGTGTAGCGGTTGGATTTAGGCTGGGTTGGGCTTGCATACATGTTAATATCTGTTCTGTTCTGAAATTGGCTTATGGGCTGTACTGTTATCTGAAAAGGGCTAAGGCCCAGTTTACTATATCTGGATAGGGCTTCGGCCCAGTTAACACTATGACTGGCTAGGGCTTCGGCCAGTGGGCTTGAGTTAATTTGGGCTCTGGATGGGCATTCTATATACACTGAGTTTTCCAAACTCACCCCCTTTCTTTCCATCCATGCAGGTGAGCCCTAGTTGGTGGACTTGGAGCTGGGAGGGTTCAGAGTGGCCACGAAGATTAAATTTTTCGTTTTTAATTATTTTATTTCATTATTTATTTAGATTATTTTTATTTTGGTTTCTGGGTTGTAATAAGGCCGCTTTTTTTATTTTATTTTGGGTTTTTAATTCGTTACTTATTTAATTTATTTAAACTTAAGAATAATATTGTTTAAATTGTTTTTTTGAAATCGGATTTACTTGTTTTCAAAATAACAAGATAAATAAATGTTTTCAAAACCAAATGCACTTTCCTAAGAGTATCAAAAGTCACGTTTTTAAATAAACCTCGCACGAATAGTAGTAAATAGGACATTTATTAAGCAAATCAGGAATTTCTCTTAAAATAACAAACACGGTTTTGACAAAGCTCACCTTAATCTTAGTAACTAGGTAACATAGTTAGATGTAGGTGATGTGACACACCAGATTTGGCCATAACATCTGGGCCGGGTTTGGGGTGTTACAAATCCCATTAACAGTAAGCAGTCACATACAGAAACAATCTGGGCCTGAGCCTGTTTTAGTAACAAATCTGTATCGGAGCGCCTAAGCCTATTACAGTAGCAGTAGCAGTAGCAGTGTGGGCCTTAGCCTAAATTAGTAACACTATAAGCATGCATGCAAAATCCTACCCAACCAGCCTCTACCCTCCATCTCTGTCCAGCCCTAAAGTCTATGTGGGGATATAATCAACCCACCCATCCCTACACTCTAAATATTAGCACCGATACGGCACTATCAGTAATTTGCAGTAGAGCTGCCAGTAATATAGACTAAAAGCCATCAATGATGTGCAACAGAGTTGCCAGTATAGTACACTTCCTCCAAACATATCAACCCAACCCCATGCAATACATCATACATCAATGGCATGCTATATCGTAAAATTATGCATGTATGCAGGACATATGTATATACATCTCATGGCATACTCAGCCAATCATACATCGTATTAGATCATAATAGTCATTTTACCTATGAGGGGTATTTTGGTCATTTACCCCTAAGGGTATTTTGGTCATTTTTATCGATTTGGGCGTAAGAACACTTACTGACCATTTAGTAGCCCCACAGTTGTCTCAAGTGACCCGTACGACCATAACAGAATAAACAGTGGAAATGGGCCCAAAGCCCACTAAGTAGCCCATGTGGCCTACATGACCAAATGGCCCACCAAACCCAGAATTGACCCAACCCATGTGAGCGACATAGCCAGTCCAACATTTTCCCACATATCAGTGAGTTTTACTCATGTAGGGCCTATAGGCTCATTGGGCCCAACGTGGCCCATTACGACATAAGCCCATGAGATCGCTCATGATGGACTTTGTAGTCATACACCGATGTTTCGTGGGCTCAACGAACCACATGTGCGTTCGCACGCCCATGCGGCCTCAATGCCCAATCTTTCAACTTTTTAGCTTTTTAATTTTTTGGCTTTTCGCTTTTATCATTCTACAATCAAATCAATGCGTGTACACATCTGTTTTTTGAAATTTGTGAAGAATCCCACGTGCACCGAACTTACATTCAAACAAGGTATTCTGTTACTTAACCGACCATTTGGGTTATTAACCTTCTCAACATTTAGTCCCAAAACTACACACCATCTGACCTTATTGAATGAGGGTGACCAGTTCTCTAAGATCGCCAACCAAGAGTAATCACACGCTTTAATCGATTATCTGCATCACAACATGGGTCTTAATAACCAAAGTTGATCATATAAGTAGCACCAATCCCTAAATATTACCTTACCGAAACATTGGGAGAAATCGACCTATACCCAAAAAGGAAAATATTTTTACCTTAATTGAATAACGAGGGAAAGGTTTGATCGCTTCTCAATTACTTGCACTCCACCACTCCTCGTGGAATATCTAGAATCCAACCACTATCACAACGCGAAGAAGGGCCCGAAACCAAAATCAAAGAATCAATAGAAGAAGAAGAGTTTGGCTTAAGTAAAATGAATAAAAAAACACATATGAACGAGAAGAGAAAATATGAATCCCTACCCTTCACCTAGAACACTTGCAGAGACCAAAAGCAATGTAATAGAATGTTCGACCAAACCAAAAACAAGGTAAATAAGATTGGTATGCACACGGGTAGAGAATCTTCGGCCAAAAGAAATGGACGAACTGAGAGGGAGAAAGAACAAGAAATGAAGAAAAGAAGGAGGAAGGTTTCGACTATGAGGAAATCGTAAGAAGAAAAAATGGTAGGGAGAAGAGACTATAACCAGTCAAGAAAATATAAAATAGAAAAGGTGGAAGAAGGAGAGCAATTCAACAGAGCTTAAGAGCAGTACTCGACAAGGTGAAATGAATGGTAAAAGAAAAGAAACTCGAATGAGTAAAGTTGGGAAAAGGAATAGAGAAACAGTGCCACACCTCAAGATGGATTCGACAGATAGAGAAATTGAGAAGAAGGAAAAAGACAAAATACTAATGGCACCCAAAACCGAGAGAACCCTTAACCTTTAGCAAGAAATCGGAACCAAAAGCCAAAAAGGCACAAAACCGAAACTAAGTGTTTTACACCTCTAAAACCCAAAATTGCACAAAAAAAATCCAAACTGAAAGTGTCCTGTCACACACCAGCTTCCACATTCGGCTACAACACTCCCAAGTTTCAAATTACTTGATTTTCTCCACCTATATCTCTTCCAAATCCATAGCAACTTTCATCCATATCCTCTGATTCTCTCCCCAAGACTAATTCAACTCCCACTCAGCAGAGTTTCAGTCAAACTCCACCTCTCACGCAGTAAGGAGATAAAATAAATTCCCCTTGAGCAAGGAGTGACTCGAACTCAGGCCCTCATAGTAGCTACAACACGCCACTACCACTAGACCACCATGTTCCTTTGGGACATAATTAAGCGCAGTATTTTAAAAGGCTGCCCACTACAGTCCAGTTCCTTTAATTAAGAAAAAAAAATTTTTGGAACTGCCCAGGCTCGAGCCCAGGGTTTCTCAAGGACCCCTAAACACTCCTAATCCACTCGAACAATCCATTATTCAAATCAAAATACATAAAATCAAAACATAGATTTTTGGGGCGTTACAAGTACGATAGAGGCTTTGTGATGTGCCCCAATAAGATGTGTATCAGTTCACTATTTGAATTATATGGCCATGCCTTGAAGGCAGACAACATGGAAGGATGAGTTGTTTAAGTGGTGGAAAAAGTTGGATTGTAAGAATTTGGACTTAGATTTTCTAAGTAGTGGTGAAATATATTTCTGACTGAAACCAACTCCACTAAATCAAGTGTGTGATCCCTTTTCAACCTTTGGTATTGCCTTTTAGCAAGGTGAGCATCCTTTGGTTGGCTTTTAGTGCAGACGCTTTCGAGAGGAATGAACCATTTAGTTGGGAAACCAAAACCAGAATTTAGCTTACTAACCACCCTTATGAATTTATCCTTTCTTAGATGAAGGTTTGAGATCTTATTCTTAATGAGAGGTTCATATCCTTGTCAAACACTAAAATGTGCATTGCCAATAGAAGCTCTAGTTCTTTATATCTTGAATTGCTAAAATTTTTGGAAAACACCAAACAGTGGACGTCCATGGTGCATGTAACAGTCGATGAAAAAGGCTAGTAACGTCTACCAAGATAGGGTTGATAATTTCCGTGGTGCAATACCATAACTATTGAGTGTGACATAAAAGCAAAGGTAGAGTAGCAGATGGAAACATGCCTTCAACGAAATAAGTGGTAAGATGAAACGCATAGAACTATCACTATGAGGACAAGGTTAGGGAAGTTGGAAGTCATATCAAAGTTTAGGTTTTAGAGACCTTGAGCTCTTAAGTATCGATTCATTTCTTCTCTGGTGGTGCTGCAATAGCACATTTCAGTCTCCACACGTAGTGAAGTTTCGCAAGTGACGACTCGGATATTTTGGTCATAGCCCCTCTGTTCAATACTACCTCTTCTCATGATGGGAAATAAAAAGTTGAAAGAAGAAAGAAGAAAGAAGAAAGAAGAAAGAAGAAAGAAGAAAGAAGAAAGGAATTACCTTTGAGGAATCAAAAATGGAAGATGAAGAATGCGGGAAGTTTAAGGTTTCAATCAATTTTGTAAAGTAATCGATGAAGCATTCCAATACCTATTTTATAGAAATAAACTTGCGTGAGAAGTTTACTTTAAAGGGAACTCTTTAGATTTTCTATAACTCCGTACACCCAGCCTAGTCGCCTAACTCGAATATCAGGATGTCACATCATCGTCACACATCACACACATTATAAACTGTTACACTAATAGGTAATCATCCTCTTCATTAGTGTTCTTATAAAATTTTAAGTCAAGCATATATTAATCATCATTAAAACATGCCAAACATATTGCAAACAAACTTATAATATCGATTAAACATGCATTAGAACCACTTAGCAAAATTTCAAAAAAAGTGACACAGGTATCATATTGAAACAAAGGTATTGATATTTCTCTTATATGGTATTGATACCGACTAGAAAATTGACAACAAAACAGTACTGTGTTTCTCGTCTAAAAATTAAACCCCAATATTTATTGGTACCTTCATTAAAGTATCAATTATTTTACATCGAGTATCGATACTCGTGGTAAGGTATCGATACGAAATTACAATACTGACTTCCTGCACATCGAAATATCACAAAGGTATCATTTTTAAAACACAAATATCAATACCTCTACTCTAGACCTAAAAAATACAACACATCTAAGCATTTAATCCATTGCAACAAATATTTAATCAACATGTATCATTTACCTCTTTAAATCAATATCAAAACGACCAAAATAACAGTTCAAAAATCAAAAACATGGTCGAGCAAGAATCAACATACCAAGGTCCAAGCCTATAGTTCCCATGAATAATTAAGCTACAAAATATCCAAAACATCATGACAGTATCATGCAACAGTTCTACCACATTATTCAACGTCCATTGACCATATATATAGTTCATATCACTTCAACATATCAAATATTCAAACCAAAATAATACCAATGAAATAATTATAAGATTTCTTAAAAGTGCTAGAAAACTAAACGCATAAAATATCATGAGGACCACAATATTACTCGATCAGAGTCTAACCACATTGCCTTATCCCTATAGTTCAAAAAAAATATTAATACCACCTACGCAAATACTAAAGCCAAACTTGGATCACTTTCTTGGTATCCCTGCATCGTTCACACTGCAAATGCTAAATATCTACAATGGTTAGAGAGAGTGGGTGAGCTTAAACAAGCTCTGTGAATGTCGGAGTAACCAAAAAGTATACACAATATTAAAAGTTAAATAAAACCATTCTACAATGCATTCAGAGCCATATTCTAAACAAGTCAAAATAACATAATCACGTTTCATTAAATCATAAAACTAGCATTACACTCAACTCACTTATATACAAATATCTCATTTTATAATAATTCATCAAGACTAAACATCATATATGTGCTTTAATAACTTACAAGTCTAGCTTATATATTCACATGCATTCACAAGTTAAATGAAAACGATCCAAACCACAATTACATACGCAATTTACTGTGAGAACGTACTAACATTTTCATGAAGCTTAAATCAACTCATTTAACATATTATTTAGATGTTTATGCAACCATCTCACTTCATATTATCACAATAAATAGAACCACGTTTAAACGATAGTTTGACATTGTAACACCCCTAACCGGTATTCGTCGTCAGAATAGGGTTTTGAGGCATTACCAGAGTTTACAGGACACTTTCAAATAAAACGAGTTGAACACTATTCATTTTTAGAGATTAGTCAAAATGTCCCTAGTAGGGCTCTCGAGGCCCAAAACATGCATTAGAATCGATTCGGGACCAAATAGGGATCTCGGTGAATTTTTCGCAAAATCCCAAAATTTTTCTCACTATTAAAAGTCACACACCCGTGCGGTATAGGACACGCCCATATGGTCAGGCCGTGTGGAATCACATGCCTGTGTCCTTAACCCGTATAAGTCTCTGACTTGCAACTCATGAACAATTTGATGTCACACAGCCAAGTAACATGCCCGTGTGCTAGTAGTTAATTTGAATTTTCAAAAAATAGGCGCAAGATTTACACAGCCAAGAGACACGCCCGTGTTCAAGACCGTGTGCCTCACACGATTGGGATACACGCCCGTGTCTCTGCCCGAGTGCTCAATTTTGAGCATTTTATTTCTCAAAATTTAGGTGCAGGGGACACATGGCCTAATTACACCCCATGTTGTAACATCTTGATTTTGGGCCTAGTCGAAGTAGTTGTTTCAAGACCACAAATCCAAAGTGTAAAAAGTTATTGTGTTAAAGTTTTAAGGTTTATAGAATGATTGAATACATGTGTGAAAATTTTGTAAAGAAATTTTATCGATAAAGTGTCCAATTTGACTGTTAGGACTAAATTGCAAAAAGTGCAAAATATGTGTTCTAGAAGCATTGGGTGCTTAATTGAAATGAACTTTATTTAGTAATTAGACCATTATATATCATGATGGACAAAAATGGACATGGAAGGGTAAAATTTCAAAGAAATGCTAAAAGAGCATTTTGGTCATTTGGTTAATAAAAGAATAAAAAGGAAAAATAAAGTCAAAATTTGGTGTCCATCTTCCTCCCATAGCCGAAATTCTCAAGGACTCCATATCTAGGGTTTCTTCAACTTTCAAGCTTGATAGTAAGTGCATCCTAGCCCCGTTTTAATGCTCTTTACGTTTTTGAAGTCATTATCGCCCAATTTACCTATTTCTACCATTATTTTGAAGTAGGGTTCATGTTTAAAATTTTACCCATTCTAGACATGCATGTATTTTGATGTCTAATGGTAGAATATGGATGTTAGATGTGTGATAAACGACTTTTACTAGGTGATTTTTGGTGAAAATATAAAAAAGGACCTATTTGCAAAAGTTGTAAAATATGTAGTAGAAATGTGAAATAAAAGAAAAATGTGGGCTGCTCTAAGCATGCATAAGGTTCGACTAGGCTTGGGTTTTGGGAAAAATGAATACATTTCATTTTACAAGCCTAGGGACTAAAGTGTAAATAAGTGAAAAGTTAGGGACAAAAATGTAATTTTTCCTTAATATGATTTTTGGGCCAAATTGAATAATGTGATAATTAAACAAGCTAAATTTGTTAATATAAATCAAGAAAGACGAGTTTTTGATCTAGATAGAGAAAAGTGTAAGATTGTGGACTAAATTCAATATTAGCAATTTTTGATTCGGTGTAAGTTTGTATGTAAATAATACATCGTTAATGTATGTTTATATGCTTAATTATTATATAATTGTGTAACTGACTCTTCGGATGTATTTGACAAAGCTTCGATACTTGAGAAATCCCGGTTGAACTTTAGGAATAGAATAGGATACGAGTGACATGTCACTAGGAACCTATGTGTATGTGAAAGTGTATGTGATTCGGGTGCTGGTCTAGTACATCCTACCAATGGCTAGGTAATCCTGCATATGTCACTGGGTAGCTATGTTCCGATAGTCAGCTTGTGCGAGCAGCACTGGGTAGCTACGTTTCGACCGTCAACTTGTGCGAGTAGATCCGTGACTAGCTCGAGAAAGAGCATATATGTGAAATGTGATAAGTGGTAGCTTCAGCTACATATATGTGGCACTTATATGCAAACGTTCCATGTATCCGTTAATATTTCGAGTGTTCAACGGGAAAAATAACAAAGATGTGAAAATACGTGTTTGTGTGTGATGATGTGGTACAAAAATGTACGTGAAATTCATAAGTATGAATGCTATAAGTGCTAAACTTCTGGTAAGATCTTGATTAAGTTATAGTTATGGGGATTTAATGATGATTATCTTATCTTTCATTATATGAATTGCATAATAACTTATGTGACTAAGATGTTTATTATTTGCATATAAACTTACTAAGCTATATAGCTTACCCCTCTTTTCTTTCCATTATTTTATAGTGTCACTAAGCTAGCTCGGGGATCGAGAATCGTTGGAGTTTGCATCACACTATCAAGGCTTTATTTTGAGGTATTGGTGATTTTGATATTTTGAAAGTATGGCATGTATAGGGACTTAGTCATTTTGTTTATGTGTCATAGATGCTTTGGGTGAATTATGTTGGCTTATGTTGGTTAAGTGAATATTTTGTATAAGGCCATGGAAAAGTTGGCTAATGTTGCTTATAAGTTAAATCACATGATGATGCATTTCATAGATGTAGTGATTTGCATGATTGAGTGGATGAGTATGTACTTGTTTGAGTGTGATAGAAATGGCATGAGAATAATGTGTTAATGTCATGGTTGTGGACATTATGGTTGCCTTAGAATGATATGATTTGTACCTATGAATTTGTGTTTATGTGTATGAGTTTCAGTATGGCAAATCGCTTGGTAAATAGCCTATATATTGTCCACACAGGTAGACACATGGGCGTGTGTCTAGGCCATCTATGACACACGGTCAGCCCCACAGGTGTGTGAGTAGGCTGTGTGTCCTCTGCACCTTAAATTTGAGAAATAGAATGCCCAGTATGGAGCACACGGGCAGAGGTATGGGCTTGTGTCTTGGCCATGTGGACGGCATGGCCTGGAACACGGGCATGTGCTCAGGACGTGTGAAGTCTACACATATTTTATGAAAGATCATGAAAATTAAATTAACCACACGGCCTAGCACACGGGCGTGTGACTTGGTCATGTGACCCTCGAATGTTGATGATGTCATAAATAGAGAGTTACACGTGGGAGGGACACAGGCATGTGTGACCACACGGCCTGCCACACGGGCGCGTCCCAATACCACACGGGAGTGTGACCCCTGTATAGTAGAAATTTTCTAAGTTTTTGTAAAAATTTTCTAAAGTTCTCAATTTAGTCCCAAACTACTCCCAATGTATGTTTTAGGCCTCGTAGGCTCGTTTGAAAGACGTTATGATTGAATGTGATCGGTTTTAATTTGGATGAAAAGTTTTGGCCCGATTTTTTACGATTTTTTGTGTTTAAGTCCAGTAATGCCTAGTATCCTGTTCCGGCGTCGAACACGATAAGGGGTGTTACATTTAGTGGTATCAGAGCTATGGTTTAGTCAGTTCTTAAACTAACCTAGTGTGTGTATGAGTTTAGCTATAATGCCATATATAAATTATGATAGTGTGACAACTCCTGAGAACTTAAATTTTACTTTCATATAATAAATGGATCTCGATCGAGCCGTAGCTAATGACGTAGAAAGTAATGCGCCGGCTCCCACCCAAGGGACTACGCCACTCGATAGTAGGCATGTGACGACTAGTCAAGAGGAAAGGCTAGGGAAGCCTTTCTCCACTTGATGGATGATTGGTATAAGGATTTTTTCAGGTGAATCCAAATGTTCAACCTCCCCTACCCCCTCCTATTCCTCAACCAGTTCCTGTAGCTCCCCAAGGTATGGAAACGGTAAGACTGAGTAAGCCTTTTGTTGATAAGATTCGAAATTATAGGGCCAAAGAATTTAGGGCTAATGTAGATGATGATCCTGAAAGGGCAGAATTTTTGCTTGAAAACACTATTCTGCTATTTGATGAGCTCCCTTGTACACCTGAGAAGTGTTTGAAATGTGCTATATCACTTTTGAGGGATCCGGCATACCATTGGTGGAAAACTTTAGTATCGACAATACCTAGAGAAAGGGTTACATGGGATTTCTTCCAAGAGGAATTCCAAAAGAAATATATACGTCAGATGTTGATTGATCAGAAATGTAAAGAGTTCTTGGAATTGAAACAAGGTCGTATGACTATATCTAAACATGAGCGAGAGCTTGTTAGACTCAGTAAGTACACTTGGGAATGTGTTTCCACCGAGGCTATTATGTGTAAGAGATTTGAAGATGGATTGAATGAGGATATCATATTATTTGTTGTTAGAACTGAAAGAGTTTGTTGTGCTAGTAGAACGAGCTTGCAAAGGCGAAGAGTTGAGTAAGGAAAGGAGAAAAGCTGAGCTCGATGCTAGAGATTTGAGAAAGAGACCGATGAGTAAGTCCTTTCACTTCTCGTTTAAGAAGTTGAGAGATATGCATATTTGTTCGAATGTTTCAGCAGGGAATCCTAGTAGAGATCGTGAGAAGCAATATTCGGGTTGAAAGGCCCGAACTACGTCTATAGCGAGTGTTGGTAATGTGAGATCTGATAAGCTATAATGCCAACATTGCGGTAGGTGACATCTCGGTGAATGTTGGATGATCAACCGGGCTTGTTTTAAATGTTGCTCCCAAGATCATTTCATTAAGGATTGTCCTGAAAGGATTGAAAAATATAACCTCCAGAATGCTAGATCGAGTAACACTGTAGCTAGAGGGAGGCTAGCGAGAAATACGGGAAATGGGGCCAGTAGCAAAGGTGTATCTAAGGACTCAGCTGTGAGATCAGAAGTTAGAGCACCTGCGAGGACTTATGCCATTCAAGCTCGGGAAGATGCGTCATCCCCTGATGTGATCACTAGTATATTCTCTCTTTATGATACTAATGTAGTTGCATTAATTGATCCTGGATCGACGCATTCCTATATTTGTATGAATTTGTTAACTAGTATGAATTTGCTTGTTGAGTCCACTGAGTTTGTGATTAAAGTGCCCCTTCGGCAAGTATGTGTTAGTGGATAAAGTTTGCAAGAATTGTCCTTTGATGATTCAAGGTTACTGTTTTCCGGTTGACTTAATGTTATTACCATTTGATGAATTTGATGCTATTTTGGGGATGGACTGGTTGACATTGCATGACGCCAATGTAAATTTTAGGTAGAAAATTATTGAATTGAAAGGTGAAATTGGTGAGGTTTTTTAGGTTGAAATAGATAAATCCAGTAAACTGCCCATTGTGATTTTGTAAATGACAGCTCAGAAGTATGTAAGAAAAGGGTATGAAGCTTATCTTTCTTATGTGTTGAATACAAGATGTCTGAATTAAAACTTGAATCAGTGCCGGTAGTCTGCGAATTTCTGGATGTGTTTCCAGAAGAGTTACCAGGATTACCTTTGATTAGTGAGGTGGGGTTTGCTATTGATTTGTTACCGAGGACTGCACTGGTATCAATTACTCTGTATAGAATGGCTCTGACTGAATTGAAAGAGTTAAAAGTTCAGTTGCAAGAGTTGACCGATAAAGGAATTGTGAGACCAATTTTTACTCCCTGGAGTGCTCCCGTGTTATTTGTAAAGAAGAAAGACAGATCCATGAGACTTTATATAGGTTGCTGAAAACTCAACAATGTGACTATAAAGAATAAATATCCTTTGCCGAGGATTGATGACTTGTTTGACCAGTTAAAAGGGCCAACAATGTTTTTGAAGATAGATTTGAGATTCGGCTACTACCAGTTGAGAGTTAAAGAGTCAGATATGCCGAAAACCATGTTCAGAACGAGGTATGGACATTATGCGTTTCTTGTTACGCTTTTTGGACTTACTAATGCTCCTGCCATTTTTATAGACTTGATGAATTGGATCTTCCGGCCATACTGGGATAAGTTTGTAGTTGTTTTCATAGATGATATCTTGATTTATTCTCAGGATGAGTCCGAGCATGCTGAACATTTGAGAATTGTGTTGTAGATTTTGAGGGAAAAGAAATTGTTTGCTAAGTTTAGTAAAAGTGAGTTTTGGCTCCGAGAAGTCAGATTTTTGGGACATATTGTCTCTGCTGAAGGTATAAGGGTTGATCCGAGTAAGATATCAGCAATTGTTGATTGGAAGCCGCCAAGAAATGTATCCGAGGTTAGAAGCTTTCTAGGCTTAGCCGGGTATTATTAGTGATTTGTCAAAGGATTTTCGATGATTGCTACACCCATGACGAGGTTGTCACAGAAGGATGTTAAGTTTGAATGGTCAAATAAATGCCAAAAGAGTTTTGAGCAGTTGAAAGCTTTATTGACTGAGGCACCAGTGTTAGTATAACTTGAGTCAGGAAAAGAATTTGTGATTTTCAGCGACACGTCTTTGAATGGTATTGGATGTGTATTGATGCAAGAAGGCAAAGTGATAGCTTATGCCTCGAGACAATTGAAACTACATGAGAAGAGCTATCCGACACGTGATCTAGAATTGGCTGCTATTGTGTTTGCTTTGAAAATTTGGCGACACCATTTGTACAGTGAGAAATGCTCTATCTTTATCCATCACAAGAGTTTAAAGTATTTGATGACTCAAAGGGATTTGAACTTGTGACAAAAGATGGCTTGAGTTGTTAAAAGATTATGAGCTAGTGATCGATTATCACCCGGCAAAGGCGAATGTAGTCGTCGATTCCTTGAGTAGGAAATCCTTGTTTTCCTTGAGTGATATGAACACGAGATTGGCTTTGTCTGATGATGGTTCTATTCTAGCTAAGCTAAAAGCTAGACCCATGTTTCTTCAGCACATTTGTGAAGCTAAGAAGAAGTGATAGTGATTTGCAAACCAAAAAAGTTCAATGTGAATCGACTAGTGATTCAGATTTTCAAATCGGGACCGATGATTGTTTGATGTTCTTAGGTAAAGTTTTTATTTCGAAAGATGCTGAGTTGATTCAAAAAATTTTGCACGAGGCACACAGTGGTTGTCTGTTAGTTCATTCGGGTAGTACGAAAATGTAAAATGGTTCGAAGAAATTGTATTGGTGGTCGGGTATGAAAAGAGATATTTATGAGTTTGTATCAAAGTGTTTGATTTGTCAACACGTAAAGCTCGAGCATCAAGTGCCTTCGGGTTTACTTTAGCCAATGATGGTACCCGAGTGGAAATGGGATAGAATTACGATGGACTTCATAACGGGTTTGCCTTTCGGCCCGAAAAAGAAATATGCCATTTGTGTCGTTGTTGATCAATTGACGAAATCGACTCATTTTATTCTGGTACGTACCTATTATTCACTTGATAAGTTAGCTGAACTGTACAGTGCTGAGATTGTAATACTGCACAGAGTGTCTATTGCTATTATTTCGAATAGAGATCCGAGATTTACTTTGAGATTTTGGAAAAAGTTGCAAGAAGCTTTGGGTACAAAATTGAATTTTAGTACCACGTTTCATCTGCAAACAGATGATCAATTAGAAAGAGTAATTAAGATTCTTGAAGATATGCTCTAATTTTGTGTTCTAGAGGTCGAAGGTAGTTGGGAAAAATATCTACCTTTGGTTGAGTTTACTTACAACAACAGTGTTCAGTCAAGTATAAAGATGGCATCGTATGAGGCATCGTATGGACGCAAATGTCAAACTCCTTTGTATTGGACCGAACTCAGTGAGAGACAGATTCAAGGGGTTAATTTGGTTAAGGAAACTGAGGAAAAAGTGAAAGTAATCCTTGACTGTTCAAAAGCCACTTCAGATCAGTAAAAATCGTACGCGGATTTGAAGAGGAAAGAGATCAAATTTTAGATTGGTGATAAAGTGTTTCTGAAGGTGTCTCCGTGGAAGAAGATTTTAAGATTTGGTCAGAAGGGCAAATTGAGTCTGTGCTTTACTGGTCCGTATGGAGTTATTGAAAGAATATGACCAGTGGCATATCGGTTAGCTTTATCGGTAGAGTTGGAAATGATTCACAATGTGTTTCATGTGTCGATGTTGCGATAATACCATTCTAATCCTTCGCATGTGATTTCTCCGACAGAAGTTGAGATTCAACCAGATATGACATATGATGAAGAAATGATTAAGATTTTGGCCCAGGAAGTCACACAATTGAGGAATAAAAGTATAGCCCTAGTAAAAGTTCTGACATGGGGTAGAAGAGGCTACGTGGGAACCCGAGGAAGCCATGAGAAAACAGTACCCAAATCTCTTTTTTGCTAAGATTTTCGGGGATGAAAATACCTAAGGGGGAGAGTTACATCTAACATTCATATTCTACCATTAGACATCAAAATACATGCATGTCTAGCAAGGGTAAAATTTTGAACATGAACCTTCAAAATAACGGTAGAAATATGTAAATCAAGTGATAACGACTTCAAAAACGTAAAGAGCATTAAAAACGGGGCTGGATGCACTTACTGTCAAGTATGAAAGTTGAAGAAACCCTAACTATGGACTCCTTGAGAATTCTGGCTAGGGGAGAAAAATGGACACCAAATTTTGACTTTATTTTCCCTTTTTATTCTTTTATTAACCAAATGACCAAAATGCCCTTTTAGCCTTTCTTTAAAAATTTACCCTTCCATGTCCATTTTTGTCCATCATGTTATATAATGGTCTAATTACTAAATAAGGACCTTTAATTTACAATTTCATTTCAATTAAGAACCAATGCTTCTAAAAACACATATTTTGCACTTTTTGCAATTTAGTCCTAATAGTCGAATTGGACACTTTATCAATAAAATTTCTTTACGAAATTTTCACACATGTATTCAATCATTCTATAAACCTTAAAACTTTATCACAATAAATTTTTCTACTTCGAATTTATGGTCTCGAAACCACTATTCCAACTAGGCCCAAAATTAAGATGTTACACATGTACCCGGTCGTATGTCACAAACAGTCTAGACACATGCCTGTGTGTCTGCCCGTATGGACAAAATAAAGCCATTTCCTAGCCTCATTTGTCAGCCAAATTTACCATTTTCTTTGCACTAAAACATACTAAACACATTCCAACCATTTCAAGCATTCAAATTAGACAATCTCCATCATTCAACATGACATATCATTGCATGCATACACGTTTACAATCTTACCTTGATTCAATCCATGTGGTAAACATGATTTGATCAACTACTTAACCTATATTTATATATATCTACCATAACATGACATTACATGTATACCAAAACAACCACTACTAGCCATTCCAATGGCTAGATTACAAATATCATTATCAAGTCATTAAAGGTCAAGTTGTCCTATACATGCCATTATACCAAAATGATTTTTTTACTATATGTACCCAAAATAGCTAGTAGATAGTGTGACGATACTCCAATGATCTCCAACCTTCGCGAGCTTCTGAGCACTCTAAAACAAGGGAAAAATTAGACAGATTAAGCATTACAAGCTTAGTAAGTTCATATAATGGAATCTAAACTTACCAATTCCATTTATTAAATCTAAGCATACAATATCATGCTTTCCATCCATTTGGCAAAATTGCCTAAGCACATGCATCCAATCAAACATGTTAGTCATAAACTTTACATATACATCAAGTATGATAGATGAGCTCATCGTGCAATATTCTTTCATGTTATTAACATTTCATCTCACACTTCTCGTACCATAGCAAGAGTTATGTCTGTTGAATCATTGAAATTCCGATGGATGCTCAAGTGGTATACTCAAGGTGTACGATTCAATAACCCACCAATTCTTTTTCAAGAGTACCCATTAGGGCATTTAATCAAGGAAAAAACTCTCAAGCCACATATAGTATAACAGGATTACCAGTCCAAGCCAAATCCTTTATATAACGTATGCTCAGAGGAGCTTAATTAGGATTACCAATCAAGGCTAAACCCTAATCATAACGTATACTCGAAAGGTATTATATCAGGATTACCCATCTAAGCTAAATCCTTTCTATAATGAGGTCAATAGTATTACTCATCTGAGCAAAATCTATCAGCAACAAATGTAGGACCTCATCCATTTTGGGAAAGCACGTATATTCATCGGAATTCAATATTCAATCGGGACTTAACCCCTTTTTTACCATTTCAAGCATGTATTGAATTTCTCATTATAACGTTCAAGTAATGTACATTAATATAATTCACATTCCATACAAACACAACATTCAATTAAACATATTTACATGTTCGATTAAGTTGCACGAACTTACCTCGACACTTGGTCGCGTAATTAATCTACTAATCCGCAACCTTTTCTTTTCCTCGACCTAACCTCGAATTTGTATTGTCTGGATCTATATAAATAACTTTGTTCATCAATTTCACACATTTCGTAATCCTTTGGACTCAATTTATGTCCTAGGAAAAATTACCAATTTGCCCTTAACTTTTCCTTAAATTCCAATTTCGTCCCTAGGCTCGAAAAATGAAGCTTGTGCAATTTACTCCTTATTCCAAGTCTAACCGAAATTTCAAAGTAGAATTTACAGCACATATTTTCTATAAATTTTAGAATTCTTCTTCAATTTTTGCAACTTTACATTTTAGTCCCTAAATCATGTTTTCATCAAAAATCGCTTTCTAAAAGTTGTTTATATATCAACAACATCCATGACCCATATCTGATACTTTGATAACTTTTCAAATTGATCCCCCAAATAAATAGATTAAGCCATCCTGGTTTCAAAAATATTAAAATTACTAAAAACGGGACAAGAAAACTTACCCAATTAAGCCATGAAAGTTTCTTCTCTCTCGCTAGGGTTTCCATGTATTATAGGTTGAAGATGACATAAAAATAAGATGATATCTTTTATCATCTTTTTAATTAATTAAATATTTTCAAATTCCAATTTAGTCTTTGCCCTTTTTCAAAATCTCCATGTATGAGTCACCAAAATATCTACATACTTTTCTTTAGTGGTCTAATTACCAAATAAGGACATCAAATTTTGAATTCCATAGCTATTTACTCCTTATAGCAACTAGAATTCAACTTTTTCCTTTTATGCAATTTAGTCCTTCTTGTAATTAAGCACAAAATTAGTAAAATTTTCTTATTAAAATTTTCACATGACATTTCTAACATAATACGAACTATATAATAAAATAAAATAAATTTTATTTTCGGATCGAATTTGTGGTCTTGAAACCACTATTCCGATCTCACTGAAATTTTGCTTTTACATCTCTCCCCTTAAAGGATTTTTGTCCTTAAAAATCTTACCAGTAAAGAGGTTTGGATAATGCTTTCTCATGGTATCCTCTGGTTCCCAGGTAGCCTCCTCTATACTATATCGTTTCCAAAGAACTTTTACTAATGCTACATTTTTATTTCTTAACTCTTTTGTTTCACATGCCAGGATTTTGATTGGTTCCTCGATGTAAGTCATATTGGGCTGTATCTTAACTTCTTTCGGAGAAATAATATGCGAAGGATCCGATCGATACTGTTGTAATATAGACACATGAAAAACATAATGAATTTGATCAAGTTCTATTGGTAAAGCTAACTGATATGCAACAGGTCCAATTCTCTTTGTAATCTCGTATGGCCCAATGAACCATACACTTAGTTCTCCTTTACAACCAAATCGGAGAACTTTCTTCCAAGGTAATGCTTTCAAAAATACATTATCACCAACCTAAAACTCTATTTCTTTTCGTTTAAGATCAACATAAGACTTTTGACGATCAGAGGCTGCTTTAAAACTGTCTCGAATTACTTTCACCTTTTCCTCGATCTCACGGACTAAGTAAACTCCATGTAACTTTTTCTCACTGGGTTCTGTCCAATACAATGGAGTTCTACATTTGCGACCATACAAAGCTTCATACTGGGCCATTTTGATGCTGGACTGATAACTGTTCTTGTAAGCAAGTTCAACCAAAGGCAAATATTTTTCCCAGTTACCTTTAAACTCAAGTATACAACACCAAAGCATATATTCTAAAATCTGTTTTACTCATTCAGATTGGCCATCAGTCTGGCGATGGAATACAGTACTGAAATGTAGGTGTGTACCTAGAGCTTCTTGCAAATTACTCCAAAATCGAGAAGTAAATCTGGGGTCTCTATTTGAAATGATGGAGACAAGTACTCCATGCAATCTAACAATATTAGAGACATATAATTCAGCCAATCTATCCAAGGAAAAACCCATACGTACAAGAATAAAGTGTGCAGACTTTGTTAACCGATCAACAATCACCCAAATGATATCTTTCTTCTTTGGAGACAAGGGTAATCCGGATACAATGTCCATAGTAATTCTTTCCCATTTCCATTCTAGTATCATAATTGGCTGCATTAATCCAGGAGGCAATTGATGTTCAACTTTTGCTTGCTGACATACCAAACATTTAGATACAAACTCAAAAATATCTTGTTTCATTCCTAGCCACCAGTACATCTTTTTCAGATCATTATACATTTTATTACTACCAGGATGAATAGACATGTTACCATTATGAGCTTCATTCAAAATCTTCTATACTAATTTTGGATTTTTCGGTACACATTGTAACACCCTGAATTTTGGGCCTAGAAGTATTGGGCCTTGAGTCTGGGTCAGGTTTGGGGTGTTACATTTAGTGGTATCAGAGCCTAGTTGCAGCAAATCGACTGTGGATCGGGTCCAAAAAGATTTTATAAAATTTAGAATTAAGGCCCATGTAGGGTATTTTGAAAATCGGTTTTTGGGAAATTTTTAAGAAAACTCTTTTCAAACTTGATTTCTTCAAGACATACTTATTCAAGGTTTACTTCAAAAACAAAGTTTAAGTTTTTAATTTTATCTAAAATCAGGCTTTCTGAAATCAGATTTCTAAAGAGTGGCACACTAAATCCCCGGCACCAAGTCTGTAAGTACTTCTTTTCTATACTGTACTGTACTGAGATATTACTGTAGATAGAACTGAGACCCTACTATGATACTAAAGTTAGGGCAATACTAAAACTGTAGAGACTGAGACAGTATGGAAACTAAACCCTAGAAGATTGAGACTGTAGCTAGGCTATGATTTCGCGAAAACAAACTCTGAAACACTATCAATGCATAAGACATTTTTAATAAATACTAAAATTTTTGAAATAAGATCTTTATAGTTATTTGATATGCATGCTGGTAATGTAGAGTATTGGTATGGATTCTGAGGGTAAGCAAAGTCTGCCAACTTTGGGTAGCGGTAACTCGGAGCTTGGGACTGAGGCACTGGCTGAGTTAGTAAGGAATGTAGTAGAAGAAGTATTGGAGACCAAAGTTAAGGAGATTAGGGAAACACTTAAAGAGGGGTGCTTGGAGTGTAAGAAGAGGAAGGATCATAGTTCTCAGAGGACAAAGTCTCATTCTATGAAACATGTTAAGGCACGACCAAACTTTCCGACCTACGAGAACTGTAACGGGCGCCATCCGGGTAAATGCCATAAAGACAGGAGCATGCCCTAGATGCAGGTCTAGGAAGCATCAGGCTCAGGATTGCCCAGTTTATTCTATTTAGGTGTGTGTGTGTTAGAATTGTATGTGTGCTTGATAAATGTTTATCTGCTTCGGTGATTAGATGTTTTGGGTTTGTATTAAAAAATATTTTTTGATCAGAGTGCACAATGGTAGCGTAGTAGGGTAGCTGATACACGACTACCTCATTTGGAAATTTCGAGGAAGAAATTTTTTTTAGGAGGGGTGAATTGTAACACCCTGAATTTTAGGCCTAGAAGTGCTGGGCCTTGAGTCTGGGCTGGGTTTGGGGTGTTATATTGAAGAGTAGGGTCTTAGCCAAGGGAGAAAACGACAACCACTTTGGTTTCGGCTTTTGGTGGTAGTCGACTAGTAGGCTTGAGAAGAAAAAGGAAAAGTAAAGAGTAGGTTCGATCTAGAAGAAAGGTGATGAAATGCAATCGGTTTAGAGAAAGAAGAAGAAAAGAATGGAGATAGAGGAAGAGAAGGGAGGAGAGTTTGGTTCACTTGCACAAATCGGCAAAAGAAGGAGGTATGGTTCACGTTTTTGACTTTTAGACCCTATGAGTAAAGAAGAAGAGAAAGAAAGGGAATGGAAAGTGTTCTACCAAAAACCTATTTGGCACTAGAGAACTAACTAACAACCAAATGCTAAAAAACAACACAAGAAGTTGGCACACCACCCTAATTGCCAAAATTCAAACCCTTAAAGCCCTAGCCGAATGCACCTTCCAAGACCCCTACATTCGGCCACCATTAGCTCCCATTCAAATTCCTATATTTTCTCCCCCTTATCCTCCTTGATCTAATCTCATGAGCAACTCAAACTCACTTCAACAGAGTTCCACTTGAAATCCATCACATGACTGGCACATGCAACAAAAATAAAATACCATACTGCTTACCTTGAGACTTGAACCTCGGCCCTTGCACATATCCACACACCACTTTCTTAGGCTCTAAGTGGCACCACATTGCCACTTTACCAAGGCTCACTTGTGTCTTAATTTACTTACTTTTTCTTAAAAGCCCACATAACCAAGACACTCTCTATTTAAGTCCAAAATTTGATAATTCTATCGGGTTTTGCCTTAGGCTTGGGCCTTCTAAAGGCCCACTAACACACTTAAAACATAAATTTCATAACCAAACAACAAAATATCATGATTACACCAAAATCGCAAAAATCCAAAAAATTAGAGCGTTACAACTCTACCCCCTTAAAGAAATTTCGGCCTCGAAATTTACCTGATCCAAATAGGTGAGGGTATTGTTGACGCATCGCCTCTTTTGGCTCCCAAGTAGCCTCTTCTCTACCGTGATTGCGCCAAAGCACCTTTACCAACAGAACTGACTTCTTCCTCAACATTTTGACCTCTCGATCCAGTATTTGCACAGGCTTTTCTTCAAAAGTCAAATCAGTCTTCACCTCAATTTCTTTCACTGGTACGACATGCGAAGGATCTGATCGATACCGCCTTAGCATGGGCACATGAAAAACATCATGAATTTAGTCTAGCTCTGGCGGTAACTCTAGCTGATAAGCTACTGGCCCTACCCGTTTAAGAACCTGATAATGCCCTATAAATTGTGGACTCAACTTGCCCTTCTTGCCAAACCTCAACATCTTCTTCCAAGGTAAGACCTTCAAGAAGACCATATTCCCTACTAAGAACTCAATTTCTTTACGCTTTAAGTCCGTATAAGATTTCTGCCTATCCGATGCTTCCTTTAACCGATCTATGATCAACTTAACCTTATTCTCGGTATCTACCACCAATTCTAGCCTAAGAACCTGTCGTTCTCCCAACTCCGTCCAACATGTAGGCGTACGACACCTTTGCCCATATAGTGCCTCATATGGAGCCATTTGAATACTTGCCTAATAGCTGTTGTTATAAGCAAATTCCGCCAATGGCAAGTGTTCTTCCCAACTACATCGGAAGTCGATAACACAACCCCTCAGCATGTCTTCCAAAACCTAAATAACCCTTTCCGACTGTCCATCTGTTTGAGGGTGAAAAGTAGTGCTGAAATCCAGTCACGTACCCAACGCCTCATGCAACTTCTTCCAGAATCGAGATGTAAACCTAGGGTCCCGATCAGAAATTATCGAAACCAGCACCTCATGCAGTCGCACTCTCTCCGCCACATACAACTTGGCCAACTTCTGGAGTGAGTAATCGGTCAGGACATGTATGAAATGGGTAGATTTCGTTAACCTATCCACAATTACCCATACTGAGTCCATTTTAGTAGGTGTCAAAGGTAGCCCACTCACAAAATCCATAGTTACCCTCTCCCACTTCCAAAGTGGAATCTTCACTTGTTGTAGAAGTTCAAAAGGCAGTTGATGCTCAGCCTTTACTTGCTGGCATGTCAGACATTTTCCCACAAATTCAGTCACTTCTCGCTTAAGTCTAGGCCACCAGTACAACTCTCGCAAATCTCAATATAACTTATTCCCTCCAAGGTGCATGGCACAAGGTCCACCATAAGCCTCTTTCAGAGTTGACTGCCTCAAGTCAGAGTCCTTCGGAATACAAACTCTTCCTCGAAAGCATAGAACTCATTCACTATTCAGTCTAAAATTGGAATTTTCCTCATTCTTAGCTTGCTGAAACCGAGGAACTAAAGACTCATCCTCGAACTGTTTCTCCTTAATCTGCTCAATCTAAGTTTGTCTCACTTGTAACTCCGCTAACAAGCTTCCATTGTCATAAAGAATTAGACGAGTAAACATTGCTCTCAACTCAACTGCAGCCCTTCGAATCAGTGCATCAGCCACCACATTTCCTTGCCTGGGTGATACTCAATCAAATAGTCATAATCCTTCAGCAACTCTATCCATCTCCGTTGCCTAAGATTTAACTCCTACTCAGTCAGTAGATATTTAAGACTCTTATGGTCCGTGTATATAATACACTTTTCCCCATACAGATAATGTCTCCAGATCTTTACTGCAAAGGTAACCGCTGCCAACTCCAGATCATGGCAGGGTAGTTCGCTTTGTGAGGCTTAAGTCGTAGCGAAGCAACCACCTTACCTCTTGCATTAATACACAGCCTAACCCCACATGCAATGCATCACTGTACAGGTGAAATCCTTCCCAGACTCTGGCTGAATCAATACTGGTGCCTCAGGCAACACCTTCTTGAACTTATCAAAAGCTTCTTGCTGTTTCTCAGTCCATACAAAAGATACTTCTTTCCTCAGCAATTTCGTTAATGGTGCAACAATTACAGAAATCCTTCTAAAAACCTTCTGTAATACCCTGTTAAACCTAAAAAACTCTAAATTTCTAATACTGACCTCGACGGCTTCTAATCCAAAACCGCCTCAATTTTCTGAAGATCCACCCTAATACCCCCAGTAGAGACAATGTAACCCAGAAATGTAACTTCTCGCAACCAAAATTCACACTTACTTAATTTTGCATAGAGTTACTTCTCTCTCAACACTTGCAGAACAATAGGGAGATACTCATCATGCTTCTCCTTAGTTTTTGAATACACCAAATATTGTCGATAAAGACAACCACGAATTGGTCCAAGAAAGGTTAGAATACCCAATTCATCAGATCCATGAAAGCCGTAGGTGCATTCGTCAGTCTAAATGGCATCACTAGAAACTCGTAATGACCATACCAAGTTTTGAATGTTGTCTTATGAATATCCACCTCCTTGACCCTTAACTAACGATATCCAGATCAAAGATCAATCTTGGAAAATACTGAAGCTCCTCTAAGTTGGTCAAACAGATCATCGATCCTTGGCAGAGGGTACTTATTCTTAATTGTCAGTTTATTCAACTGGCAATAATCGATGCACATACGCATCGTCCCATCCTTATTCTTTACGAACAGTACTGGTGCTCCCCATGGAGACACACTCGGTCTAATAAAACCTCTATCCAACAACTCTTGGATTTGTGCTTTCAGTTCGACTAACTCCTTCGGTGCCATCCTATAAGGTACGATAGACACTGAAGTCGTTCCAGGCAGTAAGTCAATTCCAAATTCGACTTCACGATTTTTAGGCAATCCAAGAAGCTCCTTAGGGAAGACATCTTGGAATTCCTTAACAGTTCTAACCTTCTCCACTGTCAAACCCTCAGTCCCCGTCTGACTTACAAAGGCCAAATATGCCTCGCAACCTTTGCGAATCAGCTTCTCAACCCTTAAGGCCGAAATAACATTGGACAAGTAATCCCTTCGTTCCCCAATAACAATCACCTCCTCATCCTCTGTAGTCGTTAACACCATCCACTTAGTCGCACAATCCAGAGTCGCCTTATGCTTAGGCAGCCAATCCATCCCCAAGATGAGATTGAATTCTCCGAACGGTAGCTCCATTAAGTCTCCAGAGAAGATCCTACCTTGAGTCTCTAAAGGCACATTTCTATAGAGTTTGTCTACCCTAACCGAGTGACCCAATGGACTTATCACAGTTACCCCACTCACAATTCCCTCAGAGTGCACACCCAATGACCTAGATATTTCACATGCAACATACGAATGGGTAAAACCCACATCTATCAAAGCAGTGTATGGCATGCTAGAGATCAAGAATGTACCAGTTATAACATCGGGTGCATCACCCTTCTCTCGGCGGCGAGCAGTATACACCAGTGCTGGTTGACGAGCCTCAGCATTTCTAGCACCCTTGCCAGGTGCTCCACGTCCATAACCATTTTCGTTGCCGCCCCTACCTTGACCACGACCTCTCGGCAGTTGTGGTCCACCTCACACTAGTTGAGCAATCCTTTGTTCAGCAACTTGCATCTGCGCTAGCCTCTGTGGACAATCCTTAACTCTGTGCTCCTTGGACCCGTATCGAAAGCAAGCCCCAGTACGCTTCCAACGTTCTCCTAGATGTACTCTACCATAGTCCCCACAAGCCTGCGGTCTAACTGTATTCACTGGAACTGCTCAGACCGGTTCATCCACTCTAGCTCATTTGGCACTCCTATTTGTAGCACTCGAGGGTCTAGAATCACTCTTGAATCAGTTTTAGTCCTTCTCCCAGTTCTGTCGTTCAGTTCGCTTCACCTCCTCTGCTATCTTAGCCTTTTCCACCAATGTAGCAAAGTCACGCTCCCTCTACGGAGCTATCAGTACCCTAAGCTCATCCTTGAGGCCATCCTCAAACCGAATGCTATGTTCATACTTTGTGGCAACTATTTTACTGGTATACCGGCTCAATCTTAAAAACTCCACTTCATATTTAGCAATAGATTTGTTACCCTGGGTCAGGTGTAGAAATTCCTTCCTACGAGCATCCACATAGCTTGCCCCTACGTACTTCACTTTAAAAGCCGTCTTAAATAGTTCCCAGGTTACCCACTCAGCTGGGGTACTATCCCTCACAGTGATCCACCACTGATATGCCTCGTCTAGCAGTAGAGATACCGCTCCTTTCAGCTTTTGCTCCTCTGAGCAATGTAGATCGTCCATGATCTGCTCCGTGGCCTCCAACCAGTGTTCGGCCACATTTGGGGCCACTTCAGATATGCCCCTAAAGACCTCCGCCCCATTAGCCCGGGGTCGCTCAGAAATGGATCCCCTATTCACAGTCCCGGTATTAGCTCTAGCAACCCTCTCTAGAACCCTTAACATTGCCTGGGACAAGGCATCGTCCCCTGTAGCCCGATCATACGGCCCATTCTCAGCTACCGGTGGCTGTCGTGCCTCCTCAGCTGGCATGTGTTCTGAAGATGAAGACCCAGCTTGTACACTACCTCAGCGACGTCCATGGCCTCGTCCACGAGCTGCCCTCGTACTCATATCGACTTATCTAATTACAAATTTTATGTCATTAGTTTAATATTCCAGTGTTTCTTACAATGTCTTATGCACAGATAGAGTTTCAGAATTTATTTTCGTGAAATCGTAGCCTAGATACAGTCTCAATCTTTTAGGGTTTAGTTTCCCTACTGTCTCAGTCTCTATAGTTTCAGTATTGCCCTAGCTATAGTATCATAGTAGAGTCTCAGTTTTATCTATAGTGATATCTCAGTACAGTACAGTATAAGAGAATAAACACTTATAGACTTGGTGCCCGGGATTTAGTGTGCCACTCTTCAGAAACCAGATTTCAGAAAGCCTAGTTAAAACTTAAACTTTTAAAGTAAAACCTTAAGGAAGTATGTTTAAAAGAAAATAAGTTTGAAAAGGGTTTTTCTTAGAAATTTTCCCAAAACTAATTTCAAAATACCCTCCATGGGCCTTATTTTTAAAATTTTATGAAAACGTTTGGACCTGATCCACAACTGAGTTGTTGCAACCAGGCTCTGATACCACTAAGGAAGGATTTTAAAGTGGATTAAGCTGCTGCAGCAGGTAGGAAGAATTTGAATGCAATTCAAATTCAGTGGATGGCTAAAATTAAGGTTTTGGATTGAGGAAAAATACTGGGATTAAGATAAGCCAATTGAGGATGTGGAAAATGTAAGGTTGGGTATAGGTGCCGAAGGAATAAGGAAATAAGGAAAAATATTCATTTATTGTTTTGGTACGTTAATCGTTTTTCTCTTGATGAATTTCTTTCAATCTCTTGATTTCTTGTCTTTTCTTTTGTACCGTTTCCATCTCCTCCTCCTCGAAATTGATCGAGCCAATCTCCTACTTTGTTTGTCTTCTTTACTTGTGCCGTTTCTTCTCTTTACTTTCGTAACCCGACCAATTGCTCTTTTCTAAAGTTGGCGAATAGTATCCTTGGGTATGTGATTTTTTCCTTTGATTCTGCTTTTGTTCCTAAAGCCGAACCTTACAATCACCCTAATTTCTATCGACATCACCTCTCCAACCCATAATTTTGAATCACCTTCTTCTTCTCATATCAAAGCCGAATCCTCCCTATTCATAGTGATTCGAGAACCGAGCCTTTAGATCTCTTAGACCTATTCTCTACTCGTACCTTGGGTTAGATCTATAACAGATCCGGAATAGGAAGGTACTTGGGAACGTTTCTGGCAAGTAAATCTTTGGTAAGTGTTCGAAATCCCCTCTCTATCCATTATTTGGTAATTCAAGAAAAAGCCGACAACCCCTAACTACATGGGGTGGCTGTCGACTAAGGCTAAAGGTTTTATTGGTTATTTTGTGCTAGTGTGGACTAGAGGCTATCAATCAAGGAGTATTAGAGGCTAGGGCCTTTTGGAGCAACTAGATCTAGATCTAGTCATTGATTTCAGCAAAGGATTAATTGCATGGGAGATCTCGTCATAGTATCGCAAATCAGGTGTGTAAACGAACACCCTCTAGTAGACTAAATTGGCAAAAGCCGAAAAGCTGAAATGCCGAAATTCTGGCATTTTATGGGCTTGAGAGTGTGCGAGCGCTTGTGGGTCGGTTAAGACTGGTAAGATCGGTTGTCGCCATTGGTAAGGTGGACATGTGTCTGATTTTGTGCACCTCGGTAAATTTGGGCCTCGAGGGGCTGAATTTGGGCCCAATGGGCTTACGGGCCCAAATGGGTAAAAACGAGTAGTTAGCGTGTTCTGATAAATTGTGTGCTAAAACTGTTTAATCGACCATAAAACTTGGGCTTAATGGGCCAAAATAGCTAGTAGACGCCGTAGGGCCTATTAGGGGTTTTAGGGCCCAATAACTCTAAGTTGCTAGAATGGGCTAGAAAAGCTTCATAAATGATAACTGGACTGTTAATAACTAAAATGTGCATAAAACCCTAAAAACTGGTAAAATTACTGAAATACCCCTTAAGGGTGGAAAATTACTATTTTACCTCTAGGTGCAAAATGACCATTATACCCCTAGGGTTAAATTTAAATGAAATGCATGCTATATTATATCTGTTTACTGTATGCCATGACATGCTTTACTGTTGCATGGGACTGGGTTTATTGATGGAGGAAGTGTTAAGTGGCATTGCCACGTTTACTGATAGGGGCTCTGCCTCGTTTTACTATTAGTGGCCTGGCCATATTATCTGATTAAGCAGCTATGCTGCGACTGTGGTGTGTAGGGCTGGGTGGGTTGAGTTATTCCCCACATGGTGCGTAGGGCTGGTACGGGTGGTGTGAAGGGTTGGATTTGGGATGGGCTTTTGCATACATACATTATTTCTGTTCTGTTACTGTAATGGGCATATGGGCCGCATGATCACTGAATAGGGCTAAGGCCCAATTAAACTGAATCTGAATAGGGCTTCAGCCCAGTTAATACTAAAACTGGATAGGGTGAGGCCTAGTAAGCTTGAACTGATTTGGGCTCTGGTTGGGTTTACTTTACACACTGAGTCTCCAAACTCACCCCCTTCTCTTTCATCTGTGCAGGTGAGCCCTAGACTAGTGGACTTGGAGCTGGAGGGATTCGGAGTGGCCACGTGGACTGCACATGGTTGATTTTTCTCAAGTTATTATTTCCATATTTTATTTAAATTAATTTCATTTTGCTTTTTGATTTGTAATAAGGCCGCACTTAAGTATTTTTAATTTGGTTTTTATTTTTTTATTTATAACTTGCTTAAAATGGATAGACTTAGGCTGCGTGGGTTTTGGTATAAAATTAAACAACGTTTTCAAAATATAACACACGTATCAAATGGATAACTTAAAGTCAAAAAAGGCCTTGGAATAAAACAAACTCTAAGACGATAATGGATAAGACTGTCAGAAATTCAAAACCTAGTTTTCTCTCAAAACTTTTAAATAATAGTTTTGCAAACTCACCTTAAACGTAGTAACTAAAGAATATGATCAATCCATCATTGATATGACACACCAGACTTGGCCGTAACGCCTAGGCCAGGTTTCGGGTGTTACACACATATTCTACCTCTGAATCATAAACAACCGTTAGGCCTGATCTAAAATTCTGAGTCTGGAGTTGATTAACTCTGTATCTGTTTTGCTTGTAACTTATCATCATCTTTCAGAGCTTCAGAAATTTACTGCAAAAACACCATTCTAGCTTTCATCTCGGCTATAATTGAATCATCATCAGATAATGCCAAATTTGTGTTCATTGCCTGCAAAGTAAACTAGGATTTTCTGCTCAGAGCATCCACAACTACATTGGCTTTTCCCAGATGGTAATCAATAACAAGATCATAATCTTTCAACAATTCTAGCCACCTGTGCTATCTTAAATTCAAATCTTTCTGTGGCATTAAATATTTTAGACTTTTATGATCAGTGTATATGTGACATTTTTCACCAAACAGGTAATGCCGCCAAGTTTTTAATGCAAACACAATGGCTACCAATTCAAGATCATGTGTCGGGTAGTTCCTTTCATGTGGTTTTAGTTGTTTTGAAGCATAGGCTACTAATTTGCCGTCTTGCATCAAAACATAGCCTAAACCATTCAATGGCGCGTCACTTTAAATTATAAATTCCTTACCCGATTTAGGTTGAACTAATACAGGAGCTTCTATCAATAATGCTTTCAACTTATCAAAACTCTGCTAACATTTATCAAACCACTTAAACTTTACATCTTTCTGTAATAATCATGTCATCGAAGAATCTATCATTCAAAACACTTTTACAAACCTTTTGTAATACTCGGCCAGTCCCAGAAAACTTCAAACTTATGACACATTCTTCGGGGGCTTTTAAATTATAATAGCTAAAATTTTATTCGGATCCACCGCGACACCTTCAGCAGAGACAATATGCCCAAGAAAACTAACTTCCTGCAGCTAAAATTCACATTTATTGAATTTGGCATACAATTATTTCTCATGTAGAGTTTGCAACACTATCCTCAAATGCTTTACATGTTCCTTTTCATCTTGGGAATAAACCAAAATATCATATATAACTGCTACAACAAACCTATCTAAATATGGTTTAAAAATTCTATTCATTAAATCCATAAACACTGCAGGTGCATTAGTTAAACCGAATGGCATCACAGGAAACTCATAGTGCCTATATCTAGTTTTGAAAGTTGTCTTTGGTACATCCAAATCTTTTACTCGTAACTGATAGTAGCCAGAATGGATATCAATCTTTGAAAATACAGTGGCACCTCTCAGCTGGTAAAACAAGCCATCAATACGAGGCAATGGATACTTGTTCTTTATTGTAACTTTGTTGAGCTGTCTGCAATCAATGCACATCCTTAATGATCCATCCTTCTTCTTTACAAACAGACTGGTGCACCTCAAGGTGAGAAACGAAGGCAAGCAAAACCCCTATCAATCAACTCTTGTAACTATGCTTTTTACTCTTTTAATTCAGTAAGGGACACTCTGTAGGGTGTTATTGATATCGGTGTTATTCCTGGTACAATATATATAGAAAATTCCACTTCTTTAACCGGTGGTAAACCAGGTAATTCTTTTGGGAATACATCAAGAAATTCACATACAACCGGCACTGACTGAATCTTTGACTCATATACTTTAGTATCAAACAAGTATTCAAAACCCTTTTTAACATATTTCCGTACTGATATTGCTGAAATCACATTAGGTAATCCATCCAGTTTATCAGATTCAACATGAAGTAATGCACCACTCTGATATTTCAATACAATATATTTCTATTTACAATTCACCATTGTATCATATTGGGTTAACCAGTCCATTCCCAGAATCACATCAAATTCATCAAATGGCAATAACATCAAATCAATCAGAAAGCAATGCCCTTTTACCATAAACGGACAGTTGTTGCAGACCTTATTCACCATAACACACTGACCCAGGGGTTTTGAAACTTTAACCATACATTCAGTGAATTCAACAGGTAAATTTTTAACTGACACTAAGTTTGTGCATATGTATGAGTGTGTGGAACCAAGTATATGTATGAATGTGTGGTTTGAAACTTTAACCACACATTCAGTGAATTCAATAGGTAAATTTTTAACTAACACTAAGTTTGTGCATATGTATAAGTGTGTGGAACCAAGATCAATCAAAGCAGTAATTTCAGTATCAAGTATAGAAAATGTACCAATAATGACATCTGGTTCAGAGGCATATCCTCTAGCACGAATAGCATATGTCCTTGCTAGTGCTCGTGCCTCAGATTTAGCTATTGTATCCCTTGTAGCACCTCGGCTACCACCAACATTGTCGGGGTGACAGGGTGGTCTACCTCTCATAATAGGATTACTCAGCTTCGGAGTCAGTTCTATTTCCCTTTCAACTCTTTCAAGTCAATCTTTAAGAAAATGTTCAAGAGATCCACATCGGTAGCAGGCTCCACCTCTCAAATGACATTCCCCAAAATGAAATCTGTTACGATGGTTACATTTTGGCTTAGGATTACCGACACTACCCACACTGGTCACAAAAGGAGATAAAGACCCCAGGTTAGAGCATTGAGAGCCTCGCTCTTTTCCCAAATATCTAGTAGAAGTGGTAATATAATCATAATACTTCTTGGATTTCTTAGGAGCAGATGAATGTGACTTACTCATAATTCTTTTTTTAGATACCCAAGCCTCTCTCTCCACTTGTCTCTTTTCTTTACTCAATTCTTTAGCTTTATGTGCTCAACCAGCTAACATCGCAAATTCCCTTATCTTGATAATTCCGATCAACAATTTAATATCTTCATTTAAACTCTCTTCAAAGCGTTTACACATATTAGCCTCAGTTAAAACTCATTATCTAGCATATTTGCTCAATAGAACAAACTCTCGTTCGTACTCTGATACAGTCATGTTTCCTTGTTTGAGTTCAAAAAATTCTTTCTTTTTCTTATCCATAAATCTCTGACTAACATATTTCTTTCAGAATTCGGCCTAAAAGAATTCCCATGTAACATTATCCCTCGATATCACCAAAGTTATGGTATTCCACCAATGATAAGGTTTGTCTTTTAGTAGAGATACTACGCGTTCCAAACATTCATCAGGTGTACAAGATAATTCATCAAAAACCTGGATGGTATTTTTCAGCCAAAACTTAGCCCTTTTGGGATGATCATCTATGGCAGCTCTAAATTCCTCTACCCCATATTTATGGATTTTATCTATCGGAGGCTTACCAATTCTAACGGGTTCAGCACCTTGCGGCATCTCAAGAGCTGGTTGAGGAGCAGGTGGGGGAGGTTTTTGTACAGCAGAGTTTGTTCTTAAATACTCAGCAAACCATTCATTCATCAAATGAAAGAAAGCTTGTTTTGCCTGCTCATTTCGGCCCTCAGACACGAGCCTTTCACTACCTGATGCAAATACAACTCTTTAAACTGAAGCTGAAGCATTGCTTCTAGCTTCTTCCGATTCAGCTCTAGCTTGGTTAAAAGACATTACTATATGAAAAACACATGTAAAATGATCAGGAGACATCACACTATCGTAATTATATAACGGCATGTATAGCTAAACTCGTGTTTGCTATGTTACATTCGAGAATCAGCTAAATCATAGCTCTGATACCACTAAACGTAACACCCCTAACCCGTATTTATCGTTAGAATAAAGTTTCGAGGCATTACCAGAGTTTACAGGAAACTTTCAAATAATACGAGTCAAACACTATTCATTCTCTGAGATTAGTCATAATGTCCTTTAGTAGGGCTCTCAAGGCCTAAAACATGCATTAGAATAGATTCGGGACCAAATCGGGATCTTGGGGAATTTTCACAAAATCCCAAAATTTTTCTCACTATTAACAGTCACACACTCGTGTGGTATGAGACACGTATGTGTGGTCAGGCCATGTGGAATCACACGCCCATGTCCTTAACCTGTGTAACTCTTTGACTTGCAACTCATGAACAATTTAATGTCACACGGTGAAGAGACACGCCCATGTTCTAGGCCGTGTGCCTCACACGGCTGAGACACACACTCGTGTCTCTACCTGTATGCTAAATTCTAACCATTCTATTTCTCAAAATTTAGGTGCAGGGGACACACGGCCTAACTACATGCCCATGTACCCGGCCGTGTGTCACCCATGGTCTAGACACACCCGCTTGTCTGCCCGTGTGGACAAAATAAAGCCATTTCCTAGCCTTATTTGTCTCCTAAATTTACCATTTTTCTGCACTAAAACATACTAAACACATTCCAACCATTTCAAGCATTCAAATTAGACAATTTCCATCATTCAGCATGACATATCATTGCATGCATACACGCTTACAATCTTACCTTGATTCAATCCATGTGTTAAACATGATTTGATCAACTACTTAACCTATATTTATATATATCTACCATAACATGACATTACATGTATACCAAAACAACTACTACTAGCCATTCCAATGGCTAGATTACAAATATAATTATCAAGTCATTAAAGGTCAAGTTGTCCTATACATGCCATTATACCAAAATGATTTTTTACTATATGTACCTAAATTAGCTAGTACATAGTGTGACAATGCTCCAATGATCTTCAACCTTCGCGAGGTTCTGAGCACTTTAAAACAAGGGAAAAATAAGATAGAGTAAGTATTACAAGCTTAGTAAGTTCGTATAACAGAATCTAAACTTACCAATTCCATTTATTAAATGTAAGCATACAATATCATGCTTTCCATCCATTTGGCAAAATTGCCTAAACACATGCTTTCCATCCATTTGGCAAAATTGCCTAAACATTTCATCTCATATTTCTCATACTATGCCAAGAGTTGTGTCCATTGAATCATTGAAATTTCGATGGATGCTCAAGTGGTACACTCGAGGTGTACGATTTAATAACCCGTCAATTCTTTTTCAAGAGTACCCATTAGGGTACTTAATCAAGGAAAAAACTCTCGAGCCACATGCCGTATAACAGGATTACCAGTCTAGTCTAAATCTTTTATATAACGTATGCTCAGAGGAGCTCAATTAGGATTACCAGTCTAGGCTAAACCCTAATCGTAACGTATACTCGAGAGGTATTATATTAAGATTACCCGTCCGGGCTAAATCCTTTCTATAGTGAGGTCAACAGGGTTACCCGTCCAGGCTAAATCCTTTCTGTAATGATGTCAATAGGATTACTCGTTCGAGCTAAATCTATCAGCAACAAATGCAGGACCTCATCCATTTCGGGAAAGCAAGTATATTTATCGGAATTCAATATTCAATCGGGACTTAGCCCCCTTTTTCACCATTTCAAGTATGTTTTGAATTTCTCATTATAACATTCAAATAATGTACATTAATATAATTCACATTACATACAAACACAACATTCAATTAAACATGTTTACATGTTTGATTATGTTACACGAACTTACCTCCACACTTGTTCGCGTAATTAATCTACTAATCCACAACCTTTTCTTTTCCTCGATCTAACCTCGAATTTGTATTGTCCGGATCTATATAAATAAATTTAATCATCACTTTCACACATTTCATAATCATTTGGACTCGGTTTACGTCTTAGGCAAAATTGCCATTTTGCCCTTAACTTTTCCCTAAATTTCAATTTCGTCTCTAGGCTCGAAAAATGAAACTTGTGTAGTTTACTCTCTATTCCATGCCTAACCAAAATTTCAAAGTAGAATTTACAGCACATATTTTCTATAAATTTCAGAATTTTTCATCAATTTTTAGAACTTTATATTTTAGTCCCTAAATCATGCTTTCATCAAAAATTACTTTCTAAAAGTTGTTTATCTATCAACAACCTTTCATTTTCTAACATAAATTTCTAATTTTTAGAATATACATCCTTGACCCTTATCTCATACTTTGATAACTTTTTAAATTGATCCTCCAAATAGATAGATTAAGTTATCTCGGTCTCAAAAAATTAAAATTACTAAAAACGAGACAAGAAAACTTACCAAATTAAGCCATGAAAGTTTCTTCTCTCTCTCATAGGATTTCCATGTATTTTAGGTTAAAGATGACATAAAAATAAGATGATATCTTTTATCATCTTTTTAATTAATTAAATATTTTCAAATTCCAATTTAGTCATTGCCCTTTTTCTAAATTTCCATGGATGAGTCACCAAAATATCTACATACTTTTATTTAATGGTCTAATTACCAAATAAGGACCTCAAATTTTGAATTCCATAGCTATTTACTCCTTACAACTACTAGAATTCAACTTTTGCCTTTGATGCAATTTAGTCCTTCTTGTAATTAAGCACAAAATCAGTAAAATTTTCTTATTAGAATTTTCACATGACATTTCTGATATAATACGGACCATATAATAAAATAAAATAAATTTTATTTTCAGATCGAATTTGTGGTCCTGGAACCACTCTTTCAATCTCACTGAAATTGGGCTATTATAGGCACTTACGACTATGAAACATAAAATTGGGCTCTACCACTACATAGCGGATCCACGGATCTCCAACACACCAATTGACTTATAAAGTCAATCATATCCAAAAAATTAACATATTCATGTTTCATTATATCATAAAACTAACATATACTCTTACATGCAATTAAACTCAACTAGCTTATTTACAAATAATTCATTTTAAAATAATTCATCAAGGCTAAACATCATATATGTGCTTTAATAACTCACAAGTATAGCTTATATATTCACATGCATTCACAAGTTTAATGAAAATGACCTAGACCATAGTTACGTACGTAATTTACTATGAGAATGTACTAACATATTCATGAAGCTTAAATAAACTCATTTAGCATATTATTTATATGGTTATAAATCCATCTCACATTGTATTATCGCAATAAATATAATCACATTTAACCGATAATTTGACACTTGAGGCTATGAAACATAAAAGTGGGCTCTATCACCACACATCGGATACACAGATCTGCAACACACCAATTGACTTATAGAGTCGATCATATCCCAAAAATAACTTATTCGTGTTTCATTAAGTCATAAAAATAAAACTAGCATATACTCTTACATGTAATTACATTCAACTCGCTTATATACAAATAATTCATTTGACAATAATTCATCAAGGCTAAACATCGTATATATGCTTTAATAATAACTCACAAGTCTAGCTTATATATTCACATGCATTCACAAGTTAAATGAAAATGACCTAGACCACAATTATGTACGTAATTTACTATGAGAATGTACTAACATATTCATGAAGATTAAACAAACTCATTTAGCATATTATTTACATGTTTATAAATCCATCTCACATCGTATTACCACAATAAATATAATCACATTTAACTGATAATTTGACACTAGAGGCTATGAAACATAAAAAGTTGGCTCTATCACCAAACATCAGATACGTGGATCTCAAACACACCAATTGACTCATAAAGTTGAACATATCCAAAAAGTGAAGCATAAAGCTAACACTCTCCATACCAAAAATGTCTCGTTAAATGGAGCTATAACAACACAATTTTAGGTCTAGTCAGAACAGTGGTTTCGGGACCACAAATCTGATGCTGAGAAATTTATTTTTATTATATTTTTATAGTCTACAATTTCACAAAATGATTTAGTGAAAATCTCGTCCGCAAATTTTGAAATTTGGGCACTCAATTTAGTCAAAAAGACTAAATTGTAAAAAGTGCAGAACTTGAGTTCTAGAAGCTAGAGGTGTCAAATTGCTATGAAAATTTTTATTCTGAATTTTAGGTCTGACCTGATGACTGACGTTATTGTTCTAAGATAGAAATTGCGTGCAAATCAATTTAGAGCTTATGCAGAAGGTTTTGTACGGGGCTCAATAGTAGCTTGTCTATTCATCCAAGAGTAATAAAATGTGCAATTATATGAAGTAGACATTCTAGTGATTTCGTATGTTGCATGATATTTTTGAATTCATGTCCAGATGTTGGTTGGTCAATAGGTAAAAGCTGAATATTAAGAGTATTCAAGACTATCATAATCATTGATGATACTAGAGTGATAATGAGATAGAAATACTATAGATTTTGTATCCGGATTTCCTTTATTTGTGAAAAAGAAGATGTTATTTGAATTGTGATTGATTGTTTGACAAAAATTCACATAATCATTTCAGTGTGTACAGGTTTCTCATTTGATAGATCAGCCGAGTTGTATGTTTCTAAGGTTGTTAGCTTTCATAGAGTGCTAGTCCCTATTATCTCGGATAGAGATTCGAGGATTATATTGCTATTATGGAAAAGCTATGGGAAGCTCTAAATACGTAGATGCATTTTAGCACTGTAGTTCATCTTTAGATTGATGGTGAGTCTGAGAGAATAAATCGGATCTTTGATGTTATGCTCCGACACTGTGTTTTAGTGTTCTAAGGTGACTAGAAGAGATGTACAAAGTTAAATTGACTGGTGATTATGGGAAATTAGTGAAAGTGATTCATGAAAGTCGAAAGCAGCTTCAGACTGACATATGTGACATACAGATTTGGAAGTTTAAGATTTTAGATATAAGATTCGACGAAAGAGTGTTTCTAGAAGTATTGCCCTCAAATAAGATTCTTCGATGTGATAAATGAAACTATGAGAATGATACTTTTATCTCTTTTTTGGTAAGATTTTTGGGGATGCAAATCCTTAAAGGGGGAGAGTTGTAACAGTTTGATTTTGGGCCTAGTCGGAACAGTGGTTTTGGGACCACAAATTCGACACTAAGAAATTTAGTTTTTTATTATGTTTTTATGGTCTACAATTTCATGGAATGATTTCATGAAAATATCGTTCGAAAATTTTAACATTTGGGCACTCAATTTAGTCAAAAGGACTAAATTGTAAAAAGTGAAAAACTTGAGTTCTAGAAGCTAGAGGTGTCAAATTGCTATGAAATTTTAAATTGGAGGTCCTGAAATGGTAATTATTCCATTTTTTAATTTGTTGGACAAAAATGGACATGAAATAGGTGAAATAGAATATTTTTAAGTTAGGGGCATTTTGGTCATTTAGTAATTAAATTATTGAATAAACAAAATAAAAGCCAAAATTTTCTCATCTTCAACCCCTTGGCTGAATTTTTGAAGACCAACATGGCTAGGGTTTTGTTCAAGCTTTCCAAGCTCCATAGTAAGTCTGTTCTAGCCCCGTTTTTAATGATTTTTACATTTTTGAAATTCTTGTATCATAATTTATGTATTTCTGCCACTTATTTGAGATATGATGAAAGTCTAGGGTTTGAACCATGTTAGAAATTTGTGTATTTTAATGATTAATGGTAGATTACGCATGTTTATGGTTAGAGAAACAACTTTTACTAAGTGATTTTTGGTAAAAATGGATAAAAGGACCTATTTGTAAAATGGTATAAAAAGTGTTGTAAAAATTTGTTTTAATGAAAAATGTGGGCTGGTATAAGCATGAAAATAGTTCAGCTAGGCTTAAAGTACAAAGAAACTGAATGGAAATCATTTTACGAGCCTAGGGACTAAATTATAAATATGATAAAGTTTAAGGGTAAAAATGTAAATTTTGTCAAATTGAGATTTGGGATAAATTGAATAGTACAATGACTAAATAAGTTAAATGTGATATCATAGATCAATAACATTGAGGTTTAGACCTAGAACGGGGGAAAAACAAAGTATATGACGATTAGGCCCATTTCACCATTCTTGTGTCGAGCTAAGTTCCTGTGTAAATAATGCAACTTTATATTATGCATTTAATGATTTAATAATGCATGAATTGTAGAATTGTCTTTGTGAAATTGATTAATAATTACTCGATGATGATTCGACAAAGATTTGATACTCGAAGTCCCAATTGAACCTTAGAAATAGATATGATACAAATGTCATGAAATTAGGGTTATTGAGATCCTGTATAAGACCATACCTAGGATATGGCATCGGCATGTGATTTCATGTAAGCCCACGTCTAGGACATGGCTTTGAAATGATACTTTGTATAAGACCATATCTTGGATATGGCATCGATATGAGATATTGTGTAAGACCATAGCTGGGCTATCAGCATCGATTTGTGATCCCATATAAGACCATATCTAGGATATGGCATTGGCATCTTACTATGTGTATGAGATTTCCCGGTTATCCTTTAGTATTCCAAGTGGTTCAACGAGTAATTTAAAGTTTATGTCAAGGATGTGAAAGGCTATGATTATGTTATGAAGTGGTACAGGCATGTATGTGAAACTCATGAGAAATGAGCTCGATTTATGATGCATTATTGGTAAGAATGTAAATGAGTAAGATATGCTTATGATCATTTGATGATTATGTGCAAATTTATAATATGTTATGTATATGTTACTACATGATTAATGTTGCTTATTATTTACATGCAAACTTACTAAGCTTTAAGCTTACCCCACTTTCCTTTCCTATGCCTCATAGTGTCACCAAGCTAGCTCGGGTTGGAGATCGCCAGAGATGCTATCACACTATCACACTATCATGTTGGGTAAATGAACACAAACCTTTGAGTCTATGGCATGTATAAGGACTTAGTCATTTTGTGTATGTGTCATTATGATATGGCCAAATGTATTGCCTTGTAATGATTAAGGATTTGATTTAGTATGTAGCCACATAAATTGGCTTATATTGGCTAATGGGTTGCAAGCATATTAATTACTCATATGCCTATGCCAATGTCATTGTGTGATGTGGTTTATAATGTTATGTTAATGAAATTAGACTAGATGATACATGTGGGAAGTTGTTATGTTGAAGGTGATTGGGTATGTGTGGACTTGATAAAGTATGATGTTATGAATAGTAAATAATTGTTATGTTATGAATAGTATGTAGCTTAATTGTGCCTTGTTAAGTGCTATTGAGAGTGTACGTGTGAGTGAGAAGTTGAGGGTGGCCAATGGCTTGTAAAATAGCCTCAAACTAGTCCACACCGGTAGACACACGGGCATGTGTCTAGGTCGTGTGTGACACACGGCCAGCCCTATAGGCATGTAGTATAGTCGTGTGTCCCCTACATCTAGCATTTTAGCTTCAAATTGGCCACACGGACAGAGACACGGTCGTGTGTCTCAGTCATTTGAAGGATACAACCATAAGACATAAGCATGTGCCTAAGCCGTGTGAAGTCTGCACCTTAAATGCGAAAATCAAATTTGCCACACGGCCTAGCACACGGGAGCGTAACTTGGCCATGTGACCTTATCTTGCTGATGATGTCATAAACGAAGAGTTACACGAGTTAAGGACACAAGTGTATCCTGAGCCACACGAACGCGTGTGTCCACACGGCCTACTCACACGGGCGTGTGACTCTCTAAAACATGAAAAATTTTTAAGTGTTCCAAAGTTTCCAGTTTAGTCCCGAACAACCTCCAATGCATGTTTAAGGCCTCATATGTCTGTATAAGTGACGGTATACATGTGTATGAATAGTTTTGAATTGAATGAAATTTTATGGCCGATTTTGTACAATTGGTTATGTTTAAGTTCGATAATGCCTTGTACCCTGTCCCGTCGTCAGATCCGGGTAAGGGGGTTACAGGAGCTTAGCTTATATTTCCTTATCTCTAAAACATGTACCAGGGCCCCAATGCCCCAAAACACAATACATATATGTGAGTACTCATAATCCTATGGCATGCCAACTATATCCAGCGGTTTCAAGAGATCACAAGGCCTAAATATCTATTATTACACATTTTTAATTACTAATTTAATGCACATCATCTCTGTTCAAATTCATCAGTTCACATCGTAGTCTCTTACACATTCCACACTTATCAGATTCATATTTATTTTCACTTTAAGTGTCACAATAATGCTCATTAAGCAATCACATATCGAACTACATATGCATGCATTACAACTAGTAAATCATATATCACATACAAGTATTCTAACATATTAGCTGTCATAATAATATCACATTCCATAATTAAACATATATCTGCTTATCGAAATTCTGCTTGCTTTCGCTACATATTTGCATTATTAGCATATCATTATCACTACCATTTGGCATGTATATCATGTCCACAACACAACACAATTCATAACAGTCATCACACATGTCTCATATCACAATATCGTATCATAATAATCAATCCACAATTATTTACATAATCACATAATTTGCCAAATAAAGCAAGGGAAATAAAAAGATTACACTCAGAGCTTAGGATAGGGGTTTAAGCTATTCTTAAGCTCCCAATTAACATTGTGAATCATGTCTACAAGTAGCAATTCCAAACACTCACCTATCACGCTTTCGCCTAATTATTGAAAGCTTAAACTAGCTTTTCCTTGCCTTTCACCTTGCTCGTAGAAGGCTCCAATGATTCTGATGCTTCACACATAATAACCATACAATATACACAATCAATTAGCAACCAAGGACTCACTTAAACCAACAGAAAATGCAAGCTTAAGCTATATTCCTCATGAAACTGAAATTTCGACTAACAACTTGAAACTCAAATATCTTAATCTTTACTCATTCCCATTGTCTATAATCGATTCTAATCATATAATTATACATCTAAGAATAATTCCCAACTTTCACATACTCAAAACTATGCAGATTCATGGATCCAAAAGATTGTCATATAATGGAAATTTTCACAAAAACTCAATAAAATATTAGAATTATTTAATGAAACTTTAAGGAATGTTTAGAAACCTTCTAATCATGTCAAAAGTAATTGAAAAACACTTTGAAACCACATTTTTACTCAAAATCTCAAAATCCACCATTAACGACCCAATTTTTTACTTTTATTCAAAACATGCGATTTAATGGCTAAAAACTCAGTTTAAAAGACCATATAACATTAACAACTAATTAGAACTTGAACCGTTACCTTAGTTGACGGAAACTCAAATGTTTGATTGAAAACCTTACAAACCTAAAAGTTCAGTAATGGAGAAATGTATGGTGTTCTTGGATTTTTTTTTCTTGAAGTACTATGGAGATTTATGGCTTGGGAATGATAGAAATCTATGGAATTAAGTTTGGGAATCAAAATTGAATGAGGAGAGCTTTAGAATGCAATGGATGGTAAAACAAAAATATGAAGAAGAGACTATTGTGGATTTTACAAAAATGAAGGGGAAATAAGGTGAAACTTAAAATTTGGTTTAATTGCCTTTTAAAAACTCATAATTTAGACCCTTTTACAAATCAGTCCTGATTTCAAAATTGAAAGTCTTTTCAGCATTATTTTCAAAAATTATTTTAATTTCCAAAATGCCATAAACAAAAACATTTCGAATACCATGCTGACGAAATTCCCGAGCTCACTAGAGCTAAAATTCTCATTTTGCCTTAAAAACTTCTAGGCCCAATTTTGGGTATTAAATTATCCCCCTCTAAAGAGAATTTCATCCTCAAAATTCCTAGCTAATACGTCATTCCCTTAATAAAAAATGCACTATTTCTAATTTTAAACTTAATAGTACACTTTCGTTGTGCACTTTAATTCCTATTCTCTCTAACTTCCTACGACTTTTCTTAAAGATTTTTTTCACTACCACGGGCTATTTTACGGTAACTTTTGCTAACAATTTCCTCTATCCACTACAACACATTCATCTAAAGAACTCATAACTATTGTTCCTAATTTAGCAGTCTCTATCGGGATTCTCCACTTATTAGCTAAATCACTCAAAATTTACGAAGGCATAGAACCTAAATCTACACCACGCTTTCGCTCCGCTACTTTGATGAATCTTTCAAAGCAATGACCGTATTGCTCTACTACTTGGTCTAGCCTAAATAAAACCCTCCACAAGCACTCCTACCAGAGTTTCTGACTTACTAGCTAATGCACTCAGAACATACGAATACATTCACACTCACATTAAGTGTAATAGCCCGATTTAGACCCTAGTCAAAAAAGTGATTTTAGAACCACAAATCTGAGGTTATGAAATTATTTTAATATTATTTTTGGTAATTACAACGTGTTATTTGATATGTGTGAGATTTTCGTAATTTAATTTTGCCGATTAGTTGTCTAATGTGATAAAAGGACTTAATTGAAAAAAATGCAAAAGTGACTTGCTATTTGTTAAAGTGCTATATTGCTATGTTCTTTTTAATGTGGGGTCCTTAAAATGAAATTAGGCCATTAAACAATGGGATGGATGGTAGTGGATAACCATTATAGAGCTTTTATATTATATCATTAAGGGTAAAAAGGTAAATTATGTAATAATATGTAATAAAATAAAAGAAAAGTTAAAATGGCCATGCATTCATCTTTCTTGGCCGAAACTTGAGAAGAAAAGAAAGCTTTGAAACCTTTGAATATTCGACACCTATGGAAGCTTGAATTAGGTATGTGTTTTGCTCAATTTTTGATAATTTTTACAATTTTGAGATCGTTGTTTCGAATACTAGCTAGCCCATGCTTGAATTTTTGAATTGGTGGTGGATTTTGTGATTTTCCATTGTGGATAGCTTGATATTTTTGTGGTTTGATGATGAATAATAAATCTTTGTTGATAGATCATTATGTTTAATTAAGTGATTTTTGATAAAAATGGTTATTAAGGACTAAATTGTGAAATTTATGAATTGAGAGGCCTAAATGTGAAATAAATGAAATTAATGGGCTGCTAGGGACCTAAGGTAAATTTTGCCTAACATGGGTTTATTGAAATTTTGGGTATTTTGTGTTGTTTTAAATTAGGGACTAAATTATAAAAATGTAAAATGTTAGGGGTTGAAATGTAAAATGTCCAAATTATGTATTTTTGGATGAAATTGAATGAATATGTTATTAAACATATCAAATTTGTATTGAATTAGATCAAGAAAAGAGGAAATCAGATTTAGATCGAGAAAAGTTGAAAGTTGTCGAATAGTCGTTCTGGTTCATTTGTGTCCGTATGAGGTAAGTTCATAAGTAAATAAATGTTGTTAAATTTGAATGTATATGTATTATATGTGCCGAATTGAATTATTATAAATATATGTGTATATGTTGAATTGAATTAATCATAGGAGAACTAGTTATGAGCTTGAATTGATAGAATAACGACGCCCGAAAGCCCCGTACGAACCATAGGAATAGTATAGGATACATATGTCATGACATAGGATTCTAATATGTGTTATTGTGTAAGACCATGTCTAGGACGTTGGCATCTATTTTAGATTTACGTGTAAGATCATGTTTGGGACATCGACATCGTATATGACTTCGTGTAAGACCCTTTTTGGGACAGTAGCATCGATATTTGATTACATGTAAGACCACGTCTGGGGCATTGTCTTTGTATGAGTTTCTAAGCTCTCCGAGTATCCTTATTAATTCTGAACGGTTCAATGGGCATTTCGAGAAATGAATAACTATGTGAACGTGTATCCGATTTAGGTACGTGTGATTTGTTTATGTAATTCAGAAATGAAAGGTGAGTATGTTTCAAATGACGATACATGAAATATATGATAATGAATGATGTGTTATATATGCTTGTTATATGAAATTGTGGCCCTATGTTTCAAACATGAGAATTATGAAACATGAAACATGGCTTTAATGTATGATTGCTTGGTTCGAAAACTTGAACAGATAACGAAATTAAAATTGTTGAGTTTGGAGTATGCTTTGTATGTGATATATGATAGTAAAATAAGGTTGATCTTGGTTGGCTATACAATTCATGAATACGAATTTGGTTTATGTGAATAAGTGAAGTTACTTAATGTGGTGATATGGATTATATGAGAATAGTGATTGTATAGGTGTATGAAATTAACTAAGTTTGGCCTATTCAAGTTGAATTATGTATATTCTTGTGATAAATTATTTACTTATGGCTTACTAAGCTTTCAAAGCTTACTCTATGTGTTTTTGCAATGTTTATAGGGTTTTGGATACTTGCTCAGGTTGAAAGGCGTGGGAGACCTCATCACACTAGCCAGTATTCATTTCGGTAAATAAATGCTTTGAGATTTGGTTATGTGGCATGTATAGGCTAGTTTGATATGTTTGGTTTTTGAATTTGTGTATATATAGCCATGTGAAAAGGGCTTGAGTTTGATGTTAATGCTTGTGGGAATTTTGGTTATGCTTTGAACTTATTTTGGAAGTAGCTATTATGGTTTATTCACTTGTGGTGTTTAGTTGTTTTATTCGGCAAATGAGAAATGGTATATTTTATGTGATATATGGACTTATAAATTAGTTTGAGTAATGTCAATGCGTTTTTGGTTGTGGCTTAATTGGATAAGCTAAGTTATGAATGTGTCATTACTTGTGTAAATGATTTGTTGGTTATTAAGACAAGTATAATGTGTTTAGTTAAAATGACTGTTGTTTGTCAAGTGAGTGGTGCATAAATTAGTTATAAATACTATTGGAATTCAATCATATGATAATGTAAAATAATGCTTATATTATTTTGTCTATTAAGCTATGTGGGATTGCTTGATTTAGGCTAATACAAAAATGTGCATAATATGTGAATTGATAAAGTCACGAATTAGTTAATAGAACATAGTAGTATTGATTCGATAACTATGCTTAGATATGGCTTTAGATTTTAGAGATTTTGTGCATATTATAAAAGCAACAAAAGTATGTTTGGCTATGCTGTAATGTCACTATGTTACATATATGAATGCATATTAAGTAGTGTAATATGATTTCATTAGTTTTAATATGCACATGTGCAGAGGTTGTAATGATATATGCTTGGTTATAAGTAAGTATTCGATTGCCATGATTCATTGGTTATAATGTTTGAATATTAATTTGGGAAGTGTATGAATGGTTTTCTATTAATTGGTTTGAAATAGTACAAAATGATGTGGATTAGATATGCACAAGTAGGAAAAGAAATATGGCTTAAACTAAGTCTAATTTTGTACCACACGACCTAGACACACTGGCGTGTGACTGGTCGTGTGATCAAGTCAATAGGTATGCCCTGTTTTGCCATGACCTAGACACACAGGCGTGTCTAATGTCGTGTAAGGCACACAGCATGACCACACGGGCGTGTGACCTATGTAACTTTGAAAAATGTTAAGTTTCAGAAAAATTTTGTATGTGTTTAGTTTAGTCCCGACCTCTATCTAATGCATGTTTAAGGTCTAGTTGACCTAAAGAATGGACTTTATGATGATGTTTGACTATGATATGATGATTTATGACTTATGATTGTGAACTGATCGCGAAATGTTTTGATATGTTCGATAATGCCTCTTAACCCTAGTTTGGCGATGGATACAAGTTAGGAGTGTTACATTAACGTCTATGAGGCATATCAAATCTAATTTAACATACGAAAACAAAAAGAAAGGTGTGAGTGATGGGGGAAATGATCCAAGTTACATCCCTGCAAGAAAACTTTAGGAAAAAGGCAATGTGTTCCTGTTCCTACCCCACATGCAATTTAATCAGAGATATTTTCAATCAATTTAAGCAGTCAGAGTAACTTAAAAACTTAGGTTTCTGGATCCATGAGTTACGAAACCCCAATTAGTACATCAACAACTTAAGTCTAATAGTTAAATAACCTAAGCTCTGATACCAGTAAATGTAACACCTTGTACCCGTCCCGATCGCCGAGCCCGAATATTAAGGTGGCACACCACTGTCATGCATCACATACATTATAAAATGTCAAATTAACAAGCACTCGTCCTCTTTATTAGTGTTCTTACAAAATTTTCAATCAAGCATATATTAATCATCATTAAAACATGCCAAACATACTTCAAACAAACTTATAATATCAATTAAACATACATTAGAGCCACTTTGCAAAATTCCAAAATAATTCATGAAGGTATCATACTGAAACAAAGGTATCTATATTTCTTTAATATGGTATTGATATTGATTCGAAAATGTATACCAAAATAACATTCCGTTTCTCGTCTAAAAATCAAACCTAGAATTAATTGGTACCTTTATTAAAGTATCGCTTATTTTACTGCGAGTATCAATATTCATGGTAAGGTATCAATACCAAATTACAATACTAACTTCCTATACATGGAAATATCATAGAGATATCGTTTTTAAAACACAAATATCAATACCTCTGGCAAACCAAAAAATACAACACATCTAAGCATTTAATCCATTGGAACAAATATCTAATCAACATGCATCGTTTACCTCTTTAAAGTAATGTCAAAACGACCAAAATAACAATTCAAAACATCAAAAACATGTCCGAGCAAGAATCAATATACCAAGGTCCAAGCCTATAGTTCCTAGCAAAAATTAAGCTATAAAATATCCAAAACATCATGGCAATTACATGCAACAGATCTACCCCATTATTCAATGTCCATTGACCATATATATAGTTTATCGCACTTCAACATAGCTAGTATTCAAACTAAAGCAATACCATTGAGAATTATAACATCCATCAAAAGTGTTACAAATTAAACCCATACAATATCATGAGGACCATAATAATACTCGATTAGAGTGGTTATATTGCCTTATCCCCACATTTCAAATAATAATATGAATACCACCTATGCAAATACTAAAGCCTAACTTGGACCAATTCTTCGGTATCCCCACATAGCTCACACCGCAAATGCTAAATATCTGCAATGGTTAGAGAGAGTGGGTGAGCTTAAACAAGCTCTGTGATTGTTGGAATAACCACAAAGCGTACACAATATCAAAGGTTAAACAAGAGCATACTACAACACATTCAAAACCATATTCTAACGAAGTCAAAGCAACATATTCACGTTTTATTAAATCTTAAAATTAACATATACTCTTACATGCAATTACACTCAACTCGCTTATATACAAATATTTCATTTTACAATAATTCATCAAGACTAAACATCGTATACATGCTTTAATACCACAAGTCTAGCTTATATATTCACATAGATTCACAAGTTAAATGAAAACGACATAAACCCCAATTACATTCACAATTTATTATGAGAATGTACTAAAATTTTTGTGAAGCTTAAATTAACTAATTTAGAATATTCTTTACATGTTTATGCATCCATCTTGCATCATATTATCACAATAAATAGAATCACATTAAAACGATAATTTGACATTTGAGGCTATGAAACATAAAGTGGGTTCTATCACCACACATCAGAGACACAGATCTCAAACACACCAAACGAATCATAGAGTTGAATATATCCCAAAAAGTGAAGCATAAAACTAACACTCTCCAACACACCAAACATGTCCCATTGAATGGAGCTTACCTCATATTCACTTATCTCTCACATGTCTCATGGCCTCAATTCCCATAAACACAATACATATAAGTAAGTATTCACAATCCTATGGCATACCAACTATATCCAACAATTTCAAGAGATCACAAGGCTAAAATATCCACAATTACACATTTTTAATTACTAGCACATCATCTCTATTCATATTCATCAGTTCACATCGCAGTCTCTTACTGTAACACCTCAAACCTGGCACGGACGTTATGGCTAAATCTAACATGTCACATTAAAGTGTTTTATCGAAAACCTTGTTTTCATTGAAAACCCTTCCAAAAGAAATTTTCGAGTAAAATCCCACTTTGTATTTGTTTTTAAAACGAGGTGTATTAAAAAACTATTTCTTTGTTACGTGTTAACAAATAATTTGAAAACAAAATTCTCTTCGACTGCGGAAGCTCAATTTTATTTAAAAACATTAACTGATTTTAGAAAAATTTGAAATGTGTTTAATAGAAATGGGTCCATATTCCATTCTCATACCATAACAATGAATAATAGTAACCAGAGAAAAGGACTTATTACAATCTGGACTTAAATAATTAAAATACTAGAAATTTTAATAAAGAAAAAGAAACAAGTCTAAGTTGTCTTGCTAATTGGCCACCTCCAAGTCCCTCTATCCATCGAACCGCCTACTGAGGTTCACCTGAGAAAAATAAAAGAGGGAGTGAGTTTCGAAACTCAGTGTGTACAGCCCTCAGCAACAATATATCATGCAACACAAGTCATCTTGGGCCTGAGCCCAATACCATAGTAGCACAAAACCTATAACAATCATGTATGCAATAATGCAATGCCCAACCCATCCAATTGATACACATCATCTCCGTCCATCCGAAACACATCCTATGGGGATAACTATATCGACCCACCCATCTGATACACTCCAAGGGTGTAACGCCATGTTTTTCGAGATTTTTCGGGTTTCGGTGATGTTTTGGTGAATTTTAAAATTTTGGTGTTGTGGATACTGAAATTGTGTTTAAATGTGTCAGTGGGCCCTTAGAAGGCCCAAGCCTAAGTTAAAACCCGGTAAAATATCAAGTTTGGATTTTAAGTGAATAGGAGACTTGGTTAAGTGGGCTTTTAAGAAAAACTTCGTAAATTATGACACAAAAAGGAGCTTTGGCAAAGTGGCAAGGTGGCGCCACTAAGTTCCTAAAAAAGTGGCGCCTGGGAAGGAATTAAAGGTCCAGGGTTCAAGTTGCAAGATAAGCGTATAGTTACTTAATTTTTAGGCATGTGCCGGGCATGTGATTACTTAAGTGGAACTGGCTAGGGCCTTAGGGAGGTTGGGCCGATTGCTCTGTTAGTAACTAGGGTTAGATTCTTTTCTTTTTCTGTCAAGACAAATTAAGGTTATCCACCTAAAGTTATTCTTTTCTCTACTTCACAAAAGTGACCGAAAACGCAAAGTACCACTCCTCTGTGCTGATTTCTCTTGTCTTTTCTCCTCTACCATTGTTTTATTCTCCTTTTTGATTTCTACCTTAGCTGAACACCCCTATTACTCAAGTACATCTTCTCTGTCGATCCCATCCTCCACAAAACCACCATAACCGACTGCCATAAAAGCAGAAATCCCGAAAAAACTCATTTTTTGTGCAGATTTCTCCAAGCCAAAATCCCTTTGTTCTTTTCGTCCCTTTTGATCGATTTTCATCTTCTCTAAACCCCTAGTGCTTGTCAACAACACCACTCCAAAACCATAACCCCCAAATCACCATCTTCTTCATCAGTCAAAAGTCAAAAATGCCATTCTTTTAGGAGCTTATAGCCGAAACTTGAGATCTCTAGGATTTGATCTCTACAAGTGTTTAAGGGCTATATCTATACCAGATCTAAGTAGAAACAATGAGGAAATCAGTGGTAAGTGCTCCTTAACTCAGATTTATAAGTTCTTTTGCAATTTAGAAAAAACCGAAGTCTCTAAAATCTAGGGAGGCTGTCGTTAAAGGTCTAAGACCCTAAGGGGGTTATAGTAATTAGTTTCTCTTGGTTTTAGTACAATTTAGAGACTGCTGACGAAGGCGTGGATCGTTGGAATGACTAGATCTAGATCTAGTCATCGGTTTTCAGCAAAGGTAAGATTTCGAGGACTTTAGGGGCACTGGCCAAATATGGTGAGTGAGTATTGAGATTGGCTATATGGATTTGTAAATTAAAAGTTATGGTAATCAATTGTAGGATATCGTGGGGATCTCTTTAGCAGTCGTCGCGGAACATGTGTGTATCGAACACCCTTTCATAGTTCAATTCGACAAAAGCTGAAATGCCGAAATTTTGACATTTTGTGGGCTTGTGAGTGTGCGAATGCTTACAAGATGTTTAGAAATCATTAGATCTAAAATCGCAAAGTGGTAAGATAGTTGCATGTGGAATTTCGTATACTCCAGTAATTGGGCCTCGATGGGCTGCAAATGGGCCCAATGGGCTTATGGGCCTATATGGGTGAAAACGGGTAATTAAGGTGTACTGATAGATTGTAGGGTTAAAACTGTCTAAACTAATAAATTGATCTAAAAATCTGGATTAAATGGGCTTAAGTAGCCAATAGACACTGTAGGGTCCATTAGGGGTCTTCGAGCCTAATAGCTAAAACTGTTAAACTAGGTTAAATCGATTACTGTGACGATAAATGGATTAATAGTGCCTGTAATATGTATGAAAACTTTAAAAAATGATAGAATTACTGAAATACCCTCATGGGTGGAGAATTACAGTTTTACCCTAGGTGCGAAATTACCGTTATACCCCTAGGGCTAAATCTAACGAAAATGTATGTGTTACTGATTCTGTTTACTGTATGCCAAGTCATGATTATCTGTTGTATGGGATTGGGTTTATATGGATGGAGGAAGTGTTCCGGTGGCCTTGCCCCAATTTCTGTTAAGAGGCTCTGCCTCGATATTCTGAATCTGGTGGCCCTGCCACAATATCTATTTTGGTGACTCTGTCACATTATCTGTTTACGCAGCAATGCTGCCACTGTGGCGTGTAGTGGTTGGGTGAGTTGATAGTTTCCTCACAATGGGGAGATGGGGCTGGTACGGGTAGCGTGTAGCGGTTGGGTGGGTTGAGTAGTCTCCCCACATGTGATGAGTTTGGGCATACATGCATAACCTCTGATCTGTTCTGTAATGGGCCTATAGGTCGTACTGTTATCTGAAAAGGGCTAAGGCCTAGTGTTCTGTATCTGGATAGGGCTTCGGCCCAATTATTATTATGACTGATTTGGGCTTGGATAGGCTTCTTTGCACACTAAGTTTTCCAAACTCACCCCCCTTCTCTTCCATCCTTGCAGGTGAGACCTAGATAGTGGACTTGGAGCTGGGAGGGACTCAGAGTGGCCACGAAGATTAAATTTTTTGGTTTTCAATTAAGTTACATTTCATTTCTTCTCTTATTTAAATTATTTTATTATGGTTTTGGGTTTGTAATAAGGCCGCTCTTATTGTTTTTTTATTATTTTTGGGTTTTTATTACTTTTACTTACGATACTTTAATTATTTAGAATTTTAGCTGCGCGAGATTTTCTGAAAGTAATTCAAATGTTTTCGAAATCAATCACACGTAACCAGCAAGTAACAAAGTCTCGATTTATAATAAACCTCTTAATAACTAGTATTAAATAGGACGTCCACCCACAACTGGGAATTTTCTTTAAAGACTATAAAATCAGTTTTGCAAAGCTCACCCTAATCTTAGTAACTAGGTAATATGGTTAGTTGTAGGCAATTGATACACCAGATACGGCCATAACGTCTGGGCCGAGTTTGGGGTGTTACAAAGGGTAGTGCCGGTTGCAGTACGGCCTAACGTTGCAGCAAAGCTACTGATCATTTATTGGGCTTAAAAGCCTTCGTTGGATCCACGATCGTCAAGCGACTATCTGATCCTCATATAACACTTCCTCCAGTATAATTCCCACCCACATGCAACGTCATAACACATGAGTGCAACATATAACATATAGTATACCCACGTCATACTTATAACACACAAGGGTATTTCAGTAATTCTACCCTACAGGGGTATTTCAGTAATTCTACCCTATAGGGGTATTTTAGTAAGTTACTATCGTATGGGTATTAGTTACGAACTTTGGCCCGTCAACAAGTCCTTTTTGGCTAAAGTGAACAGACACTACGCACCAGGTAGGATTCCAGAGAAGATGTGGGTCATTAAGACCGCTTAAGTACCAAGCTCTCCTTAGATCCAATCTTAGACATGCATATACCCATTGCCACACTCTAACCCTATGACTTGTCCATAGACATGCTTGATAAATTAATTAAGTTTTATGCGCTTGAGGATTCATTAGAAACTAGGCCTAAAAGTCCATTATAAAACCCTAGTATGTCTACAAGCTTTCATGCATTCATATAGCCCATCTGGCTCAGTTACACTTATATGGTCCATTAGGCCCAATCACATTCATATACAACCCATTAGGCTCATTCACACTTATGTGGCCCATCAGGACCGAATCCATTCCAAACCATTAAACAAACTTAATCAGCTCATCACATTTTACCAAATTATCAATTTTTGCTTATTTGGGCTCACAGGCCTGTAAGGCCGATTTCGCCCATTTTGGCCCAGTTGGCCAAAGCGTGGCCCAAGTCCATGAGATCGCTCATGGGGCCTTTGCTATCATATCGGTTACCATCATACGAGTGCTCACGCACTTACGAGACTGCCGTAGCCAAACTTTGGCATTTCGACTTTTCGGCATTTCAGCTTTTTGGCATTTCGAGATTTGTCGATCTATCGTGTGCGTGCAGTGTATGTACACACCTGGTAATGAAACGTGCTACAATCTCCTTAGCCACGAACCTACAATCAATATCACTCCTCAATTAATCAAAGGATTAATAAATGCCTTGACCAAAATTGAAATCTTACCATCAACCTTACCTTACGCAACAAGTCCTAATAGCCCTTCTTCAACCATTAACTGCTAATATTTCATATATCTATATCAACCAACCAATAGAGAATGAATATTAGGTGACTTGTATTCCACACGAGGCACCCTTATAATACCTATAACCATTTAGCTATAACGCCCTGATTTTCGGGATTTTTTGGGTTTTGTGAATTTTAGTAAAGTTTTAAAATTTTGGTGTTCTGAAGGTTGAAAATGTATGTACATGTGTTGTTGGGCCTTTAGAAGGCCCAAGCTTAAGTTAAAACCCGGTAAAATATTAAGTTGGATTTTCAAGTGAAAGGGGACTTGGTTAAGTGGGCCTTTAAGAAAAACCGTGTAAAATATGTCACAAAGGGAGCCTTGGTAGAGTGGCAAGGTGGCGCCACTAAGCTCCTAAAAAAGTGGTGCCTAAGTGGGTATTCAAGGACAAGGGTTCGAGTTGCATGGTAAGCGTAGTGTTCTTTTTAATTTTTAAGCATGTGTCGGGCATGTGACTATTTTAAATAGGAATTTCGGCAAGGGCTTTTAGCGACTTAGGTTGATTACTCAAGTGTGATATTAGGGTTATATCTTTTTCTGTTTTCTTTCATAAGAATTAGGGTTAGCCACCTTAGGAATTATTTCTCTCTTCTACTGTCAGAAAAGCCGAAAATTGTCTCCGTAGGAAGCTCATAGCCGAATTCTTTCTCTCCACCTCTACCATTACTTTTCTTCACTTTTCTTCTTCCTCTTTGATTCATTCCTTAACCGAAACCCCCTCATTCCCTCATTCATCTTCTCTTCTGATCATACCCTCCATAAAATCACCATAATCAATTTCCTTAAAAAGCCGAAATCCCGAAAAGAACTCACCTTTGTACCGAATTTCCTAAGCTGAAATTCCTCAAATTTCTTTCGTTCTTTTGGCCAAATCTAACTCCTTCTACACTCTAAATCCCTATCGACAACACCTATACTAAACTCCCCACACCGAATCATCTTCTTCCTTACCTTTCTAAAAGCTGAAATCACCATTAGTTTAGGGAGATAGCCAAAAATTTTAAATCTCAGAGATAAGGGTTCTACGAATGTTTAAGGGTTAGATCTACTTCAGATCTGAGTTAGAGGCAAGGTAAAAGCAGTGGTAAGTGGTTGTCAACTCAGATCTTTAAGATATTTCATACTTTGGAAAAGCCAAAAGTCCCTAAAGTTAGGGAGGTTGTTGATTTAGTCTATTAGTGATTTAAAGTAGTATTTTAGTTCTTTTTGGATGTTAGTTAGCAAGGAAGGTGATCAAGTAAGGAGTGGAAGGCATCGGTATCATCAGATCTAGATCTAGTGCATCTAAATCGACAGAGGTAAGTTTTCATGGCCATTAAAGGTGTGGCCGAATGTGGTAAGGGATTTTGGTTGTAGTTTTTCATAGATCTACTGATTAATTGCTTAGATAATGGATTGTAGGAACGGGCGCATAGGAAATCTCGTCAGTGGAACTGCAAAACAGGTGTGTGTTTCGAACATCCTTCAATGCTTAAATCGACAAAAGCCGAAAAGCCGGAATTCCAAAATTCTGGTATTTCGAGAGCTTGTGAGCGTGCGAACACTCTCAAGTTGGTAGGAGAAGGTTGGTTTTGGAATTGGCACTGTCAAGCGGGCTGACCGCGAAATTTTAAGCACTACAGTAAGTTGGGCCTCGGTGGGCCGAATATGGGCCCAATGGGCAATTTGGGCCCAATTGGGTAAAAATAGGTTTAAAGGCAATAATATGGATTGCAGGCGTAAAAACTATTAAAACAAGATAATGGATTGGAAATTAAGGCTTAAATGGGCCTAATGGGCTAAAATGGCATGGTAGAGCCCATTAGGGGTTTTATGGCCTAAGTGCTAAAACTGATAAACTGAATTAAATGAGTTTCTGTAACAACCACTGTAATAGTAGAGGCTGCAATAATAATAAAAACTGTAATAAGAGAACAAAATTACTAGAATACCCTTAGAGTGAGAAATTACTGATTTACCCTTAAGTATAAAATTACCATTATACCCCTAGGGCTAAAATTGACTGTACTGTTTGACATGACTGTTTCTGTTACTGCATATCATGATGTATGTATGTTTGATGTATGGGTTGGGTTTTATATTGGAGGAAGTGTGAGTGGCATTGCCACGTTACTGAAAGGGGCTATGCCTCGTACTGTTTCTGAAAGGGGCTTTGCCTCGTATATTGTTTATTTGAGTAGCCATGCTGTGACTGTGGTGTGTGGGCTGGGTGGGTCGAGTTATTACCCACATGGTGTGTTGGCTGGTACGGATGGTGTGTAGCGGTTGGTGGGTTGAGTAGTCCCCCCAATTGGGTTGCATTCATACTGTTATACTGTACTGGACTGTGATGGGCCTATGGGCCAAACTGTTATCTGAATAGGGCTTCGGCCCAATATCTGTTATAGGGCTTTGGCCTAGTATCTGAAATCTGAATGGGGCTTCTGCCCAGTATCTGACTGAGACTGGTTAGGGCTCAGGCCTAGTGGGCTCGAGCCGATGTGGGCTTTGGATGGGTTCTGCACACATTGAGTTTTCCCAAACTAACCCTTCTCTTTCCATCCCTGCAGGTGAGCCCTAGATCGTGACTTGGTTGCTGGGAGGGATTCAGAGTGGCCACGAAGACTAGCATGGTTTAAATAAGTTTTACTACTTTATATTTCTAATTATCGGTTTCTACTTTTAAATTTGTTAATGGGTTGTAATAAGGCCACTATGACTGTTTTTGTTTGGGATTTTCAACTGTTTTATTTCAACCACAACTACACACCATTTTTCGAAAATTTAACAAATGTTTTCTCAACCAACCAGACAATACAAATGGCTAAGTAGGATAATAAGGTTAAAATGAATTGCTTATCAAATGGAATGGAGATTAAGTTGAATAATTATTAAAGCGGGAATTTCCAAAAATCAAGAATTGCTTTTCAAAACTCACCATCGGACTTAGTAAATAGGGCGGCGTAGGATAGTCAGGTGATGTAGCACACCGGACATGGCCGTAACATCTGGGCCAAGTTCAGGGTGTTACATTTAGTGGTATCAGAGCCAGGCTGCAACAACTCGACTGTGGATCGGGTCCAAAAAGGGTTTTCAAAAATTTTTTTAGAGTCCAGAAGGGTATTTTTGGAAAATCAGATTTTCAGAAAATTTTTGGTTTTAAAAAGGTTTTTTTTCCTTCAAATTGTAGTTTTAAAACAAGTTATTTTGAAACATTGATTTTTAAGAGGCCTCAAACTATTTGATCTGATAAATCGGAAAGTGGCACACTGAATCCCCAGCACCAAGTTGTAAGTATTTTCTGCCTTAACTTCTGTACTGTACTGAAAATAAAACTGTAGATAGTACTGAGCCTTGGATGTGATACTATAGGTGAGGTAGTATTAAGGCTATAAAACTGAGATTGTAGGGTAAACTAAACCCTAGGAAACTGAGGCAGTAGCTAGGCTACAATCGCGTAAACACAACTCTAAAATTTTATCTGTTCATAAGATATTCTGTAATAAACAACTGAAACATTAACTGATGTCATAAAATTCGTAAATCAGATAATCGATATGAGTACAAGAGCTGCTCGTGGACGAGGCCGTGGACGAGGCCGAGTTAGTGCTCAAGCTGGATCGTCGTCTTCTGAGCATATGCCAGCAGGAGAGGCACGACCACCAGTTGAGGATAATGGGCCGTACGATCGGGCCACAGGGGACGACGCTATGTCCTAGGCCATGCTGAGAGTTCTGGAAAGGGTGGCTGGAGCCAATGTTGGGGCCATAAATAGGGGGTCCATTTCTGAGCGACTCCGGGCCAATGGAGTGGAAGTTTTTAGGGGCATATCTGGAGTGGCCCCGAATGTAGCTGAGTACTGGCTGGAAGCCACAGAGTGAATTATGGATGACTTGGACTGTTCAGTGGAGCAGAAGTTAAAAGGAGCGGTATCGTTGCTGAGAGACGAGGCGTATCAATGGTGGATCACCGTGAGAGAGGGTACCCCAGCTGAGAGGGTAACCTGGGAATTGTTCAAGCAGTCTTTCAAGGCCAAATATGTTGGGGCTAGCTATGTGGATGCACGAAGGAAGGAATTTCTGACCCTGACCCAGGGTAGTAAGACTGTGCCTAAAATGAGGCAGAATTTCTGCGACTAAGCCAGTATGCTAGCGGCATTGTTTCCACCAAATATGAGCGCAGTGTTCGGTTTGAGGATGGCCTCAGAGATGAGATGAAAGTTTTGATAGCTCCGCAGAGGGAGCGTGACTTTGCTGCACTGATGGAGAAGGCTAAAATAGCCGAGGAAGTGAAGCAAGCTGAAAGGCAGAATCGCGATAGGGATCGCAACCGTTTTAAGAGAGATTCTGGAACATCAGGAGCTGCAAATCAGAATTTTAAGAGGGCTAGAGTAGAAGAACCAGTGCGAGCTGTGCCAGTGAATGTTGTTAGACCACAGGCTTGTGGAGACTGTGGTAGAGTTCATCGAGGAGAATGCTGGAAACGCAGTGGAGCTTGTTTTCATTGTGGGTCTAAGGATCATCAGGTTAAGGACTGCCCACAGAAGCCAGCTCAGGCTCAAGCTGTTGATCAGAGGGTTGCTCAGCCTGCGCGAGGAGGACTGCCACTACCAAGGGGCCGTGGTCAAGGTAGAGGAGGCAATGGTTATGGACGTGGTCATGGAGCACCTGGCAGGGGTGCTGGTAATGCTGAGGCTCGTCAGCCAGCCTTAGTGTATGCTACTCGCTGTCGCGAAGAGGGTGATGCACCTGATGTTATAACTGGTACGTTCTTAATATCTCATACACCATATACTACTTTAATTGATGTGGGTTCGACGCATTCGTATGTTGCTTGTGAAATTTCTGGGTCGTTGGGTGCGCATTCTGAGGAGACTGTGAGTGGGGTCGCAGTAGTTAGTCCTTTAGGTCACTCTATTAAAGTAGACAAACTATTTAGGGAAGTGCCTTTAGAGACTCAGGGTTGGATCTTTACTGGAGATTTAATGGAGCTACCTTTTGGAGAATTCGACTTAATTTTGGGCATGGACTGGTTAACCAAGCACAAGGCAACGCTGGATTGCGCGGCCAAAAGAATGGTATTGAGAACAACCGAAGGCGAGGAGGTGATGGTTATTGGTGAACGTAGGGACTATTTGTCTAATGTGGTTTCTGCCTTAAGGGTTGAAAGGTTGATGCGCAAAGGTTGTGAAGCATACTTGGCGTTCGTGAGTCAAACTGAACCCAAAGGGGTGACAGTGGAGATAGTGAGGACTGTTAATGAATTTCAAGATGTATTTCCTGAGGAGCTTTCTGGATTACCTCCTAACCGAGAAGTGGAATTTGGGATCGATCTGTTGCCTGGAACAGCTCCAGTGTCCATTGCGCCTTACAAAATGGGACCAAAGGAGTTAATGGAATTGAAAGCCCAAATTCAAGAGATGTTAGATAGAGGCTTCATTAGATCGAGTGTGTCTCCGTGGGGAGCACCGGTGCTGTTCGTGAAAAAGAAGGATGGAACGATGCGTATGTGCATCGATTATCGCCAGTTGAACAAACTGACGATAAAGAACAAGTACCTTCTGCCGAGAATAGATGATTTGTTCGACCAGCTTCAAGGAGCTTCTGTGTTTTCCAAGATCGACCTTCGATCTGGATATCATCAGTTAAGGGTAAAGGAGGTGGATGTGCATAAGACGGCATTTAGAACTCGCTATGGTCACTACGAGTTTTTGGTTATGCCATTTGGATTGACGAATGTACCAGCAGCTTTTATGGATTTAATGAACCGAGTATTTCAGCCGTACTTGGATCGTTTCGTGGTCGTCTTTATTGACTATATATTGGTGTATTCGAAAATAGAGGAGAAGCATGACGAGCATCTTCGAATTGTTTTGCAAGTTTTGAGGGAAAAGCAGCTGTATATGAAATTTAGCAAGTGCGAATTTTGGCTTCGAGAAGTGACTTTTCTGGTCTGCTGAGGGGATTAGGGTAGATCCTCGTAAGATTGAGGCAGTCTTGAACTGGAAGCCGCCAAGGTCTGTATCAGAAATTCGTAGTTTTCTGGGTTTGGTAGGCTATTATAAAAGGTTTGTTGAGGGGTTTTCTATCATCGCGGCTCCGTTAACGAAATTGTTAAGGAAGGGAGTGGCCTTTAATTGGACTGAGAGGCAGCAAGAAGCTTTTGACAGCCTGAAAAAGGTGTTGACTGAGGCACCAGTGTTGATTCAGCCAGAATCTGGGAAGGACTTTACGGTTTATAGCGATGCTTTACATGTAGGATTAGGTTGTGTACTGATGCAAGAGGGTAAGGTGGTTGCTTATGCTTCGCGACAGCTTAAGCCTCATGAGGCAAATTACCCTACGCATGATTTGGAGTTGGCAGTGGTGCTATTTGCATTGAAAATCTAGAGACACTACCTTTATGGGGAAAAGTGTATTATATACACTGACCATAAAAGTCTCAAATATCTGTTAACTTAGAAGGAGTTGAATCTTAGGCAACAGAGATGGATAGAGTTGCTTAAGGACTATGACTGTTCGATTGAATACCACCCTGGCAAGGCTAATGTAGTGGCTAACGCACTGAGTCGAAAGACCGTTGCTGAGTTAAAGGCCATGGTTGCTCGTTTGAGTTTGTATGATGATGGGAGCTTGCTAGCAGAGTTGCAAGTAAGACCGACTTAAACTGAGAGAATCAAAGAGTTACAGTTGAAGGATGATTTGTTGATTTCTCGATTTCAGCAAGTCAAGAATGGTGAGAGTGAGGATTTTAGACTGAATTCTGATGGGGTTCTTTGTTTCCGTGGGAGAATTTGCATTCCTAAGAACTCTGATTTAAGGCAGTTGATTTTGGGTGAGGCTCATGGTGGACCTTGTGCTATGCACCCTGGAGGTAATAAGTTGTATAAAGACTTGCGAGAGGTTTATTGGTGGCCTGGACTTAAGTGAGAGGTGACTGAGTTTGTTGGGAAATGTTTGACGTGTCAGCAAGTTAAAGCTGAGCACCAATTGCCTTCTGGATTGTTGCAGCCAGTGAAGATTCCGTAGTGGAAATGGGAAAGAGTAACGATGGATTTTGTGAGTGGGTTGCCTTTGACATCTTCAAAGAAAGACTTTGTATGGGTAATCGTGGATAGGTTGACGAAGTCTGCTCATTTTGTACTGGTCAGAACCGATTACTCACTGTAGAAGTTGGCCAAATTGTATGTAGCAAAAATTGTGCATTTGCATGGGGTGCCAGTTTCGATAATTTCTGATTGAGACCCTAGATTTACATCTCAATTCTGAAAGAAGTTGCATGAGGCGTTAGGTACGCGATTGGACTTTAGTACTGCATTTCACCCTCAGACAGATGGTCAGTCTGAGAGGGTTATTCAAGTGTTGGAGTACATGTTGAGAGGAGGTGTGATTGACTTCTGTGGTAGTTGGGAAGACTATTTGCCATTGGCAGAATTTGCATACAACAACAGCTATCAAGCGAGTATTCAGATGGCTCCATATGAGGCACTTTATGGACGGAGGTGTCGTACTCCTACGTGTTGGACAGAGTTAGGAGAACGTGAAGTGCTTGGACCAAAGTTAGTGGCAGATACTGAAAGTAAGGTTAAGCTGATTCGAGATCGGTTAAAGGAGGCGTCTGATCGGCAGAAGTCATATGCCGACCTTAAGCGTAAGGAAATTGAATTTGCTGTTGGAGATATGGTGTTCCTAAAGGTGTCGTCGTGGAAGAAGATCTTGAGATTCGGTAGAAAGGGCAAGCTAAGTCCGCGGTTTATTGGGCCTTATAGGATTCTCAAGCGAATTGGGCCAGTAGCATATCAGTTGGAGTTACCACCAGAGTTGGATCGTATCCATGACATTTTTCACGTGTCTATGCTAAGACGGTATCGGTTGGACCCTTCGCATATTGTACCAGTAGAGGAGATTGCAGTAAATACCGATTTGACCTTCGAGGAAGAGCCTGTAGAGATCTTAGATCGTGAAGTCAAAGTCTTAAGGAGGAAGTTTGTTCCATTGGTAAAGGTGCTATGGCGTAATCATGGTAGAGAAGAAGCTACTTGGGAGCCAGAGGAGACTATGCGTCAACAATACCCTCAGTTATTTGGATCAGGTAAATTTCGAGGCCAAAATTTCTTTAAGGGGGGTAGAGTTGTAACGCCCTGATTTTTTGGACTTTTCGGGTTTTGTGAATTTTAGTGAAGTTTTAAAATTTTGGTGTTCTGAAGGTTGAAAATGTATGTACATGTGTTAGTGGGCCTTTAGAAGGCCCAAGCTTACGTTAAAACCCGGTAAAATATTAAGTTGGATTTTCAAGTGAAAGGGGACTTGGTTAAGTGGGCCTTTAAGAAAAACCGTGTAAAATATGTCACAAAGGGAGCCTTGGTAGAGTGGCAAGGTGGGGCCACTAAGCTCCTCAAAAAGTGGCACCTAAGTGGGTATTCAAGGACAAGGGTTCGAGTTGCATGGTAAGCGTAGTGTTCTTTTTAATTTTTAAGTATGTGTCGGGCATGTGACTATTTTAAATAGGAATTTCGGCAAGGGCTTTTAGGGACTTGGGCCGATTACTCAAGTGTGATATTAGGGTTATATCTTTTCTATTTTCTATCATAAGAATTAAGGTTAGCCACCTTAGGAATTATTTCGCTCTCTACTGTCAGAAAAGCCGAAAATTGCCTCCCTAGGAAGCTCATAGCCGAATTCTTTCTCTCCACCTCTACCATTACTTTTCTTCACTTTTCTTCTTCCTCTTTGATTCATTCCTTAGCCGAAACCCCCTCATTCCCTCATTCATCTTCTCTTTTGATCACACCCTCTATAAAATCACCATAATCAATTTCCTTAAAAAGTCGAAATCCCGAAAAGAACTCACTTTTGTGCTGAATTTCCTAAGCCAAGATTACTCAACTTTCTTTCATTCTTTTGGCCAAATCTCACTCCTTCTACACTCTAAATCCCTGTCGACAACACATATACTAAACTCCCCACACCGAATCATCTTCTTCCTTACCTTTCTAAAAGCCGAAATCACCATTAGTTTAGGGAGATAGCCGAAAATTTCATATCTCAGAGATAAGGGTTCTACGAATGTTTAAGGGTTAGATCTACTTCAGATCTGAGTTAGAGGCAATGTAAAAGCAGTGGTAAGTGGTTATCAACTCAGATCTTTAAGATATTTCATACTTTGGAAAAGCCAAAAGTCCCTAAAGTTAGGGAGGTTATCGATTTAGTCTATTAGTGATTTAAAGTAGTATTTTGGTTCTTTTTGGATGTTAGTTAGCAAGGAAGGTGATCAAGTAAGGAGTGGAAGGCATCGGTATCATCAGATCTAGATCTAGTGCATCTAAATCGACAGAGGTAAGTTTTCATGGCCATTAAGGGTGTGGCCGAATATGGTAAGGGATTTTGGTTGTGGTTTTTCATAGATCTACTGATTAATCGCTTAGATAATGGATTATAGGAACGGGCGCATACAAAATCTCGTCAGTGGAACTGCAAAACAGGTGTGTGTTTCGAACACCCTTCAATGCTTAAATCGGCAAAAGCCGAAAAGCTGAAATGCCAAAATTTTGGCATTTCGAGAGCTTGTGAGCGTGCGAACGCTCTCAAGTTGGTAGGAGAAGGTTGGTTTTGGAATCGGCACTGTCAGGCGGGCTGACTGCGAAATTTTAGGTGCTAAGGTAAGTTGGGCTTCGGTGGGCCGAATATGGGCCCAATAGGCAATTTGGGCCCAGTTGGGTAAAAATAGGTTTAAAGGCAATAATATTGATTGCAGGCGTAAAAACTATTAAAACAAGATAATGGATTGGAAATTAAGGCTTAAATGGGCCTAATGGGCTAAAATGGCATGGTAGAGCCCATTACGGGTTTTAGGGCCTAAGTGCTAAAACTGATAAACTGAATTAAATGAGTTTCTGTAACAACCACTATAATAGTAGAGGCTGTAATAATAATAAAAACTGAAATAAGAGAACAAAATTACTGGAATACCCTTAGGGTGAGAAATTACTGATTTACCCCTAAGTATAAAATTACCAATATACCCCTAGGGCTAAAATCGACTGTACTGTTTGACATGACTGTTTCTGTTACTGCATATCATGATGTATGTATGTCTGATGCATGGGTTGGGTTTTATATTGGAGGAAGTGTAAGTGGCACTGCCACGTTACTGAAAGGGGCTATGCCTCGTACTGTTTCTGAAAGGGGCTTTGCCTCATATATTGTTTATTTGAGCAGCCATGCTGTGACTGTGGTGTGTGGGCTGGGTAGGTCGAGTTATTACCCACATGGTGTGTTGGCTGGTACGGGTGGTGTGTAGCGGTTGGTGGGTTGAGTATTCTCCCCAATTGGGTTGCATTCATACTGTTATACTGTACTGTACTGTGATGGGCCTATGGGCCAAACTATTATCTAAATAGGGCTTCGGCCCAATATCTGTTATAGGGCTTTGGCCCAGTATCTGTAATTTGAATAGGGCTTCGGCCCAGTATCTGACTGAGACTGGTTAGGGCTCAGGCCCAGTGGGCTCGAGCTGATGTGGGCTTTGGATGGGTTCTGCACACACTGAGTTTTCCCAAACTCACCCTTCTCTTTCCATCCTTGCAGGTGAGCCCTAGATTGTGACTTGGTTACTGGGAGGGATTCAGAGTGGCCACGAGGACTGAGCACGGTTTAAATAAGTTTTACTACTTTATATTTCTAATTATTGGTTTCTACTTTTAAATTTGTTAATGGGTTGTAATAAGGCCACTATGACTATTTTTATTTGGGATTTTCAACTGTTTTATTTCAACCACAACTACACACCATTTTTCGAAAATTTAACAAATGTTTTCTCAACCAAGTTGACAATACAAATGGCTAAGTAGGATAATAAGGTTAAAATGAATCGCTTATCAAATGGAATGGAGATTAAGTTGAATAATTATTAAAACGGGAATTTCCAAAAATCAAGCATTGCTTTTCAAAACTCACCATCGGACTTAGTAAATAGGGCGGCGTAGGATAGTCTAGGTGATGTAGCACACCGGACATGGCCATAACGTCTGGGCTGGGTTCGGGGTGTTACATTAGCCATCAACCAATCCAAATCTAAAGATGAGTTACTTACCCCTAAAACCCGAAATGCTTATGGTAAAATCAGCAGAGGGTTTAGAGAGCAAAGATTCAACTCAATTTCCTACAGATCGACTAAGAGAGTGAGGAAATAAGGGTTAGTTCTTAGGAACACCGATCGAAAGAGTGAGATTCTTACCAAGAAGTAATCAGCCCAAGTTGAAGGAGAAGTTGACAAGCCAAAAAGGAATACAAAAAGGGTTTTGGCTTTTGAATGCTTTTGAAAGGAAGGTGTTTAAGTGGCTAAAAATCCAAGAGGGCAGATTCAATACTTGGCTCTTGCAAGAAAATCAAATAAACTATTTAAGAAAATAGATTAAAGGTTTACCTAGATGCACAGAGGAAAACCAAATTCAAATGGAGAAAATGTCGAAAAGTGTTTGGCAACATACTTTATAGCCGAAATTGCTATCCCTTAATTGCCAAGTCGGCTCCAACACCTCTCATATCCCAATCTCCTAACTTTTCTCCAAGATAGCTCCTTAATCCCCTCCTTGAATTTCTCACATGGACACACCCTTCAGAGTCTACATCCAGTGCCACTACTATCCTTTTAAATGAGCAAAAAATGAACCTTCCTTTTGAGTAAGGAGGGATTCAAACCCCAGACCTCATTGCCATGCTTGTGACGCCAACCCCATGTCTCACATGTGGCGCCCTTTACCATTCCAACACAAGCTTATTCGTGTCAATATCCTCCTCCATTTATTTAAAAACCAAACTACTTGCCATCAAGGTTCCTTTAACAAACTAACTTTTTTTTCCCACTTTTAGACTTGAACTCAAAACATTCTCAATGGCTTATTTACACTTTAATAATACGTACTCAAAAATATCAAACACACACACTTCACAACAAAACTAAAAAAAGAAAGTTCAGGATTTTTTGGGCGTTACACTTACACATTACATCTTATCGGATTCACATTTATTTGCACTTTAAGTGCCACAATAATGCTCACTGAGCTATCACATATCCAACCACATATGTGAGCATCAAAACCAGTACATCATATATCACATACAAGTATTCTCATATATTACTTGTCATAATAATATCACATTCCACAATTTAACTCATATGAAATTATCAAAATTCTACCTACTTTTGCTACATATTTGCATTATTAGCATATTAGTATCACTATCATTTGGCATGTATATCATGCCGAAAACACAACACAATTCATAATAGTCATCACACATGTCTCATATCACAATATTATATCATAATAATCAATTCACAATTATACATATAATTACATAATTTGCCAAAATAAGGCAAACGAAATAGAAAACTTATACTCAGAAGTTAGGATAGGGGTTTAGTCTATTCCTAAGCTCCCAATTAACACTATGAATCATGTCTACAAGTAGCGATTCCAAACACATCAATCACGCTTTCGTCTGATTACTGAAAACTTAAACTAGCTTTTCCTTGCCTTTCACCTTACTTGTAAAAGGCTCCAACGGTTCTGCTGCTTCACATATAATAACCACACAATATACACAATCAATTAGTAGCCAAGGACTCACCTAAACCAACCAAAAACACAAGGCTATACTATATTCATCATGAAATTGAAATTTCGACTAACAAACTTGAAACTCAAATATCTTAATCTTTACTCATTCTCAGTGCCTATAATCAATTCCAATCATCTAACTATACATATAAGGATAATTTCCAACCTTTAAACTACTCAAAACTATGCAGATTCATGGTTCCAAAATTTCAACATACAATGACAATTTTCACAAAAACTCAATAAAATGTTGGAAATTATTAACGAAACTTTAAGAAATATTTAGACACCTTCTAATCATGCCAAAACTAATTAAAAATAGTCTAAAACCATGTTTTTAATCAAAATCCCAACAACAACCATTAATGACCCAATTTTCAACTTTTATTCAAAACATGTGATTTAATGGTTAAAAACTCAATTTAAAAGACCAGATAACATTAGCAACTAATAAGAAATTGAGCCATTACCTTAGTTGAAAAATAACCAAATGTTTGATCGAAATCCTGAAAAACCCAAAAATTCAATAATGGAGAAATCTATGGTGTTCTTGGATGTTTTTCTTGAATTACTGTGGAGATTTATGGCTTAGGGAATGATAAAAATGTAAGCAATTAAGTTTAGGAATCAAAATCAAATGAGAAGAGCTTTGGAATGCAATGGACGACAAAACAAAAAATATAGAGAAGAGACTAACATGGGTTTTATAAAGATGAAAGGAAAAATAGGGTGAAAATTAAAATTTGGTTTAATTTCCTTTTAGAAACTCATAATTTAGACCTTTTACAAATCAGGTTCAAATTTGAAAGTCTTTTGAGTATTACTTCTAAAAATTGTTTTAATTTCCATAATGTCATAGACAAAAACATTTTCAAATAACACGCTAACGAAATTCTCAAGATCACTAGAGTTAAAATCCCAATTTTACCCTCATATAACGGTACTTCGACACTATGTGCCATACTTACATAAATTAAAAACAATTCAAAGAAATTGTATTGGTGGCCTGGTATGGAAAGAGATATTTCTAAGTTTGTATGAAAGTGTTTGAATTGTCAACAGGTAAAGGCCAAGCATCAAGTGCCTTTGGGTTTACTTCAACCAGTGATGGTACCCGAGTGACAATGGAATAGAATTACGATGGACTTCGTAATGGGTTTGCCTTTGACCCCGAAAAAGAAAGATGTCGTTTGGGTCGTTGTTGATCGATTGACCAAATTGGCTCATTTTATTCCGGTACGTATCGATTATTCACTTGATAAGTTAGCTGAACTGTACATTGTTGAGATTGTGTGTAACACCCCCAAACCTGGCCCAGACGTTATGGCCGACTCTGGCCATGTCACATTGAAGTGTGTTTTAAAAACTCAATTCTTTGGAAATTCATTTATGAAAACCCGCCTTGTTAAATTTGTCATGCCTAATAAAATGTTTGCTTAAGATAGGTTTCAGTTACTCTTGAAAACTTGTTTGTTGTGGAAACTTTACTATTCAAATTGTTTGTTACGAAGTCAAGGTATTTTAAAAATAGTTATCTTTTAAGAAAGCGCGTCCTAGTGCTATCAAATTGACAAAACCCCAGAGTTCAGGTTAAAAGATAGAAAAAGGCCTTACTACAACCCAAAATAAACATAATTTAAAGTAACTGAATTGAAAGCAATTCTAATACATGTGGCCGTCTTCGAGTCTTTCGCTGCACCAAACCGCTTATGCCTAGGGATTGCCTGTACAGTCAAACAATTGGGTGAGTTTACGAAAACTCAATGTGTAATCCCAAATAAAAATAGATTCATGCAAAAACAATCTATGCCTGAGCCCAATTCAGTAACAGAACAGATTGGCTTAAGCCCGTTTCAGAACAGAAGTAGTGTGGGCCTTAGCCTATATTAGTATAGAGACAGAGTAATCAACATGCAACAATCCTACCCATCCAGCCTCCACACGCTAGCTCCGTCTAGCCCTACACACCATATGGGGATATAATATCGACCCACCCAACCCTACACACCACATAATAACACCGATGCGGTATTAAACTGAGTTTGCAACAGAGCTGCCAGAATAGAATAGTTCCACCAATCACATAACCCTACCCCATGCTATGCAACATACATCAGTGACATGCTATTACATGTTATCATACATGTGAATAGAGTAAATATACATATAAAAACCATCTCATGGCATATAAAGTCATCCATACATCATATAGGGTCTAAACAGTCACTCTACCTACAGGGACATTTTGGTCATTTTACCCCCTTAGGGGTATTTCGGTCATTTGTATCAATTTAGGCCCCATAATCTCTTAGGCCTAATAGTAGATCCACAGTTGTCTCGCGCGACTCGTGCGATCAAAATAGTACAGAAAATATTGTTGGCCTCCTAGCCCACAAGCTGGCCCATTAGGGCCCACGCAGTCGCGTAGCGAATAGAGCCTAAAATTGACTTAGGCCATGTGTGTGACATAGCCAGTCCAGTGTTACCCACTTACGGTGAGACTTACTTGTATGGGGCCCATGGGCTCATTCGATCCAAGCGGCCATTTTGTCCCAAGCCCATGAAATTGCTCATGGAGGCCGTGTCTCGATGTAGACCCACATTTAGTGGGCTTGACTGTACACATGAATGTTCGCACGGCCATGTGGGCAAAAGCCCGATTTTTTGGCTTTTCAACATTTCAACATTTTGGCTTTTGCTGATGTAGTCTATACAGTGTGAAAAACACACACCTGCTTGCGCAAAGTACTCAGAATTCCACGAGCGCCAACCTACACTCAAATAAGGCATTCCTTTATTAAATTAACAATTTGTGTTACTAAACCACATAGTCTTTAGCCCAAAATAAGCACCACCTTACCTTAAAATATTAAGGGTAACTTAGTCCTCTAAGATGTCTAATCCAGGTTGATAACTCGCCTTGACGAAAAATCTATATCGCACACCTAGATTTTTTAGCCAAGATTAATCCCCCATGTGGACTAATTCCACAACTATCCCTTTCTAGAACATAATAATATTCAGCCTACCCAAAAAGGTTAAGTAGCACTGTTACCTTAATCAAACAATGGAAGAAAGGGGCTTCGATTGCCTTCAAGAGACGAGTAATTCTTCACCCTATTGAAATACCTAACACCAAGGCCCAACAAGACAACGTGTTACAATCAAAAGTATATGAAGGAAATATTTGGCCTTTAGAACCAAGGTGTACGAACGAATAGCTAACCACCATTAAAGAACATAACCCTTGCCGATTAATCAAAAGAATTTCAGCAATAATCAATCAAGAAGGTTCAGCCTAGGAAAGAAGAATGAAAAAGATTAGAGAAATAGAAAGTATAAGTATCCGACTTCAGAGAAAATGAGGGGAAGAACAAAGACTCGGTCACCACAAGCAAAAACCGAATGGGTTAGAGAGAATAAGAAGGTGCAATCGGCTTAGGAACGATTGGTTTAGGAAAAGTGAAAAGAGAAAAAGAAGGTTTGGCTATAGCGAAAACCGATTGAATAAGATATGAAGATAATATTCGGTATTAGAGAAAAGAAACAAACTAAAAGTGAGAGGAATGCCAACTCGGCAATACACAAAGAAAGTGCACGAGAGGTCAATTTCCCAAATAGGTTTGGTAACACCAAAAGAAAAGGAGAGAAAAGCAAGAGAGAAAATGAACCAAAATGGAAAGAAGATCCCAAAAATGCCTACAAAAAAATTTAGCACAACCCAAAGAAAAATCCCCCAAAAGCTCCCACCATCTGAAAGCACACCACTAAAGGGCTCCTTAGCCAAATTTGCCTCCCTCAACTCCCCCAATCATCTACAACTCTACTCCAACGTGAATCCCATGATTTTCTCCACCTTTTTCTTCTTCCAAATCAGTACCAACTTCCAATCCTATCCCATAAATCTCTCCCCCAAGACCAATTCCACAACCACCACAGTAGAACTCCACTAAAATTCAAACACTAGGCGTTCCCAACTACAAAAAAAAAACTCCATAGCTCAATCCAAGACTCGAACCTTAGTCCTCCTTGTCGCCCTTGTAACGCCACTCCAAGAAGCCCATGCTATGCAACATACATCAGTAACATGCTATTACGTGTTATCATGCATGTGAAGAAAGCAAATATACATATAAAAACCATCTCATGGCATATAAAGTCATCCATACATCATATGGGGTCTAAACAGACACTCTACCTACTGGGGCATTTTGGTCATTTTACCCCCTTAGGGGTATTTCGATCATTTTACCCCTTGAGGGGTATTTCGGTCATTTTCATCAATTTGAGCCCCATAATCTCTTAGGCCTAATAGTAGGTCCACAGTCGTGTTGTGTGACTCGTGTGACCAAAACAGTACAGAAAATATTGTTGGGCCTGTAGCCCAAAAGCTGGCCCATTAAGGCCCATGCAGCCGCGTGGCCTACAGAGCCCAAAATTGACTTAGGCCATGTGTGCGACATAGCCAGTCTAGTGTTACCCACTTACGGTGAGACTTACTCGTATGGGGCCCATGGGCCCGTTCGGTCCAAGCGGCCCATTTTGGCCCAAGCCCATGAAATCGCTCATGGAGGCCGTGTCTCGATGTAGACCCACATTTAGTGGGCTCAGCTGTACACATGAACGTTCGCACGGCCATGTGGGCAAAAGCCCGGTTTTTTGGCTTTTCGACATTTTGACATTTTGGCTTTTGCCGTTGTAGTCTATACAGTGTGAAAAACACACACCTGCTTGCATAAAGTACTGAGAATTCCACGAGCGCCAACCTACACTCAAACAAGGCATTCCCTTATTAAACTGACAATTTGGGTTACTAAACCACATAGTCTTTAGCCCCAAATATGCATCACCTTACCTTAAATGATTGAGGGTAACTTAGTCCTCTAAGATGGCTAATCCAGGTTGATCACCTGCCTTGACGAAAAATCTATATCGCACACCTAGATTTTTTAGCCAAGATTAATCCCCCATGTGGACTAATTCCACAACTATCCCTTTCCAGAACATAATAATATTCAGCCTACCCAAAAAGGTTAAGTAGCACTGTTACCTTAATCAAACAATGGAAGAAAGGGGTTTCGATTGCCTTCAAGAGACGAGTAATTCTTCACCCTACTGAAATACCTAACACCAAGGCCCAACAAGACAACGTGTTACAATCAAAAGTATATGAAGGAGATATTTGGCATTTATAACCAAGGTGTACGAACGAATAGCTAACCACCGTTAAAGAACATAACCCTTGCTGATTAATCAAAAGAATTTCAGCAATAATCAATCAAGAAGGTTTAGCCTAGGCAAGAAGAATGAAAAAGATTAGAGAAATAGAAAGTATGAGTATTCGACTTTAGAGAAAAGGAGGAGGAGAAGAAAGACTCAGTCACCACAAGTAAAAGCTGAATGGGCTAGAGAGAATAAGAAGGTGCAATCGGCAAGGAATGATTGGTTTAGGAAAAGTGAAAAGAGAAAAAGAAGGTTCGGCTATGGAGAAAACTGATTGAATAAGAGATAAAGACAAAATTCGGTCTTAGAGAAAAGAAACAAACTAAAAGTGAGAGGAGTGCCAACTCGGCAATACACAAAGAAAGTGCACGAAAGGTCTACTTCCCAAACAAGTTCGGTAACACCAAAAGAAAAGGATAGAAAAGCAAGAGGGAAAGTGAACCAAAATGCAAAGAAGATCCCAAAAAACCCTACAAAAAAATTTGACACAACCCAAAGAAATATCCCCAAAAAGCTCCCACCATCCGAAAGCACACCACTAAAGGGCTCCTTAGCTGAATTTGCCTCCCTCAACTCCCCCAATCAGCTACAACTCTACTCCAACGTGAATCCCATGATTTTCTCCACCTTTTCCTCCTCCAAATCCCTACCAATTTCCAATCCTATCCCATAAATCTCTCCCCCAAGACTAATTCCACAACCACCACAGCAGAACTCCACTACAATTCAAACACTAGGCGTCCCCAACTGCAAAAAAAAGTACTCCATAGCTCAATCTAAGACTCGAACCTTAGTCCTCCTTGCCGCTCTTGTAACGGCACTCCACGAAGCCACACTGCTCCTTGTGACAAAAGTCAGTCACAATTAAATATTAGACCTACATGCTAGCATCTAGATCAATATAATAGCAAAATTTAAAATTTTTGGAAAAGCAAGGACTTAAACCTATGCTTCTCTAACACCCCTAAACACACCCAAATCAACTAGCCAACATTCCAAACATGCAATTTGTATCCATTCATGCAAAAATAAAACTTAGCATTTTTGGGGCACAACTTTACCCCTTTAAAGAAATTTCGGCCTCGAAATTTACCTGGTTAGAAAAGGTGAGGGTAGTGCTATCGCATCACCTTCTCTGGTTCCTATGTTTCTTCCTTTGAACCATGATTACGCCATAACACCTTCACCAGTGGGACCGATTTCTTACGCAAGACCTTAATATTAAGATCTAATATCTTCAGTGGCTCTTCCTCGAAGGTTAGATCAGGTCTAATCTCGATCTCCTCAACTGGTATAATATGCGAAGGGTCAGAACAGTACCACATTAGCATAGAAACATGGAACACATTATGTATTTTGCCTAACTCTAGAGGCAAATCAAGCTGGTAGGCCACTTGTCCTACGCGCTTCAATACACAGTAAGGCTTAATAAACCTAGGGCTTAGCTTACCTTTCCATCCAAACCTTACTATCTTCTTCCATAGAGAGACCTTGAGAAAAATGTAATCCCCCACAGAATATTCAATCTCACGGCACTTACGGTCTGCATAAGACTTTTTCCTATCAGACATTCTTTCAACCGATCTCGAATCAATTTCACCTTATCCTCTGTATCAGACACCAACTCAGGCCCCAAAACTCACCGCTCGCCCAACTCAGTCCAACACGTAAAAGTACAGCACCTACGACCACACAATGCTTCATACGATGCCATTTGAATGCTGGACTAAAAACTATTCTTATATGCGAACTCCGCCAACGACAAGTAGTCCTCTCAGCTACCTTAGAATCATTATACAACTTCTTAATAAATCTTCCAGAACCTGAATCACTCTCTCTGACTGTCCATCTATCTAAGGGTGAAATGCGGTACTAAAATCCAATCTTGTACCCAATGCTTCGTGTAATTTCTTCCAAAACTGAGACATAAAACGTGGATCTCTGTCTGATATTATGGAAACCGGTACCCCATGCAACCTCTGAATCTTTGCCACATACAATTTAGCCAGTTCTTGCAATGAGTAATCAGTACAGACCGGTATGAAATGAGCAGACTTGGTTAACTGATCTACAATAACCCATACTGAATCTTTCTTAGTGGGTGTTAGGGGTAGCCCAATAACAAAGTCCATAGTTACCCTTTCCCATTTACAGAGAGGAATCTTTACTGGCTGTAATAATCCAGAAGGCAGTTGATGCTCAACCTTAACCTGTTGGCATGTTAGACACTTACTTACGAAATCCGTAACTTCGCGCTTAAGTCCTGGCCACCAATAAAGTTTGCGCAAATCTCGATACATCTTGTTTCCACCCAGATGTATAGCATATGTACTACTATGTGCTTCCTGCAGTAAAGAACGCCTTAGATCAGAATCCTTCGGTACACAAACTATCCCACAAAAACACAACACCCTTTCACTATTCAGCCTAAACTCAGAAGTTTCCCCATTCTTAACTTGTTCAAAACGAGGAACCAGTGACTTATCCAACGACTATTTACTCTTAATTTGCTCAGTCCAAGTCGGTCTCACTTGAAGTTCAGCTAACAACCCACCATCATCAAACAAACTTAGGCGTGCAAACATCAGCCTCAAATTAGGCATAGCCCTACGGCTCAGTGCGTCGGCTACGACATTAGCTTTTCGAGGATGGTATTTGATTGAGCAATCATAATCCTTCAACAATTCTATCCATCTCCCCTGCCTAAGATTCATCTCCTTTTGAGTAAGGAGGCACTTGACGCTCTTGTGATCTGTGTAAATAATACACCGCTCACTGTATAAGTAATGCCTCCTAATCTTCAGTGTGAATACCACTGCAGCTAACTCCAAATCATGTGTAGGGTAATTTGCCTCATGAGTTTTAAGTTGGTGTGGTGCATACGCAACCACCTTACCTTCCTGCATCAGCACGCACCCCACCCCTACGTGAGACGCATCATAGTAAACAGTGAATTCCTTCCCAGACTCTGGCTGTATCAAGATAGGGGCTTCAGTCATCACTTTCTTCAGTTTCTTAAAGCTTTCCTGTTACTTTTTAGTCCAAACAAAAGGCACCCCCTTACGTAACAACTTGGTCAGAGGTGTAGCAATTAAAGAAAACCCCTCCACAAAATGTCTGTAATACCCTGCCAAAGCCAAAAAACTTTGTATCTCAAACATAGTTTTAGGTGGTTTCCAGTCTAGAACTGCATTTATTTTTTGAGGATCAACCCTAATTCCTTCAATCGAAACAACGTGACCTAAAAATGTCACTTCTCGTAGCCAAAATTCACACTTGCTAAATTTGGCATATAACTGTTTCTCTCTCAATACTTGCAGAACAATTCGAAGGTGAGCATCATGCTCTTCCTCAGTTCTCGAGTACACCAGGATGTCATCTATAAACACCACCACAAACCGGTTCAGATAGGACTGGAACACATAGTTCATTAAGTCCATGAAAGTAGTGGGTTCATTTGTCAACCCTAACGGCATCACTAAAAACTCGTAGTGCGCATAGCGCATCCTAAACACTGTCTTATACACATCTACCTCTTTCACCCTTAGCTGGTGGTACCCAAAATGAAGATCTATCTTGGAAAAGACCGAAGCTCCCCAAAGTTGATCAAGCAGATCATTAATCCTTGGCAAAGGGTACTTATTCTTAATTGTTAACTTATTCAGTTGCCGATAGTCTATGCATATGCGCATAGATCCATCCTTTTTCTTCAAGAACAACTCCGGTGCTACCTACAGAGACACACTCGATCAAATAAACCCACTGTCTAGCAACTCTTGAATCTGAGCTTTGAGTGCAACAAGCTCCTTCGGTGCCATTCTATATGGGGCAATAGACACCAAAGTGGTACCAGGTAGTAGGTTAATACGAAATTCAACTTCACGGTTCGGAGGCAACCTTGGAAGCTCATCCGGGAAAACATCAGAGAAATCTTTCACGGTTCGAATATCCTCAACAGAAAAACCCTTAAAGTCTGTGATACCCACATAGGCCACCCTTTATGAACCAATTTCTCGGTATTTAATGCAGAAATTACATTCGATAAATAATCCCTATGATCCTCAATCCTGATTACTTCCTCATCCTTAGCAGTTTTTAGAACCACATGCTTGGCAGCACAATCCAGGCTCACTCGGTGCTTCACCAGCCAATCCATTCCCAAGATTAAATCAAACTCACCGAAGGGCAATTCTATCAAATCCGCTAGAAAGATAGCTCCTTACACCTCTAAAGGCACATCTCTAAATAACTTAACCATCCTTCCTACCTAGCCCAAAGGACTTATAACTGTTATCTCACTAATAGTATTCTCACACAAGACACCCAAAGTTCCAGACATAAAGCGTGCAACATACGAATGTGTGGACCCCACATCAATTAAAGCAGTATAAGGTGCATCATGGATCAGAAACGTACCAGTAATTACATTCGGAGCATCACCCTCCTCTTGATGCCGTGCAGTATACACCAAAGCTAGCTATCTTGCCTCTGCATGACCAGTACCTTGCCTGGTGCTCCTCGACCACGACCTATACCCTTTCCACCTTTTGCCTGACCACGGCTTCTCAGTGGTTGTTGACCACTCTTCGGTGGCTGCACATTACCTACTCCTGTAGCTTGTGTCTGAACCAATCTTTGCAGACATCCCTGATACGGTGCTCCATCAATCCGCACCTCAAGCAGGCCCCAATCTTTTTCCAGCATTCCCTAGAATGGCTCCTCCCACAATTACCATAAGGTTGCACTCTAATAGTAGTAACTGGGGGCCGAGCTCTGACTAGCCCATCAACTCTGGCCCATTTCTTGGGCCTCTAAACAAAACTGGCGGGCTCTGCATCCCTTCTGTTTCTCCCCTTATCCTTCTTACGATTCTGGCACTCTGTGCGCTTAACCTCCTCAGCAATCTTAACTTTCTCTACTAACTCGGCAAAGTCTCGCTCCTTCTGTGGAGCTATCAACACTCAGAGGCTGTCTTTGAGGCCCTCCTCAAACTGAACACAGCCTTCATATTCCGTTGCTACTATTCCTCGAGCATACCGGCTAAGTCGTAAAAATTCTGCCTCATACTTAGCCATAGATCTGTCACCTTGAACCAAATTTAGAAATTCTTTCCTACGAGTGTTGACATAGCTGGCGCCTATATATTTTCCCTGAAACGTGGACTTGAAGAATCTCCAGGTCAAGCGGTCAAATAGGGTACCCTCTTTTACCTTAAGCCAGCACTAATAAGCTTCATCTCTCAGTAGGGACACAACACCCTTCAACTTTTGTTCCTATGTATAGTCGAGGTCATCTATAATTCTCTTGGTGGCCTCCAAATAGTATTCTGCTACACTAGGGGCCACCCCAGAAACTCTCCTAAGGAACTCTGCTCTATTTGACCAGAGTTGTTACGTAACTGACCCACGGCCCACAATAATGGTATTCATCCCAGCAGTACCAGCAACCCTTTCTAGAATTCTCAATATTGCTTGGGACAATGTGTCATCCCTAGTCACTCGATCGAACGACCCTATCTCAGCTACCGGTGAAGCCGATGCTTCCCTCGGCTTAACATTGGGCATGTGGCCTGGCATCGAAGACCCAGCCCTAGTACTACCATGACCTCTACCGCGGCCTCTTGTACCCCTTCTAGTGCTCATTTTCTCTTGGCGTATTATCTAATTTAAGAATTTTATGCAATTTAGTTACAATTTCAGTAATTAAAGCAGATGTTTTATTGAAAAATAGAGATTTAGAGTTTATTTTTGCAGACCCGTTTTCACTATAATTTTTAGTTTCCTATAGTTTCAATTTACTCTATCTAGGGTATATAGCATAGTCTCATATCTAGAGTAACCCTAATACTACAATTTAAAACACAGTATCAAAAGTACTTATAGATTGGGCACCGAAGACTTGGTGACCCACACATCCAGTAACATTATTTTTAATCACCATAACTATTTTTAAAAACCAATTTATAGAAATTTCAAATTTTCCAAAAACCCATTCCACAACCGAGTTTTGCAACCTAGCTCTGATACCACTAAATGTAACACTCCGAAACCTAACCTAGACGTTATGGCTGACTCTGGTGATATCACATTGAAGTGTGTTTTAAAAACTCAATTCTTTAGAAATTCGTTTATGAAAACCCACCTTGTTAAATTAGTCATGCCTAGCAAAATGTTTGCTTAAGATAGGTTTCAGTTACTTTTAAAAACTTATTTATTGTAGAAGCTTTACAATTCAATTTGTTTGTTACGAAGTCAAGGTATTTTAAAAATAATTATCTTTTAAGAAAACGCATACTAGTGCTATCAAATTGACAAAAACCCAGAGTTAAAGTTAAAAGATAGAAAAAAGGCCTTATTACAACCCAAAATAAACATAATTTAAAGTAACCGAATTGAAAGCAATTCTAATACATGTGGCTGTCTTCGAGTCTTTTGCTGCACCGAACCGCTTATGCCTGGGGATTACCTGTACAGTCCAACAGTTGGGTGAGTTTACGAAAACTCAGTGTGTAATCCCAAATAAAAACAGAGTCATGCAGAAACAATCTGGGCCTGAGCCCAATTCAGTAACAGAACAGACTAGCCTAAGCCCGTTTCAGAATAGAAGTACTATGGGCCTTAGCCTATATTAGTATAGAGACAGAGTAATCAACATGCAACAATCCTACCCATCTAGCCTCCACACACTAGCTCTGTCCAGCCCTACACACATATGGGGATATAATATCGACCCACCCAACCCTACACACCACATCATAGCACCAATGCGGCACTAAACTGAATTTGCAACAGAGCTGCCAGAACAGAATACTTCCACCAATCACATAACCCAACCCCATGCTATGTAACATACATCAATGACATGCTATTACGTGTTAACATGTATGTGAACAGAATAAATATATATATACAAACCATCTCATGGCATATAAAGTCATCCATACATCATAAAGGGTCTAAATAGACATTCTACCTACGGGGGCATTTTGGTCATTTTACACCCTTAGAGGAATTTCTGTCATTTTTATCAATTGGGGCCCTATAATCTCTTAGGCCCAACAGTAGGTCTACATTCGTCTCGCGTGACTCGTGCGACCAAAAAGTACAGAAAATATTATTGTGCTTGTAGTCCAATAGCTGGCCTATTAGGGCTCACGTAGCCGTGTTGCCCACAGGGCCCAAAATTGACTTAGGCCATATGTGCGACATAGCTAGTATAGTGTTACCCACTGACGGTGAGACTTACGAGTATGGGGCCCATGAGCCTGTTGAGCCCAAGCTGCCTATTTCAGTCCAAGCCCATGAAATCACTCATGAAGGCCATGTCTTGATGTAGACCCACATTTCGTGGGCTCAACTTTACGCATGAACGTTCGCATGCCCATGTGGCCAAAAGCCTGATTTTTTCGCTTTTCAGCATTTTAGCATTTCGTCTTTTGCCGTTGTAGTCTATACAGTGTGAAAAACACACACCTGCTTGCGCAAAGTATTTATAATTCCACGAGCGCCAACCTACACTTAAACAAGGCATTCCCTTATTAAGCTAACGATTTGGGTTACTAAACCACATAGTCTTTAGCCCAAAATATGCGCCACCTTACCTTAAATGATTGAGGGTAACTTAGTCCTCTAAGATTGCTAATCCAAGCTGATCACCTGCCTTAATGAAAAATCTATATCACACACCTAGATTTATTGCCAAGATTAATCCCCCATGTGGACTACTTCCACAACTATCCCTTTCCAGGACATAATAATATTCGGCCTACCCAAAAAGGTTAAGTAGCACTGTTACCTTAATCAAGTAATGGAAGAAAGGGGATTCGATTGCCTTCAAGAGACGAGTAATCCTTCACCCTACTGAAATACCTAACACCAAGGCCCAACAAGACAACGTGTTGCAATCAAAAGTATATGAAGGAGATATTTGACCTTTAGAACCAAGGGGTACGAACGAATAGCTAACCACCATTAAAGAACATAACCATTACTGATTAGTCAAAAGAATTTCAACAATAATCAATCAAGAAGGTTCTGCCTAGGTAAGAAGAACGAAAAAGATTAGAGAAAGAGAGAGTATGAGTATTTGACTTTAGAGAAAAGGAGAAGAAAAAGAAAGACTCAGTCACCACAAGCAAAAACTGAATGGGCTAGAGAGAATAAGAAGGTGCAATTGGCTAGGGAATGATTGGTTTAGGAAAAGTGAAAAGAGAAAAAGAAGGTTTGGCTATAGAGAAAACTAATTGAAGAAGATATGAAAATAATATCCGGTCTTAGAGGAAAGAAACAAACTAAAAGTAAGAGGAGTGCCAACTCGGTAATACATAAAGAAAGTGCACGAGAGGTCAATTTGCCAAACAGGTTTGGCAACACCAAAAGAAAAGGAGAGAAAAACAAGAGAGAAAATGAACCAAAATGCAAAGAAGATCCCAAAAATGCCTACAAAACAATTCGGCACAACCCAAAGAATAATCCCCAAAAAGCTCCCACCATCCAAAAGCACACCACTAAAGGGCTCCTTAGCCGAATTTGCCTCTTTCAACTCCCCTAATCGGCTACAACTCTACTCTAACCTGAATTCCATGAATTTCTCCACCTTTTCCTCCTCCAACTCCCTACCAACTTCTAATCCTATCCCATAAATCTCTCCCCCAAGACCAATTCCACAACCACCACAGCAGAACCCCACTACAATTCAAGTACTAGGCGTCCCCAACTTTAAAAAAAAATACTCCATAGCTTAATCCAAGACTCGAACCTTAGTCCTGCTTGCCACCCTTGTAACTCCACTCCACTAAGCCACATTGTTCCTTGTGACAAAAATCAGTCACAATTATATATAAGACCTAGTCGTTAGCATCCAGATCAATATAAGAGCAAAATTTAAAACTTTTGGAAAAGCAATGACTTAAACCTATGCTTCTCTAACATCTCTAAACACACCCAAATCATCTAGCCAACACAACAAACATGCAATCTGTATCCATTCATACAAAAATAAAACTTAACATTTTTGGGGCGTTACAGTGTGAGACTGCGCGGAGTGCCTATTTCAATTATTTCAGATAGAGATTCGAGATTTACTTCACGATTTTAGAAAAAGTTGTAAGAAACTTTAGTTACAAAATTAAATTTTAGTACTGCTTTTCATCCGCAAACCGACGGTCAGTCTGAGAGTGTAATTCAGATTCTCAAAGACATGCTTCAATGTTGTGTTCTTGAATTTCAAGGTAGTTGGGAAAATTATTTACTATTGGTAGAATTTGCCTACAACAACAGTTTTCATTCGAGTATAAAGATGGCACCGTATGAGGCTTTATATGGTTGCAAATGTCGAACTCCTTCATATTGGACCAAGCTCAGTGTGAGAAAGATTCATAGTGTAACGCCTTAAAAATCCTGAAACTTTTAATTTTGCGTGAAGCTGACATGTATGATTAGCACTATTAGAATATTGATTTTAAGGTATTACAAGGGTTCTTTGAAGTCTCGAGGTTAAGGTTGACCATAGGGAAAAAATTTAAGTTTTGCCTTAGTGGAACCCAAATCTCAAGTATTAGGCTTTTTAAACAAATTAAGAGGGAAATAAGACACAAAGGGGCCTGTGGCCCAGTGGTAAAGTAGTGCCACTTAGAGAGCTATAGGGGGCGTCACTATCAGATAAAGAGATCCAAGGTTCAAGGCTTAGAGTGGTGTTATTTAGGGACTTTATTTTTGCACTTTGGAGGGATGGTAGTGACGCTAGAGTGGACTCTAGAGGGGAGTGTTCAGGATAGAAATTTAAGGTAAAGATAATAGAGGAAAAATAGTAGATTGGTGAGTAGAAGAGGTGGAGCCGATTGGGACTATGGGGGTAAGCTAGTTTCAGCTTTTGGTTATTTAAAAGGGTGCCGAATTCCCTTGAAGGATTTCTTTTGGTTTTGCCAAATAGTGTGCTAGCAAATTAGGTGTCATTTTCTTCACCTTTGTTCTTTTTTGCTTCTACCAAATCTTCTCCTCCCAAGTTCTCTTGTGTTTAAAAGTCGAAAACCTTTGTTTTTGGAGCTGATTTCTTCATCATCCCAAACCTTGTGCTGAATACTCTAGTGACTGAATCTTTATTGTGCTGCCATCATTCCTCTGATTTTTGTGGATCGGATCTTAGAGAGTTGGAATCAAGCTTGGATCTAAGGGTCTCTACCGAAAAGCTTTCCATACGTTTTGACTTTTGGGTAAGTGTTCTTTATTTTGGGGTAAGTTGGCCGAATAGTCTATGGTAAGGGAAATGGTGACTTAAGTGGATACAAGTCACCTACTATTCTATCTTTAACGATTGGGATTGATGCAGATCTAGGAAATATTCGAGATTAGTAGCTAAGGAAGATCTATTAAGACTTGTGGCACACGGTAAGGTTATGGTAAGGCTTCAGTTTTTGGGTAAAAATTTTGGTTATGTGAATAATTGAAGGTTGGTATTGGTTGTAGGTTCAAAGTTGAGGATAGTGTAACACGCCTTGTTTACTAGGTGTGTACATACATTGCACACACAAAAAATCGGGAAAAGCTAAAATCTCAAAAAGTCAGAATGCTAAAAAGCTAAAAAGTCGAAAGGCTAGGGTCGGCAACCATACAAGCGTGCAAACACTCGTGTGGAAATATTGATACGACTACCAGGGGCCAAGAGAGCGATCTCAAGGTCTTGGGCCATTGTTGGCCAACCGGGCCAGAAGAGGCTAAATGGGCCCGACAAGCTCGTGGGCCCAAATCGGCAACAATTGATAAGGGATACTAAATGATGAGTTTATATTGATGGTTGAATGATTTGAACATGATTGGGCCTGATGGGTCGTATATTTGTGATTTGGCCTAATGGGCCATATAGACATGGTTGGGCTTGATGGGCCATATGTGATTTTAAGAAAGCATGTAGACTTGCTAGGGTTTTATAGTGGATTGTAGGCCTAGTTCTGATGAATTCTTAAGTAGCATAAAACTTAGTTAATTAACCAAGCATGTCTGTGGACAAGTTGCAATGTTAGATTGTGGCAATGGGCATATGCATGTCTAGGATTGGATCTAGGGAGAGCTAGGTACTTAGGTGGTCCTAGTGGCCCACTTCCTCTTCTCTGGAATCCTACCTGGTGCATAGTGTCTGTTCACTTTAGCCAATGAGGACTTGTTGATGGGCCAAAGTTCGTAATTAAAACTCGTAATGTTCAAAATTACTAAAATACCCCTATAGGGTAGAATTACTAAATTACCCCTATAGAGTAAAATTACTAAATTACCCCTATAGGGTAGAAGTACCGAATGAAATGACTGAGATGCCTTCATTGTGTAAAGGACTAAAATACCCCTAGGTGCTTAATATGTGAAAATGTGTATGTTGCATTCATGAGATGTATGTTGCACTTTGGTGGGTTTGATGGTACAGAGGAAGATATGTAAGGATCGCATAGTCGCTTGACGACCGTGGATCCACCGGTGGCTTTAAGCCTATTATATGATTAGCAGCCTTGTTGCAACGATTGAGTAGTGCCACAACCGGTGCTACCATTAGAGTGTAAGGATGGGTGGGTTGATATTTATATCCCCACAGGAGTGTAGGGTTGGAAGGGAAAATGGAGTGCAGGGCTGGATTAGGATAGGAGCATTGCATTCATGTGATACTGATGTGATATAGGTTAAGGCTCAATTGAGTTCATTGTGGGCTAAGGCCCAAGACCACCGATATTGATAGGGCTTAGGCCCAATGTGATAAATTGCATGTTGATTTGACTGTCGAGGGTTATACACACTAAGTTTCAAAACTCACTCCCTCTTTTTAATATTTCAAGTGACCCTCAGTAGGCGGTTCGACGTGGGAAAGGACTCGGAGGTGGCCACACTACAAGGTCATTAGAGTTTTTAAATAGTTTCGAATTTCTTTATCTTTGATTATTTATTTTTATTTGGGTTGTAATAAGGCCTATCATCTCCGGTATGAATGTAAAATGAGATTGTTTTTTTATGCTTACTATTGATTAATAAGGTTTTCTTAAAACATAAACATGTTTCCGAAATCAACGCCATTAAATTATTATTTTTCTTAAACGTGGGCTTTTCTCCTAAAAGTAAAGTTTTTAACTAACTCACCTAAACTTTTAAGCAAGCAAAGGTTCAAATGGGTTTTATCAATAAACAAATTTCTAGCTTAAATCTTTCAATGTATCGGATTGGTACGAGTTACCCTACTATGTGACACTGCCTGATTTGGCCGTAATGTCCGGGCCGGGTTGGGGTGTTACATACAGGGTTGATCTGGTTAAGGAAATCGAAGAAAAAGTAAAAGTAATCTGTGATTATTTGAAAGCCGCTTTAGATTGACAGAAGTCATACACAGATTTGAAAAGAAAAGAGACCGAGTTTCAGATTGGTGATAAAATGTTTTTGAAAGTATCTCCGTGGAAGAAAATTTTGAGATTTGGCCATAAAGGCAAGTTGAGTCCACATTTTATTGGTCCGTATGAAGTTATTGAAAGAATAGGACTAGTGGCATATCAGTTAGCGTTACGGCAAAGTTGGAAAGGATTCACAATGTGTTTCATGTGCTGATGTTGCGACGATATCGTTCCAATCCTTCGCATGTGATTTATCTGACAAAAGTTGAGATTCGATTGGATATGACATAAAAGGAAGAACTGATTAAGATTTTGGCTCGGGAAGTCAAACAATTGAGAAATAAAAGTTTAGCCCTGGTAAAAGGTTGTGGCAAAGACATGGGGTAGAAGAGGCTACGTGGGAACCCAAGAAGCCATGAGAAAACAGTACCCAAACCTCTTTTCTAGTAAGATTTTTTGGGGACAAAAATCCCTAAAGGGAGAGAGTTGTAACAGCCTAATTTAGGGCAAAGTTAGAACAATGGTTTCGGGACCATGAATCTGAAGTAGAAAAATTTATTGTGATAAAGTTTTAAGGTTTATAATATGATTGAATGCATATGTGAAAGTGTCATTATGAAATTTTATCAATAGAAGGTCCAATTTGACTATAGGACTAAATTGCAAAAAGTGCAAAATATGTGTTCTAGAAGCACTGGGTGCTTAATTGTAATGAATTTGTAAATTAAGGGTCTTTATTTAATAATTAGACCATTATATATCATGATGGACAAAAATGGACATGGACAGGTAAAGTTTCAAAATAAGGCTAAAAGGGCATTTTGGTCATTTGGTTAATAAAAGAATAGAAAGGGAAAATAAATTAAAAAAATTGTCCATCTTTCTCCTACCTTGGCCAAAAATCACAAGGAGACCATAGCTAGGGTTCTTCAACTTTCAAGCTTGATAGTACGTGCATCATTGCCCCGTTTTTAATGCTCATTACGTTTTTGAAGTTGTTATCACCCGATTTACCTATTTCTACCCTTATTTTGAAGTAGGGTTCATGTTTAAAATTTTACCCATGCTAGACATGCATGTATTTTGATGTCTAATAGGAGAATATGAATGTTAGATGTGTGATAAATGACTTATCCTGGGTAATTTTCAATAAAAATGTTGAAAAGGACCTATTTGCAAAAGTTGTAAAATATGTATAGAAATATGAAAATAAATGGAAAATATGGGTTGGTATGTGTATGTATAAGGTTCAAATAGGCTTGGGTTTTGAGAAAAATGAATACATTTCATTTTACAAGCATAGGGACTAAAGTGTATATAAATGAAAAGTTAGGGCAAAAATGTAAATTTGCCATATTGTGACTTTTAGATTGAATTGAATAATGTGATTATTAAATGAGCTAAATTTTTTATTATAGATCAAGAAAGACGAGTTTCTAACCTAGATCAGGGAAAGACCAAGATTGTGGACTAAATCACAAATATTAGTTATTTTTGTCCCAATGTAAGTTTATGCGTAAATAATACATCGTTATATTATGTTAAATGTTGAATTATTGCTTGAATTTGTGAAATGACTATGTGGATGAGTTTAATTATATGAATGAGATAGACGATAATCCGATAAGTGTGGAAGTTCGGTACGAACCTTCAAAACATTACAAATTACAAGGGTCATAACATTGAAACTATCGAGATGTGTTCCTGTGTAAGACAATATCTGGGATATGGCACCGGTATGATAGTATGTGCAAGAGCATGTCTGGGACATGGCGTCTGTAACACCCCTAACCCATGTCCATCGTCGGATTAGGGTTAGAAGGCATTACTAATCATTACACATCGTTATACAATCATTTCTTATTCACTATTCATACATCATCATATCACATCCATTCATAATCACAATGTCCCTTAAATAGGTCTACAAGACCTTAAACATGCTTTGGAGAAGGTTCGAGACTAAACTGATCACATATAAAAGTTTTCGGAACTTAACAATTTTTCTAAGTTACAGAGGTCACACGCCCGTGTGAATAGGCCGTGTGCCTCACACGGCATTAGACACACCCGTGTGTTTAGGCCATGGCAAAATAGGGCATACATACTGACTTAACCACACAGCCACAAGACACGCCCGTGTGCCAGGCTGTGTGAAAATTAGCTAGCTTACTGACTTGGTCACATGGCTAGTCACACGCCCGTGTGTCTAGCCCGTATAACTCTTTAACTTCACTACACAGCCCGCCACACGTCTGTGTGTGAGACTGTGTGGTGCGCCCAGGCTCAATTTGAATTGGCCTTCGAGCAACACGACAGAGACACAAGCCCGTGTGGGTAAAAATAGGCTATTTGTAAGGCCATAATGCCACCCATTTTGGGTCATCCCTGCAAGCACCAAATGACACATATTTCATAACCAATTTGCAGCCAAAACATCACCAAAACATACACCAATCGTGCCATAATATGACCAATCAATTTCATACTCAAATTCATTTCAAAGCATACCAATTTCATGAACTTAAATCATACCAAAACCACATACCACATATCTCATTATAAACCATTACAAAACATACCAAATCCTTACCGTTTCAACCATGAAACATACCAAATCATCTTCATGTCAAGCTTACCAAAATGACCATTTTCAATAGGCCATAAATGAACACATTATATGTAACAGCTCAAATTAGGGCCTAGTTGGAACAGTGGTTTCAGGACCACCAATCCAACGAGGAAAAATTTATTTTTTATTACATTTTTATGGTCTACAATTTTACGAAAAGATTTTGCAAAAATTTCGTTTTAAAATTTTAACGTTCGGACACTCAATTTAGTCAAAAAACTAAATTGTAAATAGTGCAAAAGTTGAGTTCTACATGTTAGAAGTGTCAAATTGTTATGAAGTTTTAAATTGGAGGTCCTTAAATGGTAATTAGACCATTATACTTCAGTTTGGACAAAAATGGACATGGGTAGAGAAAAATTTCTTGAAAGAACAAAAGGGCATTTTAGTTAATTGATAATTAAAAGAATTAAAAAGAAAAAATCAAGCCAAAAACATGTTCATCTTCTCCATGAAGTGGCCAAACCTTTCATATTCCCCACCGCTAGGGTTTTCAAGCTTTCCAAGCTCAATAGTAAGTGCACCTAAGCCCCATTTTTAATGTTCTTTACATTTTTGATATCCCGGTAACTCAGTTTAGCTATTCCCACCCTTATTTTGAGCTAGGGTTTGAGTTTAAAAATTTACCCATGTTGGATAATTGTGTATTTGATGATTGATGGTAGATTATGCATGTTTATGATGAGAGAAACGTGTTTTACTAGGTGGTTTTCGATGAAAACGCTTAGAATGGGTTGAATTGTAAAAGTTATAAATTGGTCATAAGTATGTGATTTAGTGAGAATTGTGGATTGTCCTAGGTATGAAAATGGTTTGGCTAGGTCCAAAATACAAGAAAATTGAATAAAAATTATTTTATGAGCCTTGGGGTAAAGGTGTAATTATGTGAAAGTTTAAGGGCAAAAACATAAATTTACCATAATATGATTTTTGGGTCACATTGAATAATGTGACTAATAATTGAGCTAAATGTGATATTATAGATCATGGGAAACGAGATTCGAGCTTAGATCGGGAAAGATCGAGGTTGTAGACCAAGTCGAGAGAATTAACTACTTTCATGTCCGAGGTAAGTTGGTGTGATAATAAACCAATGCTATTGTTGATTTTTCTTGAAATCTAAATTAGTATGTCAATTAGACTATGTCGGATCAAATATTATGATGATATGTAAATGATATTGAAATACTCCAAGAAAGTTTTATGGTATGCTATGTATACGAAATAATTTAGAATATGTCTAAAACATTGTGATGAATTGATATTCATGATATTTCTATGAAATGTATTAACATGAATTTTTCCAAAGAAATAAGGAAGAAATAAAAGAGAAATCCCAGTTAAATGTAAAGGATATGAAGGATACCATAATCATGACATGAGATATGTAGGTCCCGTGTAAGACCATGTTTGGGACATGGCATCGGCACCAAACCGAGATCCCATGTAAGACCATGTCTGGGACATGGCATTGGCACCGAGATGAGACTTAGATCCCCTGTAAGACCATGTTTGGGACATGGCGTTGGCATCTAAAGAGTGATCCTGTATAAGACCATGTCTGGGATATGGCATCGGCATCAGACTATGATCTCGTGTAAGACCATGTCTGGGACATGGCATCGACATTGATATGAGATCCTGTGTAAGACCATATCTGGGATATGGCTTCGGCATCGACTTGAGATCCCATGTAAGACCATATCTAGGATATGGCTTTGGCATCTTATCATGATAATGACATTTCGGGTGTCCTTCAGTGTTCAAAGTAAGTTAACGGGAAAAGTATTCAAGTTGATGAATTTAATTAGAAAGGAAAAAGTTGTGTAATGATATAAATGCATGATGGACCATCGGTAAGGTGGTGAATGAGTTTATGTGAATACGAAGTGTTATGAAACAGTATAGGTATGTACTCAAACTTATGAGTAATGTGCTTGGTATGTGAATAGATTCTAGAGAGATTACAAATGAGTAAGTACTGCATATGAAGATGATCTTATGATGACCATGTGATTATAGGTTAATACCCATGATGTATGAGAATGTGATAAATTTTATTGATGATATGTATGTCTAAAAAGAAGTTAAACCATGAAATCATGAAAGAATGAAATTAGCTGTCAAATAGTATTGGACAACAGCAGTTATGTGACTTTGAAAAATCACTAAAAATAGCTTGAATTGAGTTAGAGAATGAATGAGAGATGAAATGAAATCTTGTTGAGTATATTTTCTTATAAAAGAAATAGAGTAAGCAAAAGAGTTTTATATTATGAGATATTTAAGGTTTTATGGGATAGGGTCAGAACGATTTTAGGATCCCTTATCCCAACTTCAGAAAATCACCAAAAATTGTATAAAAATGTTTATGGTGTATAATTTATATTCTTAAACTCCTCAATGAGTCTACTTTCAAGATAAACAAACAAAAATGTTATCTGAATTTTTTATAATGGGATAATTGATTTTTAGTGAAGAGAGGTCAGAACTGTCATATAGCGAAATAGGGAAGATTTTAAAGAATAAACTGTACTTATTGGCAAAACAAATAATTCTAAGAATTTTATGGAAAGAAGATATTGAGTCTAGTTTCAAGAAAAATTTACAAAACTCAATTTCAAGTTCTGTAGCTTAGGGACAGTGACTTAGGAAGACAGTCTAAGATAAACATGAGTAAATAGAGGAAACATGTGAAATAATGATTTAATTTCCTTAAGATCACATTGTGAGTATGTGTAAAAGTCAAATTGATTAATTGTTCATTATTATTTACATGCCAACTTACTCAACTATAATGCTTACTCCCTCATTTCCATTTCTCTTAGTGTTGTCAGGTTGGCTCGGGGTTGGAGATCGTCGGAATGTCACACTATCAAATTGTTGTTTCAAAGTAAGAATAAAGTTTAAATACATATGAGTAATGTGGCATGTATAGAGACTTAGCTATTAGTAGTAAGTAGTCTTGTAAAATGGCCAATGTTTTGGCTTATATTGCTACATTATATATAGCCATGAGATATGGCTCATATTGGCTAAGAATATGTCTGCCTACATATGTATGCATGTGGAAATGTTTTAATATGATCACGTATGTTTATCATAAATGGTTAGTGATATATGTATATATATTATATGTGTTTGATGATTAAATTGAGAATATTTGAAGATATTATACATTTCTATGAAGTGTACAAGAATGTAAAGAATTGAGGGCAACATAAAGGGCTTGGAAAATAGACTAAATGTTGGCCACACGGGTAAAGACACGGCTGTGTGTCTCAACCGTGTGGGTGACACAGCCTAGCACATGGGCATGTGACTTGACTGTGTGCCCCTAATTGTTTGATGACATCATAAACAAAGAGTTACACGGGTGGAAGACACAGGCGCGTGAGACGACACGGCCTACCCACACGTGTGTGTGACTCTCCAAAGTAGGGAAATTTTATTAGTGACTTAAAAAGTTTCAAAAGCTATCAGTTTAGTCCCGCACTACTACCAGTGTACGTTTTGGGCCTCATAGGTCCAAATATGGGACATTAAGATGGAAATTGAAAAATTTTAAATTTGAACGAGTTTATGGCCCGATTTAATGAGTTTAAGTATGTTCAAGTTCGATAACTCCTTGAACCCTATCCCGGCATCGGATACGAGTAAGGGGTATTACATTATAAACATCATATTTCAACACATATCATATACCAAAACAAGATCAATATCATCATCATTCTCAAGCCACATCTCATGGCAAGATTCACAACTTAATTATACCATAATTTCACTAGCCTATACATGCCATACATTAATATTTACAACATCAAAAGTACCAAAATGTCGTTTGATATTGTGACGACGATCCTTGACGATTCCCGAGCTCACGGTAGCTTCGATAATCTATAAAACAAGTACAATCAGACAAACTAAGCTTTCAAAGCTTAGTAAGCCATATACAAATAAACTTAACTCATAAAATAAGTATAGACTAATTTATTGTTGTAAACCATGGCAAATCATAAATACAAGTTCATAATTCTCATAAAACTCATTTATTCATTTTCCACTTACATATAATCACATCTCAATTTCATATACTCACAATCCAATGATCATATTCATACTCACCTTTCATTCTCGAATTTCATATAGATTTCATACATACCTCAATCGGATAGTCATTCACATAGTCTTTCATATTTCGATATTGCCTGTTGAACCGTTCAAAATTGACAAGGATACTTGGATAGCTCATAAAGCTCATACAATGGCATATCCCAAATATGGTCTTACATGTTATCAAATATCGATGCCACTGTCCCAGAGAGGGTCTTACATGAAATCATATGTGATGCCAATGTCCTAGACATGGTCTTACACGTAATATCTAATCGATGCTAATGTCCCAGATGTGGTCTTATATGATATCACATCTTGGAATCCCATGTCATAACATACGTATCCTATACTATTCCTATGGTTCGTATGGGGCTTTTAGATATCTCAACCCTATGATACTTTCATATTTCCAAACATTCAGCATTCATAACATTTCAATATCAATTAAACATATATAATTCACATAAAATACATTTATTTGCATATGAACTTACCTCGAAAATGATAACGGCTAAACGAGTAATTATTCAACAACCTTTGACTTTCTCCAATGTAACATCCCAAAATAGAGCCTAATCAGAATAGTGGTTTTGTAACCACAAATCTGAGATAGAAATAATTATTTTATAATTATTTTGAGGTCTATATTATGATTGCATGATGGTGTGAAAATTTCGTGAAGAAATTCTATGCGTAAAGTGCTTAATTTAAAATTAGGGACTAAATCGAATAAGTTGCAAAACTTACATTCTAGAAGTTTCTAGTATGAAACTGTTTTGAAATATTAATTAGGAGGTCTTAAATAGTAATTTGGCCAATTTTAAGTTCATGGACAAAATTTGGACATGGATGGAATTTTTGAAAGTTTAGTAAGGAGGGGCATTTTGGTCATTTGGATATTAACATGAAATAAAAAGGGAAAAATAGCACAAAATTGATCATCTTCTTCAACCATGAAATTTCAAGGGTTCTCCATAGCTAGGGTTTGTTTCAAGCTTCCAAGCTCCATAGTAAGTGATTCCAAGCCCCGTTTTTAATGTTCTTTACGTTTTCGTAGTCCCGGTAGCTCGATAAAGCTTATGTTAGCAATATTTTAAGTTAGGGTTCATATTTGGAAAAATACCCATAGGTGAAATTTGTGTATTTTGATATTTTATGATAGAATATGAGGTTTTAAATTATGTTAGACAACTTGAGCTACTCGGTTTTAGGTAAAAACGAGTAAAAGGGCTAAATTGGTAAAAATACCTATTGTACATAAGTGTATGTTATAGTAGGAATTTAAAGATGATTCTGGTAAATAAATGATCAGCATGTCTTAAAATACAAGAATTTGTGATAAGTTTTGATTTCCGAGTCTTGGGGCAAAAGTGTAAATATGCAAAAGTTTAGGGGAAAAATATAATTTTGCCAAAGTTTGAGTAAAGGGCTGTTTTGATAAATGTTGATATTAAATAAGTTAAAATTGCTATTATAGATCAAGAAGAACGAAATTCGGGAGTAGATCCGGGAAAAGAAAAAGTAAAGGACTAAATTGTAAAGTTTAGTCACATTTGGTATCGAGGTAAGTTTACGGTAAATAAATGCAATATTCTGTTATTTTACATTACTATTGTAATTTTCCAGCATTTATATATTCATTTTATGAAAATAATCAAGTTGAATATAAGGTGATATGACAGAGAAAAGCAGTAGAAAGTCCCAATTGAACCTTAGGAATGTTAGGAGACGAAATGTCATGACATTAGGGGTCGATAAGACAGGACATGATAGAAATGAGCCATGTAAGTCCGTACTAGATATACAGCTTTGGAGAGAGGATTGAGCCATGTAAGTCCATATTAGATATATGGCATTGGAGACAGGAATAATTCATGTAAGTCCATATCAAAGACATGGCATTGGCAGGATATTGTTAGACAGGAACGACCCTAGTATCCTTAGTATTTCGAGTGGTTCAACGGACCATTATTCAAGTAAATGTACAGTGAATTATCAGTAAAGGAAAGGAAGATTGTAATCATGAATAATGAAAGGTTAGGTAAGAAAGAAGGTAAGTGAAGAAGAAGAAGGCAGAAAATGAGATGTAAAGAAAGCTTATAATGCTAATTGATAGTTTGCATACTTATCCCATATGATGAATGTTGTAATTTATTTGCTTGTAAACTTACTAAGCCTAGTGCTTACCCTCTTTATTTCTTTCTTCTTATAGTTCTTGCCAAGCCACTCGGGAATCAAAGGAAACGTCGGAGATCCAATCACACTATCGAGGAATCCTATCAGTATAGTTAGACGTTTCTTTTCGTGTATGGCATGTATAGGGACTTGTCTTCTTTTGATATGGATGTCTTATTACATGTTCAATGAATGGGATGTAAATACTTAATAGTGAATAGCTAATGAAATGGCTAATGATATACAAGTATGATAGTATGTATGCTTGAGTGATAACTATCATATGGAAATTAAGGAAAAATGTGAAAGTAGCTTAAAAATAGAACATTGTAACAGCAGTGACGTGAGTTTGAAAAATCACTAAAAATAATATAAACATGGTTTGATGATGAATAATATATGAAATTAAAGCTTATTGTGTCTATGTTCATATGGAACAAACAAAAAGGGTAAAGGTATTGTATTTTGTAAGATATCTGAGTTTTAGTAAAACAGGGCCAGAGCGATTTCTGGATCCCCTGTTCCAACTTTGGAAATTCACCATAAATTGTAAAAAAATAATTAGGAGGATTACTTTATATTTTCAGAATTCTTATTTAATAGAAACAAACGGCATAGTCATATGAATTTTGTACAGGGAGAAAAGTGGTTCCTAATAAGTAGAGGTCAGTGCAGTTGAGTTCTGAAACAGGGGCAAATTTAACTAATAAACTGTACTAATCGGCCAAGCCAAAAATTCTAGAAAAGAATTAGCAGATAGATACATGAGTCTAGATTCAGGAAAAATTTACGGATCTTGATTTCGAGTTTTGTAACTCAAGATATGATTTTTTCAAGAGACCATGACGCAGATAAACTGCTTATTCCGAAAATCAAAATAGATAAAGTAAAGTTGTTTAAAATGGTAAATTATGTGTAGTAACACCTCAAGCTCGACTCCGGCGACGGTCTCGGGCGTGGGGGCGTTACATCCAATCTAAATCCGATTTCTTTCATTTTTTATCTAAATAATTTCAAAATTAACTCTTTTCTTTATCAACACATTCAATTTAGTCCACAAACACATATTTGGGCATTTTTACACTTTAGCCCCTAAAATTTCACATTTATTCAATCTAGTCTTAATTTCATAAAAACTCAAAATTCATGCAATTTAATATCTTCCTAAGCTAGCCGAATTTTTTCTAATGCACATATCAACCCATATTTATCATTTATTTACACATTTAACCACACATTTTCACATTTTCACAAATAAGTCCTTATTTGACATTTTTGTCAAAAATCACTTTACAAAATATTAAAATCTATCATCAAGCTTTCATTTTCCATCAAGAACTATCACAAAACTCAATCTATCATCAATGGCATCTTATGAAATCATTAACAGTTTCAAAAATTAGGGCATGGGCTCACTAAAACACAAAGCAACAATCTCAAAAACATAGAAATTATCGAAAACGGATAAAAAACCAGACCTTAATTAAGCAAAGAGAGAGTCGAATGCTTTAAAGCTCAAAAACCTATTATCTTCTTCTATTTTCGGTGAATGCATGAATGAAATCACAAATTTTCATGTTTTGTTTTATTAGTATCACATTAATAATTAGTTTACCATTTTACCCTTGCTTAATAAACATTTAAATCATATAATGGTTGTCCATAAATGTCCACTAGCATTATTAATGGTCCAATTACATCATAAGGACCAAACATTTAAAGAGACATAAAAACTCAGCACTCATATGATTAACACACAACTTTTACATTTTATGTGATTTAGTCCTTTCGTCAAATTAAGCACTCAAACGCTAAAATTTTTCACACGAAACTTTCACACATGTATAATCTGATGACATAAACATTAAAAAATAATATTAAAATATTTTTTCGACGCGGATTTGTGGTTTTGAAACCACTATTTCGACTAAGGTCTAAACTGGGCTGTTACAACTCTCCGTCTTAGGGATTTTCGTCCCCGAAAATCTTATCAGTGAATAAGGTCGGATATTGCTCTCTCATAGCATCTTCGGGTTCCCACTAGCTTCTTCAACCCCTTGTCGATGCCATAACACTTTTACTACTAAAATTTTCTTATTTCGCAATTCTTTAACCTCACGATTTAAAATACGGATTGCTTCTTCTTCATAAGTCATATCAGATTGAATCTCTCTTTCCGACGGGGAAATCACATGTGATGGGTCAAATTTGTATCGTCGTAGCATTGATACATGAAATGCACTGTGAATCTTCTTTAATTTAGATGGTAAAGACAATCTATAAGCAACCAGCCCGATATGCTCGATAATCTCATACGGCCCGATGAATCTCGGACTCAATTTGCCTTTTCTGCTAGATCGGAGTATTTTCTTCCACTGAGACACTTTCAAAAACACTTTATCACTGACTTGAAACTCAATATCTTTTTGTTTCAAGTCTGCTTATGATTTCTGTCAATCTGACGCTGCTTTTAGACTATTACGGATTACTTTCACTTTCTGCTCAGTCTCTTTTATCAAATCAACCTTGTGAATCTTGTTATTCTAAGCTCAGTCCAGTATAACAGTGTTCGGCATTTGCAACCATATAAAGCTTCATACACTGCCATTTCAATACTCGATTGAAAGCTATTATTATACGTAAATTCAATCAATGGCAAGTATTGTTCCCACATACCTTCAAATTCAAGAATGCAGTATCTCAATATATCCTCAAGTATCTGAATAACCCGCTCAGATTGACCATCTGTTTGCTAGTGAAAAGTAGTACCGAAATGCAATTTCGTACCCAAAGCCTCTTGCAGTTTCTTCCAAAATCACAAAGTGAATCTTGGATCTCTGTCTGAAACGACAGATAGTGGCACCTGTGCAATCTCACAATCTCTGAAATATATAACTCAGCTAACTTATCAAGTGAGTAGTCTGATTGTACCAAAATAAAATGAGCTGATTTCGTCAGTCTATCAACCACAGCCCAGATCGCATCTTTCTTTCTTGTAGATAGGGGCAAATCTAGAACAAAGTCCATCGTTACTCTATCCCATTTCCACTCGAGAATCATAATCGGTTGTAAAAAACCAGATGGCACCTAATGCTTAGCTTTAACTTGCTGCAAATCAGACATTTCGAAACGAATTTTGAGATATCTCTTTTCATTCCAGACCACCAGTAAAACTCTTTCAGATCGATATACATTTTTGTGCTTCTTGGATGAACAGATAAACAACTGTTATGAGCTTCATTCAAAATAGTCTAAATTAATTCTGGGATTTCTCGCAACACAAATTCGATCTCGGAATTTCAAACAATCATCAACATCAACCCAAAATTCTAAATCAAGGTTCGAATCACATTGAGCTCGTTTCGCTAACATTTTATTGTCAACTTTCTGGGCATCACATATATGTTGTAAAAAAAATGGTCTCACTTTCAACTCTGATAAAACCAAACCATCATCAGATATATCCAACTGAGCACTCATCGCAAATAGAGCAAAAAAAGATTTATGGCTCAAAGCATTAGCAACAACATTTGCTTTTCCCGAATGCAGTCAATCACTAACTCGTAATCTTTTAGCAATTCTAAGCATCTCCGCTGACGCAAATTCAAATCTTTTTGAGTCATCAGATATTTCAAACTCTTGTGATCTGAATACACATGACATTTTTCACCGAACAGATAGTGGCGCCAAATCTTTAGCGCAAACACGATAGCTACTAATTCAATGTCATGCGTCGAGTAATTCTACTAATGCTGCTTCAAGTGTCTTAAGGCATAGGCTATAACTATGCCTTCTTGCATCAAAACACAGCCCACACCATTCAACGATGCATCACTATATAGTACAAACTCTTTACCTGATTCTAGCTGTACTAATACTAGAGCTTCAGTCAATAGGGCTTTCAACTGATCAAGGCTTTATGACACTTTTCAGACCATTCAAACTTTACATCTTTCTAAAGTAATCTTGTTAATGGAGTCACGATCATCGAAAAGCCTTTTACAAACCGTCTGTAATAACTGGCAAGTCTTAGAAAACTGTAAACTTTTAACACATTTCTCGGAGGCTTCCAATCTAGGATTGCTGAAATCTTGTTCAGATCAACTCGTATTCCGATGCTGATACAATATGGCCCAAAAAACTAACTTCGCGTAACCAGAATTCACATTTACTAAACTTAGCAAAAAGCTGCTTATTACGTATAGTCTGTAACACAATTCTTAAATGCTTGACATGCTCAGATTCATCATGCCAATAAATCAATATGTCATCTATGAATACAACAACAAATCGATCTAAATACAGTCTGAATATCCGGTTCATCAAATCCATAAAGACTGCAAGAGCATTCGTTAGTCCAAAGGGCATAACTAAAAATTCATAATGCCTATACCTCATTCTGAAGGCAATTTTCGGTATCTATGAATCTTTAACTCGCAACTGATAATAACCCAATCTCAAATCTATCTTTGAAAACACTGTAGCTCCTTTCAACTGATCGAATAAATCATAAATTTTGGGTAGAGGGTACTTATTCTTGATCATCACCTTGTTTAACTGTCAATAGTCAATACACATTCTCATTATGCCATCGTTCTTTTTCACAAACAATACGGAAGTACCCCAGGGTGAGAAACTTAGTCATGTGAATCCTCTATCGATTAACTCTTGCAACTGAGACTTTAATTCTTTCAACTCTATCGGAGCCATTCTATATAGAGCTATCGAGATAGGGGTCGTTCCCGGCATTAACTCAATGCCAAATTCCATTTCTTTGATTGGTGACAAACCCGGTACTCTTCAGGAAACACATTCGAATATTCACACACAATTGACACTGGTTCAATCTTTTTTTCAGTCACTTTTATGTCGATCACATAAGGAAAATAAGCTTCGCAACCCTTTTTCACATAATTCAAAGCTTTCATCGACAAAATCACATTCGGTAACCCATTCAAGTCATTAGATTCAATCCTAATTATCTTATTATTTTTACATCTCAGATCTATAGAATTCCGTTTGTAGTTCACGATAGCATCATGCAATGTTAGCCAATCCATACCCAGAATTATATCGAATTCATCAAAGCGTAATAACATCAGATCAGCTGGAAAACAGATATCTCAAAACATCAATGGACAGTTCTTGCACACTTTATCAACCAGCACAAACTTGCTTAAGGGGTTTGATACTCTAATCACAAATTCAGTAGACTCTACAAGCAAAGTCTTACTGGATACTAAGTTCATGCATATATAAGAATGAGTTGATCTAGGATCTATCAATGCAATCACAAAAGTATCATAAAGAGTAAAAGTACCAGTAATAACATCTAGAGACGTAGCTTCTTCGCGAGCGCGAATAGCGTAGGCTCTAGTAGGTGCTTTTGCCTCGGATCTCAAAGCTGTATCCTTAGTTGATCTCTGGGTACCACTCACATTACTAGTGTTTCTAGCTGGTCTACCCCTAATTGTAGGGTTATTTGGCCTCGGATTCTACACAATCTTTTACTCAACCAACTAGAGACAATCACGGACGAAATGATCCAAAGATCCACATTTGAAACAAGCTCGATCATTTAATCTACAATTGTCGTGATGTCTTTTACCACAATGTCTACACTCGGGTCTATCAGGTCTCACACTCCCAACACTAGCTATCGATGTAGCTGGAGTTTTAAAGCTTGAATGCGACCTTGCATAATCTCTACTCGAATGACCCACATTAGCCTTTGGATGACTATAATCATCTCAGAATTTCTTTGATGCCGACTAAAATGACTTACTTGATAATCTTATTCTTACATCTCTAGTTTCTGAATCGAATTTTCTTTTCTCTTTCTCGAGTTCTTCGGCTTTACACGGTCAATCAACAAACACAACAAATTCTTTGATTTCTAGAATCCCGACTAACAAACAAATATCTTCATTCAAGCCATCTTCAAATCTTTTACACATACACTATAGGAAAACAGACTTTTAGCGGCCTTTTTTTGGCCTTTAGCGGCGTTTCTAAGCGCTGCTAAAACTATTTGCGGCATTTTTACAAGCACCGCAAAAAATGCCGCTATAGACAACGCCGTTAAAATTTGCGGCGTTTATTTGAAAAAACGCCGCTAAAGCTCATGACTTTTAGCGGCGTTTTTCCAACAAACGCCGCTAAAGATAATGACTTTTAACGGCGCTTTTACAACAAACACCGCTAAAAGTCTTGACCTTTAGCGACGCTTTTACCACAAATACCGCTAAAAGTCATGACCTTTAGCGGCGCTTTTACCAAAAACGACACTAAAAGTCATGACTTTTAGTGGCACTTTTCTCAAAAAAGCCGTTAAAGGTCATAAAAATAAAAAAATAAAATATTATAAAAATGCCACAAATCCATTCTCACCCATTTACCTGCTTGCAAATCCTTTAAAAATTTTATTATCAGTACATACATCACTCCATTCTTTGGTTAGAGAATGCAACAGAAGTGGGATTCCACTAATTTTAAAATGTATAATTTATTTTGAAGACGTATTAAAATGGAAATTAATGAACAAGAAGATCAATGTTTTTCACTATATCTCATGCAGCAAGTCAAATTGCCTTTGATTACATAAGATTCCTTTGAATTTTTTTTAAAAAAAATTAAAACTAGTTCATATCAACTTGCTCAAGTTGTATGTATGAATTGCAAGATCAACACCTTATTTGAACTTACAATTGTAGGAAAGCATAAAATGCAGTTCCATGAGCATGCATTTAAAGTGGGAGCAAAAATTTACTGATTACAGTGACAGTCTAAGCTCCAAATCTAGCTCTTGTGTGTCGCTCGATTCTGAATTCTGACCGCTCGATCCCAATGAGTTGCTACGATGTTTCTTGCTCCTTGAATGTGAATCCTATAAGAATGTAAGGAACTAAAACAAGTTAAATTTTCAAACACAATCATCACATGGCACATAAACTAAAAATAGGAAGGGACGTGTCTATAGCACTTTAACACTTCAATTTACAGCATTTAAACACTTCAATTTGCAGTACTTTAACATCTCAATTAACAACATTTATACACCTCAATTACAGCTATAAAACATCTTAATTTCCAGCAACTAAACATTTCAATTTGCAGCACTTAAACACTTCAATTTACAACATTTAAACACTTCAATTTACAGCATTTAAACATTTCAATTTGCAGCACTTTAACACTTCAATTTATAGCATTTAAACACTTCAATTTACGGCACTTTAACATATCAATTAACAACATTTATACACCTCAATTACAGCTATAAAACATCTCAATTTCCAGCAACTAAACATTTCAATTTGCAGCAGTTAAACACTTCAATTTACAACATTTAAACACTTCAATTTACAGCATTTAAACACTTCAATTTGCAGCACTTCAACACTTCAATTTACAGCATTTAAACACTTCAATTTATGGAACCTTAACATCTCAATTAACAACATTTATACACCTCAATTATAGCTATAAAACATCTCAATTTCCAGCAACTAAACATTTCAATTTGCAGTAGTTAAACACTTCAATTTACAACATTTAAACACTTCAATTTACAACATTTAAACACTTCAATTTGCAGCACTTTATCACTTCAATATACAGCATTTAAACACTTCAATTTGTAGCACTTTAACATCTCAATTAACAACATTTATACACCTCAATTACAGCTATAAAACATCTCAATTTCCGGCAACTAAACATTTCAATTTGTAGCACTTAAACACTTCAATTTACAACATTTAAACACTTCAATTTACAGCATTGAAACACTTCAATTTGCAGGACTTTAGCATCTCAATTAACAACATTTATACACCTCAATTACAGCTATAAAACATCTCAATTTCCAGCAACTAAACATTTCAATTTGCAGCACTTAAACACTTCAATTTACAACATTTAAACACTTCAATTTACAGCATTTAAACACTTCAATTTGTAGCACTTTAACACTTCAATTTATAGCATTTAAACACTTCAATTTGCAGCACTTTAACATCTCAATTAACAACATTTATACACCTCAATTACAGCTATAAAACATCTCAATTTCCAGCAATTAAACATTTCAATTTGCAGTACTTAAACACTTTAATTTACAACATTTAAACACTTCAATTTACAGCATTTAAACACTTCAATTTGTAGCACTTTAACACTTCAATTTACAGCATTTAAACCACTACAGCAAAACAGATTATAAAGATCTTGTAGCTGGAAACCTGTTAACCAATCAGAGATTGATGCAGAATGAAGTAAGTTCTTCCGGATAAATGATTGTCCATTTAATACCTGAAACCAAGCATAAACCAAACTATTAAATGGTTATACAAAAATTGTTTCTCTATTAGGACCACACCATTTAAGCACCAATTTAAGCACATAAGGATATTTCATTATTTGTACAAAAATCGACAATATTTTAAGCACCAATTTGGACAGAAATTATATGGCATTAACAACAATTCGGACAGCAGTGATTTGCAATATTCATACATCATTAATTCACAAGTATTTGGACAGCAATAACAACATTCGAACATCATTAATTTGTGCAAAAATCAACAGCATTCACAAGTTTTTACTTTTTAGAAAAACAACTTAGTAATAAAATGAATATTTTGTACAAAAATAATAGAAAAAGGACCATCAATGGTTATGACTCGATCTAAGTCCTTAGGATTTAAAGGGAAAATGGTATAAAATTATTTAGAGATATAAGCTTTTCAATTGTTAACAATGTAATTTTTTTCACCCACTGTACATTATGAGAAACAATGTACTATAGGATTAGAATACACAATGTACACTACTATTTGTGTATAAATAGTTTAAACATCATGTAAACTACGAAAGTTTTAAACAAACTTTAAATAATGTACTGTAAGTTAATTCTCAAATTTAAATATATTCATAATGAGTTTGGTTTCATCACTTTAATGTATAAGAAAACAAAAGATCAAGCTTCCAAAGATGAGTGCTGAATATATTTCTCCCAAATGATCGTAAACAACCATGGGTTGAAAATCTCGAACCTGAAAACAAAAATCATAGAGAGATTGATGTTGCTTGAAAGTTAAGTCGAAACCAGAAAACAGGAAAAAGAAAAATCATGTTCACTGAAAAAAGAAAAAAGATCAAAGGAATGCTAGTATCATGCATTTAATTTCTGAGGAACGAATAGGAACTTTGCACCAGAAGACTGCGAGTGTAAACAGCATTTCAGTATAATGAAAATCAATCACAGGGTTATTTCTGAATAAGACTAGAAGTCTGAAATTTTGGCTCAATGATTAGGTGCATGTATCCCACTGCTAAAAGAGCACAGTTCAAATCTACCCTTACCAATTTAAAAAAAGTAGGAAGGTGGAATTAAAAACTGGAAATAATATTTCCAAACTGATACAGGGCCCTTACTTACATTCAGAGTTTTCCTTTCTGCACTTTCAATGACCAGTACATATAGACTTCATATATTTGTTTAATCAAAGAAAATAAATTCTGCAATTGCATCTGATATGCTAAAAAGTAAAGTCCTCACCACCAAAGACTAATATAGGTAACTAATGTCACGAAGTACGCTGCCATACCATTCGCATGCAAAATCGATAAAACAAAGCTGATGATTTATGCAATAAAGTAGCTATACAGTTTATGATTTAAGCATTCATAATTCCATTTAAAAGATATAGAAAGGGCAAAATAACATCTAGTAACTCAAACCTAAACTACTTGGACTAGAGGAGGGTACTCATATTCATATACCCATATCCATGTTGGCAGTGGGTCTTGGCCATATATCTATGAAACCTTGAAATCCATGCTGCTTGAGATAATTCCAAGTTTGAACAACGGATCCATCAGCATGTACCATCGTATACCATCTGCATGTAGGAAAGAAACAATTTTAATACAAACTCGACAATCAAATTATAGGAAATTTTGCAAAATCAAGGAAGAACTCAGTTAAGAAGCTACAGAAGGATTTTACACTATATTTTTTAGACTAGAGTGTGAGTGTGCAATTTTTAATGTAAAACTTTAAAAGATTTGAATATACTCGTGCTGGTCTCATACCCAATCTGACAATCATGCCTGTAACACCCTTTACCCGAGACCGTTGCCGGAGTCGAGCGCGAGGCATTACCGGACTTAATTTACTCAACCTGGTTATAAAATTTGCTTATAAAATTAATTTATTTTCATTCATTCAATATGTCCCTAAAAAGGGTCATCGAGACCCTAAATCATACAATTGAAATGATTCGGTACCAACCAGGATTAATGAAAATTTCCCGATTACTTAAATGGTACAAAACATATCATTTCCCTATTCCATAATAAAGCTGTCTAACTGCGTCACTATCGCTAAAAAAACTCATAACTCGAGTTTCGCAACTCGAAATTCAATTCCATAAATTTTCTCTGAAACTAGACTCATATATGTTCTTACTAATTTTTTTCTAGAATTTTTTACTTAGCCAATTTGTACAATTTATTATTTAAAGTTTCCCCTGATTCACTGCTCAACTGCCCTGACCTCTGTTCACTACGAAGCAGATTTCTCTCAGTACCAAATTCAAATAACAATGCCGCTTTTTTATTACAAACTAGACTCAATAAGGGATCCAGGAATATAAATTATAACATCTAATTATTTATGTAAAATTTATGGTGAATTTTTTAATTCAGAACAGGGGATCACGAAATCAATCTGGAGCAGTCTCACTCAAATTCTTATAACTCATAATTTACAACTCCTTTGCTTCCCCTGTTTCTTTCACATGGAAATAGACTCATTAAGCTTTAATTATATATCTCACTCACCATCTAATTTCATGTCTACTATTGTTTTTGTAATTTTTCAAATTCACGTCACTGCTGCTATCTAATACTGTTTTAATGCTAACTTCACTTTTTCATGATTTCCATGTATTCACTTTCATTTAGGCATACATAACATCAAAACATATTCTTAATTAGCTATTTCAATATCTAATCCTTATCAAATATTTACCTGCCATACATTGGCCATATCATAATTGACACTTACTAAATATTAAGTCCCTATACATGCCATAAACTAGGACATTTGTAAATGAAGATACCCATTTGGTAACTTGATAGTCGATAGTGTGAAGCAATCTCTAACAACCTCCAACCCGAGCTTGCTTTTAAGTACTCTGAAATATGGGAAAGGAAAAGAAGTAAGCTTATAAAGCTTAGTAAGTTCACATGTAAAGTAATAAGCAGTAACAATAAATTTAGCTTACTACTAAGCTGTTTCAACTTGAATAAATACTGCTAAATTCTTACTTTCCCAACTTACTTATCTGTGGCCTTACCAAAGGCTCTATATACTATAGGCTCATCACTTACTAATTTCCCTTGCATGCCTACATAATCTCACTGATCATAGTCATATTCCTTCCTGATATTAAGTTGTTTCAACTTATGTCATTCTCATGGTGTAAACTGACAATTCATAACCATAAATTACCTTTCCTTTGTTGAAAGTTTCCTCAACTAATAACTATGGTGTTCTTATGAACTCACTTGGACCTGTTTATCATTTTTTTACCTAAACCTTCTTGTAATTTAACATGTACATTAGCCCGTTGAACCACTTGGAATACTAAGGATACTCGGGTTTTCCTTCCTGATAATAGCCTGCCAATGCCATGTTCTTGACATGGACTTACATGAGATATTCCTGTCTTTCCAAAGCCATATGTCTGATACGGACTTACATGGATTATTCCTATCTTTAGAAAGCCATACGTCTAATATGGACTTACATGGATTATTCCTGCCTTTCCAAAGCCATATGTCTGATATGGACTTACATGGATTATTCCTGTCCTGTCTGATAACCCCAAATGTCATGACATTCGTATCCCAAACATTCCTAAGGTTCAAACGGGGCTTTCTGATACTTTTTATCTATCGACTCCTCTTCGATTCAACTTATCCCTTCAAACTATGTTTTTCTATACTTTCTCAATATCATACAAGGCCATATTTCAGATATGGGCTTACATGTAACCTTTTATAATTTATCTTTTCAAAGTCAAATTATTATCGAATAATAATTACTATATCTGAAATTCACTACTAAAATATTTATAGCTAAAATACCAATTTAACATCCAAATATGCATAATTAATTTCTTATTAAACATATGAACTTACCTCGATGCCAAAACGACCATTTTACCAACTTTCCCGATTTTTGATTTTTCTCCCGTTCTAGGTCCAAATCTCATTTTCCGGGATCTAAAACATCATATTTCACTTATTTAATTAATGTACTATTCAAAACAGTCCCTAACTTAAACTTTGGCAAAATTACAATTTTACCTCTAAACTTTTGCATATTTACACTTTTGCCCCAAGGCTTGAAAGTTAAACTTTATCCCAAATTCTTATGTTTTAGGACATGCTGATAATTTATTTACCAACATCAACCTCAAATTCCCACTAGAACATGTACTTATGAACAATAGGTATTTTTACTGATTAAGCCCTTTTACTCGTTTTTACTTAAAACCGAGTAGCACAAGTTGTCTAGCATAATTTAAAATCTCATATTCTATCATAAAACATCAAAATAAACACTTTTCACCTATGGGTATTTTTCCAAATATGTACCCTAGCCTAAATTATGGCTAGAATAAGCTTTATCGAGCTACCGGGATTCTAAAAACGTAAAGAACATTAAAAACGGGGCTAGAACGGACTTACTATTGAGCTTGGAAAGCTTGGAAACCCTAACCATGGCTTCCCCCATGCTATATTCGGCCTCCACGACGAAGATGGACCAATTTTGGCTTTATTTTTCCTTTTTAATTCTTTTAATTACCAAATGACAAAAATACCCTTAAAGGCTTTTCTTTCAAATTTGTCCTATTCATGCCCATTTTTGTCCACCAAATTATCCAATGGTCTAATTGCTAAATAAGGACCTCACTTTAAGAACTCATTTCAATTAAATCCCCTTTAACATCTAGAACTCACATTTTACAATTTAGTCCTAATTATCAAATTAGGCACCTATACATAAAATTTCTTCGCAAAATTTTCACACAATTACTCAATCAATAAATAAACCTTAAAACTAAATCAGAATAATTCTTTTTTGACCTCAGATTCATGGTTCTGAAACTATCGTTCTGTTTAGGCCCTAAATCAGGCTGTTACAGCAACTTTTACAAATAAGCTCTAATAGACAAATTAAACATGCAATCTATAAAATTTCTTATCGGTAGTCTAACACATGCATCTAGTCAATCGGTAAATCATGATAATTTATCGTAATAAACTTTTCTATCTCAAATTTGTGGTTTCGCAACCTCTGTTCCATTTAGGCCCTGTTTCGGGATGTTACAATGCCTTAATTCGAGTAGAATACAACTATGGTCCACTCAAAGCTAAATGTTCCATTGTACTTTAAAAAAATCAGAGCATCCTTTTTCTAACAACATTAAAATGGTCCACAGAAATTTACTTAGATTTGCCAAATAAAACAAAAACATTACTAAATTCCAACTATTTGACACTCAAATAAAAAGAAAGAAAGCAAAAAGAAAGCAAAACAGTGACAAGCATAAGCATTTAAGGCAAGAGTGTTGAAGAGTAGCTTCAAACCTGGTAATAGTTGCGTAAAATGGAAGACTTTGTTAATTTCATCTTTTAGTTATTAGCGTCTGCAATTTAACAAAACATTGCCCCTAATCAAAATGTATGGGAACATAATTAATACCAACTAAGGTAAAAAGGAATTAACGACAGAAGAGAGGTGGAACAGTGTAAAATCTTGGAGGGAAGGACGAGAAAGTTGGAAAGCATCAGACATATCATAAATCAACACAAGAAAAACATTATTTTGGAGCTTTCTACTTTGTCCGTAGCGTTGGCGTTTGGCTTTAATTATCGAAAGTGAAATTGAATCTTCCAGCACCAAATATGGCTTTTATAGATCGGGTGGACAAAGGATTAGCAAGCCTTTGGAAGGAAGAAAAAGCTAATATATGGACGAAGATCGGTGGGGGAAACCGATTTGGGGGATTTTGGTTTGGGGATTTTGGGAAACTGATATAGGGAAATTTTGAATTGGGGAAATTTTGGGGACCTAGGGAATTTAGGGTTCAGGGAAATAAAAATCGGGTTTTATGATTTTGGGGCTTATTTTTTGTGGCGTTTTTACTAAAAACGCCACTATAGTTCCATTTTTGTTACAAAAACGCCACTATTGCACAATTTTAATTTTTTTTCCATTTTTAACCTGTATTTTTTATTTTATTTTTTCAAAGTTTTTGTGCTGAGATTATCATTTTTTTTGAATTTTTATTTTTATTATATTTTGAGTATTGAACTTTTTTAACTAAAATATTAAATATTAAATTTTTTAAGTTTTTAAATTTTTAAGTTTTTATTATTAAATTTTAAAAATTTAATTACCATTATCAACTCTTTTAGGAATTTCCTTTTTTCTTTCTTTTTACATAACATTATTCTTTCAAGTATGGTCTGCATTAGTTGTTTAGATTTTTATATAAATGACATTTAATTATATGTATACACCTAAATTTTGATATAGATACATTTTAGAATTATATATGAATTTTGGTTTAATGTGAAATTCTAATTGTGGTTTAAATGTATAGTTGAAACTTTAATTTTGATTTAATCATACACATTATTTTAAAATATAAATACATCAATATATTTTATACTGAATAAATAACAATTTTTAGGTATGCAATATATACATAAAAAATGATGTTAATTATATCAATAATTATGTTAATATTTTACAAGATCTGGATCAAATTAAAGTTCATGTATACAATTGCACACTAAACCATTGTTCATGTATGCTTTTGGGATTTAACCCATTTTGATATATATTTTTTTAAAATAATAATTTATATTTATCTTATTTTGATTTATATTCTAAAAAATTCAAGATTAAACCCTAAATCATAAACCCTAAACCACAAACACCAAACCTTAAACCCCAAACCATACACCACAAACACCAAACTCCTAACCCCTAACCACTAACCCTTAGACCTTAATACCACTAAATACTAAGATTTTAAACCCTAAACACTAAACCCTAAATAATAAACTTTAAAACACTAAACCCCAAACCCAAAATAACAAACCCTGACCTAAACCATAAAATTAACATACTGAACATTAAACCTTAAATCATAAAACCCTAAACCATAGACCTTAAACCTTAAATATTAAACCCTAAACCCAAAAATAAATTTAACCAATATTAAGTATTGTTTCCACACAATATAAACATAAGCTTTTACATTAATATATATTAAGTTACACATCACCTTCCATATCAATTTTTTGGGGTTTATGATTTTAGGGTTTATGGTTTATGTTTTTAGAATTTAGGATTTAAGGTTTAGAGTTTAGGGTTTAGACAAAGCCATACGGCATCGATTTTAACAGCTTGGTAACTTAAATGAAAACTTCTAAAAGCTATTGCTCAGTTTTAGCAGCGTTTGAATAAAAATGTCGCTATTGCTTAGTTTTAGCGGCGTTTGTACCAAAAATGCCACTATTGCTCAGTTTTTAGTGGCGTTTGTACAAAAACGCCGCTATTGCTTAGTTTTTAGCGGCATTCAGTTTTTAGTGGCGTTTGTAAAAAAGGCCGCTATTGCTCAATTTTTTAGTGGCGTTTGTACAAAAACGCCGCTAATGCTCAGTTTTTTAGCAGCATTTGTACAAAAACGCTGCTATTGCTTAGTTTTGTAGTGGCGTTTGTACAAAAACGCCGCTATTGCTCAGTTTTTTATTGGCATTTGTACAAAAACGCTACTATTGCTCAGTTTTAACGGTGTTTGTACAAAAACGCCGCTATTGCTTAGTTTTTAGCGGCGTTTGTAAAAAAACATTGCTATTGCTCTATTTTTAGCGGTGTTGGAGCCAAAAACGCCACTAAAGCCCTATTTTGTTGTAGTGATAATTGCTTCCGTCGAGACACATTCCCGTGCATACTAGCTCAGTCCCACAAATTCTCGTTCGTATTTCATAACGGACATTCGGCCTTATTTCAGCTCAAGAAACTCTTTACGTTTCTGATCTATGAATCTCTGACTGATATATTTCTTTCAGAATTTGGTTTGGAAGAAATCCCAGGTGACTTGTTCCCTCGGAACCACAGATATCAAAGTTGTCCACCATTGATACGCTGTATCTCTCAATAGTGAAACATCACATTTAAGACATTCATCAGGAGTACACAACATTTCATCAAACACTCGGATTGTATTATCAAGCCAGAACTCAACTCGCTTAGCATCATCATCCATAGTGGCCCTAAACTTTTCAGCCCATATTTTCAAATTTTATCAACAAGTGGTTTACTCAATCGAATCAGATCTATCACTTGTGGTACAATTGGGACTTATTGGGGAACATGTGGGGGTGGAGGTTGTTGAGTAGCCAGATTCGTTCAAACGAATTTCGTGAACCACTCATTCATCATTTGGAAGAAAACTTGATTTGCCTCTACCTCGTGGCCACTACAAAAAGGCCGAGACTCAGCCGGTTCAGCCTCTTGAGCAGGTGCAGGCGTATTGCTCTCAACACCATTCACTATGGCTTGTTTGGGATCGATTTACTAAATGAAAAACACATTTTATCTGTCAAGATTCATCACACTGTTGCAATTCATATATATGCATTTATAGCTAGACTCACACGCACTATGTTAGTCCAAGAATTGACTAAATCGTAGCTCTGATACCAACCAAATGTAACACCCCTAACCCATGTTCGTCACCGAATTAGGGTTAGAAGGCATTATCGATCATTACACATCATTATACTATCATTTCATATTCATTGTTCATACATCATCATATCACTTCCATTCATAATCACAATGTCCCTTAAATAGGTCTACTAGACCTTAAACATGCTTTGGAGAAGGTTTGGGACTAAACCGATCACATATAAAATTTTTCTAAACATAACAATTTTTCTACGTTACAGAAGTCACACGCCCATATGAACAGGCCGTGTCCCTCACACGGCATTAGATATGCCCGTGCGTTTAGGCCCTGGCAAAATAGGGCATACATCCGACTTAACCACACGGCAATAAGACATGCTCGTGTGCCAAGCTATGTGAAAATTAGCTAGCTTACTAACTTGGTCACACGGCCAGTCACATGCCCGTGTGTCTAGCTTGTGTAACTCTCTAATTTGACCATACGGCCCGCTACACACCCATGTGTGAGACCGTGTGGTACACCCAAGCTCAATTCGAATTGGCCTTCGAGCAACACGGCAGAGACACATGCTCGTGTCCCTGCCCGTGTGGACAAAAAGAGGCCATTCACAAGGCCAAAATGCCACCCATTTTGGGTCATCCCTACAAGCACCAAATGCAAAATATTTCATAACCAATTTGCAGCCGAAACATCACCAAAACATACACCAATCATGCCATAATATGACCAATCAATTTCATACTCAAATTCATTTCAAAGCATACCAATTTCATGAACTTAAATCATACCAAAACCACATACCAATATCTCATTATAAACCATTACAAAACATACCAAATCCTTACCATTTCAACCATGAAACATACCAAATCAACTTCATGTCAAGCTTACCACAATGACCATTTTCAATAGGCCATAAATGAACACATTATAAACATCACATTTCAACACATATCATATGCCAAAACAAGGTCAATATCATCATCATTCTGAAGCCACATATCATGGCAAGATTCACAACTTAATTATACCATAATTTCACTAACCTATACATGCCATACATTAATATTTACAACATCAAAAGTACCAAAATATTGTTCGATAGTGTGACGATGATCCTTGACGAATCCCGAGCTCGCGGTAGCTTTGATAGTCTATAAAACAAGTACAATCACACACAGTGAGCTTTCAAAGCTTAGTAAGCCATATACGAATAAACTTAACTCATAAAACAAGTATAGACTAATTTATTGTTGTAAACCATGGCAAATCATAAATACAAGTTCCTAATTCTCATATAACTCATTTATTCATATTCCGCTTGCATATAATCACATCTCAATTTCATATACTCACATTTTAATGATCATATTCATACTCACATTTCATTCCTGAATTTCATATACATTTCATACATATTTGAATCGGACAGTCATTCACATATTCTTTTATATTTTCGTATTGCCTGTTGAACTGTTCGAAATCGACAAGGATACTCGGATAGCTCGTAAAGCTCATATAATGGCATATCCCAGATATGGTCTTACATGTTATCAAATATCGATGCCATTGTCCCAGATAGGGTCTTACACGAAATCATCTATGATGCCGATGTCACAGACATGGTCTTATAGTAATATCTAATCGATGCCAACGTCCCAGACGTGGTCTTATACGATATCACATATCGGAATCCTATGTCATGGCATACATATCCTACTATTCTTATGGTTCGTACGGGGCTTCCGAATATCTCAACCCTGACGATACTTTCATATTTTCGAACATTCAATATTCATAACATTTCAATATCAATTAAACATAATAATTCACATAAAAAACATTTATTTTCATATGAACTTACCTCGAAAATGAAAAAGGCTAAACGAGTCAATTATTCAACAACCTTCGACTTTCCCCGATCTAAATCCGATTTCTTTCGTTCTTGATCTAAATAAATTCAAAATTAATTTTTTTATTCATCAACACATTCAATTTAGTCCACAAACACATATTTGGGCATTTTTACACTCTAGCACCTAAAATTTCACATTTATTCAATTTAGTTCTCATTTCATAAAAACTCAAAATTCATGCAATTTAATATCTTCCTCAGCTAGCTGATTTTTCTAATGCACATATCAACCTATATTTATCATTTATTCACATATTTAACCACACATTTTCACATTTTCACAAATAAGTCCTTATATGATATTTTTGTCAAAAATCAGTTTACAAAACATTAAAATCTATCATCAAGCTTTCATTTTCCATCAAGAACTATCATAAAAATCAAACTATAATCAATGACATCTCATGAAATCATCAATAGTTTCAAAAATTAGGGTATGGGCTCACTAAAACACAAAGCAACGGTCACAAAAACATAGAAATTATTAAAAACAGATAAAAAAATATACCTTAATTAAGAAAAAAGAGAGCCGAATGCTTTAAAGCTCAAAAACCTATTCTTTTCTTCTATTTTCGGTGAATGCATGAATGAAATCATAAAGTTTCATGTTTTTATTATTACATTAATAATTAGTTGACCATTTTACCCTTGCTTAATAAACATTTAAATCATATAATGGTTGTCCATAAATGTCCACTAGCATTATTAATGGTCCAATTACATCATAAAGACCCCACATTTAAGGAGACATAACAATTCAACACTCATATGATTAACACACAACTTTTACAATTTATGCGATTTAGTCCTTTCGCCAAATTAAGCACTCAAACGCTAAAATTTTTACACGAAACTTTCACACATGTATAATCCCATCCCATAAACATTACAAATAATATTAAAATATTTTTTGACTCAAATTTATGGTTCTGAAACCACTATTCTGACTAGGGTCTAAACTGGGCAGTTACAGTGTCGGTACGAGATTTCGTGTAAGACCATGTCCGAGACATGACATTGATATGAGTTTTCGTGTAAGACCATAGCTGGGCTATATGCATCGATATTGAATTACATGTAAGACCATATTTGGGATATGGCATTGTATGACCTTTGTATGACTCCCGAGTATCATTAGTGATTCCAAGTGGTTCAACTGGCCTAGTTTATACGAGAATGAAAGTAAATGCAAAGTAAGTAATACAAGTATGTACAAAGTCTATATGAAATTTGGATGGAAGAACAACAATGAGTTAATATATGAAGTTTAGTAATGCTCTTATGGTAAGGTTATGAATGGGTAAGAAATGACTATGAGAGTTTAGTAATGCTTACATTCCATTATGGATTTTGTATAATAAAGTTATAAATATGATGTCTATTATTTACATATAAACTTATTAAGCTATATAGCTTACCCCTCTTTTCTTTCCATTGTTTTATAGCGTCACCAAGCTAGCTCGGGGATCGAAAATCGTCGGAGTTCGCATCACACTATCAAAGCTTTATTTTCGATCTTGATGATTTTGATATTTTGAAAGTATGGCATGTATAGAGACTTGGTTACTTTGTATATGTGTAATATTGATTGGGCTAATGATGTTGGCTCATATTGGTTAAGTGATTATTTTGTATAAGGCCATTTGAAATTGGCTAATGTTAATTATAAGTTTAATCGTGTGATGATGCAATTCATGGATGTGGTAAGTGCATGATTTGAGTTGTTGACTATGTGATTGTTTGAATAGGATAGAAATGGCATGAGAATGATGTGTTGATGTCTTGGTTGTGGACATTATGGTTGCTTAAGAATGCTATGATTTGTACCTATGAATTGGTGTTTGTGTGTATGTGTTTTAAGGTGGCAAATGGCTTGGTAAATAGCCTAAATATTGTCCACACAGGTAGACACACAGGCGTGTGTGTAACGCCCTGATTTTCGGGATTTTTCGGGTTTTGTGAATTTTAGTGAAATTATTAAAATTTTGGTGTTCTAAAGGTTGATAATGTATGTACATGTGTTAGTGGGCCTATAGAAGGCCCAAGTTTAAGTTAAAACCCGGTAAAATATTAAGTTGGATTTTCAAGTGAAAGGGGACTTGGTTAAGTGGGCTTTTAAGAAAAACCGTGTAAAATATGTCACAAGTGAGCTCTTGGTAAAGTGGCAAGGTGGAGCCACTAAGCTCCTAGAAAAGTGGCGCCTAAGTGGATATTCAAGGACAAGGGTTCGAGTTACAAGGTAAGCGTAGAGTTCTTTTTAATTTTTAAGCATGTGCCGGGCACGTGCCTAACTTAAGTGAATTTCGGCAAGGGGGCTTTAGGGACTTGGGCCGATTGCTTTAGAGGGACTACTAGGGTTATATCATTTTCTTTTTTCTGTCATGACAATTAAGGTTAGCCACCTTAGGAATTTTTCTCTGTTCTACTGTCAGAAAAGCCAAAAGTTGCCTCCATGGAAAGCTCATAGTCAAATTCTTCCTCTCCACCTCTACCATTGTTTTTTCATTTTTCTTCTTCCCCTTTGATCTCTTCCCTAGCCGAATACCTACCTTGCACAGATCCACTCTTTCTTTTGCTTTCATTCCTCTTAAAATCAACCATAACCGATTGCTCAAAGTGCCAGAAATCTCGAAAACTGCTTCCTTTCTTACCGATTTCTTGTAAGCCGAATCACCTCTATTCCTTTCACCTGTTGTGGCCGATTACTACACTCCCTTGAATCACACCATTGTTGACACCATCACCCAAAATCTACACCCAAAACGCCATCCTCTTCTCTTGTTGAAAAGCCGAAATCACCATAGTTGTAGGGAGATAGCCAAAATTGCAAATCTCAGAGATAAGGTTTCTACTAACGTTTAAGGGTCAGATTTATATTAGATCTGCATAGGAACTGAAGGGAAATCGTTGGTAAGTGTTTAATACTTTAGATCTGTTCAATATTTCATATTTGGAAAAGCCGAAAGTCCCTAAAGTTAAGGATTTTGTCGTTTTGGACTTTTGGTAAATCAAGTGGTGTTTTCTTTGTTATTTTTGTGTGTTAGTTAGAGAAGAAGGTGATCAAACAAGGAGTTGAAGACATTGGAACATCAGATCTAGATCTAAAGGGATCTAAATCGGCAAGGTAAGAACATTAAAGCCATTGGAGGTGTTGGCCGAATGTGTAAGTAAGGCTTTGGGTAAGTTTTCAATTCAGATTAAGTGTTAATATGGTCTAATCAATTAAGTATTGGATTGTAGGGATTAACGCATAGGAGATCTTGTAGGAGAAACTGCAAAACAGGCGTGTGTTTCGAACGCCCTTCAATGCGCAAATCGGCAAAAGCCGAAAAGCTGAAATGCCGAAGTTTCGGTATTTCGAGAGCTTGTGAGCGTGTGAACGTTCTCAAGTTAGTAGGAGAAGGTTAGTTTTGGAATCGACACTGTTAGGCGTGTTGACCGCTAAATTTTGGGCATTATGGTAAGTTGGGCCTCGGTGGGCCAAATATGGGCCCAATGGGCGATTTGGGTCCATGTGAGTAAAAATGGGTTTAAAGGTAATATTATGAACTGTAGGCGTGAAAACAGTTAAAACAAGATAACTGATTATGAAATTGGGACTAAATGGGCCTAATGGGCCAATCGACGTAATAGGGCTCATTAGGGGTTTTAGGGCTTGAATGCTAAGACTGAAAAACTGAGTTAACCGGACTTCTGTGACAACTATGTGATTAATAAATACTGTAATAAGCATAAAATCTGTAACATGAGAGCAAAATTACTGAAATACCCTTAGGGTAAGAAATTACTGTTTTGCCCCTAGGTAAAAAATTACCGTTATACCCCTAGGGCTAAAATTGACCGTACTGTTTGACATGACTGTTACTGGTATTGCATGCCATGATATGTATCTATTGCATGGGTTGGGTTTTGATGATGGAGGAAGTGTGAGTGGCACAGCCACGTTACTGAAAAGGGGCTATGCCTCGTACTGTTTCTGAAAGGGGCTTTGTCTCGTATACTGTTTAACTGAGCAGCCATGCTGCGACTGTGGTGTGTGGGCTGGGTGGGTTGAGTTATTCCCCACATGGTGTGTTGGCTGGTACGGGTGGTGTGTAGCGGTTGGTGGGTTGAGTAGTCTCCCCAATTGGGTTTGCATTTATACTGTATTACTATACTGTACTGTTCTGGGCCTATGGGCCAATCTGTTATCTGAATAGGGCTTCAGCCTAGTATCTGTTATAGGGCCTTAGCCCAATTACTGTTTCCCTGAATAGGGCTTCGGCCCAGTATCTGACTGAGACTGGTTAGGGTTTAGGCCTAGTGGGCTAGAGCCAATTTGGGCTTTGGATGGGTTCTGCACACACTGAGTTTTCCCAAACTCACCCTTTCTTTCCATCATTGCAGGTGAGCCCTAGATCGTGACTTGGACGCTGGGAGGGATTCAGAGTGGCCACGAGGACTGAACTTTCATCATAGTTGGTTTTTTTTATTTAATTACCTTTTATTGGTTTTATTTTGACATGGGTTGTAATAAGGCCGCTATAACTGTTATTCAGGATTTCTCTACCGTTTTATTTCAAACACAAACCTACACCGTTTTCAAAATTAAACAAACATTTTATTAACCAACCTGGCTTTATTGAAGACTAAGGAGGACAATAAGACTAAAATGAAACGATTAACAAATGAGATGGGAATTAGGTTGAGTAATAATTAAATTGGGAATTTCAAGAAAAACAAGTATTACTTTTCAAAAATCTTAAACATCAGACTTAGTATATAGGACGGCGTAGCATAGTCTAGATGATGGAGCACACCGGACATGGCCATAACGTCTGGGCCGGGTCTGGGGTGTTACATTTAGTGGTATCAGAGCCAAGTTGTAACAACTCGGCTGTGGATCGGGTCCAAAAACAAAGGGGTTTCAAAAATCTAAAAGTCCAGAAGGGTATCTTTGGAAAATCGAATTTTTTGAAAATCTTCTTTTGGTTTTAAACAAACTTGTAGTTTTTTTAAACATTGTTTTTTTGAGGCCTCAAAGTATTTGAACTACTAAACCGGAAAGTGGCACACTGAATCCCCGGCTCCAAGTTGTAAGTATGTTCTGCCTTAAATTCTGTACTGTACTGATAATAAAACTGTAGATAGCACTGGGCCTTAGATAGAATACTATGGATGAGGTAATATTAAGGCTGTAGCACTGAGACGGTAGGGTAAACTAAACCCTAGGAAACTGAGACAGTAATTAGACTACGTTGCGCGAGAACAACTCTGAAATTCTACCTGTTCATAAGATATTCCGTAATAAAAACCGAAACATTGAGCTAATGTCATAAAACTTTGTAAATCAGATAATCGATATGAGTACAAGGGCTACTCGTGGATGAGGCCGTGGACGAGGCCGAGTTAGTGCTCAAGCTGGATCGTCGTCTTCTGAGCATAGGCCAGTAGGAGAGGCACGACCACCGGTTGAGGAAAATGGGCCGTACGATCGGGCCGCAGGGGACGACGCTCTGTCCCAGGCCATGCTGAGAGTTCTAGAAAGGGTGGCCGGAGCTAATGTTGGGCCGGTGAATAGGGGGTCCATTTCTGAGCGACTTCGGGCCAATGGAGCTGAAGTTTTTAGGGGCATATCTGGAGTGGCCCCGAACGTGGCTGAGTATTGGTTAGAAGCCACAGAGCGAATTATGGATGACTTGGATTGCTCAGTGGAGCAGAAGCTGAAAGGAGCAGTATCGTTGCTGAGGGACGAGGCGTATCAATGGTGGATCACCGTGAGAGAGGGTACCCCAGCTGAGAGAGTAACCTGGGAATTGTTTAAGCAGTCTTTCAAGGCGAAATATGTTGGGGCTAGTTATGTGGACGCACGAAGGAAGGAATTTCTGAACCTGACCCAGGGTAGTAAGACTGTGGCTGAATATGAGGCAGAATTTCTACGATTAAGTCGGTATGCTAGCGGTATTGTTTCCACGGAATATGAACGCAGTGTTCTTTTTGAGGATGGCCTCAGAGATGAGCTGAGAGTGTTGATAGCGCCACAGAGAAAGCGTGACTTTGCTGCACTAGTGGAGAAGGCTAAGATAGCTGAGGAAGTGAAGCGAGATGAGCGTCAGAACCGTGATAGAGATCGTAAATGCTTCAAGAGAGATTCTGGATTGACTAGTGCTGCGAGCAGAAACTTTAAGAAAGCAAGAGTGGAGGAACCAATGCGAGCTGTGCCAGTGAATGTTGTTAGACCGCAAGCTTGTGGAGACTGTGGCAGAGTTCATCGAGGAGAATGCTGGAAACGCATTGGAGCTTGTTTTCGTTGTGGGTTAAAGGATCATCAAGTCAAAAACTGTCCACAGAAGCCAGCTCAGGCTCAAGCTGTTGATCAGAGGGTTGCTCAGCTTGTGCGAGGAGGACCGCCACCGCCAAGGGGCCGCGGTCAAGGTAGAGGAGGCAATGGTAATGGACGTGGTCGTGGAGCACCTGGAAGGGGTGTTGGTAATGCTGAGGCTCGTCAGCCAGCCTTGGTGTATGCTGCTCGTCGCCGCGAGGAGGGTGATGCCCCTGATGTTATAACTGGTACGTTCTTGATATCTAGTATACCATACACTGCTTTGATTGACGTGGGTTCAACACATTCATATGTTGCTTGTAAGATTTCTGGGTTATTGGGTGTGCATTCTGAGGAGACTGTGGGGGGTGTCACAGTAGTTAGTCCTTTAGGTCACTCTGTTACAGTAGACAAACTATTTAGGGAAGTGCCTTTAGAGACTCAAGGTAGGCTCTTTACTGGAGATTTAATGGAGCTACCTTTTGGTGATTTCGATTTGATTTTGGGTATGGACTGGTTAACCAAGCACAAGGCAATGCTGGATTGCGCGGCCAAAAGGATGGTACTGAGAACAACTGAAGGTGAGGAGGTGATGATTATTGGTGAACGTAGGAACTATTTGTCTAATGTGGTCTCTGCCTTAAGGGCTGAAAGATTGATGCGTAAAGGTTGTAAAGCATACTTGGCGTTCATAAGTCAAACTGAACCCGAAGGGGTGACAGTAGAGACAGTGAGGACTGTTAATGAGTTTCAAGACGTTTTTCCTGAGGAGCTTCCTGGTTTACCTCCTAACCGCGAAGTTGAATTTGGGATCGATCTGTTGCCTGGAACGGCTCTAGTGTCTATTGCGCCCTACAGAATGGCACCAAAGGAGCTAGTGGAATTGAAAGCCCAGATTCAAGAGTTGCTCGATAGGGGTTTCATTAGACCGAGTGTGTCTCCGTGGGGAGCACCGGTGCTGTTTGTGAAAAAGAAGGATGGGACGATGCGTATGTGCATTGATTATCGCCAGTTGAACAAACTGACGATCAAGAATAAGTATCCTTTACCGAGAATTGACGATCTGTTTGACCAGCTTAAAGGAGCTTCAGTGTTTTCCAAGATTGACCTTCGATCTGGATACCATCAGTTAAGGGTAAAGGAGGTGGACGTGCATAAGACCGCATTCAGAACTCGTTATGGTCACTACGAGTTTTTGGTTATGCCCTTGGATTGACGAATGCACCGGCAGCTTTTATGGATTTAATGAATCGAGTATTTCAGCCGTACTTGGATCGTTTCGTGGTCGTCTTTATTGATGATATATTGGTGTATTCGGAAACAGAGGAGAAGCATGACAAGCATCTTCGAATCGTTCTGCAAGTATTGAGGGAAAGGCAACTGTATGCGAAATTTAGCAAGTGCGAATTTTGGCTTCGCGAAGTGACTTTTCTAGGTCATGTTGTTTCTGCTGAGGGGATTAGGGTAGATCCTCGTAAAATTGAGGCAGTTCTGGATTGGAAGTCTCCAAGATCAGTTTCAGAAATTTGCAGTTTTCTGGGCCTAGCAGGTTATTATAGAAGATTTGTTGAGGGATTTTCGTTAATCGTGGCACCACTGACGAAATTGTTAAGGAAGGGAGTAGCATTTGTATGGACTGAGAAACAGCAAGAAGCTTTTGAGAAGCTGAAAAAGGTGTTGACTGAGGCGCCAGTACTGATTCAGCCAGAATCTGGGAAAGACTTTACGGTTTATAGTGATGCTTCGCATGTGGGATTGGGTTGTGTACTGATGCAAGAGGGTAAGGTGGTTGCTTATGCTTCGCGGCAGCTTAAGCCTCACGAGGCGAACTACCCTACGCATGATTTGGAATTGGCGGCAGTGATATTTGCATTGAAAATCTGGAGACACTACCTTTATGGAGAAAAGTGTATTATATACACTGACCATAAAAGTCTCAAGTATCTGTTAACTCAGAAAGAGTTGAACCTTAGGCAACGGAGATGGATAGAGTTGCTTAAGGACTATGATTGTTCGATTGAGTATCACCCTGGCAAAGCTAATGTAGTGGTTGATGCACTGAGTCGAAGAACTGTTACTGAGTTAAAGGCGATGTTCGCTCGTTTGAGTTTGTATGATGATGGGAGTTTGCTAGCAGAACTGCAAGTGAGACCGACTTGGACTAAGAAGATTAAAGAGTTGCAATGGAAAGATGATTCGTTGACTCCTCGATTTCAGTAAGTCAATGAGGGTAAGAGTGATGATTTTGGACTGAATTCTGATGGAGTCCTATGCTTTCGAGGAAGAATTTGTATTCCTAAGGACTCCGACTTAAGGAAGTTGTTATTGAGTGAGGCTCATGGTGGAGCCTATGCGATGCACCCTGGCAGTAATAAGTTGTATAGGGATTTGCGAGAGGTGTATTGGTGGCCTGGACTTAAGCGAGAGGTGACTGATTTCGTGAGGAAATGTTTGACGTGTCAGCAGGTTAAAGCTAAACGCCAGTTACCTTCTGGATTGTTGCAGCCAGTGAGGATTCCGCAGTGGAAATGGGAAAGAGTAACGATGGATTTTGTGAGTGGATTGCCTTTGATGCCTTCAAAGAAAGACTCTGTTTGGGTAGTTGTGGATAGATTAACGAAGTCTGCTCATTTTATACTGGTTAGAACTGATTACTCACTTCAGAAGTTAGCCAAGTTGTATGTAGCAGAGATAGTGCGTTTGCATGGGGTGCCAGTTTCGATAATTTCTGATCGAGACCCTAGATTTACTTCTTGATTTTGGAAGAAGCTGCACGAGGCGTTGGGTACGCGTTTGGACTTTAGTACTACATTTCACCCTCAGACAGATGGTCAGTCTGAAAGGGTCATTCAAGTGTTGGAAGACATGTTAAGAGGATGTGTTATCGACTTTCGTGGTAGTTGGGAAGATTATTTACCGTTGGCAGAGTTTGCATACAACAACAGCTACCAAGCAAGCATTCAGATGGCTCTATATGAGGCACTTGATGGGCGGAGATGTCGTACTCCTACTTGTTGGACAGAGTTAGGGGAACGTAAAGTTCTTGGACCAGAGATAGTGGCAGATACTGAAAGTAAGGTTAAGCTGATTCAAGATCGTTAAAGGAGGCATCTGATCGGTAGAAGTCATATGCTGACCTTAAGCATAAGGAGATTGAGTTCGCTGTTGGGGATATGGTCTTCCTAAAGGTGTCGCCGTGGAAGAAGATCTTGAGATTCGGTAAAAAGGGCAAGCTAAGTCCACGGTTTATTGGGCCTTATCAAATTCTCAAGCGGATTGGGCCAATAGCCTATCAGCTGGAGTTGCCACCAGAGTTGGATCATATTCATGACGTTTTTCATGTGTCTATGTTGAGACGGTATCGGTCGGACCCATCGCATATTGTACCAGTGGAGGAGATTGCAGTGAATACCAATTTGACCTTCGAGGAGGAACCTGTGGAGATCTTAGATCGTGAAGTCAAAGTCTTAAGGAGGAAGTCTGTTCCATTAGTTAAGGTGCTATGGCGTAATCATGGTAAAGAAGAAGCTACTTGGGAGCCAGAGGAAGCGATGCGTCAACAATACCCTCAGTTATTTGGATCAGGTAAATTTCGAGGCCGAAATTTCTTTAAGGGGGTAGAGTTGTAACGCCCTGATTTTCGGGATTTTTCGGGTTTTGTGAATTTTAGTGAAATTATTAAAATTTTGGTGTTTTAAAGGTTGATAATGTATGTACATGTGTTAGTGGGCCTATAGAAGGCCCAAGTTTAAGTTAAAACCCGGTAAAATATTAAGTTGGATTTTCAAGTGAAAGGGGACTTGGTTAAGTGGGCTTTTAAGAAAAACCGTGTAAAATATGTCACAAGTGAGCTCTTGGTAAAGTGGCAAGGTGGAGCCACTAAGCTCCTAGAAAAGTGGCGCCTAAGCGGATATTCAAGGACAAGGGTTCGAGTTACAAGGTAAGCGTAGAGTTCTTTTTAATTTTTAAGCATGTGCCGGGCATGTGCCTAACTTAAGTGAATTTCGGCAAGGGGGCTTTAGGGACTTGGGCCGATTGCTTTAGAGGGACTACTAGGGTTATATCATTTTCTTTTTTCTGTCATGACAATTAGGGTTAGCCACCTTAGGAATTTTTCTCTGTTCTACTGTCAGAAAAGCCAAAAGTTGCCTCCATGGAAAGCTCATAGCCGAATTCTTCCTCTCCACCTCTACCATTGTTTTTTCATTTTTCTTCTTCCCCTTTGATCTCTTCCCTAGCCGAATACCCACCTTGCACAGATCCACTCTTTCTTTTGCTTTCATTCCTCTTAAAATCAACCATAACCGATTGCTCAAAGTGCTAGAAATCCTGAAAACTGCTTCCTTTCTTGCCGATTTCTTGTAAGCCGAATCACCCCTATTCCTTTCACCTGTTGTGGCCGATTACTACACTCCCTTGAATCACACCATTGTTGACACCATCACCCAAAATCTACACCCAAAACGCCATCCTCTTCTCTTGTTGAAAAGCCAAAATCACCATAGTTGTAGGGAGATAGCCGAAATTGCAAATCTCAGAGATAAGGTTTCTACTAACGTTTAAGGGTCAGATTTACATCAGATCTGCATAGGAACTGAAGGGAAATCATTGGTAAGTGTTTAATACTTCAGATCTGTTCAATATTTCATATTTGGAAAAGCCGAAAGTCCCTAAAGTTAAGGATTTTGTCGTTTTGGACTTTTGGTAAATCAAGTGGTGTTTTCTTTGTTCTTTTTGTGTGTTAGTTAGAGAAGAAGGTGATCAAACAAGGAGTTGAAGACATTGGAACATCAGATCTAGATCTAAAGGGATCTAAATCGGCAAGGTAAGAACATTAAGGCCATTGGAGGTGTTGGCCGAATGTGTAACTAAGGCTTTGGGTAAGTTTTCAATTCAGATTAAGTGTTAATATGGTCTAATCAATTAAGTATTGGATTGTAGGGATTAACGCATAGGAGATCTCGTAGGAGAAACTGCAAAACAGGTGTGTGTTTCGAACGCCCTTCAATGCGCAAATCGGCAAAAACCGAAAAGCTGAAATGCCGAAGTTTCGGTATTTCGAGAGCTTGTGAGCGTGTGAACGTTCTCAAGTTAGTAGGAGAAGGTTAGTTTTGGAATCGGCACTGTTAGGCGTGTTGACCGCTAAATTTTGGGCATTATGGTAAGTTGGGCCTCGGTGGGCCAAATATGGGCCCAATGGGCGATTTGGGTCCATGTGAGTAAAAATGGGTTTAAAGGTAATATTATGAACTGTAGGCGTGAAAACAGTTAAAACAAGATAACTGATTATGAAATTGGGACTAAATGGGCCTAATGGGCCAATCGACGTAATAGGGCTCATTAGGGGTTTTAGGGCTTGAATGCTAAGACTGAAAAACTGAGTTAACCGGACTTCTGTGACAACTATGTGATTAATAAATACTGTAATAAGCATAAAATCTGTAACATGAGAGCAAAATTACTGAAATACCCTTAGGGTAAGAAATTACTGTTTTGCCCCTAGGTAGAAAATTACCGTTATACCCCTTGGGCTAAAATTGACCGTACTGTTTGACATGACTGTTACTGGTATTGCATGCCATGATATGTATCTATTGCATGGGTTGGGTTTTGATGATGGAGGAAGTGTGAGTGGCACAGCTACGTTACTGAAAAGGGGCTATGCCTCGTACTGTTTCTGAAAGGGGCTTTGCCTCGTATACTGTTTAACTGAGCAGCCATGCTACGACTGTGGTGTGTGGGCTGGGTGGGTTGAGTTATTCCCCACATGGTGTGTTGGCTGGTATGGGTGGTTTGTAGCGGTTGGTGGGTTGAGTAGTCTCCCCAATTGGGTTTGCATTTATACTGTATTACTGTACTGTACTGTTCTGGGCCTATGGGCCAATCTGTTATCTGAATAGGGCTTCAGCCCAGTATCTGTTATAGGGCCTTGGCCCAGATTACTGTTTCCCTGAATAGGGCTTCGGTCCAGTATCTGACTGAGACTGGTTAGGGTTTAGGCCCAGTGGGCTTGAGCCAATTTGGGCTTTGGATGGGTTCTGCACACACTGAGTTTTCCCAAACTCACCCTTTCTTTCCATCCTTGCAGGTGAGCCCTAGATCGTGACTTGGACGCTGGGAGGGATTCAGAGTGGCCACGAGGACTGAACTTTCATCATAGTTGGTTTTTTTTATTTAATTACCTTTTATTGGTTTTATTTTGACATGGGTTGTAATAAGGCCGCTATAACTGTTATTCGGGATTTCTTTACCGTTTTATTTCAAACACAAACCTACACCGTTTTCAAAATTAAACAAATATTTTATTAACCAACCTGACTTTACTGAAGACTAAGGAGGACAATAAGACTAAAATGAAACGATTAACAAATGAGATGGGAATTAGGTTGAGTAATAATTAAATTGGGAATTTCAAGAAAAACAAGTATTACTTTTCAAAAATCTCAAACATCAGACTTAGTATATAGGACGGCGTAGCATAGTCTAGGTGATGTAGCACACCGGACATGGCCATAACGTCTGGGCCGGGTCTGGGGTGTTACAGTGTGTCTAGGCTGTGTGTGACACATGGTCAGCCCCATAGGCATGTGAATAGGCCTGTTCCCTGCAACTTAATTTCGAGAAATAGAATGTCCAGTATAGAGCACGCAGGCGGAGACACGGACGTGCGTCTCAGCCATGTAGACAGCACAGCCTGGAACACGGGCGTGTGCCCAAGGCGTGTGAAGTTTACACCTATTTTATGAAAAGTTATGAAAATTAAATTAACCACACAGCCTAGCACACAAGCGTCTAACCCTCAAATAATGATGATGTCATAAACATAGAGTTACACAGGGTAGGGACACAGGTGTGTGGGACCACATGGCTTACCCACACGGGCATGTCCTATAACCACATGGGCATGTCAGTAATACCCGGCTAAGCCCAGAAAGCTTTTAACCTTGGATACATTTCTTGGCGGCTTCCAATCAACAATTGTTGATATCTTACTCCGATCAACCCGTATACCTTTAGCAAAGACAATATGTCCCAAAAATCTAACTTCTCGGAGGCAAAACTCACTTTTACTGAACTTAATGAACAATTTCTTATCCCTCAAAATCTATAACACAGTTCTCAAATGTTCGATATGCTTGGACTCATCCTGAGAATAAATCAAGATATCATTTATGAATACAACAACAAACTTATCCAAGTACGGTCGGAAGATCTAATTCATCAAGTCCATAAAAACGGCAGGAGCATTAGTAAGTCCAAAAGGCATAACAAGAAACTCATAATGTCCATTCCTCGTTCTGAGCATGATTTTCGGCACATCTAACTCTTTAACTCTCAACTGGTAGTAGCTGGATCTCAAATCTATCTTCAAAAACACTGTTTCCCCTTTTAACTGGTCAAACAAGTCATCAATCCTCGGCAAAAGATATTTATTCTTTATAGTCACCTTTTTGAGTTATCGGTAATCTATACAAAGTCTCATAGATTCATCTTTCTTCTTTACAAATAACACGGGAGCACCCCAGGGAGAAAAACTTGGTCTCGCAAATCCTTTATCGGTCAACTCTTGCAACTGAATTTTTAACTCTTTTAATTCAGTCAAAGCTATTCTATACGAAGCAATTGATATCAGTGCAGTCCCTGATAACAAATCAATAGTTAACTTCACCTCTCTAATCGGTGGTAATCCTAGAACTCTTCTGGAAACATATCCGAAAATTCACAAACTACCGGCACTGATTCAAGTTTTAATTCAGACATCTTTGTATTCAACACATAAGAAAGATAAGCTTCATACCCTTTTCTTACATACTTTTGAGCTATCATTGACGAAATCACAACGAGCAATTCACTAGATTCATCAGTTTCAACCTGAAGAACCTCACCATTTTCACCTTTCAATTTAATAATTTTCTACCCACAATTTACCTTGGTGTCATGCAATGTTAACCAGTCCATACCCAAAATAGCATCAAATTCATCAAATGGTAATATCATTAAGTCAGCCGGAAAACAGTAACCTTGAATCATCAAAGGACAATTCTTGCAAACTTTATCCACTAACACATACTTTCCTAAGGGGTTTGACACTTTAATTACAAACTCAGTGGACTCAACAGGCAAATTCATACTAGTTACCAAATTCATACAAATATAGGAATGTGTCGATCCTGGATCAATTAATGCAACTATATTAATATCATAAAGAGAGAATATCCAGTGATCACATCAGGGAATGACGCATCTTCTCGAGCTCAAATGGCATAAGTCCACGCAGGTGCTCTAACTTCTGATCTCATAGTTGAGTCTTTGGGTACACCTTTGTTACTGGCCTCATTTCCCGTATTTCTCGCTGGCCTCCCTCTAGCTGCGGTGTTACTCGATCTAGCATTATGGAGGTTATCTTTTTTGATCCTTTGAGGGCAATCTTTAATGAAATGATCTTGGGAGCCACATTTAAAACAAGCCCGATTGATTATCCGCCATTCACTAGGATGTCGCCTACCACAATGTTGGCATTTTGGCTTATCAGATCTCATATTACCAATGCTCGTTATGGACGTAGTTCGGGTCATAGAACCCGAATATTGCTTCCCACGATCTCTGCTAGGATTCCCTTTTGAAACATTCAAACGAATGTTCATATCTCTCGACTTCTTAAATGAGGACTGAAAGGACTTACTCATTGGTCTCTTTCTCGAATATCTAGCATCGAGGTCAGCTCTTCTCCTTTCCTTACTCAACTCTTCAGCTTTGCAAGCTCGTTCTACTAGCACAACAAACTTTTTCAGTTCTAAAATTCCAACAAATAATCTAATATCCTCATTTAGTCCATCTTCAAATCTCTTACACATAATAGCCTCGGTGGAAACACATTCCTGAGGGTACTAACTAAGTCTAACAATCTCTCACTCGTGTTCAGATACAGTCATACGACCTTATTTCAATTCCAAGAACTCTTTACGTTTCTTATCAATAAACATCTGACTTATATATTTCTTTTGGAATTCCTCTTGGAAGAAATCCCATGTAACACTTTCTCTGGGTACTACCGATACTAATTTTTTTCACCAATGGTATGCTGAATCCCTCATAAGTGATATAGCACATTTCAAACACTCCTCAGGTGTACAAGAGAGCTCATCAAATATCTTAATAGTATTTTCAAGCCGAAATTCTGCCCTTTCGAGATCATCATCTGTATTAGCCCTGAATTCTTCGACCCCATAATTTTGAATCTTATCAATAAGAGGCTTACTCAGTCTTACCGTTTCCACACCTTGGGGAGCTACGAGAACGGGTTCAGGAATAAGAGGGGGTAGGGGAGGTTGAACATTCAGATTCGCTCGAAAAAATCTGTATACCACTCATCCATCAAGTGGAGAAAGGCTTCCTTAGCCTCTTCTCCTTGACTAGTCGTCACATGCCTACTATCGAGTGGCGCAGTCCCTTGGGTGGAAACCGGTGCATTACTTTCTACGTCATTAGTAGCGGGTCAATCGAGATTCATTTACTATATGAAAGCATAATTTAAGTCGTTAGGAGTCGTCACACTATGACAATTTATATATGGCATTATAGCTAGACTCATACACACACTAGGTTAGTTTGAGAACCGACTAAACCATAACTCTGATACGACTAAATGTAACACCCCTTACCCATGTTTGACGCCAGAACAGGATACTAGGCATTACTGGACATAAACACAAGAAATCGTACAAAATCGGGCCATAAATTTTCATCCAAATTAAAACTAAATCATAACATCCCCCAAATGAGCCTATAAGGCCCAAAACATACATTGGGAATGGTTCGGGATAAACCGAGAACTCTAGAAAATTTTTACAAAAACTTAGAAAATTTCCACTATACAGGGGTCACATGCCCGTGTGGTTGTGGGACACGCTCGTGTGGCAGGCCATGTGGTCACACAAGCCCGTGTCCCTACCCTGTGTAACTTTTTGTTTATGATGTGATCAATATTCGAGGGTCACACGGCCAAGTCACACGCTCGTGTGCTAGGCCGTGTGGTCAATTTAATTTTCATGATCTTTCATAAAATAGATGCAGACTTCACACGCCCTGGGCACACGCCTGTGTTCCAGGCCGTGCCATCTACACGACCGAGACACACGCCCGTGTCTCCGCCTGTTGCTCCATACTGGGCATTCTGTTTCTGAAAATTAAGGTACAGAGGACACACGGCCTACTCACATGCCCGTGGGGCTGACTGTGTGTCACACACAGCCTAGACATGTGCCCGTATGTCTACCCGTGTGGACAATATATAGGCTATTTTCCAAGCCATTTGCCTCCCTAAAACTCAGACACACAAACACCAATTCATAGGTACAAATCATAGCATTGTATGGCAACCATATTGTCCACTACCAAGACATCAACACATCATTCTTATGCCATTTTTATCACACTCAAACAAACACATACTCATCCATCCAATCATGCAAATCACTACATCTATGAAATGCATCATCATGTGATTTAACTTATAAGCAACATTAGCCAACTTTTCCATGGCCTTATACAAAATATTCAGTTAACCAACATAAGACAACATAATTGGCCCAAAGCATCTATGACACATAAACAAAATGACCAAGTCCTTATACATGACATACTTTCAAAATATCAAAATCATGAATACCCTAAAATAAAGCCTTGATAGTGTGATGCAAACTCCGATGATTCTCGATCCCTGAGTTAGCTTTGTGAAACTATAAAACAATGGAATGAAAATAGGGGTAAGTTATATAGCTTAGTAAGTTGATATACAAATAATAAACATCTTAGCCACATAAGTTATTATGCAATTCATATAATGAAAGACAAGATAATAGTCATTAAATCCCTATACCTATAACTTATTTATTCACGATCTTACCGAAAGCTTATCACTTATAGTAGTCATACTTATGAATTTTACATACATTCCTATACCACATCATCACACACAAACACATATTTTCTCATCTTTGTTATTTTTCCCATTGAACATTCTAAATATTAACGGATACTCAGAAAGCTTGCACATAAGTGCCACATATGTAGCTAAAGCTACCTCATATCTCATTCCACATATATGCTCATTGTCAAGCTAGTCATGGGTCTGCTCGCACAAGTTCATGGTCAGAATGTAGCTACCCAGTGTTGCTCGCACAAACTGACAAGTATTCGCAACATATGTAGGATTACCTAGCCACTGGTAAGACGTACGAGACCAACACCCGGATCACATACACTTTCACATACACATAGGCTCCTAATGACATGTCACTCGTATCCTATTATATTCCTAAAGTTCAACCGAGATTTTTCACGTATCAAAACTTTGTCAAATACATCCGAAGAGTCAATTACACAATTTATACAATAATTAAGCATAAAAACATAAATTAACGATGCATTATTTACATACAAACTTACCTAGGTACAAAATAATTGCTAATATTGTAATTTAGTCCACAACCTTGTTCTTTCCTCGATTTAGGTTAGAACCTCATCTTTCGTGATCTATAATAACAAAGTTAGCTCATTAAAATATCACATTATTCAATTTAGTCCAAAAATCATATTATGGCAAAATTACATTTTTGCCCCTAACTTTTCACTTATTTACACTTTAGTCTCTAGGTTTGTAAAATGAAATGTATTCATTTTTCTCAAAACCCAAGCCTAGCCGAACCTCTTTCATGCTTAATAACAGGCCACATTTTTCTTTTATTTCACATTTCTACTACATATTTTACAACTTTTACAAATAGGCCCTTTTTGACATTTTCACCGAAAATCACTAAGCAAAAGTCGTTTATCACACGTCTAACATTCATATGCTACCATTAGACATCAAAATGCATGCATGTCTAGCATGGGTAAAATTTTAAACATGAACCCTACTTCAAAATAATGGTAGAAATAGGTAAATCGGGTGATAACGACTTCAAAAAAGTAAAGAGCATTAAAAACGGGGCTAGGATGCACTTACTATCAAACTTGAAAATTGAAGAAACCCTAGCTATGGATGGCTCCAAATTTTTAGCCAAGGGTAGGAGAAGATGGACATATTTTGACTTTATTTTCCCTTTTTATTCTTTTATTAACCAAATGACTAAAATGCTCTTAAAGCCTTTATGTGAAATTTTACCCTTCCATGTCCATTTTTGTCCATCATGAGATATAATGGTCTAATTACTAAATAAGGACCTCTAATTTACAAATTCATTTCAATTAAGCACTCAAAGCTACTAGAACACATATTTTGCACTTTTTGCAATTTAGTCCTAATATTCAAATTGAACCCTCTATCAGTAAAATTTGATAACAAAATTTTTAAATATGCATTCATCTATTCTATAGACCTTAAAACTTTATCACAATGAATCTTTCTACTTAGAACTCGTGGTCTTGAAACCACTATTGTAACACCCTATACCCGTGTTCAATACCGGAACAGGATACAAGTATTACCAAAATAACATAGATCCAATCATATTAAATCCAGGCATCAAATGATTACCTAAATTAAACCTGTCAATTATTCACTCATATTTTAAACATTAAATTCACATATATCTTAAATTTTTAATTTAACTAATATTAAATTATATCGATAACATAATACAAGTGATATACGTAATATTAGAAATCAACTTTTCAAGTAATATTACAAAAATTTACAACGAAATACTCAAGTGTTCTATACATGCTATATATCCAAAATATGTTTACAAAATACCAAAAGGAAGGATGGATAATGTTGGTGAGCCTCTGACAATTTTTCCCCGAATCACGAATAAACTCGATTACACTATAAAATAAGACAACAAAGAAAGAGAAAGCAAAGCAATCTTGTAGCTTAGTAAGTAATATGTAAATAATAATCAAAATAAAAAAACTGATAATGACATTTATAGATCCCAAAATATGTATCCACAATTACATAGCCTTATTCTCACATGCATTTATCATTTACTTAAGTTCAATACAAGCTATCCATTCGAGTCCCAGTCACTAAATTATTTTTATCTTGAGCTATGGAGCTCCAAATTAAGTCCAATAATTTTACTATAAACTAGACTCATATGTATTTTTACCATAAAAATTTCAGAATTTTTGGTTGGGTCAATTAAAACAGTTTATTCATTAAAGCTTCTCCTGTTTCGCTACTCGACAATCCTAACCACTCTTCACTAGAATTTCAATTTCTCTTTATACAGAATTCGAAAGATGTTCACGTTTGTTTCTACTAAAAATAAACTCCATAAAGAATCTACCATATAAATTATGTTCCATAACTATTTTTTTAAAATTTTTAATGATTTTTATAAATCAGAACAGGTGATCATAAAATGAATCTGAACTAGTCTTACAAAAATATGAATATCTCAAAATAAAGAATTACTTTCTTTCCTTGTTTGTTTTACATGAAAATAGACTAAATAATCTTTAATTCCATCTCTCATTCAACCTCTAATTCAATTTCTACCATTTTTGGTGATTTTTCAAAGTTACCTAACTGCTGCTACAAAAAACTGTTATATTTCAAGTTTCACTTTTTCATAAATTTTCTTGTATCAATTTTTCATAGTAATACTTAACTATCTCAAACTTACCAAAGTTCGATTACTTATCGAGCACATTGCTCACAACACATATATTTATATACCTATACTTAACACCATATTTTTCATATGAATTTGCAATTAATAGGTTTTCCCGTTGAACACATTGGAATAGTAACAGATATTCGGTGGCCTGTACATAGTACCACCCTTTTAGCCGAAGCTAATTGGTGCACATAGTAGCCTGCACTTAGTACTACACATGTGACCAAAACAATTTCTTACACATAGTGGCCTGCACTTAGTACCACACATGTGATCGAAATAATCGAGTATGCATAGTAGCTTGCACATAGTACTACACATGCGACCCAACCATTTGGTACATGTAGTAGCCTGCACTTAGTACTACACATATGACCTAAACCATCTTGAACACATAGTAGCCTACACATAGTACTACACATGTGTTCTCACAACGGATCATTCATATCTTTTCTATTCCGAAGGTTCAACCAAGAAATTCTTCACTTTTCAACATTTTACCAATTCATCCATATTCAATTTCAATTCATAATTTACCTCAAGTGAGCATTCAATATGCAACCACGACTCATTTACTAACAAATTATTATAACATAAGTAAAAACGATATATTATTTACATACAGACTTACCTCGGTGCAAAATATAGAAATTTTACAATTTAGTCCACAATCTTTTCCTTCCCCCGATCAAGGTCGATTCCATGTCTTTCTTGATCTAAAATAACACATTTAGCTTATTTTATACTCACATTTATCAAAATAGTCCTTAACTCTAACTTTGGAAAAATTATAAATTTGCCCCTAAACTTTTACATATTTACACTTTTACCCAAAGCTCGGAAATTAAAATTTTTCCCTAATTCTTATGTTTTAGGACATATTGATCATTTATTTACCAACGGAAACATCAAATTCCCACTCTAACATATACTTATGAAAATTAGGTATTTTTTACCGATTATGTCGTTTTACTCGTTTTTACCTAAAACCGAGTAGCACAAGTTGTTTAGCATAATTTAAAACCTCATATTCTACCATAAAACATTAAAATAAACACTTTTCACCTATGGGTATTTTTCCAAATATGAACCCTAGGTTAAATTATTATTAGAATAAGCTAAATCAAGTTACCGGGACTCTGAAAACATAAAGAACATTAAAAACGGGGCTTGGAATCACTTACTATAGAGCTTGGAAGCTTGAAACAAACCCTAGATATGGAGAACCCTTGAAATTTCATCCTAATGAAGAAGATGGACATATTTTGCCATCTTTTTCCCCTTTTTAATCTTTTAATTACCAAATGACGAAAATACCTTTCATTAAAAACTTTGGTTATTTTTAGCTATGTATGTCAATTTTTGTCCATGAAAACCTAATGGTATAATTACCATTTAAGGACCTCTACTTCAATTATGCTCTTCAATTTAATCCTTGAACATCTAGAACTCATATTTATCAACTTTTGCAATTAAGTCCTAATAAGCAAATTAGACATGCAATTCATGAAATTTTCTATCGATATTCAAACACATGCATCTAATCACTCGATAAATTATAAAAATTAATTAGAATAAAATTTTCTACTTCAAAATTGTGGTTTTGAAACCACTATTCCGTTTAGGCCCTAAATCAGGCTGTCACAACTCTCCCCCTTAGAGATTTTCGTCCCTGAAAATATTACCGTTAAAAAGGTTTGGGTACTGTTTTCTCATAGCTTCTTTCGATTCCCATGTTGCCTCTTCTACTCCATGTTTTTTCCATAATACTTTTACTAACTTTATCTTTTTATTTCTGAGTTCCTTGGTCTCCTGTGCCAAAATCTTAACTGGTTCTTCACTGTAACTCATATTTGGCTGAATTTCCACTTTTGGAGGAGAAATAACATGTGAAGGATCTGATCGATACCGTTGCAGCATAGATACATGAAAAAAATTATGAATTCTATCGAGTTCTGGTGGTAATGCCAATTGATAAGCAACTAATCCAATTCTTTCTATGATTTTATATGGTCCGATGAATTTTGGACTCAATTTGCCTTTACGACTAAATCGGTGAACTTTCTTCCATGGTGATACTTTTAAAAATACTTTATCCCCAGCCTAAAATTCAATCTCCTTCTGTTTAACATCGGCGTATGATTTTTGAAGATCAGAAGTAGCTTTCAAACTGTCCCAAATTATCTTTACTTTTTCTTCGATTTCCTGAATCAAATCAACCCCATGTATTTTCTTTTCACTGAGCTCTATCTAATATAATGGTGTTCTGTATTTTCTGCCAGACAAAGCTTCATATGGAGCCATTTTAATACTGGACTAATAGCTATTATTATAAGCAAATTCGATCAAAGGTAGATACCTCTCCTAATTAACTTCAAACTCTAATATACAACATCAGAGCCTATCTTCCAATACCTGAATTACCTGTTCAGTTTGGCCATCAATTTGTGGATAAAATGCAGTGCTAAAATACAACTGGGTACTCAAGGCTTCTTGCAATTTGTTCCAGAAACCAGATGTAAATTGGGGATCTCTATCTGATATGATGGAAAAGGCACTCCATGTAGCTTGACAATCTCAGATATTGTAACACCCTGAATTTGGGCCTAGAAGTATTGGGCTTGAGTCTGGGTTCAGATAAAATAAAACCTGAATAATTGAGAAGTAAAAAAAATTATTATTAATAATATATTACTATTATTATTTTGATGTTTAGGTTAGTTATTAAATAAATTAGGAATGATTTATAGTGTGGGAAAAGTCTTGGGTTCGATCCAAGACTTTAGGAAAAAAATTAAATTTTATGCTACCTCAAGGAATCTGGGCAGTAGGCCTTATTAATAATTTGGGCTGAGCTTTAGCATAAAAGTAAAGCTTGGCCCAGTGGCAGAGGCGCTGGGAGCGTGGAAGAGAGCCTGGGTTTATGGCACGGCGTGCGCAAGAGGCTTTGTGCTTTTTTTTAAAATAAACAGGTTGTGTTGAGATAAGGCTTAAGAGAGGCTGCAACTGGATTATGCCAGAAGGAGCGCCTTTGGCGCAGTGGCAGCAGCACGCTAAGGAGACCAAGCAGACGCGAGTTCGAATCCGGGGGCAAGAAAAACTTCTTTTTATTTTTAAGAAGCCGTGACTGAAGCAGATGAGGGTCAAAATTAAATGCGATCGTATTATGACAAAGAAAAAGTCGTGGCGCAGTGGCAGCAGCGTTCTGGGCACGCGAGGAAAGCGCAGGTTCGAGTCCTTACGAAAGCGAATTCTATTTTATTTTTAAAAGCAGGCTAGAACTGAAGCAGGTAAGCTTTATAATTAAATGTGACGCTATATTATCGAAGGCAAAAGCGGGTCCCAGTGGCCAGCAGCGTGGGTGTGTGCCTGGAGGACCCATGTTCGAACTGCTGTGTGTGCAGGAGGGTCATGTTTTTGCAGCACGCGTGGGAGAGTGTTTGATCTAGACCAAAACTTTCCCAACAGTAGGAGGAGTCAGCTGAATGGTGGACTACTATTAAGCGGTAGAGAGTTTGAATGAAATTCAAACATTTCAAGGTGATAAGCATTAGCCAATTAGCTGAATTTGTTTCTTCTTCTTTTCAATTGGTTTTTATTTTATTTTTGTTGCTCATTCTCTTTTCACAAAATCTTCTCCCTTATTCTTAATTTATTTTTCCTTTGATTTTCTTTCTCTATTATCTGAAACCCCATTTCTCCTTCAGTCTAATTAGCTGAATTTCGCAACTCTAAAAAACCCTATCGAAACCTTCTCTTTTGATACAACTTCATTCTTCTCTTCAACCCATCATTGCTGATTTTCTCATAGCCAAAATTCATCTCACCCTTGGCCTCTGTCGACACTATCTTCTTCTTCTTACAAAAGCCGAAACCTTTATACTTTCTGTAATTCGAGAATTCAATTCCTAGAACTTTTGAATCTATTCTCCACTTGTGTCCTGAAGTTAGATCTACGTCAGATCTGGGGAAGGAGAGGATAGGAAGCATTCTTGACTATTAGATCTTCGGTAAGTTTTCAAGTTTCCCCTTTTCAGTTAGTATTTCGAGATTTAAGAAAAGCCAAAAATCCCTAAGTTTAAGGAAGTTGTCGAATTCGGTAAAGAGTAATGCTAGTTTTGCTTTTGTGTAGTTTTTGTGTTTTAGTCACAAGAAGGGAAATTGGCAAGGAGTAATAAAGGCTAAAGTCATGGAAGCGATCTAGATTTAGATCTAGATCTAGTAGATTAAAATCGACATAAGTAAGTATTTGAGGGCCATGTAGGATGTTGGCCGAATATGGTGTTAATGGTTACAATGCATTATCATTGATTTATGGTCTAATACCTTTAGTGATCGATTGTAGGAGAAATTACGTAGGAGATCTCGTCAATATAATCGCAAATCAGGTGTGTAAATGAGTCCTTCTTGGTAGTCTAAATTTGGCAATAGCCTAAAAGCCGAAATGCTGAAATTTTGACATTTTAAGGACTCGTGAGTATGCGAATGCTTATGGGTTAGTTAGATACGATAAGTTCGATGATCAGAATCGATTGGATAGGTAAGGGCATAATTTTGTGCATGACGGTAAGTTGGGCCTCGAGAGGCTGAAATCGGGCCCAATGGGCTTTCAGGCCTATTTGGGTAAATTTGGTAAAAAATGAAATTTGGATAAATTGCACATTAAGACAGTTAATACCGTTATGGAATATAGGCTAAATAGGCCTAGATGACTAAATTGGCTATGTAGGGCCCATTAGGGGTTTTGTGGGCCCAATAATTCGGTTTTCCTAAAATGGGCTAGAATCGCTGTTTAAACACTTGGAATTGTTGATAATTGATAATGAGCATGGAAACCCTAATAGTTGATAAAATTACTAGATTGCCCTTAAGTGGCAAAGATTACTATTTTACCCCTAGGTAAATGACTATTATACCCTAGGGTTTTATTTCTGATTGAGATGCATGTGTCATTATTATTGTACATGATATGCTATGATATGTTCATTTATGCATGGGGATGGGTTATATTGATGGAGGAAGTGTAAGTGGCAATGCCACAGATATCGAAAAGGGGCTTTGCCCTAGTTACTGAAAGAGGCTAGGCCTCATGTTATATGATAAAGTAGCTATGCTGCCAGTGGAGAGTATTGGTTGGGTGGGTTGAGTTTTTCCCTACATGGAGAGCTTGGTTGGTACGGGTGGACAGTAGCGGTTGGGTGGGTCGATAGTTTCCCTACATATTGATATGGGTTTGCATACATGCATTGAGATTTACACGTGTTGTTGAAATGGGCCAGTGGGCCATACCGTTTACAGAATAAGGCTTCGGCCTAGTGAGTTTATATATGAAAAAGGGCTAAGGCCCAGTAACCGATATATAAAAAGGCTTCGGCCCAGTGACGGATGAGATTGAATCAGGGCTTAGGCCCAATATGCTTGTGTTGAAGTGGGCTCTGAAAGGGCTTTGTTGCACACTGAGTTTTCCAAACTCACCCCTTTTCCTTTCATCCTTGCAAGTGAGCCCTAGATTGGTGGACTTGGAGCTGAGAGGGATTTAGAGTGGCCACGAAGACTGTATATCTGGTTTAATTAAGTTATTTATTTATTATTTATTTTAATCGTTTTATTTTTAATTTGGGTTTGTAATAAGGCTGCTTTAATTATTTTTAATTTGTTTTTAGCCTAAGCATGATATTGTTTAAATCTTTTCGAAATCATATAGCTCTAGGGCGCACTTTTATAAAAGTTACGTGTTTTCAAAATATCACGATAACAGAGCAAAGCTTCTGCAACGTAAATGTTTTCATAAATAAATATTTTAAATAGACTTCAATTTAATTTGTTGTTCGTAGACAAGTTGTATACTTAAAGTGTGGCAATGGATGTGTGCATGTCTAGGATTGGATCTAGGAAGAGCTTGGTACTTAAGCAGTCTAAATTACTCACCTCCTCTTCTCTTGAATCCTACCTGGTGCAAAGTATCCATTCACTTTAAGCCATAACAAAGAAGGTCTGATTTTCCGATACTTAAACCGTTTTTAGAATAACATATTTTCGCAACCTACAAGGGTTTACAAATCTTTCACAATTTTCTATAAAATTTTTATAGAGTTATTAAAAAGGGAAGGATTATTTTAATGAACCATGTTTTGGAAAAAATATAAACAAACACAAGCTAAGGTTTTATACAAGTTTAACAGTAGAAGTTTCTAAACACTAAGAAGGGTTTTCAATGAAAACATGGTTTTTGAAAGACACTTCGATGTGACACACCAGACTTGGCCGTAACGTCTGGGCTGGGTTTAGGGTGTTACAGATATATACAACTCAGCCAATTTAGCTAAAGAATAATCCATACGTACCAGAATAAAGTGCACTGACTTTGTTAATCGGTCAACAATCACCCAAATGGCATCTTTCTTCCTTGGAGACAACGATAACCCAAATACAAAATCCATAGTACTTTTTTCCCATTTCCATTCCAGTATAGTGATTGGCTGAAGTAACCCCGAAGGTACCTATTATTCAGCTTTAACCTGCTGACATATCAAACACTTTGATACAAATTTAGAAATATCACGTTTCATACCTAGCCACCAGTACATCTTTTTCAGATCATTATACATTTTATTACTCCCCGGATGTACAAACATAGTACCGCTGTGGGCCTCAAGTTGAATTTTTTTTATGAGCTCTGAATTCTGAGGTACACATATCCTGCTTTTGAATAACAAAGAACCATCAGTCCCTACTTGAAATTCAAAATCAGTACCAAACTTACATTGTGCCTGTTTAGTTTGTAACCTTTCATATTTTTTTGAGCCTCACAAATCTATTGTATAAACCTTGGTCTAGCTCTCATTTCAGCTATAACTGAACCATCATCAGACAAGGATAACCGGGTATTCATAGCTCGCAAAGTAAATAAAGATTTCCAGCTCAAAGCATCAGCTACAACATTAGCCGTACCTGGATGGTAATCAATAATCAAATCATAATACTTTATCAGTTCAAGCCACCTGCGCTATCTTAAATTCAAATCTTTCTGTGTCATCAAATATTTCAGGCTTTTATGATTAGTATAAATATGACATTATTCACCATACAAGTAATGCCACCATATCTTCAAGGTAAATACAATAGTAGCTAATTTGAGATCATGTACTGGGTAATTTCTTTCATGTGGTTTAAGTTATCTTGAAGCATGGGCTATTACTTTACCTTCTTGCACCAATACACAACCTCAACCATTTAATGATGCACCACTATAAATAATAAATTCCTTACCCTGTTTAGGCTGTACCATTACAGGTGCTTTTGTCAACAATTCTTTCAATCAATCAAAACTCTTCTGGCACTCCTCAGTCCACTCAAATTTAACATCTTTCTGTAGTAAATGGGTCATCGGAGAAGCTATCATAGAGAACCCCTGAACAAATCTTTGATAATAACCATCTAAACCCAAGAAACTTCTAACTTCAGATACATTCTTCGGTAGACTCCAATTTATAATAGCTAAGATTTTACTCGGATCTACTTTGATGCCATTGGCAGATACAATATGTCCAAGAAAACCCACTTCTTGAAGTCAAAATTCACATTTACTGAATTTAGCATATAATTGTTTCTCTCACAGAATTTGCAACACAACTCTCAAATGTCCTGCATGTTCCTTTTCATCCTAAGAATAAACCATAATATCATCAATGAATACTACCACAAATCTGTCTAAATATGGTTTGAATATCCGGTTCATCAAATCCATAAATACTGTAGGTGCATTACTTAACCCAAACGGCATAACCAGAAACTCATAATGCCCGTATCTGGTTCTGAAGGCTGTCTTTGGCACATCTAACTCCTTTACCTATAACTGATAGTAACCTGATCGGAGATCAATCTTCAAGAATACTGTGGCACCTTTCAACTGATCAAATAAGTCATCAATTCGAGGCAACGGGTACTTATTCTTAATAGTTACCTTATTAAGCTACCAATAGTCAATACAGAATCTCAAGGACCCGTATTTCCTTTTCACGAACAGAACCGGAGCACCCCAAGGTGAATAACTTGGTCGAACAAAACCCTATCCACAAGTTCTTGTTACTGTGTCTTTAATTTCGTAGGAGCCATCTGGTATGGTGCTATAGAAATTGGAGTAGCTCCTGGAATCAAATATATAGAAAATTCCACTTCTCGTTCTGGTGGTAACCCTAGTAATTCCTCCAAAACACATCAGAAAATTCACATACTACAGACACTGCATGAATCTTCAACTGTGATACTTTAGTGTCGAGTATATAAGCCAAGTAAGCATCATACCCTTTTTAAACATATCTCTATGCTGCCATCACTAAAATCACATCAGATAACCCTTCTGTCTGATCAGATTTAACCCAGAGCAACTCGTCATTCTGACATTTTAACAAAATATGTTTTTGTCTACAATTTACTACTGCATCATGCTGAGTTAGCCAATCCATACCCAAAATAACATGAAACTCATCAAATGGCAACAGCATTAGATCAACTGGAAAGCAGTAGCCTTGAATCATCAAAGGATAATTCCTGCAAACCTTGACTACGAACACATGTTTGCCTAGAGGATTTGATACTTTAACTACAACTTCAATTAATTCCACAGGCAATTTCTTACTATGTACTAAATTTTCACAAATATAAGAATGAATGGGCACGGGGTCAATCAATACAATAACATCAGTATCATAAAGTAAGAAAGTACCAGTGATCACATTAGGAGATGATGCCTCCTCACGAGCTCGTATAGCATAAGTCATAGCAGGTGTTCTTATTTTTGACATTGTAGCTGAGTCTTTTACCATGCCTTTACCACCAGTTCCACCTCCGACATTCCGCGAGGGTCTACCTCTACCAATAGTATTACTCTACCTAGCACTTTGAGCTTTTTCTTCTTCTACCTTCTGAGGACAATCTTTAATAAAATGCTCTTTGGAGCCACATCTATAACAGGCACGACTATTCATATAACACTAACCAAAGTGTCGTCTACCACAATGTTGGTATTTGGGTCTATTTGATCTTACATTTCCCACACTTGACATCGAAGTAGTTCGAGCTTTAGAACCCAAATTCAATTTTTCCTTGTCTCGATAAGAATACTCAATGAAGTTGTCTTTTGAGGATTCGCTTCTTTGAGTCTTTTTGATTGGGATTGAAATGACTTATTCATCGATCTTTTTCTTTGATCCCGAGCCACGATATCAACTTTTCTCTTTTCTTTATTTAATTCCTCATCTTTACAAGCTTTGTCAATCGGTACCACCATTTCTTTTAATTCTAGAATTCCCACTAACACCTTGATGTCTTCATTAAGTCCATCTTCAAACCTTCTGCACATCATTGCTTTGTTAGAAACACATTCTTGTGCATATTTACTGAGCCTTACAAACTCACATTCATATTCAGCCACCGTCATCTTACCTTATTTCAATTCAAGAAATTCTTTCTATTTTTGATCGATAAATCGCTGACTAATATACTTTTTTCAAAACTCTTCCAAGAAGAAATCCCAGGTTACCCTTTCTTTTGGAACTACAGATATCAAAGTCTTCCACCAATGATAGGCTGAATCTTTCAGTAATGATACTGCACATTTTAAACACTTCTCAGGTGTGCAAGATAATTCATCAAATATCTGCATAGAATTCTCAAGCCAGAACTCTGCTTTTTCTAGATCATCATCAATGTTTGCTCTAAATTCTTCAACCTCTTATTTACGGAGCTTATCTACCAAAAGTTTTGTCGATCGTACAATATCAATACTTTGTAGAGTTGCAGGGACTGGTTGTGGTATAGGTGGGGGAGGAGGAGGTTGAGCATTAGGATTTGCTCTAATAAAATTAGTATAACAGTCATTCATCATTTGAAGAAAAGCATTCCTAGCTTTATCTTCCTGTCCTGATGTCTCATGTTTACTTTCTATAGGCACAGTCCCTTGCGCGGGAGCCGGTGCATTACTTGTAGCATCATTAGCCGCTACTCGATTAGAATCCATTACTATATAAAAATAAAACACTTTTTAGTAATGTCAGAAGTCAACACACTATCACAATATATTTATGGCATGTATAGATAGACTTTCACACTCACTATACTGGTCTGAGAACCGACTAAACCACAACTTTGATATCACTAAAATGTAACACCCTATACCCGTGTTCAATACCAGAACAGGATACGAGTATTACCAGAATAACATAGATGCAATCATATCAAATCGAGACATAAAATGATTATCTAAATTAAACCTGTCAATTATTCACTCATCTTTTAAACATTAAATTCACATATATCTTAAATTTGTAATTTAACTAATATTAAATTATATCGATAACATAATACAAGTGATATACGCAATATTAGAAATCAACTTTTCAAGTAATATTACTAAAATTTACAATGAAATACTCAAGTCTTCTGTACATGTCATATATCCAAAATATGTTTACAAAATACCAAAAAGAATGATGGATAATGTTGGTGAGCCTCTGACAATTTTTCCCCGAATCACGAACAAACTTGATTACACCATAAAATAAGACAAGAAAGAAAGAAAAGGCAAAGTAAGCTTGTAGCTTAGTAAGTAATATGTAAATAATAATAAAAATAACAAACTGATAATGACATTTATAGATCCCAAAATATGTATCCACAATTACACAACCTTATTCTCACATGCATTTATCATTTACTTAAGTTCAGTACAAGCTGTCCATTCGAGTCCCAGTCACTAAATTATTTTTATCTCGAGCTACAGAGCTCCAAATTACGTCCAATAATTTTCCCATAAACTAGACTCATATGTATTCTTACCATAAAAATTTCAAAATTTTTGGTTGGGCCAATTAATACAGTTTATTCATTAAAGCTTCCCTGTTTCGCTGCTCGACAATACTAACTACTCTTCACTAAAATTTCAATTTCTCTTTATACAGAATTTGAAAGATGTTCATATTTGCTTCTACTAAAAATAAACTCAATAAGGAATCCAACCATATAAATTATGTTCCATGACTATTTTTTTTACAATTTTAATTGATTTTTACAATTCAGAACAGGGGATCACGAAATCAATCTGAACCAGTCTTAGAAAAAAATGAATATCTCAAAATAATGAATTCCTTTACTTTCTTTGTTTATTTTACATGAAAATAGACTGAATAATATTTAATTCCTTATCTCATTCAACCTCTAATTCAATTTCTACCATTTTTGGTGATTTTTCAAAGTTACTTAACTGCTGCAACCAAAAACTGTTATTCAAGTTTCACTTTTTCATAAGTTTCGTATCAATTTTTCATAGTAACACCTAACTATCTCAAACTTACCAAAGTTCGATTACTTATCGAGCACATTGCGCACAACACATATATTCATATCCCTATACTTAACACCATATTTTCATATGAATTTGCAATTAATAGGTTTTCCCGTTGAACACATCAGAATAGTAACAGATTTTCGGTGGCCTGCACATAGTACCACCCTTGTAGTCGAAGCTAATTGGTGCACATAGTAGCCTACACTTAGTACTACACATGTGATCAAAACCATTGCTTATACATAGTGGCCTGCACGTAGTACCACACACGTGATCGAAATAATCGAGTATGCATAGTAGCTTGGACATAGTACTACACATGCGACCCAACCATTTAGTACACGTAGTAGCCTGCACTTAGTACTACACACGTGACCTAAACCATCTTGAACACATAGTAGCCTGCACATAGTACTACACATGTGTTCTCACAACAGATCATTCATATCTTTTCTATTCCGAAGGTTCAACCAGGAAATTCTTCACTTTTCAACATTTTACCAATTCATCCATACTCAATTCAATTCATAATTTACCTCAAGTGAGCATTCAACATGCATCCACGACTCATTTAATAACAAAATATTATGACTTAAGTAAAAACGATATATTATTTGCATACAGGCTTACCTCGGTGCAAAATGTAGAAATTTTGCAATTTAGTCCATAATATTTTCCTTCCCTCGATCAAGGTCGATTCCACATCTTTCTTGATCTAAAATAACACATTTAGCTTATTTAATACTCACATTTTTCAAAATAGTCCTTAACTCTAACTTTGGAAAAATTATGATTTTTCCCTTAAACTTTTGCATATTTACACTTTTGCCCCAAAGCTAGAAATTAAGCTTTTTCCCTAATTCTTATGTTTTAGGACATGCTGATCATTTATTTACCAACGGCAACATCAAATTCCCACTCTAACATATACTTATGAGCATTAGGCATTTTTTACCGATTATGCCGTTTTACTCATTTTTACTTAAAACTGAGTAGCACAAGTTGTTTAGCACAATTTAAAACCTCATATTCTATCATAAAACATTAAAATAAATAGTTTTCACCTATGGGTATTTTTCCAAATATGAACCCTAGGTTAAATTATTGCTAGAATAAGCTAAATCAAGTTACCGGGACTCCGAAAACGTAAAGAACATTAAAAGTGGGGCTTGGAATCACTTATTCTGGAGCTTGAAAGCTTGAAACAAACCCTAGCTATGGAGAACCCTAGAAATTTCATCCTAATGAAGAAGATGGACATATTTTGCCATCTTTTTCCCTTTTTTAATCTTTTAATTACCAAATGACTAAAATACCCTTCATTAAAAACTTTGGTTATTTATCAACTTTTGCAATTAATTCCTAATAGGCAAATTAGACATGAAATTCATGAAATTGTCTATCGATATTCTAACACATGCATCTAATCACGTGATAAATTATAAAAAGTAATCGGAATAAATTTTTCTACTTTAGAATTGTAGTTTCAAAACCACTATTCTGTTTAGGCCCTAAATCGAGCTGTCACAACTGTTCCGACTTAGCCCTAAATTGGGCTGTTACACTTTCATTCTCGTCTTAACTATGCCCATTGAACCATTTGGAATCACTAAGGATACTCAGAAATCCCACATAGGTCGGTCGTACAACGCCATATCCTAGATATGGTCTTACATGTATCTCATATCGATGCCAATAGCCTAGGTATGGTCTTACATGAAATCTTATATCGATGCAATATCCTAGACATGGTTTTACACGTAATATCATACCGATGCCATATCCCAGATATGGTCTTACACATAATATCAATACCTCTAATGTCATGACATTTGTATCCTATACTATTCCTGAGGTTTGTAGGGACTTTCACTTGTCGATTCTTTGTTGATCTTTTCTCGCAGACTTGTATACAACCATTTTCTATTCAATTCAGTAATAATAATGTATAAATCACACAATTCAATAACTTTTACTATCATACGAAGTTAACTCAGAGCTAAAATGACGAAATAAGTCGATTAATCCAGTACTTTATTTTCCCCTGTTCTAGATCCAAGTCTCGTTTTTCTCAATCTATATAATAAAAAAGTTTACTTATTTAATCATTAATTCATTCAATTTAACACAATTTACACATTTTGGAAAAATTACACTTTTTCCCTTATTATTTCACATTTTTTCAATTTAATCCTTATCACAAATTTCATGCAATTTCATCCTACCTATGCTTAGTTGAATTTTTCTTATTACCTTAGCATCCCACATTTTCCATATAATCACATTTTTAACCACATAATTTCAATATTTCACAATTTAATCCTTATTTTGCATTTTCATCAAAAATCACTTTATAAAATATGAAAATCCAACATCAAATATTCATATTTCGCCATCAAACATCAAAGAACACAATAGCTCATCAATGGAAACTCTCACATACTTAAACAGTTTTGAAATAAGAGATAGGGCTAGCTAGATTACAAAGCAACAATCTTAAAAACGAAAAAATTATTAAAAACGGATCAAAAACCAGTTACCAATTAAACCTTCAACTGAACAAACCCTAAATGTGAAAAAATGATTTCCTTTTCTTGAAAATTCGGTGGAAGATGATGAATAGAAAGATGAAATTTGGTTTTATTTTATTTATTTATCATTTATTTACCTTTTTATGAAATTAACCTTTGAAATTAATTAAATTTACACAAATGCCCAACCATTATCATCCACTAACTCTTTAATGGTCCATTTACCACATAAAGACCTTTAATTTTAAGTTTTATAGCTATTTAATTCATTTAGCTTATAGAAACCAACTTTCGCACTATACGCGATTTAGTCCTTTTTATCAAATTAAGAACCAATTGATAAAATTTCCTCACAAAATTTTTACACAATCATAATATCATGCTATAAATAATAAAATAATAATAAAATAAAATTTTCAATGTCAGATTTATGGTCCCAAAACCATAGTTCTTATTTGGTTAAAAATGAGCTGTTACATCGTACGCCTCGAGTGTAGTACTTGAGCATCCATCAGAATTTCAATGATTCAACAGACATAAAATTCTTGAAATGGCATGAGAATTATGTGATGAAGTGATAATGACTTGAAAGAGAATTGCATGATGAGCTCATCTATGTTAGTTTGATTGATATGTAGATTTTGGTGGCTAACATGTTTGATTGAATACATGTGTTTAGGAAGTTTTGCTAATGGATGGAAAACATGGTATTGTATGCTTAGAGTTAATAAACGGGATTGGTAAGTTTAGTTTTCTATTATACGAACTTACTAAGAATATAATCCTTACTCTATTTTATTTTTCCTATTTTATAGTGCTCAGAAGCTCGCAAAGGTTGGAAGATCGTTGGAGCATCGTTACACTATCAACTAGCTTATTTTGGGTATATATAGTTGAATCCTTTTGGTAGAATGGCATGTATTGGACAATTTTACTATTAGTGGCTTGATAATGATGTTTGTAATCTAGCCATTGGAATGGCTAGAAATGATTGTTCTGATATACTAGTAATGTCATGCTATGGTGGCTAAATATATGTTAATTAGGTTATTATGATATACTAACATGTGATATGTTAAGTATATGAGATAAAATGTTGTTAATATCTAAGCTAAATCAAGGTAAGTTATAAACACCCATGCTTGTAATGGTATGCCATGATGAATGATGAAATTTGTTTAATTTGAATGCTTGGAATGCTTGGTATTGGATGTATGTCTCAATTGCAGGTCTTGGGTGTGATTTTGGGTGAGAAATGAAGCTAGAAATGACTTTCTTTTGTCAACATAGGTAGACACACAGGCGTATGTCTAGACCGTGTGTGACACACAACCTGGTAACATGGGCAAGTGGTTAGGCCGTGTGTCCCCTGCACCTAAATTTTGAGAAACAGAATGCTCAGAATTAAACACATGGGCAGAGACACAGGCGTGTGTGTCAGCCGTGTGAGGGACACAGCCCAGAACATGGGCGTGTCTCTTGGCCGTGTGAATCCTGCACCTATTTTTCAAAAATTTGAATTAACCACACGGCCTAGCACAGGGGCATGTGACTTGCCCGTGTGACATGAATTTGTTCATGAGTTACAAGTCAGAGAGTTACACGGGTTCGAGACACGGGCACGTGACTCCACACGGCCTAACCATACGGGCGTGTGATTCTTAATAGTCAGAAAATTTTAGGATTTTGTGAAAAATTCCTTGAGATCCCGATTTGGTCCTGAATCGATTCTAACTCATGTTTTCGGCCTCGAGGGCCCTACTAAGGGACGTTATAACTAATCTCAAAAAATTATTAGTGTTCGACTCAATTTATTTAAAAGTGTTCAATAATCTCTGGTAATGCCTCGAAATCTTTTTCTAGCAACGAATATGGGTTAACGATGCTACATTTAGTGGTATTAGAGCTACAGTTTAGCCGATTCTCAAATTTGATGTAGCTAACATGAGTGTAGCTATACATGCCATTATATAAACTATGATAGTGTGATGACTTCTGATAATTTTAAATGTGTTTTTCATATAGTAATTTCATCCATCCAAGCTAGAGCTAAATCTGAGGAACCTGAGAGAAATGCTTCAACTTCAGTTCAAAGAGTGGCTTCTATGTTTGGTAGTGAAAGGCTTGTATCTGAGGGCCAAGGTAAGGAGGCAAAATAGGCCTTCTTTAAATTAATGAATGAGTGGCTTACCGAGTACTTAAGAACAAACCTCGCTCTACCACGACCTCCCCCACCTACTCCTCAACCGATTCCTGAGGTACCACAGGGTGCTGAACCTATTAGAATTGGTAAGCCTTCGATAGATAAAATCTGTAAGCATAGGGCGAAAGAATTTAAAGCTACTGTCGATGATGATTCGGAAAGGGCTGAGTTTTGGCTAGAAAATATTATCTAGGTTTTTGATGAATTATCCTATACACCTACCGAATGTTTGAAATGTGCAGTATCCCTACTGAAAGATACAGCTTATCATTGGTGGAATACCATAACTTCAATTATACTGAGAGAGAGCATTACATGGGAATTCTTCCAAACTAAATTCAGAAAGAAATATGTGAGTAAGAGATTTATTGATCAAAAAAAGAAAGAATTTTTAGAACTCAAGCAGGGAAACATGATTGTATCTGAATATGAACGAGAATTTGTTTGGTTGAGAAAAATGCCAAAGAATGGGTTCTAATCAAGGCCCAAATGTGTAAACGCATTGAAGAGGGTTTAAATGAAGACATTAAATTGTTTATCAGAATTCTCAAGATAAGGGAATTTACAATGTTAGCCGATCAGGCACACAACACTAAGGAATTAAGTAAGGAGAAGAAACAAGCTGAAAGAGAGGTACGGGTTTTCGAAAAAAGAACTATGAGTAAGTCACAATCATTTGCTTCTAAGAAATTAAAGAAGTATTATGATCGTGTGACCACCTCTATGGGATATTCTAGAAGAAAGTGGGGCTCTCAATATTCTGACCCAAGGCCTTCATCTCCATCTATGACCAGTGTGGGTAGTGTTGGTAATCCCAAACCGAAATGTAAACATTGTAACAAATTTCATCATGGGAAATGTCGATCTAGAAGTGGATCTTGTTTTGGATGTGGTTCACTTGACCATTTTATCAAGGATTGTCCAGGAAGAGTTGAAAAAGGGATAGAACCAGCTCCAAAGCCTAGTAACCCTGTCTCGAGAGGCAGACCGCCCCGTCTTCCTAGCAATTTTAGTGGTAGTTGAGGTACTACCAAGGATACGATAGTTGGATCTAAGGTACGAGCACCTGCAAGAACATATGCTATTCGTGCTAGAGAAGATTCCTCTGCACCAGACATCATTACTGGTACATTTTCTCTACTTTATACTGATATTACTTCTTTGATTAATCCTAGTTCCACACATTCATACATATGCACAAACTTAGTGACTGTTAAGAATTTACCTATTGAATTCATTGAATTTGTGGTTAAAGGTTCAAACCCCTGAGACAATATGTTATGGTAGATAAAGTTTGTAAGAACTGTCCGTTGATGGTTAAAGGTTATTATTTTTCGGCTGACTTGATGTTATTGCCATTCGATGAATCTGATGTGATTTTAGGAATGGATTGGCTAACCCAATATAATGCAGTGGTGAATTGTAAATAGAAATATATTGTATTAAAATGTGAGAGTGGTGAATTACTCGTGCTAAATTTGATAAACTAGATGGATTACCTAATGTGATTTCAGCAGTATTAGCACAGAAATATGTCAAAAAGGGGCATGATGCTTATCCTAAATATGTGTTAGATACTAAAGTATATGGGTTAAAGATGCAAGTAGTGCCTATTGTATGTGAATTTTATGATGTATTCCCAGAAGAATTACCTTATTTACCACTGAATAGAGAAGTGGAATTCTCTATAGATCTTGTCTCAGGTACAATGCCGATATCCATAGTACCTTATAGAATGTCTCCTACTAAATTGAAAGAGTTGAAAGTACAATTGCAAGAATTGATTGATAGAGGCTTTGCTTGACCTAGTTTCTCACTTTGGGGTGCGCTGGTTCTGTTTGTTAAGAAGAAAGATGGATCACTAAGGCTGTGCATTGATTACAGATAGCTCAACAAAGTTACAATAAAGAACAAGTATCCTTTGCCTCGTATTGATGACTTGTTTGACCAATTAAAATGTGTCATATTTTCAAAGATTGATCTTCATTCTGGTTACTATCAACTACAAGTAAAAGATTCAGATGTACCCAATACAGCTTTTAAAACTAGGTATGGACACTAGGAGTTTCTTATGATGCCATTCGGTTAAACAAATGCACTTGCAGTGTTTATGGATATGATGAATAGAATTTTTAGCCCATATTTAGATAGGTTTGTGTTGGTATTTATAGATGATATTTTGGTTTACTCTCTAGATGAAAATGAACACACTGAGCATTTGAGAATAGTGTTGCAAACTCTGCGAGAGAAAAAATTGTATGCCAAATTCAATAAATGTGAATTTTGGCTATGAGAAGTTAGTTTCCTTGTGCATATAGTATTTGCTGAAGGTGTCAAGGTAGACCGAAATAAAATTTCAGCCATTTATTAACTAGAAGCCACCAAGAAATGTGTCTAAAGTCCAAAGTTTTCTTAGACTAGCTAGTTATTATCAGAGGTTTGTAAAATGTTTTTCAATGATAGCTTTTCTGATGACCCGACCATTGCAAAAAGATGTAAAATTTGAATGGACTGATAAATGCCAGTAGAGTTTTGATAGATTAAAAGCTTTATTGATAGAAGCTCCAGTGTTAGTTCAGCTAAAATCGGGTAAGGAATTTATAGTTTACAATGATACGTCATTGAATAGTTTAGGCTGTGCTTTGATGCAAGAAGGTAAAGTAGTGACCTGTGCTTCAAGATAGCTAAAGCCACATGAAAGAAACTACCTGGCACATGATCTTGAATTGGTAGCAATTGTGTTCACTTTGAAAATCTGGTGGCATTACTTGTTTGGTGAAAAATGTCACATATTCACTGATCATAAAAGTTTGAAGTTTTTGATGTCATAGAAAGGTTTGAATTTGAGGCAACGTAGATCACTAGAATTACTAAAAGATTATGATCTTGTTATTGATTACCATCTGGGAAAAACCAATGTAGTAGTAGATGCTCTGAGCAAAAAATCTTTGTATACCTTGTGAGTAATGAATACTCGATTGTTAGTATTTGATGATGGTTCAATTATAGCTGAGTTAAAATCAAGACAATGTTTTTGCAGCAGATATCTGAAGCTTAGAAAAATTATAGTAAGTTGAAGGCAAAACAGATACAAAGTGAATCAACTTCTGACTTAGAATTTCATATCGGGAATGATGGTTGTTTGTTATTCAGAGGCAGAGTATGTGTACCGAAAAGTTTAGAACTAGTATAGAAGATTTTGAATGAAGCTCATAAAGGTAATATGTCTATACATCCTGTAATAATAAAATGTACAATGATCTGAAGAAGATGTATTGGTGGCCATGAATGAAATAGGATATTTCTGAGTTTCTATCTAAATGTTTGATATGTTAGCAAGTAAAAGCTGAACATTAGTTGCCTTCTGGACTTTTACAGCCAATTACGATACCAGAATGGAAATGGGAAAGAATTACTATGGACTTTGTATCGGGGTTACCCTTGTCTCCAAAGAAGAAAGATGCCATATGGGTAATTATTGATCAGTTGACAAAGTCTTCACACTTTATTTCAGTACGTATGGATTTTTCCTTGATAGATTGGCTGATTTGTATGTTTTTGAGATTCTCAGATTGCATGGAGTGCCTGTCTCCATCATTTCAAATAGAGACCCCCAGTTTACATCTCGTTTTCAGAGTAAGTTGCAAGAAGCTCTAGGTATACAACTACATTTCAGTAATGCATTTCATCCCCAGACAGGTCGTCAATCTAACGGGTAATATAGATCTTGAAAGATATACTTCAATGTTATATACTTGAGTTTGAAGGTAACTAGGAAAGGTATTTGCCCTTGGTTGAATTTGCTTATAATAACAATTATCAGTCCAGTATTAAAATGGCACCGTATGAAGCTTTGTATGGTCACAAATGTAGAACTCCATTGTATTAGATAGAACTTAGTGAGAAAAAGTTACACGGAGATGATTAGTCTGTGAGATCGAGGAAAAGGTAGAAGTGATTCAGGACAAATTGAAAACAACCACTGATCATCAAAAGTCTTATGCTGATCTTAAACGAAAAGAAATAGAACTTTAGGTTGGTGACAAGGTATTCTTGACAGTATCACCTAGGAAGAAAGTTATCCGGTTTGGTAGTAAAGGAAAATTGACTCCACGGTTCATCTGGCCATACGAGATTACAGAGAGAATTGGACATGTTGCATATTGATTAGCTTTACCACCAGGACTTGATTGGATTCATAAAGTTTTTTATGTGTCCATGCTATGGCAGTATCGATCCGATCCTTTACATGTTATCTCTTCGACAGAGGTAGAGATTTAGCTGGATATGACATATAGTGAAAAACCGATTAAAATCTTATTTGAGAAACAAAAGAGTTAAGAAATATAAAGGTAGCATTAGTAAAAGTTTTTTGGCAATGACATGGTATAAAGGAGGCTACCGAGGAACCTGAGGATACCATGAGAAAGCAATATCCAAACCTCTTTACTGGTAAGATTTTTGAAGACGAAAATCCTTAATGGTGAGAGTTGTAATAGCCCAATTTCAGTGAGATCAGAATAGTGGTTTGGGGACCACAAATCCAATCTGAAAATAAAATTTATTTTATTTTACTATATGGTCCGTATTAGGTTAAAAATGTCATGTGAAAATTTTGGTAAGAAGATTTTACCGATTTCAAGTTTAATTACGAGAAGGACCGAATCACATAAAATGAGAAAGTAGAATTCTAGTAGCTATAAGGATTAAATAGCTATGGAATTCAAAAATAAAGGTCCTTATATGGTAATTAGACCATCAATAAAAAGATGGAAAATATCTTTACTGAATCATCCATGGAAATTTAGGAAAAGGGCAAGGACTAAATTGGAAATTGAAATAATTAATTAATTAAAAAGATATAAAAGAAATATCATCTTATTTTTTTCATCTTCAACCCCAAAATTATATGGAAACCCTAGGAGAGAGAGAGAAGAAACTTTCAATGCCTAATTGGGTAAGTTTCCTTGTCCTGTTTTTAGTAATTTTGATATTTTTGAAACCAAGATAGCTTAATCTATCTATTTGGGGGATTAATTTAAAAAGTTATCAAAGTATATAAAATGGGTCATGGATGTATATACTGAAAATTAGAAATTTATGGTAGAATATGAAAGGTTGTTGATAGATAAACAACTTTTACAAAGTGATTTTTGGTGAAAACATGATTTAGGGACTAAAATGTGAAGTTATGAAAATTCATGAAATTTTCTAAAAGTTATAGAAAATATGTGCCGTAAATTCTACTTTGAAATTTAGGTTAGGCTTGGAATAGGGAGTAAATTTCACAAGTTTCATTTTCCGAGCCTAATGACGAAATTGGAATTTATGGAAAAGTTAGGAGCAAAATGGTAATTTTGCCTAGGACGTAGATTGAGTCCTAATAAGTATGAAATGTGTGAAATTGATGATTAAAGTTATTTATATTGATCCGAACAACTCAAATTTGATGTTAGATCAAGGAAAAGAAAATGTTTCAGATTAGTAGATTTTATACGGGAATAAGTGTTGACGTAAGTTCGTGTAACTTAATAGGGCATGTAATTATGTTAAAATAAATATTGTGATTGTTTAAAATGTGATTATCGTTTGGGTGAATTACTTGGATGTACAATATGAGAAATTAATGCATGCTTGAAAATGGTGAAAAAGGGTTAAGTCCTGATTGTATATTGAATTTCGATAAATATATGTGCTTTTACGAATGAATGTGGTTCTGCATTTGTTACGGATGGGATTTTGTAACACCCCTAACCCATAATCCATCGCCTGATTAGGGTTACGAGGTATTACGAGCAACCAGAATATTTCACAACATTTACACAAACATAAATCATACATCATCATTCCATCATCAATCTCATATATTATGTCCCTATAGAAGGTCTATGAGACCTAAATCATGCTTTAGAAAGGGGTCGGGACCAAATTGAAAACACTTGAAAACTTTACAAATAATATAAAAATTTTGCCATTAAAACAAGGCACATGTCCGTGTGGCTAGGTTGTGTACTTTGCACGGCCGTGCCTTGCACCTTACCTCAGTCCGTGTGCAACATTGACTAGGGTCACATGGTCTTTGGACAGCCCGTGCGTCCGACCTGTGTGTTATCTTGAGTTAGCCACACGGTCACCAGACACACCCGTGTGTCTATCCCGTGTGCTATGCTGATATAAATGACTAATAAACAGGGTTCACACGGTTGCCAAACACGGGCGTGTGTCAAGCCCGTGTGCAAAACTGACCAAAATACCTAGAAAACAAGGGTCACACGATCGAGTCACACGCCTGTGTGCTCTGGCCGTGTGGCATAAAATAGGCTTGGTTAAAGCCACTTTCACACCCCAAAATGCTTAGTACCTACAAGCACAAATTATACAACATTTACAACTCAATTTCAGCCAATTTCAAGCTTTAACACAATCACCAATATGACCAATTCAATGACAACCATCTCATGCATAAAATCCATTCCAAAACATATCAATTTACAAGGCATAAACATGGTTATACATTTGCTACATTAACCATTCATGTATCAAATCAATTCATGCTCATTATTACCAAACATCTACCATTTAGTTCATACCAAAATGACCATTTCCAAATTGGCCATTTATGCACAAATAAACATATCAAATTTGCATCATAAACACATGTCAAGTCTAAGCATATACACAAACTATTAGCTAGCCAAATCACTTGGCATAACATATATACAACTCAAAATGTATTCAATATACACCTAGCCTATACATGCCATACTTAGCTATTTACAACCACAAAAGGTACCAAAAGAGCTTGGATAGTGCGATGAAGATCCTCGACGATTCCTAAGCCTTTAGTAGCTTCAACAATCTATAAAATAGGAATAAACACACCAAGTAAGCTTTAAAAGCTTAGTAAGTCATAAGCAAGTAATTTAATAAACCCATTTCAATAATAAATCATCCATTCATTTAAATCAAACCTTTCACAAACCTTTATCCATGCCTTACCACATGGTTCACTCAAATTGATGACCTTTATCCCATATATTCACAAGATTTCATAATACACTCTTTCATAACAAATATGTACATCATACGTACCTGTTCATTCCATACGAACTTACTCATTTTCATAACCAAAACTCAATCGTTAAACCCTTCAAATTACGAGTCGAATACATGAATATTTCATCCGATAAGTACTCATACCATGGCTCGAAGCCAAATTAGAGTAGCTTATCCCGGAACACCTATACCATGGCCCGTAGCCAAATCAAGGTCACTCCCTCTCGATACCTATACCATGGCCCATAGCCAAGTCAAGCTATCTTTCGCACTCATAGTGCTGATATCATGGCCCGAAGCTAAATCAAATCCTAGTGACATGTCACTACATTCTGAAACAAATCCTACAGCTCAACCGAGCTTCCTTTATATCGATTTCATTAATATTGCATCCGTAACATCAATTTCACTATCTCCATCTTCTCTGAGGTTTCATTCATTACAATTCATATCAAATTTATGCGATTAACAGCATTTATAACTAAATTACTACTTATGAACTTACCTCGAGTGTGATTTGTCGAATCAAGTCGATTACTCATCGACTTTTGATTTCCCGCGATCCAAGTATGGATTTCACTTTTCTTGATCTATAGGTATTACACATAACTCATTCAATCACACACTCAATCAATTCAATCCAAGGATACACAATCAGGGCATTTTACAAAATAGGCCTCACATTTTCACATTTTGACATTTAAGTCCTTATTTCATAAAATCATCAAATACACCAAATTCCATTTTAATCAAGCATAGCCGGATTCTCCCTTAGTATATTCAAGCCCACATATTTCATAAATTTAACATTTTAGTCCTCCTAATTAATAATTTCAAAATTTTGCCCAATTTAGCTAAATTCATTAAAAATCCAAGAACAAACACATCAATCAAATACATATCTTTCATTTTTCATAAATTAACATCACAAAACCCACCATTTCATCAATGGCACATTCATAACAATCAAAAATTCTTCAAATTACAACATGGGCTTGAGAAAACACGAAGCAATGATCATAAAAACGTAGAAATTATCAAAAATTGAAACAAAACATACCTTAATTCAAGCTTGGAAGTAGCTGAACCCTAAAATGGTTTTGTTCTTTTCTTTTCTTTTGATTTTCGACTAAACAACATGATAATGGACTAATTTCATGCTTGTTTGTAACACCACAAACCCGGCCTAGACGTTAGCGTGTCACAATGAAGTGCTTTCCAAAATTGGTACTGTCGAAAAAATTCGTATTCAAATTAAAACCAATTTAGTTTTTATTACTTGAGAAAAAATTCGACAAAATTTTGTTATTACAATTTGAAATCAACTTATCAACACGTTAGCCTTATTTGTTATCGTTCGTTTCATAAACTAATCAAAGCCACAGAAACTTTTCTAATTGAAAACCTTGAAGTTTAAAATGCGTGTTTTTCTTTGAAAACAGTTTTTATTTTGAAAACTCGCTTATCCTACTTTAGCAGTTTAAAGTAAGAAACCCAAGCCCAATTAAAAGTTAAATCCTCAAATGGCCTTATTACATAATCAAAAACCCAATATATAATTTAAGTGAATAAAGTCAAAAGCAGAATAACAACGATCGTGTGGCCACCTCCAAGTCCCTCACAGCTCCAAATCGAATAAGACTGGGAATTACCTGTACAATTAAAAGAAAGGGTGAGTTTATGAAACCTCAATGTGTAATCCCCTATCAATCACACAATAAACAGTGCATGAAGTATCAGTCTGGGCCTGAGCCCTATTCAGTAACATTATAGTCTGGGCCTTAGCCCTATACAGTAACAGTACGGGCTTAAGCCCAATATAGTATCAGAATAGTGCAAATCTGCAACCCATCCCAATCCAACCAACACACCACCCGTACCAACCAACACATCATGTGGGGATTATATCGATCCACCCAGCCAACGCACCAATATCCCAGAGAAGCTACTAGTAAGAGTAACGCAGCAAAGCTGCTAATGATAGTAAGCGTGGCATAGCCACCAGTATCAAAATATGTGGTAGAGCCACTAGTACTCCCTTCGTAACTGTATCCTAACCCTATGCAGTATGACGTGTCATAAATAATACATGTATGCAGTATGTCACTCTCGGTATCAGTCATATAAATATCATATACACATCAGTCAACCTACCACTAGGGGTATAACGGACATTTCGTCAGTTAAGGATAAAACGGTAATTTTACCCCTCAGGGGTATTTTGATCATTTAACTAACTTTGGGGTTTCGGTACAGATAATGACCTATCAGAAAGTCTATTATCGCCTCGAGCGACTCAAGTAACGTATATAGCCAAAACAGTGTAAATGGGCCCAAGTGGGGCCACAAGCTCGTGTGGCCTATTTAGCCCAAATTTAGCCACGGCTATGCGAACTTCATATCCGAATCCATTATTTATCACTTACTGTGGATTTTATCTGTGTGGGGCCCATAAGCCCCATTAGGCCCACACGGCCAATTTCGGCCCAATGGGGCCTATTACGGCCCAAGTCCACGAGAACGCTCGTAGTGGCCTCTATAGTTTATCACCCATGATTTGTGGGCTCAGTTTACTACACGAGTATTCGCACACTCGTGAGGCCTCAGACGTCAAAGTTTTGCCATTTCGGCTTTTTGGCTTTCACCGTTCCATAGTAGATTAGGGTGTGTACACACCTGTTTGTGAATTGAGCAGCTTTACCCACATGCGACAAACCCTTGTTGACTACAGTTCTGTCTATTATGCTAATCGGATGACAACTACACCCTTTTTTGCCGAGAAGCCCAATTATTGATTGAATGCCGACAGAAGGATTTGAACGCCTACAAATGTATGAGAACCCATAGACATGAGAAGGGTCAAAGAGTTAATAACCCTAAACCAAATCGTTCGGCTTTATCAGAGAAAAAAGAAATAACAAAATGAATCAAGAACGGAATCAAGAAGCAAGAGATACTTACACAAAATTAAGTGATAGGAGCGGTAGAACGAAGAAACAGTCAGTCACTTGTCAGAGCCTAGATGCCTAAATAGACACAACCCAAGGTAATGAGAAGGGAGAAGTATTTGGCTATCTTGAAAGGAAGAGAAATAGTAAAAGGGAAAAAGAAAAAGTTGAATTCGGCTTAATCAAACCTTAGGAACAATAGGAGAATTGTTGAGAAAAAGAAATAAAAGGTTCAACTATGAGAGTAAAATCGAAAGAATAAAAGAGGGGAAGAAGAAGAAAGGAAGTTTCGGACGAATGTGAACTAAAATTGAGAAGAGGGAGATACCAAATTCGGCTTTTAGAAAAGAAAGTAAAAAAAATGCGCAAATGGTCACAAAAGGCAATGCATGAAAATGCAAGAGGAGAGAAAGAAACCAGAAACATAAAAAAAGGAAAAAACCTGAAATGTCAGAAAGAGGATTCGGCACCTATACACTCTCAAAGTTGCCGAAAATGCACACCAAAAGACCCCCTTAGCAGAATTTGCATACCTAACTCCCCACATCGGCTACAACTCTCTCCAAGTTGAATTCCATGATTTTCTCCACCCAAATCTCCTCCATATCCACAACAACCATCATCCCATCCCTTGATTCTCTCCCTTGACCAAGTCTACAACCACCTCAGCAGACTTTTAATACAACTCTACCTCTCTCACCACATGGCCATAAAATAAATATACCTTGTATGCCCTAGGACTCGAACCCAAACTCTTTCAGTTACCAAGTCACGCCACTTGCCACCAAGCCACAAGGCTTTTTGTAACATAAACACATCACATTCAAATATAAGGCCTAAATGCTAACTTCCAGATTCACTTAAGAGAAAAAACTAAAACTTTTGCAAAAGTAAGAACTTGAACCCAGCCTTCTCCTACACTCCCAAACACACACAAATCATCTAATTAACACACCAAACATGCAATTTGACTCATTACATGCAAAATTAAAAACTTAGCATTTTTGGGGGGTTACATTATTTTATTTAATTCATACCTAATTTGCCATTTACTAAATTAACCTTATTCATTTCATTTAATAATCCACTAACCATTGTCCATTAATGTCATTTAATGCATTCAATGGTCTATTTAACATTTAAGGCCATCATAATCAAAAGCCAAAACAATTAAACACCTTGAACATATATATAATGCTACTTTTGCATTTTTTACAATTTAATCCTTTTCTCAAATTAAACACACAAAAAACCAAATTTTCTTATGAAATTTCCATACATGCTAATTCACATGTTACAAACACAGAAAATAATAATAAAATATTTTTTAGACTAGGATATGTGGTCCCGAAACCACTTTTTTGACTAGGGTCTAAATCAGGTTGTTACAACTCTCCCCCTTAGGGATTTTCCTCCTGAAAAATCTTACCGTTAAATAGATTCAGATACTGTTGTCTCATGACATCTTTAGTGTAACATCCTAAATTAGGACCTAGTCAAAATAGTGGTTTTGAGACCACAAACCTGAAGTAGAAATAATTTTTTTATGATTTTTATAAGCTATATGATATGTTTATATGCTTGTGTGAAAATTTCGTGAAGAAATTTTATGTGAAAAGTGTTCAATTTGATTTTAGGGACTAAATTGAATAAGTTGTAAAAGTTGAGTTCTAGAAGCTTTTATCATGAAATTGAATTGGAATATTAATTAGAGGTCCTTAAATAGCAATTTGACCAAATTCTAAAAATTTGGACAAAAATGGACATGGAAGGGTAAAAATATCAAAGTTTTAAGTGAAGGGCATTTTAGTAGATTATGGTAGATTATGCATGTTTAAGGTTAGAGAAACAGTTTTTACCAAGTGATTTTCGACGAAAACGTCCGAAATGACTAAATCATAAAAGTTCTAAAATTGGTCATAAGTGTGTGTTTTAATGAGAATTGGGGGCTGCTATATTCGTGAAATGTTCAGTTTGGCCTAAAATGTAAAGAAATTGAATAAAAATTTAATTTACGAGCCTAGGGGCAAAAAAGTAATTTGACAAACTTTAAGGGCAAAAATGTAAAATTTTAAAAATGTGATTTTTAGACTAATTTGAATAATGTGATCATTAAATGAGTGTTATTTGATATGTTAGATCAAGAAAACACGAAATTTGGGCTTAGATCTAGATTATGGGCTAAGTCAAAAATAAGAGTCGTTTTAGCATTCGAGGTAAGTTTACGTGTTAATAATAATGCAATGATTTTCTAGTTTATGTCTGAAGCTTGAAATAGCATGTTGGTTTGATTTTTGTTGGATTAATTGTTGAAATTTGCTATGAATATGAATTGATTTAGACTATGTCTATGATACAATATGACATGGAAATGAATTGAAACTTTGTGTTCAAAGTGCTTATCATGAGATATGTGGTCAAGTGTTTTTCGACAAGTTTCGACAAGTGTGAAAAAGTCCCAATTGAACCTTAGGAATCATTAGGATGTGAGTGACATGTCACTAGGAAAACCATTGACTGTTATTGATTTTTTATGTGATTTCGGGTGCTAGTCTAGTTCGACTACCAGTGGCTAGGTAATCCTGTATTTGTTGCAGATACCTGTGTAACACCCCTATCCCGTAACCATCGCCGGAATAGGAAGAGGCGTTACCAGAAACTAGGAATTGGATCATGACAGAAAAATTTTGAACATTTTCTTGAATAAAGATCATTAATTTACTAATTACTATACACAATCAAAGTTCGAATTTAAGACTTACACAAGTAAGTTCCATAAGATGCCACATGCGCGTGACTTATATATAAAAGTCATAATATCATTTTTGCTTAGCATCTATCCTATACATGCCATAAGCTAAGTCTAATCACATGGTTACCGTAATAGCAGACAGTGTGACGAAGCACTGACGATCCCCGAGCTGGTAATCAGAGTCCACAATCTATAAAACATAGACACGAAACAAATAGAGTAAGCTTTCATAAGCTTAGTAAGTCTTAATAACTTTACTGAATCAAATACGATTATCTCATGTACTTAAATCTAAGTAAGATCCCATTTGACCGAATATACCTAACCAAAATTTTGCATAGTTTAATTTACATTTCTTTGGCCTTGAGTTTAATGTCACAAAATGTTTTCATTCGATATCATTGGTCATTCATTTCTTCTATTCGATGAAGTTAATCTAAGCTTCATATTGAACTATAATTTCAATAAACGCACTACCTAGCTAGCATATATATACTTTCACAATAATAACCAGGATGGTCGAATATTCGCATATGCATTACTTTATATGTTTTTAATTCAATCAAATTAAAATCATATATGAGTCCATGATACATACCTGGCTAGCTTAATGTACTGAACATCTTTAATTGTTGATCATTACTAGGACTCATCATTTTAAACCTTGTACAAATCGCATTTAACAATACCAAGAGATTTCATCATCCGGTCAAATAGTTCAAAACTCATGCACGCGTATATAATTTAACTATTTCATCCAAATTGAGATCATATATTCTTCCGTATCTAAAAGCTTCATTGCTACTTCTAATTCAATCAATCAAACTAAAACATAATACTTTAACCACATTTAGTTTCCATATTTGGAAGCACATAGTAATATCATAATCTATCATGAATAGGTTCATAGAGTCACTACTCATTTAGCATAACATATAACTCTTTCAATAATCATAATCACTTGCTCAAATGTACTCGTTTCATGCACATACATGAATATATCTATATATATATGTATATAAAAACTTAATTCCTTAGTTCATAATCACATCAAAACTTTTGAGTATTTCAACATGGCATGTATTGAATTACAGTATAGGTACGCAAAGAACCAAACATAATCCTTATCACATATACGTAGGTTGACAGAATACAATCCTTACCTTATATTTGCACATCTAGCTGAATACAATTCATTCTCAATTCATAAGCCCTTTTTGGTCAAATATGCACAATTACATATAGACATCTCAGCACATACTTTTCTTTACTTAAAGCTCATACAATAAATTTAAATCAAATACTTTCTCATACTAACAACCATTGACCGAATAGATTATTCCTTTATTCAAAGATATAATAATCATTTCCACATATGTATCATTCTTTAATACTAATAATTCACAGAATCGTTGGCCGAATGTACACGAGTACATACATGAAAACTTAGCATATACTACATTATACAAACATAACAAGACCGATTAGGTCATCCTCATTTTTGCAATATAATCATCAATCACGTATACATTTTTCTTTCATGCTAATGATTCACCTTGAGGTAAACTTACAAATGAGGAGGTAATACGTACCTGAACATCTTAAATGTATAGTACTTACTTGATGGTAGTTTATTGCAAACATTCAAAATCATAATCTTACTTAATTCACCAGCATTAAGCCTACGGGACTTTAAGCCCGGATATAATACCAGCACGAGATTTACTCGATGATAGACCCGAATAATATCGTACGATAGTCAATCCATAAATTTATCCACGTATTATTTCATATACTTTTAATATTCACATAACACAAACACATTAACAAGGTGATGCCTTCATTTGAACCTATTCATAAATCACATAATTTGTTTTCACTCTATATTAACCTCTTTGTAGGCATATTGCCTTTTTTTTTCCAAATATACACATCCTCATAATGCACATATAGCTGATTAATTTGACTTGAATCTGAACTCATATAAACATAGGTAAATCAGATATCTTCACTTAACTCCACATATTAGCCGGATGTAACATAATCATATATATGGTCTTATTACTTACTCACATATGCATCACATTATACACCTATAATTTAATCCAAATCAAGCTTACATGTAAGTGCATGATACATACATGTCCAACTTAACGTATAGAACGTATTCAATTGTCGTTTTAACACGAGATCTCAAAATCTTAAACTTATAATTTCACAAATTTTAACATCAAAGATCCATCTAACACTCATATATCATTTCCTAACGTCACAATTCAAAATTCACGTATGGGTTTAATCAATAGCTTATAAGCAACTCAAACAAGTTTTATCAATGATTACAACATAATCACAAATTCACTACAAGCTGTTTTCCTAAGCAACGACCATTAAATTATTTGTAACTCGAGCTACGAAACTCCAAATCAAGTGCTGTTAATTTTCTTTGAAAATATACTCATATATCTTCTATCTATAAAATTTTAATAATTTTTTGTTTGGCCAATAAATACTAGATTTTTCTTAAAGTTTCCCTCATTTCACTATTTGACTATTCTAACCACTCTTCACTATGAATCAAATTTCTTATTGTACAGAATTCAAAATATGTTCTTGTTTATTTCGTTTGAAACTAGACTCATTAAGGAGTCTAAGCATATAAATTTTATCTCATAAAAATTTTTGTACAATTAATGATGATTTTCTAAAAACAAAATAGGAGATTACGGAGTCATTCTAACACTGTCTCACACAACTTTAAATATATCTTTATAGGAAATTCCTTTGCTTACACAGTTTCTTTTATAAGAAACTAGACTCAATAAGCTTCATTTTCATATTTTATTCAACTTCTAACTCGCCTTCTACAATTTTTGGTGTATTTTCAAAGTTACACTACTGCAGTAACTCAAATATGTCAAGACTAATTCGGCACTTAGACTATAAAACTTCATCCTTCTCGCAACTAGGTTTATTAAATCTTTAATCATACTAAAGTAAAGTTCAAACACTTAAGAACTTACCTTGGATACTTTCAAACAATTACAAATGGCTATTCAATTATATTCGCCTTCCCGCTATCCAAACTTGATTCCTTGAGCTCGTGAGCTAAATCAACCAATTTAACTACTCAATTTACATTCGGCAATGTCATCACATACATAGCAAAATTAGATTTCATTTCTTAAACCATCCACGGCAAAATCACCTTCCAAGAACCTTAATTTACTTTAAGCTAAACCACTTCATGGTATACATATACACATTCGGCTAATATAGAACAAGGTTAGCACTTAGCCGAAATAATTTCTTTAAGCATTTTAAATTTCAATCGGTCTAATCTCCATATCAACTACTAATTTACAATAAGAATCAAATCCAAAATCAGCTAGTATAATATATATCTAAATTCAATTTAGCTACTTAGTTGATTATCAATTATCACTTAATTCACATAAGTCAATTTACAAGTTTTAATTCATCTTTTTATTTTACATTCGGCCATTGCACAAATAATTACTACATAAAAACTTATCATTCAAACTTTGTATCTAAATCTCCCAAACTTATCATTCGTAAGTGTTCGAAAAGTTCTGATTTAGTCTCGGATCATGCCTAATGTATCGTTTGGGCCTCGTAGGCCCATAATGTGAATGTTATGTGTATGTATGAAAAGGTTTTAAATTTTACACGATAATTATGTGTCGAAAACAAACGATTGAGTGAGTGTTTCTTTGGTAATGCCTCGTACTCGTGTCTGGCGACAAGTACGGGTGAGGGGCGTTACATTCAGGCTCCTACGTAGCCTCTTCAACCCTGTATTTGTGCCACAACACTTTTACTAAAGAAATTTTCTTATTTCTCAATTCTTTGATTTCACGAGCTAAAATTCGAATCGGTTCTTCATTATATGACAAATCAGGCTGAACCTCAATTTCAGAAGGAGCTATAACATGAGAAGGGTACGATCGGTATCTTCGTAGCATCGAAACATTAAATACATTATGAATCTTTTCTAGCTCAGGTGCAAACAACAATCTATAAGCAACAGGCTCGATACGCTCTATGATCTCATATGGTCTGATGAACCTCGAACTCAACTTACCTTTTCGACCAAATCGTAATACTTTCTTCCATGAAGACACTTTCAGAAACACTTTATCACCAATCTCAAACTCAATGTTTTTCTATTTCAAATCCGCATACGATTTCTGACTGCTTTCAAACTTTCTCGAATAACTTTCACTTTCTGCTTTGTTTCTCAGATCAAATCGACCTCGTGTATCTTATTCTCACTGAGCTCAGTCCAGTACAAAGGTGTTCTACATTTACGACCGTAAAAAGCCTTGTATGGTGCCATTTTCAAACTCATTTGAAAACTATTGTTATATGCAAATCCAACCAATGGCAGGTATCGTTCCCATGTACTTTTAAATTCAAGAACGCAACATCTCAACATATCTTCAGGAATCTGAATAATTTGCTTGGACTGGCCATCTGTCTGCGGATGAAAAGCAGTACTAAAATGAAGTTTCGTACCTAAGGCATCCTGCAGTTTCTTCCAAAACTGAGATATAAACCTCAGATCTCTATCCAATACAATAGAAATAGATATCTCATGTAATCTCACAATCTGAGAAATGTATAATTCAGCAAGTTTGTCCAGTGAATAATTCGTGCTAATCGGAATAAAATGAGCCGATTCAGTCAATCTATCTACAACAACCCATATTGCATCTTTCTTGCTCGGTGTTAATGGCAAACCATATACGAAATCCATTGTAATTCTGTGCCATTTCCACTCAGGGATCATAATCGACAGAAGTAATCCAGAAGGAACCTGATGCTCAGCTTTAACTTGCTGACATATTAGGCATTTCAAAAAAAATTTCGATATATATCGTTTCATACATTTCCACCAATAGAGTTGTTTCAAATCGATATACATTTTCATACCCGGATGAATAGATAACCGATTATCATGAGCTTCACTCAAAATCATCCGAATCAACTCGGGATTCCTCGGAACACAAATTTGATTTCTAAACCTCAGATAACCCTCGGCATCAACTCGAAACTCCAAATCATTACTCAAATCACATTAAGCCTGAATTGCTATCAATTCATTATCAGTTTTTTGAGCCTTGCTAATCTGCTGAATGAATAACGACTTTGCTTCCAACTCAGCTACAATCATGCCATCATCAGACATAGACATATACGCATTTATTGTACGAACATCAAACAGAGAGTTCTGGCTTAAAGCATCAGCAACAACATTAGCCTTTCCTGGATGGTAATTGTAATATCCCGAATTAGGGCCTAATCGGAATAGTGGTTTCATGACCACAAATCTGAGATAGAAATAATTATTTTATAATTATTTTGAGGTTTATGATATGATTGCATGATTTTGTGAAAATTTCGTGAAGAAATTCTATGCATAAAGTGCTTAATTTGAAATTAGGGACTAAATCGAATAAGTTGCAAAATTTGCATTCTAGAATATTTTAGTATGAAATTGATTTGGAATATTAATTAGGAGGTCTTAAATAGAAATTTGACCAATTTCAAAAATTTTGGACAAAAATGGGCTTGTACATGAAAAATTACAAAGAAAGGCATTAAGGGCATTTTTGTCAAATGGTAAAGGTGTTAAATTGAAATGTGTTTTATTTATATTTTTATGGTTTACATTTTTATGAAATTATTTTGTAAAAATAATTTCGTACGAAAATTTTGACGTTTGGGCACTCAATTTAGTCAAAAGGACTAAATTGTAAAAAGTGCAAAAGTTGAGTTCTATATGTTAGAGGTGTCCAATTGTTATGAAAATTTAAATTGGAGGTCCTTAAATGGTAATTAGACCATTGGTTTATTTATTGGACAAAAATGAACATGAAATGGGTGGAAAAAAAATATTTTTAAGCTAGGGGCATTTTGGTCATTTAGTGATTAAATGAATTAAAAATCAATTTAAAAGCCAATTTTTGCTCATCTTCTTCCTCAAGGTCGAAAATAGCATGGAGAAACCATGGCTAGGGTTTTTCAAGCTTCCAAGCTCGATTGTAAGTCCGTTCTAGCCCCGTTTTTAATGATTTTTACGTTTTTGAAATCCTGGTAACATGATTTCTCTATTTCTACCATTTATTTGAGCTAGGGTTTGATTTCAAAAATTGACCCATGTTGAATAATTGTGTATTTTGATGTTTTATGATAGAATATGAGGTTTCGGATGATGTTAAACAACTTGTGCTACTCGGTTTCAAGTAAAAATCAGTAAAACGGCTTAATCGGTAAAAATACCTATTGTTCATAAGTACATGTTATAGTGGGAATTTGAGGTTGCTGTTAGTAAATAAATGATCAGCATGCCCTAAAACATAAGAATTATGGAAAAATTTTAATTTTCGAGCTTTGGGGCAAAAGTGTAAATATGCAAAATTTAAGGGTAAAATTGTAATTTTGTCAAAATTTGAATTAAGGACTATTTTGATAATGTGAGTATTAAATGAGCTAAATATGTTATTTTAGATCAAGAAAAACGAGATTCAAGTCGTGAACGAGGGAAAAACAAAGTTGTCGAGGAATAGGCTCGATTCCAAATATGTTGCCATAAGGTAAGTTCATGTGTAAATAATGTAACATAATCATTATTTTTAAGTTAATTGATGTTATTTATATGATATGCTGATTTTTATCATGAAATATATGCTTTGTGGTTATTATCGAATAATATGCAAATTATGTGTGCTACTTGTTAAATATAAATTGCTACCGAGTATTGGTTTCGGTATTCTGTGGAAGATGGCAAGGATATGTGATTGAGGAAAATCCCGTTTGAACCTTAGGAATAGATTAGGATACAAGTGACATGTCACTAGGATGGTTGGGCATCAGAACTCGTTGAGTTGAGTCCGAGTTCACTTATGGATGCAAATGTCCGAACTCGTTGAGTTGAGTTCGAGTTCGTGAGATGTAACTAGGCATTCAAACTTGTTGAGTTGAGTCCGAGTTCACTTATGGATGCAAATGCCCGAGCTCGTTGAGTTGAGTCCGAGTTCGCTTATGGGCAGGTTACATGGTCGTTTGATTACATATGTGGCACTTATGTGCAAGTTATCCATGTATCTGAGTTATATTCTGATGTGTTCAACGGGTAAAATTCTAGTGAAATGGAAGAACACTCAAGATGCAAGTGTCATTTTGATAAGTGTTGTGAAATGGACACTTTGGACAGGTATGTACTTAACCCTCGGGTTGAAACTCGATACAACAACAATAATGTGGTAAGATGATAAATGATGATTAGAAATGTGATATTGTTTTGGTGATACCATGCTAGTGTTATTTTGTATAATTGATTTGTTATGTTACTTGTTATTTGCATGTAAACTTACTAAGCATTTATGCTTACTCCCTTCTTTTCATTCATTGCAGTTTTGACAAGCTAGCTCAGAAATCAAGAAGGGTCGAAGGAACGATCACACTATCCGGGACAATTTGGTATAATGGCTTGTATTTTGAGTATGGCATGTATAACATTATAATCATTTTGTGTAAATAATCTTATGGTATGGTGATGGTTTGGTAAGGAAATGCTTGGAAATGATTAGCCATTGGAATGGCCAATCTAGATTATATTTGGTGTCATATTTGTTTAATGTGTTACTTAGTCCATAAAAATCCATAAAAAGATGAACTTTGTTATAAAACAGAATTTTCCAGCAGCAGTAACGTGAGTTTGAAAAATCACTAAAAATAGTAAAGACAAGCTTAGGTGGTGAATAAAATATGAAATTGAAGCTTATTGTGCCTATTTTCATATGGGAGAAACAAAACAGGTAAAAGAGTTGTATTTTATGAGATATTTTGGTTTTGGTGGAATAGGGTCAGAGCAATTTTTGAATCCCCTGTTATGAATTTAGAAATTCACCATAAATTGTACAAAAATAATTAGGAGGTATATTATATATGTACAGAATCCTTAATGAGTCTAGTGTGAGTACTTTTCGCCATAAACTGTTACCATACTTTTTAGCTTTTTGGCTTTTTGACTTTTCGCCGTTCTACGATTTGAAGCAGTGTGAGTACACACCTGTTGACAAAATCGTGCCAAAATCCAGGAGCTCTGGACCTATATTCAATTAAGATGTACAATTAGTGTTAGAACTAATAGGGTTAATCATTCCCTTCTAATGCTTAAACTAAAACGGTATTGCTACTTGCCTTGCTTGAACGAACGTGGTTTAATCCGTTTAAACTGTTGACGAAGGCTGATTTCTCCCTCCTTGCCGAACCACTGCATTACCAACTGAGTCTATTAGCAATGGTCAACTAACCGCATAGTTAGAAACCATGTAAAAATTTATTAAAACCTAAGATCTGAATGATCGGCCAATACCCTTACCTTGCTAATCGAATCCTAAATGTAACAAGTTGGACTAATAGGTTACTTATCGAATTATTGACCAAGAGTGAAGAAAAGAAGTAATCGGCCCCCAAGTACACCCTACGACCACGGCTCAAGATAACACACTCACCCCACACTTGACAATAGATGAGGAAACAAGTGAAAAAGAATTCAGCTAACTGCTAAAGGATAGTTGTCGATTCAAAAACAGCAGTGTAGGAGTAAGGGATGAAGTTGATTAGTCTAGATACCAACAAGGTAGGCCAATTTGATAAAGAATAAAGAAGAAGTGAGGAAGGGGTATTCGGCTACCACAACAAAAATGGAATAGAGGAGAAAAGAGCAAAAGCATTTGATCAATCGGTGAGGTGAGGAAGAAAAGGGAAGAGCTGGGAAAGAAAATGGGAGTAGACGGCCAAGAATGAGGAACAAAAACAAAGGGTAATTGGCTAATGAGAGAAGTGAAATTTTGGCAAAAGTTAAGAAAGGGGAAATTGGTACTAGAGATGGACAGAGATAACTCGAAAGATACCTGAATGGTAATGTAACGCCCCAAATCCCAAAACTTTAATTCTGTGTACTGAAGTTGGCTTATATAGGTAGCACTGTTAGAATATTAATCTTAAGGTATTACAAGGGGTATTTGAAGTCTAAAGGATAGGGAAGACCATAGGGAAAAAATTTATTTTTTGCCTCAGTGGAACCTTAGACTCAGGGATTAGGCCTTTTAAGCAAATTAAGGGGAAAATAAGATGCAAATAGGCCTATGGCTCAATGGCAAGGTAGCGCCACTTAGGGAGGTATAGGTGGCGTCACTATCAGGTAAGGGGTTTAAGGTTCGAGGCTTAGAGTGGTGAATTTGGGGACTTTATTTTTGCACCATGAAAGGAAGGTAGTGGCGCTGGAGTGGACTCTGGAAGGGAGTGTTCAGGAGAGAAATTTAAGGTAAGGATAATAGAGAAAAATTAGGAGATTAGTGAGTGGATGTGTTGGTACCGAATGGGACTTTGGGAGAAGGTGGTTTCGGCTTGTGGTTATTTAAGGGTGTCGAATTCCCTTTGTATGGGTTCTTTTGTTTTGCCAAACCAAGTGCTAGCAAATAGGGTTATAGGTGCCATTTTTTTCCACCTTTTCTTCTTTGTTGTTTCTGCCGAATTTTCTCGTCCCAAGTTCTCTTGTCCATCACTCTTTTTCTACTTGTGTTCAAAAAGCCGAAAACCTCTGTTCCTTTGTGCCGATATCTCCTTGTTTTGCCTTTAATTTAGTCAGTTATTTCACTCTTAATTGGATATCTTCACTCCCTCAATCAAAAGCCGATCTATTCCTTGCCCAAAAGCCAATTGTACTTTCTTTAGTCACCCCCAAACAGATCTTGACATTCTTAGTAGACTTGGCTGAAAGCTCTTTCTTTTGGAGGAGAAACCGATTGGTATCTAGTGGAGAATTTGATTCAAGCCGGATCTCACTCAATAGTTATCTAGGCTGCAGGATCAAAGGCTAGATTCGATAAGTTCTTAGTCAAACATCTTTTAGTGCGTTTTGGTAAAAGCTAGAGTGTAACACCTCAAACCCGTATCCGTCGCCAGATGAGGGTTACGAGATATTACCGATCAGAAGACAGCTCAGAACGGTTATTTATTACTATTCATGCACGAATTAATAATCTCCTTTACTAAACTTTTTCGATCATGCTTTTCTAACCATTTAAAAAAAAGAAAAGAAAAATATGAATCATACCTCAATAATTTACCAAGTCATTTTCATATAACTAATCCAATAATGAATCAGCTGAACATCATCGAAACCATATTACAAGTGGTTCATAAATACAAAGTTGATCCATGTGACCATCAATTTCATAGTATTCGAATACCTAATTCACAAAACATATCCATTCTTTGCTATTGTAACACTGTGCCAAAAAGATGAATTATTCAATCAATAATATAACCATAGCTCAAATTATACAAACTTGCCATAACCGAAACTAACATCATTACTACATCAACATCAGACAACCGATTCATATCTATCCTCCAATGCAAACCATGCCATCAAATAAACTTTCCATAATGAGCAATTTAACAAGGCTACAATATTCACAACTTTAACATCATCAACAAAACATCAAACACATAATATCAATAAGTCATAGATTCATATTTAGTCAAAGAGCAAGCCATTTTCGCATGGCTTGAATATATATACATATTCAAAACATGACTTGTTTCCAAAAGAGTTAAGCCTATACATGCCTAAGTCCAGAATTATAAACTTGTTAATAGTACTGCAGATAGACAATAGTGTGGATGACTTTGAACTTGAATCCTCAAGCTCCTAACTTTCAAATGAGATCTATAAAAATGAAACAAAACACAACATTCACAGTAAGCAATTTTGCTTAGTAAGTCTTAAGTAATTTAAACAACTAAACTCATTTATGCACATTTTTCGCATATGTCTTTAATCTTTTATACCAGCTCACAAATCAAGATTTCACTTTATAAACAAATACTACTTATAAAGTCAAATACCCAAAGCCTCATAACATTAGATAAGTATACCACTATTTGACCGAATATGCATAGTTACATTGTACACATCTTGACATATCATTTCATTTAAAATCGGAATCATATAGTCGTAGGCATTTAAACCTTTCAATGCCATCTTTAATTCAGCCTAGTCGAACTAGTTTATAACACCATATCCACATTTAATTTCTAAGTTTATAATCATATATATATGACATCTACTTCCATATACAATTCCAAAATAGCAGAATGTATATATATATATATATATATATATATACATACAACAACTTCACAAATACTTTTCATTTCACACTCATAATTCAATCCAGGTTATTCTCACGTATATAAATAAATAATACATATCTGGACAACTTAATTTATTGAACAAATTAAATTGCCATTTTAGCACAAGATCTCATGGTCTTAGACTTTTAATAATTCACAGGCAATTAACGTGCTAGGTATAATCCCGAGCTCATCACCGGCACAAAGCTTGCTAGGTATAAACCTGACTTCATCACCGGCACAAAGCCTGCTAGACTTTATAAGTCATATATTCCTTCACCGGCATTACGCCTGCGAGGCTCGAAGCCCGATAATAACACCATCTTATAGCTTGCTAGGCCAAAGGCCTGAATAACACATTACGATAACCAAGTCACAAAGTTTCACTTATCTCATAACATATATTTCTAATTTCCATATAGCATAAACATACACATAACGTTTAACATCATTTGAGCATAGCACTTGTCCAATATTTAATTTCATTTCACCACATACTACTTAACCTTAATACGTACCAAAATCTTATTTTCAATTCAAAACATCCATTCGGTTTAAACATATATCAAAGTCCCATTTCTCTTATAATATTTCCATTCGGTTACAAACATATATACAAGGGACATTAAATTTTTAAGATATACAGATGTTTAATTACTTAAAACTTACCTTGGATCTCGTCGAGCAACTACAAATCGGTTATTCAACTATTTTCCTCTTCCCCTTATCCGAAGTCAGCTCCCTTTGTTCTTGAGCTAAATTAAAACAAATCAACTTACAAAATCACTTAATCGATTTTATTTTCATTCGAACTGCACAAATTCAAATTCATAAATAATTCTCAAAACACAAACAAACACTTATCGAAATCATGTACTTATGTGTTTCATATAAGACAACCACTTTAATCAAACTTTAATTTCATTCGGCAATATAATACATATAGCTAAAAAAAATCAAGTCATACATATCATAAGCCTCAATCGGCCATTTCAATATACATCAAATAAATTCATTCTTTATTCTAAAACACATTCGGTACTTATACTATAATTATAGCTAATATCATTTCTAACATAAAACACCTATTTCATACCTTTTCATCCATGGCCGAATATCATTTAACTAAATAATTAAAATCCTTTAACACATCAACACCTCATGTCCATTCGGCGTTAGCTCTTCCAACTCAATTTATCATTGGCAACCTCAATACACCATAATTAAAGCCATTCATTTTTTTCTTATATCACATTCGGCATTCACCTATAAACTATAATAGATATTATTCCTTTTCTCATCACATTTGGAAATGGTATAATAATTTTTTTAACAAATCAATACAACACTCATATCAAATTTTCTAACATAAAAACTCAACTTCATAGCTTTCTAAACCATAGCCGATTATCCCATTAGTCCATAACAAGCATAGCCAAATGCTATTTAATCCATAAAGTCCTATTTACCAAAATTTAACAAGCTCATACTCATCCTACAATCATTTCCCATTTTTTTAAAGTATCAAAATACCAAAAATCCTATTTACATCTTCCATGGCCGAATGAGTATCTTGCCATAACCTTAAAAATTAATACATGAGCTATGAATATAACTTGGCAACTAACTCAAAAACACTAAATTTCATAGAAAATAAGTTGAATTCATACCTTAATTTTGCTTGACAAGGACCGAAACCTATGAGCTTTATTCTTTCTCTTAACAATCGGCCATGCAAGAAAGATGAACAAAAGAAATGGTTTTCTAATTTTATGTTTTTTTATCATATAATGCTTTTATTATTAATTTAACATTTTAAGCTTTAAAATAAATACATATATAAAAGCTTATAATAATGTCCACTACCGTCCATTTTTTTTTATAAATGGACTTATTTTTTTTTAAGGACTCCACCTTTAAAAGACAATAGTAAATTAGCACTTTACAAAATAGTTATAAACTTTTATAACTTATGCCTTTAAGCCCTTTTTCTAAATTAAACATCCAAACAACAAAATTAAGTCACAGAATTTTCACACATGCAAATTCACATAATTTAAACACATAAAATAATATTATGACATTTATCCGGCTCGAATTCGTGCTCCCGAAACCACCATTCTGTTTAGGGCCAAAAAAATAGGGCTATCACAACTCTCCCCCTTAGAGATTTTTGTCCCCGAAAATCTTACCGGCGAATAGGTTAGGGTAATGTTCTTTCATTGTGTCCTCTAGCTCCCACGTTGCTTCCTCAACTCCGTGCTTAAGCCACAACACTTTTACTAACGAGATTTTCTTATTTCGCAGTTCTTTCACCTCGTGAGCCAAAATGCGAACCGGTTCTTCCTCATAATTCAAGTCAGACTGGATTTCAACCTCTGACGGATTAATGACATGTGAGGGGTCGGATTTATATCGTCGAAGCATCGAAACATGAAAAACATTGTGAATCTTTTCAAGTTTGGGTGGCAATAATAATCTATATGCAACTGGCCCAATTCGTTCTGAAATCTCATATGGTTCGATAAATCTCGGGCTCAACTTGCCTTTACGATCGAATCTGAGTATCTTTTTCCATGGTGATACTTTTAAAAACACTTTATCCCCAATCTGGTACTCTATATCTTTACATTTCAAGTCTGCATATGATTTCTGACAATCTGATGCTGCTTTCAAACTTTCACGAATCGCTTTCACTTTCTGTCCAGCCTCTTTAATCAAATCGACCTTGTAGATCTTATTCTCACTGAGCTTAGTCCAGAACAACAGTGTATGACATTTACGACCGTACAAAGCCTCGTAAGGTGCCATCTTGATACTCGATTGAAAACTATTATTATATGCAAATTCAATCAAAGGAAAGTATCGTTCCCACGAACCGCTAAACTCAAGGATGCAACATCTCAACATATCCTTGAGTATCTGAACAACTCGCTCAGATTGACCATCTGTCTGGGGACGGAAAGCAGTGCTAAAATGCAACTTGGTACCCAACGCATCTTGCAATTTCTTCCAAAATCGCGATGTAAATCTGGGATCTATATCCGAAACGGTAGAAGTAAGCACCCCGTGCAATCTCACAATCTGAGAAACGTACAATTCAGCTAGCTTATCGAGTGAATAATCGGTACGAACTAGAATAAAATGAGTCGACTTTGTCAATCTATCAACAATAACCCAGATTGCATCTTTCTTGCTCGATGTCAACAGTGAATCAGATACGAAATCCATCGTAACACGATCCTATTTCCACTCAGGTATCATAATTGACTAAAGCAATCCCGAAGGCACTTGATGTTCAGCTTTCACTTGTTGACATATCAAACATTTCGAAACAAAGTTAGAAATGTCTCATTTCATACCGTGCCACCAGTACTGACGTTTCAGATCGTTGTACATTTTAGTGCTACTAGGATGAACTGACATTCGGCTACTATGAGCTTTGTTCAAAATCATTGAAATAAGCTCTGAGTTTCTCGGAACACACAATCGATTCTTGAATCACAAACAATCATTAGCATCAATCAGAAACTCTGAATCCTCTTTCCAAACACATTGGGGTCGTTTTGCGATCAATTCATCATCAACTTTCTGAGCTTCCCTGATTTGTTGCATCAATATTGGTTTTGCTTTTATTTCCGCTACTAACGCATCATTAACGAAAATAGACAAATGTACATTCATTGCTCTCAAAGCAAACAGTGATTTTTGACTTAAAGCATCAGCAACCACATTAGCCTTTCCTGGATGATAATCAATGATGAGCTCGTAATCTTTCAATAATTCTAGCCACCTCGTTGTCTTAAATTCAAGTCTTTCTGAGTCATCAAGTATGTGAGGCTTTTATGATCGGAATAAACGTGACATTTCTCTCCGAATAAGTAGTGACGCCAAATTTTCAAGGCAAATACAGTAGCAGCTAATTCGAGATCATGAGTCGGATAGTTTTTCTCGTGAGGTTTTAACTGTCTCAAAGCATACGCAACAACTCTACCCTCTTGCATCAAAATATAGCATAAACCGTTCAAAGAGGCATCACTAAAAACCACAAATTCTTTACCGGATTCTGGCTAAACTAGCATTGGGGCTTCTGTCAGAAGAGCCTTCAATTGATCAAAGCTTTTCTATCATCTTTCTGACCATTCAAATTTGACATCTTTCTGAAGCAACTTTGTTAACAGTGTTGCTATCATCGAGAAACCTTTCACAAATCGTCTGTAATACCCGGTAAGACCCAAAAAGCTCCGAACTTCCGAAACATTCCTCGGAGGCTTCCAATCAAGTATAGCTAAAATTTTACTCGGGTCAACCCGGATACTTGATACGGATACAACATGTCCCAAAAAGTTAACCTCATGTAACCAGAACTCACATTTACTAAACTTTGCGTACAACTACTTATCTCGTAAAATCTACAACACCAATCTCAAGTGTTCGGCATGTTCAGTTTCATCGCGTGAATAGATCAAAATGTCATCTATAAACATGACCACAAACCTATCCAAATACTGTCTGAAAATCCGATTCATTAAATCCATGAAAACCGTAGGGGTATTAGTGAGCCCAAACAGCATCACTAAAAACTCGTAATGTTCGTACCTCGTTCTAAAAGCAGTTTTAGGCACATCAGAGTCTCTAACCCGTAATTGATAATAGCGCGATCTCAAATCTATTTTTGAAAATACTGAAGCTCCCTTTAGCTGGTCAAATAAATCATCAATTTGCGGTAACGAATATTTATTCTTTATCGTTACTTTATTAAACTAACGATAATCGATGCACATTCTCATGGTTCCATCTTTCTTTTTCACAAATAGCACTGGTGCACCCCAAGGAGAGAAACTCGGTCGAGCAAAACCTCTATCTGTCAACTCTTGCAACTGAGATTTTAATTCTTTTAATTCTGTTGGTGCCATACGATACAAAACTATCAAAATCGGAGTCGTTCTTGGTACTAGCTCCATGCCAAACTCTACTTCTCGAACAGGTGGCAACCCAGGTAATTCCTCGGGAAATACATTCGGATATTCACAAACCAAGGGTACAGTTTCAAGTTTTCTTTCTAATACTTTGCTATCTAGAACATATGCAAGATAAGCTTCACAACCCTTTTTCACATATTTCTGAGCCAACATCGAAGATATTACTGCTGGTAACCCGTTCAGATCAGTAGACCCAACTCGAATTATCTCATTATTCGAACATAGCAAGTCAATTGTCTTTCCTTTGCAATTCACTACAGCATCATGCATAGTTAACCAATCCATACCGAGCATGATATCAAATTCATCAAAGGGTAATAGCATCAAATCAGTCGAAAAACAAGAATCCCAGATCATCAGAGGACATTTCTTGCATACTTTATCAACTAACACATAGCGGCCCAAATGATTTGACACCCGAATCACAAACTCAATGGACTCAACAGGTAGAGTCTTACTGGATGCCAAAGTTTCACATACATATGAATGAGTTGAACCGGGGTCAATAAAAGCAATAATATCATTATCAAAAAGAGTGAAAGTACCGGTAATAACATCTGGAGAAGAAGCCTCCTCACGAGCGCGTATGGCATAATCCCTGGCAGGTGCACGAGCCTCAGATCGAACAGCAGTATCTTTAGTCCCTCTTTGACCGCCACTAGCATTACTTCCATGTCTAGGTGGTCTACCTCGTGCTGCAGTGTTACTAGGTCTCCCACTCGGATTAGCATTCTGCTCAGCTAATCTTGGACAATCTCTAATAAAGTGATAAGCTGACCTGTATTTAAAATAGGAGCGGTCGTGCAATCTACAGCTCCCTGAATGCCATTTACCATAATGCTTCCACTCAGATCTGTCCTGACGATCATTGCCAACACTAGCAACGGAGTACTCGTTGGAGGTCGATCGCGATCTCGTTTGGAAAAGCCCGAAGTATTCTTGGATCGGCCCGATTCATCTCGAAATTTCTTCGATGACTATTAGAATGTTTTTCTCGAAGATCTTTCACAAAACTCTCTAGCCCCAGCTTTAACTTTTCTTTTCTCAATTTTGAGCTCTTCGGCTTTACAAGCTCGCTCAACAAGTACTACGAACTCTTTAATTTCCAGAATGCCTACTAACAGTTTGATATCTTCCTTCAACCCATCCTCAAAGTGTTTACACATGATAGCTTCGGACGAGATACACTTACGGGCATATCTGCTGAGCCTTACAAATTCTCGTTCATATTCTGTAACTGTCGTTCGGCCCTGTTTAAGCTCAAGAAACTCTTTGCGTTTTTGGTCGATGAATCTTTGGATGATATGTTTTTTATAGAATTCTGTCAGAAAGAATTCCCAGGTGACCCACTCTCTCGGTGCAATCGAAACCAAGGTATTCCACCAGTGATAGGCAGCATCACGTAACAAAGACACAGCACATTTCAAACACTCGTCAGGAGTACACGATAGTTCATCAAACACGCTGATAGTATTATAAAGCCAAAACTCAGCCCACTTGGCGTCATCGCTGATAGTAGCTCTGAACTCTTCAGCCCCGTATTTTCTAATTTTACCAACCGGAGGCTTACTCGATCTCAACGGATCAACACCAGAAGGCACTACAGGTATCGGAAGTGGATTATTCAGGGGGTTGTGGAATAGCCGGACTAGTTCGAACATATTAAGTGAACCAATCATTCATCATAGCATAAAAGGCTTATTTCATCTCATCATCTCGATTACTGGCACTTGCCTGAGAGTCAATCGGCGTTGTCCCTTGCGCGGGAGCAGGCGCGACACTCTCAACATCGTTGCTACGGCTCGATCGGGATCAGGATTCATTTACTATGCGAAAAACACATTTTAACTGTCAGAAGTCATCACACTATCGTATTATCACATTATGGCATGTATAGCTAGACTCACACATGCTACGTTAGTTCTAGAATCGACTAAACCGACTAAACTGTAGTTCTGATGCCAATAAACTGTAACACCTTAAACTCGTATCCGTCGCCAGATGAGGGTTACGAGGCATTACCAATCAGTATACAGCTCAGAACAGTTATTTATTACTATTCATGCACAAATTAATAATCTCCTTTACTAAACTTTTTCGATCATGCTTTTCTAACCATTTAAAAAAAAAGAAAAGAAAAATACGAATCATACCTCAATAATTTACCAAGTCATTTTCATATAACTAATCCAATAATGAATCAGCTAAAAATCATCAAAACCATATTACAAGTGGTTTATAAATACAAAGTTGATCCATGTGACCATCAATTTCATAGTATTCGAATACCTAATTCGAAAAACATAACCATTCTTTGCTATCGTAACACCATGCCAAAAAGATGAATTATTCAATCAATAATATAACCATAGCTCAAATTATACAAACTTGCCATAACCGAAACTATCATCATTACTACATCAACATCATACAACCGATTCATATCTATCCTCAAATGCAAACCATGCCATCAAATAAACTTTCCATAATAAGCAATTTCACAAGGCTACAATAATCACAACTTTAACATCATCAACAGAACATCAAACACATAATATCAGTAAGTCATAGTTCATATTTAGTTAAAGAGCAAGCCATTTTCGCATGGCTTGGATATATATACATATTCAAAACATGACTTGTTTCCAAAAGAGTTAAGCCTATACATGCCATAAGTCCAGAATTATAAACATGTTAATAGTACCGCAGATAGACGATAGTGTGGATGACTTTGAACTTGAATCCTCGAGCTCGTAACTTTCAAACGAGATCTATGAAAATGAAACAAAACACAACATTCATAGTAAGCAATTTTGCTTAGTAAGTCTTAAGTAATTTAAACAACTAAACTCATTTATGCACATTTTTCGCATATGTCTTTAATCTTTTATACTAGCTCACAAATCAAGATTTCACTTTATAAACAAATACTACTTATAAAGTCAAATACCCAAAGCCTCATAACATTAGCTAAGGATGCCACTATTTGACCAAATATGCATAGTCACATTGTACACATCTTGACATATCATTTCATTTAAAATCGGAATCATATAGTCATAGGCATTTAAACCTTTCAATGCCATCTTTAATTCAACCTAGTCGAACTAGTTTATAACAACACATCCACATTTAATTTCTAAGTTTATAATCACATATATATGACATCTACTTCCATATACAATTCCAAAATGGCTAAATGTGTATATATATATATATACATACAACAACTTCACAAATACTTCTCATTTCACATTCATAATTCAATCCAGGTTATTCTCACGTATATAAATAAATAATACATACTTGGACAACTTAATTTATTGAACAAATTCAATTGCCATTTTAGCACAAGGTCTCATGGTCTTAGACTTTTAATAATTCAATGGCAATTAACCTACTAGGTATAATCCCGAGCTCATCATCGGCACAAAGCCTACTAGGTATAAACCTGACTTCATCATCGGCACAAAGCCGGCTAGACTTTATAAGTCCGATATTCCTTCACCGACATTACGCCTGCTAGGCTCGAAGCCCGATAATAACACCAGCTTATAGCTTGCTAGGCCAAAGGCCCGAATAACACATTACGATAACCAAGTCACAAAGTTTCACTTATCTCATAACATATATTTCTAATTTCCATATAGTACAAACATACACATCATTCAAACATAACACTTGTCCAACATTTAATTTCATTTCACTACATACTACATAACCTTAATACGTACCAAAATCATATTTTCAATTCAAAACATCCATTCAGTTTAAACATATATCAAAGTCTCATTTCTCTTATAATATTTCCATTCAGTTACAAACATATATACAAGAGACATTAAAATTTTAAGATATACACATGTTTAATTACATAAACTTACCTTAGATGTCGTCGAGCAACTACAAATCGGTTATTCAACTATTTTCGTCTTCCCCTTATCCGAATTCAGCTCCCTTTGTTCTTGAGCTAAATTAAAACAAATCAACTTACGAAATCACTTAATCGATTTTATTTTCATTTGAACTTCGCACATTCAAATTCATAAATAAATCTCAAAACACAAAAAAACACTTATCGAAATCATGTACTTATGCGTTTCACATAACACAACCACATTAATCAAACTTTAATTTCATTTGGTAATATAATATATATATAGCTAAAAAAAAAAATCAGGTCATACACATCATAAGCCTCAATCGGCCATTTCAATATACATCAAATAAATTCATTCTTTATTCTAAAACACATTCAGCACTCATACTATAATTATAGCTAATATCATTTCTAACATAAAACACCTATTTCATACCTTTTCATCCATGGCCAAATATCATTTAACTAAATAATTAAAATCCTTTAACACATTAACACCTTATGTCCATTCGGCATTAGCTCTTCCAACTCAATTTATCATTGGCAACCTCAATACACCACAATTAAAGCCATTCATTTTTTTCTTATATCACATTGGGCATTCACCTATAAACTATAATAGATATTATTCCTATTCTCATCACATTCGGCAATGGTATAATAATTTTTTTAACAAATCAATACAACACTCATATCAAATTTTCTAACATAAAAACTCAACTTCATAGCTTTCTAAACCATAGCCGATTATCCCATTAGTCCATAACAACTATAGTCGAATGCTATTTAATCCATAAAGTCCTATTTACCAAAATTTAACAAGCTCATACTCATCCTACAATCATTTCCCATTTTTTTTAAAGCATAAAAATACCAAAAATCCTATTCACATCTTCCATGGCCGAATGAATATCTTGCCATAACCTTAAAAATTAATACATGGGCTATGAATATAACTTGGCAACTAACTCAAAAACACTAAATTTCATAGAAAATAAGTTGAATTCATACCTTAATTTTGCTTGACAAGGATCGAAACCTATAAGCTTTATTCTTTCTCTTAACAATCGGCCATGCAAGAAAGATGAACAAAAGAAATGGTTTTCTAGTTTTATGTTTTTTTATCATATAATGCTTTTATTATTAATTTAACATTTTAAGCTTTAAAATAAATACATATATAAAAGCTTATAATAATGTCCACTACCGTCCATTCTTTTTATAAATGGACTTATTTCTTTTTAAGGACTCCACCTTTAAAAGACACTAGTAAATTAGCACTTTACAAAATAGTTATCAACTTTTATAACTTACGCGGTTAAGCCCTTTTTCTAAATTAAACATCCAAACAACAAAATTAACAAAATTTTCACACATGCAAATTCACATAATTTCAACACATAAAATAATATTATGACATTTATTCGGCTCAGATTCGTGGCCCCGAAACCACCATTCTGTTTAGGGCCAAAAAAATAGGGCTGTCACACGGAGGGCTAACTAACTCGTTCTTGTCGTTAACCCTGTATTAAAAAGGGTAGGGTTCAAAGATCGCAAGCGTGGTAAGGATTGTAACATCCCTATTCTGACCCTAGTCGGGAAATGGTTTCGGGACCGCAAAATCAAGGCACAAAAATAATTTAATAATTATTTTGGTGCCGATTGTATGTGCAAATTCATGTGTGACATCTTGGGTGCTTTAATTTAGCTTTTTAATTGTGAATTTCACCAAAAAGGGCTTAATTATAAACTTTGAAAGTATGATGGACAATGTGTGATGACTAAATAATGCATGCATGAGAAATAAGGGATTTGCATGTCAATTTGCCCACTTTTAATGATAGTTGATGGTAATGATGACTTTGTTTTGGCATTTTGTGATTTGTTTGGTTGTTAAATAATGATAACAATATTTATTTATATTAAAGAAAATGGTATTATAAAATAGAAATAATAAAAGTTAACAATCATAAAATAAAAGATAATAATAAAATATTGGATAGTGGGAGGAGAAACCAAAGTTGGTTCATTTTTTTTTCTCCCATTGCCGTAGCTAGAGGAAGAAGAACACCAAGGCTTTCAGCCATTTGTTTTGCATAAATTAAGGTAAGTAATTCATGTTAATTCATGAAATTTTTGTATATTTTGAGTTAATTACTAACTCCCTTACTTAGCTCATGTAAAAGTTTTGAAATTTGTTGAGATATGTTCATTCGGCCATGGTAAATTGATGATGTTTAAGCTTGTCAATTGCTGGATTTTAATGCTAAATTTATAGTATGTGTATTGTGTGTTTGCCGAATATAGTTTTATAGTGATGAAGATGAGCTTTGGCCATAGTGATAAATTAGTAAGACCGTAAGCTAAATGCTAGAAATTTGTAGAATGTATATAAGTATGGAAGTGTGAGTGTCGAATGTGTCATGGGTATTCGGCCATGAAAGGAATTTAAGAAATGGATGTGATTTCCATGCTTTGAAGCAGAATTGGTGGTAATAGAATAAGAAATGCTATTAAGTCTACATGAGAATACCGAATGTGTCTATAATAAGGAAAAGGATGGTTTGATTTTGATATACATAGGAGAAGTCTAAAACTATATGCATTTGGTCATAGCATGCGAAGTAAATCAAGCATGTCCTTGTTAATTGAGCTTTGAATTGATGAGATAAGACGTAAATTAATGGAATTAATTTGTAAGTGTGAAATTGTTTGAGTTGAGATGAGGTTACATGTTGAGCTTGTATTCGAATAATACAAACAAATTGCTAATGTGGGATGTTATGTGTTAATATGTGAATTAAGTGATAATTGATAATCAACTAAGTAGCTAAATTGCATTTAGATATATATTATAGTAGCTGATTTTGGATTTGATTCTTACTGTGAATTAGTAGTTGATATGGAGATTAGACCGATTGAAGTTTAAAATGCTTAAAGAAATTATTTCGGCTAAGTGCTAACCTTGTTCTATATTAGCCGAATGTGTATATATATACCATGAAGTGGTTTAGCTTAAAGTAAATTAAGGTTCTTGGAAGGTGATTTGCCGTGGATGGTTTAAGCAATGAATCTAATTTTGTTATGTATGTGATGACATTGCCGAATGTAAATTGAGTTGTTAAATTGGTTGATTTAGTTCACGAGCTCAAGGAATCAATTTTGGATAGCGGGAAGGCGAATATAATTGAATAGCCGTTTTGTAATTGTTTGACAGAATCCAAGGTAAGTTTTAAGTGATTAAATGTTGAGTAAATTCAATCATAATAGAACATATTGAGTAGATTTAATAAGATATGATGTGGCCATGATATGTTCTAAACTCAAATGGTAAGTTCTTAAGTGTTTGAACTTGGAAATTTAACTGCAATTTGAAATAATCTGCTTAGGATAGCAGCAGTAACGTGAATTTATAAAATCACCATAAATTGATGGAGTTGAATTAGAGGTTGAATAAAAAATGAAATTAAATCTTAATGAGTCTAGTTTCTTATAAAAGAAACCATGTAAGTAAAGGAATTTCCGATAATGAGATATTTAAAGTTGTGTGAGGCAGTGTCAGAATGACTCTGAAATCTTCTGTTCTGTTTTTAGAAAATCATTATAAATGGTAAAAAAATTGTTAAAAGACAAAATTTATATGCTTAGACTCCTTAATTAGTCTAGTTTCAAATGAAATAAACAAGAACATATTTTGAATTTTGTACAACGAGGAATTTGATTCGAAGTGAAGGGTGGTCAGAATAGTCAAACAGTGAAACAGGGGAAACTTTAAGAAAAATCTGGTATTGATTGGCCAAACCAAAAATTCTTAAAATTTTATGGATAAAATATATATGAGTCTATTTTCAGGGAAAATTAACGGCACTTCATTTGGAGTTTCGTAGCTCCATTTACGAATAATTTAATGACTGTTGCTTAGGAAAAACAGCTTGTGCAGAATTTATGATTATGTTGTAAAACTTGGTAAAACTATTTGAGTTGCTTATAAGCTATCGATTAAATATTGGTAATCAAAGTACCAAATCCGTATTAAAGTGAAGCTATAAGCCGTAAATGACTAGTATACCTAGTCAATTTCGTTATGATGAAATGTGTATGAGATATGTATATGTGGTAAAACCGAATGGCTAGTGCTAAATATGTATGAGACATGCATATGTGGTAAAGCCAAATGGCTAATGTGAAATATGTATGAGATGTGTATATATATATATTGCGGCCGAATGACAAATTGTGAAAGGTGTGTATTATTAGATATTTGATGAGGCAAATGAATTACAAATGTGATGATCTATGTGAAATGTTGTACCATGTGATTAGTTATATATGAAACTTGAGATTATATCTGGGCTTACAGACCCGATGGCTACATGCGGAGATTATGTCCAGGTTAAGACTCACTTATATGTGATAAGGCCAAATGGCCAATGTGAGGAATGTGAAAATGCATATATGTGATAAGGCCGAATGGCCAATGTGATGAATGTGAAAATGCATATATGTGATAAGGCCAAATGGCCAATGTGATGAATGTGAAAATGCATATATGTGATAAGGCCAAATGGCCAATGTGGTGAATGTGAAAATGTATATACGTGATAAGGCCGAATGGCCAATGTGATGAATGTGAAAGTGTGTACAAGTGAAAGGCCGAATGGCCAATGTGATGAGTGCGTAAGTGCATATATGTGATAAGTCCCGAAGGGGCATTTGTGCCAGTGCTATATTCGGGTTAAGTTCACGCAGGCTTTATGCGAGAATATTATCCTGATTTAATGTCCGTAGGCTTCGTGCTCGTACTATATCCGGGTTTAAAGACCCGAAGGCTAAATGCTGAGATTCAAGTAAGATTTTGATATTGACTATCCGCAGTAAGTTACCATCAAATAAGTATTATGTATTTAAGATGATCAGGTACTTATTACTTACTCATCGGTGGATTGATTTCGAAGTGAATTATTAGTATCAAAGAGGAATGTAAATGTGATTGATAATATAATTCCAAATATGTGAATGATCTATTTGGTGATGGTATGCTTGTATAATGAAGTATGTGATGAAATATCCTTATGTATTAGTGCATATTCTGCCAAAAAGCCTTATGATTTGAGTACGGGTTGTGTTCAGCTAGATGTGCCAGTACAAGATAGGGATTATATTCTGTAAACTTACGTATATGTGATGAGAAATATGTTTTGTTCTTTATGTGCCTATACGGTAATTTAGTACTTGTCATGTTGAGATACTCGAAAATATGGATGTGATTATGAACAAGTGGATAGGATTATTGAAAGTTTTAAATTGATGACGAATGTGCTTACCATGTGAATCCAACTTCAGTTGATGAAGAATGTGCTATGGGGATTAATCATGAAAAGGATATATGTTATGCTAAACGAGTCATAACTCTATGAAACTATTCATGATAGATTATGATATGACTACAGGACTCCAATCATAGAAATTTAGAGTAGTAAAAGTATTATGGATTCATTCGATTGAATCAAAAACGTCTTTGATTCAACCAGATTATTGTTTCTCTTAAAACTTACTAAGCTTACGAAAGCTTACTTTGTTTGTTCATGTTTTTGTTCTATAGGTTGTGGATTCTGACTACCAGCTCGGGGATCGTTAGCAACTCGTCACACTATCACTATCCACTTTTTGGTACTGCTATGTTTTGGATTATCTTATGGCATGTATAGAATAGACTAGTAGTGGAAGAATATTGTGGGTAATGTATATAAGCCATGCGAAAATGGTATCTTTTGAATGTGTACTTATGGAAGTTTGAATTTTATCCTTGGCTGTGTTTAGTATTTATATAAATAATGATCTTGATTAAAGAGAGTGTTTAAAAAAAAATTTCTGTTCTGATATGTTCTCTGATTTTCGGTAACGCCTCGTCCTATTCCGGCGACGGTTATGGGGTAGGGGCGTTACAAGGATCACGAGCAAGAGGTAAGTGTACTCGTCTCAATTTTGGCTTAGTAAGTGGCCGAATGTAAGTGTGGATTATAGAGGTGACTTGTGTGGAATATAAGTCACTTGATTTTTGATAGTATATGTGTGGGTGCAGATCTTGGAATCAGAGGGGGCTAGCTGTTCATAGGATTGACAATCTTGAGTACCGATTTCCAAAAAGGTGTGTACATACACTTCACACACGACAAATCGACAAAAGCTAAAATCCCGAAAAGCTAGAATGCCAAAAAGTCAAAAAGCCAAAAGGTTGGCGCCGGTAACCATATGAGCGTGCGAACATTCGTGTGGGAACACCAATACGACTACTGGGGACAAGAGAGCGATCTCATGGTCTCGGGCCACTATTTGGCCAACCGGGCCAAATGGGGCTAAATAGGCCTACTGAGCTCGCGGGCCCAAATAGGCAAAAGTTGATATGTGATATTAAATGGTGAGTTGGTATGGATGGTTGGATGATTTGAATATGATCGGGCTTGATGGGCCATATATTTATGACTGGGCCTAATGGGCTGTATAGACATGATTGGGCTTGATGGGCCATATGTGATTTTAGGGAAGCATGTAGACTTGTTAGGGTATTACCCTGGACTTTAGGCCTAGTTCTGATGAATTCTTAAACAACATAAAACTTAATTAATTAATCAAACATATCTGTGGACATGTCGCAAGGTTTAGAGTGTGGCAATGGGCATATGCATGTCTAGGATTGGATCTAAGGAGAGCTTGGTACTTAAGGGGTCCTAGTGACCCATCTCCTCTTCTCTGGAATCCTACTTGGTGCATAGTGTATGTTCACTTTAGCTGACGAGGACTTGTTGATGGGCCATAGCTCGTAACTAAAACTCGTACTGTTAAGAAATTATGAAAATACCCCTGTAGGGTAGAATTATGAAAATACCCCTGTAGGGTAGAACTACTAAAACACCCTTGTAGGGTAGAATTACTAAAATACCCCTGGGTAGTGAAATGACTAAAATACCCTTACGTGCTTAATGTGTGGAAATGTGTATGTTGCATTCATGTGATGTATGTTGCACTTGGGTGGGTTTGATGGTACGAAGGAAGATATGTGAGGATCGCATAGTCGCTTGACGACTGTGGATCCACTGGTGGCTTTAAGCCCATCATATGATTAACAGCCTTGCTGTAACGATTGAGTACTGCCGTTGTTGGTGCTACCACTGGAGTGTAGGGATGGGTAGGTTGATATTTATATCCCCACGAGAGTGTAGGGTTGGAAGGGAAATGGAGTGTAGGGTTGGATTGGGATGGGAGCATTGTATTCATGTGATACCGAAGTGATATGAGGCCCAAGACCACTGATATTGATAGGGCTTAGGCCAAATGTGATAATTTGCATGTTGATTTGATTGCCAAGGGCCGTACACACTGAGTTTCAAAACTCACTCCCTTTTTATTTAAGGTTTCAGGTAACCCTCAGTAAATGGTTCGACGTGGGAGAGGACTTGGAGGTGGCCACACTACAAGTTACTTAGAAGTTTTTAATAGTTTCAAATTACTTTATTTTAAATACTTTATTTTTCATTAGGATGTAATAAGGCCTTATATCTCCGATTTGACTTTACATTTAGGTTTTATTATTGTTTACAACTACCGAATTCTCAAACTTAAGTGAATTTCTAAAGTTAAATAAGCTCTCTAAATAACATAAACATTTGGACGTTTTCTTAAAACATGGGCTTTCATCATAATATAACAAGTTACAAGCATTTGGGTTTCTAAATCATAAACTTAAGCTTTTAACCAAGCAAATTTTCTGCTGAACATAATTTCAATTAAACAAAGTCATTTTTGGAATAATCCTTTCAAAGTGACATCACCGGATTTCGCCATAATGTCTGGGCTGGGTCTGGAGTGTTACAGGTAAACATAGATTCGGCTAGGAAGTAAAGTGACAACCGGCAACAAATAATCTTGAAAATAATTGGTGAAAGAAAAACGAGAGGCTTCTAAAATCTTTTGCAAAAAATGGCTCTTAACCAAACCAACACTCCAAAATCGAAACTGAAAATGAGAAACACACTCCTAGCCGAATTCTACATACCCAAACTTCCCTATTTGGCTACAACTCCCCACAATTCAAAATTTTCCTGATTTTCTCGTAATAACCCAGGTTATCTCCTCAAATCACTTCCCAAGTTTCTCCATGACTTATTCAACGTCCACCCATCAGTGTTTTAGTCAACCTCTGCCTCTTACTGACAAGAGTAGCAAAATAATTACCCCCTTGTGCAAAGTGTGACTCGAACCCCTAACCTCCTTATAAGCACAACACGCCACTTCCACTAGACCACAAGCTCCTTGTGTGTCACATTTTAACCATAATTTTTTTAAAGCCTACATGCTGGACTCAGGGTTCATTTAAGAGAAAAACAAAAATTTTGCATAGGCTAATGCTTGAACCCAAGGCTTCCCAGAGACCCCTAAACACTTTTAATTCATTTTTCCACTAAAACAACCATGCATTTTATGTCACCACCTACAAAATTAAAGGCTTGGATTTTTAGGGCATTACAACTCTACTCGCTAAAAGATGTTAAAACAGATGAGGGTATTGTTGTCGCATCGCCTCCTCGGGTTCCCACGTGGCCTATTCAGAACTGTGGTTATGCCAAAGTACCTTAACCAACGGGATAGATTTCTTCCTCAGTACTTTTGCCCACGGTTGAGACAACATGCGTGGGATCAGAGCGATAATGCCTTAATATGGAAACGTAGAACACATCGTGAAACCGGTCTAACTCTGGAGGTAATTCAAGCAGATAAGCAACCGGTCCCACATGCTTCAGTACCCGATAAGGCCCAATATATCTAGGGCTTAACTTGCCCTTACGACTGAACCTCATTATTTTCTTCCACAGAGGGACCTTGAGAAAAATGAAATCCCCCACAGAATACTCAATCTCTTTGCGCTTCAAGTCCACATACGACTTCTGCCTATCTACTGCTGCCTTTAACCGATCTCAACTTAACTTAACCTTGTCTTCGTTATCACATAACAACACTGGCCCCAGAACATGGCACTCACCCAGTTCAGTCCAACATGAAGGAGTACGAAACCTATGGCCATATAACGTCTCACGGTGCCATTTGTATGCTCGACTGATAGCTATTATTATACGCAAACTTTGCTAACAGTAAGTAGTCTTCCCAACTGACTCAGAACTCTATTACACAACCCCTTAACATGTCCTCCAGTATCTGAATCACCCTCTCTGACTGACTGTCTATTTGAGGATGGAACGCAGTACTGAAGTCCAACCTTGTACCCAATGCCTCGTGTAACTTCTTCTAAAATTGAGACGTGAAATGAGGATCTTTGTCAGATATTATAGAGATCGGCACCCCATATAGTCTTACAATCTCGGTAACATATAACTTAGCCAACTTTTATACTGAGTAATCAGTACGGACTGGTATAAAATGGGCATACTTGGTCAATCGATCCACGATGACCCATATCGAATCCTTTTTAGTAGGCGTCAAGAGTAGCCCACTAACAAAATCCATAGTTACCCTCTCCGCTTCCAATGTGGAATCTTAAATGGCTAAAGTAACTCTTAAGGTAACTGATGTTCCACCTTGACTTGCTGGCATATCAAGCACTTACTCACAAACTCAGTAACCTCGCATTTAAGTCCTAGCCACCAGTATAACTCGCGGAGGTCTCAGTACATCTGGCTCCCGTGAGGATAAATAGCATAAGGACTACCATGTGCCTTTCGTAGTATAGACTACCTTAAATTAGTATCCCTCAGTACACAAACTCTCCCATGGAAACACAGTACCTCTTTATTATTTAGTCAAAAATCTGAAGTTTCCCCACTTTCAATCTATTGGAATCGAGGATTCAATGATTCATCAACCAAGTTTACCTTTAATTTACTTAATACACAACGGTTTAACTTGAAGCTTAACCAGCAGACTACCATCATCAAACAAACTCAGGCGGGCAAACATAGCCCTTAGGTCAGACATAGCCCTACGGCTCAGTGCGTTGGCTACCACATTTGCTTTATCATGGTGATATTCAATCGTGTAGTCATAATCCTTAAGTAACTCAATCCACCTACGCTACCTAAGGCTCAACTCCTTCTAAGTAAGGAGGTATTTGAGACTTTTGTGATCCGTGTAAATTATGCACTTCTCACTATATAGCTAATGTCTCTAAATTTTTAGTACGAATACCACCGCAGCCAATTGCAAGTCATGGGTTGGGTAATTCACCTCGTGAGTCTTTAGCTGGGGCGACGCATATGCAACCACCTTACCCTCCTACATCAACACACATCCCAAACCCACGTGTGATGCATCACTGTAGAGAGTAAACTCTTTCTTAGGCTCTGCTTGAATCAAGATAAGGGCCTCAGTTAAAACTTTTTTAAGCTTCTCAAAACTCTCTTGTTGCTTATCATCCAATTAAATGGTACTCCTTTATGTAGTAACTTAGTTAGAGGTGCAGTAATCAACAAAAACCTCTCGACAAACCGTATATAGTACCCTGCCAGACCCAGAAAACTTCAAATCTCAGACACAGTCTTAGGTGGTTTCCAATCCAAAACAGCTTCAATTTTTTAAGGATCAACCCTAATCCCTTCAGTTGAAACCATATGACCCAGAAAAGTAACTTCCCTCAACCAGAACTCACACTTGATGAATTTGGCATATAGTTGCTTTTCCCTCAGAATTTGCAAAACAACTCAGATATGTGCATCATGTTCATCTTCGGTTCTCAAATACACCAGAATATCATCTATAAACACTACTACGAACCGATCCAGATAAGGCTGGAACACTCAGTTCATCAAATCCATAAAGGCTGCTGGTGCATTCGTTAGCCCAAATGGCATCACAATGAACTTGTAGTGTCCATAACGAGTCCTAAATGTTGTCTTGTAGACATCCGCCTCCTTAACCCTTAGTTGATGGTACCCTGAATGGAGATCAATTTTGGAGAAAACTAAGGCTCCTCGAAGCTGATCGAAAAGATTGTCTATCCTCGGCAAAGGGTACTTATTCTTGATAGTCAGTTTGTTCAATTGCCGGTAATCGATGCACATTTGAATTGATCCATTCTTCTTTTTCACAAATAACACTGGAGCTCCCCACGAAGACACACTAGGTCGAATAAATCGTCGGTCCAGTAACTCCTGAATTTGAGCTTTAAGTTCTACTAACTCCTTTGGTGCCATTCTATAAGGGGCAATAGATACTGGAGCTGTGCTAGGTAAAAGCTTGATTCTAAATTCAACTTCTCAGTTGGGAGGTAATCCGGGTGGCTAATCCGAATTACTAATGTAGGCTAAATATGCCTCTCAACCTTTGCGAACCAATTTTCCGGCCCTTAATGTAGAAATTACATTCGACAAATAATCCCGACGCTCCCCAATCACCACCACCTCTTCATCCTCTACAGTTCTCAGTATCATGCATTTTGCAGCACAATACAAAGTTACCCGGTGTTTCACTAGCCAATCTATTCCCAAGATTAGATCGAATTCGCCAAAAGGCAGTTCCATCAAATTCGCTACAAAGGTAACCCCTTGAACCACTAAAGGCACAACCCTAAATAGCTTGTTAACTTTCATAGATTGCCCTAAAGGACTCAACACAGTAACCTCACTTATAGTAATTTTAAACATGTCACCCAAAATCTCAGTCATAGTTCATGCAATGTACGAATGTGTAGACCCAATGTCAATCAGTGCAGTAAAAGGTACCTCATGGATAAAGAACATATTAGTAATCACATCTGGGACATCTCCGTCCTGTCGGCATCGAGCAGCATAAACCAAAGCTGGCTACCTCACCTCAACATGTCCAGCACCTCTGCCTGCTGCTCCACGACCACGTCCCGAATCATTTCCACCCCTGGCCTGACTACGGCCTCTCGACGGCTGCTAACCACCCCTCGGTGGCTGTGCATTTCCTCTACCCGTAGCTTGCATCTGAGCTTACCTTCTAGAACATTCGCTAATATAGTGCTCCATCGATCTACAATTTAGACAGGCTCCCGTCCTCCTCCAACATTCACCTAGATGGCCTTTTCCACAAACAGTACAAGGTGGGAACCCAGTAGCAGTAACAGGGGGCCAGCTCTAACTTGCCCATCCGCTCTGGCCCTTTTCTTAGGCCTTTGAATGGAACTGGAGGGCTCTGCATCTCTCTTGTTTCTGCCCCTTTCCTTTTCCTGATTTTGGCACTCAATGCGCTTCACATCCTCAGTAATTGTTGCCTTTTCCCCTGATGCAGCAAAATCTCGCTCCCTCTGCAGAGCTATCAGTACTCAAAGACTATCCTTGAGGCTGTCTGTAAAATAAACACAACGTTCATAATCTGTTGCCGCCATCCCTCGAGCATATCGACTAAGTCGTAGGAACCCCACCTCATACTCCGCTACAGATCTATACCCCTGAGTCAAGCTCAAGAATTCTCTCCTCCGGGCATCCATATAACTAGCGCCCACATACTTCACTTGAAACACAGATTTGAAGAATTCCCAAGTTACCTAGTCAGGCTGAGTGCCCTCTTTCATGGTAAACCATCACTGATAGGCTTCCTCTCGCAGCAATGACATTGCACCTTTTAATTTTTGCTCAGGGGTGCAGTCGAGGTCATCTATTGTTCTTTATGTGTCCTCCAACCAATATTCAGCCACATTAGGGGCTACTCTAGCAATACCCTTGAAGATCTCAGCTCCATTCGACCGGAATCATTCTGACATCGACCCACGGCCCCCAATACTAGTATTGGGCCCTGCGACCCTTTTTAGAATCCTTAACATTGCTTGGGACAATGCATCATCCCTAGCGACTCGATCGTACAACCCTGTCTCAGTTACCGGGGAAGTTGGTGCCTCCCTAGCATCAACGTTAAGCATGTGGCCCGATGATGAAGACCCAGCCCTAACACTTCTACGGCCTCTACCGCAGCTTCTTGTACCCCTTCCACGAGTACCTCTAGTGCTCATTATCACTTTACGTATTATCTGAATTAGAAATTTTATGCAGATTCGCTCATAATTCTAGTAATTATGCAGATGTTTTATGAGAGCAGTAGTTTAGAGTTTGTTTTCGCAATCGCAAGCTCACTACAGTCTTAATTTCTTATGGTTTTCAGTTTACTCTAACTAAAATATCTCAGTATAATCTATCATCTAAAGTAATCCCAGTAGCTACCTACAATATAATAGTTTAAATAGAGATTAGTAGTAAGAAAACTTACAGATTCGATGCTAGAGACTCGGTGTGCAACAAAATTTGTAAAACCCTTCCAAGTACTTCGAATCATTTGTAAACAACTTTCAAAAAATCCAAAAACTAAAAACCCATTCCACAGTCGAGTTTTGCAACTTGGCTCTGATACCACTAAATGTAACACCCCAAACCCGACCCAGACATTATGGCCAAATTTGGCGGCATCACATTAAGGGGTGAATCATAAAATTCAATGTTGTTGGAAATCTCAAAATCCTTTGGTCAAATCGCTATAAAACAGTAACTTCAAAATAGGTTTTCACTTTTAAAATGTGTATCATTTGTTGAGTTATTAGCTTTTAAAATGAAATGTCATCAAAAATCCAAACTCGGTTTAGCCTCTTTGTGTATAATAAGGGTTGATTAAAAACCTTATGTTGTTAAAGAAAACTTCTTTCTTTTAATACATTATTAAAACTTTCAACATTCATTTACAACAAAAGCTTTTCTTTGAAAACATTTGTGTACTTGCATTTGTCTTATAAAACATCATTTTCTTTTTAAAACCCGAGACCTAAAACTAGAAATTAAGAAACCAAAGCGAAATAAAACCCTAAATTAAAATAAAATCAAGAGTGTGGCCACCTCTGAGTCCTCTGATGCGTCGAACTGTCTATCATTAGGGATTATTTACACAATTAAAAAGAGAGATGCGTTTACAAAAACTCAATGTTTACTACCCCAACAAACCAGTAACATGCAACACATCAATCTAGGCCTAAGCTCATTACAGTAATAGTGGCAATTGGGCCTTAGCCCATAACAGCCTCGGTTTGCCCTCAGCCCATAATAGTATCAGAAATTAGAATATGTAATGCATATAACCCAAACCGACCCTACACTTCATCTCCTGTCCAGTCCTACACTCCTGTGGGGATTAAATCGACCCATCCATCCCTACACTCCTAATGTTAGCACCGGTTGCGACACTAACCAATATCGAGCAAAGCTGCCAATCATATAATCAGCTTTAAGACATCGGTGGGTCTACATTCATCTCATGCGACCCGTGCAACCCTAACAGACCAACCACTTTCTCTAATTACAAGATCCCATCCCCATGCAACAAAATATCACACAAGAATGCAAAACATAAATATCAGATGACATACTTAATCAATCACATATCACATAGGGGTACTATAGACATTTTACCCTACAGGGGCATAACGATCATTTCTCAGTTCAGGGTCTAGGTACACTTACTGACCCATCAGTAGGTCCACAGTCGTCTCGTGCGACCCGTGCAGCCTACCCAAAGCCCATTATGTGGGCCAATAAGGGCCCACGTGCTCGTGTGGCCTGCTAAGCCAGATTTGGCCCTAGCCATGCGAACGATATAGTCAGGTCCAATATTTCCCTCGTGTCTGTGGTAATTGCCTGTGTGAGACCACGAGCCCATTGGGCCCACACGACCTATTTTGGCCCAAAAATGGCCCAAGATCATGAGGTTACTCATGGTGCACCCATGTGGCAATCGTTGCTTTACCTTTCAGCTTTTCACCATTCTACGATATGAAGCAGTGTGAGTACACACATGTTTACAAAATCATGCCAAAATCCACAAGCTCTGAACCTATATTCAATCAAGATGTACAATTAGTCTTATAACCAATAGGGTTAACCCCTTTCTAATGCTTAAACCGAAACGGTATTGCTACTTGCCTTGCTTGAGTGAACATGGTTTAACCCATTTAAACTATTGACGATGGATGATTTCTCCCTCCTTGCCTAACCACTGCATTATCAATGGAGTCTATTAGTAATAGTTGACTAATCGCATAGTTAGAAACCAAATAAAAATTTATTGAAACCCAAGATATGAACGGATTTATTAAAATCGAAGATATGAACGATCAACCAATACCCTTACCTTGCTAACCGAATCCTATATGTAACAATTTGGACTAATAGGTTACTTACCGAATTATTGCCCAAGAGTGAAGAGAAGCAGTAATTGGTCCCCAAAGAACACCGTAGGACCATGACTTGAGATAATACACTCACCCCACACTTGACAATAGAAGAGGAAAGAAGTGAAGAAGAATTCGACTAACTACTAAAAGATAGTTGCCGATTCAGAAATGGCTGTGTAGGAGTAAGGGATGCAATTGATTATCTAGATACCAGCAAGGGAGGCCGATTTGATAAAGAATAAAGAAGAAGTGAAGAAGGGGTATTCTGCTACCACAACTAAAATGGAATAGAAGAGAAAAGGGTAAAAACAGTTGATTAATCGGTGAGGTGAAGAAGGAAAGGAAATAGTTAAGAAAGAAAATAGGAGTAGACGGCCAAGAATGAGGAACAAAAACAAAGGGTAATCGGCTAAGGAGAGAAGTGAAATTTTGGCAAAAGTTAAGAAAGGGGAAATCGGTACTAGAGATGGAAAGAGATAACTTGAAAGATACCTGAATGGCAAACACATATTCGGCTAGGAAGTAAAGTGACAACCGACAACAAATAATCTCAAAAATAATTGGCCAAAGAAAAACGACAGGCTCCTAAAATCCTTTAGCAAAAATTAGCTTTTAACCAAACCTACACTCCAAAATCGAAACTGAAAATGAGAAACACACCCCTAGCCAAATTCTACATACCCAAGCTTCCCTATTCGGCTACAACACCCCACAATTCAAATTTTTCCTTGATTTTCTCCTAACAACCCAGGTTATCTCCTCAAATCACTCCCCAAGTTTCTCCATGACTTGTTCAACCTCCACCCATCAGTGTTTCAATCAACCTCTGCCTCTTACCTGACAAGAGTAGCAAAATAATTACCCTCTTGTGCGAAGTACGACTCGAACCCCCAACCTCCTTAGAAACATAACACCCCACTACCACTAGACCATAGGCTTCTTGTGTGTTACATTTAACCACACTTATTTTTAAAGCCTACATGCTGGACTAAAGGTTCATTTAAGAGAAAAACAAAAATTTTGCATAGGCCAAGGCATGAAACCAGGGCTTCCCAGAGACCCCCAACACTCTTAATTCATTTCGCCACTAAAACAACCATGCATTTTATGTTACCACCTACAAAAATTAAAGGCTTTGATTTTTGGGGCATTATAGAACACCTCTGTAATGGACCAAACTCAGAGAAAATCAGATTCATGGGGTTGACTTAGTAAAAAAATTGAAGACAAAGTAAAAGTGATTCGTGATTATTTAAAGGCCACTTCAGATAGACAAAAGTCCTACGCAGATTTGAAACGGAAAGAAATTGAGTTTCAAGTTTGTGATAAAGTATTCTTGAAAGTATCCTCGTGGAAGACAGCTTTGAGTTTGGTCAGAAAGGGAAGTTAAGTCTGTGTTTTATTGGTCTGTATGAAATTACAGAAAGGATAGGACCGGTAGCTTATCAATTGGCTTTGCCATCTAAGTTGGAAAGGATTTATGATGTATTCCATGTGTCTATGTTGCGAAGATACCGATTAGACCCTTCACATGTAATCTCACCGATAAAGTTTGAAATTCGACCGGATATGACTTATGGCAAAAGTCGGTTAAGATTTTGGCTCGAGAGGTCAAACAATTAAGGAAATAAAAGTATAGCCCTTGTGAAAGTGTTATGGCAAAAACATGGAGTTGAAGAAGCTACATGGGAACTTGAGAAGGCTATGAGAAACCAATACCCAAACCTTTTCACCGATAAGATTTTAGGGGACGAAAATCTTTAAACGGGGAGATTTGTAACATCCCGATATAGGGTCTAGTCAGAATAGTGGTTTTGAGACCATAAATCCGAAGTAGAAATATTTGTTTTATGATTTTTTTGATGCCCATGACATGTTTGCATGATTTTGTGAAAGTTTCATGAAGAAATTTTGTAAATAAGAGTCCAAATTGACTTTTAGGACTAAATTGCTAAAGTTGCAAAATATGAGATTCTAGAAGCTTTAAGTATGAAATAGTTTTGGATTATTAATTAGGGGTCCTTAAATAGCAATTTACCCAATTTCTATATTTTATGACAAAAATAGGCATGCATGGGTAAAATTAGAAAGTTTAGTAAAAAGGGCATTTTGGTCATTTAATTATTAAATGAATAAAAAAGGGAAAAAGAAAGCAAAAATGTGCTCATCTTCCTCAAGCAAGTGTCGAAATTTCTAAGCCCTCCATAGCTAGGGTTTTTGATATTTTCAAGCTCACAAGTAAGCGCATCCTAACCTCGTTTTTAATGTTCTTTACATTTTTGAAGTTGTCATCAACCGAACTAGCTATTTCTAACATTATTTTGAGCTAGGGTTCATGTTAAAAAATTTACCCATGTGTGACATGCAAGTATTTTGATGTTTAATGAAGGAATATGAAAATTTGGTGTGTGATAAACATCTTTTACCAAGTGATTTTTCATGACAACACCTAAAAAGGACTAAATTGTAAAAGTTATAAAATGGGTAGTAAAAATGTGTTTTAAAAGAAAATGTGGGCTGTTATAAGCATGAAAATGGTTCGACTAGGCTTGTATTTAAAGAAATTGAGTACGTTTTAGTTTACGAGCCTAGGGACTAAGTTGTAAATATGTGAAAGTTTAGGAGAAAATTGTAACTTTTCCAAAGTATGATCTATGGACTGATTTGAACAATGTTATGATTAAATAAGTGAAATTTACTATTATAGATCAAGAGGAAAGGAGCCCTAACCTGAACCGAAGAAAAAACAAAGTCGCGGACTAAATTATATAACTAGTCATATTTTGTTACTGAGGTAAGTTCGTAGGTAAATATGCAACATTACTTCATTATGTATCTAATGCTTTATTATTACGAGATATGTACAATTAATCTATGAATTTTGATTTACAATGACTCGATGACGATGTAACGAGGTTTTGATGTCTTGAAATCCCGGTTGAACATTTGGAATAGATAGGATACAAATGTCATGAAATTAGGCTTATAAAATCCCGTGTAAGACCATATCTGGGATATGGCATCGACATCTGATTGTGTGATTACGTGTAAGACCATATCTGGGATATGGTTTCGTTATGAGATTTCATGTAAGACTATGTCTGTGACATGGCATCGATATGAGATCCAGTGTAAGATCATATCTGGGACATGGTATTGACATCAATTTGTGATTCCATGTAAGACCGTGTCAGGGATATGGCATTGGCATCCTACCATGTGTATGAGATTTTCCAAATATCTTTTAGTATTTAAAGTGGTTCAACAGGTTATTCAAGAGTATGTCAAATAAACAACAAGGTATGAACATGTTAAAAGAGTACAGGTATGTACACGAAGCTCATAATTCTTAAGTTGTGTATCGATAAGGTCACAGTAAGAAGTGAATGAAGGAATCATGAATATGAGTTTTATGGTACTTTATATAAATGACATGACCTAAGACCTATTTATGATACTTGATGACATTGTGACAAGTTATATTTATGTCATGTGTATGATATTGCATGATTAATGTTGTTAATTATTTACATGCGAACTTACTAAGCTTTATGCTTACTTTCCTTTCTTTACCATTTTTCTTATAGTATCGTCAAGCTAGCTCGAGGATTGAAGGATGTCGGAGACTCGATCACACTATCAATTGAAGTATTTGGGTATAGTTTGTTTTAACATTTTGAGTATGACATGTATAGGGACTTGGTCTTTTTGTTATATGTCATATTGGTTTAGCCAAATATGTTGGCTCATAATGATTCTTGGTTCATTTTGTATAAGGCCATATGAAATTGGCCAATATTGGTTATGGATATATACATATTATGATGTTATTCGTGGAAGTGATAGCTAGCATATTTAAGTTGCTAAGTATGTGTTGTATAGATTTGATAGGTGTGGTATATGAATGATGTGTGGATGACTTGGTTTTGAAATATTTGACAAATTATATATGTTATGTTCTGTGCCTTTGAATTGGTTTAAGTGTGCTTGTGTTTCAGGGTAGCAAAAGGGCTTGATAAATAGCCTTATATTTGTCCACATGGGTAGATGCACGGGCATGTGTCTAGGCTGTGTGTGACACACGGTCAATCCAATGGGTGTGTTGATAGGCCGTGTGTCCCCTGCACCTTCATTTTGCAAAATAGAATGCCTAATAATAAACAAATGAGCAGAGACACGGCCATATGTCTTAGACGTGTAAAAGACACGACTTCAAGACATGGGCGTGTGCCCAAATCGTGTGAAGTCTGCACATTAAATGCGAGAATTAAATTTGCCACATGGCCTAGCACACGGCATGTGACTTGGCCGTGTGACCATAAATGGGTGATGACATCATAAACAGAGAGTTGCATGGGTGGAGGATATGGGTGCGTCCCAAGCCACACTGGCGTGTGTGACCATAAGCCCTGCCCATACGGGCGTGTTACTTTCCAAAATATGAAAATTTTCTAAATTTGTAAAAGTTTTCAAAGTTCTCGGTTTAGTCCCTAACCACCTCCAATTTATGTTTAGGGCCTCGTATGCCCGTAATATGGGCGTTATGAATATGTTCAAAAAGTTTCAAATTGGATGAAATTTTATGGTCTGATTTTGTATGGTTGTTTATGTTTAAGCCCGGTAATGCCTCGAACCCTATCTCGACATTGGATACGGGTAAAAGTTGTTACAGTGTGTACATGTCTAGCTATACATGCCATATATAAATTGTGATAATGTGACGACTCCTGACAATATAAATTGTGTTTTCATATAGTAAATGATCCCGATCGAGCCGTAGATGATAATGTAGAAAGTAATGTACCGGCTCCCGCCCAAGGGACTGCACTGCTCGATAGTAGGCATGTGACAACTAGTCACAGAGGAGAGGCTCGGAAAGCCTTTCTTCACATGATGGATCAGTGGTATACAGAGTTTATTCGGGCAAATCCGAATGCTCAACCCCCTCCACCCTCTCCTATTCCTCAATCGGTTCGTGTAGCCCCTCAAGGTGTGGAAATGGTAAAACTGAGTAAACCTCCTATTGATAAGATTTGGAAGTACAGGGCTAAAGAATTTAAGGCTAATGTTGATGACGATCCCAATAGGACAGAATTCTAGCTTGAAAATATCCTTCGGGTATTTGATGAGCTTTCTTGTACTCTAGAGGAGTGTCTGAAATGTGCTATTTCACTTCTGAGGGATTCGGCTTATCATTGGTGGAAAACTTTAGTGTTAATGGTACCCAAGGAAAGAGTTACTTGGGATTTCTTCCAAGAGGAATTCAGAAAGAAGTATATAAGTCAGCGGTTCATTGATCATAAATGCAAAGAGTTCTTAGAGTTAAAGCAAGGCTGAATGATTGGATCGTAATACGAGTGAGAGTTTGTTAGACTTAGTAAGTACGCTCGAGAATGTGTGTCCACAGAAGTTATCATGTGCAAGAGGTTTGAGGATGGATTGAATGAAAATATTAAAATGTGTTTTGGAATTTTATAACTAAAAGAATTTGTTGTGTAACGCCCTGATTTTCGGGATTTTTCGGGTTTCTGTGATTTTTGGTGAATTTTAAAATTTTGGTGTTCTAGATACTGGAATTGTGTTTAAATGTGTTAGTGGGCCTTTAGAAGGCCCAAGCGTAAGTTAAAACCCAATAAAATATCAAGTTTGGATTTTAAGTGAATAGGAGATTGGTTAAGTGGGCTTTTAAGAAAAACTTTGTAAAATATGACACAAATAGGGCCTTGGTAAAGTGGTAAGATGGCGCCACTAAACTCCTAAAAAAGTGGCGTGTGGATGAGGGTAGAGAGCCTGAGTTCAAGTCACAAGGTAAGTGTATGGTTACTTTTAATTTTTAGGCATGTGCTGGGCATGTTTTTGACTTAAGTAGAATCGGCTAGGGCCTTGGGGAGGTTGGGCCGATTGCTTTAGTGATGATTAGGGTTAGTTTCTTTTCTTTTCTGTCTTGGAGAATTAGGGTTAGCCACCTAGAGTGTTCATCTTTTTCTTTCATTCACCTTTTAGTGTAGCAAAAAGTCGAAACGCAAAGTACACCCCCTCTGTGTCGATTTCTTCTTCTTCTTCCTCTCTTCTTCATTCTTTTCTTTTCCTTTTTGTTTCTTCTCTAGCCAAACATCCCTACCACTCACCTCACTTCCTCTGTCGATCCTATTTTTTTTCAAGCCACCATAGCCGAATGCCATAAAAGCCGAAATCCCGAAACCATTGCTTCTTCTGTCGATTTCTCCAAGCCAAAAACACTCCATTCTTTTCATCCCTTTTGACCGATTTCCACCTTCTCTAAACCCTTAGTACTAATCGGCAACACCACTCCAAAACTACTACCCCAAATTATCATCTTCTTCACCAATCAGAAAAGTCGAAAACGCCACATCCTTAGGAGTCCATAGCTGAAACTTTAGATCTCCTGGATTCGAGTTCTACTATCGTTTAGGGGCTAAATCTGCATCAGATTTGAGTAGAAATAGAAGGGGAACCAGTGGTAAGTGCTCATCACCTCAGATTTATTCTTATTTTGCGATTTAGAAAAAGCCGAAGTCCCTAGAGTTTAGGGAGGCTGTCGATTGGGGCTTAAGACCCTAAGGGGTTGTATTAATCGGTTTCTTTTGGTGTTAGTGTGATTCAGAGACTATTGACGAGGGCTTAGATCTTTGGAACAACTAGATCTAGATCTAGTCATCAGTTTTCGGTAAAAGTAAGATTTTGAGGGCCTTAGGGGCATCGGCCGAATATGGTAAGTGAACATTGAGATTGGTTATATGGATTTGTAAACTAAAATTTGTGGTAATCAATTGTAGGATATCGTGGGGGATCTCATTAGCAGTCGTCGCGAATCAGGTGTGTATCGAACACCCTCTCATAGTTCAATTCGGCAAAAGCCGAAATGCCAAAATTTTGGCATTTTGTGGGCTTGTGAGTGTGCAAATGCCCACAAGATGTTTAGAAATCGTTAGGTCTGAAATCGCAAAGTGGTAAGCTAGTCACGTGTGGAATTTCGTATACTTCGATATTAGGCCTCAATGGGCTGCAAATGGGCCCAATGGGCTTACGGGCCCATATGAGTGAAAACGGACAATTAGGGTGTACTGATAGATTATAGGTTCAAAACTGCCTAAACTGATAAATTGATCTTAAAATCTGGACTAAATGGGCTTAAATAGCTAATAGAAACTGTAGGGCCCATTAGGGGTTTTAGGGCCCGATGGCTAAAAATTGTTAGAACGAGTTAATTAAACTACTGAGATGAAAATTGAGTTAATAATGACTGAAATCTGTATAAAACCCTAGGAAACTGATAAAATTACTGAAATACTTTTATAGGTGGAAAATTACTGTTTTACCCTTAGGAGTAAAATGACTGTTATACCCCTAGGGCTAAGTGTGACCAAAATACATGTTTACTGTTTACTACATGCCATGTCATTATTATCTGTTGCATGGGACTGGGATATTGATAGAGGAAGTATTGAAAGTGGCTTGACCACGTACTGGAGGCTTTGCCTCAACTTACTGATATCTGAGCAGCTATGCTGCAACTGTAGAGTGTAGGGCTGAGTGGGTTTAGTTACTCCCCACATGGTGTGTAGGGCTGGTACGGATGGAGTGTAGCAGTTGGATTTAGGCTGGGTTGGGCTTGCATACATGTTAATATCTGTTCTGTTCTGAAATGGGCCTATGGGCCGTACTGCAATCTGAAAAGGGCTAAGGCCCAGTTTACTGTATCTGGATAGGGCTTCGGCCCAGCTAACACTGTGACTGGATAGGGCTTCAGCCCAGTGGGCTTGAGTTGATTTGGGCTCGGGATGGGCATTCTATACACATTGAGTTTTCCAAACTCACCCCCTTTCTTTCCATCCGTGCAGGTGAGCCCTAGTTGGTGGACTTAGAGCTGGGAGGGATTCAGAGTGGCCACGAAGATTAAATTTCTAGTTTTCAAATATTTTATCCTATTATATAGATTATTTTTATTTTGGTTTCTGGGTTGTAATAAGGCCGCTCTATTTATTTTATTTTGGGTTTTAATTCTTTACGTATTTAATTTGTTTTAACTTAAGAATAATATTGTTTAAATTGTTTTTTATTGAAATCGAATTTACTTGTTTTCAAAATAACACGATAAACGAATGGTTTCAAAACCAAATGCACTTTCTAAAGAGTATCAACGGTCACGTTTTTAAATAAACCTTTCACGATCAGTAGTAAATAGGACATTTATTAAGCCAATCGGGAATTTCCTTTAAAATAACAAACACGGTTTTGGCAGAGCTCACCCTAATCTTAGTAACTAGGTAACATGGTTAGGTGTAGGTGATGTGACACACCAGATTTGGCCATAACATCTCGGCCGGGTTTGAGGTGTTACATGTTGTGTTAGTTAAACGAGCTTGCAAGGTAGAAGAGCTGTGTAAAAAAAAAGAGAAAAGCTGAGCTCAATGCTAGAGACTCGAGAAAGAGATAGATAAGTAAGTCATTTTAGTCCTTGTCAAAGAAATTGAGGGATATGCATATTCGTTCGAATATTTCAGTTGGGAATCCTGGCAGAGATCATGGGAAGCAATATTTGGGTTCTAAGGCCCGAACTACGTCCATAGCGAGCATTGGGAATGTGAGATCTGATAAGCCAGAATGCCAACATTGTGGTAGGCGACATCCCAGTGAATGTTGGATGATCAACCGGGCTTGTTTTAAATGTGGTTCCCAAGATCATTTCATTAAGGATTGCCCTTAAATGATTGAAAAAGATAACTTTCAGAATGCAAGATCGAGCAACACAACAGCTAGAGGGAGGCCAGTGAAAAATGTGAGAAATGTGACTAGTAGCAAAGGTGGATCCAAGGATTCAACTGCGAGATCAAAAGCAAGAGCACCTACGAGAACTTATGTCATTCGTGCTTGAGAGGATGCATCATCCCCTAATGTGATTACGGGTACATTTTCTCTTTATGGTCTAAAATGGTTGCATTAATCGATCCTGGATCGACACATTCTTGTATTTGCATGAATTGGTAACTAGTATGAATTTGTCTGTTAAGTCTACTGAGTTTGTGATTAAAGTGTCAAACCCTTTAGGCAAGCATGTGTTAGTGGATAAAGTTCGCCAGAATTGTCCTTTAACCATTCGAGGTCACTATTTTCTGGCTGACTTAATGTTGTTGCCATTTGATGAGTTTGATGCTATTTTGGGTATGGATTGGTTGACATTGCATGATGCCAAGGTAAATTGTAGATAGAAAATGATTGAATTGAAATATGAAAATGGTGAGATGCTTCGAATTGAAGTAGATGAATCGAGTGAACTACTTGTTGTGATTTTATCTATGTCGGCTCAAAGATATGTAAGAAAGGGTTGTGAAGCATTTCTTGGTTATGTGTTGAATACGAAAGTATTCGAATTGAAGATTGAATCAATACCAGTAGTCTGTGAATATCCAGATGTGTTTCCAGAAGAGTTGCCTAGGTTACCCCCGATTAGAAAGATTGAGTTTGCTATTGATTTAGTACCTGGGACTGCCACGATATCAATTGCTCCATATAGGATGGCTCTAACTAAATTAAAAGAATTAAAGACTCAGTTGCAAGAGTTAATAAATAAGGGATTTCTGAGACCGAGTTTTTCTCCCAGGGTTCTCCCATTTTATTTGTAAAAAAGAAAGACAGATCTATGAGACTTTGTATCAATTATCAACAACTCAACAAAGTGACTATAAAGAACAAGTACCCTTTCCCGAGGATCAATGATTTGTTTGATCAATTGAAAGGGGCAACAGTGTTTTCAAAGATTGACTTGAGATCCGACAACTATCAGTTGAGAGTTAAAGAGTCAGATGTGTTGAAAACCGCATTCAGAACGAGGTATGGACATTATGAGTTTCTTGTTATGCCTTTCGGACTTACTAATGCTCCTGTTGTTTTAATGGACTTGATGAATTGGATCTTCTGACCATACTTAGATAAGTTTGTAGTGGTGTTTATAGATGATATTCTGATTTATTCTCGAGATGAGTCCGAGCATGCCGAACACTTGAGAATTGTATTGTAGATTTTGAGAGAAAAGAAATTGTTTGCTAAATTCAGTAAAAGTGAGTTTTGGCTTCGAGGCACTAGTCTTGGTACAACCTAAATTTGAAATGGAATTTGTAATTTCTAGTGACGCGTCTTTGAACGGTATTGGTTGTCTATTGATGCAATAGGGCAAAGTAATAGCTTATGCGTCGAGACAGTTGAAACTGCATGAGAAGAACTATCTGACACACGACTTGGAATTGGCTACCATCATTTTTGCTTTGAAAATTTGGCGTTATCATTTGTACAATGAAAAATGTCATATTTTTATTGATAATAAGAGTTTAAAGTACATTATGACTCAGAAAGATTTGAATTTAAGACAACAGAGATAGCTCAAGTTATTAAAAGATTATGAGTTGGTGATCGATTATCACCCAGGGAAAGCAAACGTAGTTACAGATGCTTTAAGTAGAAAGTCCCTGTTTGCTTCGAGAGCTATGAGTACAAAGTTGGCCTTATCTGATGATGGTTCGATTTTGGCTGAGTTTAAGGCTAGACCGTTATTTCTTCAGCAAAATTGCGAGGCTAAAAAATGTAACAACCTGAATTAGGGCCTAGTCGAAACAGTGTTTCGAGACCACAAATCCGAAGTAGAAAATTTTATTTCATGATTATTTTTGAGATTATGGCATGCTTGCATGATATTGAGAAAATTTCATGAGTTAGTGACTAATTTGTCCTTTAAGACTAAATTGTAAAAGTTGCAAAATTGAGTTTCTAGAAGGTTTAAGTATGAAATAGCATAAGAGAAATTATTAGGAGTCCTTATTTTGCAATTAGACAAATTTTAAACATTTTGGACAAAAAAACCTATGGATGGGTAAAATTTCAAAGAAAGGGTGTAAGGGCATTTTGGTCATTTGGTTAATTAATGAAGTAAAAAGGGAAAAAAAGCAAAAAATAGGCTCATCTTCTCCATGTACCAGCCGAGTTCTCTAAGGACTCCATAGCTAGGGTTTTCATCATTTTCAAGCTCTAAGTAAGTGACTCCAATCCCTATTTTTCATGCTCTTCGTATTTTTGAAATCGTCGTAGCCTAATCTAGATATTTCTACCATTAATTTGAGCTAGGGTTTATATTCAAAAATATACTCATGCATGAAATGCAAGTAATTTGATGTCTAGTGGTAGAAAATGAAAGATTAATGTGTAGAAAATACCTTTCTCTAGGTGATTTTTCATGAAAGTCCCTAATAGGGACCAAATTGTAAAGTTAGTAAAATGTGTAGTAAAAGTATGAAATTGTGAGCAATGTGGGCTTTTATGGACACTATTCTGAGCAATGTGGGCTTTTATAGACACTAGGTGAGTGTCGGCTAGGCTTGAGTAGCCAAGAGAATAGATACATTTCACTATACGAGCCTAGGGACTATTTTGCAAATATGCAAAAGTTTAGGGGAAAAATTATGAATTTTTCCAAAGTGTCAATTACGAGCTATTTAGTTAATGTGGGTACTAAATAAGTCAAATTTGTCATTTTAGATCAGGAAACACGAAAACCAAACCAAAACTGGGGAAAAAGTAAAATAGTGGACTAAACCGAGCATTCGCCCACATTTTGGAATCGAGGTAAGTTGTATGTAATAATTTAGCTCATATGTTTTGTAAATTCATTATAATGACTTTCTATGGAAATTGTGATATTCCATGAAGACATGGATATAATTTTGTACGAATTATGTTAAGTTCCATGATATTGAGTTGTTGAAGCAATGGATGAGATTCATGAGATTATTGATGTGCAATTCTACCAAGAATTTATGATACATGAAAAGATAAATTATATGCAAGTTTGAATGATACGAAGATACCGTAATCGTGTCATGAGTGTTGTAGGTCCAGTGTAAGACCATGTCTGGGACATGGCATCGGTACCAAACTGAGATCCCATGTAAGACCATGTCTGGGACATGGCATTGGCATCAAGATCTGATCCCTGTAAGACCATGTTTGGGACATGGCATGGGCTTCTGAGATAAGGTCCCGTGTAAGACCATGTCTGGGACATGGCTTCGACACCGAGAGGAGATAAAGATCCCCTGTATGACCATGTCTAGGACATGGCATAGGCATCCGATATGAGATTCCGTGTAAGATGATGTCTAGGACATGGCATCGGCATCAGAGTACGATCTCGTGTAAGACCATGTCTGGGACATGGCATCGACATCGATGTGTGATCCCATGTAATACCATGTCTAGGACATGGCATTGGCATCATTTCATGAGATTGACTTACGGGTATCCTTCGGTATTCTAAAGAAATCTTAGAATAGTAAAGTATTCAAGTTGATAAGTTTCAAGACAAAGGCTAAAGTTTCATGTTAAGTGTTGCAGGTATATACAAGTAAGTATGAGATATTGGGAGTATAATGTTATGAAAAATGCAGCATGAAAAGCATGAGTAAGTAAATGAATTAGCAAGTCATGAAGATGAGTAAGAAATTTACATGAAATTTCATGATACTTATTTGAGTCATATTTTTCATGATTTTGCTACTATTTTATTCATGCAACTTACTAATCATTTTATATGCTGGCTCTTTCCTTTACTCTTCCATGTAGATTTGCTATATCAGCTCGGGGATCATTAAAGTCGCAGCTCGAAGTCACACTATCAAGCCATTCATATCGGTATAGTAAAGTTGGTCATTTTGATGTATGGCATGTATAGGGGTTTGGTCATTTTGTTAAGTTTCATTTTGTGTAGTCAAGTAGTGTTGTAATGGCCCTTGAAAATGGTTTAATATTGCCTAACTCATATTTTATACAATGAAGATGAAATTTATGAATGTGCAACCTTACATATTTAAGTATAGTAAAGTGTATGAGAATGATATATATGTTGGCAATGGGATGCCTTAATTTCAAATATTTAGAGAATATGTTATGCCTTTTTATATGTTATGGAAACTGGCTTTGTGTTTGGTTGTGTTTCAGGGTGGCATAAGGCTTGGAAAATAGCCTATTATTGTCCACACGATTGAGCACACAAATGTGTGCCTAGGCCGTGTGTGACACATGGTCAGTATCAAGGATGTGTTAATAGGCCATGTGTCCCCTGCATCTAGTTTAGTTAAGTTAGTATAGAACACGGGCTAAGCACACGAGCGTGTGCCTTGGCATGTGCACCTCTGATGATTATAGTGTTTAAGTCAGAATGCTCCACGAGATATTGACACGAGTATGTTTAGGCTGTGTGAGGGACACAGGCCATAGACACAGGCGTGTGCCCAAGCCATGTCAAAACCCCTGTAGGTCGAAAATAAAAATAAATTAGACACGGACTAAAGATATAGGCATGTGAGACCACACGGCCCATCCACATGGGCGTGTCCTATCTCACACGGGCGTGTATCGCTGTTTTAGGTAAAAAAATTTCTAAGTGGCCAGAAGTTCTCGGTCAGTTTCAGAACGTACCCGATATATGTTTTGGGCCTCGTAAGCCCATGATAAAGATATTAAGAGAATGAATGATAAGTTTTTAAAAAATAAAGAAATTTTATAGCCGAGATTTCAAGATTTAGTATGACTCAGTAAGGTAATGCATTATACCCCGTCCTAGCATCGGACTCGGGTAAGAAGTGTTACATTTAGTGCTATCAGAGCTAGAGTTTAGTCGATTCTAGGACAACCTAGCACATGTACGAGTCTAGCTATACATGCCATACTTATCTATTTATGAGAAATGATAGTGTGACGGCTCCTGACCTTTTAAATGTGTTTTATTATAATATATGGATCCCGAATGAGCTACGGTAGATGATGTAGAAAGCAACGTGCTAGCTCCCTCAGAAGGGACGATGCCAGCTGGAACCGAGAATTGGCCAGCTATTATAAGTCAGGGAGGAGAGGCTTGGAAGCCTTCTTCCAAATGATGAATGAGTGGTCCACTGAATTTGTTCAAACGAACCTGGCCACTCAAGACCAAGCTCCTCCCCCTCAATTTCCGTAATCTACCCCAGTAGCTCCTTAGATAGTAGAAGTAGTGAGGCGAGAAAAGCCTCTAGTTGATAGAATTCGGAAGCAAAAAGTAGAAGAGTTCCGAGCTACTAAGGATGATGACCCAAAAAGAGCCAAGTTTTGGCTAGAAAATACCATCAGGGTATTTGATGAGTTATTGTGCACCCCTGAAGAGTGCATGAAGTGTGTGGTGTCTCTCTTATGAGACTCTACCTATCAATGGTGGAACACCCTTGTGTCGGTTGTACCAAGGGAGAAAGTTAATCGGGAGTTTTTTTAAGAGGAATTTAGCAAGAAGTATATTAGTCTAAGGTCTATCGATCAGAAACGCAAGCAATTCTTGGAGTTAAAACATAGCCGGATGACAGTGACTTAATATGAGCGTGAGTTTGTAAGACTTAGTAAATACGCTCGAGAATGTGTACCCACTGAAGCAATCATGTGTAAGAGGTTTGAGGATGGACTAAACGAGGACATCAAAATGATTGTTGGGATTCTTGAGATAAAAGAGTTTGTGGTGTTAGTGGATAGAGCTTGTAAGGCCAAAGAGTTGGCCAAAGAAAAGAGGAAAGTTGAGATGAAGTCTCACGACTCGAGGAAGAGACCATTTAGTAAGTCTTTTCAATCCTCCTCCAGGAAGTCAAAGGAATTTTCTACACGATCAGCTACTTCAGCCGGGTTTTCAAGTAAAGGCAAAGGTAAACAGTTTTCAGGCTCCAAAGCTAAGACCACCTCGGTTGTAGGTATGGGTAACACTCGACCTAATAAACCTGAGTGCCCCTAGTGCGGTAGACGCCACCTTGACAAATGTTAAGCTTATGAGAGGGCCTATTTTAAATGTGGTTCTCTAGACCACTTCATTAGAGAGTGCCCTGAGATGGTTGAAAAAGACAAGGATCAGAGTGCAAGGTCGGGTAACGCTCTTTCTAGAGGTAGACCTCAGAGAAACCCAGGAACGGGAGCAAGTAGTAAGGGTGCACCAAAGGAACAGACTGCGGGACCTAAGGGTAAAGCCCCAACGAGGACATACGCCATTCACGCTCGCGAAGAGGCGTTATCGCCCAATATTATAACGGGTACATTTTCTCTCCATAGAACTTCTATTATTGCTTTAATAGTCCTTGGATCTACCCACTCGTATATTTGCATGAAACTAATTCCTAGCATGAGTATGCCCGTAGAGTCTACATAATTGGTGATGAAAGTATCTAATACCCTAGGCAAGTGTGTATTAGTAGACAAAGTATGTAGAAATTGCCCTTTGATGATTCGGGGTCATTGCTTCCTAGCTAACCTCATGCTTTTGCCATTTGATGAATTTGATGTAATTCTTAGCATGGATTGGTTAACCATTCATACTGTGGTAGTGAATTGTGGTAGAAAATACATTGAATTGAAATATAGGGATGGCAATACTCTTCGAGTTGAATCAAATCAATTAGGAAGTTTGCCGATAGTGTTTTCCTCTTTGGTTGCTCAAAAGTGCATAAGGAAAGGGTATGATACTTATCTTGCTTTTGTGATGAATACTAAAGAGACAGAGTCGAAATAGAGTCAGTACAAGCAGTTTGCAAGTATCAAGATGTATTTTCAGAAGAGTTGCCAAGATTACCTCCAGTTAGAGAGGTTGAATTTTGTATAGAGTTCGCCCTAGGTACAACTCCTATTTCTATTGCTCCTTATAGAATGGCCCCAACTGAGTTACAGAATTGAAGGCTCAGCTAGAAGATTTGACAGACAAAGGCTTTGCAAGACGCAATCATTCTCCATAGGGTGCTCCCATATTATTTGTGAAAAAGAAAGATGGCTTGATGAGATTATGTATCGATTACTGACATCTTAATAAGGTAACTGTGAAGAACAAGTATCATTTACCAAGGATCGACAATTTATTTGACCAGTTGTGAGGAGCCATAGTGTTCTCCAAGATGGACTTGAGGTCTGGGTATTATCAACTAACAGTTAAGGAGTCTGACGTACCAAAGACAACTTTTTAGACTAGGTATGGCCATTATGAATTTCTTGTCATGCCATACAGCTTGACCAATACCCTAGCAGTATTTATGGACCTAATGAATCGTATCTTTCAACCATACTTGGATAGATTCGTTGTAGTCTTTATCGATGATACTTTGATCTATTCTCGTGATGAAAATGAACATGTCAAGCATTTGAAGACAGTTTTGCAGACTTTACGAGATAAGCAAATTTACGCCAAGTTTAGTAAGAGCAAAGTTTAGCTTAAGGAAGTTGGATTTTTTGGCCACATCGTTTTGGGTGATGGCATTGGAGTTGACCCAAATAAGATTTCAACAATCATTGATTGGAAACCATCAAAGAATGTATCTGAGGCTAGAAGTTATTGGGTTTGGCCAGTTATTACTAGAGATTTGTTAAGGGATTTTCCATGATCGCCACTCCTATGACGAGATTGCTGCAAAAAGATGTTAAGTTCGAATGGAATGAAAAATGCCAACAAAGTTTCGAGAGGTTCAAGACGTTGTTGAGTAAAGCTCCTATTTTGGTACAGCCCGAACCAAGAGAAGAGTTTGTGGTCTACAGCAATGCTTTGCTAAACAAATTGGGTTGTATACTTATGCAAGAAGGAAAAGTGATTGTCTATGCCACGAGACAATTGAAGCCCCATGAAAAGAATTATCGGACTCATGATTTGGAGTTGGCTACTATAGTGTTTGCATTGAAGATATGAAGGCATCATTTATACTGTGAGAAGTGCCGAGTGTTCACAGACCATAAGAGTCTTAAGTACTTGATGATGCAGAAAGACTTGAATCCACGAAAACGAGGATTGCTTGAGTTATCAAAGGATTATTAGTTGGTTATTGACTATCATCTGGGGAAAGCAAATATAGTTGCGGACGCTTCAAGTCAAAAGTCTCTATTTGCTTTGAGAGCCATGAACACACAGTTGTCCCTAACCGATGACGATTCGATTTTAATAGAAATGAGAGCAAGACCAATGTTCATTCAAGAGATTTGTGAAGCACAGCTAAAAAATAAAGAATTACAAGCCCAGAATACTCAGTGCGAGTTAAAGACTGATACAAATTTCTGGATTAATTCAGATGGTTATTTAAGGTTCTGAGATCGGCTTTGCGTACCAAGAAATGATAAGCTTATTCAGAGAATTCTATGTGAAGCACATAGTGGCAGAATGTTAGTCCACCCCGACAGTACCAAGATGTACAATGATTTGAAGCAATGGTATTGGTGGCTGAACATGAAAAGAGATATATCCGAGTATGTTTCTAAATGCTTGATTTGTCAACAAGTGAAGACAGAGCACCAAGTACCCTCTAGTTTACTATAGCCTATCATGGTTCCTGAGTGGAAATGGGACGGTGTCACCATGGATTTCGTAACGGGTTTACCGACGACTCCAAAAAAGAAAGACTCTGTATAGATTGTAATTGGTAAGCTTACAAATTTAGCCCATTTTATACTTGTGCGTATGGATTATTCACTTGATAAGTTGGTTGACTTTTACATTTCAGAGATTACGAGATTACACGAAGTACAATTGTCGATCATTTTGGATAGAGATTTGAGATTCACGTCACGATTTTGGAGGAAGCTACAAGAAGCTTTGGGCACAAAGCTAAATTTCAGTACCGCTTTTCATCCACAGATTGATGGTCAGTCGGAAAGAGGGATACAGGTACTTGAGGAGATGCTTAGATGTTGCGTGTTGGAATCCAAGGTAGTTGGGAAAAGTAGTTACCTTTGGTCGAATTGCATACAACAATAGTTTCCAGCCAAGTTTAAAAATGGTGCCTTATGAGGCTTTATACGGGCGTAAGTGTAGAACGCCTTTGTATTGGACAAAACTCAAGGAAAATTAGATTCACACTGTTGACCTAGTCAAGGAAACAGAAGAGAAAGTAAAAGTGATTCACGACTACTTGAAGGTTGCTTCCGATAGATAAAAGTCGTATGCCGATTTGAAACGAAAGGAGATAGAGTTTCGAGTCGGCGATAGAGTGTTTTTAAAAGTTCTTAGATTTGGCCAGAAAGGCAAGTTAAGTCCACACTTTATTGGACCTTATGAGATCATTGAGGATAGGGTCGGTAGCCTATCGATTAACTTTACTGCCCGAATTGGAAAAGATTCACCGGTAAGATTTTCAGGGACGAAATTCCCTAAGGGGAGAGTTGTAAGAGCCCAATTTTTACCCTAATTAGAGCGGTGGTTTCGGGACCACGAATTCGAGTCAAAAAATTTAAATATTATTTTCTGTGTTTTGAATGTGTGAAATTGTTTGTGTGAAAATTTCGTTTTAAAATGTTATCGTTTGGATACCGATTTAATAAAAAGAGCATAATCGCGTAAAAGAAAAAATTCATGGTTTTATGTGTAATGGCTGAATTGTTGTTGTCTTTTTAATATGGGGGATTTATAATGCAATTAACCCATAATAGAATTGAGTGGATAGTTGAAACCATGAATTTTAATGGTTGAATATTTTATCTTTAAGGTTAAATAAGTAAAATAATAATTAAATCATGTGTTGATAAAAACACAAAATAATATGCATGCTTTTATATGTTTTGTTCATCACCGAATATTGTGAAAAAGAATAGGAAAAGAAGGGTTCAAGCATTCGGTCATTTTGGAACTAGATTAAAGGTATGTTTGAGCTCGGTTTTTGATAATTTTTATGTTTTTGAGATCGTTGCTTCGAATACTTTAAGACCCATGTTCAATTTTTTGAATTTGATAATGTATTTTTGATTTGCCATTATTGATAGTTTGGTAGATTTTGTGTTTGATGTTAGAAAATAAAAGATATGTGGTGAATTGATAAGTTTTGTATTAGAGGTTTTGATGAAATTGAGTAATTAGGGTCAAATTGCAAAAATATTAAATTGAGGGGTTAGATTGTAAAATTGATAAAATGTGGGGACTTGTATAAGCATGGGGAGTATTTGGCCAAAGCTTGTTGTATTGAAATTTTTTATATTCCGTGTTTTATGAAATTTGGACTATAATGTAAAAGTTGAATTATAAGGGGCAAAATGTTAATTGGCCCATTAATGTGTGTTTTCGGGATTAAATTGAATGAAATTTTATTTGAATGAGCTCAATTTGAAATTGAATAGATCAAGAACTAAAAGGATCTGGTGTGGATCGGGGAAAAGCAAAAATAATCGAATAGTCGAACAATACGGTCTGTCGATATTCGAGGTAAGTTTTAAGCAATAAGCTATGTTGAGTTTATTTATATATGAATTATATGTATTTAATTGAAGTATGCATATATAACATTGATAGTCGAATATGATATTGGTTGGAGAAATAAAGAAGTTAATGTATATGTACGTGATTGAGATTTTGGCACTATGTGTGCATATATAAATTAGTTACAGTTTTGAGAATGGCACTAAGTGTGTGAAACTATATTGACAATTGAGTATCGAGCACTAAGTGTGCGTTATTGAGACCATTGGGTCTAATGTGCAGGCACTAAGTGTGCGAGTTTATTTCAACTTTGAATAATTATTTGGCACTAAGTGTGCGATTATATTCAGGGGTCAAAGATGATCAAAAGATTATATACCTTAAATACTGAAATGTAGTAAGTATGTTTCATAATTTCGTAAAATTGTAATTATGTATCAAATTTATGTGGTTGGTGTAAATGAGATTAAACCTATATGGTTGTTAGTAATATATGAGATATGTGTGAATGAAGAAGAAAATGAAAATTGAATGATGTCCAAGGAAAAAATGAAATGATAGGTATGAATTTATAAAGTTAGTACATGATATTAGGATGCTATTATGTATTTTGTATTATACTTGGAAGTAAAGGAATAATTTAAGGTTGAATAATGTACGTTTGACTTAGTGGGGTTTGGTATTTGATGAGTAAAATGTTCTATGGATTGGTAAGCTTGAGATTGTACGACTTAGTAATATGAATTAAGAGAATTAAATTGAGTTATTATGGTTAATTGAGAGTTTAATTGCTTTTAATTTACTAAGCTAAATTAGCTTACTTTGTGGGTGTTTACTTGTATTTGTTTTATAGATTTTGGAATCTTGTTGCGAGCTCGGGATCATCAGCGAAGTCATCCACACTATTGTTTATATTTTGGTACTTCTAAAAGTTGAAATTGAAACTTATGGCATGTATAGGCTATGATATCTTTTGAATCTACTTTGATCGAGTTGTTAAGTAAGTTTAAATGTTTTGAGTTGGTGATATGAAGTTATATTTGCTTGGTTAGATGAGCTATTTGTGAGTTGATAAATGTGTTAAATGTTTAATGTGAATTGGTAATGATTTGACATTGTTAGGTAAATGATCACTAGATTAAATGGTTACATATTTGGTTTATTATGTTAAGTAAGTTTAAATGTTTTGAGTTGGCGATATGAAGTTATATATGCCTTGAATTAATAAATGAGACTACATGTTCGTTAAAACATGAGCATTTTGTAACTTTAGGTTTTGGTCTGGTTAAAAATGTATATATATTTGTATTATATGAATGAAAGTTTTAAAGTGGTTATAGGCATATTCGACTTTGGTGCTATATGATAATCATTTTATTATGTCTTGAACATTGTTTAATATTGAGCTACGCGCTATGTCTTTGATGAGTATAGTTATAAAGGTTAGAAATAAAATGGCATAAGTAGTTGATATAGTAGTGTATTCGGTTAAGACTTGAAATTTTTACCAAATGGATAGTAACACTTTTATATGGTGCATATTTTGCTCAAGTCATATTTGGTAACTCATGCGCATATACATGTTTATAATGATGATGCATTTTTTTGTACAATCTTATGTTATGTTTGCGCATGCTCATAAGCATATGTAATTAATTGTGTTGCTCATTGGTTGTAGTTAATTGTCGTTTATAATAGGATTATACGATAGTGATTGGATTTGATTGTATCATTAAATTTGATGATGAGTTATTTTATGAGATTTGGAATGCGCACATGTCTAGGTTAACTATATATATATATTAGATATTTGTGTAATTAAATTTAATGATTAGTTATATACATTGATTATGTGACATGAAATTATTCACATGTGATTATATGACTTCATGATATACAAATTTGATTTGGTTCAAGAAATGTTTATTAACGGGCTTGTGAAAATTTGGAAGTGAGTATTATTCTGTAATGCCTCGTAAACCCTTTCCGGCGATGGATACGGGTTAGTGTGTTACAGAGAAGTCTTGGGCTCAAACCTGGGCCTTAGCAAAAAATTATGTTTTTCTCTTATGGGAGCCTTGACGTTAGTGGGTAGGCTTTAAGAATATTTTTGGTGAAAGTATGACACAAAAGGAGATGTGGTCTAGTGGCAAGTAAGTGTCACCATAGAGGAGGCAAGGGGTCCAAGGTTCAAGTATTGGCTCTTGCAATTTATTTTGGTTTCCCTTTTAAATAAATCTGGAAGAGAGTAGGTGGGCTTTAAAGTTAAATGTGTTAGACTAATGACACAAAGGAGCTTGTGTCCTAGTGGTGGTGGTGTGGCATGGCTATTGAGAAAACTTTGGTTCGAATCCCTTTGCATGCAAAGGTTGGTTATTTTGCTAATGAGTTGGTTTTGGAGGATTGATGGAGAATCCCACATCGGGAAGCTAACATGAGAATAGGCGAGAAGCTGGCTTTAAATAGAGCAAACTATGAAGAGAGTAAGCATACCTCTCTTGGCTTATCCCTTTCTCTTTGTGGCGTGTTCGTTTGGGTTAGGCGTTGGATCATTCATTGATCTGTATGCCGTTGGGTCACGGTGGTGGTGACCGGAGTTGATCGATACACCCCTCAAGAGTCAAGGGTGCGATTATTGTTGGCTTTTGGGCATAGCAGTGTTCAGAGCACGGATTAACTTCAGATTCCTATCAGGTGTGTGCTTCTAACCCCCTTGTTTGATAGTCGATTTAGAACCGAAGGTGTGTACTTCACACTACTCTAGCTGTAGAACGACAAAAGTCGAAATGCCAAAATGCCGGAACGTCGGCATTCGAGGCCTTCTGAGCATGTGAATGCTTGTAGGCCGAACTGAGCCTACAAATTGTGGGCAAAAGTCCGTCGAGGTTATCGTGTGCATTTCCATGCACTTGGGCCGTTATGGGCCTCGATGGGCCGAAATTGGCCAAATAGACCTACGGGCCCATACAGGTAAAATACTTGGTAAGTGATTATTATTAGACTAGATTATGAGGTGTGTGATGTTGAATGTGAATTTGGACCGAACGGGCCACACGAGCGTGTGGGCCCACCTGGGCCTAAAGTGGGATTTGGGCCTATAAATAGTGTTTCAGCCAAATATGTTATTCGTGTCGCACAAAGCAAATTAGACCTTTTAGGAAGTCGTATTAGGTACCTTGACTCCGTAAGTAGCTAATGACCAAAATACCCCTAAGGGGTAAAATTACCTTTTTACCTCTGATTTGTAAAAGGACCGTTTTACCCCTAATTTATAAAATGACCATTTTACCCCTAATTTGTAAAATGACCGTTTTACCCTTAATTTGTAAAATGACAATTTTACCCATGATTTGTAAATTACAGAAATACCCCTAGTTTACAAAATTATCAAAATACCCCCAGTTTACAAAATTATCGAAATACCCCCAATTTACAAAATTACCAAAATACCCTCAATTTACAAAATTATCGAAATACCCCTGTAGGGTAGAATTATCAAAATAACCCTGTAGGGTAGAATTATCGAGATACCCCTGTAGGGTAGAATTACGCTTATGCCCTCGAGGGTAAATAACTATTTTGAAACTGTTTTAAGCTATGAATGTGACTGTCTTTCGTAAGCATGCTGTGTGATATACATATTAATGTATGGGTCCACATTGGACTATGCAACGGGCCTTTAGGCCCAGTAAATTCGTAACTTTCATAATAGTAACTTAAAATGCTCTGGATAATTATGAATTGTTAATGGGCCAGAATGTGTACCTAGGCCCACGATAAGATATAACTGTAACGCCCTAAGGACAAAATGACTGTAATGCCCTTGAATGGCAAAATGACTGAAATGCCACTATATGTTACATGATTGATTTTGTATGCCATGTTATGATATGTTGCATTCATGTGATATTATGCTACATTGGGGATGGGAATATTGTTGGAGGAAGTGATTTGATCTGTTAGGGTCACACGGGTTGCCTGAGAGATTGTAGACCCACTGATTTGATTTGTGATGGTCGCAGGGGTTGCTCGAGACGACTGTGGACCTTAGGGTAACTTTCGATTTTGGCTAGGACTTATATTAGTCTTCTCATTCGGTTTCTTATGTGCTAGTGTGGAATAGAGGTTGTCAATCGGGGAGTATTGGAGGCTAGGACCGCTGGAGCGAGCTAGATCTAGATCTAGTTATTGTGTTCGGTAAAGGTATGTATTCAAGAGCCTTAGATGATGATTGGCCGAATGTAGTAAGTTGAATAGTTCATTGGTTTCGTGGATTTGTAGTTAACAGTGTGATCTAAACGGCTGTAGGTTGATCGTTCGAGGGATTCCTGCAAATCTTGAAAATTAGGTGTGTAATCGACACCCACTAGTAGACTAGATCGGCAAAAGCTGAAAAGCCAAAATGCTGAAATTCCTGCATTTTGAGGGCTTGCGAGCGTGCGAGCACTTGTGGGTTGATTTGAATAGGTAAAATAGGTAATCGCAAATGGCAAGAATGATATGTGCGCATTTTTGTGCACGTTGGTGATTTTGGGTCTCGAAGGGTTAAATTTGGGCCCAATGGGCTTACAGGCCCATATGGGTGAAAACGGGCGATAAGTGTATTTCGATAATCTAAGTGATAAATTTGCTTAAACGGACATAAAATTTTGGGCTTAGTGGGTCGTAATAGCTAGTGGACACTATAGGGCCCATTAGGGGTTTTTAGGGCCGATAACTCTAAGTTGATAAAATGGGCTAAGTAAGTTAACTAGATGCCATTAAGACTGTTAACAACTGTAATGAGTATGAAACCTTAAAAATTGGAAAATTTACTGAAATACCCCTTAAGGGTGGAAAATTACTACTGTACCCCTAGGTGCTAAAAGACCATTTTACCCTAGGGTTAAGATTGATTGTTTTGCACGCTAAATTAAATCTGTTCACTGTATGCCATGTCATGATTTACAGTGTTGCATGGGATTTGGTTTTTGAAGGAGGAAGTGCTAAGTGGCAATGCCACGTTTACTGTTAGGGGCTTTGCCTCGTTTTACTGTTTAGTGGCTTGGCCACGTTATCTGATTAAGCAGTTAAGCTATGACGTGGTGTGTAGGGCTGGGTGGATTGAGTTATTCTTCGCATGGTGTGTAGGGCTGGTACAAGTGGTGTGTAGGGCTGGATTGGGTTGGGCTTTGCATACATGCATAGCTTTCTGATCTGTTACTGTAATGGGCCTAAGGGCCACACTGATTTTTGAATAGGGTTAAGGCCTAGTTAATCACTGCTTACTGAACAGGGCAAAGACCTAGTTAACACTGATATCTGGATAGGGCTTAGGCCCATTAAGCTTAAACTAAATTGGGCTCTAGTTGGGTTTAGCTTACACACTGAGTTTTCCAAACTCACCCCCTTTCCTTTTATCTATGCAGGTGAGCCCCAACCTTAGTGGACTTGGAGCTAGAGGGATTCGGAGTGGCCACGAGGACTGCACTTGGTTAATTTTTCTCAACATTACTTATTTTAGTATTTACTTTAATTCATATTCTTTTGGGTTTAAATTTGTAATAAGGCCACTCATTGGTTATTTTTATTTATGTGGGTTTTTAATTAATAAATTATTACTTGTTCAAATTGATAGAATTAGGCTGCGCAGGTTTTTATTTTCAAATTAATCAACGTTTTTAAAATTTGTCGCACGCAACAAATAAATGGCTTAACGACAAATAAGATCTTCTAATGAAATAAACTCTAAATTGGTCGTGGATAGGACTTTCATAAATTAAATGACTTGTTTTTCTTTCCAAACTCTTAACAACGGTTTTGCAAACTCACCCTAAACATATTAACTAAAGAATGAGGTATAATTCATCGTTCATGTGACACACTAGACTTGGCTGTAATGTCTGGGCCGGGTTTGGGGTGTTACATTTAGTGGTATCAGAGCCAAGTTGCAACAACTTGGCTGTGGATTAGGTCCAAAAAGTTTTCTTAAAAATTTAAAATACATGCCCAATAAGGGTATTTTAAAAATCGATTTTGGAAAACTTCTTAAGAAAACCCTTTTCAAATTTATTTTCTTCAAAGATATAATTATCTTATTTAAGGTACTACTTTAAAAACAAAGTTTAGTCTTACTAAAATTTTGGTTTCTGAAATCTGAATTCTGAAGAGTAGCACACCGAATCTCTGGCACCAAGTCTGTAAGTATTTCTACTATATTGTACCTTACTGTTATACTACTGTAGATAGTACTGAGACCCTACTAAGATTCTATAGTTAGGGTAATACTGAAACTATAGTGACTGAGACAGTAGGCAAAACTGAAAACCCTAGAAGACTGATACTGTAGCTAGGCTACGAATCTGCAAAAACAAACTCTAAAACACTATCTGTGCATAAGACATTTGTAATAAACACTAAAATATTGAACTAATTCATAAAACTCGTAATTAGATAATTCAATCTGCGTACGAAGGCAGCTCGTGTAAGAGGACGTGGGCATGGCTGAGGTAGTGTACAAGCTAGGTCCTCATCTTCGGGACATATACTAGCTGAGGAGGCACGAGCACCGCCAGCGACTAAGACTGGGTTGTATAATCGAGCTGCAGGGGACGACGCTTTGTCCCAGGCAATGTTAAGGGTTCTGGAAAGGGTCGCTGGAGCAAGTACGGGGACTTTGAATCAAGGGTCTATTTTTGAGCGACTCCGGGCTAACGGAGTGGAGATCTTCAGGGGCGTATCTGGAGTGGCTCCAAATGTGGCTGAATACTGGTTGGAGGCCACAGAGCGGATCATGGACGATCTGGAATGCTCAGTGGAGTAGAAGCTAAAAGGAGCGGTGTCTCTGCTGGGAGACGAGGCGTACCGGTGGTGGATCACTATGAGGGATAGTACCCCAGCTGAGCGGGTAACCGGGGAGCTGTTTAAGACGACGTTCAAAGGGATGTACATTAGGCCGAGCTATGTGGATGCCCGAAGGGAGGAATTTCTGAACCAGACCCAGGGTAACAAGTTTGTTGCTGAGTATGAGGCCGAGTTTTTAAGGTTGAATCGGTGTGCTAGTGGAATAATTGCTACTAATTATGAACGTAGCGTTCGATTTGAGGATGGCCTCAGGGATGAGCTTAGGGTGCTGATAGCTCTGCAGAGGGAGCGTGACTTTGCTGCCTTAGTGAAAAAGGCTAAGATAGACGATGAGGTGAAGCGAACTGAACGGCAGAACCGTGAGAAGGATCGAAATCGATTTAGGAGGGATTCTGGACCCTCGGGTGCTGTAGGCAGAAATGTTAAAAGAGCTACAGTGGATGAATAGGTCCAAGCAGTTTCGGTGAATGCAGTTAAACCGTAGGCTTGTGGAGACTATGGTAGAGTACATCAGGGTGAGTGTTGGAAGCATACTGGGGCTTGTTTTGGATGCAGATCCAAGGAGCATAGAGTTAAGGACTGTCCTCAGAGGCCAGCTGAGACGCAAGTTGCTGAACAGAGGGTTGCTCAACCAGTGCGAAGTGGACCACAATCACCGAAGGGCCGTGGTTAAGGCAGGGGCGGCGACGAAAATGGTCGTGGACGTGGAGCACCTGGCAAGAGTGATGGAAATGCTGAGGCTTGTCAGCTAGTGTTGGTGTATGCTGCTTATCACCGAGAGGAGGGTGACGTACCTGGCATCATAACGAGTACGTTTTTTATCCCTAGCATGCCATACACTGCCTTGATAGATATTGGTTCTACCCATTCGTATGTTGAATATAATATATCTAGGACGTTGGGTGTGCACTATGAGGAAACTGTAAGTGGGGTAACTGTGATAAGTCCACTGGGTCACTCGGTTAGGGTAGATAAACTCTTTAGGGATGTGCCTTTAGAGGCTCAAGGTAGGATTTTCTCTATGGACTTAATGGAGCTACCGTTTAGAGAATTCGATCTTATCTTGGAGATGGATTGGCTTGCTAAGCATAAGGCGACTCTGGATTGTGCGGCTAAGTGGATGGTGTTAAAGACTACAGAGGATGAGAAGGCGATGGTTATAGGGGAGCGAAGGGATTTTTTGTCCAATGTTGTTTCAGCCTTGAGAGCTAAGAAGCTGATTCATAAGGGTTGCGAGGTGTATTTTGCATATGTGAGTCAGTCAGATGTTGAGGGTTTGACTGTAGGAGAGGCTAGAACTGTCAAGGAGTTTCAAGATGTCTTTCCTAAGAAGCTTCTTGGATTGCCTCCGAATCGTGAAGTCAAATTTGGACTCGACTTGTTGCCTGGAACGGCACTAGTGTCCATCGCACCTTACAAGATGGCACCGAAGGAGTTAGTGGAGTTGAAAGCACAAATCTAAGAGTTGTTGGATAGAGGTTTTATTAGGCCAAGTGTGTCATCGTAGGGAGCACCGGTACTGTTCGAGAAAAAGAAAGATGGGACGATGCGTATGTGCATCGATTGTCGCCAGTTGAACTGACGATTAAGAATAAGTACCCTCTGCCAAGGATCAATGACTTGTTTGACCAGCTAAGAGGAGCTTCAGTATTTTTCAAGATCAATCTTTGATCTAGATATCATCAGCTAAGGGTCAAAGAGGTGGATATTCATAAGACAGCATTCAGAACTCAGTATGGTCATTACGAGTTTCTGGTAATGCCGTTTGGATTGACAAATGCACCTGCGGCTTTCATGGATTTGATGAATCAGGTATTCTAACCTTGGATCAATTCGTGGTCGTCTTCATAGACGATATTCAGGTGCATTTAAAAACTAAGGAGAAGCATGATGAACATCTCCGTATTGATCTGCAAGTGCTGAGGGAGAAGCAACTGTATGCGAAATTCAGCAAGTGTGAATTCTAGTTGCGTGAGGTGACATTTTTAGGTCACGTTGTTTTTGCTGTGGGGATTAGGGTGGATCCTCGAAAGATTGAGGTAGTTTTGGAATGGAAGCCACCGAGTTCTGTATCGAAAATTTAGAGTTTTCTAGGTTTGGTAGGGTACTACAGAAGGTTTGTGGAAGGATTTTCCTTGATTGCAGCACTGTTAACAAAACTTTTGAGGAAAGGAGTACCGTTTGTATGGACTGGGAAATAGCAAGAGGCTTTCGGTAGGTTGAAGAAGGTTCTGACTAAGGCGTCAGTTTTGATTCAGCCAGAGTCTGGGAAGGATTTCACTGTGTACAGTGATGTGTCGTATGTTGGTTTAGGCTGTATGTTGATGCAAGAGGGTAAGGCGATCAGTTATGCATCGCGATAGCTTAAGCCTCACGAAGCGAACTACCCTAAGCATGATCTCGAGTTGGTAGCGATAATTTTTACGTTAAAAATCTAGAGGCACTACTTGTATGGAGAAAAGTGTATTATATACACGGACCATAAGAGTCTCAAGTATTCGTTGACTCAGTAGGAGTTAAATCTTAGGCAACGAAGATGGATACTGTTGCTTAAGGATTACGACTGTTCTATTAAGTATCACCCAGGCAAAGCGAATGTGGTGGTTGATGCACTGAGTCGAAGAGCTGTAACTGAATTGAGAGCAATGTTTGCTCATTTGAGTCTATATGACGATGGTAGCTTGTTAGCGGAATTACAAGAGAGAACAACCTGGATTAAGCAGATTAAGGAAAAGCAGTTAGAGGATGAGTCACTAGTTCCTCGATTCCAGCAAGCTGAGAATGAAGAGATTTCTGATTTTGGACAGAATAGTGAAGGAGTTTTGTGTTTTCGAGGAAGAGTTTGTATTATGAAGGACTCTGACTTGAAGCAGTCAATTTTGAGAGAGGCTTATGGCGGACCTTGTGCTATGCATCCAGGAGGGAATAAGTTGTATCGAGATCTATGAGAGTTGTACTGGTGGCCTGGACTTAAGCGTGAAGTGACGAAATTTGTGGGAAAGTGCCTGACATGCCAGAAAGTGAAGGCTGAGCATCAACTGCCTTCTGGACTTCTGCAGCCGGTGAAGATTCCACTTTGGAAGTGGGAGAGGGTAACCATGGACTTTGTGAGTGGGCTACCCTTGAAACTTACCAAGAAAGACTTAGTTTGGGTGATTGTGGATAGGTTAACAAAATCTGCTCATTTCATACCTGTCCAAACTGATTACTCACTTCAGAAATTAGCTAAGTTGTATGTGGAGGAGATAGTGTGACTTCATGGAGTGGCAGTTTCGATTATTTCTGATTGAGATCCTAGGTTTACTCTCGATTTTGGCAGAAGTTGCATGAGGCGTTGGGTACGCGATTGGATTTCAGCACTACTTTTCACCCCCAGACAGATGGACAGTCTGAAAGGGTTATTCAGGTTCTGGAGGACATGTTGAGAGGTTGTGTTATCGACTTCCGAGGTAGTTGGGAGGATTACTCTATTAGCAAAGTTTGCTCATAATAACAATTATCAGGCAAGTATTCAAATGGCTCCATATGAGGCATTATATGGGCGAAGGTGTCATACGCCTACTTGTTGGACGGAGTTGGGAGAACGTTAGGTTCTTGGGCCAGAGTTGGTGGCAGATATTGAAGAAAAAGTTAAGCTGATCAGGGATTGGTTAAAGGAAGCATCTGATAGGCAAAAATCTTATGTTGACTTAAAGCGTAAGGAAATTGAGTACTCAGTAGGGGATATGGTCTTTTTGAAGGTCTCGCCTTAGAAGAAGATATTAAACTTGGTAAGAAGGGCAAGTTGAGTCCGCGGTTTATCGGGCCTTATCGAGTTCTTAAGCGGGTAGGGCTGGTAGCTTACCAGCTGGAATTACCGCCTGAGTTGGATCAAGTTCGTGACATTTTTCATGTCTTCCTGCTGAGACAGTATCGATCTGATCCTTCTCATGTCGTACCAGTGGAAGAAATTGAGGTGAAAACCGACTTGACTTTTGAGGAAGAACCTGTGCAAATTCTGGACTGAGATGTCAAAGTGCTAAGAAAGAAGTCAGTTCCTTTGATGAAAGTACTTTGGCACAATCATGGCAGAGAAGAGGCTACGTGGGAGCCAGAAGAGGCGATTCGTCAACAACACCCTCACCTTTTTGGATCAAGTAAATTTCGAGGCTAAAATTTCTTTAAGAGGTAGAGTTGTAACGCCCTAATTTTTGGGATTTTTGGGATGTTGCATAAATTTAGTTTTTACTTGTCTGGATGTATTAATTTATTTTTTGAGTATGTTAGTGGGCCTTTAGAAGGCCCAAGCTTGAGTTGAAATCTGGTAGAATTTTAAAATTTTAGACTTCAGGGAGAAGGGGCCTTGACTAAGTGGGCTTTTAAAAAAATTGGGAATTTAAGACTTAAGATGGCCTGTGGTAAGGTGGCAAGGTAACGCCACTTAGAAGACAAGGGAGGCGTGTGGAATCTATGCAAGAGCCAAGGTTCAAGTCTCATGGTTAGCAAGGTGGTATTTTATTTTTAATGCATGTGCAAGGCATATGATGGACTCTCAGTGGAACTCTGAAGGGAGGTGTTTGAATGCCTCAAGGGATTGAATCAAAGAGGAGAAGGAGGAGAAAATTTAGGGATTTCAACTGAGAGCAAGAGTTGGCCAGCCAAGGGACTTTGGAGTTGCATATTCGGCTAGGAGAGCTTAGTGTAGCAATTTCGGCATTTTGGTTTGGGGGTGTGACGATTGCTTGGTTGCCTACTCTTCGGGATTGGTTTGGGTTATTATTTTGGGCTTTGCTAAATAGGTATAGGTTCTTGAGAGCTCCTTCATTTCATCTTTTTCGTCTCCTTTCTTTGTTCAGAAAAGCTGAAATATTGTGCACATTAATCTCTGTCGATTTCTTTCTTTGGCTGAACCTATTCTCTCCACCCTGTTCTTCTTTCTTTTCTTCTTTCTCACCTCTTCTCTTCCCACCCTCTTCTCCATCTTCTTTACATCACCGATTATAGAACCTCTCTTTTCAAGCTTTAGTAGTGGAATACTCATATAGGCCGAACCCTTTTCTTCACCTACCTTTTAAAACCGAAAACACTCTTCATCCTTCACCCTTTTCTCCTTCTTCTCCTTTTCTTAACCAACGTAGGTAACCTTTCCCTGATAGTCAAAACCTTCTTCCTTTTTCTTCTATTTTAACCGAATCCTTAGACCACTTAGGTCAATCGTTTTCTCGTGTTTTAGATTAGATCTACAACAGATTTGGAAAAGTTTTGTATTCGGGGACTCTTCTTTGGCAATACGAAGCGGTGGTAACTGTTCATACCCCCTCTTTTATAATTTGGTAATCCAAGAAAAGCTAAAACCCCCTAAATCCTTAGGGTAACTTTCGATTTTGGATAGGACTTATAATAGTCTTCTCATTCGGTTTCTTATGTGCTAGTGTGGAATAGAGGTTGTCTATCGAGGAGTATTGGAGGCTAGGACTGCTGGAGCAATCTAGATCTAGATCTAGTTATTGTGTTCGGCAAAGGTAAGTATTCAAGAGCCTTAGATGATGATTGGCCGAATGTGGTAAGTTGACAGTTTGATTGGTTTCGTGGATTTGTAGTTAACAGTGTGATCTAAACGACTGTAGGTTGATCATTCAAGGGATTCCTGTAAATCTCACAAATCAGGTGTGTAATGGACACCCACTAGTAGACTAGATCGGTAAAAGCTGAAAAGCCGAAATGTCGAAATTTGAAATTTTGAGGGCTTGCGAGCATGCAAGCACTCATGGGTCGGTTTGAATCAGTAAAATCGGTAATCGCAAATGGTAAGAACGATGTGTGCACATTTCTGTGAACGTTGGTGATTTTAGGCCTCAAAGGGTTGAATTTGGGCCCAATGGGCTTACAGGTCCATATGGGTGAAAACGGGCGATAAGTGTATTCTGATAATCTGAGTGATAAATCTGCTTAAACGGAGATAAAATTTTGGGCTTAGTGGGCCGTAATAGCTAGTGGACATTGTAGGGCCCATTAGGGGTTTTTAGGGCCGATAACTCTAAGTTGATAAAATGGGATAAGTAAGTTAACTAGATGCCATTAAGACTATTAACAACTGTAATGAGTATGAAACCCTAAAAACTAGCAAATTTATTGAAATACCCCTTAAGGGTGGAAAATTACTACTATACCCCTAGGTGCTAAAAGACCATTTTACCCCTAGGGTTAAGATTGACTGTTTTGCATGCTAAATTAAATCTGTTCACTGTATGCCATGTCATGATTTACACTGTTGCATGGGATTTGGTTTTTGAAGGAGGAAGTGCTAAGTGGCAATGCCACGTTTACTGTAAGGGCTTTGCCTCGTTTTACTATTTAGTGGCTTGGCCACGTTATCTGATTAAGCAGCTAAGCTGCAACTGTGGTTTGTAGGGCTGGTTGGGTTGAGTTATTCCCTAAATGGCGTGTAGGGCTGGTACAGGTGGTGTGTAGGGTTGGATTGGGCTGGGCTTTGCATACATGCATAACTTTTTGAACTGTTACTGTAATGGGCCTAAGGGCCACACTAATTTCTGAATAGGCCTAAGGCGCAGTTAATCACTGCTTACTGAATAGGGCTAAGGCCCAGTTAACACTAATATCTGGATAGGGCTTAGGCCCAGTTAAGCTTGAACTGATTTGGGCTCTGGTTGGGTTTAGCTTACACATTGAGTTTTCCAAACTCACCCCCTTTCCTTTCATCTATGTAGGTGAGCCTCAACCTTAGTGGACTTGGAGCTGGAGGGATTCGGATTGGCCACGAGGATTGCACTTGGTTAATTTTTCTCAAAATTACTTTATTTCAGCATTTATCTTTAATTCATATTCTTTTGGGTTTAAATTTGTAATAAGGCCGCTCATTTGTTATTTTTCTTTATATAGGTTTTTAATTATTAAATTATTACTTGTTAAAATTGATAGAATTAGGCTGCGTAGGTTTTCATTTTCAAATTAATCAACGTTTTCAAAATATGTCACATGCAAAAAATGGATGGCTTAAGGACAAATAAGATCTTCTATGGAAATAAACTCTAAATTGGTCGTGGATAGAACTTTCATAAATTAAATGACTTGTTTTCTTTCCAAACTCTTAACAACGATTTTGCAAACTCACCCTAAATGTATTAACTAAAGAATGAGCTATAATTCATCGTTCATGTGACTCACCAGACTTGGCCGTAACGTCTGGGTTGGGTTTAGGGTGTTACGAAGCGAAGAATGTGGTGTAGTTGAAAAAACCTTGGAATCTTTTGATTGTTTGCGATTAAAAATAGTGAAAACTTGTAATTTGTAAGTTTGAATAAAACCTTAAATTGTGATAAAAAACTTTGTTTTTATATTACTAATATCCCAACTTTCAGTTATAACAGAAGCTTTTGTTTCAAAACCCATTTGTTGTGTTATCGTGATATTTTTGAAAAACAGAAATCTTTTATGAAGCCACGCCCTATAGCTAACAGATTCATATGAGAAATAACAATCCCAAATTAAAACAAAATCGGAGAAAAGGCCTTATTACAGAAATTTAAACCAAATAGAATAATTTAAGTAAAGTAAATGCGAATACTAAGAATTAAACACTGCTCGTAGTTTGGCCACCTCCGAGTCCTCTCGTATGCCAAACCACCTATTGAGGATCACCTGAAAAAGAATAAAAGAGGGAGTGAGTTTTCGAAACTCAGTGTGTACATCCCTTATCGATCAACAAACCTACATCAATCAAATTGGGCCAAAGCCCATTACAATACCGGTGGCCACTGGGCCTTAAGCTCAGAATAGCCTAAACTGGGCCCAAGCCCTTATCACATTAACACATGTTACATATATCTGGACCTGAGCCCACTCAATATCAGAAGCAATATATATGCAATGCTCAATGCCCAATCCAATCAGCACACCACCCGTACCAATCAGCACACCATGTGGGGATTTAATCAACCCACCCAGCCAACGCACCAATATCGCAGCGAGGCTGCCAATCACATAATTAGCTTTAAGAATTCAGTGGGTCCACAGTCGTCTTGGACGACCCGTGCAACCTCACCCAAATAGATCCACAGTCGTCTCGAGCGACCTGTGCATCCCTAACAGATCACATGACTTCCTTCAATACAATAATCTTGCCCCCATGCAGCATAATGTCACATGAATGCAAACATATCATAACATGGCATACAGAGCAGTCATATATCATGCATGGGCAATTTAGTCATTTCACACTTCAAGGGCATAACAGTCAGTTCACATTTAGGGGTCAGTATACACTTATCGACCCATCATTAGGTTCACAGTCGTCTCGGACGACCAGTGCAACCTTCAGCAATAAAAAAATACAATTGGGCCCAAAGCCAAAAATATGGCACAAGTAGGGCCCACAATCTCGTCTGGCCGCAAAGCCCAGCATTGCCCTTGGCCATGTGGTTAACATGACAGGCTCGCTATTTCACAACTATCCATGATTTTGCTTGTGTTGGGCCCATGGGCCCACCGAGCCTATATGGCCCATTTCAGCCCGTATGGCCAAGAAACGGCCTAAGCCTACGAGATTGCTCATGGACCTCTGTCGTCATATCGATCCTTCCACACGAGCGTTCAGACACTCGGTACGGTTACCATTGCCAAACTTTAGGAAATTCAGCATTTCAGCTTTTGTCGATCTATGGCTACAGTGGTGTGCGTGTACACACCTTGCTTGCGAGATGCTCGATTAACTCCCTGTATCGAACCTTTGAAGAACGAACAATCCTAAACACCAAGATCTCTGAAGCCGATCGGTTTTACACTCTCAACAACAATCTGCAATGTAACAAATCCTTTAGAACCAAAGTACCCATAAGTCTGCCTTAAATCCATAAATGCCACCACTCATACCTATATATCGCATTCGACCAAGCCCAAAATTATAATAACACCTTTCTTACCTTGGTTGAACGATTACAACAATGAAAGTTGGATTGCTCCACCACTCACTACCCTTTGCATTACTGAAAACCTAAGCCCAATGATGGACATAATACAGAGAAGGATGAACTTTGTAGTTAGAAAGTAAAAAAAGAAGTCATTCGGTTTTTGAAAAGAATCCAACGAAAGCAGGGTGATTGACAATAGGAGATTAAGAACACATACTTACTGACTTGCCAAAGTCTCTGCAGGACCGAAAATAAAAAGAACAGAACTTTGCTTCAGCCAAGGTCCCAATTACTAGCAACGTGAAGATGATCACCAAAAGAGTAAAGGTACTCGGTCAATAATAGTAAAAGAACAAAGGTGAATTCTGTTCAAACAGATTAATGGGAAAAATATAAAAGCAAGGGTCTCTTCATCAAATCGAAAATTAATGAAAAAGGAGAAAAATAGGTTTAAAAGAGAAAAGGGAAATAACATTCGGCATAAGAGAGAACAGAAAGAGAAAGCTTTCGGCCAAGGCAAAGTTCAATGAAAGGGAAGACAAAGGTAATCAATCTAGATATGTGAAGAGAATAGAGAGAGAAGAAATAAGAAGAGAAGAGGAGAGTAAAGGGAGATTCGGCACACACAAAAAGAACCTAAGTGACCCCAAAGAAATTCGGCTAAAATGAAACCCGAGAACTAAAGGAGAGAAAAAACTTGGTAATGTAGCAAAAATAAATACAAAAAGAAAGAAGTCCCCCAAGGAAAAAAGCAAAATCGGCTTCAAAGAACAAAATGCCAAAAACCCAAAAACTAACAAAGAGAATTCGGCATTATCCTTTACCACACAAAACCTAAATCACCCTACTCAAAGACCCCAAATTCGGCACCAACAACCCCAAAAATCAAACTCCCTTAATTTTCTTCCCGATTTGTACCATGAATTCCTCTTTAATCCACTCTCCATCACCTATTCAAATTTCAAGACCAAGTCAACCTTCCACCACATAGAATTCCACTCTAACTCAACTTCCCACCTAGCAACAGAGTAAAATAATTACCCATTGACCAAGGAGGGATTCGAACCCCAGACCTCCTTGCTATGCATGTGACGCCACTTCCTTGCCTCCCATGTGGTACCATCTTGCCACTCCAATACAAGCCTTTTTGTGACATGAAACCACAACCACTATACTTAAGTCCTATAAACTAACATCCATATTCCCCTAAGCCTAAAAATAAAATTTTTACCAAAGATCAAGCTTGCACTCAGGCTTCCTAAAGACCCCCCAAACACACCCAAATCAGTTATCCAACACACCACTCATACTATTTGAAAAAATTTCTTTTTTTTTTCGTCCAACAAAAATCCAAATTTCTCCAATACTCGAAGCCCATTTCTCCTAGGCCTAAAATTCAGGGCATTACAAAATGAATTGGTTGTTTTTATCAGAGTGAGCTTTAGTTGAAATATGATTTGAGTTACATGTAGTTAAAGTATCTTCAGTTATGGGAATAAATTTCGTGCATTCACGAGTACATATAGACGGATAATCTCAATGAAGAAATTATATTCTGGAAAGTATGATACAGAGATATGCCTATTGGATTGTTCTAATCAAATGATGTTATTATGAATTAAAGCTGTACCAATTGATAAAGTCATCACATTATGAAAATTTGAATGGTTTATGCATGTTAGCAAAGTTCTAAATAGATGAAAGTATTATTAACTGAAACTCTAGTTCTGAGTTCAATTTGAATTGAGTAAAGAACTTGCGATTTTCAGTAGTGCATTATTGAATGGATTTGAATGTGATTTGACTATAAGAATGTAAAGTGCAGTTTATGTTTTCAATGGTTAAAATCTCATTAAAAGAATTGTTCGACAAGTGATTTAAAGAAGGCCACTTTCATATCTGTGTTGTGAGTTTGATAATATCGTATGTTCAATAGAAAATGTCATATGCTTCCTGATTCTAATGGTTTAAAGTGTCTAATGTTACAAAACAAAGATCTGAAGTTTAAGACTTTGCCAATGGATTTAGATATTGAAAGATTTCGAGAAATTTTTTTATCAATCTCTGATAAAGAAGTTATAGTTACAGATGCCTGGATGGAAAATATTTATTTATTTTTGTTAGTACTAGTTACGTGATTGATCTTATTTGATGATGGTCTAATACTAGCTAGATTAAATGCTAAAGTGAGGTTTTCTTTGTGAAACTAGGAAGCTTAGAAATATGATAGTAAATGGTAATCTAAATGAGTTTAGAGTGAGTTTACTTCTAATGTTGAATTTCAGGTCGAACATGATTCCTGTTATTATCGTTATTTTAAAATACAATTTGCGTATTGATGATCTAGAACTTATGCAGAAGTTTTTGGTATGAGGTTCAGTAGTAGCACGTCTATTCATCCAAGAATAATAAATTATGCAGTTATATGAGTAGATGTTCTGGTGATTGAGTTTATGTTCATATGTCTATTTGTTAGCAAGTAAGCCAAAATCAAGTGTATTTAAGACTAATACAGTCAGGGATAGTACGGGACTGATGATGAGATAGAGTTATCATAAGTTTCGTATCGGGATTGTTATAATCTCCGAAAAGGAAGATGTTATTTTAATTGTGGTTGATTGTTTGGCCAAGATCTGTTTGATCATTTCAATATGTACAGAGTTTTTATTTGACAGATTACTAAGTAAATGTATTCCAGAGAGAGTAATTCAGATTTTGACAATGTGCTCCGACACTGTGTGCTAAAGTTTAAAGAGATATGCAAGGTTAAATCGATTTGTGATTCTAGAAGGTTAGTGAAAGTGTTTCATGAGACTTGAAAGAAACTTCTTCTGGTAAGATTTTCAGGGACGAAAATCCCTAAAGGGGGAGAGTTGTAATAGCCTGATTTTGGACCTAGTCGGAACAATGGTTTCAGGACCAAAAATTCGAGGAGGAAAAATTTATTTTTATTATATTTTTATGGTCTACAATTTCATGGAATCATTTTGCGAAAATCTCATTTGAAAATTTTGACGTTTGGGCACTCAATTTAGTCAAAAGGACTAAATTGTAAAAAGTACAAAACTTGAGTTCTAGAAGTTAGAGGTGTCAAATTGCTATGAAATTTTACATTGGATGTCCTTAAATAGAAATTATACCATTGGTTAGTTTTTTGGAGAAAAATGGAGATGAGATAGGTGAAATAGAATATTTTTAACTTAGGGGCATTTTGGTCATTTAGTGATTAAAATGAATTAAAAACAAAATTAAAAGCCAATTTTTGTCCACCTTCAACCCCATGGCCGAATATAGCAAGGGGAAACCATGGCTAGGGTTTTTCAAGCTTCCAAGCTCGATTGTAAGTCTGTCCTAGTGCTGGTCATTTTTGAAATCCTCGTAACAAAATCTACCTATTTCTACCATTAATTTGAGGTGTGGTTAAAGTCTAGGGTTTTTACCCATGATGAATATGTGTTTATTTTGATGATAGATTATGCATGTTTATGGTTAGAGAAACGACTTTTACTAAGTGATTTTCGGCAAAAACATCTAAAAGGACTAAATTGTAAAAGTTATAAATTGTGCCATAAGAGTGTGATTTAGTGGAAATTGTGGGCTGCTATAGTTATGAAAATGGTTTAGCTAAGCCTGTATGTTAAAGAAATTGAATAAATTTCATTTTCCGAGCTTAGGGGCAAAAATGTAAATATGTGAAAATTTAGGGGCAAAAACATAATTTTTCCATAATATGATTTTTCAGTCACATTGAATAATGTGACTAATAAGTGAGCTAAATTTGATATTATAGATCACGAAAAATGAGATTCGGGCCTAGAATGAGGGAAAAACAAGTATTTGACAATTAGGTCCTTTGTCACCATTTTTGGTATCGAGGTAAGTTTGTATGTAAAGAATGCATCATTTTTACTTACGTTATCATATTTTATTATGTTTTTTGAAATGTGGCTGAATATTGAATGAAATTGATAGGTATCAAAAAGTGAGAAATTTCCCGGTTGAACATTAGGAATAGAATAGGATACAAGTGACATGTCACTAGTGACTCAAGTGTGGTACTATCTAAAGGCCACTTTGAGAAGAGATAGCTTGATCACAGGTCTGGTACTATGTGAAGGCCACTTTGTGAAGAAAGATAGCTTTGATCACAAGTGTGGTACTATGTGAAGGCCACTTTGTGAAGAAGGTAGCTTTGGCTACAAGGGTGGTACTATGTGTAGGCCACCGAGTATCCGTCATTATTCTGATGTGTTCAACGGGAAATGACTAAGTGTAAACGAATATGACTATGTAAGGAATAAGTGTAGGTATGTGTGTATAAACTTATGAGCAATGTCCTCTATATGGGATCGAACATTGGTAAGGTTATTATGGAGTAAGTGTTACTATGAAAGTTAATACAAAGAAAATATGAAAGAGTAAAATTAGCAATAAAACAATTTTGGACAACAGCAGTTGTGTGACTTTGAAAAATCACCAAAAATAGTGGAAATCGAATTAGAGGTTGAATAAGATATGAAATTAAAGCTTGTTGAGTCTATTTCTATATAAAAGGAATGGTGTCAGGAAAATAATTTTATATTATGAGATATTTGAATTCTTGTGAGACAAAGTTAGAATGATTTTAGAATCCCCTGTTCTGAGTTTTAAAAATCATTTCAACTTGTAAAAAAATAATTATGGGTTATAATTTATATTCTTAAAATCCTTAATGTGTATATTTTCAAAAGAAATAAACGAGAACATCATTTGAATCCCGTACGAGGAGAAAATTAATTTTTAGTGAAGAGGGGTTGGAACTGTCAAACAGCGAAACAGGGGAACTTTAATGAATAAACTATACTTAATGGCTAAACCAAAAATTCTGAAAATTTATGGTAAAGAGTATGTGAGTCTAATTTCATGGAAAATTAGCAGATATTAGTTTGGAGTTTCGTAGCTCAAGATATAAATAATTTAGTGACTATGACTCGACTAGACAGCTTGAGATGAACATGAGTAAATAGTGGAACTATGTGCAATTATAATTGTATTATTTTGAGAACATATTATGAAGATTGATAAAAACAAGTTAATAAATTTTTTATTATTTGCATATGAACTTACTAAGCTTTGTAGCTTACTCCCTTTCCTTTCCCATATCTTATAGGATGGTACTCTAGCTCGGGTTGAGATCGCTAGAGATGCTATCACACTATCAAGCTATCATGTTGGGTAAATGAATGTAAACCTTTGAGCCGATGGCATGTATAGGGACTTAGCCATTTTGTGTATGTGTTATTTATATGGCCAAATGTATTGGCTTGTAATGATTAAGGATTTGATTTGGTTTATAGCCACATAAATTGGCTCACATTGGCCAATTGGGTTGTAAACCTATTTATATGTGCATGCACAAATTATTGCCTTTGTTGATGAGTGAATGCCATGTTCAAGCCATGTTTATAGATGTTGATTGACAATTAATGTCGTGTTAAATACTATTGAGATGTATAAGTTTGTGAATGAGGTTGAGGGTGGCAAATGGCTTGGAAAATAACCTTAAAGTTTTCCACACGGGTAGACACACGGGCGTGTGTCTCAGCCGTGTGCGACACACGGTTAGCCCCATGGGTGTGTGACTTGGTCGAGTGCCCCTAAATGGTTGATGATGTCATAAATAGAAAGTTACATAGGTTGAGGAGACGGGTGTGTCCCGAACCATACGGGCGCGTGTGATCACACGACCAGCCCATACGGACATGGGACTTTCCAATACATGAAATCTAAGTGTTGTAAAAGTTTTGAAAGTCCTCGATTTAGTCCCTAACCACCTCTAATGTATGTTTAAGGCTTCGTAGGCCGGTAATAGGGACGTGATGAATATGTTTGAAAAGTTTTAAATTTGATGCAAATTTTACAACTCAAAATTGTATGTGTAAGTGTGTTTAAGTCTGGTAATGCCTCGAACCCCGTCCCGACGGGGATATGGGTAAGGGGTGTTACAAATGTGGGCAACTAGAAGCATGTAATTGGTTTGGCTAGGTTTGGGTTTTGAGAAAATTGAATACTTTTCATTTTACGAGCCTAGGGACTAAAGTGTAAATAAGTAAAAAGTTAGGGGCAAAAATATAATTTTACCTTCATATGATTTTTGGGCCTCATTGAATAATGTGATATTTAAATGAGTTAGATGTGTTATTATAGATCAAGAAAGACGAAGAATTAACCTTGACCGAGGGAAGGATAAGGTAGTGGACTAAATCGCAAAAATAGTCATTTTATATCGAGGTAAGTTTATATGTAAATAATGCATCGTTATATTATGTTTTAATGCTTTACTTTTGTATAAATTGTGTGATCGACTCTTTGGATATATTTGTTAATATTTCGATAAGTAAGAAATCCTAGTTGAACCTTAAGAATAAATTAGGATACGAGTGACATGTCACTAGGAACCTATGTGTGATTATGTGCTTATGCGATTCCGGGTGTTGGTCTTGTACGTCTACCAGTGGCTAGGTAATCCTACATATGTTGCGAATACCTATTAGCTTGTGTGAGCAGTACTGAGTAGCTACGTCCCGACTGTCAGCTTGTATGAGTAGACTCGTGACTAGCTCGAGAATGAGCATATATGTGAAATGTGATATGAGGTAGCTTGGCTACATATGTGATGTAACACCCCGAACCCGGCCCAGACATTATGGCCATGTTCGGTGCGCTACATCACCTAGACTATCCAACGCCGCCCTAATTACTAAGTCCGATGGTGAGTTTTGAAAAGCAACGCTTGATTTTTGGAAATTCCCGTTTTAATAATTATTCAACTTAATCTCTATTCCATTTGTTAAGCGATTCATTTTAACCTTATTATCCTTCTTAGCCATTTGTAATTTTAGATTGGTTAAGAAAACGTTTGTTTAATTTTCGAAAATGGTGTGTATTTGTGGTTGAAATAAAACAGTTGAAAATCCCAAATAAAAACAGGTATAGTGGCCTTATTACAACCCATAACAAAATAAAACCAATAGTAAAAAGTAATTAAATTAATAAACCAATTAAAATGCGAGTTCAGTCTTCGTGGCCACTCTGAACCCTCCCAGCCTCTAAGTCACGCTCTAGGGCTCTCTTGCAAGGATGGAAAAGAAAAGGGTGAGTTTGGGGAAACTTAGTGTGTGCAGAACCCATCCAAAGCCCTATTCAGATTACAGATACTGGGCCAAAGCCCTATAACAGATATTGGCCCAAAGCCCTATTCATATAACAGTTTGGCACATAGGCCCATAACAGTACAGTACAGTAAAACAGTATGAATGCAACCCAATTGGGGAGACTACTCAACCTACCAACTGCTACACACCACCCGTACCCGCCAACACACCATGTGGGGAATAACTCGACCCACCCAGCCCACACACCACATATGCAGCATGGCTGCTCAGATAAACAGTATACGAGGCAAAGCCCCTTTCAGAACAGTACGAGGCATAGCCCCTTTCAGTAATGTGGTAGTGCCACTCACACTTCCTCCAATATAAACCCAACCATTGCATCAGACATACATACATCATGATATGCAGTAACAAAAACAGTCATGTCAACAGTACAGTCGATTCTAGCCCTGGGGTATAATGGTAATTTTCCACCTAAGGGTAAATCAGTAATTTCTCACCCTAAGGGTATTTCAGTAATTCTGTTCTCTTATTACAGTTTTTATTATTATTACAGCCTCTACTATTACAGTGGTTGTTACAGAAACTCATTTAATTCAGTTTATCAATTTTAGCCCTTAGGCCCTAAAACCCCTAATGGGCCCTACCATGTCAATTAGCCCGTTAAGCCCATTTAAGTCTTAATCTTTAATCCATTACTCGTTTTAATATTTTTTACGACTATAGTCCATATTATTACCTTTAAACCTATTCTTATCCCAGATGGGCCCAAAAGCCCATTGGGCCTATATTCGGCCCACCGAGGCCCAACTTACCAAAGTGCCCAAAATCCGCGGCAAACTCTCCTACCAGTGCCGGTTCCAAATCCAACTTTTCCCTATCAACTTGAGAGCATTCGCACGCTCACAAACCCTCAAAATGCAGGAACTTCGGCATTTCGGCTTTTCGGCTTTTGCCGATTTGAACAATGAAGGTGTTCAAAGCACACACTTGTTTTGCAGTTCCACTAACGAGATTTCCTATGCGCCCGTTCCTACAATCCATTATCTAAGTGATTAATCAATAGATCTATGAAAAACTACAACCAAAATCCCTTACCACATTCGGCCACACCCTTAATGGCCATGAAAACTTACCTCTGTCGATTTAGATGCACTAGATCTAGATCTAATGATACCGATGCCTTGCACTCCTTGCTTGATCACCTTCCTTGCTAACTAACACCCAAAAAGAACCAAAATACTACTTTAAATCACTAATAGACTAAATCGACAACCTCCCTAACTTTAGGGACTTTCGGCTTTTCCAAAGTATGAAATATCTTAAAGATCTGAGTTGAAAACCACTTACCACTGCTTTTACCTTGATTCTAACTCAGATCTGAGTAGATCTAACCCTTATACGCAGACAGAAACTGAATTTCTGAGATCTAGGAATTCGGCCAAAAGCTCCTATGGTTATGGCGATTTCGGCTTTTCAACTGGTGAAGAAGATGATGATTTAGACTATGGATCTGGGTGATGGTGTCGACAATGATGTGGCTTAAGGGGATGTAGTAATCGACCACAACAGGTGAAGGGAACAGGGGTAATTCGGCTTAGAAGGATTCGGCACAAAGGTGAGTTCTGTTCGGGATTTCGGCTTTTTAAGGAAATTGATTATGGTGATTTTATGGAGGGTGTGATCAAAAGAGAAGATGAATGAGGGGATGAGGGGGTTTCGGCTAAGGAATAAATCAAAAAGGAAGAAGAAAAGTGAAGAAAAGTAACGGTAGAGGTGGAGAGAAAGAATTCGGCTATGAGCTTCCTAGGGAGGCAAATTTCGGCTTTTCTTACAGTAGAAGAGAAAAATAATTCCTAAGGTGGCTAACCCTAACTCTCATGATAGAAAATAGAAAAAAGATATAACCCTAATATCACACTTGAGTAATCGGCCCAAGTCCCTAAAAGCCCTTGCCGAAATTCCTATTTAAATTAGTCACATGTCCGGCACATGCTTAAAAATTAAAAAGAGCAATAAGCCTACCTTGCAACTCGAACCCTTGTCCTTCAATACCCATCTAGGCGCCACTTTTTTTAGGAGCTTTAGTGGCGCAACCTTGCCATTCTACCAAGGCTCCCTTTGCGATATATTTTACCCAGTTCCCCCTTTTTACTTAAAACGTACTTAAATATTTTTATCGATTTTTAACCGAAGTTTGGGCTTCCTAAAGGCCCACTAACACATCCAAACACCATTTTAGCAATCAAAACACAAAATTTCCCAACTTCACCAAAAATCTCATTAACCCCAAAAATCTCAAAAATTAGGGCGCTACATGTGACCCTTGTATGCAAACCTTCCGTGTATCCGTTAATATTCAGAGTGCTCAACGGGAATGATAAAGTTGTGAAAATATGTGTTTGTATGACGATGTGGTACAGGTGTGTACGTAAAATTCATAAGTATAAATTCTATAAGTGATGATCGTATGGTAAGATTGTACTAAAGTAAGTAAGCTTATGAGATTTCAATGATAAATGTATTATTTTTCATTATATGAAATATGAAATTGCATGGTTATTAAGTGGTCATGGTGTTATTTATTTGCATATAAACTTATTAAGTTTTTTAGCTTATTCCCTTTACTTTCCCTTGTCTTATAGTGTGACCAAGCTAGCTCGAAACCAAGACTTGTCGGAGGCTCGCATCACACTATCAGAAACATTATTTTGGGTATTTGATAATTGTGATATTTTTTGAAAGTATGGCATGTATAGGGACTTGGTCATTTTGTTAAGTGTCATGTTTGATTTGGCAAAAAATTTTGGCCAAAGTTAGTTGAAGGTTCATTTTGTATAAGGCCATTTGAAACTGGCTAATGTTGGTTATTGGTAAAATCATGTATTGATGTCTTTCATGAATGTGGTAGTTTGCATGATTAAATTGATAATTGTGTAATGTTTATGCATGGTGATTGTGGTATGTGAATGACGAGTGGATGCTTTGTTGTAGAGGTTTGGTTGCTTGATTATGTCATGATAAGTGTTGTTGAATGGGTATATGTGTTTTTGTGTTTTCGGGGTGGCAAGTGGCTTGGTAAATAGCCTATATATTGTCCACACGAGTAGACACACAGGCGTGTGTCTAGGCCGTGTGTGACACACGGTCTGCCCTATGGGCGTGTTGATAGGCCATGTGTTCCCTGCAATGTAGTTTTGGAGAAACAGAATGCTCAGTATGGAACACACGGACAGATACACGGTCGTGTGTCTCAGCCGTGTGTAGGACATGTCACAGGACATTGGCGTGTGCCCAGGCCGTGTGAGGTCTGCTCCTTAAATGCAAAATTAAATTTTCCACATGGCCTAGCACACAGGCGTGTGACTTGGCCGTGTGACCTTAAATTGTTGATGACCTCATAAACAAAGAGTTACACGGGCTAAGGACAAGGGCGTGTCCCGAGCTATATGGGCATGTGTGACCACATGGCCTACTCACACAGGCGTGTGACTCTCCAAAACAGGAAAATTTTCTGAGTGTTGTAACAATTTTGAAAGTTCTCGATTTAGTCCCTAACCACTTCCAATGTAGGTTTAAGGCCTCGTAGGCCCGTAATAGGGATGTTATGAGTATGTGTGAAAGGTTTTGAATTGAATGAAATTTTATGTCCTAATTTTGTACGATTAGTTATGTTTAATTCCGATAATGCCTCGTACCCTATCTCGGCGTCGGACTCAGGTAAGGGGTGCTACATTTAGTTTACATACAAACTTACCTCGGTACAAAAATGATTATTTTTGCGATTTAGTCCACTACCTTATCCTTCCCTCTGTCAAGGTTAATTCATCATCTTTCTTGATCTATAATAACACATTTAACTCATTTAATTATCACATTATTCAATTAGGCCCAAAAATCATATTAAGGTAAAATTACATTTTTGGCCCTAACTTTTCACTTATTTACACTTTAGTCCCTAGGCTCGTAAAATGAAAAGTATTCATTTTTGTCAAAACCTAAGACTAGCCGAACCTATTACATGCTTATAGCAGCCCACATTTTTCATTTATTCACATATTTATACACACATTTTATAACTTTTTCAAATAGGTCCTTTTTAACATTCTTACCGAAAATTACCTAGCAAAAGTTGTTTATCACATAACTAACATTCATTTTCTACCATTAGACATCAAAAAATGCATGCAAGTTGCACATGGGTAAATTTTTTAAACATAAACCCTACTTCAAAATAATGGTAGAAATTGGTAAATCGGGTGATACCTACTTCAAAAACGTAAATAGCATTAAAAATGGGGCTAGGATGCACTTACTATCAAGCTTGAAAGTTGAAGAACTACTAGCTATGGTTTAGGGGAAAGTTGAAGAACTACTAGTTGAGCACAATTTTCACTGTATTTTCCCTTTTTATTCTTTTATTAACCAAATGCCCTTAAGGCCTTACTTTGAAAATTTACCTTTTCATGTCCATTTTTGTCCATCAAGATATATAATGCTCTAATTACTAAATAAGGACTTCTAATTTACTAATTCATTTCAATTAAGCATCCAAAGCTTCTAGAACACATATTTTGCACTTTTTGCAATTTAGTCCTACTAGTCTAATTGGGCCCTCTATCAATAAAATTTCTGAACAATATTTTCACACATGCATTCAATCATACTATAAACCTTAAAACTTTTTCACAATAAAATTTTCTACTTCGTATTTGTGGTCCTGAAATCACTGTTCCGACTTGGCCCTAAATCGGGTTGTTACAACATCAATTTGTTCATAAGTTGCAAGTCAAAGAGTTACACGGGTTCGGAACACGGGCGTGTGACTCCACATGGCCTGATCACACGGACATGTCCCATACCACACGGGCGTGTGACTCTTAATAGTGAGAAAAATTGAGATTTTGTGAAAAATTCCCCAAGATCCCAATTTGGTCCTGAATCGATTCTAACGCATCTTTTGGGCCTCGAGGGCCCTACTAAAGGACGTTATAACTAATCTCAAAAAAAGATTAGTTTTTGGCTTGATTTATTTGAAAGTGTTCTGTAATCTCTGATAATGCCTCAAAACCTTATTTTGGCGATAGATATGGGTCAAGGGTGTTACACAATCGCATACAAGGAGACCATGATGGGCACCTAAGAATATAAGGTGATGAGGCCAGGACAGAGCTTCCAAGGTGGGTCCATCATCTACACCTAGGCAAGAACCGACATCGATGGTTGCATCACTGGCCTGTCAATATGACTTGACTTGTTCTAATGCTTATACTAACCCCGTCTTTTTACACAAGCACCACATATTACACCACATTTTTTTGCTTCTACTTTGATGTCAGGTTTTGCTTATGAACCTTTATCCCCAGCATATCACATGTCAATGCCATTGACATTTTCGATTGGTTAGACTTTTTCTGAATTTCCATGTTGTCATGTATCGGAGTTAATGGTGGATGACATTTTGGTTTATGACACAATAATCTATTAGGTAAAAACTTTAATGGAGAGATTGATATAAGTGGCCACATACGTTATTCTGGGATCAGTCAGAATACATCTCTTCACACTTAAACATGGGCTCTAGTTTGTACACTTCATCCACAAAGTTCATGCAATCAAAATGTTGATTGCTTCATGTTGCAATTACGTGAGCACATAAAAATGAAGTGCATCAAATCTCTCACAATCCTAGGTCCATTATCTCAGGTCTACATGGTATGCTCCCTCGGCAATATCTTGGTTAGGTTCATTGAACTTTGTAACCCAAAAAAATAGGTCTTCGCACAAGTGACATACTGGATCCATATAGTTCACTCGTGCTATAGCCTTCCTAATTTCTTTTAGTACGTCCTTGCTTCAAAAGTGGCTGCCCTGGACGCACGTTCAGTACCTTTTCCTAACAGTGCACTAAAAACATGTCCTACGTGGAGCGTTTTTTAACATCCCTTACCCGTATTCGATACCAGGACAAGGTATGAGGCACTACCTTACCAAAACACATGCAAACATTTAACCTCAAGTTAATGAATCTATTCCAATTTAAAACTTTTTCAAACATTGTCTTACGGTCCTTACAATGGACCCACGACGCCCAAAACATGGTTTGGAAACAATCCCAGACCAAACTGAGTGCTTAGAAAACTTTCAAGAAAATCCACTAAAAACAAGGCACACGCCCGTGTAGAAGGGCAACATGCCCGTGTGGCCTCTACACATGGCCGTGCTGATGGCCCATGTGATTCACAGGACCTAAGCACCTAGAGACATGCCCGTGCCCCTCGTCCATGTGGATTTATTTTCTAACATCGAACCTATAAGAGTTTTCACACGACCTAGCACATGCCCGTGTGCTCAGCCTATGTCCCTCACACGGCCATGACAGGCCCGTGTCGCAGCCTATGTGCAAAAACCTTAACATTTTGTTCCTCACGTCAGCAGCTCTTAACGGTCACATGGCTTTGGCACACGCCCGTGTGCTAGGTCGTGTCTTCCACACGGTTGAGACACATGGCCATGTCACAGCCCGTGTGTTTACTACTGGGCATATAACTTTTGCCAACCTAAGGTGCAGGGGACACACGGCCTAACCACACGCCTTGAAACAAGTTCCAATTCATACCAATTCATCACAAGGTACCGACACTTAACCAATAACCATAATTTGGCATCCACACAACTTCATAAAACCAATCCAACCAAGCTTGCATAATACTACTCCTAGTACACATATTCATCCACAATACTTTGCACATTATAAAAGCCTCATTTGCATATATCAATGATGAATATCAGCCATTGTCCATGGCCTTATACAAAATTGTGTATCTTCAAAACAAACCAACTCACTTGGCCTAAAATAAAATGACACATAAGAAAGACTAGTCCCTATACATGCCAGTTCTCAAAATTATAGAATTAACTATATCGAATGCTTTGTTGGTAGTGTGAACAAAGTCTCCGACGTCTGATGACCCACGAGCTATTTAGGGGGCACTATAAGAAAATGTAAAGGAAAAGGAGTAAGCATAAACCTTAGCAAGTTGCAAGTAAATAATTATCAACAATATACCAATTCTATAACATGCTCCCATTACACTAAAATTTATGCATAATGCAAAAGAATGGCTACAAATTTAACTTACTCATTTTCATCTTTTACAAATCAAACGACATAAGTTCGAGCTCATATTTTATACAATTCATATATGTACCACAATGTCATCATGATATCTCTCAAATTTGACATAAACTTTTACTATACAGTTGTACCAATTAGAATATGAAAGGATATTCAATAAGCCTTATACAAAGGGAATCATGTCGATGCCATGTCCCAGACATGGTCTTACACTGGCTCATATGTCAAGTCGATGCCATGTCCCTGACATGGTCTTACACTGGCTCTCCTCTATCTGTGCCGATGCCATGTCCCAGACATGGTCTTACACTAACACATCTCTAAGCCGATGCCATGCCCCAAATATGGTCTTACACTAGCTTGCAAATCGAGGCCGATGCCATGTCCCAGGCATGGTCTTACACTAGCACTCGCATCAATGTCGATGTAATGTCCCAGACATTGTCTTACACTGGCTAGCACATATCGGTGTCGATGCCATCTCCCAGACATGGTCTTATACTGACACGAACGAGACCAAAGACATGTCCCAGACATGGTCTTACTGTAACACCCCTTAACCATATCCGACCCTGGAATAGGGTAAGAGGCATTACCTAAATCAAACACATACATAGTAGCACCCCAAACCCAGCCTAGACGTTATGGCCAAGTCTGGTGTGTCACATTAAAGTGTTTTTTGAAAACCATGTTTTCATTGAAAACCCTTCTTAATGTTTAGAAACTTTTACCGGTAAACTTGTATAAAACCTTATGGAAAATTTGCGAAAGCTTGTAAACCTTTGTAGTTGTGGAAACATGTTATTATAAAAACAGGTTAAGCATCAAAAAATCAGACTTTCTTTGTTATGGCTTAGAGTGAATGGATACTACACACCAAGTAGGATTCAAGAGAAGAGGAGGTGAGTCATTTAGACTGCTTAAGTACCAAGCTCTTCCTAGATCCAATCCTAGACATGCACACAACCATTGCCACACTTTCAAAATATTTTGAAAACAAGTAACTTTTACAAAAACGCGTCGTAGAGCTAACCGAATTCAAAACGATTTAAACAATGTCCTACTTAAGCTAAAAACAATTAAAGAATTAAAGAATTAAAAACCCAAAATAAAATAAATAGAGCGGCCTTATTACAACCTAGAAACCAAAATTAAATAAACTAAATAAATAATAAAATGAAATAATTGAAAACCAGAAATTTAATCTTCGTGGCCACTCTAAATCCCTCCCAGCTCCAAGTCCACCAACTAGGGCTCACCAGCATGGATGGAAAGAAAGGGGGTAAGTTTGGAAAACTCAGTGTGTAAAGAATGCCCATCCAGAGCCCAAGTAAGCTCAAGCCCACTGGGCCAAAGCCCTATCCAAATACAGTAAACAGGGCCTTAGCCCTTTCAGTTAACAGTATGGCCCATAGGCCCCTTTCAGAACAGAACAAATAATATCATGTATGCAAGCCCGACCTAGCCTAAATCCATCCGCTACACTCCACCCGTACCAGCCCTACACACCATGTGGGGAATAACTCAACCCACCCAGCCCTACACTCTACAGTTGCAGCATGGCTGCTCATATAACAGTAAATTGAGGCAAGGCCTCCAGTACGTGGTCAAGCCACTTTCAGTACTTCCTCCATCAATATTCCAGTCCCATGCAACAGATAATAATGACATGGCATGTAGAAAACAGTAACAGTATAATCATGCTTCTTGCTCAAACTTAGCCCTAGGGGTATAACAGTCATTTTGCTCCTAGGGGTAAAATAGTAATTTTCCACCTCTAAGGGTATTTCAGTAATTCTATCCATTTTTAGGGTTTCGATGCATATTACAATCACTAATAATCCAACTTAGTCTATCAGTTCTAGCTATTGGGCCCTAAACCCCTAATAGGCCCTACAGTGTCTATTTAGCAAATTAAGCTCATTTAGTTCAGATTTTATGATTAATTTATCCGTTTAAACAATTTTGAACCTACAGTCTATCAGTACACGTTATTTACCTATTTTCACCCATATGGGCCCGTACCACTTTGCAAATTCAGATCTAACGTTTCCTAAATGTCTTGTGAACACTCGCACACTCACAAGCCCACGAAATGCCGGGATTTCGGCATTTCGGCTTTTGTCGAATTGTGCTATGAGAGGGTGTTCGATACACACCTGTTTCGTGACGACTACTACTGAGATCCCCCACGATGTCCTACAATCGATTACCACCATTCTTAGATTGCAAATCTACAACAAACAATCCCAATATTCACTTACCCATATTCGGCCAATGCCGCTAAAGTCTTCAAAATCTTACCTTTGCCGAAAACCGATGACTAGGTCTAAGTCTAGTTGTTCCAAAGATCCAAGATTTCGATCAATCACCTCTAGAAAACACTAATCACCAAAAGAAATCATTAGTTAATGACCCTTAGAGCCTTAAGCCCCAATCAATAGCCTCCCTAGATTTTAGGGAATTCTGCTTTTTCTAAATTATAAAATAACTTATAGATCTGGGTTAATGAGCACTTACCACTAATTTCCCTTCTGTTTCTACTCAGATTTGATGTAGATCTAGCCCCTAAATGATAGTAGAACTCGAATCCAGGAGATCTGAAGTTTCGGCTATGAGCTGCTATGGTTATGGTAGTTTCGGCTTCTTGACTGGTGAAGAAGATGATGATTTGAGGCTATAACTTTGGAGTAGTGTTGCCGACAGGTACTAAGGGTTTAGAGAAGATGAAATTCGGTCAAAAGGAATGAAAAGAATAGAAGGAATTGGCTTGGAGAAATCGGCACAAGAAGTAAGTTTTTGGGATTTCAGCTTTTATGGCAATCGGCTATGGTGGTTTTGTGGAGGATGAGATCGACAGAGAAGGTGAGTAAGGTGAAAAGAAGGTTTCAGCTAGAAGAGAAAGAAAAAGGAAGAAAAGAATGGAAGAGAAGGAGAGGAAGAAGAAATCAGCACAAAGGAGAAGGAATTTTGCGTTTTCGGCTTTTTTGAAAACATAGAAAAGGATGAACGAAAGTGAAAGCTTTCAGGTGGCTAACCCTAATTCTCCAAGACAGAAAAAGAAAAGAACCTAACCCTAATATCAACTAAAACAATCGGCCCAACCTCCCTAAGGCCCTTGCTGAAATTCATTTAAGTGATCACATGCCCGGCACATGCCTAAAAATTAAAAAGAAACTATACGCTTACCTTGCAACTTGAACCTTGGACCTTTAATTCCTTCCCAGGTGCCACTTTTTTAGGAACTTAGTGACGTCACCTTGCCACTTTTCCAAAGCTCTTCTTGTATCATAATTTACGAAGTTTTTCTTAAAAGCCCACTTAACCAAGTCTTCTATCCACCAAAAATCCAAACTTGATATTTTACCAGGTTTTAACTTAGGCTTGGGCCACTAACACTTTTAAACTCAATTCCAATATTTAGAACACCAAAATTTTAAAAATTCACCAAAAATCATAGAAACCCAAAAAATTCCGAAAACCAGGGCGTTACAACTCTACCCCCTTAAAGAAATTTTGGCCTCGAAATTTACCTGCTCCAAACAATTGAGGGTATTGTTGACGCATAGTCTCTTCTAGCTCCCAAGTAGCCTCTTCCCTTTCATGATTGCGCCACAATACTTTTACCAACGGAACTAACTTCCTTCTTAAAACTTTAACTCTCGATCTAGAATTTGCACGGGTTCCTCCTCAAAGGTCAAATCAGTCTTTATTTCATTCTTCTCCACGGGCACAACATGTGAAGGATCCGATCGATACCGTCTCAACATGGACACATGGAAGACGTCATGGATTCTATCCAATTACGGTGGTAACTCCAACTGATATGCTACTGGCCCTACCTGTTTGAGAACCTGATAAGGCCCTATAAATCGCGAACTCAGTTTACCTTTCTTGCCAAACCTCAAAATCTTCTTCCAGGGTGAAACCTTCAAGAAAACCATATCCCCAACAGTGAACTCGATCTCCTTACGCTTTAGATCCGCATACGACTTCTGTCTATCAGAGGCCTACTTTAACCGATCCCTTATTAACTTAACTTTACTCTCAGTATCTGCCACTAATTCTGATCCAAGAACTTGTCGCTCTCCCAACTTCATCCAACATGTAGGCGTACGACATCTTCACCCATAAAGTGCCTCATATGGAGCCATTTGAATACTCGCCTGATAACTGTTATTGTACACGAACTCTGCCAATGGTAAGTAGTCCTCCCAGCTCCCTCGAAAGTCGATGACACAGCCTCTTAATATATCCTCTAGAACTTGAATAACCCTTTTCGACTATCCATCTGTCTGAGGGTGAAAAGCAGTGCTGAAGTCCAATCGTGTACCCAACGCCTCATGCAACTTCTGCCAGAATCAAGATGTGAACCTAGGGTCTCGATCAGAAATAATCAAAACTGGCACCCCATGCAATCGTACTATCTCCACCACATACAACTTGGCCAACTTCCTAAGGGGGTAATCGGTACAGATAGGTATGAAATGGGCAGATTTCATTAACCTATCCACAATCACCCACACAGAATCTTTCTTGGAGGGTGTCAGAGGTAGCCCACTCACAAAATCCATAGTTACTCTTTCCCACTTCCAGAGTGGAATTTTCACCAGTTGAAGCAACCCAAAGGCAGTTGGTGCTCAGCCTTAACTTGCTAGCACGTCAGACATTTCCCAACAAATTCTGTCACCTCTCTTTAAACCAGGCCACCAATACACCTCTCGCAAATCTCTATGTAACTTATTCCCTCCAAGATGCATGGCACAAGGACCACCATGAGCCTCTTTCAAAATTGACTGCCTCAATTTAGAATCTTTTGGAATACAAATCCTTCCACGAAAGCAGAGAACTCCATCAGTATTCAACCCAAAATCTGAATTCTCCCCATTCTCAGCTTGCTGAAATCGAGGAACCAACGAATTATCCTTTAACTACTTCTCCTTAATCTGTTCAGTCCAAGTAGGTCTCACTTGCAACTCCGCCAACAGACTTCCATCATCGTACAAACTCAAACGAGTAAACATAGCTCTTAAATTAGCAACAATCCTTCGAGTCAATGCATCAGCCACCACATTAGCCTTGCCTGGGTGGTACTCAATCGAACAGTCGTAATCCTTAAGCACCTCTATCCATGTTCATTGCCTAAGGTTTAACTCCTTCTGAGTCAACAGATACTTTAGACTTTTATGATTTATGTAGATAATACACCTTTCTCCATACAAATAGTGTCTCCAAATTTTTAATGTGAAGACCACTGCGGCCAACTCTAGATCATTCGTAGGGTAATTCGCTTCATGAGGCTTCAGCTATCGCGAAGCATAAGCGACTACCTTACCTTCTTGCATCAGTATGCATCCTAATACCACATGCGACGCATCACTGTACACAGTGAAGTCTTTCCCAGACTCTGGTTGAATCAACACTGGCGCCTCAGTCAATACCTTTTTCAACTTGTCAAAAGCTTCTTGATGTTTCTCAGTCTAGACAAACGCCACTCCTTTCCTTAATAGTTTCGTCAACGGTGCAGCAATCAGAGAAAATCCCTCTACGAACCTTCTGTAATAGCCTGCCAGACCCAGGAAACTCCAGATTTCTGATACTGTCCTCGGTGGCTTCCATTCCAGAACTGCCTCAATTTTTCATGGATCTACTCTAATTCCTTCAGCAGAAACAACATGCCCCAGGAAAGTCACTTCTCATAATGAAAATTCACACTTACTAAACTATGTATAGGGTTGCTTCTCTCTCAACACTTGCAGCACAATACGGAGATGCTAATCATGCTTCTCCTCAGTTTCTGAATATACCAGAATATTATCGATAAAGACGACTATGAATCAGTCCAAGTAAGGTTGGAACACTCGATTCATCAAATCCATGAAAGCTGCAGGTGCGTTCGTCAACCCAAATAGCATAACCAAAAACTCGTAGTGACCATATCGAGTCCTGAATGATGTCTTGTGAATATCTACCTCCTTTACCCTTAGTTGATGATATCCAGATCGAAGATCGATCTTGGAAAATACCGAAGCTCCCCTAAGCTGGCAAACAGATCATCAATTCTTGGCAAAGGATATTTGTTCTTTATCGTCAGTTTGTTCAACTGGCGATAATCGATGCACATACGCATCGTCCCATTATTCTTCTTCACGAACAGCACTGGTGCTCCCCATGGAGACACACTTGGTCTCATGAAGCCTCTATCCAACAACACTTGGATTTGAGCTTTCAGTTCCACTAACTCCTTCGGTGCCATCCTATAAGGCGCGATGGACACTGGAGCTGTTCCAAGCAACAAATCAATCCCAAACTCAACTTCTTGATTCGGAGGTAATCCAGGAAGCTCCACTGGGAAAACATCTTGAAATTCCCTAACAGTTCTGACTGTCTCCACAGTCATATTCTCGGTTTCAGTTTGGCTTACAAAAGCCAAATACGCCTCGCATCTATTGCGAATTAGCTTTTCAGCCCTTAAGGCTAAAACCACATTGGACAAGTAGTCCCTTCATTCTCCAATAACCATTACCTCCTCATCTACTACAGTCCTTAACACCATCCCTGAGGCCATCCTCAAAGCAAACACTGCGCTCGTACTCAGTAGTAACAATTCCGCTGGCATATCGGCTCAACCTTAGAAACTTTGCCTCATACTCAGCAACTGACCTACTGCCCTGAGTCAGGTTCAGAAATTCCATCCTACGTGCATCCACATAGCTGGCTCCGACGTATTTTCCCTTGAAAACCGTCTTAAATAATTCCCAGGTTACCTGCTCAACTAGGGTACTCTCTCTCACAGTAATCCACCATTAGTATGCTTCGTCTCGTAACAGAGACACTGCTCCCTTCAATTTTTGCTCTACCGAGCAGTCCAGGTCATCCATGATCCTTTCCGTAGCTTCCAGCCAATACTCAGCTACATTCGCGGCTACTCCAGATACGCTCCTGAAAACCTCTGCTCCGTTAGCCCGGAGTCACTCAGAAATGGACCTTCTATTTATAGGCCCGACATTAGCTCCAGCAACCTTTTCCAAAACCCTCAACATAGCCTGGGACAGAGCGTTGTCCCCCACGGCCCAATCGTGTGGCCCATTTTTAGCTACCGGTGGTGGTCGTGCCCCACCAGCTGGCAAATGCTCCGAGGATAAAGACCCAACTTGTGCACTACCTCGGCTGCGTCCTCGAGCTCGACCACGAGCAGCTCTCGTACTCATATCGACTTATCTGATTTAGAATTTTATGACAGTAGGTTAATATTTCAATTATTTATTATAAATGTCTTATGTAAGGATAGAATTTTAGAGTTGTTTTCACGAATATGTTGCCTAGTTACAGTATCAGTTTTTCTCGGCTTTAGTTTCCCTACAGTCTCAGTCTCTATCGTTTTCAGTTCTACCCTATCTACAGTATCATAGCAGGGTCTCAGTTCTATCTACAGTATTGTTTCAATACAGTACAATATATAAAGCAAGAATACTTACAGACTTGGTGCCGGGGATTCAGTGTGCCACTTCTTCAGTAACCAGATTTCAGAAAACTCAAAAACTTTTCAAAACCATTAAAGTGTAGGTATTCTAAAGGAAACAAGTTTGAAAAGAGCTTTCCTAAATTTTCAAAAACCGATTTCCAAAAACACCCTTCTTGGGCTTAAGTTAAAAATTTACTAAAACATTTTTGGACCCGATCCACAGCCAAGTTGTTGCAACCAGGCTCTGATACCAACAAATATAACACCCCAAACCCAGCCTAGACATTACAGCCAAGTCTGATGTGTCACATTAAAGTGTTTTTCGAAAACCATGTTTTCATTGAAAACCCTTCTTAATGTTTAGAAACTTTTACCGGTAAACTTGTATAAAACCTTATGGAAAATTTGCGAAAGCTTGTAAACCTTTGTAGTTGCAGAAACATGTTATTATAAAAACAGTTTAAGCATTGGAAAATCAGACTTTCTTTGTTATGGCTTAAAGTGAATGGATACTACGCACCAGGTAGGATTCAAGAGAAGAGGAGGTGAGTCATTTAGATTGCTTAAGTACCAAGCTCTTCTTAGATCCAATTCTAGACATGCACACATCTATTGCCACACTTTAACCTTATGACTTGTCCACAAACAACAAATTAAGTTTAAACGTATTTAAGATATTTATTTATGAAAACATTTATGTTGCAGAAACTTTGCTCTGTTTTCGAAATATTTTGAAAATAAGTAACTTTTACAAAAACGCACCGTAGAGCTAACCGATTTTAAAACGATTTAAACAATGTCCTACTTAAGCTAAAAATAATTAAAGAATTAAAGAATTAAAAACCTAAAATAAAATAAATAGAGCGGCCTTATTACAACCCAGAAACCAAAATTAAATAAACTAAATAAATAATAAAATAAAATAATTGAATACCAGAAATTTAATCTTCGTGGCCACTCTGAATCCCTCCCAGCTCCAAGTCCACCAACTAGGGCTTACCTGCATGGATGGAAAGAAAGGGGGTGAGTTTGGAAAACTCAGTGTGTAAAGAATGCCCGTCCAGAGCCCAAGTTAGCTCAAGCCTACTGGGCCGAAGCCCTATCCAGATACAGTAAACTGGGCCTTAGCCCTTTCAGTTAACAGTATGACCCATAGGCCCATTTTAGAACAAAACAAATAATCTCATGTATGCAAGCCCGACCCAGCATAAATCCATCCGCTACACTCCACCCATACCAACCCTACACACCATGTGCAGAATAACTCAACCCACCCAGCCCTATACTCCACAGTTGCAGCATGGCTGCTCAGATAACAGTAAATTGAGGAAAGGCCTCCAGTACGTGGTCAAGCCACTTTCAGTACTTCCTCTATCAATATCCCAGTCCCATGCAACAGATAATAATGACATGGCATGCAGAAAACAGTAACAGTATAATCATGTTTTTTGCTCAAACTTAGCCCTAGGGGTATAACAGTCATTTTGCTCTTAGGGGTAAAATAGTAATTTTTAACCTCTAAGGGTATTTCAATAATTCTATCCGTTTTTAGGGTTTCCATGCATATTACAATCACTAATAATCCATCCGTCATTGCAAAAGTGTATTTAACTTAGTTTATTAGTTCTAGCTATTGGGCCCTACAGTGTCTATTTAGCAAATTAAGCTCATTTATTTTAGATTTTATGATTAATTTATCCGTTTAAACGATTTTGAACCTACAGTCTATCAGTACACATTATTTACCTATTTTCACCCATATGGGCCCGTAAGCCCACTGGGCCTATTTTCAGCCCATCGAGGCCCAATTACCGAAGTGCACGAAATTTCATACACGACTAACTTACCACTTTGTAATTTCAGATCTAACATTTCCTAAATGTCTTGTGAGCACTCGCACACTCACAAGCCCATGAAATGCTAGAATTTTGGCATTTCGGCTTTTACCGAATTGAGCTATGAGAGGGTGTTCGATACACACTTGTTTTACGACAAATGCTACGGAGATCCCCCACGATGTCCTACAATCAATTACCACAATTCTTAGATTGCAAATCTGCAACAAACAAACCCAAAATTCACTTACCCATATTCGGCCAATACCAATAAAGCCTTCAAAAACTTACCTTTGCTGAAAACCGATGACTAGATCTAAGTCTAGTTGTACCAAAGATACAAGCTTTCGATCAATCACCTCTAGAACACACTAATCACCAAAAGAAATCATTGGTTAATGACCCTTAGAGCCCTAAGCCCTAATCAACAGCCTCCCTAGATTTTAGGGACTTCGGCTTTTTCTAAATTGTAAAATAACTTATAGATCTGGGTTAATGAGCACTTACCACTGATTTCCCTTCTATTTCTACTCAGATCTGATGTAGAACTAGCCCCTAAACGATAGTAGAACTTGAATCCAGGAGATCTAAAGTTTTAGCTATGAGCTCCTATGGTTATGGAAGTTTCGGCTTCTTGACTGGTGAAGAAGATGATGATTTGAGGCTATAACTTTGGAGTAGTGTTGCTGATAGGTACTAAGGGTTTAGAGAAGATGAAATTCGGTCAAAAGGAATGAAAAGAATAAAAGGAATTGGCTTGGAAAAATCGGCACAAGAAGTAAGTTTTCGAGATTTCGGCTTTTATGGCAATCAGCTATGGTGGTTTTGTGGAGGATGAGATCGACAGAGAAGGTGAGTAAGGTGATAAGAAGGTTTCGGCTAGAAGAGAAAGAAAAAGGAAGAAAAGAATGGAAGAGAAGGAAAGGAAGAAGAAATCGGCACAAAGGAGAAGGAATTTTGCGTTTTCGACTTTTGTGAAAACTTAGAAAAGGATGAATGAAAGTGAAAGCTTTCAAGTGGCTAACCCTAATTCTCCAAGACAGAAAAAGAAAAGAACTTAACCCTAATATCAACTAAAACAATCGTCCCAACCTCCCTAAGGCCCTTGCCGAAATTCATTTAAGTGATCACATATCCGGTATATGCCTAAAAATTAAAAAGAAACTATATGCTTACCTTGCAACTTGAACCTTGGACCTTTAATTCCTTCCAGGCGCCACTTTTTTAGGAACTTAGTGACGGCACCTTACCACTTTGCCAAAGCTCTTCTTGTATCATAATTTACGAAGTTTTTCTTAAAAGCCCACTTACCCAAGTCTCCTATCCACTTAAAATCCAAACTTGACATTTTACCGGGTTTTAACTTAGGCTTGGGCCTTTTAAAGGCCCACTAACACTTTTAAACTCAATTCCAATATTCAGAACACCAAAATTTTAAAAATTCACCAAAAATCACAGAAACCTAAAAAATCCCGAAAATCAGGGCGTTACATACACACTTTCATTTTTGAGTTATTAGATCTTCGTTCCAATTTAAAACATTTTAAACATTAGCTTAAAGTCCCTTATATGAACCTATGAGGCTCAAATTACACATAAGGACACAGTTCGAGACTAATTTGAACACTTAGAAAACTTTTTAGAGAAGACTTTGAAAATAGTGCACACGCCTATGTGGAAGGGCAACATGCCCGTGTGATTTGCTAACATGGCTGTGTTGGTGGCCTATGTAACTTACACGGCCTAGGTATATTGGGACACGCCCATGTCCGCTATCCGTGTGGATTTATTTTCCCTCATCAACCTATAAGGGTTTTCACACAGCCTGGCACACGCCCATGTCCTTGGTTCATGTCTCTCACATGACCATGACACGCCCGTGGCACGGCCCATGTGCAAAAACCTTGGCATTTTGTTTCTGACGTTATCATCCCCTAAGGGCCACACGGCCAAGGCACAAGCCCATGGGCTCAGCCCATGTGCAGTACTGACTTGGCCAACTTAAGGTGCAAGGGACGCACAGTCGAGCCACACCCTCAAGGGGCAGATCATATGTCACACACGGCCTAGACGCATGCCCGTGTGTCTACCCGTGTGGATAAAACAAGGCTATTTACCAAGCCTATTTGCCACCATTTCTTGTACCATCCTACACAACATTACAAAGCTACCTTCCTAGCATATGCATGCATCCTAAACATTCATAATTGATACCTCAGTACTTCATTCAAATGCTTCTTTAACCATACAATATCTTCACATAATTAATAAGCCAAATTCATGGCTAAACATACATTGAACATGAAAGCAACCATGGTTAAACTCACTTTAGCCTTAGTACAACACCTAGCCTATACATGCCATATAACTAAAATTTTCAAAGCTTTAAGTATTAAACTATGACAAGATAGTGTGTTGAGACCTCCGTCAACTTCCAACCCGAGTAGACTTCCAAAATCCTACAACATGAGAGAATAAACGAGGTAAGCTATAAAGCTCAGTAAGCTCATATGATCACTTGATTTATGTTAGTTATCAAGTATATTTTGAGTAATTACACAAGCATAAAAAGTTTATATGCTCTCACCGTTCAATCATTTACTCCCTTATAGGATTTACCATGACTTTTGAAACCTTATTCATTTAAATTATCATATGAAACGATTACATACTTAGGAAATCACTTACCATTATTTATTCATAATGATATGAAATATTTCACATTCGATTCGTTGATCATTTCATAAGCTAAAAATATTATCTTGCATGTCAACTCGTGACCTTCTCGTATTTATAATATTGATTTATTATACGCTTTTAAGTTACTACCATTCATTATTCACATGAATTTCATACGTACCTGTCTCACTTAATTCGATTACGTTTTCACTGTCTGCTTGACCTTATCCATTTATTCATTTACACATCAATAACAACACGTTATCTCAGGTCATTATTAATGAATTGCATAAATTCATAAATCTTTCACATCTCATTTACAAAACCAGATATGAATTCCATAATGTATGTCTTACCCATTGAGTTATTCGGAATACCATCGAATGCATTGGGAATCACGTATGTACGGTACCACTGCCACATCCCAGATATGGTCTTTTGTGATGTCATCTGCCGATGCCATGTCCTAGACATGGTCTTACACTGGCTCACATCTATCCATGCCGATGCCATGTCCTAGACATGGTCCTACACTGATATGTAACGAGGCTGACGCCATGTCTCAGACATGGTTTTACACTAGCTCTTGCAACAACGCTGATGCCATGTCCTAGACATGGCACATAACGAGTCGATGCCATGTTCTAGACATGGTCTTACACTAACTCTTTCATACCGAGGTTGATTCCATGTCCTATACATGGTCTTACACTAGCTTTCGTCTGTCTGTGTAGATGCCATGTCCCAGACATGGTCTTACACTAACACATATCCAAGCCGATGCCATGTCCCATACATGGTCTTGCACTAGCTTGCTCGTCGAGGTTGATGCCATGTCCCAAACATGGTCTTACACTAGCACTCGTATCATCGCCGATGCCATGTCCCAAACGTGGTCTTACACTGGCCAGCACATCTCGGTGTCAATGCCATGTCCCAGACATGGTCTAATACTGACACACGTGTTGCCATAGTCTAACATGGTCTTTTTCCTTTAATTCATCATAAGTCGTAGTATAGTTGTACTTGACCCTGCATCTCTCCTGATTGGTCTTTCAATCTGATTTCATACTTACATTTCAACATGGTTAGATAACAAGCATATGAAATAATACAATATCTCATTTCAAATTTAATAATCATTCACTATAAATTAATCATATAAACCTACCTCGTTTGCCGTAATGATAGATTGTGTCTACTAAAATCGATACTTTCTTCTCCCTCATCCTCTGTCCAAATATCGTTTCCCCAAATATATGAAATAACCACTTTTGTTTATTCAATCGTCAATTTATACAATTTAGAACAAAAAATTTGACATTATGGCAACTTTACACTTTTGCCCCTAATGTTTCACATTCTTGCAATTTAGTCCCTATCACATAAACGTGCAAATTCATGAAATTAAGCACAATCCATGCTTAACCACTTTTTATAATTATTACTAGCAGTCCATGAAACATACTTTGAAAATTTTATAGTTTTGCCCCTAACTTTCACAAAATTACAATTTTGCCCCTATGCTCGAAAATTTATTTTTACCAAATTTCTTCATTTCTTCAGTCTAATCGAACCCTTTTCACTCTTATAGTAACTCAAAATTTCCATTATTTCACAATATTACTATCTATTTTAAAGTTTCCTCGAACTAGTCCATTTAGTGACTTTTCATGAAAATCCTTTCACAAAAGTTGTTTGCTAAGCAACCAAGATACATTTTCTTCCATAAAATTCTAGCAAACATCATAAATCCTCTCATGGAAAATCCCTAAACTCTTAACCATTTTACAAAATAGTCCCCTCATTAGCTAGATTAAGCTTTAGGGGTCCCAAAAGTACCAAAATCATAAAAAATAACCAATTAAATGACTTACTTGTAAGGGAACTATGTGGCTGAAATTTTGGAGCTCTCAAACCCCCATGTTTGCTGCCATTTTAGGTGGATGAAGGAGAAGAATGAAAAAAAAATGACAACTTTTCTTTCTGTCTTATTTTATTCACTTATTAAGTCACCTAACCCACCAATTTTGACTTTTCAACTTATTTGTCCCCATATGGCCTCCTATTGCCGGCCATGCTCACATAAAGGGCTTTTTTACTCTTTAAAACCCCCACATTTTATTCACTTAACTATTTAACATAATTTCCTAGCAAAATAGAAGTTTTGACCTTTACGCGATTTAATCCTTTTTCAAAATTAAGCATGCAATCGCTAAAAGTATTTCACCAAAATTTCCATACACTCTTTTAATCATGTTATAACTCATATAAAAATAAAATAATAATAAAATAATAATTTCTTCGATCTCAGATTAGTGGTTTCGAGACTACTGTTCTGACTAGGCCCAAAATCGGGTTGTTACAATTCTCCCTTTCAAGGATTTTCGAGAACGAAAAGCATTACCAATATATGGATTTGAGATTTGGGTTTCTCATTTCCTTATCAATTCCTCATATAATTTCAGATTCTCCATCCTTTAATCTCGTAGTGAAGATTTTACTTTGTTCTTCATTATTCATCCAATCTGACAAAATTTCAGTATCTCTTATAGCTAAATCGAGAAATTTTATTTTCGTTACAACACTTCCACCATTACTCATTTTGCTAACTGAAACTTAATGCTTTTACCTGCCCAATCTATATACTTATTCTATCAGTTTCAAACTACTTCTGGCTGTTATAATTTACTTTCACTTTTTCGCTCAAATTTTCTGATGGGGTCTATCCCATGGATTCTTTCTCACAAAGCTCGATCAGGTGACAACCGAGTTCGGTAATTGCAACCATATAGACTTCATAAAATGTCGTCTTTTTGCACGACTAAAAGATTATAATTACACACAACTCAATTTATGGTAATTACTTTTCTCACTTGCTTTTATATTTTAAAGCACCATAACAAAACGTTACTTCGAGGATCTAAAATTCCCCTTTTCGGGTTATCTATACGAAATACTAATGTTTATATCAATGAGTGATGTAAAAGCCTTCGACATGAGTAATTTGATTGATCTATCTAGAGAGTGATCTGCACATACTAAGATAAAATATGCACACTGCTCCACACGATCAACGATATTTTAGACACCATGTCCCTTTTTACATTATCCTTTGAATTTTATTTTCTTGCCACTCTAACAATAGCACAGACTGTAATAGTCTTGAAAGCACTTGATACTAAATTTCATTCTGTTCTTCGTTCAAACATGTAGACATTTAGTTAAAAGTACCACATTTCATACTCATTTGTTATTACAATCATCTCAGATTTCGTATCTCTGAGTACTCCCTAACTTGACCGGATATTATCTATTAATTTTAGGTTCCCTTAGTACATGAACATCTGTCCCGACATAACGAATGATCATTGGTTCCGATTTGAAATTCTAGGTCAAAAGTCAACTTACTTTGACCCCTTTTTAACTTGTAATTCACTGACACATTTCTGGACTTCGCAATTTGATGAATACACCTCAATAGATTTCTAATTTAGTTAACGACCATCTGTTATCCGATCAAAACAATCGTATAATTTTCACTAGCAAAACACACATAGGTTTCTTGTTTAGAATCTCTGTTACTGTAGTCGTTACCTCTGGATAGTGATCAATCATTGTCTCAAAAGCTTCGACAGTTCCAGACACCTTTGCAGTCTTAAATTCAGATCTCTTCATAGCATCAAATGTTTCAAACTCTTGCGACCGCCAAAAGGTTACATTACTCACCAATTAATTCCTGTTGGCACTATACAGTACAATTGCAACATCGTCCATCTCTAATTCACGTATCGAATAAATCTTTTCATGCAGTCTTAACCACATGAAACACATATGCCATCAATATACATTCTTGCATTAAGAATTACACATCAAACCATTCATTAGAGTAAAACTAAAAATTATAAACTCTTTACTCTGTTCAAGTTGAACCGGAACTAATGTTTCAGTTAACAATATCTTTAATTGCTTATCACTTTATTAATAAGTACTTCATCACATAGACTTCCTGAGCACGATAATTCCCCAATTAAAACAACTTTGACTTACAAAAACATGTTTTAGTAATACCGTTTTGATAGATATGACTTAGTATCACGTTTGCTAGAATGTGAATTCTGCATTTCGACTATTCGTCTAATTACTTGAGAATATCTCAAGTTTATTTTCTAACGTGTGGATAAATTCAATCACAATTATCTTGAATAATCTTTCAAGCAATGATTAAATCAAACTAGGCGATTGAATCAATCTTGACTGTCAGACGATGATTTTTTAATTAATAATCAACGAGATTTTGAATCAGGCTAGAGTCATAACTATCACATAGATTAAAACCCTAGTGTCATAATCGGGTCGACATCTCAACTGTGTATATACTTAATGTCTTGGAGAAGATCCAGAAACATAGAATTATTTATCTGAAATGTATTCAGCTATATCCAAGGTTATATATATAATTTTCCTATACATAGCAGAACAACAACCAATGGAAATAGAATATTAGTATTGCACTCATTTTTACCATTTGCTTTTCTATTACCATAATGGAATAATGCCAATTATCATCCAATAAACCACAACACTTCCGTTTAACATAAATTTTAATTAACGTCCTCATATGATAAAAGTTTCATCTGAAAATGACTAACCATCTTTTTCCTCTAAGAGAAATTAAATACATAGAATACACAAAAGAATTCGTACTAACTACCCGACTATACTAGGTTATCACTTCAATTTAAGCATTATCTACTATTTGATTTTGTCATCACTGATTTCACATTATCCCATCCCTAACAGAAATCAATTTGGAGGGATTTCTAGCAAATACATACTTTAAACTTTATATCTGAGTGAGTCGATTAGCTGAGATTAACTTTCTTTTTAGCAGTGACATTGTCAAAACTTAAATTCCCCGGCATTCTTTCTACAATTGAATTTATTGCCAATCTATTTTAACTATGGTTACATCATTTGTTATTCTGATATTGTACCTTTTTATTCTCTCACTTATGGGCTCAATCAACCTAACCCTTATGAAATTTCATTATAAAAAAACCACATTGATAAAGGGGCGAGGTTGTAAAGCCTCTAACTCAGCTCTCAAATATACACGCATATGTGGCTTAACATTAATCATTTTCATTTTATCATCACAATCATGCAATGTGCTCCAAGTGAATTAGCAGACATATTTATCTTACGCTAATTTTCCAATCATTTTATTCACACCACATCAATCATCAAATGCATGGTAGTAAAATTGCATTATTTACACCCCAAACTTACTATAAGTTTACATACAAATCATCCAACGATCATAGGCATATCTTACTCATTTTCATCCTTACTACTCATGCATCATAAATCGGGCTCATTTCTCATGAGTTTTGCGTACATACTTGTACCACTTTCTAACATAATCATAGTCTTTTGCATTTTCGTCATAACTTTGCATTACCCATTGAACCACTTGGAATACTAAAGGATACCCAAGAAACCTTATAGGCTTAGTAAGATGCCAACGCCATATCCTAGATATGGTCTTACATGGAATCGTATCATAGACCGATGCAAATAGCCTAGCTATGGTCTTACATAATACCCCATGTCGATGCCATGTCCTTGACATGGTCTTACACGGACATACATATAACTCTAATGTGATGGCATGGGTATCCAATTTATTCCCTAGGGTTCAACCAGGAGTTTATACCTCATCGAATTTCATTGAACATATTCATGAACAACATTTAAAGAATTCACATTCAAAAGTCCCCTTTTTGGCACCTATTTGTAAGACATACATTTAAACTACATGCGATGTAACAATACTATCAGTCCAGGTTAAAACCCTTTTATAACTTTTCATCCATCTCATAAAGTTGTCATAGTTCATCGAAATGAAATGTTCAACAAAAATAATGACATTTTACCCTCATTTCTTATCTTATAGTTATTTTATTTCGTGCATTATCACATACATATTAGGAACTCTGATTCATACCTTTTTGCATTTTTGGAATTAGCTCAGTTGGAAGTACCTTTATCTCAACAAAATAATTCCATTAAGGTCAGGAAATATTACACTATCATGGTCTATATATGGCATGTATAGCTAGACTCTCACACATACTAGGTTAGTCCTAGAATTGACTAAACCATTCTCTAATACCACTAAATGTAACACCTTTTACCCATATCCGATGCTGGAACAAGGTACGAGGTATTACCTAACTCAAACACATACACACTTTCATTTCTAAGTCATCAGATCTTCATTTCAATTTAAAACTTTTTAAACATGAGCTTAAAGTCCCTTATATGAACCTATGAGGCTCAAATTACACATAAGGACACAGTTCGGGACTAATTTGAACACTTAGAAAACTTTTAAGAAAAGCCTTTGAAAACAGGACACACGCCTGTGTGGAAGGGCAACACGCTCGTGTGACTTGCTAACATGGCTGTGTTGGTGGCCCGTGTAACTTACATAGCCTAGGTATATTAGGACACGCCCATGTCCCTTACTCGTGTGAATTTCTTTTACCTCATCAACATACAGGTGTTTTCACACGGCCATTACACGCCCATGGCGCGGCCCGTGTGCAAAAACCTTGGCATTCTGTTTCTGATGTCATCATCCCCTAAGGGCCACATGACTAAGGTAGACGTCCGTGGGCTCAGCCCGTGTGCAACACTGATTTGGCCAACTTAAGGTGTAGGGGACACACGATTGAGCTACACGCCCATGGGGCGGACTGTGTGTCACGTACGGCCTAGACACATGTCCGTGTGTCTATCCGTGTGGATAAAACAAGGCTATTTACCAAGCCTATTTGCCATCATTTCTTGTACCATCCTACACAACATTACAAAGCTACCTTCCCAACATATGCATACATCTTAAAAATTCATAATTAATACCTCAATACTTCATTCAAATGCTTCTTTAGCCATATAATATCTTCACATAATTAATAAGCCAAATTCATGGCTACACATGCATTGAACACTAAACCAACCATGGTTAAACTCACTTTAGCCTTAATACGACAACTAGCCTATTCATGCCATATAACTAAAATTTTCAAAGCTTTAAGTACCAAACCATGACGAGATAATGTGTTGAGATCTCCATCACCTTCCAACTCAAGTTGACTTCCAAAATCCTACAACATGAGAAAATAAATGAGGTAAGCTATAAAGCTCAGTAAGCTCATATGATCATTTGATTTATGTTAGCTATCAAATATATTTTGAGTAATTACACAAGCATAAAAAGTTTATATGGTCCCACCATTCAATCATTTGTTCCCTTATAGGATTTATCATGACTTTTGAACCTTATTCATTTAAATTATCGTATGAAATGATTACATACATAGGAAATCACTTACCATTATTTATGCCTAACGATATGAAATATTTCACATTCGATTCATTGATCATTTCATAAGCTGAAAATATTATCTCGCATGTCAACTCGTGAACTTCCTCGTATTTAAAATATTGATTTATTATATGCCTTTAAGTTACTACTGTTCGATATTCACATGAATTTCATACGTACCTATCTCACTTAATTTGATTACATTTTCACTGTCTTCTTGACCTTGTCCATTTATTTACTTACACATCAATAACAACATGTTATCTCAAGTCATTATTAATAAATTGCATAAATTCATAAAATTTTCACATCTCATTTATAAAACCAGATATGAACTCCACAAAGTCCGTCTTATCCGTTGAGTTATTCGGAATACCATCGAATGCATCAGGAATCATGTATGTACGGTACCACTGCCACATCGCAGATATAGTCTTTCATAAGGTCGTCTGCCAATACCATGTCCCATACATGGTCTTACACTGACTCACATCTATCCGTGTCGATGCCATGTCCCAGACATAGTTTTACACTGACATGTAATGAGGCTGACGCCATGTTCCAGATAGGGTCTTACACTAGCTCTTGTATCAACGCTGATGCCGTTTCCCAGACATGGTCTTACACTAGCACACATAACGAGCTGATGCCATGTCCCAGACATTGTCTTACACTAGCTCTCCTCTATCTATGCAAATGCAATGTCCTAGACATGGTTTTACACTGACACATATCCAAGTCGATGTCATGTCCCAAACATGGTCTTACACTAGCTTGTTCGTCGATGCTGATCCCATGTCCTAAACATGGTCTTACAGTAGCACTCGTATCATCTCCGATGCCATGTCCCAAACATGGTCTTACACTGGCCAGCACATCTCAGTATCGATGCCATGCCCCAAACATGGTCTGACACTAACACACATATCACCATAGTCCAACTATGGTCTTTTTCTATTAATTCATCATAAGTCGTAGTACAGTTGTACTTGACCCTACATATCTCCTGATTGGTCTTTCAATCTGATTTCATACTTACATTTCATCATGGTTAGATAACAAGCATATGAAATAATACAATATCTCATTTCAAATTTAATAATCATTCACTGTAAATTAATGATATGAACTTATCTCGTTTGCTATAACGATAAATTGTGTCGACTAAATCTGATACTTTGTTCTCCTTTGTCCTCTGTCCAAATATCGTTTCGCCCAATCTATGAAACAACCAGTTTTATTTATTTAGTCGTCAATTTATACAATTTAGTCCAAAAAATTTTACATTAGGGCAACTTTATACTTTTGCCCCTAATGTTTTACATTCTTGCAATTTAGTCCCTATCACATAAAAGTGCAAATTCATGAAATTAAGTACAATCCATACTTAACCAATTTTTATAATTATTACTAGCAGTCCATGAAACATACTTTGGAAATTTTATAGTTTTGCCTCTAAACTTTCACAAAATTACGATTATGCCCCTATGCTAAAAAATTCATTTTTATTGAATTTCTTCATTTCTTAAATCTAACCGAACCCTTTTTACTCGTATAGCAACTCAAAATTTCAATTATTTCACAACATTACTATCTATTTTAAAGTTTCCTCAAACTAGTCCATTTAGTGACTTTTCATGAAAATCCTTTCACAAAAGTTATTTACTAAGCAACCAAGATTCATTTTCTTCCATAAATTTCCAGCAAACAACATAAATGCTCTCATGGAAAATCCCTAAACTCTTAACCATTTTACAAAATAGTCCCCTCATTAGCTAGATTAAGCTTTAGGGGTCCCAAAAGTACAAAAAAAAAAAAAAACATAACCATCTAAATGACTTACTTGTAAGGGAACTAAGTGGCTGAAATTTTGGAGCTCTCAAACCCCCATGTTTGTGGCCATTTTCGGTGGATGAAGGAGAAGGATGAAAAAAATGACACACGTATTGCCATAGTCCAACATGGTCTTTTTCCGTTAATTCATCATAAGTCGTAGTATAGTTGTACTTGACCCTGCATCTCTCCTGATTGATCTTTCAATCTGATTTCATACTTACATTTCAACATGGTTAGATAACAAGCATATGAAATAATACAATATCTCATTTCAAATTTAATAATCATTCACTATAAATTAATCATATGAACCTACCTCGTTTGCCGTAACAATAGATTGTGTCTACTAAAATCGATACTTTCTTCTCCCTCGTCCTCTGTCCAAATATCATTTCCCCAAATATATGAAATAACCACTTCTGTTTATTCAATCGTCAATTTATTCAATTTAGACCAAAAAATTTCACATTATGGCAAGTTTAAACTTTTGCCCCTAATGTTTCACATTCTTGCAATTTAGTCCCTATCACATAAACGTGCAAAATCATGAAATTAAGCACAATCCATGCTTAACCACTTTTTATAATTATTACTAGCAGTCCATGAAACATACTTTGGAAATTTTATAGTTTTGCCCCTAACTTTCACAAAATTATGATTTTGCCCCTATGCTCGAAAATTTATTTTTATCAAATTTCTTCATTTCTTCAGTCTAATCGAACCCTTTTCACTCTTATAGTAACTCAAAATTTCCATTATTTCACAATATTACTATCTATTTTAAAGTTTCCTCGAACTAGTCCATTTAGTGACTTTTCATGAAAATCCTTTCACAAAAGTTGTTTACTAAGCAACCAAGATTCATTTTCTTCCATAAAAATTCAAGCAAACATCATAAATCCTCTCATGGAAAATCCCTAAACTCTTAACCATTTTACAAAATAGTCCCCTCATTCGCTAGATTAAGCTTTAGGGGTCCCAAACGTACCAAAATCATAAAAAAATAACCAATTAAATGACTTACTTGTAAGGGAACTAAGTGGCTGAAATTTTGGAGCTCTCAAACCCCCATGTTTACCGCCATTTTCGGTGGATGAAGGAGAAGAATGAAAAAAAATGACAACTTTTCTTTTTGTCTTATTTTATTCACTTATTAATTCACCTAACCCACCAATTTTGACTTTTCAACTTATTTGTCCCCATATGGTCTCCTATGGCAGGCCATGCTGACATAAAGGGCTAATTTGCTCTTTAAAACCCCCACATTTTAGTTACTTAACTATTTAATATAATTTTCTAGCAAAATAGAACTTTTGACCTTTACGTGATTTAGTCGTTTTTAAAAATTAAGCATGCAATTGCTAAAATTATTTCACCAAAAATTCCATACACTCTTTTTATCACGTTATAACTCATATAAAAATAAAATAATAATAAAACAATAATTTCTCTGATCTTGGATTAGTGGTTTCGAGACCACTGTTTCGACTAGGCCCAAAATCGGGTTGATACACTTACACTAGCTCTCGTATGACCCTAGTCCCCTCAATAGGCAGCCCATGCTACAAAGGTCCCAAAAGTACAAAAATTTCCAAGAAAAGTCACCAAAATCACTTACTTGAGAGAAAATAAGTGGCTGAAAAATTTTGAGTTTCTAAACCCCAACAATGGCTAAAAATTTCAATGAATATGAACAAAAATGAAAGAGATGAAGCCTTTTTTTTTTTTATTAATTTCTAGTCAAAATTAAGCCACCAACTTCACCTAATTTTGACCAATTTGTTTCTCTTGTCTCATGTATTTCCCTTGGCTGGCCATGCTAATAAAAATTTGTCTATTTGCCTATTAAAGCCCTCTACATTAAGTTACAAAGCTATTTAACACCATTTGCTAGTAAATCACAACTTTTCCTGTTTATTTGATTTAGTCCTTTTTCGCGATCGGGCTCACATCGCTAAAATTATTTCACCAAAAATTTTCATGCACTTAGAATAAAATATTATAACTCATAAAATAATGCTAAAATAATTTATCCAACCTCGGATTAGTGATTTCGATTAAGCCCAAATTTGGGCTATTATAATTCTCCCCCATTAGGGATTTTCGTCCTCGAAAACCTCACCAGTAAACAAGTTCAGGTATTGATCTCTCATGGTCTCCTCGGTTCTCTATGTGGCTTTCTTGTCTCCATGTCTATGCCATAATACTTTTACAAGTGCTATACTTTTATTCCTCAACTTCTTGACTTCTTGATCTAAAATCTTAACTGGTTCTTCACTCTAAGTCATATCTAGACTTATTTCAATCTCTGTCAGTGAAATCACTTGTGAAGGGTCGACGCAGTAGCGACGTAACATCGACACATTTAGGACATCATGGATTTTCTCTAACTCATGAGGTAAGGCTAATCGGTATGCTACCGATCCAATTCTCTTGGTCACCTCATAAGGTCCAATGAACCGTGGACTCAACTTACCTTTCCTACCATATCTGAGGACTTTTTTCTACGGAGACACTTTCAAAAACACTTTATCTCTAACTTGATACTCAATCTCTTTCTGTTTCAAAACTGCGTAGGATTTCTGCCTATCCGAAGTAGCTCTCAAACAATCATGAATCATCTTAACTTTCTTTTCGGTCTCTTTAACTAAGTCGGCCCCGTGTATTTGATTTTCTTTAAGTTCAGACCAATACAAAGCCTCATAAGGTGCTATTTTCAAACTCGACTGATAGCTATTATTGTAGGCGAATTCAACTAGTGGCAAGTACTTCTCCCAACTACCTTGGAACTCGAGAACACAACATCACATGTATTCGAGAGTTTGAATTACCCTCTCTGACTGCCCATCAGTCTGTGGATGGAAAGTCGTACTAAAATTCAATTTTGTCCCTAATGCCTCTTGCAACTTTTTACAAAATTGAGATGTAAATCTCGGACCTCTGTTCGAAATAATCAATAAGGGCACTTCGTACAGTCTCACTATCTAGGAAATGTACAACTTGGCTGGTTTCTCGAGTGAGAAATCAGCACGCACTGGTATAAAATGAGCCAAATTTGTTAGTCTATCCACAACAACCCATACAGCATCTCTCTTCTTTGGCGACAAAGGCAGTCCTGATATGAAGCCCATGGTAACCCAATCCCATTTCCACTTGCGAACCATCACCGGCTAAAGTAAACCCGAAGGAACATGGTATGACAGTCTGATTTTGACCCTATTCAGAATGGTGGTTTCGGGACCACGAATCTAAGTCAAAAAATATTTTAATATTATTTTATGTGTTTAATTTATGTGAAGTTGTATGTGTGAAATTTTTGTATTTGAATTTTGCTATTTGAATAACCGATTTGATAAAAGGATTTAATTGTAAAAAAAATAGAAATTTGAGGGTTTAATTTCATATGGCCAAATTGATTATGTTTTAATAATATGGAGTATTTATGTGGATATTATACCATATTGAAATGAGTGGACGTTTATAACCATCATTTATAAAGTTTATAAATTATTTTATAAAGGTTATAATAGTCATTTATGATTTCATATATGGTTTAATATCATAAAACAAAATAAACATGCATTATTTCATCCTGTGAAAACCTAATACACAAATAAAAAGAAAAAGAAAAAGGCTTGGGCATTCATCTATCTTCAAAGCTCAATCTAGGTACGTTTCGATTTCTTTTTTTTGATAATTTTTACATTTTTGAGATCGTTGCTTCGAATACTACTCGACCCATGCCTGAATTTCTGATTTTGATGACGTATTCATGAGTTTCCATTATTGATATCTTGGTGAATTTTGTGTTTGATGTTGTTAAATAAAAGATATGTGTTAAATTATTAAGTTTGTATTGGAAATTTTCGTGAAAATTAAGTAAATAGAGCTCAAATGCAAAATGGTAAATAGAGGGACTAGATTGTAAAATAAATTAAATCTGAGGACATATATGGGCATGGGGAGTATTCGGCCTTAGCTTAGTATAAGCAAATTATGTTTATTTTGTGTTTTGTGGATTTTGGACTAAATTGCTAAAAATGCAAAATGTTTGGGCACAAGTGCAATTTGCCCATTTATGTGTTTTTGAGTGAATTGGATTGAACATTTGATCAAATAAGTTTAGTTTAAATCAATCTAGATTAAGAAAAGAGAAATCAGATTCAGATCGGGAAAAAACAAAAATAGACGAATAGTCGGTTTACGTCATTCGTCAATATCCAAGGTAAGTCTATAAGCAATTTAAACATCTTTATTTTGAATGAAAATTAGTTTAAGTGTTAATTTTGAATATATAGATAAGTGTGTTTTTGGCCGAATATGGTATTATAAATTTTATATATTAAATTGATTTGAATTATGGTGTGCTATTGAAATGTTGAATGAAGAACGAGTTACCATTGAAGTTATTATAAAAGAGTTGTCAATGAAATGATTGTGTAACATAGATATTTAGGCTTCGAGCCTAGCAAGCATTATGCTGGTGAAGTTAAAATCAGGCTTAATGCCTAGCAGGCTTATTACTCGTGAATCGAAATCGGGCTTAATGCCTAGCAGGCTTGTTGCTGGTGAATATAATTTGGGCTATACGCCTAGCAGGCTTTGTGCCGGTGTGAATTCAGGTTTATACCTAGCAGACTTAATGCCGGTGAGATATTAAAAGATTATGCTTATGATATATTGTGCGGATGTGGTAATCAAATTCGGTAAATGAATTATGATGTTCAGGTACGTGATAGTTGTTCATTTAATTGGTAACAAGGTGAATTGATTTCTTATTAGATAATGAAAAAAGAATTATGTGAAGTTGATGTAGTTTATATGCTATAATGAGATATGTATTCAGTTTTATTGTTGCATATGAAAGGAATGTTGAGATGTGAGTGATGATTATAAGTTTGCAAATGTATATGAGAATTTGAATATATGAATTAATTTGGTCATGGAATGGAAAATGTGATGATGAGATAAACAAGTGTATTCGGTTAAGATGAAATGATTTTATTAAAGTATATGTTTTATATGTATGAGATTGAATGTTTAAAATTATTTGTGATTAAAGATACCTTAGTAAACTTAGTTAATTGTTTAGCTTGCTTAAGGCTTACTAAGCTAAATTAAATTACTTGTGTGTTTGTTTCTATAATTGTTTTATAGATTTTTTGGAGGTCATTATGTGCTCGGGGATTCGGTGAAGTCATCCACGCTATCATTTAATTATCGGTATTTTTAGAAGCTAAATTTAAAAGTTATGGCATGTATAGGCTATACTATCCTTTGGACATGTTTGATTTTGGTGTGTATATAACTAAAAGCCATGCGAAAATGGCTTGTTTATATAGTTAATTTCGGTTTTATGCTATGATGTACTTATGGTTATATATATAAGTTTGGTCATGAGCAATATGAAATGATTAATGTGATTCGACTTGGTAATTGTTTTAATGATAGATTATAGTCATATGTATTATGGATATCTTGATTAGGTTGAACAGATTTAGAAATGTATATATGTATGTTCGAATAATGAAATTGAGTGGGAGTGGTGTATGTCTTTTGAATGGTTTGATATGTAAAGTTTAAATTATTATACATTTAGGTAATGTTGCATTCGATTATGGTATTTAATTAATTAAGTTGGTTAAATGGCTGAATATATATATAGGCATATGTTTAAAACAAGTTAGTTGAGTTGTATATATATATATATGAAATGTGTGGTTTGGTTTAAATGTGATTTTATCGATGATAGATATGAGCATTCGGTTATGGCTTGTATGTGAGTTAAAGCGGAATACATGATTGAAGTAGTAAAATTGTTGGTATGGTTAATTATATATATGTCATGCATAAGATATGCTTGTTGACGCAAAGGTATTGATGGTGATATACCATTGGTTATAATGTATATTTAGGACATTATTATAAATTATATGTATGATCTTTGAATGAATAAATTTCAGATTTTATCATGTAGTAAATATAGTTAAGTTTTGGCTTGGGTTTATTTATTTACCAAATGAATAGTGACTTGTATTGGTTTAAAAGAAAACAAGGTGATATGGTAAAGTTTAGTAAGTGGCTTTGGTTCTTGTGTTATGATCATAAAATTTTACTTTGATAGCACATTAATGTTTGGCATTTATGTTTATTGAATGTTTGACTATTTGAATATGTGATTCGTGTATTAGTTATGAACCTTTATCACCTTTTTGAGCTTCACAAATTTCTTGAAGGAATAATAGTCTAGCTCTCATCTCGGCTAGAATTGAACCATTGTCGGTCACAGACAACTAAGCATCCATAGCCCTCAATGGCAAATAATAATTTTCTACTCAAAGCGTCGGCGACCACATTTGCCTTTCCAGGGTGATAGTCGATTATCAACTCGTAGTCCTTTATTAATTTCAGCCATCTTCGTTGCCACAAGTTTAATTCCTTTTGATTCATTAAATACTTTAAACTTTTATGGTCAGTGAACACCGACATTTTTCTCCATACAAGTGGTGTCTCCATATCTTTAATGCAAATGCGATGGCTGCCAGTTCCAAGTCGTGGGTCGGGTAATTTTTCTCGTGTGGCTTCAGCTGTCTTGAGGCATAGGCTATCACCTTGGCTTCTTGCATGAGTACATACCCTAATCCATTCAAGGATGCATCACTATATAGTACAAATCCCTTTCCTGGTTCTAGTTGTACTAAAACTGGGGCTTTGGTCAACAAAGGCTTTAGTTTCTCAAAACTCTACTGGCATTTTTTCATCCATTCAAACTTAACGTCTTTCTGCAATAGCCTCATCATCGGAGTAGCTATCATAGAGAACCCTTTAACAAACTGTCTGTAATAACCTGCTAAACCTAAAAAGCTTCTAATCTTTGACACATTTCTCGACGATTTCCAGTTAACAATAGCCGAGATCTTTCTCGGGTTAACTCTGATTCCATCTCCCGACACAATGTGTCCTAAGAATCTGACCTCTCGTAGCCAAAATTCACTCTGGTTGAACTTGGTGTACAGCCGTTTATCTCTCAAAGTCTGCAATACAGTCCTCAAATGCTCCGCATGTTCACTCTCGTCATGAGAATAAATGAGTATATCAGTGTAACGCCCCAAATTTTGGGCCTAGAAGAATTAGGCCTCGGGCATGGGTGTGTTTAAAATTTTAGAAAGTAAGATAACGGCTCAGATTACATGTTTGGCAGTATTAGAGTATTAATTTTAAGATGTCACAAGGATTATTTGAAGTTCTAGGGATAGGGCTAACCATAGAAAAAATTTAATTTTTGCCTTAGTGGAACCCTAGTCTTTGGTAATAGGCCTCTTAAACAAATTTAGGGAAAATAGGACACAAATGGGCCTATGGCCCAGTGGCAAGGTGGCGTTACATGGGAGCTACAATGTGGCGTTTCATGTGGGGAGTGAGGTCCAAGGTTCGAGGCTCAAATGTGTTGGTTTTGGGACTTTATTTTTGCTCATGGAAAGGAAGGTGGTGGCGTAAAAGGTGACTCTAGAGGGGAGTTTCAGGAGAGAATTTTAAGGTGGAGACAATGGAGAGAAAATAGGAGATTTTGAGAGAGAGAGAGTTGGTGCTGAATGGGACTATAAGGGAGGCTTGAATCAGCTTGTGCCTATTTAAAGGAATGCCGAATATGCATAAGGGTTTTTGGTTTCTTTTGCTGAATTCACTTGTTAGCTAAACCCTTCCTCCTTTCTATTCTTTCCCCTTTCATTGTTACCGAAACTTCATTAAAGATTTTCACCTCTCAAAACCAAATCCTTAAAAGCTGAAAGTCACCTTTGTTTCCTTAAAAGTCGAATACCTATACTCTCTTGCCGAATTCTTCCCTTAAAACTCCTAAAAGCCGAATATTCATCTTCTCTTGCTAATTTATTTTGTTTTCTTGCATCACAAACCGGTTTCTATTACTTGCAACTGTTAGTCAAGTGGTTAAAAGCCGATTGCACATTCAATAAAGATCTAGGCCGCAAGTTGGAGATCAGTTTCAGTAAGTGCCTAGTTAATCATTTTTAGAGTGTTTGGTAAAGCCAAAGGGGTTATCTAATCCTCTCTTTTCTTGTCGATTGACCCTAGTATAACTAGGGGTAGGATTCTAGGATTCCAAATGAGGAAAAGATCTCTAGCGGATGGTAAGTGTATTCACTCTAAATTTCGGTTTCATAGGTGGTCGAATGTAAATATGGTTGATAGGGGTGACTCGTATGGAATGCGAGTCACTTGATGTTGATAATATGTGTGTATTGGTGCAGATCTAAGGAAATTCAGAAGTAATAGTGAAGGAAAGGCTATTTAAATCGATGGTACACGGTAAGGTTACGGTAAGGCTTCGGGATTTGATAAGGTTGTAGTTTAAGGTATAAAATTGATTCGAAAATTGTTTTGGTTGTAGATCGAGGCTGAGGATGGAGTAGTACGGGTTGCAATCAGGTGTGTACATACACTACACACACGAAAATTGGCAAAAGCTGAAATCCCGAAATCCTGAATGGGCCTGACGAACTTGTGGGCCCAAAGTGGCAAATTTGTGATATGAAAATGTATGATGGATTGACATGCATAATTGTATGATTGCGTGATTGGATTATGATCGGGCCTAATGGGCTATATAAGCATGTTTGGGACTTAATGGATTTAATGAGTATGATTGGGCCTAGTGGGCTTATGGGATCATAGAAATGCATGTTAGGGTTTTTAATGGACTATAGGCCTAGTTCTGATTTCGCAAATTTTACATAAGACTTAATTAAATAATTAAACATGTCCGTGGACAAGTCGCTAGACTAAGGTGTGGCAATGGATGTGTGCATGTCTAGGATTGGATCTAGGAAGAGCTTGGTACTTAAACGGTTTGAGTGACCCACCTCCTCTTCTCTTGAATCCTACCTGGTGCATAGTGTCCGTTCACTTTAGTTGCGAGGACTTGTTGATGGGCCAAAAATCCATAATTAAAATCTGTACCTGTAGGAAATTATGAAAATACCCCTCTAGGGTAGAATTACTAAAATGCCTCTGTAGAGTAGAATTATTATAACGCCTCGAAGGGTAGAGTTACCGAGACACCCTTGTAGGGTAGAAATTACCAAAATACCACTGGGTAGTGAAATGACTAAAATACCCCTATGTGTTATGAGTATGACTGGTGTATGTTGTATGTGACGATGATGCATTCATGAGATATTATGTTGCATGTGGGATGGGTTTTGATTGGAGGAAGTGTATATGAGGGTCGCACGGTCACTTGACGACTGTGGATCCAACGAAGGCTTTTGAGCCACGAGCAGCTCACTGCAACATTTGAGTAGTGCCGCAACCGGTGCTACCTTTGGAGTGTAGGGATGGGTGGGTTGATATTTATATCCCCACTGGAGTGTAAGGTTGGTACGGGTGGAGTGTAGGGTTGGATTCTGGGTGGGAGCATTGCATTCATGTGATTCTAATATGATATGAGGTCAATGTGGGCTAAGGCCCAGACCACCGATATTGTTAGGGCTTAGGCCCAATGTGATATTTGTATATTGAATTGATTTGATTGCCAAGGGTTGTACATACTGAGTTTCGAAACTCACACCCTTAAATTAAATGTTTCAGGTAACCCTCAGTAGGCGGCTCGACGTGGGAGAGGATTCGGAGATGGCCACACTGCAAGTTACTTAGGGATTTTAAATAAATTATTTCTTTCAATACTTTAGTTTTGTTATTTTATTTTCATAAGATGTAATAAGGCCTTGTGTCTCCGATATCACTGTAATTAGGGTTTATTTCTATTTTGACTGCTTAGTTCTATTTTTACTTAGATAAATTTCTCAAATTCAATGTGGTTTTAAAATAACATTATTATTTGGGCATTTTTGTTTAGATATGGGTTTTCATTTTGGGCTTAACATGAACTCGAATTTCTAAATCTCAAACATAAATTTTAAACAAGTAAATTTCCTATCAGACATATTCTCAGTTTTGTAAAATCGTTTTAGAAACAATCATTTGATGTGACATCGCCGGATTCGGCCATAGCGTCTGGGCCGAGTCAGGGGTGTTACAATCATCAATAAACACGATGACGAACTTGTCCAAGTAGGGTCAGAAAATACAATTCATTAAGTCCATAAATACCGCAGGGACATTCGTCAAGCCAAAGTGCATGACAAGGAACTCATAATCGTCGTACCTTGTCCGAAAGGCAGTTTTTGGCACATCCTGCTCTTTAACTCTTAGTTGGTGGTAACTGAACCTCAAGTCTATTTTAGAGAACACAGTGGCTCCCTTCAGTTGGTCAAACAAGTCATCGATCCTTGGCAAAGGATACTTGTTCTTCACTATAACCTTGTTAAGTTGACGATAGTCTATGCATAATCTCATTGAGCCATCCTTTTTCTTAACAAATAATACCGGAGCACCCCACGGTCAGAAGCTCGATCTAGCAAAACCTTTGTCTGTTAGTTCTTTCAACTGAACTTTCAATTCCTTAAGTTCTGTCGGTGCCATCCTATATGGGGCAATCAAGATAGGTGCTATACCAGGGACCAATTCGATACTAAACTCTACTTCTCTAGCTGGAGACAATCCAGGTAATTCTTCTGGAAACACATCCGGGTATTCGCATACCACTGGCACTGATTTGATCTTTACCTCTGATATTTGGGTATTTAGCACAAAGTTAAGACACAACTCATACCCTTTCCTCAAATACCTCTGAGCTGTCATAGAAAACATTACTACCGGTAGGCCATCTATTTCACCTGATTCAACCTGAAGAACATCCCCGTTTTCACATTTCAACTCAATAAACTTTCTTCCATAATTTACTATTACATCATGAGTAGTCAACCAATCCATACCAAGGATTACATCGAATTCATCAAACGGCAATAGCATGAGGTTAGCCGGAAAACAATGACCTCTAATCGTCAAAAGACAATCCCTACATACTTGGTCAACTAGCACATGCTTGCCTAGTGGGTTTGACACCTTTACTACAAACTCGGTAGACTCAACATGCACATTCATACTAGGTACCAATTTCATACGCATATAGAAATGGGTAGACCTTGGATCAATCAAAGCTATCATAAGAATATCATAGATAGAAATGGTACCCATAATCACATCGGGAGACGAAACCTCCTTGCAGGCACGAATAGCGTAGGTCTTCACAGGCACTCTACCCTCTAACCTTATCGCGAAATCTTTAGGGGCACCCTGCTACTAGCCCTACTACCTAGGTTCTTCTATGGTCTACCTCTCGAAAGAGCACTACCTGCTCTAACCTCTTGTCTTTTGTCTTTTTCATCCACAGTTTCAGATGAAGTGATCTAGTGAATCGCACCTGAGGCAACCTCTTTCATTCTCTCAGCACTCACCAAAGTGTCACCTACCGCACTGTGAGCACTCAGGTCTATTCGGCCTAGCACTACCCACACTCGCAATGGAAGTGGTCTGGGCTTTGGGCGTCGTATGCTGCTTATTCTTATTTCTGCCCAAAAATCCCACTGAAGCATTTGACTAGGTGGTAAATTCTCTCAATCTCTTGGATGAGGATTGATGTGATATCCCCATTTGTCTCTTCTTCGAATCACGTGACTCAATGTCAGCTCTTCTCTTCTCTTTAGCCAACTCTTCGGCCTTAAATGCTCTATCAATGAACACTACAAACTCTTTCAACTCCAATATGCCAACTAGCAACTGAATGTCCTCATTCAGACTGTCTTCAAACCTTCAACACATTGTGACTTCGGTAGACACGCACTCACGCACATATTTGCTAAGCCTTACGAACTCGCACTCATATTCCGTCACTTTCATTCGACCTTGTTTTAATTCAAAAAATTCCTTCCTCTTTTGGTCTATGAACCTTTGACTGATGTACTTTTTACGAAACTCCTCCAGGAAGAATTCCCAAGTCACCCTCTCTCTCGGTACCACTGACACGAGAGTATTCCACCACTAGTAGGCTGAATCCTGTAATAATGACACCATGTATTTCATGCACTCTTCAAGCGTGCATGATAGCTCGTCAAATACCCTAATGGTATTCTCTAACCAGAACTCTACTCTCCCTGGGTCATCGATTTTGTTTGCCCAAAATTCCTTGGCCCCATGCTTTCTAATTCTGTCTATCTGGGGCTTTTCTCTTCTACTCATTTCTGCTCCTTAAGGAGTTGTAGGGGCAAGCTAAGGGATCGAAGAAGGTGGGGGATGCAGAGTATTCAGATTAGCACGAATAAACTCTGTGTACCAAGCGTTCATCATTTGGAGGTAGGCTTCTCTAGCTCCTCTGCCCTGACTCATTATTACGGGCACACTCTTGACTGGCGCAGTCCCTTCAACGGGAGCCGACGTGTTACTTTCCACATCATCCGCCATAGCTCCTTCAGGATCCATTCACTAGAAGAAAATACAATTTATAATCGTCAGGAGTCGTCACACTATCACATTATAATTATGGCATGTATAGCTAGATTCGTACACAAGCTAGGTTAGTCTTAGAATCGACTAAACCATAACTGTGATACCACTAAATGTAACACCCCTTACCCGTATCTAGCACCGGGACAGGGTATGAGGCATTACCTCACTAAAACATATGCAAACATTTAACCTCAAGTTAATGAAATCCGTCCCAATTTAAAACTTTTTCAAACATTGCCTTACGGTCCTTAAGATGGACCCATAAGGCCCAAAACATGGTTTGGAAACAATCCCAGACTAGACCGAGTGCTTAGAAAACTTTCAAGAAAATCCACTAAAAATAGGGCACACGCCTGTGTAGAAGGGCAACATGCCCATGTGGCCTCTAAACATGGTCGTGCTGATGGCCCGTGTGGTTCACACAGCCTAAGCACCTAGGGGCACACCTGTGCCCCTCGTCCGTGTGGATTTATTTTCTAATATCAAACCTACAAGGGTTTTCACATGACCTGGCATAGGCCCGTGTGCTCAGCCCGTGTCCCTCACACGGCCATGACACGTCCATGTCGCAGCCCGTATGCAAAAACCTTAACTTTTTGTTTCTGACGTCAGCAGCTCTTAAGGGTCACATAGCCGTGGCACATGCCCGTGTGCTAGGCCGTGTCTTCCACACGATTGAGACACATGGCCATGTCACAGCTCGTGTGTTTACTACTAGGCATTTAATTTTTGCCAACCTAAGGTGCAGGGGACACACGACCTAACTCCACGCCCGTAGGGCGAACCGTGTGTCACACATGGGCTAGGCACACGCCCATGTGTCTACCTATGTGGACAAAAATAAAGCTCATATTTTATACAATTCATATATGTACCTGCACCATTCACAATGTCATCATGATTTCTCTCAAATTTGACATAAACTTTTAATTTCCTGTTGAACCAATTAGAATATGAAAGGATATTTAGTAAGCCTCATACAAAGGGAATCATGTCGATGCCACGTCTCAGACATGGTCTTACACTGATTCTCACGTATCGAAGCCGATGCCATGTCCCAGACATAGTTTTACACTGGCTCTCCTTTATCCGTGCTGATGCCATGTCCCAGACATGGTCTTACACTGACACATCTCCAAGCCGATTTCATGTCCCAGACATGATCTTACACTGGCTTGCAAATCGAGACCGATGCCATGTCTCAGACATGGTCTTATACTAGCACTCGCATCAACACCAGTGCCATGTCCCAGACATGGTCTTACACTGCCTAGCACATATCGGTGTCGATGCCATGTCCCAGACATGGTGTTACACTAGCTCTCATATGACCCTAGTACCAATGCAACGAATATCTAGTCTATTCCTACGGTTGAACCGGGATTTATCTCATTAAACTCTCATCCATGCATTTCTCAGTGTCACAATTATTCAATATATGCCAAAACATTAATTTCATGCATAATTATAGGAAAAGTTGTATTGTTTACCTACAACTTACCTCGATATACAAAATGTGAATAACTGTTCTTTTTAGTCTATTTGCTTGGCCCTCCCCCCGATCTAGATTCAGATTTTGTAATTCTTGATCTATAACAATAAAAATTCATTAATTTAATCACTATATTAATCTAAACAAATTTCAAAATTCATAATTTAACAAAATGACCATTTTGCCCTTAGACTTAAGCAAAATGACCATTTTACCCCTAGGCTAACCATTTTAGCAAAATGACCATTTTGCCCTTAGACTTAAGCAAAATGACCATTTTGCCCTTACTAACCAAGCCTAACCGAATCCTTTTTACTCTTATGGGAGCCCAAAATTCCCATTATTTCATACAATTACTATCCATTTTGCCACTTTCACAAAGTAGTCCATTTAGTAGTTTTTTATGTAATTCCTTTCTCAAAAGTTGTTTATTTAACAACCTACATTCATTTTCCTTCATAAAACTTCATCCCAAAACATAAGCACTTTCATGGTGAATCCCTAAACTTTTAACCATTTTGCAAAATAGTCCCTTCAATAGGTAGCCCATGCTACAAGGGTCCCAAAAGTACAAAAATTATCAAGAAAAGTCACCAAAATCACTTACTTGAGAGAGAATAAGTGGCTAAAAAATTTTGAGCTTCTAATCCCCAACAATGGCTGAAAATTTCGGTGAATATGAAGAAAAATGAAAGAAATGAAGCCTTTTGTTTATTTTATTAATTTCTAGTCAAAATTAAGCCACCAACTTCACCTAATTTTGACCAATTTGTTTCTCTTGTCTCAAGTCTTTCCCTTGGCTGGACATGCTAATAAAAATTGGCCTATTTGCCTATTATAGGCCTCTACATTAAGTTACAAAGCTATTTAACACCATTTGCTAGTAAATCACAACTTTTGTCTTTTATGCAATTTAGTCCTTTATCGCGATTGGGCTCACAATCGCTAAAATTATTTCACCAAAATTTTTCATGCACTCATAATAACATACTATAACTCTTAAAATAATGCTAAAATAATTTCTCCAACCTCGGATTAGTGATTTTGAAATGACTATTCCGATTAAGCCCAAATTCGGGCTGTTACAGTTTTCCCTCTAGCAGTTTCAACTCCAAATTCCCCCCACTCAACCATTAAATATCCTAGGATTCCCAGGATATATTTTCTGAACTGATCTTATATTTGAAAATGATGCACTGAACCTATCTGAATGTTAAAAAATATGCACTATAAATAACGATAAAAACTCAGTTGCATTAAAAACATTCGAAAAATTAAAAAATAAGATTTAATCAAACAAAGTAGTTCGAGTTTCAATTTTGAATCTAATTAAATTTTGCAATTCGAATAATTCAAATATTCGATGGGTGTAAATATGATACTTCTAAACATCAAATTAAATAATTATTAACTTTACATCTCAAAAAATTATAAAAAAACTTTAAAAATATAAAATAAACTCTAAACTTTAAATTTAAGAAATATAAAAAATATTACAAACCCCTAAATTCTACTTTAAGAAAGCAAAACCCTAACCTTATTTTAAAAAACAAAACCCTAACATTAAAAAACGAAAAATAAAGAAAACGCTTTCGGGAAGTGTTTTTAGCTTAAGTGGCAAAAGGGCTTCCATTTAAAAACATTTTCATAAAATCAATCTAATCTCATAATTTTTCGAAAAAATAACTTAATTTAATAATTTTTTAATTTCAATATTTTTAAGAAATTCAATCAGGATTTCTAGCGAGAAATGGTAACAAGACAACTATTATTGTTGGTAGCTTTTAAGCGTTGTTGTTTTAGGAATTTTGAGTATATGTCATAGTTTCATTTTACATAAATATGTGAATTTTTATTCAGTTGTTTTTATTATAATTAGCTATTTTTTACTGTATAATTATCTAGTTTTAATAGTTGAACTAATTATTTAATTAAATTCTATTAATTCTTATAAAAAAGCCCTCTCAATTTTGAGTTTGCCTCTTATATAAATAAAAATATACTTGTAAAATTATATTTGTTCTATATGCGTTTATATTTTTTTTTTACAATTAACTTTTTAACAATCTAATTATCATATTTTATGTTCTATTAACATAAATCATTCTCAGATGTGTCAATGAATTAAAAATTTATTATTAATTTTTATAGGGATAAATTTTAAAATTATACATAAACTTTGATTTAATGTGTAACTATATATTTAAACTTTAATTTGGTGTAATTATACACGTGAAACTCTAATTGTGGTTCAAATGTATATTTTAAATTTTAATTTTGATTTAATCATACACATTTAAAGAAATAAATACATCAATCTATTTTTATATTGGATAAATATAATTATTTATCCATAGAATATACAAACACCAAATGATATTATATCAATAATTGTGTTAATAATTTATAATAATTAGATCAAATTATAATTTTATGTATAAAATTATACAAAATCAAAATTCTTATATACAATTACAAATTAAATTATAATTTATGTATAATTTTAGTGTTTATTGCAAATGTAAAAATTTTGAACAGCCAACATCCTATAAATATAATTAACTTAGGAAAGAATTGCTAACACGGATGGGTTGTCTTAATAAATATCTTGATACTTGCCTGTTTTACACTAAGCAAGGTCATCATAATTTGTGGTTGTTGCACCAACCCCCTCAACAACGTAAAAATGCCGCCAATCTATTGTGCTTTTGCAATTTGAGGTGACCATTACTTGTTTTTTAAATTAAGGTGAGTACATATATTTATTTTCAAAATATGTAATTTTTTTTCACAAATTTAAAATTTAAAATTTAATTATTTTTATTTTTATTTTGAAATTTTATTTTTTAAAATTTAAAATTTAGATTATTTTTTAAAAATATATTGATTTATTAATATTATTAATTTTTATTAAATTTATTAATGTGAGATTTTAAAATAAAACAATAGTCATTTGGTAGTAATGAATTAAAAAGTTGACATTATAATGAACATGAATTTAATAAAATAATCTAAAAAATAGAGGGATTTAAATTTAGAGGCGGATTTTGGGGGCTGGCAAAGGCCTCGACCCCCTAAAATGTAAAATTGTTATTCAGGCTCTTAAATTTTTTTAAAATTTTAAATTAGTAAAGCTAAAATTACACTTCGACCCCTTAAAATTATAAAAATTCAATTTAGTCCTTTATAAATTATAAAGATCTAGACTATAAAAAATTAAAATTTTATTCAGCCCCTAAAAATTTATTCTAACTTCGCCCCTGATTAAATTTATAAAAAAAATTGAGACTAAATTTTAAATTTAAAAAATATAAACTTAGGATATATTTTAATCTATGCTTAATAAAACAAATATATTTTGAACAATATAATAATGTATTGATTAATGATTTTAATCTATACTTAATAAAACAAATATATTTTGAACAATATAATAATATAGTGATTACTGCTCTTTGTTATCATTGATCAACGTTTAAATTTTGTTAATGTAATTATTCCTTAAAAAATTGTATCTTGACCTACTACCTAAAATGAAAACAGAAAATACGGATATATCTAAATTTTGTTTAGAATTTTTTATATATTGAAAAGATTATTTTTTAAAAGTATGTTTGAATATTTGACCAACACAACTGTTAGACACGTAACTTTAAAGATAATGGAATATTGAAACAACAAAAATTGTGCACACTTATTTGATGGCTTGCATGAATTGTTTGATAAAAATTTTTATATATAATTAAATATTAAAACACTTATCTATTGGAATCTGGTATGGCCTATGTTATAAATTAAATTAATCAAGAGAATTACTAATTATTTAGGCGATACTATTTTGATAAATCCTATTTAAGTCTCTTTCTTTTTATCAGCCCAATTTCCTAATATTGAGATCTAAATTGGTGATTTGATAAATCATACTTAGTAACAATTATAAACATGTCAATCATACTACATATTTCAAATCACGAACATTTTACATATCTTACCATATTAGGGCTAACATTCCAAATTCTCAATTTAACACATGGCACTATTTCGATAGCAGATATATTAAATTTTTAACAAAATTTAGAAAATGAGCCAAGTAAAGAAATTCTTATGAAAATAAAGTGATTTTTAGATATGAGAATTTATGAAAACAATTTTAGAAGTGAAAATTGAAGAAAAGACCAAATCGTAGCTTTTGAAAAGTTTAAGGACTAAGTGTAAATTTGACCAAAACGGAAAAAGTGAGTTATTATTGATGGATGAACTGACATAAGTATAAGTTCAACTATGTATTGCCATGATGAAAATCACTTATGGGACTAAATTGGAAAGATTGGAAAGTGTAGGGATGGAAAGATTAGAAAGTGTAGGGACTAAATCATACTCTTTTTTTTTTTGTTTTCGACCACAAAGGTAAAAGCATAATTTTTGTTGTTAAAGGATCATTATAAATATTGTAAGTGAATTATGAGATTTGGGATTTACAATTTCCTATCATTGGGAAGAAATCATATAAAGAGTAAAAAAGAGGCGAAACGGTAATTTTTACCATAAAAAGAGTAAACTGGTCATTTCTCAAGTATTTTATGACTAAAATATTATATAGATGATATATTTGATAATTAATTTTTTATGGACTATTTGGATCTTAATATAAGGAAATTGGGCTTCATTTGTTGATTTGGACTTGAAATTTGGTATGTAAGCTTAGAGGGCACATTTATGTGAGTTTTAAAGTAAAGAAAGAAGAGAAATTAGCCCCCATCTACCTCCTACAAGCTGCTTTTGACCAGCCCCTTTCTACATGGGTTATCTTCATTTTTCTTCATTTTTCACGTTTTCTCTGAGATTTTCCAAAAAACTCAACCCCTAGCCTTGATTATTGATAAAATCACTTAGAAAACTATCTTCTAAACTCATTTCCTCCATCATCTTTATCAAATTTCAAAAAAGGATTTATAGGTTTATGAGAGAGAAAATGTAAGCTAGAAAAAGATAGCTTCATTAAGGTAAGATATGCTGAATTCCATCTCTCCTAGTTTATTATTTGATTTTAGTTGTTGAATATAACTTTTGTAGTTTGGATATTGATTTTTGAAATATTTTTGTGTGTATAGAAAATGAGGAAATGTTGAGTTATGGATTTCCAAGCAAAGATGAGGATGGAAACAAGTGTTTGAAAGCTTGATTTTGCCTTTAAGAGTGTCCAAAAGGTAAGTACTTTTGGACTTTTATGCTTCTCCTTAGAAAAGATTAAATATGAATTAAAAGATTTAGTTAATAATTGAAGATAAATGTATAGAATATGAAACCATTGTTTAAGGTATTTAAATTAGTTAATAAAACATGCTAAGCGTATTGCTATTAAGGTTTTGTTAAACTAGTGGAAGTTAGTTCTAAAAATAATATAAAACCTTAAATATCATGGTGTCATTAGAGAAGAGTGATATGGTGGAATAAATGTAATTGTTGTTTAAGGTAATTAAATGTTCAAATGATTGAGTAAAAATCATGAATGTGTGTTAAATGACTATTGTCTTAAATAACAAAATTGGAAAGAAATTATGCACCATAAGGCTTAAATATGCATAATGTTGATGTCTAATAAAAGGCAATAAATGCCTTGTTTCAATAAGAATACAACAAACACATGCGGGCATGTACATGAATGAGTATTGGTGATGAAGCTGTTGGATCAGTGTCATAAGTGTACTATATTCATTTGTGCACTTGTAATTTTTTCGAATAGATTGGTTAATAAAATTATTACGTGAATTACATTAATACCATTTTTATATTGTTCTCAATGATTTTTGCATCCAAAGTAAAATGGAAGCAAATATTAGCTCACTAGTTGTCTAATGTTGAACTAATACTAAGTGGTATTACATGGTCAAATTATAATACAAAAAGACAACTTATATTAGTAGACGAACCTAAACATGTCTTTAGTTTAATTGAAAATGAGTAAACCGATTGAAAGACTAGCATGTCCTCCATCGAGTCCAATTAGGGAGATGCTTTATCTTGGGCATTGGAGTGGATGACTCCTAGAAGATAGAGAAATATATGTGACTGATTAGACTGACAATACATTGGATTAGACCCAAGTAGAATAGATTCTAAATCCATTTATGGATTTATTCACTTGTGACGTTCATATTGTGGCATACTTTAAGCCTGAGAGGATGATGGACCATGTATGCATGACTCATATACTTTGATGTTAGTAAAAGCCAAATTTCAAATAAATAAGGAACCGAAAGCTAGTGTGCTAGGTATACAACTTTTTTAGTATGTAGTATCATTCACAATAGTGAAATTCATAGCCTGACTAATGGTAAATGATATCCTCTCATCGTCATTACATGATAGATGAAATGTAAATATGGCCACAGGTTGTTTATCTTTGTGATAAATGACTTGATTACTATTTGATAGTAATTGAATTTTCATGAAAGAAGATGTAACGATTACCATTAGATAACCTATGCTGGTAACACACTTATGCAAGGTCATTGGACAATAATTGATCGAGTAACTTTCACAATAGTATGTGACTAGGGAGAGCTCAGTTACGATACCATAGTGGAATTGCTTCGTGACTGAATGAGTTTATAATTAATAGACAAAAAACTGGAATTTAATTATAAATCATTTGAGCCCTACTCACATATGTCCAATTGGTCCCTCCACTAGCTTGTTGAAACTAGAAATAAATTGCATGTTGAATCAAATGAATAAAAATGGATAGAAATGATAAAGTTAGAGAAATGAGTTATATTCGAAAATTAATGTGGTTTCTCATTAAAGTATGGAAATGATTTGAGAATTAAGTTATGTTTTTTTTTAATTAATTAATTATTTAATTAATTGAAGTTCAAAAATTGAATTAAACTAATTGGTCATCATGAATACGTTGGATGTAGAAAAATTAAATATATTTTCTCATAGGTTCTTTTACGATAAAGTTGTCATGATTTTTAACGAAATTAAAGTTGAGTTGAGAAAATTTTTTAGTTGGGAAATTGATTTATTTAAATTAATTTTGCAAACAATATTTATTTAGGGAAATAGAAAAAACATGTACTAGGTTAAAATAAATTATAATATGCTAGGTTAAAAGCCCAAGAAGCACATATAATTGGACCTAGTACGGAAGAGGCCAAATTCCCTTTTGATGGAGACAAAGGGAATAAAAATTTTAGTATTTTTACATAAGGTTGTCGTCCCTCTCTATTATATATTTGGGAGTTAGGGTTTTTTCTATTAAATTAATGTTGTTTGGATTCTACTAATTCAATCAGGATTCTTCCAGCTCTCACTATAAAAAAAAAAGAAACACAAGTCTCTCATAAGTTTTCAATATTGTTATTCTGCTGGAAAGTAGTGGAAATTTATTTTCTAGAATAAATTCTAATTTCTAGGAATAACAATTCTACCAGTTTCTATTTGTAAAAGTTTCAAAATGGTCCCGATTTAGTTTTGAACTTGTTTAAGGGCTTTTGTAAGCCCGATTGAGACTCAATTTTGTTTGTCATGCATGTTTAACATAGATTTAACTTATTTAAAGTAAATTATTGAATATTATTGAGTAATTTGTATACAAATGTTTCTATTTATTATTGTGTGATCCTGTAGCTCAGGTCTGACGCGTGGACCAGGTATGGGGTGTTACACAATTTGAGGGAAAGTTTTACTTTCCTGCTAAAATTAAAGAAAATAATTTCTAGTTTCATGTTTGATTCGAAAGTGTTCGAGCCCACATTCGAAAGTGTTCGAGTCCACACTTGAAGTAGTTTTGTGGTGTCAGAATAGCAGAAAAGGTCATTCGGTTGAAAGGGAATGTCTAGGATCCCTCTATCCCAAAACATATATGAGATTCTAGGAAAAAGTTTATTACTATATGTAACACCCCAAACTCGGCCCAAACGTTATGGTCGAATCTGGTGATGTCACATTGAAGTGTTTTTCGAAAATAATACATTCTCATTTGAAAACTCGTTCAGTATTAGACTACTTTGTGATATCAACAAAAAATTTGTTGATTATATTGGATTGTTAATACTTTAAAACATTATTAATTTCAAAATCACATTTATTAGCGGAAGCTCTTTAAACAGTTGTGTAACCATGATGTTTTGAAGGGTATTTATCTTTTGAAAACTCATATTTTTCCTACACTAGCAGTTTATACCAAGTAAGTAAAAACCCAATTTAAAATTTAAAACCATAAAAAGGCTTTATTACAAAAATAAATACCCAAATTGAAATTTAATAATCAAAAGCGAGTAATGAAAGCCAAGCGGTTGTGTGGCCACCGTCAAGTCCCTCGCAGCACCTAACTGCCTACAACTAGGGATTACCTGTACAGTTAAACAGAAGGGTGAGTTTACAAAAACTCAGTGTGTCATCCCTTATCAAATAGTCAATCATACAACATGCAGTAACAGTCTGGGCATGAGTCCATTATAGTAACAGTATCAATGTAGGCCTTAACCCAATATAGTAACAGTAGCAATGTGGGCCTTAGCCCAATACAGTAACAGTAATCGATTGGGCTTGAGCCCAACACAATACTAGTAATCAATAGGGCCTTAGCCCATAACAGTATCAGTTGGGCCTTAGCCCATAACAGTATCAGAAATCAGAATGCATGATGCACATAATCCCAACCAACCCTGCACACCATCTCCTGTCCAACCCTACACCCTTGTGGGGAATAAATCGACCCACCCATCCCTACACTCCAATGTTAGCACTGGTTGCGGTACTAACCAGTATTGCAGCAAAGCTGCCAATAATATAAGTGGCTTAAAGCCATTAGTAGGTCCATAGTCGTCTTGTGCGACCGATGTGACCTTATCAGTAATATGAATGGTACAAAGCCTTCGGTAATATGCACGGCACAAAGCCATCGGTAATATGAACTACGCAGAGCCATCTGTAATATGAACGGCACAAAGCCATCAGTAATATGAACGTCACAAAGCCTTCGGTAATATGCACGGCACAAAGCCATCGGTAATATGCACAACACAAAGCCATCGGTAGTATGCATAGCACAAAGCCATCGTACTACAGCAAAACAGGGCTTTAGTGGCATTTTTAGTGGCGTTTGGGTTAAAAATGCCGCAAAGATTATACATTAGCAGCATATGAAAGAAAACGCCGCAAAAAACCAAGCAATAACGATGTTTAAGACACAAATGTCGCTAAAAACTGAGCAATAGCAGCATTTTTGTACAGACGCCGCTAAAAGTCTGAGCAATAGTAAAAATGCCACTAAAGTCTAAGCAACAGCGGTGTTTTTACAAAAACGCCGCTGAAAGTCTGAGCAATAGCTGCGTTTTCGTAAAAACGCCGCTAAAAGTCTGAGCAATAACGGCATTTTTGTAAAAACACCGCTAAAAGTCTGAGTAATAGCGGCGTTTTTACAGTCTGAGCAATAGTGGCGTTTTTGTAAAAATGCCGCTAAAAGTCTGAGTAATGACCAATTCGATTTAATTTAGGGTTAGTTATATTAATTGGGTTAGGGATTTACTACTTTAAAGTTTATTATATGGGTTTTATTGTTTTATAGTCAGGGTTGACTTAGTGTTTAATTATGATATTCAGGATTAGGATATTAGGGTTTAAGGGGTTAGGGATTTTGATAATAACGATAGAAAAATATGGTTTAGATTTAACGGTTTTTAGAGTTTAGGGTTTGAGTACTTATGGTCTAAAATTTATGGTTTAGGAATTATATATATAGTTTTAGGGTTTGGATTAGTTTAGGGTTTAAGATTTGGTGTTTGGTGTTTATGGTTTAGGGTTTAAGCTAGCTTCAGGTTATCGGGTAGGGTAAAAGGATTTTAATTATTATTTGAAAAGAATATATATCAAAATGGGTTTTATCCCAAAAGCATACATGAAAAGTGGTTTAGTGTGCAAGTGTGTAAATGAACTATAATTTGATGATCTAGATCTTGTAAAATATTAACACAATTATTGATATAATTAACATCATTTTTTTTATATATTGCATACATAAATATTTATATTTATTCAATATAAAATATATTGATGTATTTATTTTTAAAAATGTGTATGATTAAATCAAAATTAAAGTTTCAACTATACTTAGGGTTTAGAGTGTGTTTATGGTTTGAGGTTTAAGGCCGTATACTATTGAAAACTGAAATATTTGGAATTTTAATCAAAATACAACAAATATTTTTAAGATTTTATTATATTTTTATGGTTTAGGGTATATAATTTAGGGTCTAAGGTATAAGATTTACTATTTAATTAAAGGTTTATGGATTATGGGTTTAGGGATTATGTTTAGAGTTTATGGTTTAAGGGTTAGGGTTTAAGGGTTATGGGTTAGTGGTTAGTGGTTAGGGATTTAAGGGTTATGGTATGGTTAGGGGTTATTGTTTTGTGGTTTAGGGTATATATAGGTGATATATATAGTTTAGGGTACTTTAGTAGGGGATATAGTTTAATGGTTTAAGCTAGGTTTAGAGTATTGATTAATTAGTGTTATTGTTTTATGGTTAAAAAAATTCCAAAAAATGATAAAATTAGTACAAAAATTTTGAAAGAAAAAATAAAAAATATGTTAAAAATGAAAAAAATTAAACAATAGTGGTATTTTTTGGGAAAACGTCACAAACAGTTAAGCTACACCAAAAAATTGAGCTATACTGACATTTTTTTTTTAAAAACGCCACAAAAGGCCATTATTTTTCCCAAATAAAAGGAAATCAAAATCCTGCTTACACCCAAAAAATAACTTTTGGTTACCCGCTCGTTACTCCCTCTTCTTCTCATCTATGTCGCTTGCCCTAAATTCCCCAAATAAAATTTAGCTACTCTTCTTTTCTCGATCTGAAATAGAAGAAAAAAAGAAACTAAAAAAGGCACAAAGGGTTTTTGAAAGCAAAGCAGAGCAAAGAACTGTATGAAGCCAGAGCTATCGAGCATGTTCGAGTCTTAGCACATGAAATCGATGGTCGTCAAGTGCATCAACTTATCTCTTTTAACTTTCTTTCAATCATGTCCTGTACTTTTTTTCTTTTTTTTTTCTTTTTCCTTTCAATTTTACTGGATAGCTTTAAATCATTACTATTCTTATTAGTTTATTCTCACTACTTAGATTGAGGGTAACCTCTGGGCTAGCTGAAATGGAAAAAAAATTTCAAATTTATTGCTGTGGTAGAGTAGGACTTTATGTTAGTGATTATGGGTTTTTGTTGTTCAATAGGAAAGGGCGTCAGGGTTTGAGAGAAGCAGCAGAGTATATTAAGGCACAGTTGGAAAGGTTGAAGGAGCTGGGTCAAATTTTAGGATGATGCAATATGTGCCTTCCTATATGATAATAAATTTTGAAACTAGGAAACCAACTGAAGCACCTTCCTACTGATTTTCTTCGAATTCAAGGTATCAGTGGCATTCACGTTTTCCTGTTAATGGGTTTTCTTTATTTTATTTTCTATGCCATCAACTTTTTCTTTCTTTCTTTGAGGTGCTCTTTAAAATCTGCCGCAATGTGTTGTTCCAGTCGTTTCTTGGGTTTCTCCATGGATTCAATTGAGATTATAGAATTATAGGATTTTTTTTTTGTGTTGGATTGCGTATGGTAAAGAATCTAAAGTTTACTCTCCTTATGTTTGATGAATTTCCTATGAGAGAACTATTCATATCGGTATAGAAAAAATGTACATTTGTTGTTAAGCTGTTGAAATTAGCTGCTTTCATTAGTACATGGTTTGAAATTCTTTTCCTTCACAAACAGTAGGAACTGATGATATATTTATTTAGCTTTGACATTTTAGAGGTGATTGAATAGGCTATTTCTAAGTTTCCAGTAGTAGAACTGAATATGAGATTTCAGCAGTTAACTAATATAAGTGTTTAGTTGCTAATTAACCTACTAGTGCATCACTAATGAAGTGTTTAGTTGCTGGAAATTGAGATGTTAATTGAGGTGTAGAAATGTTGTTAATTGAGATGTTAATATGTGTGTGTGTGTATGTGTGTGTCCCTTCTGTTAAATTCTTCATTATGTATTTAATAAAGTCAATTTTGTGTCTGGCTGCAGGCATTAGTGATAATAAGATATATCATTATCACTTAAATCTTGGAGGAAGTGTTTCTACCAGAAGGTTGACTAGGCTACCTTCAATTCCTAAGAATGATGCAAAGTTCAGGTATGCGCCATAAATATTCCTCTGATCTTAGGTTATACAAAACATTATGATCTTATTTATTTGTTTATTTATAAAAAAACTAATATTGCTATGCTACCACCGGTCCTCTAGTGGATACTAATAGTAATAAAAAAAGGAGGAAAAAGAACAAAGCTATTCCATATTCTGCAGATGAATATGGTGTCACCCATGGATCTACAACATCTATTCTTAACTTTGTTTTTCAAATATATTGTTGTTTTTTTCTTTTTTGGTGTGTGTTGTCTGTGTGGCTGTAGGACAAATCGTAATCATAGTTCATAGATGACTTTGATCCAAGCAAGCATTGATAACTTCTACTTTTGTATTTAGATTGATAATTGAGTTTGCTCTTGTTTAAATTGTTTGTTCTCTTTATCTCTGACTGTCGTCTTGTTAATTTTGTTCCTTTTAAATAGATTTGACATCTTTCCTTGTTATAAGAAAGAAAAAGAAATATGACCTTTTAATGGACATGTGCATGTTCTTGATGTGTTTGTTTGCAGGCTTACATGCATCTGTTTGCATGTTTATATTCATATCTCTGCTACTGTGTCATCATACTCATGTTTCAAATGGCATTTAGTCAACATAATCAATTACTAGTATCTTACTCATGTTTCAAATGGCATTTAGTCAACATAATCAATTACCAGTATCTTACTTGTCGTAAAATAATCAGTTTAATGTTGTCGTAAATTAAAAAAAAACTATTTAGGTTTTGATAACTTCAATGAATCAATATCTCTTGGTTTGGTTGAGTTTCATTATATTCATTTAATTTTAATTATAATTATTGTAATTTTACCTTTTTTATTAGATATTTTATAATAAAAATCTTATATAACTTTTTTTTAATTTTTTAATAAACTATTTACTACCCTCAATTTCTAAGGTAAAATGTTTGAAGTATATTTTATAATTTTTTAATGAAGCAATTTCAGGCTCTAATTAACCTGCTAGTGCATCACTAATGAAGTGCTTAGTTGCTGGAAATTGAGATGTCAATTGAGGTGTATAAATGTTGTTAATTGAGATGTTAAAGTGCTGCAAATTGAAGTGTTTAAATGCTGTAAATTGAAGTGTTGAAGTGCTGCAAATTGAAGTGTTAAATGCTGTAAATTGAAGTGTTTAAATGCTGTAAATTGAAGTGCTTAAATGTTGTAAATTGAAGTGTTTAAGTACTGCAAATTGAAGTGCTTAGTTGCTGGAAATTGAGATGTTTTATCGCTGTACTTGAGGTGTATAAATGTTGTTAATTGAGATGTTAAAGTGCTACAAATTGAAGTGTTTAAATGCTGTCAATTGAAGTGTTAAAGTGCTACAAATTGAAGTGTTAGAGTGCTGTAAATTGAAGTGTTTAAGTACTGTAAATTGAAGTGTTTTGTTACTGGAAATTGAGATATTTTATCGCTGTAAGTGAGGTGTATAAATATTGTTAATTGAGATGTTAATGTAACACCCCAGACCCGGCCCAGACGTTATGGCCATGTCCGGTGTGCTACATCACCTAGACTATGCTACGCCGTCCTATATACTAAGTCTGATGTTTGAGATTTTTGAAAAGTAATACTTGTTTTTCTTGAAAATCCCGATTTAATTATTATTCAACCTAATTTCTATCTCATTTGTTAATCGTTTCATTTTAGTCTTATTGTCCTCCTTAGTCTTCAGTAAAGTCAGGTTGGTTAATAAAATGTTTGTTTAATTTTGAAAATGGTGTAGGTTTGTGTTTGAAATAAAACGGTAGAGAAATCCCGAATAACAGTTATAGCGGCCTTATTACAACCCATGTCAAAATAAAGCCAATAAAAGGTAATTAAATAATAAAAAAAACCAACTATGATGAAAGTTCAGTCCTCGTGGCCACTTTGAATCCCTCCCAGCGTCCAAGTCACGATCTAGGGCTCACCTGCAAGGATGGAAAGAAAGGGGTGAGTTTGGGAAAACTCAGTGTGTGCAGAACCATCCAAAGCCCAAATTGGCTCAAGCCCACTAGGCCTAAACCCTAACCAGTCTCAGTCAGATACTGGGCCGAAGCCCTATTCAGGAAACAGTAATCTGGGCCAAGGCCCTATAACAGATACTGGGCTGAAGCCCTATTCAGATAACAGATTGGCCCATAGGCCCAGAACAGTACAGTACAGTAATACAGTATAAATGCAAACCCAATTGGGGAGACTACTCAACCCACCAACCGCTACACACCACCCGTACCAGCCAACACACCATGTGGGGAATAACTCGACCCACCCAGCCCACACACCACAGTCGCAGCATGGCTGCTCAGTTAAACAGTATACGAGGCAAAGCCCCTTTCAGAAACAGTACGAGGCATAGCCCCTTTTCAGTAACGTGGCTGTGCCACTCACATTTCCTCCATTATCAAAACCCAACCCATGCAATAGATACATATCATGGCATGCAATAACAGTAACAGTCATGTCAAATAGTACAGTCAATTTTAGCCCTAGGGGTATAACGGTAATTTTCTACCTAGGGGCAAAACAGTAATTTCTTACCCTAAGGGTATTTCAGTAATTTTGCTCTCATGTTACAGATTTTATGCTTATTACAGTATTTATTAATCACATAGTTGTCACAGAAGTCCGGTTAACTCAGTTTTTCAGTCTTAGCATTCAAGCCCTAAAACCCCTAATGAGCCCTATTACGTCGATTGGCCCATTAGGCCCATTTAGTCCCAATTTCATAATCAGTTATCTTGTTTTAACTGTTTTCACGCCTACAGTTCATAATATTACCTTTAAACCCACTTTTACTCACATGGACCCAAATCGCCCATTGGGCCCATATTTGGCCCACCGAGGCCCAACTTACCATAATGTCCAAAATTTAGCGGTCAACACGCCTAACAGTGCCGTTTCCAAAACTAACCTTCTCCTACTAACTTGAGAACGTTCGCACGCTCACAAGCTCTCGAAATACCGAAACTTCGGCATTTCAGCTTTTCGGCTTTTGCCGATTTGCGCATTGAAGGGCGTTCGAAACACACACCTGTTTTGTAGTTTCTCCTACGAGATCTCCTATGCGTTAATCCCAACAATCCAATACTTAATTGATTAGACCATATTAACACTTAATCTGAATTGAAAACTTACCCAAAGCCTTACTTACACATTCGGCCAACACCTCCAATGGCCTTAATGTTCTTACCTTGCCGATTTAGATCCCTTTAGATCTAGATCTGATGTTCCAATGTCTTCAACTCCTTGTTTGATCACCTTCTTCTCTAACTAACACACAAAAAGAACAAAGAAAACACCACTTGATTTACCAAAAGTCCAAAACGACAAAATCCTTAACTTTAGGGACTTTCGGCTTTTCCAAATATGAAATATTGAACAGATCTGAAGTATTAAACACTTACCAATGATTTCCCTTCAGTTCCTATGCAGATCTGATGTAAATCTGACCCTTAAACGTCAGTAGAAACCTTATCTCTGAGATTTGCAATTTCGGCTATCTCCCTACAACTATGGTGATTTCGGCTTTTCAACAAGAGAAGAGGACGGCGTTTTGGGTGTAGATTTTGGGTGATGGTGTTGACAATGGTGTGATTCAAGGGAGTGTAGTAATCGGCCACAACAGGTGAAAGGAGTAGGGGTGATTTGGCTTACAAGAAATCGGCAAGAAAGGAAGCAGTTTTCGGGATTTCTGGCACTTTGAGCAATCGGTTATGGTTGATTTTAAGAGGAATGAAAGCAAAAGAAAGAGTGGATCTGTGCAAGGTGGGTATTCGGCTAGGGAAGAGATCAAAGGGGAAGAAGAAAAATGAAAAAAAAACAATGGTAGAGGTGGAGAGGAAGAATTCGGCTATGAGCTTTCCATGGAGGCAACTTTTGGCTTTTCTGATAGTAGAACAGAGAAAAATTCCTAAGGTGGCTAACCCTAATTGTCATGACAGAAAAAAAAATGATATAACCCTAATAGTCCCTCTAAAGCAATCGGCCCAAGTCCCTAAAGCCCCCTTGCCGAAATTCACTTAAGTTAGGCACATGCCCGGCACATGCTTAAAAATTAAAAAGAACTCTACGCTTACCTTGTAACTCGAACCCTTGTCCTTGAATACCCACTTAGGCGCCACTTTTCTAGGAGCTTAGTGGCTCCACCTTGCCACTTTACCAAGAGCTTACTTGTGACATATTTTACACGGTTTTTCTTAAAAGCCCACTTAACCAAGTCCCCTTTCACTTGAAAATCCAACTTAATATTTTACCGGGTTTTAACTTAAACTTGGGCCTTCTATAGGCCCACTAACACATGTACATACATTATCAACCTTTAGAACACCAAAATTTTAAAAATTTCACTAAAATTCACAAAACCCAAAAAATCCCGAAAATCAGGGCGTTACAGTTAAAGTGCTGCAAATTGAAGTGTTTAGATCCTGTAAATTGAAATGTTAAAGTGCTGTAAATTGAACTGTTAAAGTGTTTAAATGCTGTAAATTGAAGTGCTTAAATGTTGCAAATTGAAGTGTTTAAGTGCTTATTTTGGGTTTTTTAACTTGTGTGATTATTTGTGTTTCTAGCTGTTGGTTTCAATTAGATGAGGCTAACATCTCCATCACCGGTGTATAGAGGTATCTTCGCCACCTTCCTCGCAGGTTCAAGACAGGTTTCAAGGAAGGTAGGAAAATGCTAATGTCCTTAGGCTCATTGCTTTCTGATTTTAGTTCCATTGCGTATTTCTGTTCTTGTAAGAAAATTTGGGTTTTTTTTTTCTCTCAAAATGTTCTTATTTTTTATTGGGGGTGATGTATAGGTACTGAAGCAGCACCAAGAAAGAAGGTTGCAGCAGCTTCTGCTTAAAAGGCAAATTGTAATGGTATGAGGTTTTGTTTTGGATGAAGCCATGTTTATGAGGAAACATTTAGTGATGAAGAGTGAAATTATGTTCCATTGGATGCTTTAGTTGTTATTTAGTTTCTATTTGAATGTTGCTGTCTTAAATTTTGAACAATTACTAGAGCTAATGTTTGACACTTTATTTCTTCATTGTCTTTTTTTTTTTTTTAAACTTGATCAATGTTCTTGTTTCATTAAATTAAATTCATTAATTTTTATATATAGTTTTGAAGTTTAAATTTTAATAGAAAATTTAATTTAATTAATATTTTTTATTTATCTTTAAAAGTATATAGTTTAAAGTTCAAATTTTAAAAAATAAACATAATATAATATTTATCATAGAAATAAATATTATTTAATTAAAATAAAATATATTTTTTAAAGGTCATATTCTTTAGCGGCATTTGTGAGAACTAACCTTCTCCTACTAACTTGAGAACGTTCGCACGCTCACAAGCTCTCGAAATACCGAAACTTCGGCATTTCAGCTTTTCGGCTTTTGCCGATTTGCGCATTGAAGGGCGTTCGAAACACACACCTGTTTTGTAGTTTCTCCTACGAGATCTCCTATGCGTTAATCCCAACAATCCAATACTTAATTGATTAGACCATATTAACACTTAATCTGAATTGAAAACTTACCCAAAGCCTTACTTACACATTCGGCCAACACCTCCAATGGCCTTAATGTTCTTACCTTGCCGATTTAGATCCCTTTAGATCTAGATCTGATGTTCCAATGTCTTCAACTCCTTGTTTGATCACCTTCTTCTCTAACTAACACACAAAAAGAACAAAGAAAACACCACTTGATTTACCAAAAGTCCAAAACGACAAAATCCTTAACTTTAGGGACTTTCGGCTTTTCCAAATATGAAATATTGAACAGATCTGAAGTATTAAACACTTACCAATGATTTCCCTTCAGTTCCTATGCAGATCTGATGTAAATCTGATCCTTAAACGTCAGTAGAAACCTTATCTCTGAGATTTGCAATTTCGGCTATCTCCCTACAACTATGGTGATTTCGGCTTTTCAACAAGAGAAGAGGACGGCGTTTTGGGTGTAGATTTTGGGTGATGGTGTTGACAATGGTGTGATTCAAGGGAGTGTAGTAATCGGCCACAACAGGTGAAAGGAGTAGGGGTGATTTGGCTTACAAGAAATCGGCAAGAAAGGAAGCAGTTTTCGGGATTTCTGGCACTTTGAGCAATCGGTTATGGTTGATTTTAAGAGGAATGAAAGCAAAAGAAAGAGTGGATCTGTGCAAGGTGGGTATTCGGCTAGGGAAGAGATCAAAGGGGAAGAAGAAAAATGAAAAAAAAACAATGGTAGAGGTGGAGAGGAAGAATTCGGCTATGAGCTTTCCATGGAGGCAACTTTTGGCTTTTCTGACAGTAGAACAGAGAAAAATTCCTAAGGTGGCTAACCCTAATTGTCATGACAGAAAAAAAAATGATATAACCCTAATAGTCCCTCTAAAGCAATCGGCCCAAGTCCCTAAAGCCCCCTTGCCGAAATTCACTTAAGTTAGGCACATGCCCGGCACATGCTTAAAAATTAAAAAGAACTCTATGCTTACCTTGTAACTCGAACCCTTGTCCTTGAATACCCACTTAGGCGCCACTTTTCTAGGAGCTTAGTGGCTCCACCTTGCCACTTTACCAAGAGCTTACTTGTGACATATTTTACACGGTTTTTCTTAAAAGCCCACTTAACCAAGTCCCCTTTCACTTGAAAATCCAACTTAATATTTTACCGGGTTTTAACTTAAACTTGGGCCTTCTATAGGCCCACTAACACATGTACATACATTATCAACCTTTAGAACACCAAAATTTTAAAAATTTCACTAAAATTCACAAAACCCAAAAAATCCCGAAAATCAGGGCGTTACAGTTAAAGTGCTGCAAATTGAAGTGTTTAGATCCTGTAAATTGAAATGTTAAAGTGCTGTAAATTGAACTGTTAAAGTGTTTAAATGCTGTAAATTGAAGTGCTTAAATGTTGCAAATTGAAGTGTTTAAGTGCTTATTTTGGGTTTTTTAACTTGTGTGATTATTTGTGTTTCTAGCTGTTGGTTTCAATTAGATGAGGCTAACATCTCCATCACCGGTGTATAGAGGTATCTTCGCCACCTTCCTCGCAGGTTCAAGACAGGTTTCAAGGAAGGTAGGAAAATGCTAATGTCCTTAGGCTCATTGCTTTCTGATTTTAGTTCCATTGCGTATTTCTGTTCTTGTAAGAAAATTTGGGTTTTTTTTTTCTCTCAAAATGTTCTTATTTTTTATTGGGGGTGATGTATAGGTACTGAAGCAGCACCAAGAAAGAAGGTTGCAGCAGCTTCTGCTTAAAAGGCAAATTGTAATGGTATGAGGTTTTGTTTTGGATGAAGCCATGTTTATGAGGAAACATTTAGTGATGAAGAGTGAAATTATGTTCCATTGGATGCTTTAGTTGTTATTTAGTTTCTATTTGAATGTTGCTGTCTTAAATTTTGAACAATTACTAGAGCTAATGTTTGACACTTTATTTCTTCATTGTCTTTTTTTTTTTTTTAAACTTGATCAATGTTCTTGTTTCATTAAATTAAATTCATTAATTTTTATATATAGTTTTGAAGTTTAAATTTTAATAGAAAATTTAATTTAATTAATATTTTTTATTTATCTTTAAAAGTATATAGTTTAAAGTTCAAATTTTAAAAAATAAACATAATATAATATTTATCATAGAAATAAATATTATTTAATTAAAATAAAATATATTTTTTAAAGGTCATATTCTTTAGCGGCATTTGTGAGAAAAGCGGTGCTAAAGGTCCATTTTATAGCGGTGTTTGTAAAAAAACGCCGCTAAAGATTAAGCTTTTACTGGCGTTTGCTACGAAAGCGCCACTAAAGACTAAGACATTTAGCGACGTTTTTTTATAAAAGCGCCGCTAAAAGTCATGATCTTTAGCGGCTTTTTTTCAAATAAATGCTGTAAATTTTAGCGGTGTTAGCTTTAGCGGCATTTTTTGCAATACTTTTAGCGGCGCTCAAAGACGCCACTAAAGGCCCAAAAAAAGGCTGTTAAAAGTCTATTTTCCTGTAGTGTCAGTAATATGCACGGCACAAAGCCATCGTAATATGCACGGCACAAACTATTGGTAGGTCCACAGTTGTCTCGTGCAACCCGTGCGACCTTAACAGATCAATACACTTCCTCCAAGTACAATAATCCCATCCCCAAGCAACATGTGATGCGTAGTGATATGCGTGATATGAAGTAATAAAATTTATAAAGAACTTGATCACACCAAAACTAACTAATATCATGACATTGAGGCAAGCGCACCTGTCGAACAGTAGTATAGCTTAGTGGCAAGATCGAGTTATCGTACCCAAGGGAACCAAAAGTACTAGTACTTACTTCCTTTCTATTATCTAGCCTAAAAATAAAATAGGGTTGTTTGAACTAATTCTAAAACTAACTAAGAAAGTGTAAAGAGTAAATTGGGAAAACTTTTAGGGGAAAGCTGATTGATATGGGCAATACTCAAGGGAGAATCCACCTAGACTTCACTTGTTATTATTTTATTGAACTATATGATTTCTTTACTTGACTTGATCCGTAGAGATCCCTAACTTATGCTAAACCCTCTGTCGAGGCGTAGAGCAACTAGGCCTAAGTTGTTAATTAAAGTTCCCTTATTAATTAACTCCCTAGGTTGCATTAATTCGATCTATGGCTCCCCATATTAGGTTTGACCCTAATCTGGCAGATTTATGTCGCCCTATGTCTAGGGTTGCATGCAACTCCGCTTAATTATGGTAGATCTACTCTTATCACAGGGACTTTTGCTCCTCTGCTCTAAGCACATCTATTTCTTGAAATAATACCTAGGATTATTAAATCAAGAATGAAGAACGCATAATTAAGAACAATTCAATTATTTATCAACTAAATCAAGAATAAATAACAAGATCTGTCTTAGGTTTCATCCCCCTCAAGTATTTGAGAAGTTTAGTTCATAATAAAGAAAAGAAGCATCACAGAAGATATAAAATAACAAAACATAAAAGAAACCAAAAACCCCTGAAGGAATTTAGGGAGATCCTCTATGTTGCTGCAGAATTCCAACTTTTGAGATGAATTAATCAGCTTTCTTATTTGGAGTAATCCTTTGCTTCTATCCGTATCTAAAAAGTATATCCCCAAGTTGTTGCCTCATGGGGTCTTTATATAGAGCTTTTGGGGGGCCTTTCTTAGCCCCTAAGCATCTCAATTTGAGTGAAATTCCCCTTCCTCATGACTAGAACATGCCCGTGTACCACGCCCGTGTGACTTCGACAGAGGCCGTGTGATTTTATCGGTGGAGGCATGGTCGTGTGGCCTGGCCGTGCTTGTCGAGGGCTTGATCGTGTGATCTTCATGTGGTACGCCCGTGTGGCACAGCTGTGTGGCATTTCTTTACCCGTGTTGTTCGCACATTTTGGCCCATTTTTCATTATTTTTGGCCCGTTTTTCGTTCTTTCTTCTTCCCTATGCTCTCCTGAGTATAAGATATAAAAAGAAAGGATTAAGAGCACCAATTCTCACAAAATTGATAAGAATCCATCCAAAATATAGGTTAAACATGGGGTAAAAATATGTATAATTTAATGTTTATCACGTAGTATCATAATAACATGCATGGATGCAACATACATACAACGTGGCATGTTCTAATACAATCATACACAAAGTAAGGGCAAAATAGTCATTTTACTTTATAGGGCATACCGGGTATTTTACCCTATGGGGGTATATCAGTCATTTTACCCTATGGGGATATATCGGTCATTTTACCTTATAGGGGTATATAGGTCATTTTACCCTATGGGGGTATACCGGTCAATTTACCTTACAGGGGTATATCGATTATTTTACCCTACAGGGGTATATCGGTTATTTTACCTTACAGGGGTATATCGATCATTTTACCATACGGGGGTATATCGATCATTTTACCTTACAAGGGTATATCAATCATTTTACCCTATAGGGGTATATCGGTCATTTTACCCTACGGGGGTATATCAGTCATTTTACCTTACAAGGGTATATCAGTCATTTTACCCTACGGGGGTATATCGGTCATTTTACCCTCTGGGGGTATATCAGTCATTTTACCCTATAGGGGTATATCGATCATTTTACCCTACGGGGGTATATCGGTCATTTTATCCTACAAGGGTATATCGGACGGGGGTATATCGATCGGAGGTATATTAGCCATTTTATCCTACGGGGGTATATCGGTCATTTTATCCTACAGGGGTATATCGGACGGGGGTATATCGATCGGAGGTATATTAGTCATTTTATCCTATAGGGGTATATTGGTCATTTTACCCTACGGAGGTATATTGGTCATTTTACCCTATAGGGGTATATCGGTCATTTTATCCTACGGGGGTATATCGGTCATTTTATCCTATGGGGTATATCGGTCATTTTACCCTACAGGGGTATATCGGTCATTTGACCCTACAGGGGTATATCTGTCATTTTATTAGTCTAGGATCTAAGTATACTTACCGTCCCAACAGTACAAACAGTGAAAATGGGCCCAAGGCCAATTGCGCGACCCATATGGGCCCATTTGCCCGTATGGCCCATGAAGCCCAGAATGACCTTTGTTGTGTGAACGACACAGCTAGGTCCAATATCCTACACACATCTGTGTTGTTTACCCGTGTGAGGCCCACTAGCCCATTAGGCCCATAAGGCCTACTTTGTCCCAACGTGGCCTAAAATAGCCTAAGCCCATGAGATCGCTCATGGTGGCCTGTACGGTAAAACGCCCATGTTTCAAACGCTCAGATTACCACACGAGAGATCGCACGCCCATGTGGCATCAAGTGTCGCATTTTTGGTTTTTCGACTTTTGCCAATTTTAAATTAAAACAATGTGAATATACACACCTATTTGCAAACACTTGCGAAAAGCTTTCGAGTACCAACCTACATTTAGTCAAAGCATTCTATTAGCCGATTGTCAATAGGGTCAACACCCTTTCTCTTAATACTTAACCCAAAAATTACGACCAACACTTACCTTAATCGAACCATCGACTATTCACACCTATGTTGTTGATTTAAGAGTGATAAGCCGCTCCCTGGTGAATATCTGCCAACCAATTAGAACCCTTACCTATGAACATATAATCAAGTAACTAATTGATCTTTAACGGAAAACACACTTACCGAAGATGCAAAATTGAGAAAAGGAAAAGGAAGCAATTGATCTCCTATCCCCAAAAGTTCATTCACTATAATAGAAACAGAGCCCGCGTAATCACAACCCTAGCAATTGTTGGCAGCAAAAAGAAGATATTAAAAGCAACTATCATTTGGCAGAAAAGAAATAGTAGAGAGCAAGGCCAAACAACAAAGTTTACCACTACAGCCGGTGTAGAGGAGAAGAGAATCAACCAAAAACAAAAGGATTTGAATGAGAAGAAGAGAAGAGGATATTTGGCTAACACCAGATGAAGAGGAAAATAATTGGACGAGAAAGAAAAGTAAAGAAGAAAAGAGGAGTGTATTTGGCCAACAATAAGGTACTTAGAAAAACAAACGATTACTTGAGAAAAAGAGAAAACCGAGAGAAAATGACTAGTAAAGCTTCGTAATAAGGTATAAAACTGAAATAACCAAAAGGTATCCAAATCATCCCCGAACAGAATTTGGCACAAAAAGAAAGAGAGGAAAAAGAGCACAGAAGCCAAAAAGGGTCACGGAACAGAAAATGGGAAAAGAAAACGGAAAAATGCCTTCCAAAACCGATTTCTCGGATGCCTAGAACCATTATATGGCACCAACGCTCTCTCACACTCCCATTTCCCTTGATTTCTGTAACACCCTACACCCCTATCCGCTGCCGGAATAGGGTATAAGGTATTACAAATCTAAATACAGCCTACCGAGGTTAATAGTTACATACTAGACATAGATTTATTTAGTTCAAAACGCGAATGTATAACACTTGCAATTTAGTTCGGACGGTACGTCATATCTCATTAAAAGAGTTTCGTAAACATATCATGCTAGTATATTTCTACCATGTGGCTACTAACAACTTGGCCGAATTAAACCTTTCATTGACCGAACTCCCTATTAGCAACTCTTTGCATATGGGGTACTAACTAAATAGCATGCCACAACATTAAACCATACAAGTATCATCCACACATATATTCAACACAAAGACTAAGCAAGCCATTTCCGCATGGCTAGAATAGTTACAACTCAAAATGTAGTTTGAATCAACAAAAGGAGATTAGCCTATACATGCCATTGACCCAAAATAACCATCAAAAGTACCAAAATAACAGCGATAGTGTAGGTGATTAAGGCTTCAATCCCCGAGTCCGTAGCTTCCAAAATGAGATCTATAAAACAGAGGAAACAAGGGAAACGGAGTAAGCATTACAATGCTTAGTAAGTTTTAAGCAATGTCACAGATAAAGCATTAAATTCTAACATAGTTATTCGTATCTTAGTTTCCCTCTTCCTTTGGGTAAGTCACCCTTTTTCCAAATATATACATTCACGTCACATATGGAAATGGATAGCTTTCACTCATAGTAAGTTCACGTAAACATATACATGTCACAAAAATTCACATAACATTTCACATAGGCCAATTGTACTTTGATCATGTTAATAATCTCATTTCATGAACACATATGAAATCACATAATGACCTTAGTATTCGGTCCAAAATCCAGCTTGCATATAAGCCAAGGGTACATACCTGTATAACTTAACACTTTCAGCGCAATTCATTAGCGATCGTTACCTTGAAGACCATTAGTCTTAGGCTTTAATCTCATCATCATCGAGATCTTTAGCTCGGGTAAACTCTATGCATAGCCATCGGGTCTTTTCCCGGATATAATCTCCGCATATAGCCTTCGGGTCTTAACCCGGACATCATCTCTGCATATAGCCTTCGGGTCTTAACCCGGACATCATCTCTGCATATAGCCTTCGGGTCTTAACCCGGATTCGCATCACAATTTCTCATACATATATATATATTCGCAGGTAGCCAAGTTTCACATAGCAAGATTTCACTTGCAATTCAATCAATTCATGTGCATACAACATATAACATGCTTCTCGACTTTATATCATAAATGTACATATAATTCAAACTTATACACGTATACTCTTCTTTTCTAGACTTTCGGTCCAAAAATCAAACATACATGAGCAATGCATTTCAAATCTCATTTCGGTTCTTTTTCTCTATGAGCCATTCGGCTATATAGCAAACATAAATAAGGTGTCTTTCTCAATAGGACATCGTTCAAATATCAGCATGTATGTCATGGCATTTTAACTTAAATACCAAATTCGATTACTCAAAACTTACCTTGAACTTTCACGAGGAATTACGAGTTGGCTATTCGACCACTTTAGCCTTCCCTTTATCCGAACTCGTCCCTCTATGCTCTTGAGCTAAATAAAACATTTAACTCTATTAATCCTTATTCAAGCACCTCAATGAATCATTTTCAGTCATAGTCAAATCATACATGCATATTCTTCTCATTGCAAACACACATGCACATTGGAGCATTTCACATACATATCACAAGTCACAACAAGCTGATTTTCTGAGCAGCATTCAATAATTCACTCATAAATGGAGCTACGAAACTCCAAATGTAGTGCTGTAAATTTTGCATGAAAATAGACTCATTTATCTTTAATCCATAAAATTTTCATAATTTTTGGTTTGGTCAATCAATACCAGAATTTTCTTAAAATTTCCCTATTTCACTGCTTGATTAAACTGACCACTCTATACTACGAACCGAATTGCTCCTTGTACAGAGTTCCAAATATGTCCTCACCTATTTTATTCGAAACTAGACTCATCAAGGAGTCTAAGCATATAAATTTTGTCTCATAAAAATTTTTATACAATTTATAGTGATTTTCCAAAAACAGAGCAGGGGACTTCAAAGTCAATCTGACACTGTCTCACTCTACTCTAAAAATCTTTTTATCGGAAATTCCTTTGCTTGCAAGGTTTCTTTTATAAGAAACTAGACTCATTAAGCTTCAATTACACAGTTTATTCAGCCTTTAATTCAACTCGCACAATTTATGGTGATTTTTCCAAAACACATTACTGCTGTTGTACCAAGCAGATTTTTATACAAAATCCACTCTTTAATGTTCTTATGCACATACTTAAAACATAGCATTTCCTAAGGCACCATTTAGAGTCGTCATTAACCTTAACATATATATACATACACAATTCACATCCATTCAAGCTACAACATCAACTAACAAAGAATTTGCACACTTACTACCCAATTCATTCAAATTTCACATTCAACTAATACAAAATCATATATGAATAATTTAATTAAGGATCCCAAAATTAAACAAAATTTCATACTTTACCACATTAACCAAATGCAATTTGCTCAAGATAGTCACTCATAACAAAATTTTTAACTAATCTAGATTCACATATTTTCATCCCTTGGTACACAACATCAATCAACAACAACCTAAACTCATCAAGGTCATGGCCGAATACCTTAGCTACACTTTCTCTTATTTCCAAATACAAATAACCTCATTTACAAAGGCATTTGGCACTTCAATACACTCCTAAATTTCAAGGCTTCAAAGCTTTCATTTTTAACCAATTTATTACCCATCTAATTGCTCAAATAGATTTCTAATACAAGAATTAAACCAACCTACTAACCTTAATACCAATTTCGGCAAGTAACCACACACATTCCTTTCAATCACTTCTATTTAAGCTTCCAACTCATGGAACATAAAGAATAGAAATCTCCTTCTAACATTTCTATCTTAGCCGAATGCCCCATGCTCCCCAAGAACCAAAATTTACACATGGGCTAAGTCATAGACCTAACCATCTACCAAAATTTCATCAAATCTCAAAGAATTAACCAAAAACTTACCTTAATCAAGCAAGAAGAAGACCAAATGCCTAGTTTCTCTTCCCCCTTTTTCTTCTTTTGGTTCACGGCAATAAAGAAAAAAAATGAAAGGCACATTGTTCTTTTCACCCTTTATTTTATTATAAATCATCTTTTATTTTTATGACAACTAATTACAATTTCTTTTATTATTAATATTAGACTAAATAACAATTCACAAATTGCCAAAATTTCATCATTACCTTCCACTATCATAAAAGTGGGCAATTTGACATGCAAATCCCTTATTTTGCATGTATTTATTAATTAGTCTTCACACATTTGTCTAACACATTTCCAAAGTTCACTACTAAGTCCTTTTTGGTAAAATTCAAATTTATAACTCTAAATTGACACACCAAACATGTCACACATGAATTACCACATATTATAGGCATCAAAATGAATATTAAATATATTTTATGCCTCGGTGTTGTGGTCCCGAAACCACATTCTGACTAGGGTCGTTTTAAGGCTGTCACAACTCTCCCCCACTAATGAAATTTTTGTCCCCGAAAATCTTACCGGAAAATAAGTTTGGGTAACGTTCTCTTATCGAATCCTCAAGCTCCCAAGTAGCTTCTTCGACCCCGTGTTTGACCCATAACACTTTCACTAACGAAATCCTCTTATTCCGCAACTCTTTAACCTCGTGTGCCAAAATACGAATTGGTTCCTCCTCGTAACTCATATCAGATCGAATCTCAATGTCAGACGGATTAATCACATGCGATGGGTCGGATCTATATCGTCGGAGCATCGAAACATGAAAAACGTTGTGAATCTTTTCAAGTTCGGGAGGCAAAATCAATCGATATGCTACCGGTCCAATCCGTTCAGATATTTCGTATGGTCCGATGAACCTCGGACTCAATTTGCCCTTACGGCCGAATCTGAACACTTTTTTCCAAGGTGACACTTTAAGAAATACTTTGTCTCCGACCTAGTACTCGATATCTTTCCGCTTTAAATCCGCGTAAGACTTTTGACGATCTGAAGCTGCCTTAAGGCTATCACGAATCACTTTTACTTTCTGCTCGGCATCTCTAATTAAATCGACTCCAAAGATCTTACTTTCACTGAGCTCGGTCCAAAACAACGGTGTACGGTATTTGCGACCGTACAAAGCCTCGTAAGGTGCCATCTTAATGCTCGATTGAAAACTGTTGTTGTAAGCGAATTCGATCAAAGGCAAATACCGTTCCCACGAACCACTAAACTCAAGGACACAACATCTCAACATATCCTCGATATCTGAATTACTCGTTCTGATTGACCGTCCGTCTGAGGATGGAACGCGGTACTAAAATGTAGCTTAGTACCCAAAGAATCTTGTAGTTTCTTCCAAAACCGTGATGTAAATCTCGGGTCTCTATCCGACACGATAGAGATAAGGACCCCGTGCAATCTGACGATCTGAGAAACATACAACTCCGCTAGCTTATCAAGTGAGTAATTCGTACGCACAGGTATAAAGTGAGCAGATTTAGTTAATCGGTCTACGACAACCCAAATCGCATCCTTCTTGCTCGGTGTCAACGGTAGCCCAGATACAAAATCCATCGTGACTCTATCCCACTTCCACTCGGGAATCAAAATCGGTTGCAACAAACCCGATGGCACCTGATGTTCCGCTTTTACTTGTTGGCATATCAGACACTTTGACACAAAATTTGAGATGTCTCGTTTCATACCATGCCACCAATATTGACGTTTCAAATCATTGTACATTTTAGTACTTCCCGGATGAACTGACATTCGGCTATTGTGGGCTTCCTCTAAAATCATCGAAACCAACTCCGAACTTCTCGGTATACATACTCGGCCTCGAAACCTCAAACAATCATGGTCGTCAACTTGAAACTCAGGATCCACATTTACCTTACATTGAGTTCGCTTGGCAATTAAATCATCATCTGCTTTTTGAGCCTCACAGATTTGTCGTAGAAACACCGGTTTTGCTTTTAATTCCGCTATCATCACGCCATCATTAGCTACCGATAAATGCACATTCATTGCTCGTAGAGCTAGCAATGATTTTCGGCTAAGAGCATCAGCAACTACATTCGCTTTCCCCGGGTGATAGTCAATAACAAGTTCATAGTCCTTTAGCAATTCAAGCCAACGTCTCTGTCTCAGATTCAAGTCTCTTTGCGTCATCAAGTATTTGAGGCTTTTATGGTCAGAGAAGATATGACATTTCTCACCAAAAAGGTAGTGACTCCAAATCTTCAAAGCAAAAACAATAGCAGCTAATTCGAGATCATGAGTCGGATAGTTTTTCTCATGAGGCTTTAACTGTCTCGAAGCATACGCAACGACTCTGCCCTCTTGCATCAAAACACACCCCAAGCCGTTCAAAGACGCGTCACTATAAACCACAAACTCTTTACCGGATTCAGGCTGAACCAATACTGGAGCTTCCGTCAATAGGGCTTTCAATTGGTCGAAACTCTTTTGGCACTTCTCGGACCATTTGAATTTAACATCTTTCTGCAGTAGCTTTGTCAATGGGGTTGAGATCATCGAAAAGTCTTTCACAAACCGTCGGTAGTACCCGGTAAGTCCTAAAAAGCTTCGGACTTCCGAGACATTTTTAGGAGGCTTCCAATCGAGGATAGCAGAGATTTTATTCAGATCAACTTTGATACCCGCGACAGATACAATGTGTCCCAGAAAGCCAACCTCGCGCAACCAGAACTCACACTTGCTAAATTTCGCATACAACTGGTTATCACGTAAAACCTGTAGCACAAGTCTTAAATGCTCGGCATGCTTAATCTCATCGCGAGAATAAACCAAGATGTCATTGATAAACACGACCACAAATCGATCTAGGTACGGCTTAAACACTCGATTCATCAGATCCATGAAAACAGCGGGGGCATTAGTCAGCCCAAACGGCATCACTAAAAATTCATAGTGTCCGTACCTCGTTCTGAAAGCAGTCTTGGGCACGTCTGAGTCTCGAATTCGCAACTGATAGTAGCCGGATCGCAAATCGATCTTTGAAAACACTGAGGCTCCCTTTAACTGATCGAATAAGTTGTCGATACGAGGCAACGGATACTTATTCTTTATAGTCACCTTGTTCAGCTGCCGATAGTCAATACACATTCTCAAAGTCCCGTCCTTCTTTTTCACGAACAAGACGGGTGCACCCCAGGGAGAAAAGCTCGGTCTTGCGAAACCTCTATCGGTCAACTCTTGCAACTGGGATTTCAACTCTTTCAACTCCGTCGGAGCCATACGATATGGAGCAATTGAAATCGAAGTTGTACCCGGAACTAGCTCAATGCCGAACTCAACCTCTCTAACAGGCGGTAATCCCGGTAATTCTTCGGGAAACACATCCGGATACTCACAAACCACAGGAACAGTCTCAAGCTTTAGTTCGGATATTTTGCTATCTAAAACATAGGCAAGATAAGCCTCGCAACCCTTTTTCATAAATTTCTGAGCCAACATAGAAGATATTACCGCCGGTAGCCCGTTTAAATCCGTAGACTCAATCCGAATTATCTCATTAGTCGTACATTGTAAATCAATAGTCTTTCGTTTACAATTCACTACCGCATCGTGCACAGTCAACCAATCCATTCCAAGAATAACGTCGAATTTGTCGAATGGCAAAAGCATCAAATCGGCCGAAAAACAGGAATCCCGAATCTTAAGGGGACATTTCTTACACACTCTATCAACTAAAACACAACGACCCAAGGGATTGGACACTCAAACCACAAACTCAGTAGACTCAATAGGGAGAGTCTTACTAGATGCCAAAGTTTCACATACATATGAATGAGTTGAACCGGGGTCAATCAAAGCAATTACATCAGTATCAAAGAGAGTAAAAGTACCGGTGATAACATCGGGCGAAGAGGCATCCGCTCGTGCGCGAATTGCGTAAGCCCTAGCAGGAGCATGAGCCTCGGATCTTGTCGTAGCATCTTTAAACCTTCTCTGACCACCGCTAGCATTCCCCGGATTTCTAGGTGGCCTCCCTCGAGCTGAAGTAGTATTCGGTTTTCCACTCGGGTTCATATTTTGCTCGAACCATCTGGGGCAATCTCTTATAAAGTGATCAGCCGACCCGCATTTATAACAAGAGCGATCATGAAATCTGCAGCTCCCCGAATGCCATTTTCCACAATACTTGCACTCGGCTCTGTCTCGACGGTCATTCCCAACACTAGCAGCAGAAGTAGCACGTGAACTCATAGGGGGTCGATCACAGTCTCGCCTAGAAAAACCCGAAGTAGCAGATGGTCTGTCCGACTCACTTCGGAACTTCTTTGAGGATTTTTGAATAGACCTCCCAGAAGATCTCTTACGGAACTCTCTGGCTCCGCTATCAGCTTTTCTCTTTTCATTTCGAAGCTCTTCGGCCTTGCAGGCTCGCTCGACAAGAACAACGAACTCTTGAATTTTCAGAATGCCAACCAGCAGTTTGATGTCTTCATTTAACCCGTCCTCGAAGCGTTTATACATAATAGCTTCGGATGATATACACTCGCGAGCATATCGGCTAAGTCGTACGAATTCCCTCTCATATTCGGTCACCGACATTCTGCCTTGTTTAAGTTCGAGGAATTCCTTCCGCTTCTGATCGATAAATCTTTGGCTGATATATTTCTTGCGGAACTCAACTTGGAAAAACTCCCAACTAACTTGCTCTCTCGGCACCACCAAAACCAATGTGTTCCACCAATAGTAGGCGGAATCACGCAGCAGAGATACGGCACACTTCAAGCACTCTTCAGGCGTACACGACAACTCGTCAAACACACGGATTACATTATCGAGCCAAAACTCGGCCCGCTCAGCATCGTCATCAACTGTAGCCCGGAACTCTTCAGCCCCATATTTTCTAATTTTATCGACCGGGGGTTTACTCGACCTCACAGGGTCGGCCTCAAGAGGAGCCACAGGGGTCGGAAGTGGGTTATTCGAGGGAGGAGGTTGTGGAATAGCCGGATTATTTCGTAGGAATTGAGTGAACCAATCACTCATCATTGCATAAAGGTTCTGCCTCATGTCATCATCTCGACGACTGGCATTCGGCTGTGAGTCGACTGGCGCGGTCCCTTACGCGGGAGCGGCCGCTACACTCTCAATATCTTCCGCTACGGCTCGATCGGGATCGGAATCCATTACTATACAAAAAACACATTTCAAATGTTAGAAATCACCACACTATCACATTATCACAAAATGGCATGTATAGCTATACTCACACACGCTACGTTAGTCCGAGAATCGACTAAACCGTAGCTTGATACCAATAAAAATGTAACACCCTACACCCCTATCCGTCGCCGGAATAGGGTATAAGGTATTACAAATCTAAATACAGCCTACCGAGGTTCATAGTTACATACTAGACATAGATTTATTTAGTTCAAAACGCGAATGTATAACACTTGCAATTTAGTTCGGACGGTACGTCATATCTCATTAAAAGAGTTTCGTAAACATATCATGCTAGTATATTTCTACCATGTGGCTACTAACAACTTGGCCGAATTAAACCTTTCATTGACCGAACTCCCTATTAGCAACTCTTTGCATATGGGGTACTAACTAAATAGCATGCCACAATATTAAACCATACAAGTATCATCCACACATATATTCAACACAAAGACTAAGCAAGCCATTTTCGCATGGCTAGAATAGTTACAACTCAAAATGTAGTTTGAATCAACAAAAAGAGATTAGCCTATACATGCCATTGACCCAAAATAACCATCAAAAGTACCAAAATAGCAACGATAGTGTAGGTGATTAAGGCTTCAATCCCCGAGTCTGTAGCTTCCAAAATGAGATCTATAAAACAGAGGAAACAAGGGAAACGGAGTAAGCATTACAATGCTTAGTAAGTTTTAAGCAATGTCACAGATAAAGCATTAAATTCTAACATAGTTATTCGTATCTTAGTTTCCCTCTTCCTTTGGGTAAGTCACCCTTTTTCCAAATATATACATTCATGTCACATATGGAAATGGATAGCTTTCACTCATAGTAAGTTCACGTAAACATATACATGTCACAAAAATTCACATAACATTTCACATAGGCCAATTGTACTTTGATCATGTTAATAATCTCATTTCATGAACACATATGAAATCACATAATGACCTTAGTATTCGGTCCAAAATCCAGCTTGCATATAAGCCAAGGGTACATACCTGTATAACTTAACACTTTCAGCGCAATTCATTAGCGATCGTTACCTTGAAGACCATTAGTCTTAGGCTTTATTCTTATCATCATCGAGATCTTTAGCTCGGGTAAACTCTATACATAGCCATCGGGTCTTTTCCCGGATATAATCTCCGCATATAACCTTCGGGTCTTAACCCGGACATCATCTCTGCATATAGCCTTCGGGTCTTAACCCGGACATCATCTCTGCATATAGCCTTCGGGTCTTAACCCGGATTCGCATCACAATTTCTCATACATATATATATATTCGCAGGTAGCCAAGTTTCACATAGCAAGATTTCACTTGCAATTCAATCAATTCATGTGCATACAACATATAACATGCTTCTCGACTTTATATCATAAATGTACATATAATTCAAACTTATACACGTATACTCTTCTTTTCTAGACTTTCGGTCCAAAAATCAAACATACATGAGCAATGCATTTCAAATCTCATTTCGGTTCTTTTTCTCTATGAGCCATTCGGCTATATAGCAAACATAAATAAGGTGTCTTTCTCAATAGGACATCGTTCAAATATCAGCATGTATGTCATGGCATTTTAACTTAAATACCAAATTCGATTACTCAAAACTTACCTTGAACTTTCACGAGGAATTACGAGTTGGCTATTCGACCACTTTAGCCTTCCCTTTATCCGAACTCGTCCCTCTATGCTCTTGAGCTAAATAAAACATTTAACTCTATTAATCCTTATTCAAGCACCTCAATGAATCATTTTCAGTCATAGTCAAATCATACATGCATATTCTTCTCATTGCAAACACACATGCACATTGGAGCATTTCACATACATATCACAAGTCACAACAAGCTGATTTTCTGAGCAGCATTCAATAATTCACTCATAAATGGAGCTACGAAACTCCAAATGTAGTGCTGTAAATTTTGCATGAAAATAGACTCATTTATCTTTAATCCATAAAATTTTCATAATTTTTGGTTTGGTCAATCAATACCAGAATTTTCTTAAATTTCCCTATTTCACTGCTTGATTAAACTGACCACTCTATACTACGAACCGAATTGCTCCTTGTACAGAGTTCCAAATATGTCCTCACCTATTTTATTCGAAACTAGACTCATCAAGGAGTCTAAGCATATAAATTTTGTCTCATAACAATTTTTATACAATTTATAGTGATTTTCCAAAAACAGAGCAGGGGACTTCGAAGTCAATCTGACACTGTCTCACTCTACTCTAAAAATCTTTTTATCGGAAATTCCTTTGCTTGCAAGGTTTCTTTTATAAGAAACTAGACTCATTAAGCTTCAATTACACAGTTTATTCAGCCTTTAATTCAACTCGCACAATTTATGGTGATTTTTCCAAAACACGTTACTGCTGCTGTACCAAGCAGATTTTTATACAAAATCCACTCTTTAATGTTCTTATGCACATACTTAAAACATAGCATTTCCTAAGGCACCATTTAGAGTCGTCATTAACCTTAACATATATATACATACACAATTCACATCCATTCAAGCTACAACATCAACTAACAAAGAATTTGCACACTTACTACCCAATTCATTCAAATTTCACATTCAACTAATACAAAATCATATATGAATAATTTAATTATAGGATCCCAAAATTAAACAAAATTTCATACTTTACCACATTAACCAAATGCAATTTGCTCAAGATAGTCACTCATAACAAAATTTTTAACTAATCTAGATTCACATATTTTCATCCCTTGGTACACAACATCAATCAACAACAACCTAAACTCATCAAGGTCATGGCCGAATACCTTAGCTACACTTTCTCTTATTTCCAAATACAAATAACCTCATTTACAAAGGCATTTGGCACTTCAATACACTCCTAAATTTCAAGGCTTCAAAGCTTTCATTTTTAACCAATTTATTACCCATCTAATTGCTCAAATAGATTTCTAATACAAGAATTAAACCAACCTACTAACCTTAATACCAATTTCGGCAAGTAACCACACACATTCCTTTCAATCACTTCTATTTAAGCTTCCAACTCATGGAACATAAAGAATAGAAATCTCCTTCTAACATTTCTATCTTAGCCGAATGCCCCATGCTCCCCAAGAACCAAAATTTACACATGGGCTAAGTCATAGACCTAACCATCTACCAAAATTTCATCAAATCTCAAAGAATTAACCAAAAACTTACCTTAATCAAGCAAGAAGAAGACCAAATGCCTAGTTTCTCTTCCCCCTTTTTCTTCTTTTGGTTCACGGCAATAAAGAAAAAAAATGAAAGGCACATTGTTCTTTTCACCCTTTATTTTATTATAAATCATCTTTTATTTTTATGACAACTAATTACAATTTCTTTTATTATTAATATTAGACTAAATAACAATTCACAAATTGCCAAAATTTCATCATTACCTTCCACTATCATAAAAGTGGGCAATTTGACATGCAAATCCCTTATTTTGCATGCATTTATTAATTAGTCTTCACACATTTGTCTAACACATTTCCAAAGTTCACTACTAAGTCCTTTTTGGTAAAATTCAAATTTATAACTCTAAATTGACACACCAAACATGTCACACATGAATTACCACATATTATAGGCATCAAAATGAATATTAAATATATTTTATACCTCGGTGTTGTGGTCCCGAAACCACATTTCGACTAGGGTCGTTTTAAGGCTATCACAATTTCCTCCTAAAATCCCTCAACCATATCACAATCCCACTATCCTCTCTATGAATCCCTCCTAACATCACTCTCTTATTCAAAGTCAGTAGCATTTCAGTCAAACTCCATCACCTCACAGCACAGGTGGTAAAAATAAACACTCCACAGTGTAGCACAGGTCTCGAACCTTAGACCTCAAGAATACTCCACACGCCACCTACCACTGGATCATAAGCTCTTCTTGTGTCATTTTTTAATCACAATAATATAAAAAGCCTACATACAAGAGTCAGGGTTCATTCAAGCAAAAATATGAATTTTTGCAAAAGCCAATACTTGAACCCAAGGCTTCCCAGAGACCACCAAACACTCCAAGATTACTTCACCATTAAAGCTGAAAGTTATTTTATGTCACTTCCTTACACAACTAAACATTTATATGCAGTCTCCTAACTATTTCCCTGCTCAAAACCCAATAATTTTAGGCCCAAATTCAGGGTGTTACACTATAAATATCACAAACTGATTCACTTTTCAAAGTGTTATTTTGCACAGTGCAAGAAAACCATTTTTGAAGTAGATTTTTTCCAATAGAAGTTCACCTATATAGGAAATAAACATTGAAACATTATAAATGGGCAATAAGATGGCTAGTTAGAACTTGGAAATGTGATCCTAGTAATATGAAGGAAAATTTTTATAATAAGAGTGCTTAAGTAAACATGATTTAAATTGAATTTGTTCAATGTTAAAAAGTGTTAAATGTCCAAGTAACTTAGGATGGGTTTGAATGGGCGGTGTGTTTACCTGTGGTTAGTGTAAAAACAATAGTGGTGATGAGATTAAATATTGTAGCGATACTATAGCATAAGACAAAGAGTAAGCTAAACACACCGCAGCTTCCATCCAAACCCACCCTTAGTCAAATAGCTAAGATACATTTGACATGCTAATAGGGATTTATACGCTCGTATGATGGAAGACGTAGCTTCGACTATATTTAAAGCCTTAGGGTGTAGCACTCTTGTACATTATGGATGCGTTACTTTAGTCTTTGGATGTAAGCACTTTGAAATGTTATCTTGGAGTGGTCGGTTGGTTAGTTCTGAGTATCTGATCTTGAATTTTCTATGCTTACTAAGAGTGAGATATCAAAAGATTGTACTAATAATATTTATACATGAATAATTCCTACTATTGGTGGGATGGAAGAATGGTACAGATTAAGTAAACATGTGACATCCCAAATCTGGTAGATTCGAGAGAAAGGCGTATAGTGGTGAAAGTTATTTGTTTTGGCACCTAGGTGATTAATCCTTCAACTTATAAGTTTTTGGTGAATTGATGATTGGCGCATAGAGTATCTACTATAGAATTGATTAAAGAGTTTATCTCAGGTTATTTTGCTAATTAAGAAAAGATTAAAATAAGTGAAAAGTAAGCCTAGTAAGAGTTACGGCCATATGCATAGTACACCCAGTTTGCCTGAGAACTATGCTAATTAGGTTTTTCAATGTGATCTGATTAGGATCCAACTGAATTCACTAGTCAAGTAAAATTTGTACAGGATCCTCATTTGTATTTCCCTTAGGTTTTGTAGGCCAATTATAAGGACAAATTCTAGATACAATCAATACTTATCAACTTCCAATTAAGGGAAGCTAGATATATATAAATAGTGAGAAGGGTTCGTATGGTTTTCTTTCTTCAATACTGCTTTTTGGTTCTTCTTCTCAACTTATATATGTTCTTCCCCTTTATTTAAATTGAAAGCTAAGGTTTTGATGGAATGAGTGGATGATCCACCTCCTGGTAAGTCTGACAGCTCTTTATGTTAAGTTTTTTAAAGAATAAGGGTGGTAAGAAGCATTTGAATAGTGAGTTGTGAATAAGGGACCTTTTCATTGGGGTTGTTTGTAATTGAGATGCTAGTCATTTGTCTACAAATGGATGTTTGAGAGGGATGTTCAAGTTTTGGAACTTCAAGCTACAATCTATGTGAGTTTCTATCCTAACTCCTGAATGTGAATAATACAAATAGAAATATAAAATGAGAACCTTTAAGACAATTGGTAAGTGTGTATACAAAGTATTGCCAAATAGATACTGTTTGAATAAGAAGTTAAATGGTAAGTAAGTGAAATATGATATGAGAAGGTAAGAATTAGTCAAGTATGTGAATAAAATCTGGGTCAAGTATGTGAATAAAATCCGGGTAAGTAACTTCAGAGTGAAAACCTTTCTTTGTAATGCATCTGGTAAGGTAAACACATTGCTAACTAGACTGGTAGATTACACAATAAAGGTATGTAACACCCTATTTCTGGCGGATTCAAGGTTGGTGCGTAGTTTTGAAATAATCTATTTGGTAAAGTGGTATCTGTCTGATAGTTTCCTTTGGCGCATAGAATGGGCGTGTTCCTAACAGTGTTTAAGTCGAGGGTGGTTTAATGACAGATCACTATATTGGTTGGAATGAGATAACAACCAAGTGGAGAGATGATTATAAAAGGAGTACTTGCCAAAAGCGTAGTGCGCCATGTTATTAAGGTGACAGTGCTAGTTGTATTATAAGTGTAGTAATTAGGGACCCTCTAATTAGGGTAACCATATATTGTCTATATTTGATTCTTATTTATATTTGCATTTACAACTGTAAACCACTAATGATGATTTTTTTAAAGAGTGTGACATATGTCAAGTTTTACTAAGGGAACATTAGTCTTATCTGTAATTATATATTAGTTAAATGGGTTTAATAAAAGGGAGTTTTTCCTTCTTCCTCCTATTAAGATGTTGCTGTAAGCTTCTTTTGAAAGTTGAATACAATTTGTTTTCTTTAAGCTAGAACTGAAGATCATATCTAAAGTAGGAGATTTTATCATATCCTGGGTGAGTATTTCAATTATACATAAAGAGTCCCGAAGAGTAGGTTTGTTAATGTTTGAGAGGAAGATAGTAAAATACATGTGAATGGGTTTTCATGATGTTTCTATGTTTTTTGAGCAGTGATTGCTGCTGATTGTAAGTCAGGTGTTTCGGTGTGGTGTTCAATCTGTTGTAAGTGAGTCTCCAAGTGAGTATCTGCTATGAACACTGCATGCATCCTGTTCATATTAAAATATATCTATGAACATGATCAAAATGCAAATGGAAAATCATGACAAGTACAGAAAGAAGGTAACATGTATAAGATTGTAAAAATAAACTTAGGTTATGAATTATTGACATTAATATAATTATTAAGTATAAATCGAGAACTAAAGGTAAGAATTTATTTGGCATATGAACAAGTTTGGGTAAGTGAACACCATGGTTAAGTTCTCCTTGTGAAGCCTCTAGTAAGGGAATTATTGCTGATCAGATTGGCAAGTCACAACATGAATGAAATAAACGAAAGACCATGTTGTTTTGATCCATGGCATCCTTTGATTAAAAAAACTCATGGCGTAGCCTTCAGTAAATTCATGACTGAATTCGTCGATCGCAATACATGATATGTGTGCAAGTCCATAATGTTGAGTCCTATGGCAGCAAAGAAAATAAAATGATATAATAGGAATGATTCATTGCGTAGCCTTCAACATAATAATCGAAATGGCATATCACAATACATGTATGTTTACGTAAGACCATGAGGTCATGATCCATGGTAGTACATAAAATGATGGTATGTTCTGTTTAACCTGAATGGTGTGATCTATCATGAATGCCTGGTAATATTTACATACCTGTATTTCTGGTAAGATGTGAAAGAGTCAGATAGTTTTATAATAAGTACAACTGAGGTAAAGTATTACTATGCTCAAGGTCAAGGGTTGAGTAAGATCTATGAATTAATAGAATAAGTTATCGAAAAGAACCGTGTAGTTGCAAGATGGTAAAGGTATTTACCAAGATGATCTTAAATGGTTAGATATATATTTATAATTGTGTAAGATTTAAGGATCTATCATTAAGAGTTGTCGATATTATGATGAATGGTTAAATCAAAATTATTTGGATTCTGCCAAATCACGGCTGTCTGGGGTTTAATGACCTTTCCTGAAATCATAAGAAATTTGGAAAATGGGTATACTTAATATACATATTATTGAAGAAATGGATGTGAAATTCGTTTGAATGGTCCAAGTAGTCTCTTATCAGTATCAGTACGTGTGATATAGAATTAGAGTATGTTTGAGTGTCATTTTGAAGGCATTCAGTCAAATGAAAGTATTCGCCGCATACATATATATCTGCCCAAGGTAAATGTCAGCTAATAATTTTTGGAAAAAAAAAAAGAGTATGGATTAAAGCATGGGTTGTTGGAAGTGGATTATAAGGACATGGGTTGTTAAGAAATTATTATTGTGACAGAAATTTACGAAATGTTTGAAAGGATTTCTCAATTAACTGGATAAGGAAGATTTAGTAGGATAAAAGCATGATAACTAACATATAAGAGAAGGATGAGGTTGTAGTGGTAGCCACCAGAATTAATGATGCAAAAAAATGGTTGGCATATAGAAGTTCGTACAAAGTTGCTAAGTATCCATCAAGGCATTGTTATGATTATATTCTGGTAATCGTGAAGAGTATATAGAATATTAAAGAAAGGAGTATAACTATAAGAGACTAAATGAGTTTGAATTGCATGTTACGTTGCATATAGATATGTATTATGTTGAAGTACATCTACATTAATGTGCCTAGTATGTGAAGCATGAGTTCTAAGGGTTGTATGGTTGGGGATCAGAAATGTCTGGTATGAATTATGTCAATGTTTGGGGGACTAGATATAGGTCTGTTTCTAATCACTAAGGTGGGAAATAATTGACAGGCCCTAGAGGCGTATTCTAATGGATGACCCATGTTGCAGGTTTTGTATATAGCTATAGTGTGTTCAGTTTGGCTCTTAAATGTGAGCACTGAAATTAAAATGATTAAAGATATCTATTGATTACATGGTAAGTGCAAGACCAAGTTAATATAGGACCAAAGGTGATGATATGAAGAGATGTAATGGGAATATCATTGAGAAGATGCTCTTAATATAAGTTCAAATTTAACATTCGAAGATGGTCTGTCAATAAGTTGTAACTATGAAGATTAGCTTGGGTTGAACATAAGTATACCAATGAAGTTCTGATTGCCTTAGTGTGTAAAGGATACTAATAAAGGACCAAATAAATTAAGGAACAATTGAAGAGATAGTGGGATAGATGAATTCTTATTGAAAGAACAAATTTGAAAAGGTTGTGTCTAATAACTTGAAGAAAGGAATCTGTCTGTAAACAATGAAAGTGTCACATCCCAAGATAGGGGTCGAAAGTTTTAGTGTATCTGTTTGGCGAGCTATGGTTTGCCAATTTGTTTGGAGAACTGTGTTTGCCGTCAAAGATACAATCAGAATCAAATTAGGAAAAAGGAGATTTAGTGTATATAGGAACACCTTATGTGAAAGTGACATATTTCCTAAGTTAGATATGGTATCCAAAGGTAACTAGGACTCTTAGGTCTATAAAATGACCCTTAGTCCTATGGAATTCTACACTCAATATAAGGGGTCAAAGTCACTGTCCATATGTTCTGTTTATTAATTTGTGTGTTTTCTAAAATTTAACATAGAAACCAGTCGGACTATCTACTAATAAGGATAAGGTTTCTATGTTTTCGATGAGTGATCGGGGATTTTATGTGAGTATGTTCTTTTTAAGTTTGTAAGAGTGTAAGTGGTCTAAGAATTCCAATTATGATCAGAATTATGTCAATTGTTATGATTTAAAAAAAAAAGAACTATATTTTTGAAACCCAAGTTTCAAAATGACAAGTTTCATTTTTTTGTGCAAGCTCCTAAGCGAGCCTATGGTTTTAAGAACATTTCAAAAGAATGGATTTTAAATTATGTTTTAGAGGCATTTAACATGCGAGCTTTATAAGCAAATGATTTAAGTTTGCCTACGTGCGAGCTCTTTGCTAAGCCAAACATTGTGCGAGCTTTCTATTTTGCTACTTAGTAAGCCCAACTTTATGAGTTTTCTGTATGTCTCAGCCAACGAGACTTTTGTTTGGTCGAACCAGTCTTGCAATCTAAGGCAGACTTTGTTCGTGCCTTCTATTTAACCAAACCCATCTTGTGCCCTAAGGAAGACCTTGTTCATGTTTTCTATTAGACAAACTAGTTGTATGACCTAAGGTCGACTCTCTTCGTGTTTTCTATTAGACCTTGTGACCTATTTTTAATTTTAATTTTTTATTATTCTGCGAATCGTTACTTGGAGCATGTTTTTATGCTGTTAATAAATCAATGTTACCCATGCATGAGTACTATGTTGTTTTGTTTTAATAATTGTCTTCCCTTGTAGAAATAGTTTTTCTAACAGCCCAGTTTTAGCAAAATCGAAATAGTGGTTTCAGAACCACAAATATGAGGTCGTAAAATTATTTTAATATTATTTTTGGTGTTTATGACATGTTATTTGATATGTGTGAAAATTTCGTGATTTAATTTTACCGATTGGTTAGTTAATTTGATAAAGGGACTAAATCGCATAAAATGCAAAAGTGGCTTTCTAGTTGTTAAAGTACTTATTTGATATGGTTTCTTGATTTTAAAGTCCTTAAAATGAAATTAAGCCATTGAATACATGAGTGGAAGGTAATGGCATGCATTATATGGTGTTATTATTAAATCATTAAGGTTATTACGATAAATGATAATAAAATGTAATTAAAAATAAAACAAAACATAAAACGCATGCATTATCATCTTTTTGACTGAAAGTTAAGAAGAAAAAGAAACCATTTTGAATCTTGCAAGTTCGGCACTTTGATGTCTTAAATTAGGTATTTTTTTGCTCGGTTTTTGATAATTTTTATGTTTTTGAGATCGTTGTTTCGTATACTAGCTAGCTCATGCTTTAATTTTCAGATTTGATGATGAAATTGTGATTTGACATTGTTGATAGATTGATGTTTTTGTTGTTTGATGATGACAAATAAATATTTGTTGTTAGATTATGAAAGTTTATTAAGTGATTTTTGATAAAAATGCTTATTAAGGATTAAATTGTGAAATTTGTAAATTGAGGGGTCTAAATGTGAAATAAATGAAATTAATGGGCTGCTAGGGATCTAGGGAATATTCGGCCAAACATGGGTTAAATGAAATTTTGAGTATTTTGTGTTGTTTTGAAATATGGACTAAATTGTGAAAATGTGAAATGTTAGGGGCTAAAGTGCAAAATGCCCATTTATGTGTTTTTGGATGAAATTGAATGAATATGTCTTTAAATAAGTTAAATTTGAATTTATTTAGATCAAGAAAGGAAGAAATCAGATTTGGATCGAGGGAAGTCAACAGTTGTTAAATAGTCGTTCCAATCCGTTCATTTCCCTACGAGATAAGTTCATATGCAAATAAACTTTTTTAGATTTAAATATATATATATATATATATATATATTGCCGAATTGAATTGTATATTTATATAAGTTGCCAAATTGAATTGAGCATTGGAGGACTAGTTTCGAGCATGTATTAATTGAATTACGAAGTCGAAAGCCCCGTATGAGCCTTAGGAATAGTATAGGATACTGATGTCATGACATTAGGACTTTCGATGTGTGATTTCATGTAAAACCATGTCTGGGACATTGGCATCGAATGAGATTATGTGTAAGACCATGTCTGGGACATTGGTTTCGTATATGATTTCGTGTAAGACCTTGTCTGGGATAGGGGCATCAATATGTGATAACATGTAAGACCATATCTGGGATATGGCATTGTATGTGATATATGTGTTTTCGAGTATCCTTAATGATTCCGAATGGTTCAACGGGATATATCAAAACAAGATCGGATGCAAATTTGAGCTAAATAATTTAGGTATGTGTGAAGTTTATATGGTCATTGAAAAATAAGGTAAGTGAAGTTAATTGATGTGGTAATATGGATTAGATGAGAAAAGTGAACTTATATGTGTATGAGATTAGTTAAAATTGGCCTATTCGAATTGAATTATTAATGTTCTTGCGATGATTTATTTGCTTATAGTTTACTAAGCTTTTAAAACTTACTTTGTGCATTCTTTCTCTATTTTATAAATATATAAAGCTAGTACGAGCTCAGGGATCCTCAAGGATCATCATCACAGTATCAATCAACATTTCAGTACTTTGAAAGCTTGTACTTTTGACATATGGCATGTACAGGCTAGTTTTGATATGGCTGGTTTTGAAATTATATATATGTAGCCATGCGAAAATGGCTTGATAATGATGATAATGTTTGTATATATTCGGTCATGTTATAAGCTCATGTTGGGAAGTATGTTTCATGTTTTATATGTATGGTGTATTTGGTTATATGATTCGGCTTGAACATTAAGGTAAATGTTGGATGTATTTTTGACTTATGGTTTATGTTCCTATATGTAAAATGATGAATATATTATTGATGGTGTATTGATTATTTGGCTATGGTTTGAGATGGCAAATAACGAATATGTTCTATGATTGTTTGGTTTATTGTTTTAGTACGGTTCCAAAAGGTAAATAATAGTTATGATTTGGGTATGTTTTGGTTGGTTTTATGGATAGTTAAAAAGTGATAAGTTCAAATTGTTAATTATTTATGAGGTGATATAATTAGCTTGAAATTGAGTTGTGAAATTGGTTTGATAATTGGAGGATATTTTGATGACCGAATAGATGAAGAGTTGAATGGCTAGATATATGTAGTTTGGATTGGTTATTGAGTATGCGGATTAGGTGTACTATGATTTGCCTTTTGTGTCCGAAAATGGTTAATGATATTATGGTAAATTGCGCATGAATTAGTAAAGTATGGTTCATATATGTATTAGGATTAATAAAGCATGTTCGATTTTTATTGGTTATATGATTTATATATGCAAAATTGGTTTATGTAAATATGTGAATTGTGGTTATCTGAGTTTGGAAGTATAGAATTAAAGGAGTTGTTATAACTTTATGCTTGAACTGTGATAAATGATTATTTTGAGCTATGTTTTTGGTCGGTAATGCCTTGTAACCCTAATCCAGCGACAGATACGGGTTAGGGGTGTTATAGTTTTACTACATGCGAAACCCTGTATGACGCAATCCATATTTACATGTCTACCCTTGACTTTGTGAACCCTTACATGTGAGCGGACCCATGATTTATGCAAACCACACTACAATATGATAACCCTTGCATGCATGTTTTCCTTTAGTTGCAAAGCTTGTTTATTAGAAAAACCACAAAGTATGAAAACCTAAGCATGCATGATATCTTTTTTGAAACATGTTGATGTGAAGTAGGTTTGTCTGTGGATCTTTTCTGAAGGTTGTGAACCATAGTTACCTTGCAAACTCATGACCTGTGTGAACTTATATGGAGTTTAGTCATCTGAACTTAAGCGCGAGCCTTTCTTGGATTATTTTGTAAGCTCACATGGTTACTTCTCTATGTATAATTTCCGCTCTATGTTTTTATTTAACATATTATTGTTATTCATAAGTGGTGTGTTGGAGGTTGGGTTGGGAATTAATTGTAACACCCTTAACTCGTATCTGTCACCGGAAGGGTTATGAGATATTACTAAACAATGCACAACTTTTATACATTCACAAGAACACATGTACAAGTCTCTTAAACCCTTCAAATATAAAATTATCTACTCAAATAGTCACTTACTAAATCGTTCATAACACATAACTAATTTATAAGTAGTCATTGAATTCATAGTGACAAATAATAGACATATCTTATTACCACATGAACATGTGCACATAACCAAGCAAATAAATTTATTTCATTACATGAATCTTATAAACCAACAAATCAAAGTTGTAACGCCCTGATTTTCGGGATTTTTCGGGTTTTGTGAATTTTAGTGAAATTTTTAAAATTTTGGTGTTCTAAAGGTTGATAATGTATGTACATGTGTTAGTGGGCCTATAGAAGGCCCAAGTTTAAGTTAAAACCCGGTAAAATATTAAGTTGGATTTTCAAGTGAAAGGGGACTTGGTTAAGTGGGCTTTTAAGAAAAACCGTGTAAAATATGTCACAAGTGAGCTCTTGGTAAAGTGGCAAGGTGGAGCCACTAAGCTCCTAGAAAAGTGGCGCCTAAGTGGATATTCAAGGACAAGGGTTCGAGTTACAAGGTAAGCGTAGAGTTCTTTTTAATTTTTAAGCATGTGCCGGGCATGTGCCTAACTTAAGTGAATTTCGGCAAGGGGGCTTTAGGGACTTGGGCCGATTGCTTTAGAGGGACTACTAGGGTTATATCATTTTCTTTTTTCTGTCATGACAATTAGGGTTAGCCACCTTAGGAATTTTTCTCTGTTCTACTGTCAGAAAAGCCAAAAGTTGCCTCCATGGAAAGCTCATAGCCGAATTCTTCCTCTCCACCTCTACCATTGTTTTTTTCATTTTTCTTCTTCCCCTTTGATCTCTTCCCTAGCCGAATACCCACCTTGCACAGATCCACTCTTTCTTTTGCTTTCATTCCTCTTAAAATCAACCATAACCGATTGCTCAAAGTGCCAGAAATCCCGAAAACTGCTTCCTTTCTTGCCGATTTCTTGTAAGCCGAATCACCCCTATTCCTTTCACCTGTTGTGGCCGATTACTACACTCCCTTGAATCACACCATTGTCGACACCATCACCCAAAATCTACACCCAAAACGCCATCCTCTTCTCTTGTTGAAAAGCCGAAATCACCATAGTTGTAGGGAGATAGCCGAAATTACAAATCTCAGAGATAAGGTTTCTACTGACGTTTAAGGGTCAGATTTACATCAGATCTGCATAGGAACTGAAGGGAAATCTTTGGTAAGTGTTTAATACTTCAGATCTGATCAATATTTCATATTTGGAAAAGCCGAAAGTCCCTAAAGTTAAGGATTTTGTCATTTTGGACTTTTGGTAAATCAAGTGGTGTTTTCTTTGTTCTTTTTGTGTGTTAGTTAGAGAAGAAGGTGATCAAACAAGGAGTTGAAGACATTGGAACATCAGATCTAGATCTAAAGGGATCTAAATCGGCAAGGTAAGAACATTAAGGCCATTGGAGGTGTTGGCCGAATGTGTAAGTAAGGCTTTGGGTAAGTTTTCAATTCAGATTAAGTGTTAATATGGTCTAATCAATTAAGTATTGGATTGTAGGGATTAACGCATAGGAGATCTCGTAGGAGAAACTGCAAAACAGGTGTGTGTTTCGAACGCCCTTCAATGCGCAAATCGGCAAAAGCTGAAAAGCCGAAATGCCGAAGTTTCGGTATTTCAAGAGCTTGTGAGCGTGCGAACGTTCTCAAGTTAGTAGGAGAAGGTTAGTTTTGGAATCGGCACTGTTAGGCGTGTTTACCGCTAAATTTTAGACATTATAGTAAGTTGGGCCTCGGTGGGCCAAATATGGGCCCAATGGGCGATTTGGGTCCATGCGAGTAAAAATGGGTTTAAAGGTAATATTATGAACTGTAGGCGTGAAAACAGTTAAAACAAGATAACTGATTATGAAATTGGGACTAAATGGGCCTAATGGGCCAATCGACGTAATAGGGCTCATTAAGGGTTTTAGGGCTTGAATGCTAAGACTGAAAAACTGAGTTAACCGGACTTCTGTGACAACTATGTGGTTAATAAATACTGTAATAAGCATAAAATCTGTAACATGAGAGCAAAATTACTGAAATACCCTTAGGGTAAGAAATTACTGTTTTGCCCCTAGGTAGGAAATTACCGTTATACCCCTAGGGTTAAAATTGACTGTACTGTTTGACATGACTGTTACTGTTATTACATGCCATGATATGTATCTATTGCATGGGTTGGGTTTTGATAATGGAGGAAGTGTGAGTGGCACAGCCACGTTACTGAAAAGGGGCTATGCCTCGTACTGTTTCTGAAAGGGGCTTTGCCTCGTATACTGTTTAACTGAGCAGCCATGCTGCGACTGTGGTGTGTGGGCTGGGTGGGTCGAGTTATTCCCCACATGGTGTGTTGGCTGGTACGGGTGGTGTGTAGCGGTTGGTGGGTTGAGTAGTCTCCCCAATTGGGTTTGCATTTATACTGTATTACTGTACTGTACTGTTCTGGGCCTATGGGCCAATCTGTTATCTGAATAGGGCTTCAGCCCAGTATCTGTTATAGGGCCTTGGCCCAGATTACTGTTTCCTGAATATGGCTTCGGCCTAGTATCTGACTGAGACTGGTTAGGGTTTAGGCCCAGTGGGCTTGAGCCAATTTGGGCTTTGGATGGGTTCTGCACACACTGAGTTTTCCCAAACTCACCCTTTCTTTCCATCCTTCCAGGTGAGCCCTAGATCGTGACTTGGACGCTGGGAGGAATTCAGAGTGGCCACGAGGACTGAACTTTCATCATAGTTGGTTTTTTTTTATTATTTAATTACCTTTTATTGGTTTTATTTTGATATGGGTTGTAATAAGGCCGCTATAATTGTTATTCGGGATTTCTCTACCGTTTTATTTCAAACACAAACCTACACCGTTTTCAAAATTAAACAAACATTTTATTAACCAACCTGACTTTACTGAAGACTAAGGAGGACAATAAGACTAAAATGAAACGATTAACAAATGAGATAGAAATTAGGTTGAATAATAATTAAATCGGGAATTTCAAGAAAAACAAGTATTACTTTTCAAAAATCTCAACATCAGACTTAGTATATAGGACGGCGTAGCATAGTCTAGGTGATGTAGCACACCGGACATGGCCATAACGTCTGGGCCGGGTCTGGGGTGTTACAAAAGTACATTGCATGGCCGGCATTATCACATTCGGCATGTTAAGCATCAACAAATTTTTAATTATAAAAAGTTAAAAACTAGGAGAGCTATCACTCAAAATAGAACATGAACATTTATTACTCAATTCAAGCTTAATATGAACATTTAATATACACCAACTTCATTCATTATTTAAATATAATTTATGCGCATAATACATATAATACTAATAATAAAAAAGTGAAAACAATTCACCTAATTTGCATTTCACCATCATAATCTTTTATAACTAAATTTACTATTCATTTGGTCAATTTTTTAAGCTTAGCCGAAAGCAAATATGTCTAATACTTATACATTAATCAATGTTCACTTCTGACTTGATTCAATCATTTACAAATCAAAACCTTACAAAGAACCAAACCTGTATATCAAACATAATTTGCTTTTCTCATTAATATCATAAATATACATATACGCATAATACATAGCAAACATTTCAACTATTACTTTAACTTAGCAAACCGAATTCACTTAAAAAAATACAATCATAGATCCTTGCTTTAACAAGCATATCAACCAATTTTACATATACTCACTTATAAACAAGTCATAGCAGAATTACCCAAAACCAAAACCAAGCATAATCACCATGATTCCTTATCACATGAATTACCATAACCGAATATCCATAAACACCAAATAACAAGGATCATCAAAACATAACAACACCTATTTTCTATCATATAGCTGAATCATCAACCATAAGTAATTATATCAACCAAATCATTTGATCATAGCATGAAACTATTCTTATCAAAATAACAAGCCATTTTCGCATGGCTTATGTACATATACACAACTTCAAGCATATCCAAAATAGTATAGCCTATACATGCCATAAGTTCGAATTTAGCTTATAAAAGTACCAAAAATAGTCGATAGTGTGATAAACTTTACTGACGATCCTCGAGCTCGTAACTAGTCTCCAAAATCTATAAAACAGAGGCAAACAATCACACACAGTAAGCTATTATAGCTTAGTAAATGATAAGCAATTAAACAACTCAATGATATAATCAACTCAATTTAACCACACCAATTTATGCTATTAATATGACATTTAATTTCAAGCTTACAATTTCATATACAACATATACTTCCATGTATAAAATTTATCTTGGTTGGACATACATATATATATTATCAAAGTATCATTCAGTTTCAAAGCCATGATATCATTTTATAATCGAATACATATATACTCATGTACATATACTCATGAATCAAACTTTAATATCACATTCTTATACATAAAGTGTGGCCGAATATACTTCTTATATACACATAAATTTTCATTATCATGTATAATTTGTATCACATATCCATTAACCAACTTACCTTATTTTCAAATAGGTAATCAACAATCATACACTTGATCACTTTAGCTCAATTTACACATTCATTCACAACTTATCACTGCCCATTGAACCATTCGGAATTGAATAGGATACTCAAATAATCACACATATCGTACAATGCCAACGCCCCAAATGTGGACTTACATGTAATCACGTAGTGATGCCACTATCCCACACAGGGTCTTACTAGCAATCACATATCGATACCATTGTCCCACACAGGGTCTTACTCAAAAATCATCTATCATTGCCACTGTCCCACACAAGGCCTTACATGAGAACACTTATTGAAATTCCTATGGTTCGTACGAGACTTTTGGACGTCATATTTCAATCGAATTGGACTTGTACACATTGTTCCCATGTATATACACATTCGGCTAACTTATACATATATTCATAAAAATTCAATTCAACATTTTAAGTTCACATATATTCAAAATTAACAGCATTTATTTTCTTATAGACTTATCTCGGACAGTGATAATCGGAATGGGACGACTATTCAACAACTTTGGTTTTTCCCTGATCCAAATCTAGTTTCTTTAATTCTTAATCTATACATTATCAAATTAAACTCATTCGAACATAATTTCATTCAAGTCAATCCAAAAACATATAAATAGGCAAATTACCCTTTTACCCTTAACATTTCACACTTTTAACAATTTAGTCCAAATTGCACAAAACACAAAACATGCAAAATTTGCACACACCATGCTTAGGTCGAATATTACCCATGCTCATGCAAGTCCCCACATTTTATTTATTTCACATTTTAGTCCCTCAATTTATTATTTTTTCAATTTAGCCCTAATTACTCAAATTTATCAAAAATTCCAATACAAAACATTTTAATCCAAAACATATCTTTCATAATTCATCATCTAACATCATAAAACTCAATTATTCAACAATGGCATAACTCAAAATATTCATCAAAATCAGAAATTCAAGCATGAGCTTTGTACATTACACTGCAACGATATCAAAAACGTAAAAATTATAAAAAACAAAGCTAGTTACATACCTTAATCAAAGAAAACAATGGCTGAACCTCGCTTGTTTTTTTTTCTTTCTTTATCTTTGCTTCTTTCGGCCAAAAAATATGAACAATATGCATGACCATTTTCATTATATTTTATTATAACATATAATATTAAACATTTTACTAAATTAACCTTTATAATTTAATAACTAAACCATATTATTAAGGCCACAACTGTCCATATCATTGTCATATGGTAATATTGCATTATAAACACCTTCAATTCAAAAGACATCATAAATTTGCCACTTTCATAAATAACTACCAAATTTTTATTTTACTTGATTAAGCCCTTTTATTTAATCAGGCACCCAAAAGACAAAATTAAAACACGAAAATTTCACGAATATAAATTCATACATAATAAACATAGAAAATAATATTAAAATATTTTTCTGACTCAGATTCGTGGTCCCAAAACCACCGTTCTGAATAGGGTCCAAATCGGGTTGTCACATTAATGGAGAGTAACTTTGGTGGCTAATGTGGCACACTAGATTCAGGTCAAATCTTCTCAGTCGTGTGTGGGGTGTTACGTTGATTGGTATCAAAGCAAGGATTAGACTCGTCGAAGTAGTGACCGCTAAGTGAATAGCTAGCCGAGTTTGTTTTGATAAACTAATTATCCAATAGGTAAGTTTGTTAGGAAGTGACAAATTGTGTTTTTCAGAAAGTGGCAGAGTGTGTTCGCTAGAAAAGGCAAGGTAAGTCTGCCAAGTTGGTAGGTGAAAATTGAAGTAGTTTGTGTACTTTTTCATGATTATTTGTGGGGTAGATTTGGGAACAACATCGCCTATGGTTCAACTATATCCTTTGCAGGATTACGCCCTAGGCCATCCCTCTGCTATCAGCCAATTCTATAAGTAAGCTATGTGTTTCTGTTAAATGCGAACTATGTTCACAATTATGAGCCTGTTCTTTGTGAGCTGAGTTCGTGTATGTGTTTCAATTCTGCGTGAACTATTTTTGTAAGTATGCAAATCGAATGTCCAGTAAGTGTGTAACATCTTACCTAAAAGTTGGTATTTCATGTATGTTTAGAATTAGCAAGAACGCCTCCTCGTAGAATGAACACGAACCATGTGAACGAAGCTGCTAACACCTTAGAAAGTGACTAGACTTTGGCTACGCAACCCCACCAAGCAAACAATTTGGAAGAAGGCATGGAGTTGTTGGTTCAGGCGATGATAGGAGTTTTTCAACGAGCTGCTGGTGCTCATTCAACACCTGCGAACCGTGGTTTACCATTGGTGCATCTATGAGCTTTGGGTGGTAAAGAATTCAGTGGTGTCAAGGGAGTTGACCCCATTAAAACTAAGTATTGGCTCGAGGATATGGAGAAAATCCTATAGCAGATGGAATGTTTTGACCGTGAAAAGCTGGGATGTGGTGTGTCGCTAGTCATTGGTGAAGCCAATCGATGGTGGAAAACCATGAAGTAAGGACTTGTTGCGGACCATCTGACTTGGGAGTTCATCTTGGCAACTTTTAAGAAAAAGTTCTTAAGCGAGCAATATTCGGAGGCTTGCAAGCGAGAGCTCATTAGTTTACATCAAAGTGAATTGTCTATGGCCAAGTACGAAGTTGAGTTTGTTTAGCTGAACCAATATGCTAAAGTGTTTTTCGAAAACCTTGTTTTCATTGAAAACCCTTTGTACTAGTTAAAACTTCTTGTCACTTGAACTTGAGTAAAACCTTATTCTAAGTCAGTTTATTTTCTAAATGTGGTTTCCTGAAAAAAACATTCCCATTTAGAACATTGGTTGTTGCAGAAGCTTAATTTAAAATAACTAATTTATGAAAATGCGATATTTAAAAAGATATTAAGTCGTAAGACCATTTCGAAAATGCTACAGAAACGTAGAGCTTGAAAACATATTTTTTTCGAAAAAATCAAGTTCTACTTCTAATCGATATGGATCAAAATAACCAAAAACCCAAATTAAAATCCAGAGATTAAAAGAGGCCTTATACAACCTAAATTGAAAATCAAAGTACTTAAAAGTAAATGATCGTAAATGGAAAACAAAAGTAGTTGTGCGGCCATCTCTTAGTCCCTCACAGCACTGATCGTCCTAACACTAAAGTTTACCTGAAAAGGTTAATAAATGGGGTGAGTTTATGAAAACTCAGTGTGCAATCCCTACTATGAAGAGAATAGTCAGTCAGAGCAAAAGCAGTAACAATCTGGGCCTAATCTCATTACAGTATCAGTATCAATTACGCCTTAGCCCACTAAAGCAGATAGTAACAGATGGGCCTTAGCCCATTACAGATTCGAAAACAGAACCCTTGTGGGCCTAAGCCTAACACATTACCATATGGGTCACAACTCAAAGCAGAATTAATTGGGCCTAGCCCATATCAGAACAGAATCAAATGAATGATGTATGATGCATGTTATGTGTTAACCCCATCCAACCATACCCTTGCCTCCATCCAACCCTACACTTACTATGGGGATAAAATCAACCCACCCATCCCTGCACTCCCAATGTTAGCACCGGTTGCAGCACCAACCAAAATTGCAGCAATGCTGCCTGAAATCAAAATGGTCAGTAGCCATAAACAGAATGGTTATAAACCATAATCAAGATGGCACAAAGCCATAATAATATGCGTGGCATAAAGCCATCGATAGTATGCGTGGCACAAAGCCATTAATCACGGTAACATATTCGACACAAAGCCATCAATCATGGTAACATATTCGGCACAAAGCCTTAATTAGGTTGGCACAGACCCATGAACAGATTAAATGGCTTAAAGCCATTGATAAGTCCACAGTCGTCTCGGGCGACCCATGCGACTTTACCAGATTAATACAAATATACGGTTCAAGCCTTTAGTGGGTCCATAATCATCTCGCGCGACCCGTGTGACCCTATCAGATCAGATTTCCCTCCGTACAATATCCCAACCCATACAGCATGTATGTAGTATGTCATGCCTATAATTGGCCATACAATCACATTCAAATCTTTCATTTCATAGTCATACAATTACAGTTAATTTACGCTACAAGGGTATTTCAGTAATTTTGTACTATAGGGGTATTTCTATAATTTTGCACTACAGGGGTATTTCAGTAATTTTGCAACCTCCAAGGAGGTCTACAGTTGCCTCGAACGACTTCAGTAACACAAATTGTCATAACAGTATAAATGGTCCCCGGGCCTATTGTTGGTCCAAGTGGGGCCCATATGCTCATTTGGCCTGCTAAGGCCAAAATCAACCTGACCCATGTAAATGACATAGCCAGGTCCAATATTTTCACATATCCATGACAAAGACCCGTGTGAGGCCTATGAGCCCATCGGCCACACACGGCCTGCTTCGGCCCAAAATCAGCCTAAGCCCATGAGGTCGCTCACGGTAGCCTCTACAATCACATCGGATCCTCCACACATGCGTTCACACTCTCGTGTGGCAATAGTTGTCGATCTTTTGGCTTTTCGGCATTTCGATATTTTGGTTTTTCGCCATTCTACGATTTATTAGTGTGAGTACACAGTTTAGGCTTTTCAGTCAATCTTTCGGCTTTCCAGTATTTCAATTTTTTGTTGTTCTACGATTTATTAGTGTGAGTAGACACTTTCAGCTTTTCAACCGATCAATAAACATAGCATACAGTTACACACATAATCACGTAGAGTACTAAGAATTCCTGAGCTTCGGAACCTATTCAAACACAACATTCAGTTAATCATTTATCAAATAGTAATAGAAAAACTCTTAACAACCACTTAATCGAGAGGTTGACCACCACTTGCCTTGACTAGATCGGTCGACTGCAATTTGTGTACTTGATCCGTCACTTCCGTATCCTAACGGAAAGTCCCGAACTGCCGACACCTTATATCGCTTAAATTTTGGGGCACTCTCTTCAGACTGATTAACACTTGCCACCTTTTCTAAATCTTTACTCATCGAGAGTTCGTTGGTCAGGAATCCTCACAGAAACAACACACTAGCAGAAGAACACAGAGATAATTGCCCAAGAAAAGAAGTAAGCGACAAAGAGGAAACAAAAGAAGGCCATGAGCAGTTAAAAAAAAAGAAAAGAGAAGAAATATGAAGAGTAAGAGATGGATAAAGGTTTGCTAGAAAGTGTGAAGAGATTAGGGAGAATCAAGAGAGGTAGTCGGTCAAATCAGATATGAAAGATCAAAGGAAAGAAAAACAACAAAAGATTGTGAATCAAAATAGGAAGATTCGGCTAGGCAAAAAGCTGATTAAAGAATGTGTGAGTAGGGAATTAGAAGAAGAGAAAGAAACGGTATTTGGCCTTAGAGAAAGAAGCAATCAGTTTTGGAGAAAAAGAGCAATCGGTCTTAAAGAAAAGAATTAAAAAGTGAAAATGAGAGGGGAGGCAAAAATAGAGCAAGTAAGTGAAAGTAAATCGGCACTTCGGGATTTTGGAGTAAAAGAAAACAATAATAAAAAATGACCAAAATGAATTCCCCCTCAAAAAGAAAACCACATTCGGTACCACTCAAACAAAAAACCTCAAGAGCTCCATTTTACCGAAAGCACACCACTCAAGACCCCCTTAGCCGAATTCATTCACCTCAAAAACTGAATTCCCTCCAAGCCAAGAGACCAGATTCGGCACACTCTCCTTCAACAATTCAAATTCCTTAATTCTCTCCATAAACCTCCCCCTTTATCCCTCAAAGATATCCTCATTGATCCACTCCCCTAAATCATTCAAGCTTTAGTTCAAATTCCCTTAAAATACTCATGACAAGTCATCCACAGAGTCTCAGTCCAACTCCACCTCTCTCACCTCATGGAGACAAAATAATTACCTTGCATGCAATGGGATTTGAACCTCACCTTTCCCTATTTACCCAAACGCCACTTGCCTTCAAGCCATAAGGCTTTTTGTGACACACTTTAAACTTAATTATTCTTAAAGCCTACAACTTACATCCAGGGTTTAATTCACCTAAAACTAAAAATTTTGCTAAAGCCCAAGTTTGAACCCAGGACTTCTCCAATACCTCTCAGGACACTTAACCACTAAAACAGGCATACTTTTGTGTTATTCACTTGCACAACTAAATTCTAATTCCTCCTATACGTGAAGCCTATTTCTTCTAGGCCCAAAATTTGGGGCGTTACAATTCTACCCCCTTAAAGCAATTTTGTCCCTGAAATTTGCAACTAACAAGGTAGTCGTGTAACAACTACCCCACTACACTACCGCTGCGCCACTCTGACCCCCACAACACTAATACACTTTTAACCTAATATTGAAACCTTACACACAACCAAACATCTAACCACAGAAGAAAACAAATATTTAACACACATGCATCCAAGTTTTATATCAAATACATCACACAGAATAATTTCATAATTCTAGACTCAAGTGTTTCAATATAGCCTAATATCTAAAGAAATCACAACGCTTCTAACATACTGCAAATCAATTTCTAAACAGACCAAAGTATTTAGAAAACTTACGGATTCAGTGCCGGAGACTCGGTAAACCATACTTTCAGAAAATAGTCAATTCATGTCAAAAACTTCAAATCTTTCAAACTTTTTGAAATAATTCTTTCAGAGTTTCAATTTGAAAGACCTAATCCACGACCGATTTTTTGCAACCTGGCTCTGGTACTACTAAATGTAACACCCCACACCAGCCTAGACATTATAGCCGAATCTAGCCTGCCATATTGAAGTGTTTTTTGAAAACCTTGTTTTCATTGAAAACCCTTCGTACTAGTTAAAACTTCTTGTCACTTGAACTTGAGTAAAACCTTAGTCTAAGTCAGTTTATTTTCTAAATGTAGTTTGCTGAAAAAAGACATTCCCATTTAGAACATTGGTTGTTGCGAAAGCTTAATTTAAAATAATCGATTTATGAAAACGCGATGTTTAAAAAGATATTAAGTTGTAAGACTATTTCAAAAATGCTGCAGAAACGTAGAGCTTGATAACATATTGTCGAAAAAACCAAGTTCTACTTCTAACCGATATGGATCAAAATAACCAAAAACCCAAATTAAAATCTAGAGATTAAAAGATGCCCTATACAACCCAAATTGAAAATCAAAGTACTTAAAAGAAAATTACCGTAAATGGAAAACAAAAGCAGTTGTGTGGCCATCTCCAAGTCCCTCGCAGGACCGATCCTTCTAACGCTAAAGTTTACCTGAAAAGGTTAATAATGGGGTGAGTTTACGAAAACTCAGTGTGCAATCCCCTACTATGAAGAGAACAGTCAGTTAGAGTAAAAGTAGTAAGCCCATTACAGTATCAGTATCAATTTGGCCTTAGCCCACTAATCAGACAGTAATAGATGGGCCTTAGCCCATTACAGATTCAAAAACAGAACCTCAGTGGGCCCAAGCCCAACACATTATCATTTGGGTCACAACCCAAAGCAGAATTAATTAGGCCTAGCCCATATCAAAATAGAATCAAATGAATGATGTATGATGCATGTTATGTGTTAACCCCATCCAACCTACACTTGCCTCCGTCCAACCCTGCACTTACTGTGGGGATAAAATCAATCCACCAATCCCTGCACTCTCAATGTTAGCATCGGTTGCGGCACTAACCAAAATCGCAGCAATGTTGCCTGAAATTATAATGGCCAGTAGCCATAAACAGAATGGTTATAAACCATAAACAATATGGCACAAAGCCATAATAATATGCGTGGCACAAAGCCATCAATAGTATGCATGGCACAAAGCCATTAATCATGGTAACATATTCGGCACAAAGCCATCAATCACGGTAACATATTCGGCACAAAGCCATCATTTGGCACAAAGCCTTAATTAGGTTGGCACAGACCCATGAACAGATTAAGTGGCTTAAAGCCATCGGTAAGTCCACAGTCATCTCGAGCGACCCGTACGACATTACTAGATCAATACAAATATACAGGTCTACCTTCGGTGGGTCCATAGTTGTCTCGCGCGACACGTACTACCCTATCAGATCAGATCTTCCTCCGTACAATATCCCAACCCATGCAACATGTATGTAGTATGTCATGCTTATAATCGATCATACAATCACATTCACATCATTCATTTCATAGTCATACAATTACGGTTAATTTACACTACAATGGTATTTCGGTAATTTTACACTGCAGGGGTATTTTGGTAATTTTACACTACAAGGGTATTTCGATAATTTTGCAACCTCTAAGGAGGTCTACAGTCGCCTCATACGACTTCAGTAACACAAATGGTCATAATAGTATAAATGTGCCCAGGGGCTATTGTCGGCCCAAGTGGGGCCCACATGCTCATTTGGCCTACTAAGTCCAAAATCAACCTTAGCCATGTAAATGACCTAGCTAGGTCCAATATTTTCACATATCCACGACAAAGACTTGTGTGTGGCCCACGAGCCCATCGGGCCCACATGGTTTACTTCGACCCAAAATCAGCTTAAGCCCATGAGGTCGCTCACGGTAGCCTATACTGTCACATCGGATCCTCCACACGTGTATTCGCATGCTGTGTGGCAACAGCTGTCGTTCTTTCAGCTTTTTGGCATTTCAACATTTTGGTTTTTCGCCGTTCTATGATTTATTAGTGTGAGTACACAGTTTCGGCTTTTCAGCCAATCATCAAACATAGCATACAGTTACACACCTGATCACGTAGAGTACTAAGAATTCCTGTGTAACACCCCTTAACCCGCACCCGTCGCCGGAGGGTCATGAGGCGTTACAAGACAAGTACAAATTTTTTTTTTTAAACTAAATCCAACAAAACTGAATCATGCTCCTAAATTTACGATATCTAGCTTTGACATAAAACTAGTTTCGAAAATAAACGTATAAAAAGATATTAGCAACCACTCTTATAAGGTTTTGAACATTTATGGAATTATGAACATGTGCACTTGGATTGTCAATATGCAAAGAACCAATAATACTTCTAAAAGTAGTATTACAATTCCTATGGTAATAAATTGAATAGCTTAGATATAGGCGAATGTCATGAAGCATTTTAAAAAATTTCGAAGCTGAGCACCCTATTCATTTGGTAGTTAATCCTAGGCATGACCGAACATAGGTCAACTCTTACTAACGGGTGCATTGATTCATATATAAGCATAATTCACTCAAAACTTCCAAAAACATTTACCAACAACATCCACACATTCACATCGACTATACATAGCATATATGACAACAAGACAAGCCATTTTCACATGACTACACATATTTACTTATTTACAATTTCAAAAATAAAAGTATCACTCTCAACGATCACAAAACAAAAAGATACTATACATGCCATTCGAAAGTTTATCTATTTAAATACCAAAAGAGTGTCTTGATAGTAGAGACGACTTCAAGAGCAAGAACCCCGAGATAGTAGCTAGCGAACGAGATCTAAGGAAGGAAAACAGAAGAGGAAAACAACCGAGTAAGCATTTAAAATGCCTAGTAAGCTTTAAGCGACAAGTATGGTTAACTATAATTATATAAAACGAAATAACTATCAGCACTTGGCTTATTTATTCTATAGTCAACAATACCCAAGTTTTAATATGGCATAAGTAGTATCGTAGCGTAGGGCCATAACGTTAAGACATCCACACACAATTTTTTTTTCTAAGTCCACAAGGCATGATCGATAAACCGTAATCTAACAGAATTTGTTCACCAATATGGTACAGCCAATACCTGGTCTCCTTACCATAACGATCATAATTAATTTGAAACGACATCGGCTTAGAAACCCTTCGGAATAAATCCGATTATTTCAATGGCTCACGAGCCCTTCGGGATTTCCCGGATATCACAATGGCGCAATCGCCCTTCGGAATTAACCCGGCTATAACAATGGCATATTCGCCCTTCGGGATTAACCCGGATATCACAATGGCATATTCGCCCTTCGGGATTAACCCGGATATCACAATGCCATATTCGCCCTTCGGGATTAACCCGGATATCACACACAAAATATATTTCATACTAATATTCATTTGTTTCATTCAAAAATTTTCCCACAAAGTACGACATCTTTTCCCTATTTAATAGCCAAGAATCATATGAACGATACATAACTCGAATCTATATTTCTCAGACATTTCTAGGACTTGTAAACATTAGGTTATATGCCCAATTCCACCATTTCAAAAATAAATCGCAATTCGTATAAGGAATTGAGTAGTATAAAGATCAATGTTCCTTAAGACTTACCTCAGTGGTCGATGATTGTTTTGAGTTTACTGGTCGGCTGCCTTCGCCTTTCCTTTATCCGAATTTGTTCCTATGTGTTCTTGAGCTAAGAGAAATAAAATTTGATTCATTACAAATCCACATACACTGGTTAGGGTCGTATATTTACTAAGCTCGACCAGCACTTAATTTTAAGATTTAAAATCCATATTGCCGAAATCATCATCTACTAACCATATGTATTCATTTGAATTACATCCTATCACGTATAACCTATAGTTCATTCGGTCATTTCTCAAACAAAAACCATTATAAAAACACACACATTATTCGCATACTAGTCCCATAAGATTGAATTCATGCCAAAACTAAATTCACAAAATCAAACTTAATCGTTTCACCTCCGGTCATTCTATATAGAATTCAATTTGCATTATAAGTCTACATTGATATGTCATTATCCAACCTCATGCTTATTTCTCACGTTCTTATCAAGAGATTGCACATACCTAATTAAAGTTTAAAAACTAAATTCTTATACTTAATTTCTCAAGACCGAATGTCACAAAAACATCTAAACATTTTCCTCTCAACACCATCCCTTACCTTCTCCTTTAATTTCTTTTCTTTAAAACTCTCATTCACCCAAAACTCACTCCATGGCCGAATGCTACTTAGCCGAATGTCAATGCCTAATTAACTACACATATTCATCACTCTAAGCATAACATGGACTTTTAATTCAATTGACTCATATACGGTACTTTGCATTTGTACTCACTAAACAAAATGTTAACTAAATCTTTTCTCAAAAATCCCTCCCCCCCATTCGGCCCTTAATCAAACAACATTAGAAATTCAAATTAACAAAATCTCAAGACCAATATGAATTCTTCATTTAGCCGAATATTACAGTATTAAAGCCACACATACACTCATATATATATATCTATCTCAATTAGTAAATTTCAACCTCAAAGCAACAACTTATCAATCCTCAACTAAAATTCACTATCAAAAATCCAAATTAACACATAAAACATATCAAAACCTAATACCCATTTTCCGTCTCCTTAAATCTATATGTACATACGGCAATTATACACATGTACTAATTCTTTAGCATACAATTTTGATAAATTACAGCTCAATATCATCTCTTCACTCAAGTCTTTAATATGGCCGAATGTACCAACATCAATCCAAAAAAAAAATCAAATTTTAGACATGGGCTAGGTAAGGAACTTAGTAGCTAACTCCAATTTACCAAAAATTTGAAGAAACACATGTAAAAACATTGAATTCTTACCTTAGAATTTAGCCAAGTATGACCGAATGGAAGCTTCAAACTTTCCCCCTTTCTACCTTCTTCAATTCACGACAAAAAGAACACAATTCCCTCAAATTTCCTTTCTTTCATTAATTTATTTTTTTCTTATGACATCATCCCACTAACTTAAATTATAAATTATAAAATAATGCCATAACCAATGAAATCTAATGCATGGCCGGCCACTTTCTTCTAAGGGGATTATTGACATGCAAATTCATTTGTTTTTAGCCTATCTTAATTTAGTCATTCAAAAAATGTCTAGCTAAGTTTTTAAGTTATTCAACTAAACCCTTTTCATTAAATCCATATTGACTTTGTCAAATTCAAATTCACAACTTCCACACATGCAATTAACACATAATTTAAGCATTGAAAAATTAATAATTACTATTTTAAAGGCTCGATTTAGCGATCACGAAACCGCTTACCGATCTAGGTCGAACTAGGGCTGTCACATCCTGAGCGTCGGAACCTATTCAAACAAAACATTCCGTTAATCACTTATCAAATAGTGATAGAAAAACTCCTAACAACCACTTAGCCGAGAGATTGACCACCACTTGCCTTGACTAGATCGATTGACTGCGATTTGCCAACTTGATTCGTCACTTCCGCATCCTGGCAGAAAGTCCTGAACCGCTGACACCTTACACCGCTTAAACTTCGGGGCACTCTCCTTAGACTGATTACCACTTGCCACCTTTTCTAAATCTTTACTCATCAAGAGTTCGTTGGTCAGGAATCCTCACAAAAACAACACACTAGTAGAAGAACACAGAGACAATTGCCCAAGAAAAGAAGGAAGGGAAAAAGAGGAAACAAATGAAGGCCGTGAGCAGTTAGAAGAAAAGGAGAAGAGAAGAAGTATGAAGAGTAAGAGATGGATAGAGGTCCAGCCGAAAGTGTGAAGAGATTGGGGAGAATCAAGAGAGGTAGTCGGTTAAAACAGAGATGAAAGATCAAAGGAAAGAAAAACAACAAAAGATTGCGAATCAAAATAGGAAGATTTAGCTAGGCAGAAAACCGACTAAAGAATGGGTGAGTAGGAAATTTGAAGAAGAGAAAGAAATGATGGTTGGTCTTGGAGAAAGAAGCAATCAGTTTTGGAGAAAAAGGGCAATCGGTCTTGAAGAAAAGAATCAAAAAAGTTAAAATGAGAGGGGAGGCGAAAATAGAGTAAGTAAGTGAAAGTAAATCGACACTTTGGGATTTTGGATTAAAAGAAAATAATAATAAAAAAATGACCAAAATGAATTTGCCTTCAAAAAGAAAACCACATTCGACACCACTCAAACAAAAAACCTCAATAGCTCCCTTTTTCCGAAAGCACACCACTCAAGACCCCCTTAGCCAAATTCATTCACCTCAAAAACTGAATTCCCCCAAGCCAAGAGACCAGATTCGGCACATTCTCCTTCAACAATTCAAATTCCTTAATTCTCTCCACAAACCTCCCCCTTATACCTCCAAGATATCCTCCTTGATCCACTCCTCGAAAATCACTCAACCTTTAGTTCAAATTCCCTTGAAATACTCATGACCAAGTCATCCGCAGAGTCTCAGTCCAACCCCACCTCTCTCACCTCATGGAAATAAAATAATTACCGTACATGCAATGGGATTTGAACCTCACCTCTCCCCATTTGCCCAAACGCCATTTGCCTCCAAGCCACAAGGCTTTTTGTGACACACTTTAAACTTAATTATTCTTAAAGCCTACAACTTACATCTAGGGTTTAATTCACCTAAAACTAAAAATTTTGCTAAAGCCCAAGTTTGAACTCAGGACTTCTCCAATACCTCTTAGGACCCTTAACAACTAAAGAAGGTATACTTTTGTGTTATTCACTTGCATAACTAAATTCCAATTCCTCTGATATGTGAAGCCCATTTCTTCTAGGCCCAAAATTCGAGGTGTTACAATTTTACCCTTTAAAGAAATTTCGTCCCCAAAATTTCCAACTAACAGGTTAGTCATGTAACAAATACCCCACTACGCTACCATTGCGCCACTCTGATCCCCCACAACATTAATACACTTTTAACCTAATATTGAAACCTTACACACAACCAAACATCTAACCATAGAAGTAAACAGATATTTAACACACATGCATCCAATTTCTATATCAAATACATCACACAGAATAATTTCATAATTCTAGACTCAAGTGTTTCAATATAGTCTAATATCTAAAGAAATCACAGCGTTTTTAACTTACTACGGTTCAATTTCTAAACAGACCAAAGTATTTAGAAAACTTACGGATTCAATGCTGGAGACTCAGTAAACCAAACTTTCAGAAAATAGTCTATTCATGTCAAAAACTTCAAATATTTCAAACCTTTTTGAAATAATTCTTTCAGAATTTCAAATTGAAAGACCCAATCCACGGTCGAGTTTTTGCAACCTTGCTCTGATATTGCTAAATGTAACACCCCACCCGGCCTAGACGTTATAGCCGAATTTGGCGTGTCACATTGAAGTGTTTTTCGAAAACTTTGTTTTCATTGAAAGCCCTTCGTACTAGTGAAAACTTCTTGCCACTTAAACCTGAGTAAAACCCTAGTCTAAGTCAGTTTATTTTCTAAATGTGGCTTACTGAAAAAAATTCCCATTTAAACATTGGTTGTTGTGAAAGCTTAATTTAAAATAATCGATTTATGAAAACGCGATGTTTAAAGCGATATTAAGTCGTAAGACCATTTCGAAAATACTGCAGAAACGTAGAGCTTGAAAACATATTGTTTCAAAAAAATCGAGTTCTACTTCTAACCGATATGGATCAAAATAACCAAAAACCCAAATGAAAAACTAGAGATTAAAAGAGGCCTTATACAACCCAAATTGAAAATCAAAGTACTTAAAAGTAAATGATCGTAAATGGAAAACAAAAGCAGTTGTGTGGCCATCTCCGAGTCCCTTGTAGCACTGATCCTTCTAACACTGAATTTACCTGTAATTGTTAATAAACAGGGTGAGTTTACGAAAACTTAGTGTGCAATCCCCTACTATGAAGAGAACAGTCAATCAAACCAAAAGTAGTAACAATCTGGGCCTAAGCGCATTATAGTATCAGTATCAATTGGGCCTTAGCCCACTAAAGTAGACAGTAACAGATGGGCCTTAGCCCATTATAGATTCGAAAACAGAACCTCAGTGGGCCTAAGCCCAATACATTATCATTTGGGTCAGAACCCAAAGCAGAATCAATTGGGCCTAGCCCATATCAAAATAGAATCAAATGAATGATGTATGATGCATGTTATGTGTTAACCCCATCCAACCCTACACTTGCCTTCGTCCAACCCTGCACTGACTGTGGGGATAAAATCAATCACCCATCCCTGCACTCTCAATGTTAGCACTGGTTGTGGCACTAACCAAAATAGCAATAATGTTGCCTGAAATTAGAATGGCCAATTAACTCTTACCGGATTTTAATCCTTGAGGTTTCATACCGGAACAACCTTTGTTCCACTAGCTAGTTAACTCTTACTGGAAATTGTAAATACCACTGTCGCATCATTACAAATTTGTTAAAGTTAATAGTAATAACATAAAATCGAATAGGCCGTAACATCATGATTAACATTTAATCAATTATAGAAAGGAACAGCTATTAGGTTATGCTTAGACGATTTAAACAGTAAAAAACGTAATGAAATTAAAGCATACATCTTATACAATTGCATCACCCATGTATTTAAACCCAGGTCCGTATCACACAAGTGGCTCTGATACCACTGTTAGAATGCCGGTACACCCATGGCGCAGCAAAATAAAAATAATTCTGGCGATCCAAACCATGGATCATGTGTGAGGAACGAATCAGGGTGAAATAATGATTTTGAAATTACTGAAACTCCAATCTGAGTAGATAGCGACGTCTCAGCAATGAGAATTTTGATCTACTATCGAACCAAGCCGCAACCTCTTATGATGCCGACCTCTACATAATCCACCTTGTTTGACAATGAACGGAAGAAATCTCCAAAAACAGTTTTGGAGATTTCTTTGCTTGACAGCTGCTAGACGTCACAAGAAAAGTTTTTTTTAGGTTTTTATTTTAGGGTTTTCCCTTTTCTTTTTTTTAAACTCCCTATCTTTCATCTTTTATAATTGGTATATATATAATGAATCATAATTCATAAAATTTTTATTCGAACATAATAATCATAATTAAAAATAAATAAATATAATAATGTTTTAACCGAAAACTATAATTACATTAATTATAACAAGGATTCCGGTAAATTATATTTATTTAAATTTATATAGAACCAAATTCATATATTAATAGAACTATGTTATCATTATGTGTACAACATCCTTGTACATATAATATGTTCGATATTTGATTGCCCAATTAAATTAATTCTATCATTAATTTAATTCATGTGACAATCAAACACAATACAAACCATATTTTATTCCGTTCATTTCAACCATAGGGTGTGACCCTATAGGTTCTTGTAATATTAGCAATAATACTAGAACGATTCTAATGTTACATACAATGAGTGGCGTCTAGCAATGCATCATTGCTACCTAAGTTACAAGAAGTCATGATTCGACATAACTTTTTTTTTTTGTGATTAACCTTTCATGCATTAATCCTTAAGCCCTTTATCTCTGGAATGGACACAAGTTATGGAATAGTCACACTTGCATAGTCCATCCCATATTTCTTGATATCTTAAGTAGACTATGATACACAAATAAGTATGACATCTCATATCAACTTATTTGAGCATGGCCATGCATTTCTAGTCTCACTCAATTAAGTGGCCTAAGATATTACTCCCATTATGTAGGAAGGACCTATCCTATATTGATCAACCATATCCCTCTACATAGATTGTGGTATATCCAATATCAGCTTTTATAGAACAACCAGTTACAGTGTACTTTTGACTGTATCAAAATATACAACTCACGATGTTGGGATAATGATGATCTTAAGTCTAAGGATCATATACATATTAATCACTATGAGTAATGTTGTGACAATTACATAATAATTCAAGAAATATACTCAAAGCAGGTCAGTCCAATAAATTGTTCTCTTACACACATATTCATGCATTGATTTTGACACTCCATATCAATGACAACTCTTTATCATCAATCAACTACATGTTAGTCTTAATGCATTATTGTTGTCCTAGTCAACAATAATACTTGACTAAGGATCTTGTAAGAATAATCATATTATTCTCAGGACATTATTATAAAATAGTTTATTTATACACACAGAAAAGAAACTGAAATAATAATGGCAATGCCCTATATTAATAAACATGGTAAGTCAAGTATGTTATTACAACTATCTCGTGATTGATCTTTGGGCATACACTTACATCCATACTTTGTAAACAGTAACCAGCGTAAAAGCCGTAGAAATGTGTGTAACCGTATACTATATTGGATGGTCAGTTGAAAAGCTAAAAGTTTGTCATACACTAAATGGACTATAGACGGCAAAATGCCAAAAAACCCGAAATACCTGCGAATGATACCACACGAGGTTGCGAATGCTAGCTTGGTGAATCAAGCCCATGAACATGGGCGTCAGATGGTTGAGGCCACTATGAGCGTTCTCATGGGTTTAGGTCGATTTGGGCCGCGTTGGGCCAAAATTGGTCGTGTGGGCCCAATGGGCTTTCTGGGCCCCACATGGATTAAAATTTACATATTATGGTGGATATTAGACCGTAATGTGTAGTCCACGTGGCTAAAATCATTTTTGGGTTAAATGGGCCATGTGGTCCCCACATAGACAAAATGTTTGTTATATGGCTACTGTTGGTTCGAACTGTGTCGTATGTATAGTTGAGGCTATTTATGGGCTAATTGGGCCACACGAGTGTATAGGCCTACTTGGGCCGAGTAATGGGCCTGAGGCCCATTTGCACCGTTATGACTGTTTAAGTTACTTTAGTCGCTTGAGGCGACGGTGGACCTTCTATGGGATCTTTAAGACCTCGATTTATAAAATTACCAAAATACCCTTGATTTGTAAAATTATTGAAATGCCCTCGATTGTGAAAATACCGAAATACCTTCTAGTTGTAAAATTACCAAAATACCTTCGATTTGTAGAATTATTGAAATACCCCTGTAGGGTAGAATTACTGAAATACCCTTGTATGGTAGAATTACTAAAATACTCCTGTAGGTTTAAAATGACCGTTTTACCCCTATTAGGTAAGAATGACCATGATACCCCTATAGATAGAATGACTGTTTTATTTGGGTTATGTATGATTGATGTGCTTATGATATATACTTCTGTAGGGTAAAATGATCGTTTTGCCCCTAGAGTGTAAAATGACTATTTTTGCCCTTGTGGCAAGTGACGGACTTGGACTGTGAATTTGACTGATCTGACTATGATCGTATGATAGTGTCTTACCTGACATGACCATTCCTGGGCATGATTGATATGTTTTTAATATATGTTTAAATGACTGTTCCTAGGCATGGCCATTTTGCATACATGTGAAATGTTTGAGCTTACATATTGCACTGCATGGGGTTGGGCTTGTTTTGGAGGAAGTTTTGTACTAGTGGCTTTGCCACGTAATCTAATTCTGGTGGCACTGCCACGTATTATGTTATTAGCAGCCATGCTGTGATATTGGTGTACTGGTTGGGTGGGTCGATTTAATCCTCACATGGTGTACTAGTTGGTACGGGTGGTCTACTGGTTGGATTGGGTTGGGATGCATACTCACACGGTTGCATATCTGTTTATGAGATCTATCACTATTTTGGGCTTAGGCCCAATTGTTCTATTATTGGATTGGGGCTAGGCCCAATTGATTTTGTTATGGGCTGTGACCCAAATGAAATTCTAGTGGGCTTTGGACCACGTATGCTTTAAACTGGACTATACTGTTACTATTAAAGGCCTCTGGCCCATACTATTTCTGTATCTATTTCGGTTTACCGACTGTGTTTTAGTAAGGGGATTACACACTGAGTTTTCATAAACTCACCCCGTTTTTAATTATGCAGGTAATCCCCAGTATTAGACGGGTTAGAGCCGTGAGGGACTCGGAGGTGGCCACACGAGTGCTAATACTCTGCATTGAGACTTTGTTTTTTCTTTAAATTTTATATCTGGGTTTCAATTCTTGTAATAAGGCCATTTAAGGATTTTAACTTTTAATTGGGTTTTGATTTCCCATTTTTGAATTGCTAGATTAGGATAAAACGTGTTTTCAAACCAAATTATGTTTTCAAAAACATACGTTTTAAACTTCTTAACTTCAAATTAGCTTCCGCAACTAAAAGAGATTTTTAACTACATTAACAACGTTTTTAAAAGTGATTAACAATTCAATGCACCGCGTTTTGAAATTCAACGAACACAAACTAAGTTTTTACTCAATTTTTTTTAATAAGAAGGGATTTCAATGAAAACATGGTTTTTGAAGAACATTTCCATGTGACACGCCAAATTCAGGCCTAACTTCTAGGCCGGGTTTGGGGTGTTACACAACAAGTTATAAAACAAAGTTAAAGAAACAAAATCTCACTTACCGAAATAATACGAAAACACCGAAGCAATGAGAAGTAGGGATATGAAACGAAGAGACAAAAACGCAGGAAAGATGAAGAAAAATGAAAGAAAAAAATGGCAAAGAAAAGAGACTAACATCATAATGTTTTTGGGAAAAGAGAGAGAAATTAAAATTTGAAAAAAGAAATTAATCCAGATATGATAACATATCCCTAGATTTTCTTCCACTAACCCACTAACTCATAACTTCCTCAGGCTTTCAGCTTAATTGAAACACTAACAGGCAACGAAGCAAAATTTTACACTCGTTCTTGTGCAGGGATTCGAACATAGGACCTCCAACACACCACCCCTTACTACTAGAACCAGCAGGCTCATTCTAATATGGATTTACAAGCAATTTTATATAAGCCCACTCTTCAAGTGTAAAGCTTGCATAAAAATTGACAAAATTAACAAATCTAGGACTTGCAAAATTAACAAATCCAGGACTTGAACTCGAGACCACATACACACACCTAGAACACTTAACCATTGAAGTAGATACATATTTGTGGCAGATTTCAACAGAAACAAAAATAAATTATTTAGGGCATTACAACTCTATCGCCTAAAAGAAATTTCGACCTCGAAATTTACCTGATCAGAACATATGAGGATACTGCTAACACATCGAGTCCTCAGGTTCCCACGTGGCTTTCTTAGTGCCATGATTTTTCCACAGAACCTTCACTAACGGAATAGATTTCTTCCTCAAAACCTTAACGTCACGATCCAAAATTTGAATTAGTTCCTTTTCAAAAGTCAAGTCGGGTCTAACCTCGATCTCCTCAATAGAGACAATATGAGATGGGTCAAACCGATACCGCCTCAACATCGAGACATGAAACACATCGTGGATATGGTCCAAGTCTAGAGGTAGCCCCAACTAATAAGTGGCCGGCCTCACATGCTTTAGAATCTGATACGACCCAATGAACCTAGGGCTCAACTTGCCCTCAAGACCAAATCTCAAAACTTTCTTCCATGGAGAAACCTTAAGAAACACGAAGTCCCCCACAGAGTACAAAATATCTCTCCTCTTCAGATCTATATAAGATTTCTGTCTATTAAAAGCTACCTTTAAATGATCCTGAATCAGTCTAACTTTTATTCGGTCTTAGAAAACAACTCATGACCCAGAACTTGACGTTCACCTAACTCAGTCCAACATAGTAGAGTATGACACTTACGACCATAAAAAGCCTCGTAAGGTTCCATCTGAATGCTAGCTTGGAAATTATTATTGTAGGCGAACTCAGCTAGCGGCAAATAATCCTCCCAACTCCCTCAAAAATCAATCACACAACTCCAAAGCATATCCTTTAGTATCTAAATCACCCTCTAAGATTGACCATCGGTCTGAGGACAGAACGTAGTACTGAAGTCCAATCTTGAACCCAGAGCCTCATGTAATTTCTTCTAGAACTGAGAAGTAAAACTAGGATCTCTATAAAAAATAATCGAAACAGAAACCCCATGCAAGTCTAACTATCTCGAAGATATAAGAGCTTCGCTAACTTCTACAAAGAGTAGTCCGTCCGAACCAAAATAAAATAATCAAACTTGGTCAACTGATTCATGATGACCCAAATAGAATCCTTCTTCATGGGTGTTAAGGGCAACCCACTACAAAGTCCATCGTTACTCGTTCCCATTTCCATAAGGGAATCTTTATTGGTTGCAACAAACCAAAAGGCAATTGATGCTCAGCCTTAACTTGCTGGCGCATCAGACAATGAGCAACGAAATTCATAACCTCACGTTTTAGACTCGGCCACCAATACAACTCACGAAGATTGCAATACATCTTGTTACCATCGAGATGCATAGCATAAGGGCTACTATACACCTCCCTCAGAATCGACTGCCTCAAATCAGAATCATTCAGCACACAAATTTGACCTCAAAAACATAGAATACCATTATTATTTAGCCCAAAATCTGTAGTACTGCCACTCTCAACATGAAGAAACCGTAAATCCAGAGACTCATCCCCTAACTGCTTAACCCGAATCTAATCAATTCAAGTCGGCTTGACTTGCAACTCAGCTAACAGACTCCCATCATTAAACAAACTAAGGCGAGCAAATATCCCACTCAAATCAGTGATGGCTCTACAACTCAGAGCATCGACCACCACATTGGCCTTACCAGGATGATACTCTATCGTGCAGTCATAATCTTTGAGCAGCTCAATCCATTGACACTACCTAAGATTCAACTCCTTCTGGGTTAAAAGATAATTAAGGCTCTTATGATCAGTGTAGATAATACACCTTTCACCATACAGATAGTGCTTCCAAATTTTCAACGCAAAAACCACCACAACCAACTCAAGATCATGCGTCAGATAATTCCCTTTATGTGTCGTAATTTGATGGGACACATAAGCCACAACTTTCCCATCTTACATAAAAACACATCCCAAACCAACATGTGGAGCATCATTATAAACCACAAACTCCTTACCAGATTTAGGCTGTATCAATATAAGAGCCTGAGTCAAAATAGACTTGAACTTCTCGAAGATAGATTGTTGCATAGCAGTCCAAACAAAAGGAACACCCTTATGTAGAAACTTGGTCAAAGGTGCTACAATCAAAGAGAATCCCTCAACAAAACGCCGATACCAACCCGTCAGTCCCAGAAAACTAAGGATTTTAAACACATTCTTTGGTTGTTTCCAATCAAGCACAGCCTCTATCTTCCTAGGATCAACTCAGATCCCCTAAGCAGAAACTACGTGCCCCAGAAAAGTTACTTCACGCAACCAGAACTCACACTTGCTCAACTTAGCGTAGAGCTATTTTTCTTGAAGAATCTGAAGCACTACTCTAAGATGCTCATCATGTTCATCCTAGGTCTTAGAGTAAATCAAGATATCATCGATGAAGACCACGACGAACTAGTCTAGATATGGCTAAAACACTCAGTTCATCATGTCCATGAATGCAGCCAGAGCATTTGTCAGACCAAAAGGCATAATTAGGAACTTGTAATGTCTATAACGAGTCCTAAATGCAGTCTTATGAACATCCACCTCCTTAACTCTCAACTGATGATACCCAAAATGAGATCAATCATCAAAAACACAAAAGCCCCTCGGAACTAATCAAGCAAATTGTCGATCCTCAAAAGCGGATACTTGTTCTTCACAATCAGTTTATTCAGTTGTCAATAATCGATGAACATCCTCATGGTGCCATCCTTTTTCTTTAAAAAAAGAACCGGTGCCCCCCACAGAGACACACTTGGATGGATGAAACTATGATCCAATAGCTCTTACAGTTGAGCCTTAAGCTCTGTAAGCTTCTTCGGTACCATTCGATAGGGAGCGATAGACACCAAAGTTATACCTGGTAGAAGCTCAATTCTAAACTGAACCTCTCGATTTGGAGGTAAACCCAGTAACTCCTTGGGAAAGACATTCGAAAAATCCCTTATAGTTTTGATATCCTCAATAGTAGAGTCTCCAGAAATAGAAACCCTAACGTAAGCTAAATACACCTCGCATCCCTTTTGAACCAGCTTTTCAGCCACAAGATCAGAGATTACATTGGACAGATAATCTCGATGCTCACCAATCATCACCACATCCATATCATCATCTGTCCTCAAATTGACCATCTTAGATGCGTAGTCCAAACTGACTCAATGCTCAACCAACCAGTCCATACCTAGAATTAAATCAAACTCCCCAAACGGAAGCTCTATCAGATTTGTCAGGAAAATAGCCCCTTGTACCACAACGGAACATCCCTATAGAATTCACTAACCCGAATAGACTGCCTCAACGGACTTAGTACAGTAACCTCACTAGAAATGCTCTCAACAAAAATCCCCAAGTTTTCAGATACTGAACTAGCTGCATAGGAATGTGTAGAACCTATGTCTATGAAAGCAGTATAAGGTACATCAAAGATTAAGAACATACCGGTGATCACATCTGGAGCATTCTTATCCTCTCGGTGTCAAGCAGTATAAACCAACGCAAGCTACCTTGCCTCAATCTAACTAGCACCTCTGCCCAGTGCTCTCTGCCCACGACCTATACCATTACCACCCCTAGCCGGTCCACGACCCCTAGGTAGCTACTGAACTGCCCTATGAGGTTGTACAGAACTCAGCCCCGAAGCTTGCATCTAGTCTGCCCACTGTGGACACTCTCGAATCTGATGCACCAAAGACCCACATCTCAAACAAGCCCCAATCCTCCTCCAACACTCGCTTGAATGGCGCCTACCATAGTCCCCACACGGCTGAATCCCAGTAGGGGCAACAAGAACCCCTACTCTAACTGGCCCATTAGGCCTGGCCTTTTTCTTTGGCCTCTGAACAAAACTAGAGGGCTCCAAATTGCTCTTGTTCTTTCCCCTCTCTCGGTCCCAGCAAACTTCGCCTTCTCAACCATAACTACAAACTCTCGCTCCCTCTGTCGAGCAATCAGTACCCTCAAGTTATCCCTCAAGCCATCCTCAAACCGGACACACCTCTCATATTCAAATGCCACTATGCCTCGAGCTCAGTAGCTTAGCCGTAGAAACTTAGCCTCATACTCAGCTACGTATCTATCACCTTACGTGAGATTCATGAACTCACGCCTGCAAGTATCCACATAGCTTGTCCCTACATACTTACTCTGAAAGGAGGTCATAAAGAAATCTTAGTTTAGACAATCTAGCTGAGTACCCTCCTCAACCGTCAACCACCACTGATAAGCCTCATCACGAAGTAAAGAGACTACACCCTTCAGTTTCTACTTGGAAGTACAATCTAGATCATTCACAATCTTCTTGGTGGCCTTCAACCAATACTCAGCCACATTAGGGGAGACTCTAGTGACACCCCTAAAAAGCTCAACGCCATTAGACTGAAGTCATTCAGTTACCGACCCTCAGCCCTCAACTCCAGAATGAGGTCCAACAACCCTCTCTAAAATCCTCAGCATTGCTTGGGACAGTGCGTCGTCCCCAGCCGAACGACTTTAAGATCTAGTCTTAGTAGTAGGCAAAATCGGTGTCTCATTTGTATCTAAGTTTGGCATACTACCTAGAGAAGAGGACTTAGCTCGAGCCCCCTACGGCCTCTACCACGGCCACGAATGCCACGTCTGCGTGTTCCACGAATGCTCATTGTATAATTCAAATTTATCTACATTATAAAGTTTTATGCATCAATTCCAGTATTTATTAACAGATATTTTATACATAAAGTATTAGAAGTTCAGAGATGTTTTTAGAAGTTTCAGTCTCCATCTATTTTGGTACAGTTGCAGAAAGTACTAACTACAGTATTTTCAAGACATTTCTATCTTAGTACAAAGATACTTACAGGATTAGCGCCAGAGACTCGGTGTATCGCATATTTTCTTTAAATTGTTCGAACTATTTGAAAACCAATTCTTTCAAAACAAAGTTTTGGAAACCAAAATTCACAGCTCGAGTTTTGCAACCTGGCTCTGATACTACTAAATGTAACACCCCAAACCCGGCCTAGATGTTATGGCCAAATTCGAATGTGTCATAAGAATGGGTTTTGATAATGAAATCCATACGTTAAACCAATTCAGCTTTTCCCAATCCTATTCGCTGTTATCTATTGTCAAAGAATTTATTCAATTAATCAATTTGTCTTAAAACGTGTTTTATAGAGGAAGCTTATGAAAAACATTGTATTTAAAGAAAATAGTTCGTATTTTTAGAAAGCCTTTGTTTTAGTAAAAACCATAGCTTTTAGATATCAGTCGTAATTTAGTTACTAAAATGAAAATTCAAATCTAAAAGAAAATCAACCAAAAAGTTTAGAGAGTCCAATTATTACAAAAAAATCCATAAATAATCCTTAAAATAAAACCATAAACCTAATCAGTTTACGAACTTGTGGTCACTGAAAGGCTCCGTCGCACTAGTCCACCTAAGCCTGTGGATTACCTGAACAGAATAGACAAATGGATGTAAGTTTTTGTAAACTCAGTACGTAACCTAACAGAATTAAGCATGCAAACATACAGATACAGAGTTAGGCTTATGCCCTTTTCAGATATAGTAAACAGAATCAAATATATAGATCAGATATACAAAGTCCTACCCCCATCCTCTACACACCAACTTCGACCATCCCATCACACCATGTGGGGGTTAAAAACACACACCCATCCTTACATACCATATCGTGCCATTATGACACATGTCAGATAATGTGTAGCCAAGCTGCCAGAAGATAGGCGATAATCGCCATACAGGATACTTTCTCCTCATATACAAATCTCACCCCACAATCATATACAGAAACATATACAAAATAGCATACTAGACATGCTCAACATGCTTATGTACAGATATTACAATAATTGAACATGCATAGCATTATCATGCTCAGAATAGAATATCAAACAATTAGATCGACAATTTTAGGGTTTGGTTAGCCCTTACTGACCCCACGGTAGGCCCATAGTCAATCAAAATAACTCATGCAACCCTAGGGAAATTTTTAGAATTATGGGCCCACATGTCTGTGTGGGCCCACACACCTAGGTTGGCCTTGCCAGTGTGGCCCACATAGCCTGGCCAAAAAATCCACACGCCCATGTAGAATGCTTGTGTGAGCCCACACACCCATGTGGAATGCCTGTGTAAGCCCACACGCCCATGTAGCCCACATGGCCACATTCAAGCCACCACACGATAGTGTCCAGCGCAAGGCAACGGGTTTGTCGACCACACGGCCGTCTCTCACACACGGCTAACCACACGGGTGACCACTTGCCCTTGTGGTGTCAATAGAACAGTTTTTTGACTTTTGTTGAAACTCATTTTTCTGCGTTTCGGGTACACACCTAGTTCTTTTAAGACGCTACAGCAATTCCAAGCCCTCCAAAACCTACAAAACAGTAATCCATTGACCACTTAGCAAACATTTAACAAAACAACCCATAATTCCAAACTAATGCAAAAACTTACTGTCGGCAACAACTAAAATTGACATGATTCAAATCGTCAAAGCGAATCTCCTTCTGCACCGCCTTCTCTACACAAGAATTGACAGAAGTCAATCCTTAACATACACGCCAAAACACAAAAACAAATGATTTACCCTACCCAACAAGTTGTAAAACAAAGTTAAAGAAACAAAATCTCATTTACCGGAATAAAACGAAAACACCAAAACAACGAGAAGTAGGGATACAGAACAAGGAGACAAAAATGCATGAAAGAAGGAGAAAAATGAAAGAAAAAATGTAGAGAAAAGAAACTAATGTCAGAATGTTTTTGGGAAAAGGGACAAATTAAAATTTGAAAAAAGAAATAAATCCAAATATGATAACATATCCCCAGATTTTTAGCTCAATCAAAACTCTAACGGCAACCAAGCAAAATTTTATATCCGTGCTTTTGTAGGGATTTGAACACAAAACCTCTAACACACCACCCCCTTACCACTTGAACCACCAAGCTCGTTCTAATATAGATTTACAAGCAATTTTATATAAGCCCACTTCTCAAGTGTAAGGCTTGCATAAAAATTGACAAAATTAACAAATCTAGGACTTGAACTCGAGACCTCACACACACCCCCAAAACACTTAACCACTAAAGCAGATACATATTTGTATCAAATTTCTACAGAAATAAAAATAAATTATTTAGGGCGTTATATTGTCCTTTATCATTGTTCATCCATAAATTAATTTTGTGATTTAAATGTAATTTCCCACTTCTCATGGTTTAATAACCTTTTAAGTCTTTCCCATCATTCAATTAAGGACTACACAATTATCATTCAAGTCTCTTGAAGATTTCTTCCATTAATTATTTTATTTAAAGGTACGTTATTTAAAAAAACATATATATTTTGGAGTTTGCAATTCATCTTGGAACCAATTGTTCAAGCCTTAGAATAGTATCATTATCGACACAAAAACTTAAACCTAATCTATTTAATCTTTCTTAAGGCATTGTAGATGTAAAATAAGACCTTATTAACTTTAATTTTAATTTTTTTCTTTTAGTTGAAGCTACTATTAGAAGAATTATTAACATGATCCTATAGGCAGTATATACATTTGGAAAGAATCAAGTTCTTTAATATGATTAACTTTATCTATTGGAGTATTGTCTTCTACTAGTATGATTTCTCCAAAAACTTTCAAATTTTCGTGGTCTAATGACATAAACTTTTTACCATTAAAGTCCAAAAGTATTTTCATACATTTGGAATTGTCCAAATATACTTTGAATTGAAGAAAATAACTATGAATAAGAAATAATAAATTCTAAAAGATTCTTTAATAGATTTTCTTTTCATTATCAATATTCTCATTAAAATTTTTTTTCTATGCATAACATGTTTAGCACAAATTCATGTTCTATATTCATTCAGATGTAATTCCTTTAGTAGAAGTCATGGCACTTGCAAATCATTATTCTCTATATTTTAGGAAAAAAGAATGATCTTCTAATTGATTTATACTAACATCAATTCACGTATCTGTTAATTAAAAATTCTTGCTATTTGAATTAATAACAAATAATACCTCATACCAAATAATAATCCTCAATAAAAATTCAAAATTTCTAAGCTCATATAATGGAAAATAATTAGCTTCACTTTTAGTTTTTGAATCTTCACTACTATCTACTAATTTCAATAAAACATCTCTTATTTCAAGAAAAAAAAATTAAGCTTATATAATGCTAAACAATTTGCTTCACTTTTAGTTTTTTAATCTTCACTAACATTATTAGAGCATTTTTTTCTCATATTTTGGAGACACAAAGTATGTTGCAATAGACTTTATGTCTGTTGTTTGCGTCCAGGTTGAACCAATTTTCATATATATATAGTGTGTGTTGGTGTAACACCCCAAACCCGGCCTAGAAGTTAGGCCCGAATCTGGCGTGTCACATTGAAGTGTTTTTTAAAAACCTTGTTTTCATTGGAAACCCTTCTTATTTATAATTTGTTGCTAGCTAAACTTGTGTTCGTTTATTTTTAAATTGTTGTTTATTAAAAAGTTGATCACTTAAAAACGTTGTTAATTTCGTTGCAAATTTCTTTGAGTTGCGGAAGCTAGTTTAAAGTAAAGAAGTTTAAAACGTATGTTTTTGAAAACACAAATTGGTTTGAAAACTCATTTTATCCTAATCTAGCAATTATAAATAAGAAATCAAAACCCAATTAGAAGTTAAAATCTTCAAATGGCCTTATTACAAGAATTTAAAACCCAAATATATAAATATTTAGAACTAAATAATCAAAACAGAAAGCATAAGCAGCGCGTGGTCTTCTCCGAGTCCCTCGCAGTACCGAATCGCCTAATGTTGGGGATTTCCTGAAAAGGTTAAAAGCAGGGTGAGTTTATGAAAACTCAGCGTGTAATCCCCTTACTAAAGTAATAGTCAGTGAACAGAAACAGAATTAGTTTGGGCCTGAGCCCTTTAACAGAAACCGTACAGTTTAGCTCAGAGAATAAGTGGGCCAAAGCCCAATTCAAATCATTTGGGTCTCAGCCCATAACTGAATCAAATGGGCTAGCCCATGCCAGAATCAACTGGGGCTAGCCCATATCAAAATCAATTGGGCCTAGCCCATATCAAAAGTAGAGCATAAATGAATGATGTATGATGCATGCAAACCCATCCAACCAGCACACCACTCCGTCCAACCCTGCATAGTCTGTGGGGATATGATCAACCCACCCATCCAACACACCAAGCTTAGCACCGTTGTGGCACTAAGTAAACAGAACGACTCAAAGCTATAAACAGAACGACTCAAAGTTATAAACAGAACGGTTATAAACCTTAAGCAGGATGGCACAGAGCCATAATCATACGTGTGGCACAAAGCCATCGATAACAGGTCTATAATCAGCACAAAGCTTGTGATATTGGCACAAAGCCTTTGGTAATGGCACAATGCCCATAACTACGGTACAAAACCCACAAGAACAGCACGAAGCCTACAATATCAATACAAAGCCCACAATAACAGCACGAAGCCTACAATAATAGCACACGGCCTTTGGTAACATGATCAGCACTCAGCCATCAATCGGTCTACAGTCGTCTCGAGTGACCCGTGCAACCTTATCAAATCGGTACGAATATATGGCTCTTAAGCCTTCGGTGGATCCATATTCGTCAAGCAACAATGCGATCCTAACAGATTAGATCTTCCTCCGTACAAAATCCCAACCCATGCAACATGTCGTGTATGCAGACTATCATGCCCATATTCGAATCATACAATCATAGTCAAGTTATTCATATCACAAACATATATTCACAGTCAAACTAGCCCAATCATAACACAAGTCAGTCATTTACCCACGAGGGGCAAAATAGTCATTTTACACCTTAGGGGCAAAACAGTCATTTTACCCCACAAGGATATTTTGGTAATCCTACCCTACAAGGGTATCTCGGTAATCCTACCCTACATGGGGTATTTCAATAATTTTACAAATCAGGGGCATTTTGGTAATTTTACAAATTAGGGGTATTTTAATAATTTTACAAACTGGGGGTATTTCGGTAATTTTACAATCAAGGGCATTTCGATAATTTTACAAATCAGGGGTATTTCGATAATTTTACAAGTTAAGGGTATTTTGATAATTTTATAATCGGGGGTATTTTAGTAATTTTACAAATCGGGGGTATTTTAATAATTTTACAAATTGGGGGTATTTCGGTAATTTTACAAATCAAGGGTATTTCAGTAATTTTACAAATCAGGAGTATTTCGATAATTTTACAAACTAGGGGTATTTCAGTAATTTTACAATCAGGGTATTTTGGTAATTTTACAAACTGAGGGTATTTCGGTAATCTTGCAAATCGAGGGTATTTCGGTAATTTTGCAAATCAAGGGTATTTCGGTAATTTCACAAATCAGCGATATTTTGGTAATTTTGTACATCAGGGGTATTTCTATAATTTTGTCAATCCCTCAGAAGGTCTACAGTCGCCTTGAGCGACTCAAGTATTCTAAACAGAGATAACGCTGCGAATGGGCCTAAGGCCCGTTCTCGGCCCAAGTGGCTCGCACGCTCGTGTGGCCCTTTCAGCCCGAATCTAGCCACAGTTATGAGATTCACATAGTCCAATCCAATATTTACTACACAATCATACAATTTGTTCGATTAGGCCCACGGGCCCATTGGGCCCACATGGCCCATTTCGGTCCATCATAGCCTAAAGTAGCCTAAACCCACAAGAATACTCATGATGGCCTCAACTATTATGTCAAAGCTCCCACACGTGCGCTCACATGCTCGTATGGCTACCACCACCGTGTGATCGGCATTTCGGCATTCCGGCATTTGCCGTCCTATAGCTAGAGTAGGGTGAAATACACACCTGATAGGTATCTGAAGTTAATCTGCTCTCTAAACGCTGTTATGCCCGGAAGCCAACATTAATTGCACCCTTGACTCCCCAGGGAGTGTGTCGATCAACTATGGTCACCACCACCGTGACCCAACAGCATATAGATCAATGAATGATCCAACGCGTAACCCAAACGAACACGCCATAACACGAAAGGGATAAGCCAAGAAAGGTATGCTTACTCTCCTCATAGTTTGCTCTATTTAAAGCCAGCTTCTCGCCTATTCTCATGTTAGCTTCCAAATGTGGGATTCTCCATCAATCCTCCAAAATCAACTCATTAGCAAAATAACCAACCTTTGCGTGCAAAGGGATTCGAACCAAAGCCCTCTCAATAGCCATCCCACGCCACCACCACTAGGACACTAGCTCCTTTGTGTCATAAGTCCAACACATTTAACTTTAAAGCCCACCAACTCGCTTCCAGATTTATTTAAAAGAGAAACCAAAATAAATTGTAAGAGCCAATACTTGAACCTTGGACCCTTGCTTCTCCTATGGCACCACTTCCTTACCATTAGACCACATCTCCTTTTGTGTCTTATTTTAGCCCCTTTTATTTATAAGTTATCCCACTTGAGCTTAGGGTTCCCTTAAGGCCAAAACCAAGATTTTTCCTATACCCAAGCTTGAACCCAGAACTTCATAAAACCATCTAACATTCCAAAATCACTAACCCAACAATTCTAACTTGTAATTTGATCCGATGTCTTACTTTCAAGAATTTTAAACGCACCCAAGCCCAAAGCCCAATTCTTCTAGGCCCAAAATTTGGGCCATTATAGTTTGCTATTTTTTTACTTGTCAGATTTGTATTGAGTGATATTTATCATGAATTTTTGGAAGAATAAACTAGAATAATTATAGAGATTTAAGAATCCTTAAAATATAGGATTTTATTGCTTTCTTTGGGTGATTATCCTTGGACTTGATTGATGAGATTTTGTAGGAGTTTATTTGAAAAGAAATCTTGATAAGATTATGGATAATAATTCTCAAGATAATTGTAGAGATTTTCTGAAGACTTGTGAGAGTAACTTTCTACTTTTGTCAACCTTGCTTCACACCAATATAAAGAAGAAGCTTGTTCCTCCATAGTCAGGTTGATTGGAGCCAATATTGGACAACACTATTCTATCTATTTCGAGAGACTTTCTTTGAGCATTTTGTGATAGCTTATTTACACATCTTTGAGTGTCCTCATTAGCCTTTTATAGGAGGTTTGTATGGAGATTGAGTGCTTACTATAACCCTCCAAATCAGGTTACAGTCAAATTCCAGAAGTCACATTAAAAGCCATTAAAAACTATTACTTGATAAAAGCAACTATATTTAAGTAGTTTTTGTGAAAAACTTAAGATTTAAAATATTAATTTATTTAGTTTTTGAAAAAGTTTTATTAAAGCGCAACATTTGAAAAGTTTCATTATTTATCGAGTTATCATTTTAAAAGTTTGAAATAAAGAATTTGCAATATCTTTAAATAAGTCTTAAAAATGATTTTGATAAAAACTTTTGTAGTGCACTTTGTAAATACTTAGAAAATTATATATTAAAAATTAAAAGAAAATAAAAATCATAATAATTCCAATTACAATAATTTAAAATATTTTAAGTTCATCAAATATGCATGCATGTCATATTATAATTTTGAAAGTAGAACTAGCCCATAAAAAGTTTAATGTCCAATGCCACAAAATAATAACCTGAAAAGTTCATAAACCATTTTAATAATTAATTCATTCGAGAGACCCCTCCACATGCTAAATCCAAGTCTTATACCCGTGAATCACCTAAAAAGGTTATAAAACTAAAATAGTGAGCCTTTAAGCTCAGTGCATATTTCATAGCAAATTAAATAACAATATTCACATGCATATTAGACAAAACAGTCAATTTTATGCACATGTCCATGGTAATACAAATTTTGTAAAACAATTGTGCAATTTCTTTTAAAACATTCTACCTATCTCTGCTACACACCATAAGGAGTTCCCCGAACTCATTCATCCAAAACACACCGACATATATATGGACAAAGCCACCAAATTTGTAGATTAATACTATCATATCCTCCTCCTTACACATGTCCCAACCTATGTAATGTATCATGGCATACAAATCATATAGCAAAACAATAAACATGATGATCATGCTTTCATATACTTGGTAACCCATGTTATTTCAATAAACAAATAGCCATGATTTTTGCACAATATGAGATTAGAAAAACATTTATCAAATTATAACATAATTGTCACATCATACCATAAATATCAAGAAGACTTACCTTGAAACCACAAACTAATTCACTTGTTACAACAAAACATAATGTTTTCAATTATATAATAAAATGATAATTTTTTAGTTAAAACCTTTTTAACTTTCATGAAATGCACACCTTAATCAATTTGAATCTTAAATTCAATTGACATTTGATCTCCTCCAATCCAAAAGAATTAAGACTTTGATTCGCACTCTTTTATTTCCACGTTGAACCAAGATGAAAAATTTTATAGTTGAGGACTTGAATTGATGAGAATCTAAAATTTAATAGTATTTCTAAGATTGAATAAGACTCCAAAAAAAACTTGAGAATTTTAGTAGAAGAAAAGCAATGAAGTTTACTAAAAGATGATCAAAGAAAATAGAAATAAAAGAGAAGAAGAACAAGTAAAGAAATTTGCTTCTGGGTAGTGAAATTTGAATATTGGTTCGGTTTTAATGTGGTGGTGATGTGGTGATGCTATAGTGGTTGAATGGTGGTGTAGTGGTGGTTATATGGGGTGGTTCGATGGTGGTAGGGTGGTGATTTGATTTAAAATTGGAAAATTAAGAAAAAATGAAAGAAATATGCAAAGAGGAGCAACCAAAATGGGTGGCACAAGGAGGAGGAGAAAAGAGAGAAAAATTATGAAAAGAAAACAAAATAAGAGTGTGAGAGAGGGAAGAATGGATGGTTACCAAGGGTAAGCTCCCAACAAAGCATTCAAGAGGGGAGATAAGAGAGTTAGGGAGAGTAATGCACAATAAATTTGGGAGTTTCTTCTTTTTAAAATTCAAAGTGTGGAGTTACAAAAAAAATGATGAGTAGGAGTTACATGCAAAGGATAGATGATTTTTGTAAGAAAAAGGTCGACTAAATTTTGCATAATTTTTAAAAAAAATAAAATTATATTATAAAGGCTAGAACTTAGGTCTTTTAGGAGTTACTAAAACTACTTAACCACAACACCACTTCTCATGCTTGTTTAATAACTTACAACATTTAATAGAATTTTGGGATGTGATAGCTTACAAACTAAATGATCTTGTGGCTACAATTATCCTTGGTCAGCTTTAATAGATTGAGTTGGCTAGTGAAGTCTATGATCTGTCGTAATTTGATACGTGAAATTGGGCTTTCTAAAACACTTAATGAGTTTGTTCTAAATCTATTTACGGTTCCTTTTTTATACTTTCTAGTAGTGTGCTTGAGTTGTGTAGGGAGATGAAAATGGCCAAACCTTGAGGAGAACTATATTTGACATGGGTGTCCCGACATGGAGCCTCCATGACCTCAAGGGTGCAAGACTTCAATAAGAAATCATACTAAAGCTGACTATCGAGAGTGTTGTGACACTAAGCCCAAAGCCATAGCACCAAGCCTCTAAGGTCGTGATATCACTAAAAGTTATTGAAGTGAAAAAGCCATGGCCATTGCGAGGACGTCGCGACACCAGCAACCCCCAAAGCCAAGATTATGCCTACTGTCAAGGATTTCACAACAGTAAAGCTTGGGTGTCACAACACTAAAGCTTGACAGAGGGGAAAATGCAGGGGCAATTTTGAGTCACAACAAGTTTAAGTCACTTTTCATTTAAGGGTATAATTGTCAATGTTAGGTTAAATGTTAGTAGACCATAAATACTATTTTCTAAGCTTTTGGAAGTAGATTTTGGTGATTGGTCACCTTCATTTACTTTTCATAGTTTTAGGTTAGGTTTCTTTTCTTTTCTTTTCTTTTCATTTTTAGATTAGATTTTATTTTTGTTGTTCTCTTTTTTTCTTTCTTGTTAAAGAATTTTTTCAATGGAGATGGATCAAGCTTTTGGCTGCCATTGGTTCCACATCTAATTGAGCATTTCTTACCATTACATTTATATTGTGCATACCAATTTTTTGATGAAATATCTATTTGAGTGTTAAGTTTTATTATGTGCTAATATTGCTTGTTGGTTACTTGATGAATTGATTGTTGGATTAAGTTCGTTTCTATACTTCAATGTTTGGTTTTTCTTTTATATCAAAATGCTTCGTACGCTATAATTGACGCCTCTAGTGGAAAATTTAGATAAACACGACCAAAAGGAGAGTTTATCATTAGATAGTTTGATATAATTGTGCCAAATTGTGAGGTCGAGAGGAGATCTATATGATAAGGTGAGACCGAGTAGAGAGCTTAGGTGGTATCTTTTAGTCTAGGATGAGACCGAGAGGAGATTCTTAACTAAGAGTGGCAAATAATATAAGCGATATAGGTTCATTAGTTTAATTGGTAATCGCCTAATCAATCAACAAACGTTTTATCATTTACATTGTCTAAAAAAAAAGGAAAAAAGTTTAGTTTAGTTTAGTTTAGTTTAGTTTAGTTTAGTTTAGTTTAGTTTGTTTAATTGATAGTTTAAATTTAGTTTATAAACACTTTATATTTGAATTTGTACAAATAATTTTCGAATTGATAGATTAGTAATTGCTTAACCTATGAGTAACTTGATAAACGTATTTACCAATTTGGAAATCCCATAGGTTCGATCCTTGGAATACTTAGATGTTCCATTATAACACTATAAATATTATAATTAACCTGTCACAGTTGCAATACACTTGTAACACCCCTTACTCGAGACCGTCATCGGAGTCGAGCACGAGGTGTTACCAGACTTAACTTACTCAAACGGGCATAAAAATTTGCTTTTAAAATTAATTTATTTTCATTCGTTCAATATATCCCTAAAAAAGTTCATCGAGACCCTAAACCATGATATTGAAACGGTTCGGGACTAAACTGGGATCAATAAAATTTTTCCGATTACTTAAACGAACCAAAATGAATTATTTCCCTATTCCTTAGAAAACTGTCCAACTATATCATGATTACAAAAAAAATCCTATCTCGAGTTACGAAACTTGAAATCAAGATCTGTAAATTTTCCTTGAATCTAGACTCATATATCTATTTACTAATTTGTTTCTAGAATTTTTGGTTTAGCCAATTAGTACAGTTTATTAGTTAAAGTCTCCCCTGTTACACAGTTCAACTACTCTGACCTCTGTTCACTACGAATTAAGTTTCTCTCTGTAAAAAATTCAAATAGGCATGCCATTTATTTCATTAGAAAATAGACTCAATAAGGAATCTAGGAATATAAACTATAACGCCTAATTATTTATGTACAATTTATGGTGAATTTTTAAATTCAGAACAGGGGATCACAGAGTCAATCTGGAGCAGTCTCACTCAAGTGCAAATAAATCATAAAATAAAACTCTTTTTCTTATTCTGCTTCTTTTACATGAAAATAGATTCATTAAGATTTAATTTCATGCCTCATTCACCTTTTAATTCTATTTCTACTATTTTTAGTGATTTTTCAAAGTCACATAATTTCTGCTGTTCAAATCTATTTTTAAACTATTTTCACCTTTTGATGGTTTCCTTGTGATAATTATTAGTCAAGCATACATATCATTAAACATATGTATGATTAGTCATTTCATTAACTATTCACTAACAAGTATTTGCACACCATTCATTGACCATATCATAATTGACACTTACTAAATATTAAGTCCCTAAACATGCCATAAACTAGGATATTTGTAAATGAAGATACCCATTCGGTAACTTAATAATCGATAGTGTGAAGCGATCTCTGACGACCTCCAACCTGAGCTTGCATTTAAGTACTCTAGAATATGGGAAAGGAAGAAAAAGTAAGCTTATGAAGCTTAGTAAGTTCACATGCTTAATAATAAACACAAGCAATGAATTTATCTTACTAATAGACTGTCATAACTTGAATAAATACTGCTAAGTTCTTACTATCTCAACTTACTCGTCTGTGACCTTACCAAAGGTCCAATATACTATAGACTCCTCACTTATTAGCTTCCCTTGTATACCTGCATCATCTCACTGAACATAATCCTATTCTTTCCTGATATAGATGTATTTCAATTTGTATCATTTACTTACTGTATGATGAAACTCATAAACATATCTCACTACTTACTTACTTACTCACTTGCTTACTTACCTTGTCACATATACTAGTCTTGTCTTCTTAACATAACTCAGCTTACTTTGCCTTAACTTAATATTCTCTTAAATTTTCCCGTTGAACCGTTTGGAATATTAAGGATGTGAGTTTCTTGCCTGATAATATCCTGCCAATGCCATGTCCTTGACATGGACTTACATGAATTATTCCTGTCTCTAAAGCCATATATCTGATATGGGCTTACATGGCTCATTCCTGTCTCCAAAGCCATATATCTGATATGGACTTACATGGCTCATTCCTGTCTCCAAAGCCATATGTCTAGTATGGACTTACATGGCTCATTTCTATCCTATCCTGTCAACCCCAAATGTCATGACATTTCGTATCCTAACATTTCTAAGGTTCAAACGGGGCTTTCTGATACTTTTTATCTATTGACTCTTCTTCGATTCAACTTATCCCCTTCAAACTATATTTTTATAGACTTTCTCAATATCATACAAGGCTACTAATATTTATAGCTAAAATACCAATTTAACATCCAAATATGCATAATTAAATTCTTATTAAACATATGAACTTACCTCGATGTCAAAACGACCATTTTACCAACTTTCCCAATTTTTGATTTTTCTCCCGTTCTAGGTCCAAATCTCATTTTCCGGGATCTAAAACATCATATTTCACTTATTTAATTAATTTACTATTCAAAACAGTCCCTAACTCAAACTTTGGCAAAATTACATTTTTGCCCCTAAACTTTTGCATATTTACGCTTTTGCCCCAAGGCTCGGAAATTAAACTTTATCCCAAATTCTTATGTTTTGGGACATACTGATCATTTATTTACCAACAGCAACCTCAAATTCCCACTATATCATGTACTTATGAACAATAGGTATTTTTACCGATTAAGCCCTTTTACTCGTTTTTAATTAAAACCGAGTAGCACAAGTTGTCTAGCATAATTTAAAACCTCATATTCTATCATAAAACATCAAAATAAACACATTTCACCTTTGGGTATTTTTCCAAATATGAACCCTAGCTTAAATTATTGCTAGCATAAGCTTTATCGAGCTACCGGGATTCCAAAAACGTAAAGAACATGAAAAACGAGGCTAGAACGGACTTACAATCGAGCTTGGAAGCTTGAAAAACCATAGCCATGGCTTCTCCATGCTAATTTTGTCCACCATGAAGAAGATGGACTAATTTTGGCTTTATTTTCCCTTTTTAATTCTTTTAATTACCAAATGACAAAAATGCCCTTAAAGGCTTTTCTTTCAAATTTGTCCTATTCATACCCATTTTTGTCCAAAAAATTATCCAATGGTCTAATTACTAAATAAGGACCTCCACTTTAAGAACTCATTTCAATTAAATCCCCTTTAGCATCTAGAACTCACATTTTACAATTTTTACAATTTAGTCCTAATTATCAATTTAGGCACCTATACATAAAATTTCTTCTCAAAATTTTCACACAATTAGTCAATCAATAAATAAATCTTAAAACTTAATCGGAATAAATTTTTCAACCTCAGATTCGTGGTTCTAAAACCATCGTTCTGTTTAGGCCCTAAATCGGGCTGTTATAGCAACTTTTGCAAATAAGCCCCAATAGGCAAATTAAACATGCCATCTATAAGATTTCTTATCGGTAATCTAACACATGCATCTAGTCAATCGGTAAATCATGATAATTCATCATAATAAACTTTTCTATCTCGGATTTGTGGTTTTGCAACCACTATTCCATTGAAGCCCTATTTCGGGGTGTTACAACACTGCTAGGTTTTTGTTTGTATTTGTGTTGATCCATAGCCTTGGCGCACGCACACCAGGGCGCAGTCAAGTTGTTAGTGCCATTGTCCAAGATTCTAGCAATGTAAATGTGTAGTCAAGTTAGTTGATTTTAAAGTAGTATTAGTCAAAAGACAAGGAAATTAGATAGTGTTCTTTTATTTCATTATATAGTATTTTATTTTTGTGTTTTTATGCTATTTTGCCTTGTTAAAGATTTAGCTTAATCATGCTTAATAACAAGGGATATATGTGGTTGGGTGACCAATACAACTTTGTAGAGCAATTGAGTTTGGTGAATGGTAATTTGATGAGCCATTGGAGTATTATGGTGATAATAGATGACATGAATATTCATACAAGCATTCTCATGGTTCTTATGGTATGCAGATGGCGTGGATAGCTACAACCCCAAGTTGTTGACAAGTAATCTGACGCAAATTCATATTCTCCATATTACTATCCATAAAGTAATATGAAAAATGACGAGTGTAACAACCCAAATTAGGGACTAGTCAGGATAGTGGTTTTAAGACAACAAATTCGAAGTAGAAAAATATAGTTCATGATTATTTTTAACTTTATGGCATACTTGCATGATATTGAGAAAATTTCATGAAGGAAATTTTATGAAATAGTGATTAATTTGTCCTTTAGGACTAAAATGCAAAAGATGCAATTTATGAGTTTCTAGAAGGTTTAAGTATGAAATAGCATAAGAGAAATTATTAGAAGTCCTTATTTGGAAATTAAACCAATTTTTACCATGATGGACGAAAATGTCTATGGAAAGGAAAAACATCAAAGAAAGGACATAAGGGCATTTTGGTCATTTGGTTAATTAATTAAATAAAAAGGGAAAAGAAGTCAAAAATTGACTCATCTTCTCCATGCAAGTGCAGAATTCTCTAAGGACTCCATAGTTAGGGTTTCTTTCATTTTCAAGCTCCAAGTGACTCCAAGCCCCGTTTATCATGCTTTTTGTATTTTTGAAAACCTGGTAGCCTAATCTAGCAATTTCTACCACCAATTTGAGCCAGGGTTTACATTCAAGAATATACACATGCATGGCATGCAAGTATTTTGATGCCTAGTGGTAGAAAATGAAAGATTAAAGTGTAGTAAACACCTTTCTCTAGTTGATTTTTCATGAAAGTCCCTAATAGGGACCAAATTTCAAAGTTAGTAAAATGTGCAGTAAATGTGTGAAATTATGAACAATGTAGGCTTTCATGGACACTAGTAGGTGTCGACTAGGCATGGGTAGCCAAGGGAATAAATACATTTTATTATATGAGCCTAGGGACTATTTTGCAAATATGCAAAAGTTTAGGGGTAAAATTAAAAATTTTTCCAAAGTATGAATTAAGGACTATTTAGTCAATGTGGGTACTAAATAAGTTAAATTTGTCATTTTAGATCAAGAAACACGAAGCCTGGACCGAAACAGGAAAAAAATAAAGTCGTGGACTAAACCGAGCATTTGCCCACATTTTGGACTTGAGGTAAGTTGTGTGTAATAATTTAGCTTCTATGTTATGTAAATTCATTATGATGACTTTTTTTTTATGAAATTATCATATTCTATGAAGACATGGATATGATTTTGTATGAGTTATGTTAAATTCCATGATATTGATTTGGTGAGGAAATGTATGATATTCATGAAATTAGTGACGTGAAATTTTACCAAGAAATGATGAAAACATGAAAGAGAAATTACATGCAAGGTTAAATGATATGAAAGATATCGTAATCATTTTATGAGTATTGTAGGTCCCGTGTAAGACCATGTCAGGGACATGGCATCGGCACCAAACTGAGATCCCATGTAAGACCATGTATGGGACATGGCATTGGCATTCGAGATGAGGTCCTGTGTAAGACCATGTCTGGGACATGGCGTCGGTACCGAAAAGAGATAAGGATCCCCTATAAGACCACGTCTAGGACATGGCTTGGGGCATCTGATATGAGATCCCGTGTAAGACCATGTTTGGGACATGGCATCAACATCGACGTGTGATCCCATGTAAGACCACGTCTGGGACATAGCATTGGCATCTTTTCATGAGATTGACTTACGGGTATCCTTCGGTATTTCTAAAAGAATTTTAAATAAGAAAAATATTCAAGTTGATAAGTTTCAATAGAAAGGCTAAAGTTTCATGTTGAGTGTTGTAGGTATATACGAGTAAGTATGAGTAATTGAAAGTACATTGTTATGAGAAGTACAACATAAAAAGCATGCATAAGTATATGATTAAGTGAGCCATGAGAATAAGTAGAAATTGCATGAAATTCATTATACTTATTTGAGTGATATTCTATGATTTTGTTGCTATTTTATTCATACAACTTACTAAGCATTTTATGTGCTTACTCTTTCCTTTCCCTCTTCCATGTAGATTTGTCGTACCAGCTCAGGGATCGTTAAAGTTGGAGCTTGAAGTCACACTATCAAGCCATCCATATTGGTATAGTAAAGTTGATCATTTTGATGTATGGCATGTATAGGAGGTTTAATCATTTTGTTAAGTGTCATTTTGTGTAGCCAAGTAATGTTGTAATGGCCTTTGGAAATGGCCTAATATTGCCTAACTCATATTTTATACAATGAGGATGAAGCTCATGAATGTGCAACCTTACATGTTTAAGTATAGTAAAGTGTATGAGAATGATATGTATGTTGGCATTGGGATGCCTTAATTGTGAGTATTTAGAGAGTATAATATACATTGATGTGTGCTATAGAATTGGCTTTGTGTTTGGTTATGTTTCAGGGTGGCATAAGGCTTGGAAAATAGCCTATTATTGTCCACACAGTTTGGCACACGGGCGTGTGCCTAGGCTGTGTGTGACACACGGTCAGCCTCAATGGTGTGTTAACAGGCCGTGTGTCTCCTGCATCCAATTTAGTTAAGTCAGTATAGAACACGGGTGTGTGCTTTGGCCATGTGCACCTCTAATGATTTTAGAGTTCAAGTCAAAATGCTCCACGGGATATTAACACGGGCGTGTCTAGGCCGTGTGAGGGACATGGGCCATAGACACGGGCATGTGTCCAAGCCATGTCAAAACCCCTATAGGTTGAAAATAAAAATAAATTAGACACGGGCTAGGGACATGGGCATGTGAGACAACACAGCCTGCTCACACGGGCGTGTCCCATTCCATACGGGCTGTGGCCCTGTTTAAGGTAAAAAAAAATTTTAAGTGCCCAGAAGTTCTCGGATCGATTCTGGAACACACCCAATATATGTTTTGGGCCTCATAAGCCCATGATAAGGATATCAAGAGAATGAATGATTAATTTTAATAAGAACAGAAATTTTATAGCCCAAGATTTCAAGATATAGTATAATTTAGTAAGGTAACGCCTCGTACCCCATCCCAATGTCGGACTATGGGTAAGGGTTGTTACAACGAGTATATAGAAGACTTATCCCTTACTACTCGATTTAGAATGTTGGAGGAGAGCATGTCTTCATGGCAAGCTACAATGTCCTCTATGTCCAATACGTTGGAGCAATCATTAAAAGTCATCCATTGCGTAATGAACACTCCTATGGAAGAATTCGAGAATGATATTCCTGAGCTTGAGAATGAGGGTCATTCTACTATTATTGAGCATGATGAGTTGAACATAAGAGGTGGAGACCGTGACAAAATCATGAGAAATGAAGATAGTGTATTCACTCTGATTGATATAGGTGTAGGAGTAGGAGTAGGAGTAGAGTTAAATGCAAAGGTAGAGCTAAACCTGGAATTAGGTGAAAGTGTGGAGGAGCCAACACAATTTTTTTAATATTGTTGCAGACAAGCCAACTAATGAAATTCACTAGCATATACATTTTTATCCTAATACGGTTTGTAACACCCTTAACCTGTATCCATCACCAGAATAGGGTTGCGGAGCATTACCAAACTTATAACACATTTACACATACATTTTGCATTTTCAAACATACATCATTCATTTACATTCAAATGGTCCCTATTTCAAGCCTACGAGGCCCAAATCATGTAATACAAGTGGTTCGGGACTAAATCGATAACTCAGAATAACTTTGGGAAACTTAGAAATTTTTTTCTCAAAACAGGGGACACACGCTCGTGTGAATAGGCCGTGTGTCTCACACGGCCACAAGACACGCCCGTGTCACAGGCCGTATGGACATTTGATATGGGAGCACGTGGCCGTGTCCCAGCCAGTGTCCTACACCGTGTAACTCTCTAACTTGGGTCACACGGCCAACCACACGCCCATGTGTCTAGGCCGTGTAACTCACTAACTCATTTTCATTAAATATTAAAGGGGACACACGGTTGTGTCACCTGACCGTGTATCACACACGGCTAAGACACACGCCCATGTCTCTGCCCGTATGGACAAAAATAGGCTATTTTGTAACACCCTAAAATTTGGAACCCTTTAATTCTATTTGTTTTGTCTTAATTGCATGTTTGGTGTGTTGGTTAAGGGAGTTAGGAGTGGGTTAGTATGTTTGAAGGGTCTTGGGGATGAAACCTAGGCTCTTGTAAAACTTTTGATTTTTGGCTGACCTTGGCTCATAGAACTTAAGCCTTTTAAACAAATGCATGTGCTGCATGACATGAAAGGCACGATGGTAAGGTGGCCAGGTAGAGTGTGATGTGGGCCTAGAGTTCTTGGGTTCGAGCTGTTCCATGCATTAATTGGTGTCTTTTTGTTGCTCATGCAAAGGTGAATGTGCAGTTTGACTGAAACTCTTCTAGGTGGAAGGTTGAATCGGTCTTGGGGAGGAATTGAGGGGATTTGGATGAGATGGTATGGTTGGGAGGAGTATTTTGAGGAATGAGTAAAGGAGATTTTAAATGGGAAGGATGTTGTGCCGAAAATGGGACTCTGGGGTGTCAAATTCGATCTTAGGTAATTGAGTGCTGAAATTGCATTCTTGGGGAAAAGATTTTACTCTTGTGTTCGGGGTTGTTTTCTAGTTTTATTTATTTTTGTGCATTTTTTATAGTGGCCAATCTACCCTTAGGGTATCTTGTTTTCACTCTTCTCATTTTCTTTTTCTTTCCTCTTAGTTCTTGCTTGAGCCGGATCATTTTCCTATTTCCCTCCTTTTATTTCAATCATTTTTTCCCTTAGCCGATTGTATCTTGATCATACGATGTTGTTTGTGGCCTCAACCATTCTTTTTTTCCTCAAAATCTTGATTTCTTCTTTCTTATTTGGCCGATTATCTTGCCTGCTATTTCTCAACTCTTTCTCTTCTACAATTGTTTTTTGTTGCCATTATCGAACATCTTTTTATTCTTCCTCCCTCACTTGACTTGTTTAGCTAATTTGGCTCTAGTTGAATCACTAAAATATACCTCTCTCTCAATCTTTTTGTTCTTCTAGCCTTAACCGAATCATCTTGATCGACTAATATCGAGATTCCTTTGACCTTTGGTAAGGTTGCGTTGTACTGTTTCCCTTTCTTCCACTTATTTTTCTCTTGTAGGCTGAATGATGTTCCCCTTTTGGGCATGCATTTTCTTTAGATGAGTAGGGTTAACATCATGTATTGAATAATGATTTGTGGATTGGGTTCTAGGAAATCCTTGAGGAGGTGAAGACATTTTGTAGCAAGCGGCCTAAGAGAAGTATAAATCGATTGCTATTCGGTTTAGGTGAGTTTTGTTATCATTGGGATTTTGTGTTGATGTTCGTTAACGATTGTTGGACTAACCATACCTCTGGATGGAATATAGAATTGTACTAGCACGAGGGATGGAATTACGTTATCCATAAATAGGTGTGTGTTAATCACACTATTAAATTACGGAGGTAAAATGCCGAAATGTCAAATGCCAAAAAGCTGACGAATTAAACATTTGGCCACATGGACATGCGAACGTACATGTGATCAACTGAGGCCATGGATTGTGGCCCTACATTGAAAAATGGCCATCAGGAACGGATTCATGAGATTGGCCCATGGGCCCGCTAGATAGGCTTTAGCCATATACGAATTTCTGGACTGTTGGTTGTATGTGTTGCTAGACGACCATGGGCCTAACTATTGGTTGTATGTGTTGCTAGATGACCATGGACCTATTGATGGGCCTTCACATAATTAGGCCTACACTAATAAATGACTAAAATGCCCTAAGGGGCAAAATGACCAAAATACCCCTCGGAGGTAAAATGTTTGTTTTGACCCTGTATGTAGATTGGATATTTACGCATGCTATATGATATTATATATATGTGTGTTTATACTATGTATTACGATATGACATGACATTGATTATGTTGCATTACATGGGGGTTGGGTACATGCTTTTGGAGGAAGTGTTCTATACTAGCAGCTTCGCTGCATTACTCTAATGGCTTCTAGCCTAATATTCTGGCAGCACTGCTGCATTTTATCAATAGTGTCGCATCGGTGCTACACTGTAGAGTTAGGGTTGGGTGGGTTGATTATATCCCCACATGGAGTGATGGGTTGGATGGAGATGGAGTGCAGAGGATGGTTGGGTAGGATTTTGATTGCATGCTCTACTGTTACTGTAATGGGCTTAGGCCCACTGAATGTGATATGCTACTATAATGGGCTCTGGCCCAGTCTGATTCTGTTATACAGTTATCTCTAGGGTTACACACTGAGTTTTCATAAACTCACCCATCTGCTTATTGTGCAAGTAATCCTCAGGCTTAGATGGTTCGGTGCTGCGGGGGACTTGGACTCGACCACCCTTTTCTTTTTAGTTGCGTTAAATTTTAAATTCACCTTTACTATCGATTTATTCTGGGTTTGTAATAAGGCCATTACTAATTTTATTTTTAAACTTAATTTGGGATTGTTTATATACCTTTAGAACTTGATAGCTCTAGGGCGCGATTTTATAAAAGTTATCGGTTTTCTAAAATCTCGTGATAACACAATAAATGGTTTTGAAGCAAAGCTTCCGCAATAATCGAGTTTTCTAACGAACCTATTCTTTTATACAATCGGATGGAATGAACTAATTGGAATTATTGTTTTACTAAACTAAGAAAAGGATTTCGCAATAAAACTGAATAGAGTCACAATTTCAAAATACAACTCAATGTGACACTGCCAGATACGGCCATAACGTCTGGGCCGAGTTTGGGGTGTTACATATTTACCAAGCCATCTTGCCACTCAATCTTGCTTATTCCTACACCAACCAATTGGCACCAAATCAAGACATAAATAAGCATTCAACAAATCTCAACCAAGCTTAAATTCGTGCTATTTTAAAGCTATGAAACATATAATTCAATACACTATAATTTACCAATTCAAAACATACCAAAACCACAATCTCATATCATCAATAAGAACACTTCAAATTTGGCATCATTTAACCCAATTCTCTCAAAAATATCAACCTCAATCTTCAACCACATGATAACCATAATAGCCAATTCTCAACAAGCATTACGAAGTCCATCATCAAGACACAATCCAAGCCATATGCATATATATATTTACACCACTAAAACAACCAAAATAAGCCAACTCACATGGCTATATACCAAACCGAATACTTATCAATTACAAGCCAATTCAAATGGCTAAAATCCATAACTAACATATATCAAAATGACCACATAGCCTATACATGCCATATTACCATATACATAAGCTCAAAAGTACCAAAATAGAAGATCGATAGTGTGAAGAAGTCTCTAACGATCCTCGAATCTAAGCTAGCTTTGAAATCACTATAAGAAAACATGAAAAGTAAAACAAAGTAAGCTTTATAGCTTAATAAGCTCGTATGCATAAAATAGCACATACCAAAAATACACAACTACAACATATATCAAGTTACAACCAACTCATAGAATTCACAAACCTTTACTTATTGTTCACAAGATTAGATATGAAGATCTCAAATTTCTTTGATTCATTGCTCACATAGTTCGTGTATGTACTTGTACCATCTCAAAACAATCTTGTATTCATTCACTTCTCTGATATACCTATTGAACCATTTGGAATACTAAAGGATACTCAGGAACATATCGCACCTAAGTGCCACATACATAGCCAAAATTATCTCAATCTCATATCACATATATGCTTACTCTCGAGCTATCAACGGGCCTGGTCACACAAGCTGTCAGTCAAGACGTAACTACACGATGCTGCTCACACAAGCTCTCAGGTACCGTAACACATTTTGAAAACCCAGCCACTAGTAGGACGTACGAGACCTGCACCGGGATCACATAATCACAGTAACCCTAATGTCATGACATTTGTTTCCTAATCTATTCCTAAGGTTCAAACAAGACTCCACATTTTCGAATCTTTGTCGATCGTATCCATAGGATCATAGCCAATCGTATTCACAGTTAAATTCAATAGTAAAGCATTTAAAAAGACAATATAATAATGTTTATTAACATACGAACTTACCTCAGTTTACAAAAACGTGGAAATAGGTCGATTAGTCGAGTACTTCGTGTTTCCTTCGATCTAGATCCGAATTTCACTTTTCTTAATCTACATGTAATAAAAAATAACTTATTCATTCATCTTTTTACTCAATTTAGTCTACAATACACATTAAATTAACTTTACACATTTGCCCCTAACATTTCACATTTTTACAATTTAGTCCTCATTTCAAAAAATTACAAATTCATGAAATTTTATCAAAACCCATGCTTGCCGAATTTCTATTAGGTCCCTAACAGCCCATATTTATCAATTATTCACACTTTTAACCACACATTTTACACATTTCACAATTTAATCCCTATTTTGCATTTTCACTAAAAATTACTTAACAAAACTTGTATAACTATCATCAAACATTCATAATCCATCATCAAACATCAAAACTCAAACATATTCAACAATGGTAACATCCACATACTTTAACAGTTTTGAAATCAAAGGTACGGGCTAGCTAGATTAAGCTGCAACGAACTCAAAAACATAGAAATTATTAAAAACCAAGTCAAAATCACTTACATGCACAAGGTTGTCTTGGCCGAACCTACAAGCTTCTCCAATAGAGGTTTTCTATCCTTAATTTTTGGTGGAAGAAGATGATGCAAAAGAAATTTTGTTTTGTTTTATTTATTTTAACCTTATTAATCATTTTACTAAATTAACCTTAATGATAACCTTCAAAACCACCTAAACAAGTGTCCATAAATGTCCACTAACATGTCAATGTTCTAATTTCAACATAACAACCTTTACTATTTAATTTTATAGCCATTTAATACCTCAAGCTATTAGAACATCACTTTTATGCTTTGTGCGATTTAGTCCTTTTTATCGAATTGAGCATTTAAACAATAAAATTTCTTCACGAAAATTTCATTCAATCATGCTATCATGCTGTAAACACTTAAATAATAATAAGATAATTTTTTTGACCTTGAATTTGTGGTTCTGAAACAACTATTCCGGTTTGAATAAAAACGGGATGTTACAACTTTTCCCCTTAGAGATTTTTGTCCCCTAAAATCTTACCAATGAATAGGTTGGGGTACTGTTTTCTCATAGTATCCCGGGTTCCACGTAGCTTCTTCGATCTCGTGACATTTCCAAAGAACCTTTACTAATGCTATGCTCTTATTTCTCAACTCTTTAACCTTTTTTGCTAGAATTCTGATCGGTTCTTAATTATACGTCATATCAAGTTGAATTTCAACTTCTGCTAGAGAAATCACATGTGATGGATCAGATCTATATCGGCGTAACATAGACACATGAAATACATTGTGAATCCTTTCTAACTCCGATGGTAAGGCTAGTTGATATGCCCATGGCCCAATTCTCTCAATAATCTTTTACAATCCAATAAATCTCGGGCTCAATTTCCCTTTATGGCCAAATCAAAGTATCTTTTTCCACAGTGACACTTTCAAAAATACTTTATCTCCGATCAGAAACTCAATATCTTTACGTTTCAAATCCGCGTAAGATTTCTGTTGATCTGAAGTTGATTTCAGACTGTCACGAATTACTTTCACTTTCTCTTCAGTTTCTCTGATCGAATCAACCCCATAAATCTTTTTCTCACTAAATTCAGTCCAGTATAACGAAGTTCAGCATTTACGACCATATAGAGCTTCGTACAGTGCCATCTTTGCACTCGATTGAAAGCTATTGTTATACATGGAGTCAATCAACGGTAAGTATTTCTCCCAGTTGCCTTCAAACTTCAAAACACAGCAACATAACATATATTCGAGAATTTGAATAACTCTCTCGAATTGACTGTCAGTTTGAGGATGGAGCACAATACTAAAATGCAACATTGTACCCAAAGCTTCTTGCAATTTCTACGAAAATCGCGACGTAACTTTCTGAAATAATAGACACTGGTACTCCGTGTAATCTAACAATCTTGAAGATATACAACTCAGCTAGTCTATCAAGCGAAAAGTCTATACGTACCGATATGAAATGCGTAGATTTGTTAATCTATCAACAACAACCCAGATAGCATCTTTCTTTTTCAGAGACAGGGGCAAACCTGATACGAAATCTATAGTCACTCTATCCCATTTCCACTCAGGTATAATCACAGGCTGCAACAATCCCGAAAGCACTTGATGTTCAACTTTGACTTGCTAACAGATCAAACATTTTGATACAAACTCTGAGATATCTTGTTTCATGTTAGGCCACCAATACAACTGTTTCAAATCATTGTACATTTTAGTACTTCCCGGATGAACAGACAAACAACCACTGTGTACTTTGTTTAGAATCTTTTAAATAAGCTCGGAATTTCTCAATGCGCAAATTTTATCTCAAAACTTCAAGCAATCATCAGATCCAATCTGAAACTCTGAATCAGAAGTCGACTGACATTGAACTATTTTAGCTTGTAATTCACTATCATATTTCTAAGCTTCACAGATTTGCTGAAGAAATAATAGTTTAGGTTTCAACTTAGCTACAATCGAACGATCATCAGACAAAGCTAACTGTGTACTCATAGCTCATAAAGCATATAAGGATTTTCTGCTCAAAGCATGTGCAACTACATTCATTTTTCTCAGATGATAATCTATCACTAACTTATAGTCATTCAGTAACTCGCGCAATCTTCGTTTCCGTACATTCAAATCTTTCTGAGTCATTATATACTTCAAGCTCTTGTGATCGGTAAAGATATGTCACTTCTCACCAAACAAGTGATGTCGCCAAATTTTAAATGTGAACACAATCCAATCAACTCTAAATTATGCATCAGATAATTCTTTTCATGCGGCTTTTGCTGTCTAGAGGCATAAGCTATTACTTTCCCTTCCTGCATCAAAACATATCCCAAACTCTTTAAAGATGCATCATTGAAAATTACAAACTCTTTACCCGATTCAAGCTGTACTAAGACCGATGCCTCGGTTAACAGTGCTTTCAACAGTTAAAAACTCTACTGACATTTCTTGGACCACTTAAACTTCACATCTTTCTATAGCAATCCAGTCATCGGTGTCACAATCATGGAGAATCCTTTTACAAAACGATAATAATAGCCCGCTAGTCCCAAAAAACTTCTAACTTCGTATACATTTCTTGGTGGTTTCCAATCAATAATTGCAGAAATCTTGCTCGGGTCAACTATGATGCCTTCAGCTAAAATGATATGCCCCAAAAATCCAACCTCTCGTAACCAAAACTCATATTTACTGAATTTAGCATACAATTGCTTATCTCTCAAAGTTTGTAGCACAACTCTCAGATGTTCATCATGCTCAAACTCATCCCTTAAGTAAATCAAAATGTCATCAATAAATACAATAATAAATCTATCTAAATACGGTCTGAATATTCAATTCATCAAATCCATAAAAACTGCAGGAGCATTAGTTAATTCGAAAGGCATAACAAGGAATTCATAATGTCTGCACCTGGTTCAGAATGTCATTTTCGGTACATCTAAATCTTTAGCTCACAACTAATAATAACCTGATCTCAAATCAATCTTCAAAAATACCATTGTACCTTTCAACTGGTCAAACAAATCATCGATTCATGGTAGGGAATACTTATTTTTTATTGCCACTTTATTGAGCTGTCGATAATCAATACACATTCTCATTGTGCCATCTTTCTTCTTTACGAATAACACTGGTGCACCCCAAGATGAAAAGCTAGGCCGTGTAAAACCTCTATCTATTAACTCTTACAGTTGAGCTTTCAACTCTTTTAACTTTGTTGGTGCCATTCTGTATAGAGCTATCGATATTAGAGAAGTTCCAGTAATAATTCAATAGCACACTCAACCACTCTGATCGACGGTAACCCTGGTAACTCTTCTGGAAACACATCTGGATATTCACACACTACTAGCACTGATTCAATCTTCGATTTTGATACTTTTTTATCCAGTACATAAGCAAGTTAAGCATTGCAACCCTTTCTTACATATCTCTAAGCTGACATTGATGAAATCATAACAGGCAATCCATTCGACTCATTTGATTCAATTCGAAGGGTTTCACCATTCTAATATTTCAATTCAATAATCTTTCATCTACAATTCAAAATTGCATCATGAAGAGTCAACCAATCCAACCCAAAATCACATCGAACTCAACAAATGGTAATAGCATCAAATTTGCCAGAAAACAGTAACCTCGAGTCACCAAAGGACAATTCTTGTAAACTTTATCGACTAAGACATACTTGCCTAAGGGGTACAATACTTTAATCACAAACTCGGTAGACTCAACAGGCAAACTCTTACTAAACAATAAGTTTGCACAAACATACTAATGAGTTGATCCAAGATCAATCAAAGCAATCACATTAGTGTCATTGAGAGAAAATGTACTGGCGATAACATCTGGTGATGATGCTTCTTCATGAGTGCGAATAGTATAGGCTCTAGCAAGTGCTCTAGCCTCGGATCTCACAGCAGAGTCCTTTGTCGCTCCTTTGCTACTAGTCATATTTCTTGCATTTCTAGGTGGTCTCCCTCTAGTAACTGTATTGTTCGGTTTTGCTTCTTGATATCTGTCTTTCTTAGCTAACTCGAGACAATCTCTAATAAAGTGATCTAACGAACCACATTTGAAACAAGCCCGGTCATTCATTCTACATTCACTAGGATGTCGTCTTCCACATCGTTGAAATTCAGGTTTATTAGACCTAGCACTACCAACGCTTGCTATTGATGTAGATTGAGCTTTAAAGCTCGAATGTTGTTTCCCATGATTTCTATTAGAATATCCCACTGAAGCAGTTAAACAGTCATATAAATCTCGTGATTTCTTTGATGAAGAGTGATAGGGTTTACTCATCGATCTCTTTCTCGAATCTCTAGCTTTGGAATTAGCTTTACTCTTTTCTTTGCCAAAATTTTCAGCCTTGCAAGCACGATCAACTAGTACCACAAATTCTTTCAATTCTAATATCCCTACTAACAATCTGATGTCTTCATTTAACCCGTCTTTGAATCTTTTACACATGATTGCTTCAGTGGAAACACATTCCCAAGGATACTTACTAAGTCTCACAAACTCTTGCTCATACTTAGTCACAGACATACGACCCTGTTTCAATTCTAGAAACTTTTTTTGCTTTTGATCAATGAACCTCTAGCTTATGAATTTCTTTTTGAATTCAGATTGAAGGAATTCCTAGGTGACCCTTTCTCTCGGAACTACAGATATTAAAGTGTTCTACCATTGATATGCAGCATCTATTAGGAGTGATACAATGCATTTCACACATTCCTCTAGTGTGCAAGATAGTTCATCAAATACTCTAATTGTATTCTCAAGCCAGAATTTAGCTCTCTCAGGATCGTCATTAATAGTGGCAATCCATTGGAAAAATCAACATCGTTCTAAATGAATTTTAAAAGAATTCTATCTAACCAAAGTAAAAACATTCTATCGCCACTTACCAAAGCACACAAGAACACCGAAGAAGCGCAATATCGAGATTAAACAATACAATTGTGACAGAAAACAAAGAAGAAGGAAAACAATTGTCAATTGATAGAAAACACAGAGAAAGGGGAAAACTACGTCAAATTCTTTTTCTAGAAAGAGAGAAAAGAATTTTGAAAAAAATAAAATAAAATAAAATATATTTTATAAATCCCATCTCCCCACTAACCACTCAACCTCAACTACCTCAGAATCCCAAGACCACTGAAACTCTATCATGCAACTGAGCAAAAATAACATTTACATTTGCCCAGGGATTTGAACACAGGACCTCTAACACACTAACGAACCAACAGGCTCACTCTGATATGGATTAACAGACAATCTAATGTAAGCCCACTGAACAAGGGTAAGGATAAGATTAGAAAAATAACAAAATTTGCAAATATGAGACTTAAACCTAAGACCTCTTACACACACCTAGAACACTTAGCCACTGAAGCAGATACACAGTTGTGTCAAATATTTACAGAAACAGAAATAAACTACTCAAGGCATCACAAACTACCAAATTGACTGTTAGATAGTGTGATAGGTCTCCGACGAGCTTTCAACCAATCGAGCTTCTGATAATATATAAAATAAAGGAAAGAAACTACGTAAGCAACGAGTGCTTAGTAAGCTAGTATAAACTAAAACATAACTTACCATGTTATTTATAAAATTCAAAGATTAAAAATAATTCATCATCAATGCCATAAAAGCCTAAACAATATCACCAACTCACAAGTTAGTATAATTATCCATTATACAAATGAAATCAACCATCAAATATGTAAATTTCTATATGTACTAACATCATGTAGTTCATAAATCCTTTCATAAAGTCATGATTTAATCCATTTGCATACTTACACTTTCATTCCCTTTTCTTACACGCTGAACCATCATCAGATACTCGGGAAAGCTCAAACATAGTGTGCCTTTACATATAACCATAATCTTTCCTTTACATCAATGTTCATACAAGCTGTGAAATGGGCTTCTTCACACGAGCTGTGGGTCAGAAGGTAAGCTATATGATGCTGTTGACACGAGCTATGGAGAATCTACAACAAATGTAGGACCTCAACTATCGGTAGGACATTCAAGACCAGCACCCCAAACATGAAATCCCTAATGACATGTCATTTGTATCCTAAGAATTCTTAGGGTTCAACTGGGACTCGTTATCTGTCAATTCATTATAGCATTGATACATTTATATATTGAGTCATTTATATTAAAACAACATAATCAACATTCAATTTAGATAACACTAAAATGATTACAGTTTATACAAACTTACCTCGATAACTAGGCCGTAGAAATACAGTCGAGCAATTCTGAAGCTTTAGCTTTTCCTCGATTAATGTCCGATTGTGGTTTATCTTGATGTAAATAAATAATTCCATTCAATTAAGTCTTTCTATTAGTCAAGTTAATCCATAATTCATACTTATACAAATTTACCAATTTGCCCCTAATACTTGGACTTTTCACAATATAGTCTGGAAGCTCATCACTTAAATATAGCTCATTTTAGGCTAAACCCAACTTAACCAATGTTACTAAACATCCCATATTTACCAAAATTTCAATAAAACCAATAGATTTACACTTTTAATGATTTAATCCCTAATTCCAAAATTCAACAAAAATCACTTAAGAAAACATGTTTATTTTACAAAAAAGATAAATAATCCATCAAATAACATCAAAACCTATTCAAAAACATTCATGGCAAGTCCCTCAATCTTTAACAATTTTGCAAATTAACCTCTAGGCTAGCTAGATGAAGCTAAAATGAACTCAAAAACATAAAAATCATTAAAAACGGGACTCAAAATCATTTACATGCATCAAATGGATAAATTGACCCCTTATTTAAGGTTTCATAGCCATTTGACCCCACTAACTAATAGAACTCAATTTTTTCACCTTTTACGATTTAGTCCTTTTAACTTAATTAACTATGAAACCTCAAAATATCTTAACAAAACTTTTATACGACCTTAGTATAATCTCATAAACATTAAATAAATAATAAAATAATAATTTACTCATCAAATTTGTGGTCCTAAAACCACTGTTCCTAATATCACTAAAAATGGGTTGCTGCAAAGGTATAGAATCTGACATGTATATGATAATATAAATTGAGTGGTATTCTTTAATGATTAAGTGGAAGTTTTAGAATGATGTGATCATCTAAATAAGTTACCAGTTGAGATGTGAAAATATGACACAAGTAAATGATGTTTTCCTCACTAAGTTCTTACGAACTTATATAGATGTGTATTTTGTTACAGGTGAATTGGTATGAGTCTATGTTATGAGCGATGATGCTAGGGCTACGCCTAAGGAGTGGCATATTGGGTTATTATGCACACAGAGCAAGTTGGCAGCGTGTTCAAGGACTATAATGCTCCTTAGAAATTTAATTGGGGTACTTGTAATAAATTAGGGTTTCAATTTAGATATCATTGAAGTTTAATTACCTCGTGTTGTATCTATATTTACTGATGTATCTTAGTTCGAAATGTGTAGTTAAGTAAGTTATAATTATATGTAAATGTTAAAAGCAGGTTAAGCATGTCTCTGTAATGGTGTGATAATGCCTAAGATCTAGATCCGATTAATTAGATCGAGTTGAAGGCGTTACAAACTTGGTTCAAACTTTTCCTTTACTCTTTCGTGCATGCATCGTGCACATGTTACATATTAGGCAGATGATAAGTTGTGGTTGGTTGACAATATAAAAGGCTTTTGTCATGGAAAAGCAAGCTTCAACTGAGATAGTGACGAGCCTTATGAGCTAAAAGTGGCATGGCTTTCAAAAGAAATTGGCAGTTGTGCATCAGGGCTTACTATTTTCTATAAACAACAATGCTTGATGTGATATAACCTTACTAATTAATGAACGTTGTTTTATGGGATTGACTCAAAATCAATCAAAACCTTTATGCATTCATCCATTTATTTTCCCATGCATACATTATCATATATGTATTCATCCATTCAGTCTTTTCATACTAAAGCATCCATCCATTAACAAGGGATGCATTTTTTTTACCATCACATGATTTTGATCCATAATTAATGGTTACAATGGGATTCACCTACAATTATTACATTGGAATCAAGTGGTAATCAATATATTCATCATTGGCACAATACACACTAAAAAATAGAAAGGTTGGAAAGGGCAAAGAGGAAGTTACAAGAGCAATTAGCTAAGTCTTTAGAAGAGTCAAGGGATCATATAACTCAAGAGATGTAAATTTTAAGGACTTTGACTAAAGATAAATGACTTTCAGAAAGTCCTAACATAGGAAATAAGTTTCAATTATGTAAAAAAAATAATAAATATACAATTTACCCATTAAGATTTACCCGTCCCTATGTTTAGAGGTCAAAAGGAGGATATCCACGGATAGTGCCTCCTAGAAAAAGAAAATAAATGTTTTCCCATGCTAGTGCTTTAGCTCCTGTTGAGCACCATAAATAGGTGGTATTTGGCCTAAATCTAAGCAAAATACCTTTAACCCCATTATACTTGATTCAGATGATCCTATAGAAATATAGACATCAAAGTGTGACACCTCAAAATCGAGTCAACTAAGACTCAAGATAAATATAAGATTCTATAGGAAAGAATTAACTCTATAGAAAATGCTAAAGCCTTTTACTAAATTAATGCCAAGGAACTTATCTTGGTGTTGGATCTAATAATACTGCCAAAATTCAATGCCCTAGATTTTAAAAAGTACGATGGCACGACTCACCCCACAACATATATCACCTTGTTTTGTCTAAACATAAACGAACATATGAGTGATGATAAGTTCTTGAAACATTTCTTTTAAGAAAACTTGACAAGATCTACAACAATGTGGCACAATCAGCTAAGTCAAAATAAGATAAAATTATGGAAGGATCTTGCCAAGGCATTTCTAGACCAATATAAGCATGTCTCTTATATAGTCCTTTCATTGGATTTGGTGCCCTAAGTGTAGTATATTTGCTCGTATACTTGTATTTTTTTCAAACATATTGGTTTAATAAAATTATTCATAAATTATATTAATACCCTTTTTATATTGTCCTCAATGGTTTTTGCACACAAAGAAAAATGAAAGCAAATATTGACTCATTGGTTATTTAACATTTAACTAATACTAAGCAATATTGTGTGGTCGGATCATAATACATAAAGGCAACTTGTATTAGTAGATGAACCTAAACATGTATAATTGAAAATAAGAGAACCGAATGAAAAATGAATATGCCATCTATAAAGTACAAGATGTTTTGTCTTAAGCATCAAAGTAGATGACTACTAGAAGATAAAGTCATAGATGTGACTAACTGGACTGACAATACATTAGACATGACCCAAATAGAATAGATCTTAAATCTTTCTATAGATTTATTCATTTGTGATCTTCATAGTGTGGCAACATTAATATTGAGTAGATGATGGAGTATGTATGTGTGACTTGTATACTTTAATGTAAGTAAAAACCTAAGTTCAAATAGACAAGGAAGCGAAAGTTGATGCGTTGGGTATACGACTTTTGCAGTATGTAGCATCATTCATATTAGTGGAATTCATAGCCCAAAACTTGGGTAAATGATATCCTCTCATTAGCATTACATGGTTGATGAAAAGTAAACGTGGTTACGGGTCGTCCATCTTTGTGATGGATGATTTGATCGCTAATAGATAGTAATTGACTTTTCGTTAAAGAATATGTAATGATTACAAGAGATAGAATAGCATCATATTAGGAGAACAAATTTATCCAAAAGAGATTAAGGATATCCTATGAAGGTAACACACTTATGACAAGGTCGTTGGACGAACATTAATTGAGTAACTTTTGTAATGGTATGTAATTAAGGAGAGCTCAATCACGAATCTATAGTGGAATGACTTCATGATTAAATGAGTCTTTAATTAATGTCCAATCAATCCTTCCGCTAGCTCATTGAAACCATAAATGAATTGCATACAGAATCAAATTAACAAAAATGGATAGAAATGATAAAGTTAAAGAAATGAGTTACATTCGAAATTTAATATGGTTTCTCATTAAGTATAAAAATGACATGAGAATTAATTTGAGTTTTTCAAATTATTATTTAATTAAATAATTGAAGTTTGAAAATGGAATTGTAATAGCCCAATTTAGGGCCAAGTCAGAATAGTGGTTTTGGGACCACGAATCTGAAGTAGAAAGATTCGTTGTGATAAAGGTTTAAGGTCTATAGTATGATTGAATGCATGTGTGAAAATTTTGTTAAGAAATTTTATTGATAGAGGGTCCAATTTGACTAGTAGGACTAAATTGTAAAAAAGTGCAAAATATGTGTTCTAGAAGCATTGGGTGCTTAATTGAAATGAAATTGTAAATTAGAGGTCCTTATTTAGTAATTAGACCATTCTATATCATGATGGACAAAAATGGACATGGAAGGGTAAATTTTCAAAGAAAGGCTAAAAGGGCATTTTGGTCATTTAGTTAATAAAAGAATGAAAAGGGAAAATAAAGTCAAAATTTGGTGTCCATCTTCCTCCCATAGCCAAAATTCTCAAGCTATCCATAGATAGGGTTTGGCCAACTTTCAAGTTTCATAGTAAGTGCATCCTAGCCCCGTTTTTTATGTTCTTTACGTTTTTGAAGTCGTTCTCACCCGATTTACCTATTCTACCATTATTTTGAAGTATGGTTCATGTTTAAAATTTTACCCATGCTATACATAGATGTATTTTGATGTCTAATGGTAGAATATGAATGTTAAATGTGTGATAAACGACTTTTGCTAGTTGATTTTTGGTGAAAATGTTAAAAAGGACCTATTTGCAAAAGTTGTAAAATGTGTAGTAGAAATGTGAAATAAAAGAAAAATGTGGGCTATTATAAGCATGAAAGAGGTTCGGCTAGGCTTGGGTTTTGAGAAAAATGAATACATTTCATTTTACGAGCCTAGAGACTAAAGTGTAAATAAGTGAAAATTATGGGTAAAAATATTATTTTTCCATAATATGATTTTTGGACTAAATTGAATAATATGATAATTTAATGAGCTAAATTTGTTATTATAGATCAAGGAAGATGAGGTTTTGACCTAGATCGAGGAAAGAATAAGGTTGTAGACTAAATTGCAATATTAGCAATTATTTTGTACCGAAGTAAGTTTGTATGTAAATAAGGCATTGTTAATTTATGTTTATATGCTTAATTATTGTATAAATTGTGTAATTGACTCTTGGGATGTATTTGATAAAGTTTCGATACGTGAGAAATCCCAGTTGAACTCTAGGAATAGAATAAGATATGAGTGACATGTCACTAGGAACCTATATGTATGTGAAAGTGTATGTGATCTGGGTACTGGTCTAGTACGTCCTACCAGTGGCTAGGTAATCCTGGATATGTTGCAGATACCTGTCAACTTATGTGAGCCGTATTAGGTAGCTATGTTTTGACCATCAACTTGTGCGAGCAGACCCGTGACTAGCTCAAGAACGAGCATATATGTGAAATGAGAAATGTGGTAGCTTTAGCTACATATGTGGCACTTATGTGCAAGCTTTCTGAGTATCTGTTAATATTCCAAATGTTCAATGGGAAAAATAACAAAGATGTGAAAATATGTGTTTGTGTGTGATGCTGTGGTATAGGAATGTACGTGAAATTCATAAGTATGAATGCTATAAGTGATAAACTTCCGGTAAGATCGTGATTAAGTAAGTTATAGTTGTGGGGATTTAATGATGATGATCTTATCGTTCATTATATAAATTGCATAATAACTTATATGGCTAAGATGTTTATTAGTTGCATATAAACTTACTAAGCTATATAGCTTACCCCTCTTTTTTGTCCATTATTTTATAGTGTCAACAAGCTAGCTCAGGGATCGAGAATCATCGGAGTCCGCATCACACTATCAAAGCTTTATTTTATAGTGTCCATTATTGTTGGCACTAGCATAATTTGAGTTGATAATTATGGATGTTTGGTTACCTAAGTATACTATGATTTTTGTCTTTGAATTGGTATAAGTGTTTATGAGTTTCAGGGTGGCAATTGGCTTGGTAAATAGCCCATACATTGTCTACATGGGTAGACACACAAGCATGTGTCTAGGTCGTGTGTGACACACGGTCAACCCCATAGGCGGAACAGGCCGTGTGTCCCTTGCAACTTAATTTCAAGAAACAGAATGTCCAATATGGAGCGGGTGTCCCCATGGGCGTGTGTCTCAATCGTGTGGACGGCACGGCCTGGAACACAGGCGTGTGCCCAAGGTGTGTGAAGTCTGCACCTCTTTTATGAAAAATCATGAAAATTAAATTGACCACATGGCCTAGCATACCAACGTTGACTTGGCCGTGTAACCCTCAAATGTTGATGACATCATAAATAGAGAGTTACACAGGGTACGGACATGGGCGTGTGTGACCACATGGCCTGCCACACGGGCGTGTCCCACAACCACACGGGCATGTGACCCTTGTATAGTGGAAATTTTCTAAGTTTTTGTAAAAATTTTCTAAAGTTCTCGGTTTAGTCTCGAACTACTCCCAATGTATGTTTTGAGCTTCGTAGGCTCGTTGGCGGGATGTTATGATTGAATGTGATCGGTTTTAATTTGGATGAAAATTTATGACCTGATTTTGTACAATTTCTTGTGTTTAAGTCCGATAACTCCTCATATCCTGTTCTGGCATTGAACACGGGTAAGGGGTGTTACATTAAGTTAATTGGTAATTATGAATCCATTGAATATGGAAAATTAAATATATTTTTTAATAGATTCTTTTACAGTAAAGTTTCCATGACTTTGACAGAATTAAAATTGGATTGAAGTTTTTATTTAATTGGAAAATTAATTTAAATTATTTTAATAAATAATACTTATTTTGGGAAATAGAAAAAGCATGTATTGTGTTGAATTAAATTATAAAGTGTTACGCTAAAAGTTTAAGAAACACATATAATTTGGCCCAATACAGGAGTGGCCCCAAAAGCCCTCTCCTAGTTAAACTAGAAGACTAGTTTTTTTTATCAAATAAGTATTATTTCTATTCTACTAATTCAACCAAGATTCTTCTATCTCTCATTGTAAACAGATGGCACTGGTAAAGCTAAAGGTACACAAGAAATACATAACTTTGAGATATTATTATTCTGTCCAAAAATAGTGAGAATTAAATTTCTAATTATAAATTTTATTTTCTGGGAATAACAACTCTATTGGTTTCTATTGAGAGAGAGTTACTTTCCTATTGAAAGTAAGAAATTATTTTTGGTTCTATGTTTGATTCATAATTGTTGAACCCATACTCAAATTGATTCGTGGTACGAGATTAATAGAGAATACCATTCGATTGAAAGCTAGGAACGTTTAGGATCTGTCTCGCACAAAGCATAGGTACTTTTCGAAAAAAATATTGCTATAAATATCACAAACCGACTCGATTTTCGAAATTTTAGTTTTTCACTATGACAGAAAATCATTTTTAAACTGGATTTTTTCCAGAAATTTGTATCCAAGTCAGGTTGTGCTATATTTATAGTATAAATCGACACTGAATTTACTCTCTTCTTCATGTTCGATTAATTTTTTATAAGATGTAACATTCTTATAATTATAAGCATGTTTTGGATTATGTATGTGAATAAATGTATTTTAATATTTTATTATTTATATGATAAAGTAATTTTACCAAAGTTGTGATTCCTAAAAATTACAGTGGTTGTAATTTTATTTAATAATTTTTTAGGATATGCAATCAAATCGTGGAGTATCATCTCCACGTAGGTTTTATTATTATGTTTTAGAATAATTCATGTGAGTTGAAACAACATAAGTCTTATACAACCAATATTTTTTGTGCAACTAAGTAAACTGAGACGCATCCAGAACTGGTCGAGATGACATAAACCCGACCTAGCGAATTGGTAAAAGACTAACAGTGGTCCGACGGTGGTTAATGGTGGTGATCTGGTAGTGGTCAGTGACTGCATTTATTATATTTAAATTGAATGCAAAATATGTTCATGAATACATGTCCTAAGCATGACAATATAGTTTAGGAAAATAATGTCACATGTACTTATCATACATTTATTAATCATTCATGATTGAAACCAGATATAAAAACCTTGCATGTTTTTTAAAACATTGAGTGGGGGAATGTCCTTAAACAAGATTTACAGCCTCCATCAATGGTCTCTTATGATGGCATGACAATTTATCTACCCCAAGGTAGGTATTGTTATATGGATCTCGCTGAGGAGATTTCCTTAAAAGAAATAACTTTCTTCTGATACCATATAATAGTTTGTCGGCCCTGAGGTAGGTATTATCATTTGGAATTCACTAAAGAAGTTTCTTTTTTTATATAGGACAACTAGTCCTACATGTTACTCCTTGAGATTGTCCCAAGATGACTCATTCGTGGTACATGAAATGATAGATGTTGAGTTGATGGTTATACACTCTAGATCATCCTAGTTAAGCAACTTCTCAAGAAGTTATGCTTAAGTTAGAATGATGGTCAAATGTGAAATGATTATTGAATACCTAAAGAATTAGGTTCACATATTAATTAGATAGAAATACATGTTCTTACTAGTTGATTAAGATTACCCCAAGGTGATTTAATTCAATGGGTGTAGGAGTTATCGCTGCAATGGCTTACAAATGTTTTCAAGGTTTAATGTAAGACGTCTGCATCATCTTAATGCATGTCATATGTTGCAAAAGGTTTTCTTAATATTTGTTTAATAAAAAAATTGATGAATGAATATTTATTTTTTTTTCAAATAGAAAATGGCACTTACTCCTTTACTATATATATTTGCTGAGAATAAGCTGAACATGAATAAGTAGAAGGAGTAGAAAAGGAACCTCATGATTGTCCTAAATTGTGAGAAACTCAAAATGGTTCTTGATAATAGATACGACTAGCATCTCAACTAAGGCTAGAAAACATTGGAAGGATTCTAATGAGACAACTCGTTGTTATATGTTGGCAAGACTAGCACATTTTATAAACAATAGGAGAGTTGTAAACTACCAAAGTCATTTTAAAAATATTAGAGGACATGTTTGGAGGCCAAGCTTCCTTGGCTTAACAATAAGTTATTACTAGTTTGATGAAAACCCAACAAAAACCTAACATTTTGGTCAAAGACCAGATGATTACTCTTATAGGTTACCTTGTTGAGGTGACGGATAATGATGCCAATAGAGATGGTGTTCGAAAGCTTGTCCAAGGATTTTGTAGGTTTTAGGGTTGCATATAACCTTGGAAACAAGAATCTAGTGCTTATAAAACTTATAAAGGACTTACAATCCTATGACTTCATGTTAAATGGTAGTCAATTGGTCCAAGAAGTAGAAGAAAACTTAGTGATTGCTTCTTCTTATAAAGGGAAAGGAAAGCGTACTAAAGAAACAAGGCTAAGTCATCTAGGCCACCTAAAATGGAAAGGAAATAAACCCAAAAGCCTAAAGACATATCTAAGTCTAAGTGTTTCTTCTACAACAAGAAATGGTATTTTAAGGCCAACTACAAAGAGTTGAAGGATTACCTAGCCACTTAGGGAAAAGGTATGGAACTCTTTAAGATAGAAATTTGCTCAATGGAAGATTTGATAGGCCACTAGGTCATTGATTCTAGATCTACTAACCATGTGTGTGTTTCTCTACAAGGGTTTGAGTAAATGAAAGATCTTAAAGATAATAGTCTATTGTTGTGAATTGGAAATAGAAAAAGTGTGGTCCAAACAGTCTCACACACGCCCGTGTGGCCCACACGGCCTAATTGTCTTAGATCGTGTGGTTTACAAGGTTTAGCACACGGCCGTGTGTCACACATGACCTACCCCACGGCTTGGCGCACAGCCATGCGGCGTCGATAGTTTTAGATTTTGACTTTTTTCGTTCGCTCTTTTCTCAGGTTTCATTACACACCTAATTTGATTTTGACATGAATGCAACCACAAGACTTCCAGAACCTAAAAATGATATTTAACACGTTCAATCAATAACAATCTCCTCAAAATTAATCTTTTCTCAACCGCAAAGTCCAAACATTACACCTAAACTCACTAATTAACTTCAAACTTAGCATCAATTACTTACCCAAAATGAAACAACAGCTTCCACAGAAATCTAACTCGCCGGAGGATTTTTAGTCCCAAAATCTTCACCTAAATCCAAAAGATTTCTCACTTACCCTGAGACATAAAACAAAAAAAAAAAAAAAAACTTGTTCCCAACCTCAAAACCTTCCACCAACCACCAACTAATGAGAATATTAATTAAATAAATACTTGGTATAGAAGGAAAATTCAAAAAGCACTTACACGATAAGACAATAGCAAAAATCACACCCTAATACAGATTGAATTTGGAGAAACAAATAGTAAAAGATGAGTTCCTGACAAAATAGCAACCAACAAGGAAAGAAAAAAAGAATATGGCTGAACAAAGAAAGAAGAAGCAAAAAAATGGCAGAAAAGAGGAATAGGGAGAATGTGAGATACGTGAAGAAAAAATAGATTCTTGGAGAAAATAAAATAAAATAAATAAAATAATAATTAGATATATATTTTTTAACATAACATAATTTCAACAATCTCAAAATTCTGATATCTTATAAGATTTCCCCGCAGACATAATTCAATTAAATCATAACCACTGCATGGTTGACTCAAATAGAAATAGAAAAAATTTTGCCACTTTGCTCATGCAGAGATTTAAACACAAGACCACAAGTAAGCTGACGCCTTACTTCAAAATCAGCATGCTCATTCTGTCATAACTTGATCAATAATAATACTTAAGCTAGATAAATAGAGATAGGCCTAGGAACAAAAATAACAGAATTTTTCCCAAAAGAGAGGTTTGAACCCATGACCTCAAACACACAATCAAAGCCCTTAACCACAGAAGCAGATACTTATTAATGATGAATTTTAACAAATCAAATATACTAATTTTTGGGGCATTACAAGTCTATCGTTGCAAACTAAAAACGGAACAAGTGTGGAAGCTGAAGCAGTGGGAGATGTGCATCTTTATTTTGATAATTTTAAGAAGATTATTTTGAAAGACATTTTCTATGTACCAAGTTTCAAAAGAAACTTAATTTCTATTGCATGTTTATTTAAAGATAGCTTGAGGTGACATTTTAATAGCAGTGTTGCAATATTTAGAAATCATACTATTATCTGTAATGGATGGATGAATAATAATCTCTATTTTATCAAACCAAAAATGTACACATTGCTTGAAATTGAATTATCAAATAAAAAGACTTAAAATGTCTCATTAATAAGGCATACATTTGGCATCTGAGACTTGGTCATATTAACTAAGAAAGAATTACTAGACTTGTGAAAGATGTCACCTTAAGTTCACATAAGGAAGTTGATCTTCCACAATGTGGATCTAGCTTGGAAGGTGACTGTGCCTTAGTGTACGTTCATCGAGGCAAAAGAAAATTACAAATAGATATAGAAATATGATATAGTACAAGTTTAATAGACCTATTTGTAATATTTGTAAAGATATACAATAGAATACCTTGACAAGCGTATTGAACTCTAAGCACCTAGGAAGAATTTTTGCCTTGCCTAAGCTAAAATTGATACCTACACCATGGGTACCAAACCTAGGTGCAGGGGACCAAATTTTTGAGTTCTTAACACCTAAAATTCATTCCGACACCCTTAAACAAAACAACAAAGTAGTATGCTTCAAGGGTGAACATATACAGTAAAACTCTTCCTGCTCAACATTTAACCTTTAACCACAAAAAGATTTCATTAAACAAGACTGACATAATAAGGCAATTATAAAACCATTCAAAATAGTTTCAAGTAAAAGTACTAGGAAAACCTTTATACTTAGGGGCAGGTTGTATTTTGACCTCTTTACTGAAAAAATGGACAAATTAGCCCTTACACATTTTGAAACATGCAAATTAGCTCATCTATTAAATTTTATCTGTTAAATGATTTTGTGGAATGTGAAATCTATGCTGAAAATTATTTTTCATAGGCAAACTATAAAAATAGTCACCCAACTATCTCTTTCGTTTTATTTTGGTCACCCAACTATAAAAATATTTTAGTCAATCTGACCGAATATAAGCTTTTTTTTATTGGTGTAGTAACAAGATTAGCCCTATAATGTTTACACATTCTATCAAATTGATCCTAAATATAAAAAATTCAAAAAAATTATCTCTCAATGTTTACAAAATTTTTCATTTTAGTTTTAATTCTAAAAAAAAAATTAGCCTTCAACATTTACTAATATTGTCAATTTAGTCCTAACTCTAAAAATTCTATATATATTTAAAAAAATCATTTTTAGCCTTTTATAACCCATCAACGAACCTATGTAAGATATTAAAATAAGAAAAAGAGTATCGTCTTTCAAGGCATTTGCAAAAGAACTCTAAAAGCTTGGGATAAAACACAAAAAAATTAAGATCCAAAAGAAAATAAAAGCATTAAAAACGTTATATGGTCAAGTAAAAATGCAACCAATTATTTCAAATAGGTTCCAAATCAATTGGCTTGATCCTGTGTGAAACCTAAATTATAGTAAAAGAAATTGCTACAAGTGACTTGAAAAAGGGTACTTTTTTTTTCTTATTTTAATATCTCACATGGGTAAGCTGATGGGTTATAAAGGATTAAAAATAATTTTTTTATATTTTTAAATTTTTTAGAATTACGACTAAATTGAAAGATTTTGTAATTGTTGAGGGCCAAATTTATTAAATTTTTAGAATAAGAATTAAAATGAAATTTTTTTGTAAACATTGAAGGCTAATTTTTTATATTTAGGATCAAATTGATAGAATGTGTAAACATTAGAGAGCTAATTTTGTTATTAGACCAATAAAAAAAGCCTCCATTAGCTTAGAGTGACTAAACTACTTAATTTCGAAAAATTTAGTGACTAAATAAAAAAAATTAATAGTTGGGTGACCAAAATAGAATGAAAAGCATAGTTGGGTGACATTTTTATAGTTTACCCATAAAAAAATTAGCATGAGTTTACCATTCCACATCATCATTTAATAGATAAAATTTAATGAATGGACTAATTTACACGATTCAAAATATATAAGAACTAATTTGTCCATTTTTTCAAAATGCAATCCACCCTACTTTATTAACACTTTTACCGTAGTTTCATCATCTACTAATGCAAGCTCACATCAAATGAGAGTTATGAGCGTGTATGCTCACCAATAGCCGTCGTAATCACCTAAGACTCAAACTACTAAGCAACATCACAAAATGAAATTTAAATACATCAAGTTAATCTACGCGAAAAAAAATAATAATAATGACGCGTTAAACATAAAACTTGGTAAATTCAAGGTAAATCACAATACGTACCTTGATTTACTCACAACTAGCCATTGAGTAAAAATTCTACATGTAATCAGGCATAGCATCACAAAAATAAGATTAGACCTCATCATATAATGAATTTAGATAATTTCCTTGCATAATTGACATGTTCATAAAAAATTACCTTCTCTGCACAAGTATACATAATATAAAATTTAAATACTTTTAAGAATAATTTATTTAATTTCAACGTCATTTTCTTTTTAAAGGTAATGAATCTCAACCCTTGGCAAAATAAAAGTCAAATACACGAATTAACCAACCCAATACCCTAAATATTTTATTAGGAGCACATCCATCTAAACACCTTAGATTTGGATCTATAATACACCTTAGAGCTTTGTCACAAGGCAAATAAACATAATCTTCTAAATCAAGCGTGCATCTAATCCTCTATTGACATGTCTACTGTATCTTAACCATTTGACTAAGTTACAAAGTTATTATTACAAATCACATTTCAATAATAAAATGTATGTTTATAGTACAATAATAATTCACATTTCACATTACATGATATACTAAATTTAGTGACAACATTCATTTCCATCAAGAAGGTTGCCTCTCCGAGAGACATCGTCCTTAAATAAACATGAACTATTGAACATCATTATACTGTAAATTTCATACTTCCCACCATGATGAAAGAACCAATGTTATGCTAGCAAACTCTACTACTAAACCTTCATTTAAACAACCATTTTTGCTCATGGCTTTTCTTGGCTTAATATCACACCTTTTATATTAAACTATAATTATCTATCTATAAATATCTACACAATCAACAAAGAAAATGTTAAGACATAAACTTAGCTCAAAATAAATCAAAATGAGTGAAAAATCATCTTCTCTTCTTCAATCTACAAACTTGTCTATGCCTTTTAGTGATTTACAAGTTTTCGTTATGAGAATCATTCTAAGACTTTTCTCTATTTTCTTCATTTTCAATTTTAGTATCATCCAAACTATTTTGTATTACTTATTGTTTTGTTTACGAGATAATCTCCTACATTTTCAAATTGAATTAAAATATGCAGTAATTGTATTTTTAATCTCTATATTTTTATTTTTAAGAATTTAATTTTTTATTTTTATTTTTATTTTTTAGACTTTAAATTTAAGTCTAATTGTTAGTACTATTAATTATTTTTTAAAAACTTGATGTAACATTTTGAAATAAGAAAACTACCCACTTAATAATCATGTAATTAAAAAAAATGATATTATTATGAACTTGAATTTAACAAAAAATATTAATAATAATTTTTTTAAATTCCTAAATTTTAAAAATCTAAAAAATAAAAATATTAAATTCTTAAAATACACATAAATTAAATTTTAAATTTTTGAAAAATATAAATTATTATAACATAATCTTTTTAATTCATGTTCTTTTGTTAGTGGTACAAACTGTTACAGGCCAATTTTGGCCATTTGCAATTGGCCCATTCCCGTTTAGCTAAACCCAACCCATTACATAATTAGACCAATTAAACCCAAACCCCATTTACAACCGACCCACACAGACCCAAATAGCCCATACCCCCTAAGACCAATACCCAGGAAACCCTAACCCCTATCTTTTTCCCACTCGTGCCACCTCTACCTACGTGCTTCTGCAGCCTCTGACTCAACAGTCGCAAGCCACTTGCCCCACTTGCATGCCACCGCCCCTGACTCAGCTGCTACCACCGCCCCCGTCACTTCAAACTCAGCGACTTGTACCTGCAAGCAATTAAAAACCGAAGAGACAGAAAGTAATAGTAAAAAAATGATATGTAAGCCTATATAAGCCGAATAAAAAGACCTTTGTAAGAATCGGCTCTCTTCAATCAGAAATAGAAATCTATTCAAACTGTATCCCAATAGCAGTAATAGCAACACAGAATCAAAACAGAGAAGGTAGAATTTCTCCTTCGAATCAGTTTATCTTTCTTTCCCTTTGTTTCTCCTATCTCTAATAGCCTCTGAATGTATGTATGTATTAAATGAACTAAAATAATAACTAAAAAATTTTAAAAAAAAATCACGATTTTTTACCTTTCCGGCCACCGTGTACGGTGGCCGGCACCGGCGACGGCACGGCGATCCAGTGACCGGACGGTGGTCGGACCGACCACCGGAAATCGCTCCGGTCCTTCTCCTTTCCCTCTCTCCCTTTTTTTTTTCCTCCCCCGTGCAAATGAGCCGATTTCAAAATTTTTTAACTTTTATACTAGTTGTCCCGGGTCGGGTTGACCCGACCCGACCCAAGAGGATCCGCGTGTTTTTCACAGCCTTTGGGCTATTTGCCATTTCGACCCCTCCGCTTTTCCGGTGACTTGTAATTAAGTTTTAATTTAACTTAAATTGGCTCTGAAATTTTCTGCTGTTTTCGATTTGGTCCTCCCTTCAACGACAACGTTTTAAAGCCCCAGGTAAATTGCTATTTTGGTCTTTGTTGTTTTAACCCGTGTTTGAATAGGTCCCTCTCTTTAGTTTTTATCCCGAATTCGCCCCAAAAATTCTATTTTTAATTCAACTTCATCCTGTTTACCTATTTTCGTTATTTTATTTTACTTTTAATACTATTGTATTTATTATTTATATTGTTGTTGTCATTATCAATAATATTAGTATATGCTTTGTTATTTATGTATATATCTTCAATATACGTGTATGTATATATTTATGTAATATTATTAATATTTGTTTTTAATATTCTATTATTTTCCCATTATATTATTAGGTATGTACTTTAGTACTTTATTATATACATATTAAATACCATATTATGTACATATTATTATATCTATCTTATTACCATTATATTTTTCAAATGTATTTCATTATTATTATTATTGCTATCATCATTACTATTTTATATTATTAATACATTATACCTAGTATTATTTTTGATACTATATTTTACTATTATATTATTATTGTTAACTATTACTACCTATTACTTTATTTTTTAATATTATTATATTATATGTTCGTATTGCTAGTGCTATTATCGCTATTATTATTATTATTACCATTATTATTATTATCATTATTGACTTATATATATATGTGTATGCATTTTTCATGAACCTATTATTATTTTATATTGTTATCACCATTTTTTTTACTTATATGTAATTATCACATATTTGTTTTATACTATATATTTCATATATCTTTAATAATTATGTTCATATACATAATATTGTATATTATGCACATACTTTAATAGTCTTAGGTATTCACTTTTCATGTAATATTATAAGTTGTCTTTGATATTAATATGATTTCTAATATATATATATGATATATATTGTGTATATACCTTTTAATACTTTTTATAAATATTACGTATACCTATTTTATATCATATTACACATATTTTTGTTATCTCATATATACATATATATATATATATATATTCGATAACTATATTATGTACATATTATGTTTTTATATACCATATTCTTTGAACTTTTCATCCATGTTATTATATATATATTTTAACGTATATATATATATATATATATATATATAAATACCTAGCATTATTAGTATCTTAATATTATGTTTTCATCGTACTTTTTATTACATGTTTATATATAAATTCATTCTTATTTCATGTTTAATACTATTGATATATTTATTATTTGTCTGGATGTATTTCTAACCCCTTTTTATTTCTTGCCATTTTTAGCATTCACTATTCAAAAAGAAATTTGTGGTTTCTCTATTTCAATAAATAAGGCAATGTACCGATTTAACATTAAGTCATCGATTTCATCGCTATGTTGGGTGAAATCTGTCGACTCGTGTTGAAACCGGGACTTCCTTTTAGAAAACAAAAAAATAAAATGCTCGTATCTTGATCGGACCACAACTAAATTCTAAATTGAACTCGTATTTTCGAAAATTAAGACAACGTATGTTTGAAAAGATACCAATTTTTGGGCGTCGCGGGGGTGCTAATACCTTCCCCGCGCGTAACCGACTCCCGGACCCTACTTTTCTCTGAACTTTAACGTAAACCTAAATTTAGCCTATTTACTTAAAAAATGAATTTTTCAGCCAAAAGAAGTTTTAATAGGTGTCCGATCACACCTAAGAAAAAGGATCGGTGGCGACTCCTTTGCTTTAAATAAATCGAAATTCGTTTTCAAGATTTAAGATCGCCACAATTAGCGACCTAAGCTAAAAATTTTCGTCGCAACACAAACAACTATCTAGAGCTCCTCTTTTAAGATTGTATTAAAGTTTCAATTATTATTTTTTAGATGATTAACTAGATTCATATTTCCTATTCGACATATGCCAAATCTTATTGAATTAAAAAAAAAAAAGAAGAAGTAATAATATGTGCTTAAAATAAGATAAAATGTTGGAACAGTAAAACTTGGCCCCTAGGTATCGAAGTTGACTCACGATCATGCTCTAAATTTCCTTTGGTTTTTTTTTCCTGCCCTAAAAAAGTTCAAAATGATGACATGCTTTCTAAATTGATGCGCTAGGTTCTTGTTTTTTTCTCTGTTTGGGCCTCCCAACCACTTTGCTGGTTTTGAACACGTGTCGCCTTTTTTTTTTTGTTTGTTTGTGATTTATCCTTTTAGAAATGACTGAATTAAAATTAAAAATGTTGTAGGACCTATGCTATGAGCTTTAGAGATCACTACATTGAAGAAATTTTTTTTTTTAGGAAATTCAATTGTATCTTTTTATATGGTAAAAACATAATTTTATTATTTTAATAGTTTATATTTTATAATTTTTAAAGATTTAAATTAAAGTTTTAGTAACTTTTAAAGAACTAAAATTTTATTGTTAATAATTTAAAATTTTATAAATTATAAAAAAATTTAAATAAGAAAATATCCATTTTAAAGGTTGATTAACTTCGCCACTGACTACACCTCAAGCTTCTTATTCCTCCCAATAACATGTGTTTCCCCACTCCATTTTCGATTCTCTTTGAATTGTTTGCATTAAAATTCCTTTATTGAAAAAAAAATAAAACTTAGGTAATTAGAAGATGCTCATGTTCAAGGGACCATAAGATAGTATCAACGCCATAACATAATAACGCCAATATAAAATAAAATTTTTATCAAATGGGGGAGAATTTTTTTTTTTTTTGAATTAGGTTGTCCAACGTTGGAGCTTAAAATTAAATGTGAAGTGAAAATGAAATTAATACAAATCTTCTATCACGGCACAAGAGAAATACATTCAACACAAAATGGAACTTTAAAACACAATATAAAACATTTTCATTATTAAACAGAAAAATACAGTAGCCCAACACGCAAACACCATTTATCAGCTACAAAAGATAAAAATGCAAATAACATTAAAAAAAAAAAAAAAAACACATATTATTTCATTTGCATAGCCATTCGAATTGCGCCGAAGACATTGCGCAATTCATCGGGTGAGGGAAGGCTTTGCTCGACGCTCGGAACTTGCAGAAAGTTTTTGATCCATGCATCCAAACAAGGAAATTTGGTTGACTCCATTACTTTGAAACCCCCAATTTCTTCAATAAACTGCAACCAGTATGCAATCCATCCCGCTACGATATCAAGATATCCAATTCCTTCGTCTCCACTGAAATATTTTTTTCCTTGAAGCTCTTGTTCCAGTAATTTTAAGCCATCCATCGTCGACTCTATCGCCTTCGCTCTATCATCTCCGGTCGAAACAAATGCTTTCTTCGATGCTTCCATCAACTACACCCACAAGTTTCCCATAATGAACTTTTAATTAATTGTGAAAAAAAAAAAGGATTTTTTTTTCTTAAATTTGTTCATAAATTGAAATCAATATATATCATCACCTTGTCATCAATAAACGCAGCCCAGAAACGAACACTTGCTCTCTACCGAGGATCTTCCGGCAATAAAGGCCTTTCTTTCCATGTTTCATCAATGTATTCGAGGATGATTTTGGATTCGGCGATGGGCTTTCCGTCATGGACGAGTACAGGAACTTTTTTATGAACTGGGTTCAGTGCCAGAAGCAATGAACTCTTATGAACAAGGTCTTCTTCAATGAACTCATATTCAACGCCCTTCAACTTCAGTGCCCATACCACTCTTTGCGTAAACATGCTCTGCTTTGTCCCCAACACCTTCAAATCTTCAGCAGCACCTGCCATGATTTTCTTGATTCTACTGACTAAAGAAAGCTAATCAGTTAATCACTAATGGCAGATATGAAAACATATATATAGATGTAAATTTACATTTATTCCCTCAATTTCAAAAAATTATAAAATATCATTTAATTATTTAAAAACTTTTATTTAAATCATTAACTTATTTGATAAATTTTTTTTTAAATTATTAATCCGTTAAGTTATTTTTTTTAATCTGACTAACAAGCTTTAAGTAAAAATTCGATCATAAATACGGTAAATCAATATTTATAAACGAATAAAATATGAATATTAGATCTGTTTGACACTCTAGATATAGTTGAATCACTGTTTAATGCATTTTATTAATTGATCACAGGAATGATATTTTAATAGATGGGTTGTTAAAGTTATTAATATTATTATATTTCTTTTTATTTATAAAATTTTGAATCAATTTTATAATTTATATTATATAGGTTCAGATTATTTTCTCATTGAATATACAATCAATTTATAATTAATTAAATACGACGGTATTTTATATAAAAATATATATTCCACCTCAACCGGTTGTTCAAATGTATAAAGCTAGTTGTTTCAATTAATTTATTTAGGTTAAAATATTCCGTCTATTATTTAAAATTTTAAAATTTAATTCTTATATTTTTATTTTTAGGAATTTAGTCTTTTTATTTTTTAGATTTTAAAATTTAAGTCTAATTATTAATAAATTAAATTATTTTATTAAATTTATTGGTGTGGTATTTTAAAATAAAAAAATACTCACTTAATAATCATGTAACTACAAAAAATGATGTTATAATAAACTTAAATTTAATAAAATAATTTTAACATTATTAATAGTTGTATATAAATTTTAAAATCTAAAAAAATAAATTCTTAAAAATAATAATTATTAAATTTTAATTTTTTAAATAATATAAAAAATTATCACATATTTTAATCAATTATTTATTTTAAGAGGGGAAAGAGGAAAGAAAGAACACCCAAGTTAATAAAATTTCTATAGCAATCTAAACCAAGTCAAGTCAATAATTATTGATAAATAATAATGACCAAAAACATATTGATAAATAATGACTCGTTATATGCGTAAGTTTAAGAATTTAGAATATTGATATTGGTGTATTATAATGCATAATTATTATATGCAGGCCCCATTTTGGGTTTGTTTGATAGTAGAGTTCACCTAGGGTTCAAGATTGGAAAGAGTTTAAATTTAATTTTTTTCAGTTTTTAATGTGTGAAAAAAAAATTTAAATTAAAATAAATTAATTAAATGTCTAGAACTTTTAATTTTTCACCATAAATGTTTCACCTCTTAGAGTCTAAAATTTTTTAATTTTAATTTTATTATATTTTATAATTTTATTAAAAGAACTTTATTCATTGTTTCACTTATGACCGTAAAAATATTTTAAAAAAAGCCTGATTATATGAAAATATTTTTTAAAATTATTTTGAATTTAAGTTGACCATGTGAATATATTGTTTAGGTTTATTTTAGTATAAGTTGCAATATATTTACAATTGATTGTATTTTTGTATTAAGTTTTATTCTATCAAATCTTCTTTGTGCATGTTGAGTTGAATTAATTGTAATTAATCAATTATGTATTTGTAATGCATGGTTTGTGCAATTGTATACAGTCGTTACCAAATAATAAATAAGTAAAAGATTTATTGTCTCCAAAGGGATAATGTATATTAATCAATTAATTGTAAAATTAAAGTTAACAATTTGGTGAGAAAAACACAACAATTTTTGAGTGATTGATGTAAAAATAAATTAATAAATGTAAGACGATCCCCAATGTAAATTAATCTAAATGCAAAGTATGAAATGTGATGTATGAAATGAGTTTAGCAGCAAAAAACACAAACTTCAACAATCAATAATATGATTAGGCTAGAATAATTACATCATTCAATTCTGATTTATTTTTCTCATGTTTAATAGTGTTTGAAAAATATTCCATGACAACTCGATCTTTCATGGGCTTAAAACCAAATTAAGTTATTAAGAAGTCTTTTACTTAGTAAAACATGCATTTTACTGATCATATTACACTAAGGCTTTCTTAGAATTCATGTGAAGTATCAGGAACTAGGTCAGTTTGAAACAATTTAATCACATAAACTTAAAAGGCATGTAAGGTCATAGAGCTCGGTCAAGTTATTATGAACCTTTAATTTATCCTGGGTCAGATATAAATTAAGCATGCACTTTTCAATTATTGTATCTATTAGCCGTCGTCTAGTTCGGATCGCTCAACCAATTCTAATGCATCCAATTATGTAACAGCCCGAATTAGGGCCTAGTCAGAATGGTGGTTTCGAGACCACGAATCCCAAGTAGAAAATTTTATTTCATGATTATTTTTGAGTTTATGGTATGCTTGCATGATATTGATAAAATTTCATGAAAGAGATTTTATGAAATAATGACTAATTTGTCTATTAGGACTAAATTGCAAAAGATGCAAAATTATGAGTTTCTAGAAGGTTTAAGTATGAAATAGCATAAGAGAAATTATTAGGAGTCCTTATTTGGAATTAGACCAATTTTTGGCATGATGGACAAAAATGCCCTTGGAAGGGAAAAATATCAAAGAAAGGACCTAAGGGCATTTTGGTCATTTGGTAAAGTTAAGTAATAAAAAAAGGAAAATAAGCCAAAAATAGACTCATCTTCTCCATATACCAGTCGAAAATTTCAAGCCCTCTATAGCTAGGGTTTTCTTCATTTTTAAGCTCCAAGTAAGTGACTCAAAAACCTGTTTTTCCTGCTTTTTGTATTTTTGAAATCCTCGTAGCTTAATCTAGCTATTTCTACGGCTAATTTGAGCTAGGGTTCATATTTAAAAATATACCCATGCATGACATGCAAGTAATTTGATGTCTAGTGCTAGAAAATGAAGGGTTAAAGTGTAGTAAACACCTTTCTCTAGGTGATTTTGCATGAAGGTCCCTAATAGGGACCAAATTGTAAAGTATGATAATGTGTAGTAAAAATAAGAAGTTATGAGCAATGTGGGCTTTTATGGACACTAGTGAGTGTCGGCTAGGCTTGGGTAGCCAAAAGAATAGATATATTTCATTATACGAACCTATGGACTATTTTGCAAATATACAAAGTTTAAGGACGAAATTGTAAATTTTTCCCAAGTGTCAATTATGAGCTATTTGGTCAATGTGGGTGCTAAGTAAGTTAAATCTATTATTTTAGATCAAGAGACACGAAGCTTGGATCGAAACTGGGGAAAAAGTAAAGTTTTCGACTAAACCGAGCATTCATCCACATTTTAGACCCGAGGTAAGTTGTATGCGATAATTTAGCTTATATGTTATATAAATTTCATTATGATGATTTTCTATGAGATCATGATATTCCATGATGCCATAAAAATGACCTTGTGAATTATGAATAAAATTCATGATATTAGCTATTAAGATAATGTGTAAATTCCATGAGAACAATGATGTGAAATTCTATTGAAAAATGATGAAACATAAAAGTGATATTACATGCAAGTTGATAAGAATACAACGGATACCGTAAACATATCTTGAGCAATTGTAGGTTCCGTATACGACCATGTTTGGGACACGGAATAGGCATCCGAGATGAGGTCCCGTATAATACCGTGTCAGGGACATGGCTTCAGCACCGAGAGGAGATAAGGATCCCTTGTAAGACCACGTTTGGGACATGGCTTGGGCATCTGATATGAGATCTCGTGTAAGACCTTGTTTGGGACATGGCATCGGCATCAAAGTACAATCTCGTGTAAGACCATGTTTAGGACATGGCATCAACATCGATGTGTGAACCCATGTAAGACCATGTCTAGGACATGGCATTGGCATCATCTCATGAGATTGACTTACGGGTATCCTTCAATATTTCTAAAAAAACTTAGATGAGAAAAGTATTCAAGTTGATAAGTTTCAAGAGAAAGGCTAAAGTTTTATGTTAAGTGTTGCAGGTTTATATTTGAGTAAGTACGGGAAATCGAAAGTACATAGTTATGATAATTATAGCATGAGAAGCACAAGTAAGTATATGTTTGAGTAAGTCATGAGAATGACTAAAAAACTACATGAAATTCATGATATTTGCTTGAGTGATGTCTCATGATTTATTGCTATTTTATTCATGCAACTTACTAAGTATTTTATGTGCTTACTCTCTCTCATTTTCCCTCTCCATGTAGATTTGCCGGAATTAGCTTGGGGATCACTCGAAGTCGGAGCTCGAAGTCACACTATCAAGGAATTCATTTTGGTATAGTGAAATTAGTCTTTTGTCGTATGACATGTATAGGATTTTGGAATTGTGTTGTTAAGTGTCATTTTGTAATAGCCATATAAATTGGCTAATATTGCCTATGTGATAATTATGAAATGAAGATGAAATTTATGTTATGCATGTTGGCATATGGGTGCCTCAATGCTGAATGTTATAATGTCTGTTCATATATTGATTGGAGAGTTTATAGTTGGTATGAATTGGTATTGTTCTTGTTCTGTTTCAGGGTGGCAAAAAGGCTTAGAAAATAGCCTATAGTTGTCTACACAGTTGGGCGCATGGGCGTGTGCCTAGGCAATGTTTGACACACGGTCAGCCCTTGTGGGCATGTTGATAGGCCATCTGTCCCCTGCATCCAATTTAATTAAGTTAGTATAGAACACGGGCTGAGCACACGGGCATGTGCCTTGGCCGTGTGCACCTCTGATGATTATAGTGTTTAAGTCAGAATATTCTACAGGTTGTTGACATAGGCGTGTCTAGGCTGTGTGAAGGACACGGGCCATAGACATGGGTGTGTGCCCAAGCCGTGTCAAAACCGTTGTAGGTTGAAAATAAAATAAATTAGACACAGGCTAGGGACATGGGTGTGTGAGACCACACGACCTGCCCACACGGGCCTGTCCTATCCCACATGGGCGTGTGGCCCTGTTTTAGGTAAAAACTTTTTAAGTGCCCAAAAGTTCTTAGATTGACTCTGAAATGCAATCGATGCATGTTTTGGGCCTCATAGGCCTATGATAAAGTTATGAAGAGAGTGAATGAATAGTTTTAAAAAGAAAAGAAATTTTATAGCCCAAGTTCACGAGTTTATGCATGTTCAAGTACGGTAATGCCTCGTACCCTGTCCCAACATCAGACTCGGGTAAGGGGTGTTACAAATTACGTATGAATGAAATACATTCTTTAGTTTAATTGAAAACATGAATGATTGAGGCACAAACACTAGAAACATGATTTAAAAAAAAAAACTTCATTGAATTAATGCAATTATCCTAGCTAAACATATTTAAGCTACCATTGTTGATGACAAGATAACAAAGCACATTGCAAAAATGATTTAATTAAAGTAAAAAGTAAAGGAAAAATAAATCTGTTCGAATCAGTAGTCTCGCGAACTATGATTGAAGAAGTTTCCTCTAATCCTCATGTTGTTCCTTTGCTAATGGCTTCTCAAGGTGGCCGACTAAGAGATAATCTTCTCAAGGTTTTGCTGGCTAAAAAAGAAAAGGAATATGGGATGTTATGCGTGGAGATGAAGAGATGGAATGAGTGAAATGAATAAGGGATGTAGGATGTAGGGATGCTTTGAAATAGGGAATAGAGGTGGGTATTTATAGTGATGGTCGATTGATGAGTTTACTAAAAATAGTGTGAAAAATCCCCTGATTTACTCATTTTCTTGGCCGGCTACATGTTATGGAAAGTAATGGATGTTGGTTGCTTGATTCAAGCAAGGGTTGGATGGTTCAAAGCCAAATCTTGTGGATTGAGTTCTGATTCATTTGCAATTGTAGGGACCTCTAATAAATTTCCTGAAAACTAGCCTCTGGGCTGCTCACAAGTGTCATGTCGAATTGGACTTGTTCTTCTCTTCTTGGACGGTTTGGTGACCTAGTTGTTTACTAGACTTGTCCATCAATTGACCTATATTCAATTGGATCAAAAGTAACTTATTCATGACCCATTTGCATGTGTTTTCCATCCATGTTGAGTGAGCTTGGGCATGTCCATGTAACTTTATATTGTAAATAAATCATGAATAATTTCTTTCGTCCAACTGTATTAAATAAAGTCAAAAATTAATATGTAGCAAAAAAATTAAATTATGCTATAATTTAATACAAATTAACATAAAATTATGTTCTTCCTTAAATCATGTCCATTATTGAAACATTAACAAAATTCATTCAATTAATAATAAAATACTTGAGATTGATATTAATTTTAAGTAAAAATGTGTTATAAACTACTAAAAAAACCTATATAAATTAGAGTTTACACACCCTAAACTTAATCCATTGCTCATCCCGAGTAATGCAAAGCAAAAATTTCGATAAAGCAATCTCACAATAAGTTTAAATACAATCATTAAGCATAATCAACTTTTGCACATACACATACTTTAACACAATCATGCTTACAAACTCTTTTTTATGATAAGTCACTCATATGCAAATATTATTTCAAAATTTTATTCTAAGTACAGAAAAATGCTAGCATAAGTCTTAGAGCGCATTTTTTCAAGATCATACATAATATTCACCATTCAATCAAAGTTTCCTTATCAATCAAACAAAACAATCACAAGGTTTAATTAATGGTCCTCATATGTTGAACTTAGCAATTCCTCTCCACTAATGTAGTTGGCATAATTATCATAATCAATAGGTCTTTTATAAGGTTGTATGTAACAGCCCGGTTTATACCCCAGTCGGAAAGTGGTTTCGAGACCACATATCTGAGTTTGGAAGTTGTTCTGATATTATTTTCTGTGTCTGTGATACATGAATTAGCATCTGATAAATTTTTGCAATTTAATTTGTCAGACTCTGTGCTTAATTATGATAAAGGACTGAATTGTATCTGCGATAAATTTGCATGTCACAATAGAATATGTGCATTTGGAATGGTTTCCAATGATTGTGGCCTTATGTGGCAATTATGCCATTTAATGATTAAGTGGTCATAAATGACCTTGATGTACATGTTTTTCATGTTTATAAATAAAGGGTAAAATGGGAAATTGGATTATTATTTTGTGTTATCACTAAATAAAACATAAAATAAAGGCCTAATTCATGCATGTTCTTGCCGATTGTTAGAAGAAAAAGAAAGATTTTATGCTATTGTTAATTCGGCACTTATAAGGCTCAATCAAGGTAAGTTTTGAGCTCGATTTTTGATAATTTCTGCTTTTCTGTGATCGTTGCTCCGTGTTCTTCAAAACCCATGTCTTAATTTCTATTTTTGATGAAGTTTGTGAATAGTGCCATTGATGATTCTTGAAGCTTTGTGATAGATTTGAGTGTATAAAGATGAGTAAATGTTGATTTAACATGTTTTACCATGAGATTTTGATGAATTTGAGCTATATGAGCTAATTTAGGAAAATGTGATTGTGGGAAGACTAAATTGCGAATAAAATGTGAAATATGGGCTCATATGAGAACTATGAAAATTCGGTTAGTTCAATTTGTAATGAAATTATGTTTATTTGATGTTTTCTGAATTTGGGACCAAAGTGTTAAAAATGTGAAATATGTGGGATAAAATGCAAAATGCCCTAATTGTGTGATTTTGGATTGAATTGAATAAGATAAATAATTGAATGATTGAATTTGAATTGATTTAGATCAAGAACAAAGAAAAACGGATTTAGATCGAGGGAAATCCAAAATCGTCGAATAGTCGACTCACATTCGTTAACTCCGTACGAGGTAAGTTAATATACAAACATGTGTTATATTAACTGTTTGATAATATTACTTGAATTATAAACTGCATTGGACGGCCTTGACAGCCTGATTGAGAAATTAAGAATCGTATATGGTTGAGAAATGTAAAAACGATATCATGTAAGACCTCGTCTAGGACGAAGGCATTGATTTGAGATAGTGTGTAAGACCGTGTCTGGGACACTGGCATCACTTATGTTTTGTGTAAGACCCTGTCTGGGACAGTGGCATTGACATTGAATAACATGTAAGACCACATCCGGGATGTCGGTATTGTATAAGGCCTATCTGAACTCTATATGTTTCTGAACGATTGACGAGAGAGTCGGTTAAACGATTAAACGCTTACCTTATGTGTCTGATTCAGGCACGTATATATCGTACTAAAATTTTGAGAATAGAGACTTGTGTTATGTGATCTGTCATATGAGAAATATGTGATGAATTGTGGAAATGAGTATGATGTATGTACGAGAAGTGGATGATGGTTTGTCTCATGAACTAGCTTGGAAGTGGCTAGGTTTATATGCTTATGTTTGTTACATTATGTGACTTAATAGTTGAAGTGTTGTATTTGAGTTACTAAGCTCTTTGTAGCTTACTCTGTTTGTGTTTTCCACTATTTTACAGATATCGTAACTACGAATGCTTCGGATAAGTCAAAGATTGTCACACGCTATCGAACTTGTTTTTGGTACTTTTGGAATTGTAAATATTTGAATTATGCATGTATAGACTAGAAGGTCTTTTTGTTAAGTTTTGATATGTGTAAATGCTATGTCATGAGAAATGCCTAGCAAATGAGGTGTTTGGGTTAGTTTTGGTACGCGAATTCATGAAGTCCTTGTGGTTAGTTATAAGCTTGATTGAAATGGTCATTTTGAAATGTGGAATATAGTCATTTTGGTATGAGATTTGGAAGTATTTGGTTATGCAAGTATGCTTGTGATGGATGATGATGAATTGGTTACTCTATGGTATAAAATTGATGCTTGTTTAGTTGACATTGAGGTCCATTTGTGTTATGTACATGCTTGAAGGATTTGACCCATTTTGGGTGGCAAGAACGGCTTAAACCAAGCCTACATTGTGCTACACGATTTGAGCACATGGGCGTGTGACTCAACCGTGTAAACCCTGTGCCTAAAATATTTTTGACATTTTGCACACGGCCAAGACACACGGGCGTGTCTGGTAGCCATGTAGACATTGACAGTGTTGGCCACAGGCTAGACACACGGGCGGGTCTAGTGACCATGTGGGGTTAGACAGTTTCAACCACGGCCTGAGTGTTTAGGGCGTATCTTGTAAGGCACAGCTGTGTTGGTATACACGGGCTAGGGGCACGGCCGTGTGTCCCTAACTTGAAAGTCATCTCTATCTTTTGCATGATTTCAATTTGGTCCTTACTGAAAGTATGTATCTTGAAATGAGACTTCAAAGCATGCTTCGATTGTGTGAATAATGAATTATGCTGATGTTTATTAAGGTTAAAATTTTCACTGTTCTGATCTATATTACAAGTCCGGTAATGCCCCTTACCTATTTTGGCGACGGTTACGGGATAGAGGTGTTACATTTGATTGGTATTAGAGCTACGGTTTAGTCGATCCTAGGACTAACGTAGCGTGTCTAAGTCTAGCTATACATGCCATATATCTGAACTACGATAGTGTGATGAAATCCTGATGATTAAATATGTTTTTCTTATAGCAATGGATCTCGAAAGAGTTGTAGTTGACGATGTCGAAAGTAATGCGCCTACTCCTCCTCAAGGGACAGTGCATGCTGAGTCTGTACCGAATGTTAGTGATCATAGTAGAGAGGCAAAGAGAGCCTTCTTCCACATGATGATTGAGTGGTTTTCGGAATTCGTTCGTACAAATCCGGCTGCTCAGCAACCTCTACCCCTGCAAGCTCCAAATGTGCCAACTGTGAATGAGTCGATTCGAGTTAATAGACCTCTGGTAGATAAAATCCGTAAGTTTGGGGCTGAGGAGTTCAGGGCCAAAATAGATGATGATACAGAATGAGCAGAATTCTAGCTTGAGAATACTGTGAGAGTATTTTATGAGTTATCATGTACTCTTGATGAGTGTCTAAAATGTGCTATTTCTTTGTTAAGAGACTCCGCGTATCACTGGCGGAAGACTTTAATTTCTGTGATTCCGAGTGAACGGGTTACTTGGGATTTGTTCCAATTCGAATTCCGAAAGAAATACATAAGTCAACGTTTCATTGATTAGAAACGAAAGGAATTTCTGGACTTAAAGCAAGGAAACAAGTCTGTTATTGAATATGAATGGGAATTCGTTCGGCTAAGTGAGTATGCTTGAGAATATGTTGCAACAGAGACTACTATGTGCAAAAGATTCATGAAGGCTTAAATGAAGATATAAAGCTTCTGGTTGGTATACTTGATCTGAACGAGTTTGTGGTATTGGTAGAAAGAGCTTGCAAAGCCGAAGAACTGATTAGAGAAAATAAGAAAGTCGATTTTGAGACCAAAGAAGCCCGAAAGAGATTTTCTGGTAAATCAATTCAGACTACGTCGAAAAAGTTCCGAGATGATTATGGGAGATCAAAAGTTAATTTGGGACAATCGAATCAGAACCGTGATAGATCGCGATCAAGCTTCAGAAACTCTGCTACTTCTGTTGCTAGTGTGGGTAACGTTCGATCTGATAGACCTGAGTGTAAGCACTATGGAAAGAGGCATCCGGGAAATTGTAGACTGAATGACAGAGCCTGTTTCCGATGTAGATCGTTAGGCCACTTTGTGAGAGACGGTCTTAAATCTGCTGATCAAGATATGGTACAAAGCGTAAAACCAAGTAATGTTTCGACTCGTGGTAGACCTTCCCGAAACCCGAGTAATGTTAGTGGTGGCCAAAGAACCAATAGAGATACTACTGCTCGATCTGAGGCTCGTGTACCTGCCAGAGCCTATGCAATCCGAGCTTCGGAGGAAGCCTCATCACAAGATGTGATCACTGGTACTTTTATTCTTTACGACACCTCTGTAATTGCTTTGATTGATCCTGAATCAACGCATTCCTATATCTGCATTAATTTAGCATAGAGTAAGTGTAACGCCCCTACGTCCGAGACCGTCACCAGAGTCGAGCTAGAGGTGTTAATAAACTTAATTTATCACTCAAACGACTTTAAACCATTTATTTTTAACTTTCAGAACAAGTTGTCTTTCTAAGTCATAGTCGCTAAAAAAATCATATCTCCAGTTACGAAACTTGAAATCAAGATCCGTAAATTTTCCCTGAATCTAGACTCATATATCTATTTACTAATTTGTTTCTAGAATTTTTGGTTGGGCCAATTAGTACAGTTTATTAGTTAAAATTACCCCTGTTTCAGGACTCGACTGCAATGACCTCTGCTTACTACGAACCACTTTTCTCTCTGTAAAAAATTCATGTGACTTTTTTGTTTATTTATGTTAAAACTAGACTCAATAAGGATTCAGAACATATAAATTACATCTCCTAATTTCTTTTTACAATTTATGGTGAATTTACAAATTTGGAACAGGGGATCCAAAAATTGCTCTGGCCCTGTTCCACTAAAACTCAAATATCTCACAACATATAACTCCATTACCTATTTTGCTTCCTCCATATGAAAGTAGACACAATAAGCTTCAATTTCATATTTAATTTATCACCTAATTCTTCTTCTTCTTCTATTTTTAGTGATTTTTCAAACTCACGTCACTGCTGTTACAATATTTTGTTTTGTGACAAATTTCACTTTTCTATGAATATTCATGGACTATTATCACTTTGAACATACATGGTCTCATACATGATCTAAATTAGCCATTCCAAGGACTAATCATTATCAGGCATTTTCTCAACCAAACCACAACCATATCACAAGATTAATTACACAAAACAAGTATATTGCTATACATGCCATATTCGAGTCATAAAAGCCATTTTACCAAAATAGTTCTTCGAATAGTGTGAGCGAGCCTTCAACCTATCCCGATTCCCAAGCCGGCTTGTCCAAAACTACAATGAATGGAAAGGAGAGAGTAAGCATAAATGCTTAGTAAGTTCACATGCAAATAACAAATAACATAACAAATCAATTATACCAAATAACAATAGCATGATATCACCAAAACAATATCACATTTCTAATCATCATTTATCATCTTACCACATTATTGTTGTTGTACCGAGTTTCAACCCGAGGGTTAAGTACATACCTGTCCAAAGTGTCCATTTCACAACACTTATCAAAATGACACTTGCATCTTGAGTGTTCTTCCATTTCACTAGAATTTTACCAGTTGAACACATCGGAATATAACTCGGATACATGGATAATTTGCACATAAGTGCCATATATGTAATCAAACGACCATGTAACCTGCACATAAGCGAACTCGGACTCAACTCAACGAGTTCGGGCTTTTGCATCCATAAGTGAACTCGGACTCAACTCAACGAGTTCGGGCTTTTGCATCCATAAGTGAACTCGGACTCAACTCAACGAGTTCAGACATTTGCATCCATAAGTGAACTCGGACTCAACTCAACGAGTTCGGATGCCCAACCATCCTAGTGACATGTCACTTGTATCCTAATCTATTCCTAAGGTTCAAACGGGATTTTCCTCAATCACATATCCTAGCCGTCTTCCACAGAATACCGAAACCAATACTCGGTAGCAATTTATATTTAACAAGTAGCACACATAATTTGCATATTATTCGATAATAACCACAAAGCATATATTTCATGATAAAAATCAGCATATCATATAAATAACATCAATTAACTTAAAAATAATGATTATGTTACATTATTTACACATGTACTTACCTTATGGCAAAATATTTGGAGTCGAGCCTATTCCTCGACAACTTTGTTTTTCCCTCGTTCACGACTTGAATCTCATTTTTCTTGATCTAAAATAGCACATTTAGCTCATTTAATACTCATATTATCAAAATAGTCCTTAATTCAAATTTTAACAAAATTACAATTTTACCCCTAAACTTTTTCATATTTACACTTTTGTCCCAAGGTTCGGAAATTAAATTTTATTTCAAATTCTTATGTTTTAGGACATGCTGATCATTTATTTACCATTAGCAAGCTCAAATTCTCACTATAACATACACTTATAAACAATATTTATTTTTACCGATTAAGTCGTTTTACTCGTTTTTACTTAAAACCGAGTAGCATAAGTTGTCTAGCATAATTTAAACCCTCATATTATATCATAAAACACCAAAATATACAAATTTCACCTATGGGTATTTTTCCAAATATAAACCCTAGCTCAAAATATTGGTAAAAATAGGTAAACCAAGCTACGAGGATTTCAAAAATGTAAAGAACATTAAAAACGGGCATGGAAATCACTTACAATCAAGGCTTAAAAGTGTTGAAACCCTAGCTATGGTGGAGAGCAAAATTCGGCAGCAACATATGAAGAAGATGATTAATTTTTGTGTTGTTTTTCCCATTTTATTTCATTTAATATCCAAATGACCAAAATGCCCTTCCTTACTAAACTTTCAAAAATTCCATTCATGTCCAATTTTTGTCCATAAACTTAGAAATTGGTCAAATTGCTATTTAAGACCTCTTAATTAATATTCCAAAGCAATTTCATACTAAAAGATTCTAGAATGCAAATTTTGCAACTTATTCGATTTAGCCCCTAATTTCAAATTAAGCACTTTATGCATAGAATTTCTTCACGAAATTTCCACACAATCATGCAATCATATCATAAATCTCAAAATGATTATAAAATAATTATTTCTATCTCAGATTTGTGGTCACGAAACCACTATTCCGATTAGGCCCTAATTCGGAATATTACAACTCTCCCCCTTTAAGGATTTTCGTCCTCGAAAATCTTACCGGTAAACAGGTGTGGGTATTGATTCCTCATAGTTTCTTCGGTTCCCATGTAGCCTCATCTACTCCATGCTTGTGCCACAGCACTTTTACAAGAGCAGTACTTTTATTCCTTAGTTGCTTAACTTATCGAGCTAAAATCTTAATCGGTTCTTCTTCGTAAGTCATGTCTGGTTGTAGTTCAATTTCTGTCGGTGAAACCACATGTGAAGGATCCGAACAATACCGACGTAACATAGACACATGGAACACATCATGAATTTTCTCTAACTCAGATGGTAATGCCAATCTATAAGCTATCGGTCCAACCCTTTCAATTATTTCATACGGCCCAATAAAGCGCGGACTTAATTTGCCCTTCCGTCCAAATCTAAGAACTTTCTTCCAAGGAGACACCTTTAAAAAAACCTTATCACCAACTTGAAACTCAATTTCTTTTCGTTTCAAATCTACATAAGATTTCTATCTATCTGAAGCAGCTTTTAAAGAATCTCGAATCACTTTCACTTTTTCTTCAGTTTCTTTTATAAGATCAACTCCATAAATCTGATTTTCTTTAAGTTCAGTCCAATACAGTGGCGTCCGACACTTTCGATCGTACAATGGTTCATAAGGTGCCATCTTCAAACTCGTCTGATAACTATTATTATAAGCAAATTCTACCAACGGTAAGTATCTTTCCCAACTGCCTTGAAATTCCAATACACAACATCTGAGCATGTCTTCAAGAATCTGAATTACTCTCTCTGATTGCCCATCAGTTTGTGGATGAAAAGCTATACTGAAATTTAACTTCGTACCTAATGCTTCTTGTAACTTTTGCCAAAACCGTGAAGTAAATCTCGGATCTCTGTCTGAAATGATTGACAATGGTATTCCGCTTAATCTAACAATTTCTTGATATACAATTCACCCAACTTGTTAAGAGAATAATCTGTACGTACCGGAATAAAATGAGCCGACTTAGTTAATCTATCAACTATTACCCAGATGGCATCTTTCTTTCTTGGAGTCAATGGCAACCCTGAAATAAAATCCATAGTAATTCGATTCCATTTCCATTCAGGAACCATAATAGGCTGAAGTAGTCCCGAAGGCACTTGGTGTTCAGCTTTCACTTGTTGACAAATTAAGCATTTGGATACAAACTCCGATATATCTCTTTTCATTCCATTCCACCAATACATTTTCTTTAAGTCATTATACATTTTCGTACTGCCAGGATGAATTGACAAACAACCATTATGTGCTTCCTGCAAGATATTTTGAATCAATTTTTCATTCTTCGGTACACAAATCCGGTCTTTAAACATCAATCACCCATCAGAACCGATTCTGAAATCTGACTCTGTATCAACCTCACATTCTTCCTTTTGACTTGCAAATCTTTGTCGCTTTTCTAAGCTTCACAAATCTCTTGCAAAAACATCGGTCTTGCTTTCAACTCGGCTAGAATTGAACCATCATCTGACATTTCCAACTAAGTGTTCATAACTCTCATAGCAAACAACAACTTTCTGCTCAAGGCATCGGCAACTACATTTGTACAACAACTTTCTGCTCAAGGCATCGGCAACTACATTTGCTTTTCCTAGATGATAGTCAATCACAAGCTCATAATCTTTCAATAACTCCAACCATCTTCGCTGTCTCAAGTTCAAATCTTTTCGTGACATCAAATATTTAAGACTTTTGTGATCGGTATATACTGACACTTTTCACCATATAGATAATGTCGCCAAATCTTCAAAGCAAACACCACCGCAGCCAATTCCAAATCATGAGTCAGATAATTCCTCTCGTGAGGTTTCAACTATCTCGAAGCATAGGCCACAACCTTTCCTTCTTGCATCAGAACACATCCCAAGCCATTTAGAGAAGCATCACTATATACCACAAATTCTTTACCTGACTCGGGCTGTACTAACACTGGTGCCTCTGTTAATAACTTTTTCAATTCTTCAAAACTTTGTTGACATTCTTCCGTCCACTCAAATTTAACATCCTTTCAGAGTAATCTAGTCATAAGAGCAGTAATTATAGAAAATCCATTTACAAACCGTCGATAATATCCAGCTAGCCCCAAGAAACTTCTAACCTCGGTTACATTCTTCGGTGGTTTCCATTCAACAATAGTTAAAATTTTACTGGGATCAACCCGTATACCATCACCTGAAACAATATGACCCAAAAATCCAACTTCCCGAAGCCAAAATTCACTTTTACTAAACTTGGCATATAACTGCTTGTCTCGCAAGATTTGCAAAACTATCCTCAAGTGCTCAACATGCTCAGTCTCATCTTTGGAATAGATTAAGATATCGTCTATAAATACCACAACAAACCTGTCCAAGTATGGTTGAAATATGCGATTCATCAAATCCATAAACACAGCAGGAGCATTTGTTAATCCGAATGGCATAACTAAAAATTCATAATGACCATACCTTGTTCTAAAAGCAGTTTTAGGCACATCTAACTCTTTTACCCACAGCTAGTAGTACCCAGATCTCAAGTCGACGTCGCTCCTTTCAGCTGATCAAACAAATCATCAATTCTTGGCAATGGATACTTGTTCTTAATTGTCACTTTGTTTAATTGCCGGTAGTCAACACACAATCTCATTGAACCACCCTCCTTTTTCACAAACAATACAGGAGCACCCCAAGGTGAAAAACTCGGTCTCACAAAGCCTTTGTCGGTCAACTCTTGCAACTGCGACTTTAATTCTTTCAACTCCGTTGGTTTCATTCTATACGGAACAATCGAGATTAGAGCTGTTCTCGATATCAACTCAATACCAAATTCTACTTCTCTGACTGGAGGCAAACCCGATAATTCTTCTGGAAATACATATGCAAACTCACACACAATCGGCACTGATTCCACTTTCTTTTCAACTTCTTTTGTATTCATCACATATGCCAAATAAGCTTCATAACCCTTTCTCAAATATCTCTGAGCGACATTGAAGAAATCACACTAGACAATGCCTCTAATTTATCTGATTCAACCCGTAGAGTTTCACCATTTTCACACTTTAATTCAATAACTTTCTATTTACAATTTACTATAGCATCATGCAATGTCAACCAATCCATGCCCAAAATAACATCAAACTCATCAAACGGCAACAACATCAAGTCAGTCGGAAAGTAATAACCCTGAATCATTAAAGGACATTTCTTACATACTTTATCAACTATAACACATTTGCCTAACAGGTTTGACACTTTAATCATAAATTCTATATTCTCAATAGGTATATTCATACTAGACACCAATTTCATGCACACATATGAATGAGTAGAATCGGGGTCAATTAAAGCAGTACCATTAACATCATAAAGAGAAAATATACCAGTGATCACATCGGGTAAGGAAGCATCTTCACGCGCTTTAATGGCATAAGTTCTAGCCGGAGCCCTTCCTTCAGATTTAACTGCTGAATCTCTGACCACATTCTTGCTGCTGGCTTCACTCCCAGCTTTTCTTGAATACCTTCCCCTCGAATCTGCACCACTTGCTTTTGTACTCTGAAATTTTTCTTTTTCAATTCTCTGTAGGCATTCTCTAATAAAATGATCTGGAGAACCACATCGAAAACATTCATTTGCTCTGCACAGACCAAAATGATTTCTACCACACTACTGGCACTCGGGCTTAACAAATCTCGAATTCCCTACACTAGTTGCCGAAGTAGTCTGGGACTTAGGACCCACATTTTGCTTCCTAGAATTCCCATATGATTGTCCAACTGAAACTTAGGAACGAGGATTCATATTTCTTGATTTTTCGGGTTGCTGTAAGGGTGCATTGCTCATCGGTCTTTTCTTCCAATTTCGTGTCTCAGATTCTACCTTTTTCTTCTCTTTAAGTAGTTCTTCAGCTTTGCAAGCTCGATCGACAAGTACCACCATTTCTTTTAGTTCAAGAATCCCAACAAATACCTTAATGTCTTCATTGAGCCCGTCTTCAAATCGTCTGCACATCTTAGCCTTTGTAGAAACATATTCTCTGGCATACTTACTCAATCTGACGAACTCCCTTTCGTATTCAGTGACTGTACCACAGAAATCAATGTCTTCCACCAATTATAGGCTGAATCCCTCAGCAAAGATATAGCACATTTCAAACATTCTTCAGGTGTACAAGATAATTCATCAAATACCCGAATAGAATTTTCGAGCCAAAACTCTGCTTTCTTGGCATCATCATCCATATTAGCTCTGAATTTTTCGGCCCCTAATTTACAAATTTTATCGACTGGAGTTCTTTGAAATTTCATCATATCCACACCCTGAGGCATCGGGAGTACAAGTTGAGGAATTGGGAGAGGTGGGGGAGGTTGTACATTCGGGTTCGTACGAATGAACTCAGTGTACCATGCACTCATCATTTGGAGAAAGGCTTCCCGACCCCTTTCTCCTCCTCCCTGATCAACAGTAGGAGGTGGATTTTTAGTCGGCACTGCCCCTTCAGCTGTAGCTGGCGCATTAACTCTCTACTTCATCTGCCACAGCTGGATCGGGATCCATTTACTATAAAAAATCATTTAAAAGGTCAGAAGTCGTCTCACTATCACGATATACACATATGGCATGTATAACAAAGTCCGTACATAAAACACGTTAGTCTGAGAACCGACTAAACCTACTCTGATACCACCAAATATAACGCCCCTATGCCCGAGACCGTCGCCGGAGTCAAGCTAGAGGTGTTAATAAACTTAATTTATCACTCAAACGACTTTAAACCATTTATTTTTAACTTTTAGAATAAGCTGTCTTTCTAAGTCATAGTCACTAAAAAAATCATATCTCGAGTCACGAAACTTGAAATCAAGATCCATAAATTTTCCCTGAATCTAGACTCATATATCTATTTACTAATTTGTTTCTAGAATTTTTGGTTGGGCCAATTAGTATAGTTTATTAGTTAAAGTTACCCCTGTTTCAGGACTCGACTGCACTAACCTCTACTTACCTCGAACCACTTTTCTCTCTGTAGAAAATTCATGTGACTATGCCGTTTGTTTCTATTAAAACTAGACTCAATAAGGATTCTTAAAATATAAATTACATCTCCTAATTATTTTTTTACAATTTATAGTGAATTTCCAAAGTTGGAACAGGGGATCCAGAAATCGCTCTGGCCCTGTTTCACTAAAACTCAAATATCTCACAACATATAACTCCTTTACCTATTTCTCTTCCTCCATATAGAATTAGACACAATAAGATTCAATTTCATATTTAATTCATCACCTAATTCTACTTCTTCTATTTTTAGTGATTTTTCAAATTCACATCACTGCTGTTACAATATTCTGTTTTATGACAAATTTCACTTTTCTATGAATATTCATGGACTATTATCACTTTGAACATACATGGTCTCATACATGATCTAAATTAGCCATTCCAATGACTAATCATTATCAGGCATTTTCTCAATCAAACCACAACCATATCACAAGATTAATTACACAAAACAAATATATTGCTATACATGCCATATTCGAGTCATACAAGCCATTTTACCAAAATAGTTCTTCGGATAGTGTGAGCGAGCCTTCGACCTATCCCGATTCCCAAGCCAGCTTGTCCAAAACTACAATGAATGGAAAGGAGGGAGTAAGCATAAATGCTTAGTAAGTTCACATGCAAATAACAAGTAACATAACAAATCAATTATACCAAATAACAATAGCATGGTATCACCAAAACAATATCACATTTCTAATCATCATTTATCATCTTACCACATTATTGTTGTTGTACCGAGTTTCAACCTGAGGGTTAAGTACATACCTGTCCAAAGTGTCCATTTCACAACACTTATCAAAATGACACTTGCATCTTGAGTGTTCTTCCATTTCACTAGAATTTTACCCGTTGAACACATCGGAATATAACTCGGATACATGGATAATTTGCACATAAGTGCCACATATGTAATCAAATGACCATGTAACCCACCCATAAGCGAACTCGGACTCAACTCAACGAGCTCGGGCGTTCGCATCCATAAGTGAACTCGGACTCAACTCAACGAGTTCGGATGCCTAGTTACATCTCACGAACTCGAACTCAACTCAACGAGTTCGGACATTTGCATCCATAAGTGAACTCGGACTCCACTCAACGAGTTCGGATGCCCAACCATCCCAGTGACATGTCACTTGTATCCTAATCTATTCCTAAGGTTCAAACGGGATTTTCCTCAATCACATATCCTTGTCGTCTTCCACAGAATACCGAAACCAATACTCGGTAGTAATTTATATTTAACAAGTAGCACACATAATTTGCATATTATTCGATAATAACCACAAAGCATATATTTCATGATAAAAATCAGCATATCATATAAATAACATCAATTAACTTAAAAATAATGATTATGTTATATTATTTGCACATGAACTTACCTTATGGCAAAATATTTAGAATCGAGCCTATTCCTCGACAACTTTATTTTTCCCTCGTTCACGACTTGAATCTCGTTTTTCTTGATCTAAAATAGCACATTTAGCTTATTTAATACTCACATTATCAAAATAGTCCTTAATTCAAATTTTGACAAAATTACAATTTTACCCCTAAACTTTTGCATATTTACACTTTTGCCCCAAGGCTCGGAAATTAAATTTTATTTCAAATTCTTATGTTTTAGGACATGCTGATCATTTATTTACCATTAGCAGGCTCAAATTCCCACTATAACATACACTTATGAACAATATATATTTTTACTGATTAAGTCGTTTTACTCGTTTTTACTTAAAACCGAGTAGCACAAGTTGTCTAGCATAATTTAAACCCTCATATTCTATCATAAAACACTAAAATACACAAATTTCACCTATGGGTATTTTTCCAAATATAAACCCTAGCTCAAAATATTGGTAAAAATAGGTAAACCGAGCTACGAGGATTTTAAAAATGTAAAGAACATTAAAAACGGGCATGGAAATCACTTACAATCAAGGCTTAAAAGTGTTGAAACCCTAGCTATGGTGGATAGCAAAATTCGGCAGCAACATATGAAGAAGATGATTAATTTTTGTTTGTTTTTCCCATTTTATTTCATTTAATATCCAAATGACCAAAATGCCCTTCCTTACTAAACTTTCAAAAATTCCATTCATGTCTAATTTTTGTCCATAAACTTAGAAATTGGTCAAATTGCTATTTAAGACCTCCTAATTAATATTCCAAAGCAATTTCATACTAAAAGATTCTAGAATGCAAATTTTGCAACTTATTCGATTTAGCCCCTAATTTCAAATTAAGCACTTTATGCATAGAATTTCTTCACGAAATTTCCACACAATCATGAAATCATATCATAAACTTCAAAATAATTATAAAATAATTATTTCTATCTCAGATTTTTGGTTACGAAACCACTATTTTGATTAGGCCCTAATTTGGGATATTACGTAAGACTCTACCAATAGAATCTACAGAATTCGTAGTGAAAGTGTCGAACCCCTTAGGTAAAAGTTTCCTAGTTGACAAAGTCTGCAGAAACTGTCCGTTAATGATTCGTGATAACTGTTTTCAGGCTGATTTAATGCTTTTGCCATTTGATGCATTTGATATAATTCTGGGTAAGACTGGTTAACGTTGCATGATGCGATTGTGAATTGCAAGTGAAAAACTATCAATTTGAGATGCAAGAATGATGAGATTATTCGAATGGAGTCTAGTGATCTGAATGGGTTACCGAAAGTGATATCTGCATTAAAAGCTCAGAAACATGTGAGGAAAGGTTGTGAAGTCTATCTTGCTTTTGTGATTGATTCGAAAGTGTCTGATAAGAAGATTGAATCTGTGCCGGTCGTCTATGATTTTCCTGATATATTTCCTGAAGAACTTCCAGGTTTACCTCTGATTCGAGAAGTTGAATTTGGTATTAAATTAATTCTGGGAACTACTCCGACCTCTATAGCTCCGTATAGAATGGCTCCGACAGAATTAAAAGAATTGAAGACTCAGTTACAGGAGTTGACTGACAGAGGTTTTGCAAGACTGAGTTTTTCACCTTAGGGTGCTCCGGTTCTATTTGTGAGAAAGAAAGATGGCACGATGAGAAAGTGTATTGACTACCGTCAGCTTAATAAAGTGACTATGAAGAATAAATATCCTCTACCCCGAATTGATGATTTGTTTGATCAGTTAAAAGGTGCTTCAGTATTTTCAAAAATAGATCTGAGATCAGGCTATTATCAATTGCGTGTGAAGGATTCTAACATTCCAAAGATAGCCTTCAGAACAAGGTACGGGCATTATGAATTTTTAGTTATGCTTTTTGGATTAACGAATGCTCCTGCTGTGTTTATGGATTTAATGAAGAGAATTTTTAAACCATATTTAGATCAATTTGTTGTTGTTTTCATTGATGATATATTGATTTACTCACAGAATGAGAATGAACATGCTGAACATTTGAGAATCGTGCTTCAGACTCTGCGGGACAAACAGCTTTATGCAAAATTCAGCAAATGTGAATTCTGGTTATGTGAAGTTAGTTTTCTGGGTCATATTGTATCTGTATCTGGTATTCGAGTATATCCGAGTAAAATCTCAGCTATTGTAGATTGGAAACCTCCGAGAAATGTTTCTGAAGTCCATAGTTTTCTGGGACTTGCTGGTTATTACCATCATTTCGTAAAAGATTTCTTTGTAATAGCAACTCCGTTGACTCAATTACTTCAAAAAAAATACAAGTTTTGAGTGGTCTGAAATGTGTCAAGAAAGTTTCAATCGTTTGAAAGCTCTGTTAACTGAAGCACAGTACTTGTGCAAGCTGAAATAGGAAAAGAGTTTGTTGTATATAACGATGCTTCATTGAATGGATTAGGCTGTGTTTTAATGCAAGAAGGCAAAGTTATTGCATATGCTTCTAGACAGTTAAAACTACACGAGAAGAACTATCCGACGCATGATTTGGAATTGGCTGCGATTGTTTTTGCATTAAAGATTTGGCGTCACTATCTGCTTGGCGAGAAATGTCATGTGTTTTCAGATCACAAAAGTTTGAAATACTTAATGACGCAAAAAGATTTGAATCTGTGACAGAGAAGGTGGTTAGAACTGCTAAAAGATTACGACTTAGTCATTGATTATCATCCAGGCAAAGCAAATGTGGTGGCAGATGCTCTGAGTTGGAAATCATTATTTGTATTGTGTGTTGAATTGAAAGCAAAACCCTTGTTTATACAACATATCTACAAAGCTCAAAAGTCTGATAATGAGTTGTTAATGAAACGAGCTCAATGCGATTCTGATTCAGCTTTTGAATTTCGAATAGATAATAGTGATTGTTTAAGATTCAAAAATAGACTTTGTGTTCTGAGAAATACAGAATTAATTTGAACGATTCTGAATGAAGCTCACAGTAGCAATCTGTCTGGACATCTGGGAAGCACGAAAATGTATAACGATTTGAAACAACTATTTTGGTGGCCAGGAATGAAAAGAGATATTTCTGATTTCATTATGAAATGTTTAATCTGTCAACAAGTTAAAGCTGAACACCAGGTACCGTCTGGTTTGTTGCAACCAATCATGATTCCCGCGTGGAAATGGGACTGTGTAACTATAGATTTTGTTACGGGTTTGCCTCTGACTCTGAGAAAGAAAGATTCGATCTGGGTGGTGGTTGATAGATTGACAAAGTCAGCCCATTTTATTCCGGTACGATCTGATTTCTCACTTGATAAGATAGCTGAGCTTTATATTTCTAATATTGTAAGATTGCACGGGGTACCTTTGTCAATAGTGTCGGATAGAGATCCGAGGTTCACTTCGCGACTCTGGAAGAAGTTGCAAGAAGCTCTAGGTACAAAATTACATTTCAGTACCGCTTTTCATCTGCAAACAGATGGCCAGTCTGAGCAGATCATTCAGATACTCGAGGATATGCTAAGATGTTGTATATTGGAATTTGAAGGTATGTGGGATCAGTACCTACCTCTGATTGAATTTGCCTACAATAATAGTTTTCAACCGAGTCTTAAGATGGCACCATACGAAGCCTTATACGGCAGAAAATGTAGAACTCTGTTATACTGGTCTGAGCTTATCGAAAATAAGATTTACGGTGTTGATCTAATAAAAGAGACTAAACAGAAAGTAAAAGTAATCCGAGATAGTCAAAAATTGCTTCTGACCGTCAGAAATCTTGTGCGGATCTGAAATGAAAAGATATTGAATTTGAAATCGGCGATAGAGTATTTCTGAAAGTATCTCCGTGGAAGAAATTGTTTCGATTCGGTAAAAAGGGTAAATTGAGTCTGAGGTTCATTGGACCATATGAGATCATTGAGCGCATAGGGCCAGTCGCATATAGATTGAGATTGCTGTCTAAACTAGAAAAGATACACAGCGTGTTTCACGTATCTATGCTTCGACGATACAGATCTGATTCGTCTCACGTGTTAACCCCTTTTGAGATTGAATTACAGTCTAATATGACATATGAAGAGAAACCGATCTGTATTTTGTCTCGTGAGATTAAATATTTCCAAACAAAAGAATTCCCTTAGTTAAAGTTCTGTGGCATCGACACGGGGTCAAAGAAGCGACATGGGAACCCGAGGATGCTATGAGAAATCAATATCCGAATCTGTTTAACGGTAAGATTTTCGGGGACGAAAATCCCTAAAGGAGGGGAGAGTTGTAACAGCCCAGTTTATACCCTAGTCGAAAAGTGGTTTCGAGACCACATATCCGAGTCTGGAAGTTGTTCTGATATTATTTTCTGTGTCTGTGATACATGAATTAGCATCTGATAAATTTCTGCAATTTAATTTGTCAGACTCTATGCTTAATTGTGATAAAGGACTGAATTGTATATGCAATAAATTTGCATGTCACAATAGAATATGTGCATTTGGAATGGTTTCCAATGATTGTGGCCTTATGTGGCAATTATGCCATTTAATGATTAAGTGGTCATAAATGACCTTGATGTGCATGTTTTTCATGTTTATAAATAAAGGGTAAAATGGGAAATTTGATTATTATTTGGTGTTATCACTAAATAAAACATAAAATAAAGGCTTAATTCATGCATGTTCTTACCGATTGTTAGAAGAAAAAGAAAGATTTTATGCTATTGTTAATTTGGCACTTATAAGGCTCAATCAAGGTAAGCTTTGAGCTCGTTTTTTGATAATTTCTACGTTTCTGTGATTGTTGCTTCGTGTTCTTCAAAACCCATGTCTTAATTTCTATTTTTGATAAAGTCTGTGAATAGTGCCATTGATGATTCTTGAAGATTTGTGATAGATTTGAGTGTATAAAGATGAGTAAATGTTGATTTAACATGTTTTACCATGAGATTTTGATGAATTTGAGCTATATGAGCTAATTTAGGAAAATGTGATTGTGGGAAGACTAAATTGCGAATAAAATGTGAAATATGGGCTCATATGAGAACTATGAAAATTCAGTTAGGCCAATTTGTAATGAAATTGTGTTTATTTGATGTTTTCTGAATTTGGGACTAAAGTGTTAAAAATGTGAAATATGTGCGATAAAATGCAAAATACCCTAATTGTGTGATTTTGGATTGAATTGAATAAGATAAATAATTGAATGATTGAATTTGAATTGATTTAGATCAAGAACAAAGAAAAACGAATTTAGATCGAGGGAATCCAAAATCGTCGAATAGTCGACTTATATCCGTTAACTCCGTACGAGGTAAGTTAATATACAAACATCTGTTATATTAACTGTCTAATAATATTACTTGAATTATAAACTGCATTGGATGGCCTTGAGAGCCTGATTGAGAAATTAAGAATCGTATCTGGTTGAGAAATGTAAAAACGATATCATGTAAGACCTCGTCTGGGACAAAGGCATTGATTTGAGATAGTGTGTAAGACTGTGTCTGGGACACTGGCATCACTTATGTTTTGTGTAAGACCCTGTCTGGGACAGTGGCATTGACATTGAATAACATGTAAGACCACGTCCGGGACGTCGGTATTGTATAAGGCCTATCTGAACTCTGTATGTTTCTAAACGATTGACGAGAGAATCGGTTAAATGAATAAACGCTTACCTTATGTGTCTGATTCAGGCACATATATATCATACTAAAATTTTGAGAATAGAGACTTGTGTTATGTGATCTGTCATATGAGAAATATGTGATGAATTGTGGAAATGAAGTATGATGTATGTACGAGAAGTGGATGATGGTTTGTCTCATAAACTAGCTTGGAAGTGGCTAGGTTTATCTGCTTATGTTTGTTACATTATGTGACTTAATAGTTGAAGTGTTGTATTTGACTTACTAAGCTCTTTGTAGCGTACTCTGTTTGTGTTTTCCATTATTTTACAGATATCGTAACTACGAAGGCTTGGGATAAGTCAAGGATTGTCTCACGCTATCGAACTTGTTTTTGGTACTTTTGGAATTGTAAATATTTGAATTATGGCATGTATAGACTAGAAGGTCTTTTTGTTAAGTTTTGATATGTGTAAATGCTATGTCATGAGAAATGCCTAGCAAATGAGGTGTTTGGGTTAATTTTGGTACGCGAATTCATGAAGTCCTTGTGGTTAGTTATAAGCTTGATTGAAATGGTCATTTTGAAATGTGGAATATAATCATTTTGGTATAAGATTTGGAAGTATTTGGTTATGCAAGTATGCTTGTGATGGATGATGATGAATTGGTTACTCTATGGTATAAAATTGATGCTTGTTTAGTTGACATTGAGGTCCATTTGTGTTATGTACATGCTTGAAGGATTTGACCCATCTTGGGTGGCAAGAATGGCTTAAACCAAGCCTACATTATGCTACACCGTCTCGAGCACACGAGCATGTGACTCAGCCGTGTAAACCCTGCACCTAAAATATTTTTGACAGTTTGCACACGGCCAAGACACACGGGCGTGTCTGGTAGCCGTGTGGACATTGACAGTGTTGGCCACGGGCTGGACACACGGGCATGTCTAGTGACCGTGTGGGGTTAGAAAGTTTCAACCACTGGCTGAGTGTTTAGGGCGTTCTTGTAAGGCACGACCGTGTTAGTATACACGGGCTAGGGACACGGCCATATGTCCCTAACTTTAAAGTCATCTCTATCTTTTGCATGATTTCAATTTGGTCCTTACTGAAAGTATGTATCTTGAAATGAGACTTCAAAGCATGCTTCGATTGTATGAATAATGAATTATGCTGATGTTTACTAAGTTTAAAATTTTCACTGTTCCGATATGTATTACAAGTCCGGTAATGCCACTTACCTATTTCGGTGACGGTTACGGGATAGGGGTGGTACATTGTAATGGGGCTAGGCTTAACGTAGGGATAAAGATAAGTGGATTTTAAGTTCAACATTCTTAAACCTAACTTAGCCTTGGATCAGTTCGAGGTACATCCTTCCTACTAATAGGTTATACCCCTCCAAACTTAATTTTAAAGTGTATGCCTAACAATGTTGTAACACCTCTTACTCGTATCCGATGCAGGGACAGGGTATGAGGCATTACCTTACTAAACACATGCAAACATGCATTCTCGAGTTAACGTAATCCGTTTCATTTTAAAATATTTTTAACATTGTCTTACGATCCTTAATAAGGACCTACGAGGCCCAAAACATTGTTTAGAAACAATCCGGGACCATTCTGAGTACTTAGAAAAATTTCAACAAAAACAACTAAAAATAGGGCACACGCCCATGTGGATGTGCTACACACCCGTGTGGCCCCTAAACATGGCCGTGTTGAAGGCCAGTGTGGTTCACACAGCCTAAGCGCATAGGGACACGCCCGTGCCCCTCGTCCGTGTGGATTTATTTTCTAACTTCGAATCTACAGGGGTTTTCACACGGCCTAGCACATGCCAGTTGCTCAGCCCGTGTCCCTTACACGGCTATGACATGCCCGTGTCGCAGCTCGTGTGCAAAAACCTTGACATTCTGTTTCTGACGTCAGCAGCCATTTAAGGGTCACACGATTGTGGCATACACCCGTGTGCTAGGCCGTGTCTTTTATACGATTGAGACACACGGCCTTGTCTCAACCCGTGTGTTTACTACTTGGCATTTAATTTTGCCAACCTAAGGTGCAGAGGACACACGGCCTGACCACACGCCCATGGGGCAGACCGTGTGTCACACACGGCCTAGACACACGCCTGTGTGTCTACCCGTGTGGACAAAAATATGGCTATCTACCAAGTCTTTTGCCGCCCTGAAACAAAATCACACACATACCAACACATAGCAAGGCATAAATACTCAACCAATGACCCAAAATTTAGACATTCATACATTTTCACATGGCCAATTCAACCACACAATAATACTACTACCCTTAGTACATATGTTCATCCCTACCATTTACTCGTTCATAAAAACATCAACATTTGTATTTATAAACCAATAACAATTATTAGCCAATATCCATGGCCTTATACAAAAATGGAGTATTCCAAAGCCAAGCCAACATGCTTGGCCCAACATATATTAACATTTAACAAAAACTAAGTCCCTATACATGCCATTTCTCAAAATACTAGAAACTAACTATACCGAATGCTTTAGTTGACAGTGTGAACGAAGCCTCCGACGTCCTTTGATCCACGAGCTAATTAGGCGGCACTATAAGAAATTGGAAAGGATAGGGAGTAAGCAGAAAGCTTAGTAAGTTGCAAATAAATAAATGACAATAATTTACCATGGTACAACATGCTTTCAAAACAACTCAATTTATGCATGATATATAAAAAGAATAACTACAAGAATAACTTAATCATCTTCATCTCTTAATAATTATACAATATCAAACTGAGCTCACATCTCATACATTTCATATAGGTACTTGCACCACTTACAATGTCATCATAATACCTTTCGTTCTTGACACAAACTTTAAATTTCTTGTTAAAACCATTTAGAAAAAGAAAGGATATTCAGTAAGCCTCATACAAAGGGTATCATCCCGAAGCCATGTCCTAGACATGGTCTTACACTGGTTCACATGTCAAGTCGATGCCATGTCCCAGACATGGGCTTTGTAACACCCTTTACCAGGTTCAACGTCAGAACCGAGTTCGAGGCATTACTGGACGATAACTCCTTTCCCAACTCGGGTTGTACTAGCACTGGTGCCTCAGTTAATTTAGCTTTCAATTGGTCAAAACTTTGTTGGTATCTTTCGGTCCACTCAAACTTTAAATCCTTTTGAAGCAGCTTGGTCATAGGAGAAGCAATCATAGAAAAATCCTCGACAAAACGTCAGTGATATCCAACTAGTCCTAGAAAGCTTCTAACCTCGGTCACATTCTTCAGCGGCTTCCAATCAACAATCGCCAAAATTTTACTAGGGTCAACCTGAATACCATCACCTGAGGCTATATGTCCCAAGAATCTAACTTCATAGAGCCAAAACTCACTCTTGCTAAATTTAGTAAATAACTTCTCTTTTCTCAAAATCTGCAATATTATCCTCAAACGCTCGGCATGTTTCGAATCATCCCGATAATAGATCAATATATCGTCTATAAACACCACTACAAACTTGTCCAAATATTACCGAAAAATTCGGTTCATCAAGTCCATAAAAATAGCCGGTGCATTAGTTAAACCGAAAGGCATAACAAGGAATTTGTAATGGTCGTACCTCGTTCTAAAACAAATCTTCGGCACATCGGATTCCGTAACCACAAATCAATCTTAGAAAATACAGTTGCTCCATTTAATTGGTCAAACAAATCATCAATTCTCTGCAATAGATACTTGCTCTTGATAGTCACCTTATTAAGCTGCCTATAATCAATACAAAGTCTCATCGACCCGTCCTTCTTCTTTACGAATAATACAGGAGCACCCCAATGAGAGAAACTCGACCTCACAAATCCTTTTTCTGTCACCTCTTGTAACAATGCCTTTAACTCTTGGAATTCCATCAGAGCCATCCTATACGGAGCAATGGAAATAGGTGCAGTCCAAGGTAAGAAATCAATAACAAACTCAATTTCTCTGACAGGAGGTAACCCAGGTAACTCTTCCAGAAACATGTCAGGAAACTCACAAACTATAGGCACATATTCAAACTTCAATTCTAACACCTCAGTATTTAATACATATGCTAGATATGCTTCACACCCTTTTCTCATACATTTCTGAGCAAACATATAAGAAATCACAACCGATATTTTAATCAACTTATCTGTTCCAGCTCACAAAATTTCACCACTTTCACATTTCAGCTCAAGAGTTTTCTTTCTACAATTTACTTTTAACATCATGTAAGGTTAACCAATCCATGCCCAAAATAATATTGAACTTATCAAATGGCAATAACATCAGATTAGCCGGAAAACAGTAACCCTAAATCATCAAAGGACAATTCCTGCAAACCTTATCTACCAATACAAATTTGCCTAGTGGGTTCGACACCTTAATAAAAAATTTAGTCAACTCAACAGGAAATGTCTTACTATGCACCAATTTTTCACAAATATAAGAATGAGTGGAGCCTAGGTCTATCCATGCAATAACATCAATATTATAAAGTGAGAATGTACCAGTAATCACATCTAGAGATGATGCTTCCTCCCAAGCTCACATAGCATAAGCTCTACCAGGTGTCCTCGTCTCAAATCTCATAGCTGTATCTTTCACTATGCTTTTACCACTGGTTCCACCTCCGACGTTCCTTGGCGGTCTACCTTTACTAGTATTGTGACTCGGTCTAACACCTTGAAATTTCTCATCTCCCACTTTTTCAGGGCAATCTCTAAGAAAATGATCTATGGAACCACACCTGAAACAAGCTGGGTTAGTTCCCCAGCACTCATTGGTGTGCCGTCTACCACAGCTTTGACACTCAGGTCTATCAGTCCTTATGTTACCCACACTAGCCATCGATGTTGTGACAGCCTTAAAACGGCCCTAGTCAGAATGTGGTTTCAGGACCACAAAATTGAGGCACAAAAATAATTTAATAATTATTTTGATGCCTATTGCATGTGCCAAATTATGTGTGATACCTTTGGTGTTTTAATTTAGTCTTATAATTTTGAATTTGCACTTAAAAGGGCTTAATAGAAAACTTTGAAAGAATGATGGGTAAATGTGTGATGACCTATTAATGCATGCATGAGAAATAATGGACTTGCATGTCAATTTTGCCACCCTTGGTTAGTGGACAGTAATGATGCCTTGTTTTGGCATTTTTTGCCTTGTATTTTTGCTAAAAAGAAATTATATTAATAATGTGTAAGTAAAGTTATCATAAAATAAAAGTTATTATAGTCTCATGAAATAAAAGATGAATTAAATAATAAGAGTGGTGATAAAAACAAAGTTATTTATTTGTTCTTCCTCCATTGCCGAAACTAAGACAAGAAATGAGAGGATTCAAGCTCAGCATTCGGTCATTTTAGGCTTGATTAAGGTATGTTTCCATGTGAATTTTGTTGTAATTTTGGTGAAATTAAGTTCCTCATAAAGCTATTGATTGAACCCACACATGAATCTTTGATTTTCTTTATGAAATATACATTCGGTCATGGCCTTAAATTGTCAATTTGATTGAGTTTTGTTGTTCATGAGTTTCATGTAATTCTATCTTAAATTCCCAAATGCATTCCTTGATTTGGTGGTGGTTTCATGCTCGGTTTTGGAGGAGAGGTCACAAATTTGGAAATTTTGATAGAAAAAATGATGAATTTCGAAATGTGATGTTATATCTTGATAAATAAAAGTAGGAGCTAGTTAAATTTGCTATAAGTGGCAAAAATGTGTGAAACTTCATTCGGCTATTATGATGTAAGGTGAGGTTGTGATTAATTTTGGGAAATTATATTTGTAAATGTTAGTATGTGTTAGAATGAATGCCGAATGAGGACTTGAATTAAGAGATGAATAAATTATTGCTTATTGAGACACATGAAGCATTCGGTCAAGGTAGTAATGAAATGAAGTTTGAAGTTGGTGTTTGAAATTGAGGAATGAGTGTTAGATAAATATTTAGATGTTAAAATCAACGAAATTGTGAGTTGTAAGTTTAATTGTGAAAAATTATGGTTTGTATGATTTAAATTAACTAAGAGGAGTATTAGTCCATTCGGCAATTGTAGATAAATTGTGAAGTAGTGCGCAACATTTGTAGTACTTGCTTAATTGGTTAAATTAAACTTTGAATAGATGGAATTAGGTGGAAATTGAATGAATTTGGTTGTGATTGTATAAATCCTTGAATTGGATGAATGATTTTGTTCATATGGGGACTTTCGGCCTTGTAGTTAGCCTAAGTGAAATGAGGTCAAATGCTGTAAATTATGTTTATACATCGTTATTATATTGAGTTAAGGGTGTTAATTTGTTCTGTGCCAATTTTCGAACTCAAGTACTAGCTTGGAAATATATATGTACTTTTAAATTTGTTTATCTGTAATTTTAAGAAAACGAATGGCCCTTTTTGTTAATGGAATTATTATGTGCTTATAAATAGAAGTACATGATATTAAGGTATGCATTCTATATGCATGTGTATGTGCGGTCGTGCATAAATTAGGGTAACGGGTGATTTGGTGACATAGTTTGGGTTGTACTTTAAATATTTGAGATAAGGATTGTAAATTGTGTCTATTGAGCATTCGGCCATTGAGGAGCAATGTAAAGCTTTGATAGATTTGAAAAGCTTAAATTACATGTTATATTGAAAAGAAAGAAAAAAAATGAATTGATTAGATTAATGAACATTGTAGAAACAAGGTGAACTAATTAAACCTTGATAAAAGTGGCTTAAATAAGTATTGAAATTCGGCTAAGTGGGTAAGTGTAAGCTTAATGAAATGAAAATTCTATGTATGCATTTATAGAAGTACACATTCGGCCAAATTGGACCTTTATGATGTGGAAATGATGGTTAACCATGCTTAGGACCAAGGATGTATTCGATTAAGAATATTAATATGTATTTAGGTAAACATGTTTGATTGATGCTTGTTAAGATGATTGATGTGTGAGTGTTCGGTCTTAAGGGTGTGTACAAAGGAAAAATGATTGAATGTTTGTATTAGAGACCGAAAGTGCTAATGTTAAAGAAAGAGCTAGTTAAATGTATTTGAGATGAAATTACTGAATATGTGAATGTGATTTAATGATTAAGTTGTGAAAGATATATATATATATATATATATATATGCCTAATGTATGTGTCTTGTGTTATAGAGACATTCGGCTACATGGTTAAATTCATGAATAAGGAAGATGGATGAGTTATGTGAATCTTTCTTGTGTGTACAAACTAGACAAAGATCAAATAAGCATGAAATCGAATTATGGTATATTGTATAATGTATATTGAAATTATATGTGACTGCCAATTGTGTTTATTAAGGAAATATTATCGAGTAAATGATTAAACAAAATCTATTTGTTTTATAATTAAGCTCAAGAGCATAGAGGGGCAACACCAGATATGGGGAAAGCCAAAGTTACGGATTAGTCAACCCAAAATCTGTCCGGAAGGATACGAAGTAAGTTTTGAGTAATTGAATTTAGTGTTTAATTTAAAATGACATGATATACATGTATGATAGATGAATGATGTCCTATTGTCCTTACCATAATAAGGTTATTTGAGAAAGAAACCTTATACATGTTATGTAGCCGAATGGCTATTAGAGAATTAAACAAAGAAATAGAGTGGGGATATATGTTTATGTATGTTTGTTTTTTGAGCCGAAAGTTTAGTAAAAAGAGTATACATGTACTAGATTTGAATGATATTTACGACATAAAGTCAAGGAGCATATTATATGTCTATATGCGAATGAGTTGATTGAATTACAAATGTGATTTGTGCTATGTGAAATATGGTAACATGTAAATAAATATGCATGACACTCAGTGATGTGAATCCGGGCTTAAAGACCCAATGACTATATGTGGAGATTATGTCCGGGTTAGGACCTGATGACTATATGTGGAGATTATGTCCGGGTAAAGACCCGATGGCTATATGCGGAGATTATGTCTGGATTAAAATCCGCTGGCTTTGTGTGGAGATTTCATCCGAGCTAAGGTCTCGCAGATGATCCGAGTAAAGTCTAAGACTAAAGACTTCACAGTAAGAATTGCTAATAAATGCGCTCAATGCTATAAGTTAAACAGGTGTGTACTCTGAGCTTATATGTAAGCTTGATTTGGACTAAATTATAAGTTTGTTATGTGACGCATACGTGAATAAACAATAAGACTGTTTCTATGATTATATAGCATCGGGTCAATGTGAAAGGTTATGTGAAATTATGCAATATGTCTATGTTTACATAAGCTCACTATCAAGTGAAAGTTATCTGCCTATTGTATATGATTAGAATGTGTATATTCGGCTAAGGGGTGATATACCCAAAAGAAGAGGGAAACGAAAATGCGAACAACTATGTTATAATTTGATTTTTATCCGTTGTCATTGTTTAAAACTTACTAAGCATAGTAATGCTTACTCCGTTTACTTTGTTTCCTCTATTTTATAGATCTCATTTTGAAGCTACGGACTTGGGGATTGAAGCTTTAATCACCTACACTATCGTCGTTATTTTGGTACATTCGATAGTTATTTTGAGAACAATGGCATGTATAGGCTAATCTCCCTTCTTTTGAATCGAATTTCATTTTGAGTTGTAAATATTCTAGCCATGCAAAAATGGCTTGCTTAATCTTAAAGTTTAAGTATATGTTTTGATGAAATTTTGTGGCATGTTACTTTGATGCATAAGTAAATGATGAAGTAAGTATAAGAAATATAGTAACTATGTTCAATTGAATGAGGTAACATGAGTTTTCAATAGTAGTGAATGTATTATGTGAAATGAATAGGATTTGCTTACTATCTAAGAAATTCGATTGTACTTATTAGTAAGTAGTCACTTTGAAGTTTGATAGTACTTCCATAGTAAATAAATGTGATATGGTTGCATTAGTCGAATCTATGTCTTGTATGTATCTATGAACCTCAGTAAATTGTATTTAGTTATGTAATACCTTAATACCCTATTCTGGCGACGGACAGGGGTATAGGGTGTTACAGATGTAGCCTGGGCTTTAGAACCCAAATATGCTTTACCCCTGATCTCGGTGTGACTGTCCAGCTTAAACTGTTGTTCGAGGATTCATTTCTTTAGACCTCTTCAATGGAGATTGAAAGGACTTACTCATCGGTATCTTCCGGGCATCTCATGCTTCCATAATTATTTTTCTCTTCTCTTTATTTAGCTCCTTAGCTTTGCATGCTCTGTCGACCAACACCACAAATTCTTTTAATTCTAGAATTCCCACCAGCACTTTGATATACTCATTGAGTCCATCCTCAAACCTTCTACACAACATCGCCTCGGTAGAAACACACTCATGCACATATTTGCTAAGTCTGACGAACTTACGTTCATACTTAGCCACAATCATCTTACCTTATTTCAACTCAAGGAACTCCTTCTGTTTCTGATCAATAAATCTCTGACTTATGTATTTCTTCCAGAACTCTTCCAAGAAAAAGTCCTATGTCACCGTTTCCCTCAAAACCATTGATATCAATGTCCTCCACCAACGATAGGCTGGATCTTTCAATAAGGACATTGGACATACATACTAACTTGTTCACACGGCCACAAGACACGCTCTTGTGCTCGACCGTGTGAAAATTAAGGGAGCTACTAACTTGTGCACACAGCCAGTCGCACACACATGTGACTAGCCCGTGTGTCACCCACGGCCATTAGACACACCCGTGTGCCTAGGCCGTTTCATTCTTGTAGTGTGTACTGACTTAATTCAAAGGGTACCCCAGGGGACACATGATCGTGTACTATGACCGTGTGTCACACATGGCTGAGATGCACGCCCGTGTCTCTGCCCTGTGGAAAAAAATAGGCCATTCGGAAGCCAACTTTGCTACCCTTTTATAGGTCATCCCTACAAGCCAAAACCAAAACATTTATACCAACAATTTTCAGCCAAAACATACTCAAACCATTCATCATTTATACCAAATATTTCTCATCTCAAATCACATTTAATCTTCAAACAAAATCATACCAAATCTCAACCAATTTCATACCATATACCCATGTAACATAAGTCACAAAATAACACATCTATCCCATGCCTAAACTTACCATTTTTCCAACACTTTCATACCAAAATGTCCATTTCTCATTAGACCAAGTAAGGAACATCAAACATACCAAAATACACCACTTGAGACATACCAAAAGCAAGCATAAACATAACCATTTGTTATTCATATCACATGGCTTAACTTATATTCATCACAAAACATATTCAATCTCATCTAGCTTATACATGCCATAATTCAACATTTTTCATTTTCAAAAGATACCAAAATCAAGATGGATAGTGTGGTGACGATCCTCGACGATCCCCAAGCTTTCGGTAGCTTCGATATCTATAAAATAAAGCAAACATAAGCAAAGTAAGCCACTAAGAGCTTAGTAAGCCATATACAAATAGATTGTCTAAAAACACATTCATGGCTCAATTTAATCAAGGGCTTCATGGAAAAATTCATTTAGAGGTTCACATTTCTCATATAATTCACTTGTTCACAAATATCATTAGATCATGTACCACTTTCATTCTCATACCATTATATATATATATATCATAAGCTCACCATTGAACATATGCTATCTTTCAATCTCAAGCATAGAACATGTTTCATACGTACCAGAATCGGATGCACATTCGTATACTTATTCGTTTTCTCAGAATGCCTTTGAACCATTTGGAATCAATAAGGACATGCGAAATACTCAGAAAGATCGTACAATGCCAGTCCCAGACATGGTCTTACATGTAATAAGATATCGATGCCACTGTTTCAGACAGGATCTTACATGAAGATAAATACGAAGCTGATGTCCCAGACATGGTCTTACACGTAAATCTCAGATCAATGCCAATGTTCCAGACGTGGTCTTACACGTAATCAGAGATCAGATCCTATGTCATGACATATGTATCCTAATTATTCCTAAGGTTCAAACGGGCCTTTTCAGACGTCTTCACATACTCGAAAGATTCTCAGATTTCACATTAGCATCTCCCAAAATCATTCAACACAATTCAATTATATGTATAAGCATGAATAAATCAATTGAAGCACATTTATTTGCATATAAACTTGCCTTGTAGGATTTAAATGGACGAAATCGGCTAATCAACGACTTTTGACTTTCCCAGATGCAATTCCGTTTTCTTTGTTTCTTGATTTAAATAAATTCAAATTTAGCTTTTTTATTCACAAAATCATTCAATTCAATCCAACAAAAAATGTAGGGCATTTTACCTTTAGTCCTTAAAATTTCACATTTTAACATTTTAGTCCCTATTTCATAAAATCATAAAATTTACAAATTTCCTTTTATACAAGCTTAGTCGAATTTTTAAGGCTTTCATCTAAGCCCATATAAAACTTTTATTTCACAATTTAGTCCTCCCAATTCTCATTTTCTCAATTTAGCCCTAAACACTCAATTTCATCAAAATTCAAAGGCAAAATATATCAATCTACCACATCTCTTTTATTTTTCATCCATTAACACTTTAAATCTCATAAAATCAACAATGGCATAACTCAAAATTATAATTAAATTCTCGAATTGAAACATGGGCTCAAGAGAATACAAAACAACGATCTCAAAAACATAAAAATTATCGAAAACAGACCAAAATGCATACATTGATTAAGCCAAGCAAGTGCCGAATACTAAAAGCACTTATTCTTTCTTTTTCTTTCTAATAATCAGTGGAAGAACACATGTTTTTGGCCTAATTAATTTGTTTGTTTTATTATAAACCATTTAATTATAAATTTCCATTTTTAACCTTAATTTAAATTGACAAATAAAACATAGCCTTAATGACCACCAAAATTTCAAATGGTTTAATAACCATTTAAGGCCTTAACAATGAAAAGCCATATTCAAATCAACACATAATCACATAATTAGCTACTTTTTCTTTTTATGCAATTTGATCCTTTTTGCAAATTGAGCACACAAACAGACAAATTTTTATACAAAACTTTCACACATACTAATTTGCATATCACAGACATAGAAAATAATATTTAAATATTTTTTGGACTCAGATATGGGGTCCTAAAACCACTATTCTGAATAGGCTCAAAACTGGGCTGTTACAACTCTCCCCCTTAGGGATTTTCGTCCCAAAAACTTACTGTTAAATAGATTCAGATATTGTTATCTCATTGCATCTTCAGGATCCCACGTAGCCTCTTCTAACCCATGATGATGCCATAATACTTTTACTAACGGAATTTTCTTGTTTTGTAATTCTTTCACTTCACGAGCTAAAATACGAATCGGTTCTTCTTCATAAGTCATATTAGGCTGTATTTCTCTCTTAAATGTACTAATCACATGAGATGGATCAGATCTATACCATCTAAGCACTGATACGTGAAATACATTGTGAATCTTTTCTAGCTCAGGTGGCAGAAGTAATCTATAAGCAATCGACCCAACTTTCTCAATAATTTCATACGGTCTGATGAACCTTGGACTCAATGTGCACTTTTTACTGAATCGAATCACTTTCTTCCATGGAGAAACTTTTAAAAATACTTTATCATCGATCTCAAATTCGATATCTTTACGTTTCAAATCTACGTATGATTTCTATCGATCAGAAGTTGCTTTCAAACTATCACGGATTACTTTTACTTTTTTTTTCTATCTCTTTAATTAAATCAACCCCGTGAATCTTGTTCTCACTAAGCTCAGACCAATATAAAAGAGTATGGTGCCATTTTAATACTCGATTGAAAACTATTATTAGAAGCGAATTCAATCAATGGCAAGCACTGTTCCCACGTACTTTTAAACTCAAGAATGCAACATCTCAACATATCCTCGAGTACCTGAATGATTCGCTTGGATTGACCATCCGCCTGTGGGTGAAAAGCAGTACTGAAATGCAATTTCGTACCTAAAGCCTCTTGCAATTTCTTCCAAAATCGCGAAGTGAATCTCGAATATTGATTTGACGCAATAGATAATGGCACCCCGTGCAATCTCACAATATCAGAAATATAAAGCTCTGCCAATTTTTCAAGTGAGTAATCGGATCGTACCGAAATGAAATGAGCTGATTTCACCAATTTGTCAACTACAACCCAGATTGAATCTTTCTTTCGAGGAGATAAGGGCAAACCAGAAACAAAATCCACCGTTACTTGATCCCATTTCCACTCGGGTATCATAATCGGTTGTAATAAACTGGAGGGCACTTGATGTTCTACCTTGACTTGTTGACATACTAAACATTTCAAAACAAGTCAGAGATGTCTCTTTTCATTCCCATCCACCAGTATAGCTGTTTCAAGTCATTATACATTCTTGTGCTTCCCGGATGTATAGAGAATTACTACTGTGAGCTTCATCTAAAATCATCTGAATTAACTCTGAATTTCTCGGAATACAAATCCGATCTCGAAATCTCAAACAATCATTAACATCACATAGAATTCAGAATTGAAATCGGAGTTACACTGAGCTCGCTTGGCTAACAATTCATTATCCACTTTTTGAGCATCAATAATCTGTTTCAAAAACAAAGGTCTCGCCTTCAACTTAGCTAATATCGAACCATTGCCAGACAAATCTAAACTAGCATTCATAGCATGCAATGTAAATAATGATTTCTGACTCAAGGTATCAGCTACAACATTTGCTTTACCTAGATGATAGTCAATGACAAACTCATAGTCTTTCAACAGTTCCAACCAGCTTCGTTGTCGTAGATTTAAATCTTTTTGAGTCATCAGATATTTTAGACTTTTATGATCAGAAAACACATGGCATTTCTCACTGAACAGATAGTGACGCTAGATCTTCAAAGCAAAAACAATAGCAACTAAATCAAGATCGTGCTCGGATATGTAACACCTTTTACATGTGTTCAACACTGGAGCAGGATATGAAGTATTACTAGAATAGCACACATGTAATCATAATAAATCGAGACATAAAATGATCATCTAAATTAAAACCCTTCAATGATTCATTCATCCTTTAGACATTGAATTCATATATATCATAAACTTGTAACTTAACTAATATTAAATCACATCGACATCATAATACTAGTGATATATCAAATGTTAGAGGTCAATATTTCAAGTAATATTACTATAATATACAACAAAATACTCAAGCCTTCTATACATGCCATAGTTCCAAAATATGTTTACAAAATACCAAAAGGAAGGATGGATAGTGTTGGTGAGCCTTCGAAAATTTTTCCCGAATCATGAACGAACTCGATTACTATAAAATAAGACAAGAAAGAAAAAGAAAGTAAAGTAAGCTTATAGCTTAGTAAGTAATATGTAAATAATAAATATAATAAACTATTAATGGCATTTATAAATCTCAAAATATGTTTTTAACAATTATACAACCTTAATCTCACATGAATTTCCTATTTACTTAAATTTAGTACAAGCTGTCCATTCGAGTCCCAATCACTAAATTATTTTTATCTGAAGCGACGAAGCTCCAAATTAAGATCCAATAATTTTCCCAGAAACTAGACTCATATTTCTTCTTACCCTAAAAATTTTAGAATTTTTTGTTTGGCCAATTGGTATAGTTTATTCATTAAAGCCTCCCCTGTTTTGTTGCTCGACAATCCTAACCACTCTTTACTAACATTTTGATCTCTCTTTATATAGAATTAAAAAGATGTTCTTGTTAACCATAAAAAATAAGTACCCTTTGCTGAGGATAGACGATCTTTTCGATCAGCTCCGAGGAGCCTCAGTTTTTTCAAAAATTGATCTCCGTTCAGGTACCATTAACTGAGGATTAAGGAGGCGAATGTCTACAAGACAGCTTTTAGGACTCGTTATGGTCACTATGAGTTCTTAGTGATGCCGTTTGGGTTAACGAATGCACCAACCACTTTCATGGACCTTATGAACTGAGTTTTCCAACCCTATCTAGATCGGTTCATGGTAGTGTTTATAGATGATATATTGGTGTATTCAAGAACCGATGATGAACATGATACACACCTACGAGTTGTGTTACAAATTTTAAGGGAGAAGCAACTGTATGCCAAATTCAGCAAGTGTGAATTTTGCTTGAGAGAAGTTACTTTTCTTGGTTATGTGGTTTCGACTGAGGGGATTAGGGTTGACCCTCAGAAAATTGAAGCTATGTTGGACAGGAAACCACCTAAGACAGTGTTTGAAATTTGAAGTTTTCTGGGTCTGGCAGTGTACTATAGACAGTTTGTTGAGGGTTTTCGTTGATTGTTGCTCCTCTAACTAAGTTGTTAGACCATTTGTTTGGACTAACAAGCATCAGGAAAGCTTTGAGAAACTTAAAAAGGTTTTGACTGAGGCCCCTGTTTTGATTTAGCTAGAGCTTGGGAATAAGTTTACGGTCTACAATGATGCATCGCACGTTGGTTTAGGCTGTGTATTGATGCAGGAGGGTAAAGTGGTTACATATGCTTTGTGCTAGCTTAAGATTCATGAGGTGAATTACCTAACTCATGACTTGGAGTTGGCTGCGGTGGTATTTGTGCTAAAAATTTAGAGACATTACCTATATGGTGAGAAGTGTATAATTTACACAGATCACAAAAGTCTTAAATATCTCCTCACCCAAAAGGAGCTAAACCTTAGGCAGCATAGATGGATTAAACTGCTGAAGGATTATGATTGCACGATTGGATACCACCCTAGCAAAGTGAATGTAGTAGCCGACGCACAGAGCCGTAAGGCTATGTCTGACCTAAGGGCTATGTTCGCTCGCTTGAGTTTATTTGACGATGGTAGTCTGCTGGCTGAGCTTCAAGTTAAGCCATTGTGGATTGAGCAGCTTAAAGAGAAACAATTGATAGATGAGACACTGGGTCCTCAATTTTAACAGGTTAAGAAAGTGGAAACTTTAGATTTTGAGTTGAATAGTGAAGGGGTATTGTGTTTCAGTGGGAGAGTTTATGTGTCGTAGGATACTAATTTAAGGCAGTCGATACTGCGGGAAGCGCATAGTAGTCCTTATGCTATGCATCCCGGTAAGAACAAAATGTATCGAGATCTTTGTGAACTTTACTGGTGGCCAGGACTTAAGCGAGAGGTTACTGAGATCGTAGGTAACTGTTTGACATGTTAGCAAGTCAAAGCGAAACATAGTTACCTTCAAGATTGCTTCAGTCGGTTAAGGTTCCACTTTGGAAGTGCGAGAGGGTAACTATGGACTTTGTTAGTGGGCTGCCCCTTACGCCTACTAAGAAAGATTTGATATGGGTTATTGTGGATCGGTTAAATAAATTTGCTCATTTTATACCGGCCCGAATGATTATTCATTACAGAAGCTGGCTAGGTTGTATGTGGCTGAGATCGTAAGACAGCATGGGGTATCGGTCTCTATAATATCTGATAGAGATCCTCATTTCACGTCTCAATTTTGGAAGAAATTACACGCGGCACTGGGTAGAAGATTGGACTTCAGTACTGTGTTCCACCCTCAAACAGATGGTTAGTCGAAGAGGGTGATTCAAATACTGGAGGATATGTTAAGGGGTTGTGTAATCGGTCGAGTATTGGGATGGCATCGTATGAAGCAGTATATGAGCATAGGTTTCGTACTCTAACATGTTGGATTGAGTTGGGTGAGCGGCGAGTTCTGGGGCTAGAGTTAGTCGGTGATACTGAGGATAAGGTGAAATTGATTCGAGATCGGTTAAAATAAGCATCTGATAGGTAGAAATCATATGCCAATCTTAAACATCGAGAGATTAAGTACGCAGTGGGGGACTTTGTGTTTCTTAAGGTCTCCCCATGGAAGAAGGTACTAAGGTTTGGGTGGAAGGGTAAGTTAAGCTCTAGATTTATTGGGCCTTACTGAGTACTGAGGCGTGTGGGACCAGTTGCCTATCAACTTGAATTACCTCCAAAGTTGAATCAGATCCACGACGGGTTTCATGTTTCCATGCTGAGGCATTACCGCTTGGATCCTTCATATATAGTGTCAGTCGAGGAGATTGAGGTTAGGCTTGATCTAACGTTCGAGGACGAACCAGTGCAGAAAAATGAACGTGATGTTAAGGTACTGAGAAGGAAATCCATCCCATTGGTCAAAGTGCTTTGGCGTAATCACGGTTTAGAGGAAGCCACGGGGGAACCCGAGGAGGAAATGCGACAATAGTACCTTTATCTATTTTAACCAGGTAAATTTCGAGGCCAAAATTTCTGTTGGGGGTAGAGTTGTAATGCTCTAAAAATTGAAGCTTTTAATTTTTGTGTTGTGGCTTTAAATGGATGTTGGCACTGCTTGTTTAGTGATTTTGGAATGTATGGGGGCCTCTACAAAGCCCTGGGTTCAAGCCCTAGCTTTTAGAAAATTTCTGTTTTTAGCATTAGGGGAACCTTGATTTTAGGTTGTAAGCTTCTTAAAGTTTGATGGGTAAATTTTGGCATAAGAGAGCTAGTAGCATAGGTGGTAAGTGACGCCTCTTTAAGGTTAGATGATTGGGGTGAAGGCTAGGAAGATGCAATAGAGGTTTTATTTTGCATCTATGTAAGTGGTGGAGGTTGACCAAAACTCTACAAGATGGAGGTTTGAATGAGTCTTAGAGAGATATGAGGAGGAAGTTGAGGAGATAAGGTGGATTGTTAGGAGAAAATCAAGGAAGGATTTCAAGGTTGAAGAGTTCCAGCCGAATGTGGACTTTTATAGTCACAAGAGTTTGGCTAAGGGGGGAATTTTGGGTCATTTTCGGCTTTTGAGTGTTGTTTTAGGTAGTAGCCAATTATTGCTAAGAGGAGTCTGTTGTTTTATTCTTTCTTTTGTCCCTTTGCCATTTTGGTTTCAAAACTTTTTACTCTCAGTTTCTCTTTGCCTTTTAGCCGCATTTAGGCAATGTTTTATTCTGAACTTATTTTGGAATTGACCATTCGTGCACTTTGTTTGTCTTTTCTTTGTGGTTTCGATTCATCTCTGGCAAAGTGTTAAGTCACTCTCTCAAGTTCATTCTGTTTTTTTCTACACCAATCATTACCGAACTCCCCTCTCTTATACTTTCCTCTATTACTTGCACGTCTTGACCAATTACTCCTCTTCATTTCTTTTTCCTTCTTCTCTCAATAAGCTTGCTTTGGCTAAATCTCCACACCTCACTCCTTTACTCAAGAAGTAGCCGAATACCCTCTGTCCTTTCTCTTTTCTTCTTGACTTTTCTACTTTTGAATATCGTAATTGTTTTCTACATCTCTTTATTTCTATTGGGTTTCAGTTTTGGAAGTAATCTTTGAACATTCGGATAGGGCTCAAGCGTAAGGTTCTTTCTCCTTTTCATCACCCTATTTCTTTTCTCCACTCTTTTGTATTGGCTGAAATAACTGTTGCTTATAGACTCTCCTCTTTGACATTTTCTGTTAGGAAGCGGGATTATTAATATCGTGTCTTGGATCTAGAGGGTGCTGTGAGTGTTGGCTAAATACTGCTATTCCTCACTCTTGGTCTTCGCTTTTGGTAAGTATTACCATTGATGTAAACATACAATTGTTTATCAAATGGATTTAGTTGTTAAGTTGTTAGTGGTGTGCAGGATTTCGATAGAAAGGTGGTAGGCGGTCGAGTACAAGGGATTGAGTGAAAGATCCTTAATCGTTTGACCAAGGTAGGCCTTTTAGAACCCATTTTGTGCGATATATTGAAGGGGATCGTTAGAATTTCGTAGTCAAGGGCCTAATGGCTTTTTATGTTGTATTTTGGCTCGGAGCTCGTGGTTATTATTTCGGATTCACAAAGAGGTGTGTACTCACACTAATAGATCGTAGATCGATAATAAGCCGAAAAGCCAAAAAGTCGAAAGCATGGCAATGGTTGCCACACGAGCACATGAAGGCACGTGTGGTAAAGTCATTACAACGTCTGAGGCCACCATGAGTGATCTCATGGTCTTAGGGCCGTTTTAAGCCATATGGGCCGAAATAGGTTGTGTTGGCCCAATGGTCTCGTGGGCCTCACACGAGCCAAATTCATGGACAAATGAGAAATAATGAGGCCAGCGATGTCAATCACGTGGCCAATGGCAGTTTGGGCTTAGCGGGCCACATGAGCGTGTGGGCCCCACTTGGGCCACGTATTAGGCTTTGGCCCCATTGTACCATTTGATTGCTAAGGGTTGCACAAGTCGTGTAGAACGGCTGTGGATGTATAGTGGGGTCGATACATGTAGTAAGACCCTACAACGAAAATTGACCGTTATGCCCCTAAATGGCAAATTGACTAAAATGCTCCTATATGATATATGACCGATTTTGTATGCCTTTTGATGATATGTTTGCATTCCTGCATGTGATATTATGCTGCATGGGATGTGATAAGTGATTGGAGGATGTAATTGCTTTGATAGGATCGCACGGCCGCTTGAGACGACTGTGGATCCATCGATGGCTTTAGGCCTATTATGTGCTTGGTAGCTCTGCTGCGATATTGTTTAGTGCTACAACCGGTGCTACATCAAGAGTGTAGGGATGGGTGGGTCGATTTAATCCCCACAAGAGTGTAGGGTTGGACAGGATTTGGAGTGTAGGGTTGGATGGGGTTTATTTGTGCCTTACATATTCTTATTTTGATTATGATACGGGCTTAGGCCCAACTAAGGCTGCTATGGGCTAAGGCCCAATTGCCACTGCTATTGTAATGGGCTTAGGCCCAGATTGATGTGTTGTATGCTATTTGATCGATGAGGGTAGTATACACTGAGTTGTGTAAACTCACCCCTTTTTTAATTTCCCAGGTAATCCTTAGAGGGAGACAGTTCGGCGTATCGGAGGACTCGGAGGTGGCCACACTACGGATTTTTAATTTTGTTTTTGTTTTAATTTTGGGATTTTGCTACTATTGATTGCATAACTTCTAGATTTAAGTCTCATGTTTTGAAAAGAAAATAACATTTTATAAATCAACTATAAGTATACAAACATTTTCAAAGAAGGAGCTTTTGCTGTTTTTGAGACATGAGAATTTAATAATGGATATTAAAACTGAGATCTTCTAATAATAACTTAAAGTTTTAATCAACCCTTGATTAATAACTGTTTTAACTAAAGTATTCCTCAATAAGGCTTGTTTGAAATTGAAAACCCATTTTGAAAAAACTATTTTAAATCGTGAGCGATCAAACGCTTTCAAGGTTTTCCAACAACATCAAATTTTATGATTCACCCTTCAATGTAACGTCGCTAGATCCGGTCATAACGTCGGGGTCAGGTTTGGGGTATTACAGAGACAAGGTCATGTGATTGAGCGGCTGGGGACAACGCACTGTCCCATGCTATGCTACGAATTCTGGAAAGGGTTGCTGGGCCCAATACTGGTACTATGGGCCGTGAGTCGATTATGGAACGACTCTGTTCTAATGGAGTTGAGATTTTTAGGGCTATTGCTGGAGTAGCCCCTAATGTGGCTGAATATTAGATTGAGGCCACGAAAAGGATAATGGATGACCTCGATTGTACCCCCGAGCAGAAACTAAAAGATACAGTGTCACTACTGTGAGATGAGGCCTACCAGTGGTGGCTTACAGTTAAAAGGGGAACTCAGTCTGATCGATTGACATGGGAATTCTTCAAAACTACTTTCCAAGGGGAGTATGTGGGCACTAGTTATGTGGATGCCCGGAGGATAGAGTTTCTAAATCTGACACGAGGGGATAAACCAATGGCTGAATATGAGGCGGAATTTTTGCGACTGAGACGCTATGCGCGTGGGATGGTGGCAACTAAATATAAGCGATATTCGTTTCGAGGATGTTCTTAGGGATAGTCTAAGGGTTCTAATAGCTCCATAGAGGGAGTGAGATTTTGCTGCTTTGGTGGATAAGGCAAAGATTACCGAGGATGTGAAGCGCGTTGAGTGCCAAAATCGTGAGGAGAGATGTAGGAACAAGAGAGTTCAGAGCCCTCCAATTCCATTCAGAGGCCCAAGAAAAAGGCCAGAATTGATGGGCTAGTCAGAGTTGGGCTCCCTATTGCTACTACTAGGCCGCACCCTTGTGTTGACTATAGGAGACGCCATCAGGGTGAGTGTTGGAAGAGAATTGGAGCATGTTTGAGGTGTAGTTCTTTAGAGCATCGTATTAGAGATTTCCCGCAAAGGGCTGATCAGATGCAACCTTCTGGTATGGGTACTACACCACTGAGAGTAGCTCAGGGGTCGTCGAGAGGTCGTGGTCGGGCCAGGGGTGGTAACGGTCAGGGTCATGGTCAGGGAGCATTGGGCAGAGGTGCTAATCAGATTGAGGCAAGACAGCCGGCTTTAGTATATGTTGCACGTTGCCGAAATGAGGGAGATACTCCAGACATTATGATGGGTACGTTTTTAAGTTTCTTTGCTCTTCACTTCCTCACTCAACATTTACCCAAACAGTTTCTTTTCCCTTTTCTCTTCCAAGTTGTCCCTTTATCATTTCTGTATTCTGTCCGATTTGTGTTATTGTTTCAATTTTGTAAGAGTTTCTTGATAAGCGGTAAGTGCTCATGTTTTCACTCTTTTTGTTCCCTATCGTTAAGGCTTTTCTCCTAACATCTCCTTTTTTCTGCCTCTATAAATCTCTAGATAATATGTTGCTTGAAGAGGTATCAACAGTGACGAGTAGTAGCCTTTATGAGGGAAGTTTAGGAAGGGTGCCAACTGAAAATGGACTCATAGCCCCTGCCCCTAAAATTAAGTAGCATAAAGTGTCAGCTATTTGGGATTTTTTGCCAGGGTGCGGCAGGGTGGCTGCACCAGTCGCTAGACCAAGTGAGCAAGCCACAAACAACTGATGTTATTAAGGGAGAGGTAATCTTTTGGGCAAGTATTTCCAGTGGAGGTTGTTTTTATAAGTTGTTTAGGATTCAATTAACAGGAACTTATGATTGAATGTAGGTTGGAGTACTCGTTGCGATTCACTCGATTTCGTAAATAGGTGTGTATTTACACTGTCTTAACTGTAAATTTGTAACGCCCCAAAAATATAGGGGTTGTAACTTTTACATGAATTGACATAAATGCTTGTTTGGCATGTCGGCATGATGTTTTAGGTGTGTTTGGAGGTTATTAGGTAGCCGGGGTTCAAGTTTGACCTATGTTAAAATTATTAATTTTGGCTCTTTAAAGGGGTTAAACAGTAGTTAGTAGGCTTTATGTTTAATTGAGTGTATTTTTTGACACAAAGGTGTCTTTGGTAGAGTGGCTAATGATGCCACAAGTGTGGGAAGGGATGTGAGTTCAAATTCCCTTGTAAGTAAAATGTATTTATTTTGCTACATAGGGGTGGAAAAAGGTAGAGCTGGATGCAAATTCTTTTAGGTGGTTGTGGATTTGGTAAGAGATGGAAGTTTGACTTGGTCTGAAGATTTTGAATCAAATTCAAATGGAAAGGTTAGAGTAAATCAAGGAATGGTTGGTGAAGCGGTATGTGGAGGAAATCTTGAAGTGTTTCAATGAGTGGGGCTTGAGGGAGGTGTAGCCGAATTTGAGGAGTGTGGGTACCTATTTGGTCACATTAGGTATTGAATGAGTTTTGGTTCTTTTGGTTTTCGGCACTTGTTTTCTCCTTTCTAGTTTGGTACAATTTTGGTAAGCTAAAACGTATTCTTTTGGTGCTGTTTCAGGATTGTTTTGAAGTGTATCTTGAGTGCCGAATTCTCTAAGCAATATTCTTTCTTCTTCTCATTCATTCGTTGCCGGTTTGACATTTTCTTTCTTCAACTTCAGCTTGTGGCCGAACCTTGGTTGTGCCCCTCTTATTCTTTTCCCCTCCTAGCCAAAACCTACATCCCTTTCTTCTCATTCTGTCCCTCGTAATAGCTATTCTTTCCCTCCTCGACTATATTTTTCTATCTTTAGCACCCTTTTCCATTGTTGGCTGAATTTTTTTATTGTGCTCTCTTTCCTTTGAGTGTCATACCTCCTTCTCGTTGGTTATAAGCCGAACGTCACCGCTTGAAAGTATCCTTCTCGTAGAGTTGAAAATCAAACTCGGGTAAGTATATTCTCCCTTTCCTTTTTACGTTAAAAGGGGAGAAAATCGAACACCTCATTCCCTTCTCGATTCTCTTGACTTAGTCTTGTGATCTTCTCATCTCTTCTCGATTCTCTTGACTTAGTAATTAGGCTTTGGCTAGTGGCTGACTGCTCTCTTGTTTCACCGATCCAAGATTTTTGCTAAGTACTCCTTTGTTTCGGCTTTTAATTTTGGTATTATAGTTTCCCTTCTGATTAGATCAAAGGTTTCGGATTAGGGTTACTACTCCTTTAACCCTTCTCCTATGGTTGGATTCTCTGTTGTGTGTAGGTGTTTAAATCTCTCGGCGCTTAATCAATAACTGGGGAATACATGTTAATCGCGTGGGATAGTAATCAAGCAAAGCGGTGGTAGGTAACCGCAAACAAAGCAGTGGTAGGTAACTGTTTGAACAAACCTTGAGTATGGTTTTCTTAATTCGTTGATCAATGTAGTAATTAATATTGTTGTAATGATAGGTTGGGCGCGTGTTATTGGCTTGATTCGTAATCAAGTGTGTAACCATACCCTACTATAGCGTAAATCGACAAAAGCCAAAAAGTCGAAATGTCGAAACATCGGCATTCGAGGCCTTACAGCCATGCAAACACTTGTGAGGCGATTTAAGGCCACAAATCGTAGGCAAAAGCCTGTAGAGGCCATTGTCTGCATTTTCATGCACTTGGGCCGTTATGGGCCTCGTGGGCCAAAATGGGCCCAATGGGCTAACGAGCCCATGTGGGTAAAATACCCTGTAAGTGATCGTTGTTAGACTAGATTATAAAGTTCACTATGCTGTATGTGAAATTGGATTGAATGGGCCACACAAGCGTTTGGGCCCATAAATATTGTTTTGGCCAAATAGGTTATTCTAGTCACTCAAAGTGATGTTAGACCTTTAGAATGTCATATTAGGTATCGAGACTCTGAAACTTTGTTAATGACCAAAATACCCTTGACTGCTTAAATGACCCTTATACCCCTAAAGGTAGGTCTCTCTGATATATGTATGACTGTAGCTGTGTTTGTTAATCTGCATGCATGATTTAAATATTTGTGACATGTTAATATGCATGGGGTGGGTATGACTTGGAGGTAGTTCTGTATTAGTGGCTCTGCCACGTAATTCTGTTAACAGTGGCTTCGCCACGTATTTTGTTTCTGGTGGCTCTGCCATGTTATCTGTTATTAGCAGCATGGCTATGTATTGGTTTGTGAGCTGGGTGGGTCGAGTTATTCCCCACATGGTGTGATGGTTGGTACGGGTGGTGTGATGGTTGGATTGGGTTGGGTTTGCATTCACATTCTGCTCTGATTCTGCAGTGGGCTTGGCCCACACTATTCTGCATAGGGCTAAAGCCTAGACTCATTTGTTTTTGTATAGGGCTTCAGCCTAGTCTGTTCTGCATGTCTGATCACTGTTCTCAGTTGGGGAGTTACACACTGAGTTTTTGCAAACTCACCTTTTTATTTTAAATGTGTTGGTAACCCCTAGCCATAGACGATTTGGAGTTGCGAGGGACTCGGGGTGGCCACATGCATTCTATTTCTGGTTTTGTTTTGTTTAATTTTCAGTTTGGATTTCATTTATGTAATAAGGCCATTTTGGGTTTTTGGTTTAACTTTCTTTATTTACACTGCTTTTATCGTTTTTGAATGATTAGAATAATTAGTTGGGTTTTTCAAAACTAATAATGTTTTTCAAAAATAGTCACACATTTCCACTTCAATTTTAAAGGCTTTCGCGAATCATAAAGTAATTGAACTAGTATCAAAGAATAGATTTAAACAAATGAACTGGTTAAGTGACATTATCAAATAAAAGGGAGTTTTAAACCTTAAATCAAACTACTATCGATGAGATTGGTTTTATTTACCAAACGTAACTTCTATGTGACACGCCAAATTCGGCCATAACATCTGGGCCAGGTTCAGGGTTTTACAACGTAACTTCTATGTGACACACTAGATTCGGCCATAACGTCTGGGCCAGGTTCAGGGTTTTACAAAATCGAAAAAAGCTGAAAAGCCAAAAAATACGATTATGATGCCACATAGGCGTGCAATCGCTCGTGTGGTGATCTGAGCCCACGAAACATGGGCGTTTGACTGTAAAGGCCACCGTGAGCGATCTCATGGGCTTAGGTTGTTTTGGGCCACTTGGGCCACATAATGGCCTTGGGTCCATTTGCCCTGTTTTGACCCATAGGGTAAAATGACTGATATACCCCAATAGGGTAAAATGACCGATATACCCCAATAGACCTCTATAGGGTAAAATGACCTATATACCCCCATAGGGTAAAATGATCGATATAGCTCCTATAAGGTGAAATGACCAATATAGCCCTATAAGATGAAATGACCGATATACCCTTATAAGGTGAAATAGCCTGTAACGCCCTGAACTTGGGCCTAGAAGTATTAGGTTTGAGCAAGGGAATAGTTAGGACGATGCACATAAAAATTTAGTTGTGCAAGAAAGTGACATAAATGCATGCTTGCTTCAGTGGTTAAGTATCCTAAGAAGTATTTGAGAAGTCCTGAGTTCAAGCCTTAGCTTGTGCAAAATTTTTGTTTTTATTTGAAATAACCTTAGCTTGGTCAGGTCTTAAGCATGAGGTTACTGACTTTGTGAGTAAATGTCTGACGTACCAGTAGGTTAAGGCTAAACATCAGTTACCTTTAGGGTTGATTCAGCCAGTTAAGATTCCACTTTGGAAGTGGGAGAGAGTAACTATGGATTTCGTTAGTGGGCTACCCCTAAGGCCTACTAAGAAGGATTTAGTACAGATCATTGTGGATCAGTTGACCAAGTTAGCCCATTTCATACCAGTTCGTACTGATTACTCTTTGTAGAAGTTGGCTAAACTATATGTGGCTGAGATAGTGAGACTACATGGGGTACCAATTTCCATAATATCTTATAGAGATCCTCGCTTCACGTCTTGTTCTAGAAGATGTTACACGAGGATTTGGGTACAAGGTTGGACTTAAGTAGTGTTCTATCCTCAGATAGATGGTCAGTCAGAGAGGGTGATTCGGATACTGGAGGACATGTTAAGGAGTTGTATGATAGATTTCTGAGGCAGTTAGGAGGACTACTTGCCATTAGAAGAGTTTACGTATAACAATAGCTATCAGTCCAGCATAAAGATGGCATCTTACGAGGCATTATATGGTCGTAGGTGTCGTACTCCTTCGTGTTGGATTGAGTTAGGCGAGTGACATATTTTTGGCCCTGAGTTAGTTTTTGATATTGAGGATAAAGTTAGACTAATTCGAGATCGACTGAAGGTAGCATCAGACAGACAAAAGTCGTACGCAAATCTAAAGTGTAAGGAGATTGAGTATTCTATGGGGGACTTCATTTTTCTCAAGGTCTTACTATGGAAGAAAATACTGAGGTTTGGGCGGAAGGGCATAATGAGCCCTATGTTCATTGGGCCTTACCGCATACTAAAACATGTAGGACTAGTTGCCTATCAGTTAGAGTGACCTCTAGAGTTAGACTGGATTCATGATGTGTTCCACGTCTCTATGTTGAGGCACTACTGCTCTGATCCAACGCATATTATCTCGACTGAAAAGATTGAGGTTAGACCAGATCTGACCTTTGAGGAAGAGCCGATTCAGATTCTAGACCGGGATGTAAAGGTTCTGAGGAAGAAGTCTATCCCATTGGTTAAGGTACTTTGGCGTAATCACAGTTCTGAGGAGGCCACGTACGAGGACGTGATGCGACAACAGTACCCTCATCTATTTTGATCAGGTAAATTTTAAGGTCAAAATTTTCTTTTAGGGGGTAGAGTTGTAATGCCCCAAAATTTAAGTATTTTGGTATGTTTGTGACACCAATATCTATCTTCTTCAGTGGTTAAGTGTTTTGGGAGTGTCTGAGAAGTCGTGGGTTCAAGCCTTGGCTTGTGCAAAAATTTTTGTTTTTACTTGAACAAACCCTATCTCTAGTTAGTAGGCTTCTTAAATAAATGTGGGTAAAGCATGTCAGAAAAGGCCTGCTGGTCTAGGGGATAGGGGCATGTGGAGTGTTCCATGGGGTCTGAGGTTCAAGACTTGGCGACACAAAAGAAGTGTTTATTTTGCTGCCTTTGCCATGTGGCTAGTAGAAGTTGACCGAAACACTACTGAGTTGAATGGGTGGTTGAGGAGATTATGGGGAGAGATTTTAGGAGGAAAATTTGGGATGTGAGGTTGTGGATGAATTGTGCCGAATTTGAACTTTAGGCACTCAGAATTAGGCTAGGGGCTAGTATGATTCTTCCCTTCTCACTTTCAGTTTCTAACTTTTGCGTTTCGATTCTTTTCTTTCACTCCTTAGTGCCGAAATTCTATTTTTAGGTTTTTATTACTTTTCCTCCTTTCGTGTTTTCTCTTTTTGGGACTGATTGTTGCTAGAGACCTTCAGGTTTTGCTCAATTTGGTCTATTCCTGAATTTGTTTTTCTCTAAAATTCATTTTGGTTGACCGATTGCTTTCTCCTTTCATTCTCTCGTTTAGTTTTCCTCTATAGCCGAATGACCTTGCTTCATACCTCTCAATTCTTTTGACAACTTTTTCCTCTACTACCGATTTCTCTTCTTTCTTTTCTCCTCCCCTCCTTCAATTTTTTTTTGTATTAACGGATCCCCTCTCTATTTCATATTGTTACCTTGACTGAATATCACTAATTCTTTCACCCCCTATGACGTTTCTTCTGTGCTCTTTGACAACTTAGGTGGTAATACAACTAGTCGGCTATGCTCTTTTCCTCCTTTTCACCCTCTTTATCTTTTTAGTCTTGACTTAATATCTTCTTGTGCTGCCGTTTTCTGATAGGGGGTAATTGTGCCATTGTTGCCTCTGTCAAAGCGAGTGCTTCCGGCTTTCGTGTTGGGTGTGGGCCTGCTGCTCTTTTCCCCGAATCTTGGCTTTGCATTTTCGGTAGGTCCATGCTCTGCTTCTGCTCTTTCAGCCTTCTCTTTCTTTTCTCTCCGCACTGCCCCCAATCATAGATCAGTAAAAGCTGAAACAAGTGATTGTTGACTCTACACGGGCGTCTGCTCGCTCGTGTGGTTGTCTGAATACCTAAACATGGGCATATAATTATTGAGACTGGCCATGAGCGAATTCATGGGCTGAGGTCGTTTTGGGCAATTTTGGGCCGAACTGGGCCGTGTGGGCCCCACACGGGTAAACCACATGAACGTGTAGAGAATATTGGGCCAGACTATGTAATCATCATGGCCAACGCCATTTCAAGGCTACATGGGCCACATGGGCCCGTAATATGGGCCGTGGTCGATTTTTACTATTTGACTGTTAAGGTTGCACGGGTCGCCCGAGACAACTGTGGACCCACTGTTGGGTCAGTAAGCTTACCTAGACCCCTAATTGACTATTATGCCCTATGTGATGCGTATATGTATGTGCATGTACGACTATATTTTAGCATGTTAATTTTTAGCTATACTGAATACATGTATGATATCCTGATATAAAATGACATGTTTGCATGATACATTGCTTGGGGGTGGGTTTCATATTGATCGAAGGAAGTGTACTAAAAGGCTTTGAGCTTAATTTACTGCCAGCCCAGCTGCATATTACTGTATAGTGCCGCAATCGGTTCTACTTGGAGTGTAGGGATGGGTGGATTGATTTTATCCCCACATGAAGTGCAGGGTTAGACAGAGATGGGGTGTAGAGGCTAGATGGGTAGGATCTGTGTACTGTTCTATCTGTCACTGCACCGAATCATGTTACTGTAACGAGCCAAGGCCCAAGCATATGACTATTCTGTACTGAGATGGGCTAGAGCCCAGACTAATATTCTCACTGATTCTGAAAAGGGCTTAGGCCCAAATTGTGTTTGTTTTTGTCTGTTACTTAGTTGGGATTACACTCGGAGTTTTCGTAAACTCACCCTTCTATTTTAACTGTACAGGTGATCCCGCAACTTAGGTGGATCGGTGCATCGGTGGACTCAGCGGTGACCACACTACCCGTTTAATTTGACTTAGTATTTTTATAATAGTTATGATTTTTTTATTTGGGCATTTGATTGTAATAATGGCCTCTTTTGGATTTTTATTTTAACTTGTGATTTTATTTATTTTGATTTATAACAGCCAGTAGATAGGGTAATCAAGGTTTTCAAAACAAAACAAGCATTTTCCAAAAATACGTGCAAGTGAGTAAACCGTTTTAGCTTTTCCGTAGTAAAACGATGTTTTGAAATTAATAACACTTTTTGAGGTAAATAACTCTTTGAATAAATGGAAGGTTTTATAAAGAGAATTAATAGGAAAATAGGATTTTTCATTAATAATAACTTGATTTACGAAAAACACTTCAATGTGACTTCGCCAGATTCGGCTATAACGTCTAGGCCGGGTTTGGGGTGTTACATGATGGTTTTATTGAATAATTAATTAATGTTGTAAAGAGTGAAATTAAAGAAGTTGGTTTGAAAGATAATTGGATGACCAAATATATATATCAAATTGATTGGTTGTGTTTAAACATCATAGGTTTAATGTTTATCTTACAAATTGGGTGTAATTTTAGTAGGTTGTTTTGTTAGCAGAGAAAAAAAGTTTTATATTTGATTATTTGTTTTATTATGTGTATGCTTATAATTGAGGTAAAATGGTTGATATTTATTAGGTATTTGAATATCATTAAAATGAAAAGCACATGATTTGAATTATGTACTATTAAAGCATTTATAAATTATATGACTTTAAGACACGTTTATTGACTTACAAGTAGAATTGATATGTGCAGGGATAGACTTGCTTGAATTTTTGAGATGTGATTTGATTAGGCAATATGATTAATGATGTATGTTTAATATTTAATTAGCCATAAGTTATTTCTATGTTCGGTTTTATTTGTGAGAAAATATGAATGTTAGGAAGCTGTGTTTTATTTAGTAATGCCTTGTAACATTAATTTGACAATGGATACGGGCTAGGGATGTTACAGTACCGCACGATGAGGAATTGAGTCAAGCAATTCTTATCGAGCCGCAATGTAGCCCTTACGCTATGCATCCTAATAGTGGAAAGATGAATCATGATCTTAAGGAAGTTTGTTAGTGACCTGGTTTAAATATGATGTTACAAATTTTGTGACTCAATGTTTGGTTTGTCAAAAGGTGAAGGCTAAACATCAGTTTCTTTTGTGGTTATTGTAACCTATTGTGATTCCTGAATTGAAGTGTAACACCCCTTACCCATATTCACATAAGAACAGGGTGCGAGGCATTACTAAACTTAAACACAAACACACATACAATTTCGAGCCATAAGTTTCTATCCAAATTTAAAACTTTTCACATCGTCCCTAAAATGAGCCTACGAGGCACAAAACATACTTTGGAAACAGTTCGAGACTAAACCGAGAACTTCTAGAAATTTTGCAAACTTATAAAAATTTTTCCCTAAACAGGGTTCACACGCCCGTGCGGATATGGGACACACCTGTGTGGGTAGGCTGTGTGGTTACACAAGCCCGTGTCCATACCCTGTGTAACTCTCTATTTATAACATCATCAGCCAAATGAAACCACACGGCCAAGCCACACGCCTGTGCGCTAGGCCGTGTGACGAATTAAATTCTCGCGAAATAGGTGCAGGCTTCACACTCCCTTGGCACACACCCATGTCCAAGGCCGTGCCATCCACATGGTTGAGACACACGCCCGTGTCTATACCCGTGTGCCCCATACTGGGCATTCTATTACTTGAGATTAAGTTGTAGGGGACACATGACCTGTTCACATGCCTATGAGGCTGACCGTGTATCACAAACGACCTAGACACACACCGTGTGTCTACCCGTGTGGACAATGTATGGCTATTTACCAAGCCTATTGCCACCCTGAAACCCATAAACACATATACCAATTCAAAGACACAAATCATAGCATACTTAAGCAACCAAACATCCATATTTATCAACTCAAATGATGCAGGTGCCATATCCATGCAAGGCATTACCATATGATTATACTTTTAATCAGCATTAGCCAATTTGAAATGGCCTTATACAAAATAATCACTTAACCAATATGAACCAATATCATTAGCCCAATCACTATTACACATATACAAAATGACCAAGTCCCTATACATGCCATACTTTCAAAATATCAAAATCACAAATACCCCAAAATAAAGCCTTGATAATATTATGCGAACTTCGACGATTCCCGATCCCCGAGCTAGCTTGCTGACACTATCAAACAATGGAAAGAAAAGAGGGGTAAGCTATTTAGCTTAGTAAGTTTATATGCAAATAATAAACATGATGTTTATAACTTAATCATACAAGATCCATAATGGAAATTGTATAAACATTACTAAACTCTCATAGCCATTCCTTACTCGATCATAACCTTACCATAAGCATTAGTAAACATCACATTTTAACTCATCGTTATTCTTCCATCCAATAGTCATATGGACTTCATATATACCTATATTACTTACTTAGTATGTACTTTCATTGTCGTTTAGACTAGGCCCGTCGGACGATTCAGAATCACTAAGATACTCAGGAGTCATACATAGGTCATACAATGCCACATCCCATATATCGTCTTATATCCAGTTCAATATCAATGCCAATAGCCCAGCTATGGTCTTACACGAAAACTCATATTGATGCCATATCCCGGGCATGGTCTTACATGAAATCTCATACCGACGCCATGTCCCAGACATGTTCTTATGCGTACTACCATACCAATGCCATATCCCAAATATGGTGTTACATGGGAACACGTCTCTATAGCTTCCATGTTATGACCCTCATATCCTGTAATGTTCCGAGGGTTCGTACCGAACTTTCACATTTATAGAATTATCGTCTATCTCATTCATGCAATTAAACTCATCCACATAGTCAATTACACAAATTCAAGCAATAATTAAACATTTAACATAATATGACAATGTATTATTTACACATAAACTTACCTCAGGGCAAAAATAGCTAATATTTGCGATTTAGTCCACAATCTTGTTCTTTCCCTGATCTAGGTCAAAAACTCGTCTTTCTTGATCTATAATAACAAATTTAGCCCGTTTAATTACCATTTTATTCAATTCAACCCAAAAAATCATATTAAGGTAAAATTATATTTTTGTCCCTAACCTTTTACTTATTTACACTTTAGTCCCTAGGCTCGTAAAATGAAATGTATTCATTTTTCTCAAAACCCAAGCCTAGCTGAACCTTTTTCATACATATAACAGCCCACAATTTTCTTTTATTTCACATTTCTACTACATATTTTACAACTCTTGCAAAAAGGTCCCTTTTGACATTTTTATAAAAAATCACTTAGTAAAAGTCGTTTATCTAGCACTAAACTTTCATTTTCTACCATTAGACATCAAAATACGCTCATGTCACATATGGGTAAATTTTTAAACATGAACCCCACTTCAAAATAATGGTAGAAATAGGTAAATCGAGTGATAATAGCTTCAAAAACGAAAAGGGCATTAAAAACAGGGCTAAGATGCACTTACTATCAAGCTTGGAAGTTGAAGAAACCCAAGCTATGGTCTCCTTGTGATTTTCGGCCAAGGCAGGAGAAAGATGGACAAATTTTTACTTTATTTTCCTTTGTTATTCTTTTATTAACCAAATGACTAAAATGCCCCTAAAGCCTTTCTTTAAATTTTGTCCCTTCCATGTCCATTTTTGTCCATCATGATATATAATGGTCTAATTACTAAATAAGGACCTCAAATTTACAATTTCATTTCAATAAAGCACCCAATACTTCTAAAACACATATTTTGCACTTTTTTGCAATTTATTCCTAATAGTCAAATTGGACCCTCTATCGATAAAATTTCATAACGAAACTTTCACATATGCTTTTAATCATACTATAAACCTTAAAACTTTATGAAAATAATTTTTTATACTTCGAATTCGTGGTCCCAAAACCATTATTCTGACTTGGCCCTAAATTGGCTGTTACAGGAAGTGGGAAAGGCTTACTATGGACTTGGTTTCGGGTTTTCCTTTGACTCCATCAAGGAAAGATTTGATATGAGTTATAGTTGATTAGATTTTGAAGAGTGCACATTTCTTAGTAGTTCGAACAAATTATTCATTGCAGAAGTTAACAGAGTTGTATATTGCTAAGATTCTTCATCTTCATGGGCTTCTAGTTTCGATTATTTCGGATAGGGATCTGAGGTTTACTTCAAGGCTTTGGAAGAGTTTACAAGAAGCCTTGGGATCAAAGCTTACTTTCAGTATGACTTATCAACCCCAAATTGATTGCCAAGTGGAACGATGGAAATGTGCAAGTTTACACAATCACAACAAGTAATAAAGTGGCAAGTAAATGTCGAGTTATCGTGCCCACAGAGACTGTGAAAAAGATTATTTATGAATGCTATTTAAAACACTTTGGTGAAGAAAAATATTTTGTTTGAAGAGGGTGATTAAAAAATAATATTTCAAACTAAGTAAAAATAAATAAAATAAAAAATAAAATTTCTAATGCACAATTTCAAAATACAATTTAATCAATATGACATAACTATGTTAGATTAATTACATTTTGTAACTTAGAATTATTAAGCTCATGTTTATGTTGTTACGAATAAATTCACGGCAACTCGGTAATTTGCTAACTTATGAACATACTCACCTACCAAAATCCATTCATCTCTTGACTATATCCCTATATCAATTCAACCGATTAAACAAATCTTAATAGGCAAATATGTTATCGCACATACATACTTATTAAATTGAACTGATCTCTTGTACATATCCCTATGTCAATTCAAATGATTAATTAAATCTAATAAGCACATAAAAGACTACGTGAGGTAACAAAGTATCCCTACCTTGAAACAGTTAAATCACAATAATCTTGCAAGTTATGCAAGGCAAATGTATCGTCAGATACCGTTGTTAATTTAACCCTAAACTACCTTAGATGATTAAACATGCACTGATTAAGTACTATGTCCATTAATTACAATTTCAATCCGTTTAAATAATTAATTCATTAGCTACCTCACAATTGTAATGCAAGAATAACTTAGTCATGTTTTTACTTAATCAAGCATCTTACCAAGGCCTATAACAACACAAACACAATTTTTAACAATTTAAGCAGACAAAATGCAATCAACCTAACACGAATTAAATTCAAGCTAAATTAATTAAATTAACCATTCCAAAAACATAAATATTCATAGACATGTTCATCATAACAACAACAAAAATTAAAAAGATAGGAAACAAGAATCAAATTTAGTGTTTCTCCGTAGCTTGACTAGTTTGCTCCGTTCTTCCTTTTCTGTTGTCCTCGTCAACCAAGGCTACTATGAAGACTTCAATGTTGCTTCAAATGGCTGATGAATGCCCCTTTTCCAAGAGGAGAAATTGACAAGAGAGTAAAGGAATTTAGATGGGAAATGAGGAGAGAAAATTGAAAGAAGAGAGAAGAGATATGAATGCTTGAGGTGTGTTTCAAATGACCAGCCTAAAGGGGTTTTTATAGCTGAAGAATGCTACTAAAAATAGCTAAAATTAGCAGACAAAGAGCCCTCCCTTGGCTGGCGACACATGTGGCAAGGTTGATAGTTTCAACTTTACTAATTTAGGCTTGGGGCATGTAACACCCCAAAAATCTAAATATTTATCTTTGTATGTTGTGTTGCACAAATGCATGCTCATGCTTGTCCGAAGAAGTGTTGGAGAAGTCCTGAGTTCAAACCTTGGCTTGTACAAAATTCTTGTTTTTACTTGAAAGAACCCTAACTCTAGTCTATAGGTTTCTTAAATATTGTGGTTAAAACATGACATAAAAAGCCTACTAGTCCAGGGGATAGTGGTATGTTACTACTAATAAGGGTGTTGTGTTCGAGTCCCACTACACAAGGAGTATTTTATTTTGCTCCCCTTGCCGTATGAGAAGTAGAAGTTGACTGAAACACTGAAGTGGTTGAGGGAAATTCAAGTTGAGAAGTTGAGGGGAGGTGTGATCGGTGGGAGATATTTTAGGAGGGATTGGTGGAGGAAATCATCGGAAGTTGGGAGGGAGAAGTATTGTTGTGCCGAAATTGGGCTTTAGGCACTCAAAAATTCGACTTGAGTGTTACTGCTTCTCATTTTTGGTTTTGCTTGCTTTGTTTTTCTCTTCTTGAAGGCCGAATGTGGTAAGGGTGGCATTTGAGTATTCTTCTATTAACCGATTGTTTTTTTTTCTTTCTACCTTTTCCCAATTGGTTCTTCTTCTGGCCGAATACACCCTCTTCGCCTTCCTAGATTCTTTTTGTTAACAGGCTATTGAGATTGAATATCTCACACTTCTCCTCTCTTTTCTTCCTCAAACCGTGTTCTCTTATCATCTCTTTTTAGTTGGTATCCAGCAGATTATCTCATCCTTCTATCCTATTTTGTCTTCTATTTAGCAATTACTCTTTGGCAAATCGGTAAGTACACTCGAATCCTTCTTCTTCTCCTCAAATATTTTAGCAAGTCTCCCCTCTCTTACACTGTTAAAAGTCAAATACTTTATTCTCCTATGGCCGATTCTTATCTTCTTTACCTAATGTGTGGCATTCATTCCGGTTTCTAGAACTTCCCGAGGAGTGAAGGAGTTTGCTACTAGTATTGAAGCGTTCAAAACCTTTCTCTCGTCACACAAATGCAGGTAGCTGTATTCTTAGTCAGCGTGTTCAACTTGAGTATTTTGCCTTGCATTTTTGGGTGTAGGCCTAATGCTCTTTTCCGTTCTTTTAGGTTCTGAGTTTTTGTAAGTTATCATATGTTGATTTAAGCCATGTGTTTAAAAAATCCTGATTAATAAAAATCTGCTTGTAATGCAGATATTCATCAAGGAGATTGTAATCAACCGTCATCAGCGGTGTAAACGACCTAAACTGAACGTGTTCAAACAAGGCATGTATCAAATATGATTTTGGAATAAGTGTTAAAAAGAGGGTGCTTAACCATATTAATTAAAGGACTGATAGAGCATCTTGATTGGATATAGGTTTGGTGCTGGTGGGCTTCTTTGCGTTCCGTAAACAGGTGTGTAATCACACTGCCCAAACTTTAGATTGGCAAAAGCTGAAAATTGTGATCTTTAACGCCACCTGGACGTGTGCTTGCCCGTGTGGTAATTCAAATGAATAGACATGGATGTTTGATTGTAGAGGCCACCATGAGCGATTTCATGGGTTGGGATCGTTTTGGGCCACGTTGGGCCGATTAGGTCATGTGGGCCCCACAGGAGTAAACCACACGGATGTGTGGAATATTGCGCTAGGCTATGTAACTCAAGACCAAGGTCATTTCTGGGCTTTGTGGGCACACAGGCATATGGGCCCACATGGGCCGCATTATGGGCGTTGGGCCCATTTTCATTGTTTGACTGTTAAGGTTGTACGGGTCGCCTGAGACGACTATGGACCTACTGTTGGGTCGGTAAGTATACCTAGACCCTAAATGGACGAAATCACTGTTATGCCTCTATGAGGTAAAATGACTGATATGATATGTATGACTGTAATCGAGTATGACATTTTTCCATACATGTATGATATTATGACATTGCATAATGCATAGGGATGGGTCTATTATATTTGGAGGAAGTGTATTGTACTGGCAGCTCTGCTGCAAACACTGTTTAGTGTCACAACCAATGCTATATTTTGAAGTGCAGGGATGGGTGGGTTGATTTTATCCCCACATGGAGTGTAGGGCTGGACGGAGTGGAGTGTAGAGGATGGATAGGTAGGATTTCTAATTGCATTTCTGTTACCGCTACTGAAATGGGCTAAGGCCCACACTGATACTGATACTGTAATGGGCTAAGGCCCTATCTGATATTGGACTATTACTGAACCAGGCCTAGGCCTAGACTGTATTTGCCTATTGTATTAGTGATTGATTGTTTATTAAGGGTTTACACACTGAGTTTCATAAACTCACCCTTCTGCTTATTTGCACATGTAATCCCTAGTTTTAGATGGATCGGTGCTTGGAGGGACTTTGTAATGCCCCAAATTTTGGGCCTTGGGCTTGGTGTGTTGGCTGGGTGGGTTGATTTATTCCCCACAGATGTGTAGGGTTGGTACAAGTGGTGTGTTGGCTAGATTGGGATGGGATGCATACTCATACTTCTACATATCTACTTTTGAGTTCTGTCTTTGGATTGGGCTTAGGCTGTTTGTTCTGTTATTGGTTTGGGCTAGGCCCAATTGATTCTGTTCTGGGCTTTGACCCAATTGATATTGTAGTAGGCTTAGCCCACGTATGCTCTGAACTGGACTATGCTATTTCTGTTATTAGGCTTTGGCCCAGTCTATTTCTGCTTCTGTTTCTGTATACTGACTGTTTCTTTAGCAAGGGGATTACACACTGAGTTTTCATAAACTCAACCTGTTTATTAATTTTTGTCAGGTAATCCCCAGCCTTTGGAGGATCGGAGATGGCCACACATTTGCTTCTATTTTCCATTAAATTATTCATGAGTACTTTAATTTAGATTTGGGTTGTAATAAGGCCTTTATAATTTTGGGATTTTGACTTTGGGTTTTTATTTACTTTGATTTATACCTGTTAGAGGTAAATCATGGTTTTCTAAAATGTTAACTGTTTTAAAACATCATATTTTCGTATATCAGTTACTTTTAAATAAGCTTCCGCAATAATTAAGGATTTAAAGCTAATAACGTTTTACAAGAGAATGATTTTTAATAAACCACGTTTTAACAATAAGAATTCCAAATCTGTGGTTTTAATGGTAGAAAGGTTCAAATTTCTTTAAGAAGGGTTTTTCATTGAAAACATGGTTTTCGAAAAACACTTCAATGTGACACGGTGGATTCGAGCCTAACTTTAAGGCCAGTTTGGGGTGTTACAGACTCGGTGGTTGTCCCCACATTTGCACACGTTTCCATATTGCCTTTTGATTTACAAGGAATTTAATTTGGGTACTTGTTTTGTAATAAGGCCTTTTTAAATTTTTAACTTTTAATTTGGGATTTTATTTATTTGGATGCATGTCTAATAGTAGTAGGACGCGTATTTTGAAAAGATAAATGCTTTTCAAAAACATCAAAATCACGTAACATATTTTTAAAACACAAACTTTCGCTATACAATTAGATTTTGACAATGCATAATGTTTTTTTTAAATAAATGGCTTAGATAATCAATCACGTTTTGAAAATGAACGACATGTCTTCGAATCAGTGAAAGATAATAACAAGGAGGTTAAACAGAAAAGAAAAGGGTTTTAACGACAACGTGTTTTATGAAAAACACTTCAGTGTGACACCGCCAGATTCTGTTATAGCGTCCAAGCCGAGTTTGGGGTGTTATAGGACAAATCTGTAAAGCCACCAATTGTGGAGGGGTTTGTTTGCAAATTGAACAAGTCTTCAAGGGCTTCGTTGCAAGCTAAATAATCAACCAATAAGCTGATTTGGTTCAGCATATGGGCGGTTTTGGGCTGTCTATTTCTTGGTCAGTTCGATTCACTCGGTTCGGCTCAACTGGACCACTTTTTCATAATTAATTTATAATAATTTATTAACCCAAGTTAAATTGGATATAAATTAGAATTAATTATACTATGAATTAATACACATAATTTTGGACCGTCTTAGGCTAAAAATTAATTCATCTTGATACTTCAAATTGCTTCTAGGTTTTGTGCTTCTAGCAGGGTCTGCCGAGTCGTTTTTCACCCTTTGTGCAAATCTATCGAAAATGATAAAAATTAATCAAAATTAATTATAAAATTAATTAAAATTCAACATGTTCATAATTTAAGTACAATTTAATTATTTCATAAAATTTAATTATTTTTCGACAAGAATTTCATCGAAATTGCATGAATTTAAGTTAAAAAGGGCATGAAAAGGTGTGTATATTTCTGTGTTTCCACACCCCCAAACTTAATTCATTGCTCGTCCCAAGTATTGCATAAATTTGAAAAGAATTTCTCTAAAACACATTTGAAAAACTCCTTCAGAATAGCATTCTTCCCAGAATTATGAATTTAATATACTTATGCTCAAAGATAAGAAATTTGATAGTTATGCTACTTAAGTATACATATCGTTCAAATTAATCTCAACAACTATTATGTTAGCAAAATTAGAGTAAATGCTTCCTTAACAAAGACATGTTAACCTTTACCAATTTGATTTTATTCCCTTATTCAAGACTAAGTTGCAATCATTAAGTTTAACTTATGCCTTCATATGTTGAACATAGCAATTTCTCTCCACAAATGTATGTAGCATAGAAACTTGAATCAATAGGTATTTAACAATGTTGTAATGTGGCTAGGCTAGGGGTACGTAAAAGATAGAAAAATTTAGGCTAAAACCCTAGACTCAGCTTCGACCGGACCTTCGAAATATATACCTTCAATACACCAATTTACTTTTCTTTCACATGCTCTTTTGTACATTTATTGTTTTCAAGTACATATGCCCTTTTTTTCTCTTTTTTTATATATATATTCGAGCATTTTCCTGTATGTACTACAATTTTAGAGCATTTGTTACTTCTTTTCAACTCCCCCAAATTTATTTTCAAAGAATACTCTGAATAGTATTGAGTCTAGTGTTTGGGACAATTTAAAGATACTTAAGAGAAAAGTGATGGCTAAATATTGTAAGGGTTCAAATAAAATTAGGCCATATAGTCTCAAAGTTGGGTTTCAAAGGATAAAATTTCATCAAGGTTGGCTTGAAAGGCTAAAACGGGGCAAACAAAAGTTGCCTAAATCATTTCCAACTTCCCATGCCTCCTAGGATTTCGCCTGAAGAAACTACTAAGTCAATTCTAAAGACTTAAACTTTCATGCACGCCTAACATTCGTAAGGAACTAAAAATTTAAGGTGCGATTTACATGCTTTATTAAAAATACATTTATATCATTATTAAGCTAACATAACAATTTATTAAAATAATAGAACTTTATTTATACTAAAGTTTAGCATACTTAACAAAATTTCAAATTATTGAAAAAAATATATCCTAATCATAACTTAAAGAAACATTTATTCTGAGTGGGATTTTTTTTTCGGTCCCCCTACTTAAGATGAACAATATCCTTATTGTTTAAAGAGAATAGATACTATACACCAGGTAGGATTCTAGAAAAGAGGAGGTGAGTCAATTTGACTGCTTAATTACCAAGCTCTCTCTAAATCCAATCCTAGACATGTATATATCCATTGTCACACTTCATACTTTGTGACTTGTTCATTATTATTTGTGATTTCCACCTCTTGTTTTATTATGCAGAATTAAAAATTCCTAATTAGACTTAATCCTAAAATAACCTAAGAACATAAATAAAATAGAGTCAAGATCGCCCTTTTTTTATTTATTTGCAGATCCTTCTAAATTCGACTCATCTTGTGCTCCATCACTATTTTCTTTGGATGAGTCGCTTCACTCTTTCTTCGATAGTGGACTCCATGGTTCAAATATGTAATCTGGAAACTCAGGCACAAAAATAAATGGGTCATTGTAAATTTTCATAAGAACACTTCTCATTGAGTCATCCCTTAATTTTGAGTATCTCCAGTAAGCTTGTTCCTGCCACTACATATGTTGCATTATATCCATCAACTTTGATAGCTCGTCTCGAAGATCTGGGCGAGGTGATTGAGTTCTGAACATTGAAGTTTCGACATCAAGTTCGGCTTCTGGTTCCATTGGTTCCGCCTGATCAGGGACTTCAGCTTTTTGCACTGGCTCGCTCTCTGTGGGATCTTTTTCTTCTTCTTCGGGATCCTCACTTTCTTCAACTCGTTGCTGTAGAATAGAGTCTCCTGCTATTCAGTAGAGGTCCCAATCTGTGATTGTGCCCTGGCTATACCCTTTCTTCTTTACGTTTGCTTTCAGGCACAGAATTATTGTCATAAAGCGAAAGTAAGCTGGGCCAGAAAATCTAACAGCACAATTCTGTATTTCTCTCAGGACGATTTTTCACACATCAATGGTCTTTCCAGTTAAAATCGAGTATAATAAGACCATTCACTCTAATAAGATTGTAGTCCTATGCGAACTAGGCATAAGGCTAATTGTGTGTTTGGTAATGCTTTTGAAAAGTGCTGTGGAAAAGTGTTTTTGAGAAGTACTTTTGAAAATTTTAGGTGTTTGGTATTGCTGTCAAAAAGTGCTTTTGAGAAATAAAATGTCCATTTTAGACATGATATTATGAAGTAGCAAATATGTATTTAAATAATGTTTAAATTAGTTAATATTATGATATTTTAGCAATAATATAAAAAATAATTTATTATAACTTACTGTTAATATTTTAATATATAATATTAATTTTAAATATTTTTAAGTAATTAATATTAATTATTTATTAAATTTAATTAGAATATATAAACTATATTAAAATATTAAAATATAATAATTAAATATTTGTAATTAGAAATTGACAGAATTGTATTATTTTAAAAATTATTTTTTTATTTTCATTAATGCTTTTAACACATTTGTATTATTTTATTTTAAAATATACTATGAATATAGAACTCATATTAGATATTAACATAACATAGAAAACATAAACCTAATAAATTAAAATATTACATATATTTGGATTAAAGTTTCTAAAAGGGATAATATTTATATATGAAATATAAATACTAAAAATTTTACAATAGCATCAATTTAAAGTGAATTCATTAAACTAGAAGCTATAGCATCTCTTGTTAATTCCATTTCAAAACAACTTGAATTGTTTGATACATTGTCACCATCACCATCATCGTCGTCGTCGTCGTCATCATCCTCACTTTCTCGACCATAAGCATTTTCTGAATCAATAATATTCTCATATGCCCAATTAATATCTTCGTATTCCATAAAATCTGCATCATTTCGACTGACATGTCTTCGGATAAAATTGCGTATCGTCATTGTAGCAACAACGATCATCGTTTGCTTTTCAAAACTATAACTTGGCATATCCCTTAAAATGGCCCATTTTTTTTCGAAACACCAAAAGTTCATTCAATCACACAACGTAATGATGAATGTGAATGATTGAATATCTCTTCTTTACCAGATACTGGTCTACCTCTACGAAAGTTACGTAAATGATATAGCTGACCTCTATATGGTCCAAGATAACCTTTCATTTGAGGATATCCAGAATCAACAAGATAATATTTTCCTACATGTCATAATATAACAAACAATTAATTCAAGAATTTTTTTATAAAAATTATCAATTAAAGAACTTATCCTTTATTATTTAAAAAAATCACATATAAATAAAATATCTAACCATTTTGTGGGTTTAGAAATTTGTATTTTGGATCTCGAATTGCATCAAGAAATATTCTAGTGTCATGTGCTGATCCTTCCCATCCAGCCATGACAAAGGTGAAACACATATTAAAATCACATACTGCCATAACATTTTGAGTCGGGATACCTTTTCTTCCAATATAGGGAACTCGTTCATTTGGTGGAAGAATAGCGGCAATATGAGTACCATCAATCACACCTATGCAATCCTAAACAAATAATCATATTAGTCTCGTGCATATTTTTAGTCAACCAAAAATATTAAAAAAATAATATAAAATTAAATTTTAACCTTAAAATGTGGCATATATCTAGAATCATTACGTATTTGTTCAGGTATTGAGCTAAAAAAAGGATCTTCGGGTGCAATTAGATCAGTGGCCATCTTTGAAACTTTCTCAAGCACAATTGTAAAGTATCGACTTATTGTTGATCCAGACCTTTGAAATCTTTCTCGACATTGGGAAACTTTTGCACCGGTGCCCAAGATGTATAAAAAAATTCCCAACATTTTAGTAGAAGATATGTTTCTTGAAGTTTTCAAGTTGTGAATACCATTTTAGACATCCTAATATTAATCATACAACGTGATTCGTGACCGTCAAAGATCTCTCGGATCCATGTCTCGACTGTCTGTTTTGAACCCATGCATGGTTGCTTCAATATATACTTCTCGTAATATAATTGCACGGAAGAAGATGCAACAACAAATAATCGGTTAAAACATTCCATGCGTTGTAATATCTCTTTCTTTTCCCTATCATCGTCACTTTCATCACCGTTGTAATTTTCAACTATACTCATCACCTGTGAATAAATTTTATATCCAAAATCATATAAAAACAACTATTGATAAAACTAATTTAGTATAAATAAGTAGAACATAAATTCAATATCCCAAAGACCAAACATAAACAACTATTAATAAAACTAGATTACACATAAATTAGTAGAACATAAATTCAATATCCAACTACCAAACATAAACAACCATTGATAAAACTAGATTACACATAAATAGGTAGAACATAAATTCAATATCCAAATACCAAACATAAATAACTATTGATAAAACTAGTTTAGCATTGTTGTTTAGTCACATAATAGATATCTCTAAACCGTAGAAGATCAAAAAAATTTCAACTATCCTCCATTTCTGTCTTAAGCCACAAAGCTCTAATCTTGGGATTAATTGATAAAAACATAATTCGCTGTCCTTATTGAGCAATAATTTAAGTGCGAAAAAGTATAACGGACTAGCTTCTGGAACTTCTTCCGACATGCTGTCAGGCACTTTGACTGCTTGTGGAATACCATATGGATCCATAACAGGAGTCAAACTAGATGTGGCTTGACTCATATTGTCAGCTACATAGCATAATTTTTCTATTTGACTGCACAATCTTGCAGCCCCTCCAATTTGGTTTGAGGATTTCTGTCTTCCAGTTTTAAATTGTGAACTTGATTTCTCAGGGTTTTTTCTTTTTTGACCGTTTCCATCAATTTGAACATCATTTGAAATATGAACATCATTTGAAATGTGAACATCATTTAAAATGTGAACTTCATTTCTCACATTTTCTTCTTCATTCTCTTTAAGTATTTCATTGTTAACATCCTTAAAAAAATCACTACGTAGTGTACTAGAAGAAGGTGCCCATGCTTTATCACCTGTTGCAACTGTGCCCATGCTTTATCACCTGTTGCAACTATCCCTATGAACATTTGGTCCAATTTCCCTTTGAATTCAGGATCAATGCCCGATGTTCTAAATTTTTAAGCTTCAACCACAACCTACATATAAAATGATAGTTTAATAACAATAATTATCAATAATCTCATAAATAAGATAAAATCAAAAATATTCGGAACTATTAATGTACCTTTAGCCTACTCTCCCACCAATCATCTGGTGCATCAACGATTCTTTTTATAGGATTCCACCCTAGACCAGTATCTTCGCCTTTAAGTTTCTTCCAAGCTTTCCATTCTTTTTTTAGGGCATCCCACCTATTTTTAAGTTGTTTTTGTGAAAAAACCTTGCCCGCTTCTTTCTCAAAGTTGGTCATTATTTTCAACCATCCATCTTTTGTGAAATGAATACCAGGCCTATTACCTTTCAAAATCTCTTTAATGCAAATATCACAAAATATTTCTGTCAATCTCTTATCCCATATTGCTTTCACTTTTTCACCACTAACTTCAACTGTTGAAGTACTCATCTATTGTGTATACGAATAGATTCGTTTCAGCCAGTAAAGCAATTAAGAAAATCAAATGTCACATAAGTATATTTTTTTACATATGTATCAAAATCAAGATAATATCTTAAGAAAATTAGCACAGCATATCCAAGCAATATACCAGATCATAAATATCATCTGATCTATAAACTGTTACAGCTAAAAAAATAAACTATAACATATGTGTATTGAAGGAAGTAAATCTCCAATACTAAACTAAAACAATAAGAGAGCAGGAGAAGTACAGGCAATTACCTTGTTGATGACCAGGAGAATCAGAGGCAACGAAAATTGTTCCTTCTTTAGCTTCCAACACTTAAAAAGAAAAAAAAAAGAAACAAAGAAACATTAATATTGCAATTAATTATTTACAAAACTAGATTAAAAATTGAGACACATATTATTCTTAAAATCATACAAGAACCTAAAAACTATAATTTAAAAAAAAAATTGTGGAAAGTTGAGTTCCTTTTAAAAATTGTGAAAACAACATATAATTAAACCTAAATAAATGTTTGTCTTGCTTTCGAGGAAACACGTGCTTGTATTGAATTGGCTTCTACTGTTGGATTTATTATCAACAAAAACAGAGGATGACCCCCTACTCTATAATGCAGGAAAAATGATAGTTTTTTCTACTATATCAATGGAAAATAATAATATAATAATGGAGCAATGCAGGATGGAAAACGACTATGATCGTCTCATCTTTTTCATTCATTGGTACCTTTCCCCTTCCATATGAAAGAATATTTTAAAATAAAAAAACAACCCATAAATTCTTAAAAGAGAAAAAAGAAGAAGAAAAGGCAATTAAACAGGTTTATCTGAGCCAAATCAATTAGGTTCTGGTGTTGCCAATTATTACATCCATAGCAGTGTTATTGTCTTCCACATGCATGTGTGCATGTGTTTTTAATTAATATATTTAAGGTGGATGTAATTTAACAACTTCAGATACACTTCATACAAATCTTTATAATTTGTAATAAACAAGAATTACTCACTCTTACATAACAGAAAGGTACTTAACCCTAGGAAAAGTAGGAACAAGTGTTTTCAAAGAGAAAAGAAAATCAGTCTATAAATATATCAAATTATAGTTTTTACTACAACGAAATTTATCAATTTATATTTTTCCATAACTTTATCAAATCAGGAAAGATAATAAAAAATTTTAACAATTTTATTATGAGAGGTCTTCATTGGATTCACTTATAAACTTTTACTTTCATGCAAGGGTAAGTATACCTAACTGATGCAAAACACATGAATCAATTCCTTTGTACTGCTTAATTCTACCATTGATGGCTTATAATTTGATAGTAAAATTATAAAATTATGGATTATAAAATTATTTTTATAATTTGTTGGAAGCACTAAATATAAGTATCAAATCAACCCACCAACATTGAGATCAAAGTACATCATCATTTTAAGACAATAAACAATGTCTTCCCAGAAAAGGACATGTAAAACAGAATAAAAGTTTAAGCAATCAGCATAACAGGCACAAGGAAAGTAAAACATTTGCTGTCTAATATCAGCTGTCTAATATCAATTGAACTCACCATAATCGCAAACTTATAAGCACCACTCCCTTCAATAAATGCTAATTAAAGTAAGAAAACATAGGTGGCCTGTGAGTTCACTTATATCTCTAGTTACAAATTACCATACTTTCATGAAGTCAATGAAAATTGTTAGACGACCATATAAGCCCCTTAAGGAATATGAACCTTCTGTTTCAAACCTCAGATTTCAGTAAAAGGTTTTTGTGGTCAATTTCCAAAAGAACCTTGCTTAGACGGTTGTTTGAATGCTTAAACACAACTAGACCATCAAGACATAAATAAAAATAACTGGTAGAGAGAGCAGATAGAAAATAAAAACAAAAGCATAATGAACAATCAGAAAATAAAAACAAAAGCATAATGAACAATTAGAAGAAGAAGAGAAGAAAAAGATAAACTTACTGGTGGAGAAGAGAAGAGGAGCAAAGAACCGGACGAAAATGGGTAAAAGCAAAAGAGAAAAGCTGAAAGAAATGTGAAAAAATTAGAGTATATTTCATAATTATTTCATAAAATCAAACAATCAGAAAATAAAAACTAAAGCATAATGAACAATTAGAAGAAGAAGAGAAGAAAGAGATACTCACCAGTGGAGAAGAGAAGAAGAACAATGAAGGTAAAGTTCAGACAAAGAAAACAGGGAAAAAAATTCTAACGTGAAGGAGAAAAAATGTGTAAGGTTAAAACGGTAAAATACCAACCAAATGGACTTTTGGCTTGGAAAAGCTAAAATTACTACTTTTTCATCTCTAAAAAAGCACTTAAATTAAGTTAAAAAAGTTGCCCCAATGATAGCTATTCTTCATTGCTTTTCAGAGAAAAGCACTTTTTTGGGGAAAAGTTCATCCCAAAAGCAATGGAGAACACACCCAAAAACGAATGAAATAGAACCATACCTTTGCGAGTGGTGTCAAATATTCTCGTCAACAAGTGTGGATTCCTTGCTTTGACACAGTCCACTTAGAGCATGGAACTGTAAGTTCCTCAAGAATTTCTTGCAAATTTTCAGGCTCGATATTGCTTATCAAGGAAGAATGTTCACCATTTTCAAAATCAGGTAATTCAAAGAACTCATTAATAGCATTTGAAGTTATTGGTACCTTGATTCCGTGAATTAGAACTTCTGTCAACTCACTTGAGGTTAAATTCGCATAGAATTTGTAACAGCCCTAATTTTTAACCCTAATCGGGAAGTGGTTTCGGGACCACAAAACCGAGTCACGATGAAAATTAGGTGTTATATTTTATGTTCTTTATATGTGATGTGTTGCGGGTGAAAATAGCATGTCTTAAAATTTTAATTGTGATGTGAATTTTTTTAGGAATTAGGATTAAAGTGAGAACTTGAAAATAATATGATAGACTAATTTAGAAGGTTAATTAATACATGGATTAGGAAAGGAGGACTTGCATGTCAATTACTCCTTTTTCAAAGTAGTGGCCGGCCATAATGATGGTGATTGTTAAATTTTGCTTTTTAAATTAGTATTTTATGATTAAATGGCTTATTTTATGAATTAGTTTAATAAAGTAATAAAGAAAATGGTGATAAGAACAAGGAGGACTATTGTTCTTCATTTCCGAAATTGAAATAGGAAAAGAAAGAAGAAGAGGCTAACATTCGGCCATTGAAGACTATAGCTAAGGTGAGGATTCTTGATGATTTTTCCTTAAGTTCTTGTAAATTCTAGTTGATGGTTAAGCTTAATATGAAGACCATGAATCTACTTTCATTTCTTTTTATTGGTAACTATTTCATTCGGCCATTGAGGAATCCATGTAGAATTTTGGAAGTTTTTGAAGTTGTGAGGATAGAAATAAGAAATGGAGTATACGAGAGTTACTAGGTGGAAAGATTGATGAGATTGTATATTCATAGGCTTAGAAATGCAAATTGTGCTTGGGTGACTTAAATCTTGGAAATGGCTATACGGTCATGAACATTAGAATTTATAAATTGGGTCTAAATTTTGTACAAAGTTTATATTGATAACAAATGGAGAAGTATGAATATATGCGTTTCAAAATATGGGTATAGATAAGTGTTTAAGCAAATTTTGTAATCGGTTTTATTGAAAAGTGGTAATTTTGGTTATATCATCAGTTCAAGGCCGAATGAATTGCTTTAAAATAGGTATAATTTGATGAATGGATAATCTTAGTGAAGTTTGAAGCATTCACCTATAAGATTGCTATGCCTTAAAATGGGGACAAATATTTAAATACCAAAAAGGAAGAAGAGCCCTTAGTCACCCTTGTTATTTAGCTAATTGAAATGTTTTGATGTAATGCATTATAGTATTCGGCAATAGAGTATAGTATATTAATAAAATGTTTATCGATGAGTGGATTGAAGTGCATGTATATTAGAATTAAGGATGTTTCCTTTATTTGTGACTAAGTGTGTGTGTGTGTGTTTTTTTTTTATTTAGGCCGAATGTGTGGAATTGTTAAGTAGGTATTTCCGAGTTATGTAAGGAAATTGATAAAATAAATGTTAATTTAAATTAATATGTCTAAATTAGCTCAAGAGCCTAAAGGGATAGCATCGGACAAGGGAAAAGCCAAGATTTCAGAATAGTCGGACCGTATCTACTCAAAAAGGCACGAGGTAAGATTTAAGTAACGAAATTTTGTTCTATCATTCGATTAAGCATGATGACTATATCTATTTACTTAGATTGGTATTAGTTATAGCAAATTACATGAGAAAGTGGCAATAGAGCCTATAATTCGGTAGAAATAAAGTTTACGTGCATTAATTTGAAATGGGAATTTCTTTTGTACCTAAAGGTAAAGTGATTAGCGAATATGTTGTGTTATGTGTTAAGGGATATCATTACAAGAGAATGTTAAATGGGAAACAAGTGTGTGAAATGAATGTTGAATGATCCGTTTATATAAAGTTATTGTGAAACATCCGGGCTAAGTCCCGAAGAGCCTTTGAGCTAGCGAAATACCCGGGCTGTGTCCCGAAGGGCCTTCGAGCCAGTGAAATATCCGGGACAAGTCCCGAAGAGCCGCTGGGCTAGTGACATATCCGAGTTGCTTCCGAAGGGCAATTATGCCATATTAATACCCGGGTCCAGCCCGAAGAGCCTTATGGCTAGAGTATATTTGGTTAAAGCCTAAAGGTAATAATGCTAAAATAGGTGTTATGTTATAATCGTCATGAATGAAGGAAATTATTTCCTCAAATAAATTAGGTATGTACCCATACTAAATATGAAATGGAATTTGTTTAGATCTTTGCTACAAATTAAGTTCAGATGCTCTAACTATTGTTTTAAAGTAATAAAATAAAAATATATATATATATACCTAGGAGGTGTGAACCTCAAACCCTAATATGTTATACTAGATTTAATCATTAAATTTTGCATACCTTAGATTTGGAATGAAAATTATAAGCATATAAGAGAACATGGGTAAAACATAGTTAGCCTTGAATATTAATGTTGGTTTCGGCCAAGGGAAAGATGTTAATAAAAATGATACGAACTCTGATTTTGAGAAATGTTTAGATTATGTATGCATGATGATTGTCTAACTTGACTAATAAATGTTCGGTCAATTAGAAAAGTTCTTAGTTTAAATGTACAAATGTTTTAGAGTTTAAATGTTTTAAATTCTTAAACTTACTAAGCTAGTAATTGCTTACTCTGTTGCCCTATACTCTTCTGTTTTATAGATTTTGTTCGTTGGCTACGGTCTCAGGAACCTCTCACTCGAAGTCATCTCTACTATCAAGACTTGTTCGGTACCTAATTAGCTAGACTCTCGTTAATGGCATGTATAGGAAGTACTCATAGTTGCCGAATTAAAGATCTTTATTTTGAATATGTATATATATATGTTTTAGCCATGCATAAATGGCTTGCTCATCCTTTAGTTGTGAACATTTTGCTGAATGAATGGTTATAAGATCTAAATGATGAAAATGTTTAAAAATGACTTTACACCAATTACCTTGTCAATAAGAAATTCGGTTAGGTGTTTCATTAGTAAATACTCTCTTTCAAACTTTGTGAAATGAGGATAAGAGTTGAATGGTATAAATTGTGCTATCTATGAATGCTTTCATTTTGTTGTACGAGCGTGGCCGGTGATTGCAAATCGTCTAGTAATGTCACTTAACCCTCCTGCGAAGGGAATGGGTTTAAGGGCGTTACAGAATTCATGTACTAACTCCTCATCCACACTAGGTTTCTTCTCACAAAACAATTCCCAATTGAGAGCTTCAGCAACTTGATGAATACGTGCCATGAAATCAATATAGTTGCTTTCTTTTAGTGTAAAGCCTTTCTTTGGATGCATTTGTTGATTCTTGAAGATACTTTCGTATCTCGCTTTTGCTTCTTCACAGTGGAATTTGTTTTGTGTTTCATCAATTTGGGCAGAGGCATGAGTTTTCTTGCGATGCATGATTAACCTGAACATAAGATGGGAAAAATTTTCTTAAAAATTTAATTAATATAAATTATTAATAATTCAATAAATTAAAAAATTAAATAATTGAATGAAATTGAAATTTAGGAGAAAAATTGGTCTTACCACCTTTTTTTTTTGTAAAAATTAAGAACTCCTAAGAAAATAATATTTATAGAAAAAAAAGGGCAAATTAAGAGAGGTTGGAGGGTTTTCGGCTAAAGGGGTTAGTGCAAGGTGTGCCGCTCGGGTGTGCGAGGTAGCAATGTGCAGTAGGGGTTGGGAGCAGCAGCAACGCGCGCAAGAGCTAGGTGATGTGCAAGCAGTGTGCAGATCCTTGTCAAGTAGGCCTAGTGTTTGTGCGCGACGAAGGCCTAGGCAGTTGGAACTAGAGCAACACAAGGCACGCAATGCAGCGGGTGATGGGGCAGGCGTGTGCGAGGTGGGCTGCTGGCTGAATGGATGCTAAATAGCTAGGAAAAGTTGGCTAGGAGCTGCGACACTTAGGGAGTGTGGAGGGAATGATGAATGAAAAAAAATAAGATTAGATAGGTGGAATTTATAGTGAAAGGAGTAGGAATTACAGTAGAAGTCTTACAACAATTTAATAATTAAAATATTATAATTCTAATTTGCTCAAAGTTAAAATAATTAATAATTAAATTATTAATTGCTATTAGTTTATTAAAATAAAATATGATTAAAATAAAACAAATCTTAATTCTATGCAAAGTTGATAGAAATTAATATATATTATAATAGATATAATTATATATTAATGATTATCATATTATTTATTAAACAAAAAATATTTATTCTATATGCCTTTTGAAAATATTTACAAAAAGAGACACCTAATTTTTGTTATTTACAAAAAGAGCAACCAAAATTTGAAAATAGTTCAATTAAGTCCTTAGACTTAATGAAAATTTGAAATTGAGTTGCAATTTTAAAACTTGGATCAAAATTGACCCTTTTATTTGAAAATTTAAAAATTTATTGTTCCATTTAGGGAATAATTTCTCGGGAAATTATGTTAAAATCAATTCCCAATAAAGATTGGAAGGGTCACAAGTGGTCCCGCTTAAGTTCCAATATCATAGATAGAATTTATTTAAACATACTAATCCCAAAAATATACCCTAAATAATTTATTTAAGAAGGAAAACAAGAAAGTTTAGTCATTTGATAAAATGAACGAGATTTGATCCTATTCAATTTTATCTCCCCAGTAATATTTCAAGCTTTGAGCATTAACTCAAAAATTACCTCTCTTACCTTGAAGTTCGACAACTCCGTATGGATAGACTCGGTGAATCGTAAATGGGCCAGGCCAATGAGATTTTAACTTACTTAGAAAGAACATTAATCTGGAGTTGAATAACAAGACTTGCTGACATGCTTTGAATTCTTGAACTCGAATGTACTTGTCATGCCATTTCTTGAGTCTTTCATTCAGTAATTTGGCATTTTCGTATGAAAACATTCGAAACTCTTCTAACTCATTGAGTTGGAGCATCTGTTTCTCCTTAGCAAGCTTAAGATCCAAGTTGAGCTGTTGAAGAGCCTAGTAAGCTTTGTGCTCAACTCCAAGGGCAGATGACAGGCTTTCAGAAAGACCAACCTATAGGGTGACATCCCTAAAGGTGTCTTGTATGCTATCCTGTAAGCCCATAAAGCATCATCTAGTCTTTTAGACCAATCTCGCCGGGTCGGGTAAACTAGCTTCTTAAGTATGCCTTTGATCTCTTTATTTGCCAGTTCAGCTTACCCATTCGTCTGCGGATGGTAAGCTGTGGAAACCTTGTACTTCACTCCATGTTTGTCAAGTAACCATTTCAATCACTTGTTCACAAAATGGGACCCTTCATCACAGATGATGGCTCGTAGGGTTCCAAACCTTGTGAACATATGCTTTTGCAAAAACTTCATTACAACCTTAGCATCATTTGTTGGATATACTTTAGCCTCAACCCACTTGGACACATAGTCTACTGCTACCAATATGTACTTGTGACCAAAAGATGGAAGGGAAAGGACCAAGAAAGCCAATACCCTAAACATTGAATAATTCTACCTCAATAATGTTTGTTCGAGACATCCTATTTCTGTTGGTGACATTTCCCACCATTTGACATCGATTACATAAGCATATGAATCATTAAACAGTGTTGGCCAAAAGAATCCAGCTTGCAATACTTTGGCTGCAGTACGTGTACCTCCAAAGTGTCCCCCATTTAGAGCTGAGTGACAATGGTATAAAATCTTGTGTAGTTCATCTTCGACCACGCATCTCCTGATCATTTGATCTGCACACTTTTAAACAAATATGGCTCTTCCCAAAAATAGTACTTCACATCGTGAAGAAACTTTTTCTTTTGCTGATACGTCTTATCAATCGGCATCAAACCACAAGCTAAATAGTTAGCAATATCAGCAAACCAATGGCTATTATAGACATGATTTACCTTTAGTATATGTTCATCTAGAAATGTCTCCTGAATATGTATAAGAGGAGAATTCCCTTCTTGCGGCTCCAACCTGGACAAGTGGTCTGCTACTTGGTGTTCTACTCCCTTTCAATTTTGAATTTCTAGATCGAACTCTTGAAGTAGAAGTACCCATCGGATCAGTCTTGGCTTAGCGTCTTTCTTGGAAAGTAAATACTTAATTGTCGAGTGGTCTGTATAGACAGTCACTTTGGTACCTACAAGATAAGTAACTCTTTTTCTGTTACCATATAATTCAATTGAGCTCCTGTTAGAGTCCGACTCGCAGAGTAGATAGGATGAAAAACTTTGCTACTTCGCTGGCCCATGACAGCTCCTATCGCGAAGTCACTCGTGTCACACATCAATTCAAATGGCAAATCCCAATCTGGTGTGACGATTGTGGGTGACGAAACTAACCGACTCTTCAAATTTTTGAACGCTCTTAAGCAATCTTTATCAAATTTGAACGTCATGTCCTTCTCCAACAATTTGCATAGAGGTTTAGCAATTTTGGATAAGTCCTTGGTAGATTTTCGATAGAAATCGGCATGGCCCAAAAAGCTCCTAACACCCTTTATAGATGTTGGAGGTGGGAGTTTCTTAATAACATCTACCTTTGCTTTATCTACCTCAATTCCATGTCTTGTTATCCGATGCCCTAGAGCAATACCTTCTGGTACTGTGAAATGACACTTTTCCCAGTTGAGTACGAGGTTTGTCTCTTCGCATCGCCTTAGTACCTTGGCTAGATTGGCTAGACAATCATCATAAGTATCTCAGAATATTGAAAAATCATCCATAAAGACTTCCAAGTCTTTCTCAACCATGTTAGTAAAAATAGACATCATACATCTTTGAAGTGTAATAGGTGCATTACATAAACCAAATGGCATTCGTCTAAATGCAAATGTACCTTATAGGCAGGTGAATGTTGTCTTGTGTTGATCTTTCGGTGCTACTGTAATCTGTTTATATCCCGAGTATCTATCGAGAAAATAGTAATAGTCTCGCCCTACAAGTCTATCCAGCATTTGGTCCAAGAACGACAAAGGAAAGTGATCTTTCTTAGTCGCCTTGTTCAACTACCAGTAATTGACACAAATTCTCCACCCCGTAACTATTCTAGTTGGTATCAACTCATTATTCTTGTTTTGAACGACAGTAATACCTCTTTTCTTTGGCATGCACTGGACTAGACTTACCCATGAATTGCCTGAGATGGGGTAAATTATACCTGCATCTAACAACTTGATAATTTCCTTTTTCACCACGTCCTTCATGATGGGGTTCAGTTTTTGTTGTCCATCAATCGTCCCTCTCTCACCATCTTCTAGTATGATGTTCTGCATGTATACAGATGGACTAATTCCAAGAATATCAGCTATCATCCATTCGATAGCCTTCTTGAATTGTTTCAATATTGAGATGAGTTTCTTTTCTTGTTCAGTAGTTAATTTTGCTGAAACAGTCATAGATAGAGTAGACGCGTTACCTAAATAAACATATTTTAAATGTGAATGATATACCTTGAGTTCTAATTTAGGTGACTCCTCGATTGACGCTTTTGGTTGGGTATAATCCTTGTTTTCTAATTCCAAAGATTCAAAATGGGATTGCAGATTAAATCCCCTTTGATTAGCTTCTACCAAAGCTAAGTATTCACCCTTCTCTTCATCATTCGGAGGGTCTGATGTTAGAATTTGTTCCAATGGGTCCTCAACATAGTTGAGTTCCTTTTCCATGATTAAATCATCTAAATCAGACACTGCAGAACAATCATCAATTGTGTCAGAAAATCGCATAGACTGAAAAACATTAAATGTTACCTAGTCATCCTTAACGCGCATAGTAAGCTCACCCTTCTGCATATCAATAAGGGTCCTTCCAGTTGCTAAGAATGGTCTTCCTAGGATGATTGGCACTTCTTTGTCTGCTTCAAAGTCTAGAACCACAAAGTCAGCAAGAAAGATAAATTTGTCTACACGTACCAATACATCCTCAATTTTTCCCGCTGGATGTGCTAAGGATCGATCTACTAATTGAAGTGTAACCGTGGTAGGTCTAACTTCACCTATCCCTAACTTCCTAAATATTGACATAAGCATCAAGTTGATACTTGCACCTAAGTCACATAGTGCCTTACCACAATATGTTGCTCTAATGTTGTAAGGTATGGTAAAACATCCAGGATCCTTCAACTTTGGGGTTAGTTTGTCTTGAAGATATGCATTGTATTCCTTCATCAAGGCTACCATCTCAAATTCTCCAAGTCTTTATTTTTTAGACAAGATATCTTTCATGAATTTGATGTAGTTCAAAATTTGTTCAAGTGCTTCAACCAATGGGATGTTGATATGAAGTTGCTTGAGTACTTCTAGGAACTTCTTGAATTGAATCTCCTACTTCTGCTTCTAAAGTCTTTAAGGGTAGGGTGGTGGAGGTTTCTTTACTAAAACTGGTTGATTTGTCCTCTGTGGTAATTCTACATCTAACGGAGTTGTTAGTTTATCAGAATTAGCTGGTTCTGAAGTTACCTTGTCAGATTTTATAGATTCTAGTTCAAGTGAAATTGGAATTTCAACACTCGGTTGAACTTCCTCTGAGTCTTGAACATCAGCTGGCTCCTTTTCAACTTCGGCGGTGTTGGACTCTAAAGTCATTTCACTCCTCAGTGTCAATGTTTTACAATGCTCCTTCCCTGGATTCCTTAGGTTCTCTATATCACTAGGTAAAACACCTTGTGGCCAGTTTCTGAGTTTAGTAGCGAGTTGGCCCACTTGATTCTCCAAATTCCTTAGAGTAGCATCATTTTTTACCATTTATGCCTTCAATAGATTCTCTAAGCTATTGGAAGGTTCAGTTTGGGCTGGTTTCTGAACTTGTTGCAGAAAACAGGTGGCTGGGTTGGTCTAGGTTGGGCATAAGTGTTACTGATTCCAGCCCCTTGGTTATTCCAGGAAAAATTTTGGTGGTTTCGCCATAATGGGTTATAGAAATTGGATTGCGGACATTGCCTCCGTTGATTTTGGTTCAGGTTACCCACGTAATATACAGATTCTGGGTTCGATGGACATTGCTCAAACAAATGTCCTTCCTCACAATAGACACAGGCTATATTTTCATATTGGTTCGATGGCTGTGCTACAAAACTATTAGACCCATTAGTGGTAAGAGTTTTTAACATTGAGGATATTGGGGATACCTGAGATATGAGTGAAGTAAAAGCATTTGCATCATGTATTCCAGCAACTCGTATTCCTGACGCTACTTGATTAGTTGGCCATTGATAATTGTTGCTGGCAATCCTCTCAATGATTTCATAAGCCTCATTATAAGACTTAGAAAGAAGAGCACCATTAGTAGAAGCGTCCACTACCATCCTCGTGTGAGCATAGAGACCATTCTAAAACATCTCAAGTTGGATACAGTGTGGGATCCCGTGATGAGGGAATTTTTGTAATAATTCTTTATACCTTTCCCATGCCTCATACAAGGACTCATCATCCATTTGTTGGACGGCAGTGATCTCGTTGCTCAACTTAGCATTCTTGCTAGGTAGGAAATACTTCATGAGAAATCTTTCTGCTAACTCTTGCCATGTGGAAATTGAATTTGGTGGCAATAAGTTCAACTAGGCTCGAGCTTTGTCCCTTAGCGAATATGGGAACAACTTTAATCGTAATGCGTCTTCGAGTACTCTGACTAACTTGAAAGAGTCGCCCACCTCCATAAACAGTCTTAAGTGAAGATGATGATCTTCGTTAGGCATTCCATTGAATTGGCCCACAGTTTGAAGCATTTGGAACATAACTGGCTTCAGCTCGAATTGTTGTGCCACAATTTTGGGTCTTCTAATACCTGGATTAAGATCATGAAACACTGGCACTGCATATTTTCTTAAAGCCCTATCCCTATCATTAGCAATAAGGATAGGATTTTGAGCAAGGTTTGCTCTGTTTCCTTGATTCAAAATTTCGAGGTTCATCTCCTCGGTCCTTCTCTGATTTGCTGGTCTTCTTCATTGTCGAAATGTTCTTTCTATCTCAGGGTCTATAAGGAGAAAATCAATAATTCGGTCAATACTCATAAACACATGAACTAATCACGGAAAAATCAATTAAGATACAATTGAAAATAAAAATAAAACAAAATGCAAAACTAACAAATTCACAAATAATGACTTTTTAGAAACAGTCCCGGCAATGGCACCAAAAACTTGGAACGACTGAAATGTGCAAGTGTACACAATCGCAACAAGTAATAAAGTGACAAGTAAATGTCGAGTTATTGTACCCATAGGGACTATGAAAAGGATTATTTATGAATGATATTTAAAACACTTTGTTGAAGAAAATATTTTGTTTGAAGAGGGTGATTAAAAACTAAGATTTCAAACTAAGTAAAAATTAAAAAAAATAGAAAATAAAAGTTCTAATGCGCAATTTCAAAATACAACTTAATCAAGATGACATAACTGTGTTAGATTAATTTCATTTTGTAACTTAGAATTATTAAGCTCATGTTTATGTTGTTACGAATAAATTCACGGCAACTCGATAATTTGCTAACTTATGAACATACTCACTTACAAAAATCCATTCATATCTTGACTATATCCTTATGTCAATTCAACCGATAAAACAAATCTTAATAGGCAAATATGTTATTGCACATACATACTTATTAAATTGAAATAATTTCCTATACATATCCCTTTGTCAATTCAAACAATGAATTATATCTAATAAGCACATTAAAGACTACGTGAGGTAACAAAGTATCCCTACCTTGAAACAATTTAGTCACAATAATCTTGCAAGTTATGCAAGGTAAATGTATCGTCAGATACCATTGCTAATTTAACCCTCAACTACCTTAGATGATTAAACATGTACTGATTAAGTACTGTGTCCATTAATTACAATTTCATTCTGTTTAAACAATTAATTCATTAGCTACCTCAAAATTATAATGCAAGAATAACTTAGTCATGTTTTTACTTAATCAAGCATCATACCTAGGCCTATAACAACACAAACACAATTTTAACAATTTAAGTAGACGAAATGCAATCAACCTAACACAAATTAAATTCAAGCTAAATTAATTAAATTAGCCATTCCAACAACATAAATATTCATAGACATGTTCATCATAACAACAAAAATTAAAAAGATAGGGAACAATAATCAATTCCGGTGTTTCTTCGTGGCTTGACTAGTTTGCTCCGTTCTTCCTTCTCTGTTGTCCTCGCCAACCAAGGCTACTATGAACACTTCAATGTTTCTCCAAATGGCTTATGAATGCCCCTTTTCCAAGAGGAGAAATTGGAAGAGAGCAAAGGAATTTGGATGGGAAATGAAGAGAGAAAGTTGAGAGAAGAGAGAAGAGATGTGAATGCTTGAGGTATGTTTCAAATGACCAGCCTAAGGGGGTTTTTATAGCTGAAGAGGGCTGCTAAAAATAGCTAAAATTAGCAGCCAAAGAGCCCTCCCTTCGCCGGCCACACATGTGGCAAGGTTGATAGTTTCAACTTTGCTAATTTAGGCTTGGGGCAAATTTGTAAAGCCACCAATTGTGGAGGGGTTTGTTTGCAACTTGAAAAAGTCTTCAAGGGCTTCTTTGTGAACTAAATAATCAGTAAATAAGTTGATTTGGATCAGCATAAGGACAGTTTTGGGCTGTCTATTTCTTGGTTGGTTCAGTTCAATCAGTTCGGCTCAACTAGACCACTTTTTCATAATTAATAATAATTTATTAACCCAAATTAAATTGGATATAAATTAAATTTAATTCTATTATGAATTAATACACATAATTTTGGACCGTCTTATGTTGAAAATTAATTTGTCTTGATACTTCAAATTGTTTCTCGGTTTTATGCTTCTAGTAGTGTCTGCCGAGTCATTTTTCACCCTTTGTGCAAATTTGTCGAAAATGATAAAAATTAATAAAAATTAATTATAAAATTAATTCAAATTCAACATGTTCATAGTTTAAGTACAATTTAATTATTTTATAAAAATTAATTATTTTTCAACAAGAATTTTATCGAAGCTGCATGAAGTTAAGTTAAAAAGGGCATGAAAAAGTGTGTATATTATTGTGTTTCCACCAATATAATAGGGTAATTCAAGTTCTAGAAGACATGTTACGAAGTTGTGTAATCAAGTTTAGTGGTAGTTGATAGCAATATCTGCACTTAGTAGAGGCTGTTTGCAATAACAGTTTTCAAACGAGTATTTGTATGGCACCTTTTGAAGCATTGTATGGTAGAAAGTGTAGGATTCCTTTGTGTTGGATAGGACTTGATGAGAGATGAGTTGTTGGACCAGATCTAGCTTGTGAGACTAAAGAGAAGGTTAAGCTGATTTGTGATCATTTTAAAGTAGTGTCAGATAGGTAGAAATCATATGCGGATTTGAAGCGTCGAGATATCGAGTTTCAAGTTTGTGATAATGTATTCTTGAAGGTTTCACCGTGGAAGAAAGTTTTGAGGTTTGGTAGAAAGGGTAAGTTGAATCCAAGATATATTGGGCATTATAAAGTTGTTGAGAGGGTAGGTTTGGTAGCTTATCGTCTCAAGTTGTCGTTAGAGCTTAAGCGAATTCATGATGTTTTCCATGTGTCTATGCTTCGGAAGTCTTGTTCAGATCCATCGCATATTGTGCCAGTAGAGGAAATTGAGGTTCAAGCTAATCTTACTAATGAAGAACCAATAAAGATTTTAGATCATGAAGTGAAAGTGTTGCGAAACAAAAGAGTTCTGTCAGTTAATGTTTTGTGGCCCAACCACAAAGTGAAGGAGGTTACTTGGGAAACTGAGGAAGCGATAAGACGCCAATATCTGTATTTGTTTAGCTCATATAATTTCAAGGACAAAATTCATTTTAGAGGGAATAGGGCCTAAGAGTTTTAGGTGTATTTTAGGAATTTCTGCTGTTGAGTGCTCGGAATTCTATAGTATGGTAAATCGAGATTGTATTCGACTATGACATCTTAACTGTTAAATCAATATTTGAAAAAATGTTCTAAAAACCCTTAATTTTGGAAAAGGACTGATTTGTAACAAAGTCAAAATAGTGAGCATTTATGTAGCAATTTAACTAGTCTTAAAAATTGAACCTAATAAACCTCCACTCCTAACAAAATTCATGATATTTTCTTCTCCTCTCTTTAGAGTTGTCATCCCTTACTTCTTCCTCACTATTTCATTAATTTTTTATTCCCAAACCACAATACATTGATTTCCTATCATTCCCAAGTCATTTACCATCATAAATCTTCAAGAATAACACCTAAGACTCCATAGATTTCATCATCTTCTCCAAAAGTGGGTTTTTTATATTTACGTCAAAACTCATTTATTCTCTCAACAAAGGTAATTATTCATGCCAACATTAGTTTTTAATGTTATTTATGTAACACTCCTTACCTATGTTCTACGTCGGAATAGGATACGAGGCATTATCGGACTTAAACACAAGAGATCGTATAAAACTAGGCCATAATTTCCATCCAAATTTAAAACTTTTCACATTCATTCACATTGTCCCTAAAATGAGCCTCCGGAGCCCAAAACATACTTTGAAAATAGTTCAGGACTAAACCGAGAACTCTCAGAAATTTTACAAACTTATAAAAATTTTACCTTAAACAGGGGTAACATGCCCGTGTAGATATAGGACATGCCTGTGTGGGTAGGTCCTGTGGTCACACACCCTCGTGTCCATACCCCGTGTAACTCTCTGTTTATGATGTCATCAGCCAAATGAAACCACAAAGCCAAACCACATACCCGTGTGCTAGGCTGTGTGACAAATTAATTTCTTGCAAAATAGGTGCAAACTTCACACGCCCTTGGCACACGCCCGTGTCCAAGGCCGTACCGTCCACACGGCTGAGACACACCCTATGTCTCTGCCCTGTACTCCATATTGGGCATTTTGTTTCTCAATATTAAGGTGTACGGGACACACAGCCTGTTGACATGCCCATGGGGCTGACCATGTGTCACACACGGCCTAGACACACGCCCATATGTCTACCCATGTGGACAAAAACAAGGCTATTTACCAAGCCATTTTGCCACCCTAATTCATGCATACACTTACACAATTTCAAAGTCATAAAACATAATATACTCGAGCAACCAAATCATCCACACATTATCACATTATAGACCATTTCAATATGACTACCATCATACTCAACATTTACCATATTAGCACACTAGATCACAAAGCATAATATATATACTTCACATACATTTACAGAATCTCAAGATAATGACTTGGCTAGTTCTATCAAACTCATTTAGGCTTCAATAACCCCAAAAGACTAATACACTTCCTAATCGACTAGCCTATACATGCCATATGACCAAAATCACAACTTTAAATACTGATTATGATAGCTGGATAGTGTGATGAGGTCTCCAACAATGTAACACCCTAAACCCGGCCTGGACGTTAAGACCGAATTTGGCGTGTCACATTGAAGTGTTTTTCGAAAACCATGTTTTCATTGAAACCCTTCTTATTTAAAACTTGTTGCCAACTAAAACTTCTGTTTGTTTATTTTGAAAACATGGTCTATTAAAAGTTAATCCCTTTTAAAAAAACGTTATTACCTTTAAAACCTTCTTTGTTGTGGAAGCTTAATTTAATTAGTTGTAGAAAATGTAGAGTTTGAAAACAGTTATTGATTTGAAAACTGCAATTTACTTCTAATTGATACAAATCACGATCAATGAAATCCCAAATTTAAAATCCAAAAGTTATAAAGGCCTTATTACAACCCAAATTAAAATCAAAGTGCTTTAAGTAAATGAGTAAAACATAATAAGACATATGCAGTTGTGTGGCCCACTCTGAGTCCCTCGCAGCTCCGATCCGTCTAAAGTTGGGGATTACCTGAAAGGTTAATAAATGGGGTGAGTTTATGAAAACTCAGTGTGTAATCCCATTATTAAAGAAATCTCAGTAAATAGAAAGAGATATAAAGACAGTTTGGGCCAGAGCCCTTTACAGAAATAGTATAGTTAAGCTTAGAGCATAAGTGGGCCAAAGCCCAATACAAATCATTTGGGTCTCAGCCCATAATAGAATCAAATGGGCCTAGCCCATGCTAGAATCAACTGGGCCTAGCCCATATCAGAATCAACTAGGCCTAGCCCATATCAAAAGCAGAGCATAAATGAATGATCTCAGATGCATGAAAACCCATCCAACCAACACACCACTTCGTCCAACCCTACATAGTCTATGAGGATATAATCAACGCACCCATCCAACACACCAAGCTTAGCACCGGTTGCGGCATTAAGTCAATAGAGCGGCCCAAAGTCGTAAACATAACGGTTATAAACCGTAAGCAAGATGGCATGGAACCATAATCGGGATGGCACAGAGCCATAATTATACGCGTGGCACAAAGGCATCAATAATAGGTCTATAATCAGCACAAAGCCTGTGATATCGGCACAAAGCCTTCGGTAATGGAACAAAGCCCATAACTACGGCACAAAGCCCACAAGAACGACACGAAGCCCACAATATTGATACGAAGGCCACAACAATGGCATGAAGCCCATAATAATAGCACACATCCTTCGGTAACATGATTGGCACTTAGCCATTGTTCGGTCCACAGTCATCTCAGGCGACTGTACGACCTTATCAAATTAGTATAAATATACGGCTCTTAAGCCTTCGGTGGATCCACAATCGTCAAGCAACCATGCGGTCCTAATAGATCAGATCTTCCTCCGGACAAAATCCCAACCCACGCAACATGTCATGTATGCAGAATGTCATGCCCATATTCGAATCATACAATCACAGTCAAGTGATTCATATCACAAACATATATTCACAGTCAAACTAGCCCAATCATAACACAAGTCAGTCATTTACCCACAAGGGGCAAAATAGTCATTTTACACTTTAGGGGCAAAACGATCATTTTACCCCACATGGATATTTTGGTAATCCTACCCTACAAGGGTATCTCGATAATCCTACCCTACAGGGGTATTTCGATAATTTTACATATCAGGGGTATTTCGGTAATTTTACAAATTAGGGGTATTTCGGTAATTTTACAATCGAGGGTATTTCGAGAATTTTACAATTGGGGGTATTTTGTTAATTTTACAAACTGGGGGTATTTCATTAATTTTGCAAACTGAGGGTATTTCGTTAATTATGCAAATTGGGGGTATTTCAATAATTTTGTAAATTAGGGGTATTTCGGTAATTTTGTAATAATGGGTATTTTGGTAATTTTACAAATCGGGGGTATTTCGGTAATTTTACAAATCGAGGGTATTTCGATAATTTTGCAAATCGATGGTATTTTGATAATTTTACAAATCGAGGGTATTTTGGTAATTTTGCAAATCGAGAGTCTTTTGGTAATTTTACAAACCAGGGGTATTTCGATAATTTTACAAACTGGGGTATTTCGGTAATTTTACAAATTAGGGGTATTTCGTTAATTTTACAATTGGGGTATTTAGATAATTTTACAATTAGGGGTATTTTGGTAATTTTACAAATCGAGGATGTTTCGGTAATTTTGCAAATCAGGGGTATTTTGGTAATTTTGCAGATCAGGGGTATTTGGATAATTTTACAATCGAGGGTATTTCGGTAATTTTACAAATCGGGGGTATTTCGATAATTTTACAAATCGGGGGTATTTTGGTAATTTACAAATCGGGAGTATTTCGGTAATTTTGCAAATCAGGGGTATTTCGGTAATTTTTCAAGTCGACGGTATTTCGGTAGTTTTGCCAATCCCTCAGAAGGTCTACAGTCACCTTGAACGACTCAAGTATTCTAAACAAAGATAACGTTGCGAATGGGCCTAAGGCCCGTTCTCGGCCCAAATGCGCCCATACACTCGTGTGGCCTTTTTTGCCCAAATATAGCCACAAATATGAGATTCACATAGTCCAGTCCAATATTTACTACACAAACATACAATTTGATTGATTGGGCCCACGGGCCTATTAGGCCCACATGGCCTATTCCGGCCCATCGTCGCCCAAAGCAGCCTAAGCCCACAAGAATACTCATGATGGTCTTAACTATCACATCCAAGCTTCCACACGTGCGCTCGCACACTCGTGTGGCTACCATCGCCGTGTGACCAGCATTTCGGCATTTGCCGTTCTACAGCTAGAGTTGGGTGAAATACACACCTGATAGGTATCTGAAGTTAATCCACGCTCTGAATGCTATTATGCCCAGAAGCCAACAATAATCGCACCCTTGACTCCCTAAGGGGTGTGTCGATCAACTACGATCACCACCACCGTGACCCAACGTCACACAGATCAACGAATGATCTAACGCCTAACCCAAATGAACACTCCACAACGCGAAAGGGAAAAGCCAAGAAAGGTATGCTAACACTCCACAACGCGAAAGGGATAAGCTAAGAAAGGTATGCTTACTCTCCTCATGGTTTGCTCTATATAAAGCTAGCTTCTCGCCTATTCTCATGTTAGCTTCCCAATGTGGGATTCTCCATCAATCCTCCAAAACCAACTCATTAGCAAAATAACCAACCTTTACGTGCAAAGGGATTCGAACCAAAGTCCTCTCGATAGCCATGCCACGCCATCACCACTAGGACACAAGCTGCTTTGTGTCATAAGTCCAACACATTTAACTTTAAAGCCCACCCACTCACTTCCAAATTTATTTAAAAAAGAAACCAAAATAAATTGTAGGAACCAAGACTTGAACATTGGATCCCTTGCTTCCTCTATGGTGTCACTTCATTGTCTCCCATGTGGCGCCATTTGCCACTAGACCACAACTCCTTTTGTCTCTTATTTTAGCCCCTTTTATTTTGTAAGTTATCCCACTTGAGCTCAGGGTTCCCTTAAGGCCAAAACCAAGATTTTTCCTATACCCAAGCTTGAACCTAGAACTTTATAAAAACCCTCTAACATTCCAAAATCACTAACCCAACAATTCTAACTTGCAAACTGAGCCGATGTCTTACTCTCAAGAATTTTAAATGCACTCAAGCCCGAGGCCCATTTCTTCTAGGCCTAAAATTCGGGGCGTTACAAACAACTTCCAACCCGAGTAAGTCTTCAAAATCCTATAAACATAGGGAAAATAACACAAAGTAAGCAATAAAGCTTAGTTAGTTCGTATGAAATAAACACAACTTATCAAACAAATACTTATTAAGCGTTTTCATTACTATAATGTAAACTCATTTAATTTCACCTTTATACCATGAATCTAAACTCATAATTTAACCAAAATTTCACAAGATTATTCATTTCTATGTTCATATGGATCGAATACTTTTGTATCAATTTCTCCATATTTATACATACATAATCAAATATCAATATAACCTCATTCAACCCAATATATTCAATCTAATATCTATCGCATTTACTTTACCCAATATAAATCATGTAAAATATTATCAAATAATAGTACGTCGTACACAATGTGCGTTACTTACATAAAATTGAAACCAATATGACTCACATCTCATATATCCTTCAAATCACAATTAAATATAGCCAAATAAACACATTATGGCATGAAACATACTCATACAAAAATCTTTGTCGTTTCATATACATGTTCCACTATAAGCTCACCAGTTCACTCTTATCCTATCCTCACATAGATTTGATACATACCTATTTTACTTATTTCAATCTCACTTACATTCTCGTCTTGACTTTGCCCATTGGACCATTCGAAATCTTGCACATAAGTTGTAACACCCCTATAACCCATATCCGTCACCAGAGTGGGTTATGAAGTATTACCAAACCAAAGCACCACATTTGTACAATCACATAGACTTAAGATCATCAACATTTATATACATACTGAACACAACCAAAGATCAAATTTAAAACATATAAAAGTAAACATCCAAAAGATGCCATATTCGCATGGCTTATATACAATAGTCAAAATATCATTCTACTTATAGTCTATCCTATACATGCCATAAGCTAAGTCTGAATCAAATGGTTACCACAACAGTAGATAGTGTGACGAAATGCTGACGATCCACGAGCTGGTAGTAAGAGTCAACGATCTATAAAACAGAGAAACATAACATTCAAAGTAAGCTTTCATAAGCTTAGTAAGACTTAAGCAATTTTAAACAATTGAACTAAAAAAAAAACAAACCAAATGATCGAAATCACATAACAATTTCTAAGTATAATACCATTTGGCTGATTATGCACATTCACGTATATCAATTTACTCTAATTAAATTCAAACTCATATAGACATAAACGTTTACATATTTTAAGATTAACTTTAATTCTATCAAATTCAACTAGTGTACCATTTCTTATCCACACTTACTTTAAACATTCATAGTTAAATGGTATATCGAATACTTTCATGTAAATTTGCATAATGACTAAATGCACACATACACACATATACATATGAATTTACAACATCTTTACATATGCTTCTCAATACACATTCTTAATTCCCTTCAGGTCAATCTCACATATATAATATATATATATCATACCTGGCCAACTTATTGTCTTGAACTCATTTTATTACTAATTTAGCACAAGGTCGCATAATCTCTGACTTTAATTAGTTCACCGGCATTTAGTCTGCTAGATAAAAACTCTGAATCACGTCACTGGCATATTGCCCATTTAACAGACTTTCTCTTTGAGTCGTTCGGAAATGTGTAGATTTCAAATAGGCCTTATACAATGCTGACGTCTCGGACCCGGTCTTACATGTTATTCAAGGTTGATGCCACTGTCCCGGACAGGGTCTTACACACTATCTCAAATCAATGCCTTCGTCCTGGACGAGGTCTTACATGATATCGTATTACCATTTCTCAATCGAATATGATTCGAAATTTCTCAATATTTCGTACACCTAGTGCCCCAACAACCGATCTCGTACACATAGTACTCGGTTAAAGGAATTCGCACACATAGTGCCTTTACAACTGATCTCGTACACATAGTACTCGGTTAAAGGAATTCGCACACATAGTGCCTCTACAACTGATCTCGTACACATAGTACTTGGTTAAAGGAATTCGCACACATAGTGCCTTTACAATTGATTTGTACACATAGTACTCAGTTAAAGGAATTCACACACATAGTGCCTCTACAATCGATCTCGTCATTACACGACGAAATGACTTAACCAAGTCTATAAAACATCATACATATATAACAGTATCAAAGCATATACTGCACATCAAATCCATCTCTAATAGATTACATATATATTTCGCCCATACACATAAAATCATGAATCAAAATATAACCTCTCATGTATACACATCACAAATATCTGAATATACTTCACCATATTTTATTACATAACACATTCGACAAATCACATTACATATCAATACTCCAAATTTATTTCATACTTCTATTCGGCTATATAAACACGTATATATATGTAACATTTACTCACATACATAATTACAGTTTGACCGAATATATATAAAAAAAATACAACCATTTCTCATATGCTTTTCACTTCACATCCACAATTCGATCCACCATTATCTTCATAAGCATAAATAAATAACACGTACCTAGATCACTTAATGCTTTATACGAATTCACATGTTATCTCATACTTTCATGACTTATACTACAACCACAAATAATTGAGACCCATATCTTTGTTCAAAGGTTATCATCGTTACATAACACATAGGGCATAAATTTCACATCAAAACACATATCTTGGCACATCAATTTCATCATATCAAATTCGACTAAATATGCTAGTCATATACGGCTTCTAACCTCGTTTCAATATTAATTCGGTACTTTGAATACAAATATTTAATCTAACATTTTCTTAATTACAAATTATTCAACTGAAAAGCATACAATTTAACAAAGTTCAAACACTTAAGAACTTACCTCGATATTTTCGTACAGTCTTGAATTGGCTAATCAACTACTTTCGCTTTCCCTTTATTCGAAATCAACTCTCTTTGCTCTTGAGCTATATTAAACCATTTTTAACTTATCATTACTTAATTATTCACACCCTTTAATCGAATACAACAAAAAAAAAAAACTAATTAGGCTTTATTAGCCATATTTAACTAACTTTTATTAACGTCTACTTATCAGTAATCACAATCGGCCATTACCTTTAAATCATAACAAATATCACTTACTATTTTTTTTCTAAGTCATATTCAGCAATATGATTCATGAATTAATCATTCACATCATAAACCTCATTCGGTTATTTCAAGGGACATCAGTTAACTCATTCTTTAACAAATTACCAAGCTTCAAGTTCAACTTATAACTATTTCCAATGCACAATAATAGGACACTATAAAATTGTACATACATTCCATGGCCGAATGCACAAGGCTCTAGAACTCAACTAAACTTGTCTTTACATTAAACACGTTCAACTACTAATGTGAGTTAATTTAATTATTTAAGCATTAGCTTCCATCATCTAACATTGATTTCTCAATTCATTCACTATACCCGAACACTAAGTTGTCATTTAAGCCTAACTTATCAAAATTACTAAGCTCGTAACTCAATTTGCATTTTGTGGCATCAAACACTCCAAAAATGCTATACATTTCATCCTTGACCGAATGTACATACCACATTAACAACACATCTCTTACATATTTATCCAAGTCTATAATCGGCTCATATATCAATATTTGTACTAATAGTTAAACATTCGATCCTTGTCTTTAGCAAAACTCTCAATTTACCATACAAATCAATTTAATGAGTTTGTTCATCTTTCCCTTCCTATCTAATCTTAGTCCACCTTCGGCTATCATTTTAACACATACTAACTGAATTATTCCTTGGCAAAAATTACCATATTCGGTCATAGGTAGAATGACTCTTAGAATTTAAAACTTACTTCTATTAATAAGCATAATGTCCTACAATCTAACCCCATTGCCGTATGTCCCTTTTGTACCTTTAAACCACATAAGTATGAATTTCACATATTAACCTATAAGCTTATAATCTCATAAATTTTTAACAACATAAGATTCATATAATACTCATTCATCAATTGCTAGGATTAGAATTCAAAGAAAATCTATATCTCACCACTCATAACCAAACATCCTATTAGCCTCAATTTAAAGATTTAATTCATGGGTTTAGGAAGGAATCGGTTAAAGAACTCAAACACATAAGTGTTTAAGGAAAAATTCATGAAAACATACCTCAATTCTCAATTCAAAGTGGCCGAATGCCTTAGGTGTTCTTCCTTTATTTTCTTGCTTAGTTTTGGCAAAAACAAGAAAGCTATGAAGCCAACTTTGATTTTATCACCAAAATTCTCTTTTATTAATTCATGGTTTTCTAATATAAAACTATTTAATATTATTTCACTAATATACAATACACAAAATGCCAAATTTTCCCATCATCATTACCGTCCACTATAATCATAGTAGTCCATTTGACATGCAAGTCCTCTATGATGCTTTCCATATACAATTTGGTTACTTCAACTTTTACCTATCACATTTTTATAGTTTATCAATTGAGTCCCTTTTTATAATTTGACATCCAAATAACAAAATTAAAGCACCAAATTTCCACATATAATCAAACACAAAATAAAAACATAAATAATAAAATTTTAGAAATTTTTGACTCGGTTTAATGGTTCCGAAACCACTTTTCTAATTTGGGCCTAATTAGGGCTGTCACATAAGTGTCACTTATGTATCCAAGTTACCACATATCTCATAACACATATAGGCTCGCTCTTGAGCTATTCAAGGGTCTGCTTACACAAGCTGGCGGTCAAGACGTAACTACTCAGTGCTGCAAACACAAGCTGTCGAGCATCCGTAACACATGCCGAAGTGCCTAGCCACTGGTAGGACGTCTAAGACCGGCACCCGGATTATATATGCATAGTACAATGCCATATCCCAGATATGGTCTTATGTGTAATCGCATATCGATGCCATAGCCCAGCTATGGTCTTACACTAAATCTCATACCAACGCCGTGTCCCAGACATGGTCTTACACATGATCACATATCATATACTAATGTCATATCCCAAATATGGTCTTACATGGAATCACATATCATATACTGATGTTATATCTCAGTATGGTCTTACACGGAATCACATATCAGATACCGATGCCATATGTAACACCCCTAACTCGTATCCATCGTTAAACTAGGGCTAAGGGCATTAATGGACAAATCAGAACTTTTATAAACAATTCTCTATCATCAACATTATATCAATACCAAACATCATCAATAAGTCCCTTATGAAGGTCTTCAAGACCTTAAACATGCATTAGAAGAAGATAAGGACTAAACCAAACACTTAGAAAATTTTCCAAAACTTAGACATTTTTTTCAAAGCTGTTGAGGTCACATGCTCGTGTGGTCAGGCTGTGTGCCTCACACGGCCACCAGACACACCCATGTGTTGGGTATACTGACTTAATTTAAAGGGTACCCAGGGGACACACGACCATGTACCATGACCGTGTGTCACATGCGGCTAAGACATACGCCCGTGTGGACAAAAATAGGCCATTCGAAAAGCCAACTTTGCTACCCATATATGGGTCATCCCTACAAGCCAGAACCAATACATATATACCATTGTTTCTCAGCTAAAACACAAACAAAACACCCACATTTCATGCCATAAAGACCCCATTCTAAGCCATGCTTAATGACCATGCTAATTCAAACCAAATCACAAGCCAAAATCTTATGCATACCATATGTTCCATACCACAATCATACAACATTCCATTTCATAACAAAACTTACCATATTCACACCCAAATATATACCAAAATGACCATATTTATATTGGCTTTATAAACACCATAAAAACATACCAAAATCAAACATGAACAATCCATAGTTAGCCATATCACATGGCATAACTTATATATATCACAAAACATAATCAAACTCATCTAGCTTATACATGCCATAATTCAACATCTATACATTCAAAATGTACCAAAAGAAGTTTAGATAGTGTGGTGATGATCCTTGATGATCCCTGAACTTTCGGTAGCTTTGATATCTATAAAACAAAGCAAACACACAAAAAGTAAGCTACAAAGAGCTTAGTAAGCCATATACAAATAAATCAATCAAATAACACAAATACAAAGCTCCATTTATATCAATTAGCTCATGAAAAAGTACCATTATGAGTCCACGTATCTCATATAGCTCACGTGAATCACAACCTCAATTGCATTTAACACAATTATACTCATGTCACATATAAATATGTCTTAGGTTCATAATTAAACATTTACTACCTTCCAATCTCAAACATAGCACATTTTTTTATATGTACTAGAATCGAATACACATTCTTATACTTATTCATTTTCTCAAAATGCTCATTGTGTAACACCCTAAACCTAGCTTGGACTTTATGGCTGAATCTGGTAGTGTCACATTAGAGTGTCTTCTTGAAAACTCATTCTTGTTGATAAAAACACATTTGAAAGTTAAAGCCTCTTGTTGGTTCTTAAATCCTTTTAGTCATTTGTTAACCATTTAAAATGTTCTTAGTTTTTTAAAACAAAAACTTTGTTTGGTGCGGAAGCATTTCAACAGTGTTGTGGAAACGTGTTGTTCTAAAAACAGTTATCATTTTGGAAAAATCGTGACCTATGTCTAACAGATATGAAATTATGATAAATAAAATCCCAAATTGAAAGCTAGAAAATTAGAGAGGCCTTATTACAAAAAAAACCCGAATTTAAGTTGTTGAAAAATAGATAGTCGATATACGCAGATGCAGTTGTATGGACATCCTCGAGACCCTCGCAGCATCGATCCACCTAACGCTGCGAATTACCTACACAATTAAAAATGGGGTGAGTTTATGAAAACTCAGTGTGTAATCCCCTTATATGGAAACAACCGATCAGACAAATAAAATACAGAAGTAGTTTGGGCCTGAGCCCATTATAGCAGACAGTATCAGATGGGCCTTGCCCATTACAGTAGCATAATCAGAAGCAGAACATATGTGGGCCTAAGCCCAATACATTATCAGTTCAGAACAATAATGCAATAGTGCAACCTACCCTAATCCAGCCAACACACCACACCGTACCACCATCACACCATGTGGGGATAAATTCGACCCACCCAACCAGTACACCAATATCGCAGCAAGGCTACCAGATAATAGAATCACAGCTTAGCTGCCCGTAATCAGAATCGCAGCATAGCTGCCAATAAGATAAGTGGTTTTAAGCCTTCAATATAACCTACTTTTGGTAAAATGAATAGCGCTAAGCCATCGACAATATGCGTGGCACAAAGCCATTAGTAAAATGGACAGCACTAAGCCATCGATAATATGCGTGGTATAAAGCCATCGGTAAAATGAACAGCACTAAGCCATCGATAATATGCGTGACACAAAGCCTCGGTAAAATGAACGACACTAAGCCATCGATTGTATGAACGGCCTAAAGCCATCGGTTGTATGAACGGCACAAAGCCATCAGTAGTATGAACGTCACAAAGCCATCAGTCGGTCCACAGTCGTCTTATGCGACCCATGCGACCTTAACAAATTAGTACGAATATACGGCTTTAAGCTTTCGGTGGGTCCACAGTCGTCTCGTGTGACCCGTGTGACCCTAACAGATCAGTACTTCCTCCATAACAATAACACAACCCATGCAGCATGTCGTGCATGTTTGCAAAACACATAAATATCACATAACATACTCAATCCATCAAACATCATATAAGGCATAATAGTCATTCTACCCTACAGGGGTATTACAGTCATTTTACTCTACCGGGGTATTACGATCATTTTACCCTCTAAGGGTAATTTGGTCATTTTACCCTCTAGGGGTAATTTGGTCATTTTACCCTCCAGGGGTAATTCAGTCATTTTACCCTCCAGGGGTAATTCGATCATTTTACCTTCCAGGGGTAATTCGGCCATTTTACCCTCTAAAGGTAATTTGGCCATTTTACCCTCCAAGGGTAATTCGGTCATTTTCATTAGAATGGGTCTAGACTCACCTACTGACCCATTAGAAGGTCTACAGTTACCTTGAGCGACTTATGTAACCCCAACATGTAAATCAGTGCATATGGGCCCAAGGCCCATTATCCTGCCCAAGTGGGCCCACACGCTTGTGTGGCCCATTTAGCCCATATTAAGCCACGGCTATGCGAACTACATAACCTAAACCAACCTTACCACATAATGTGAACATTAGCTGTGTGGGGCCCACGAGCCAATTGGGCCCACACAGCCCATTTTGCCTAAAACGACCTAAGTCCATGAGAAAGCTCATGGCGGCCTCTATAGTCTTACGCCCATGTTTATGGGCTCAATTTTACCACACGAGCGTTTGCACATATTCAGTGTGTGTGTACATATTCTTTCGGCTTTTTAGCCGATTATCAGATACAGGGTACGGTTACACACCTATTTAGGATGTTGGGTGAACAATGCACAAGTGCCAAAGCTTACATTTAATCGAGGTACTCAATTAATCGTTTGGCAACAGAGCCTCAACCTTTCTTATTACAAACCCAACTTATCACTTTTACTTACCTTCATCGACTAGGGGCGAGTTAGTCCTCTAAGGTCGTTAACCAGCATTGATTACACGCCTTGCTGAAAATCTGTATTATACACACAGATCTTATTAACCACTATTAATCAAATAGGTGGCCTAAATCCAAAAACAAGGTAGCGTTCTACCTTAATTGCATAATGGAAGAGAGGGATTTGATGGCTTGAGAACCGTTATTCACTTCTCGGGAAATCCTAGAACTCTAACGAACACCCATCATGGGGAAGAAGTCATAATTCGGTAATCAAAGAACATGAAGAGAAGAAGTATTCCGCTTTTAGAAAAAGTAGAAGGAACGAATTTGAACACATATTGCATTAATAGTGAAACAACAGAAAGAACTTATGGGTACCTATCGATTCTTCAGAACCCTTGCAAGACCGAAACAATAGCAACAACAAAGCACAAAAACAAATGACCAAAGATCAAATAATAGAGAAATATTGAAGAAAATAGAGTAAAGAAAAAGAAAGGAATAATTGGCTAGAGGAGGAACTGAGAAGAAAAGGCAATGAGTCAGTTTACCAAACAAGAGAGGCCAAGAGGAAAAGAAGAAAAGAACATATAAAAAAGAGAGAAGAGAGAGGTTCGGCTAAAAGGAAAAATCAATTGAACTGGGATGAGTAGGATATTCAACCAACACTTGGAAGAACAGAGAGGAGACAAGAGTAGAAGAATGGTTTCAGCAAAGGTTGAATAGAAGGAATAGAACCAAGGAGAGAAAGTAAATTGGTAGTAATCAAAACCAAAAGAAAAGAGAGAAACTTAGGAAAAAGGGTATCACAAAGTTTTCGGCCGTGTACCATGACCGTGTGTTGTACACGGCTGAGACACACGCTTGTGTCTCTTCCCGTGTGGACAAAAATAGGCCATTCGAAAAGCCAACTTGGCCACACCTTTATGGTTCATCCCTACAAGCTAGAACCAATACATATATACCAATGTTTCTTAGCCAAAACACAAACAAAATACACACATTTCATGCCATAAATACCCCATTCTAAGCCATGCTTAATGACCATGCTAATTCAAACCAAATTACAAGCCAAAATCTTATACATACCATATGTTCCATACCACAATCATACAACATTTCATTTCATAACAAAACTTACTCACATCCAAATATATACCAAAATGACCATATTTCTATTGGCTTTATAAACACCATAAAAACATGCCAAAATCAAACATGAACAATCCTTAGTTAGCCATATCACATGGCATAACTTATATACATCAAAAAACATAATCAAACTCATCTAGTTTATACATGCAATAATTCAACATCTATACATTCAAAATGCACCAAAAGAAGTTTAGATAGTGTGGTGATGATCCTCGATGATCCTTGAACTTCCAGTAGCTTCGATATCTATAAAACAAAGCAAACACACACAAAGTAAGCTACAAAGAGCTTCGTAAGCCATATACAAATAAATCAATCAAATAACACACATACAAATCTCTATTTATATCAATTAGCTCATGACAAAATACCATTATAAGTCCACATATCTCATATAGCTCACATGAATCACAACCTCAATTGCATTTAACACAATTATACTTATGTCATATATAAACATGTCTTAGGTTCATAATTCAACATATACTACCTTCTAATATCAAACATAGCACATTTTTTATACGTTCCGGAATCAGATATAAACTCATATACTCATTCATTTTCTCGGAATACCCGTTGAACCATTTGAAATCAATAAAGACATGTGGAATACTCAGAAAGATCGTACAATGCCAGTCCAAGACGTGGTCTTACATGTAATCAGATATTGATGCCACTATTTCAGACAGGGTCTTACACGAAGTTAAATACGATGTCGATGTCCCTGACATGTTCTTACACGTAAATTTCAGATTAATGCCAACGTCCCAGACATGGTCTTACACGTAAACAAAAATCGGATCCTATGTCATGACATATGTATCCTAACTATTCCTAAGGCTCAGACGGGGCTTTTCAAACGTCATCACATACTCGAACTTTCTTGGATTTCATATATGCATCTCGTATAATCGTTCATCACAACTCAGTTACATATATATAAGCATGAATAAATCAATTTAAGCACATTTATTTGTATATAGACTTACCTCATACGGATTCGGAAGATAACAATCGGCTATTCAACGACTTTCGATTTTCCCTGATCCAATTCTGTTTTCTTTGTTTCTTGATCTAAATAAATTCAAATTTAACTCTTTTATTCACCAAATCATTCAATTTAATCCAAAAACATATAATTAGGACATTTTACACTTAAGCCCTTATAATTTCACATTTTGACATTTTAGTCCCTATTTCATAAAATCACAAAATTTCACAAATTTCCTTTTATACAAGCTGAGCCAAATTATTAAGGCTTTCCTTTAAGCCCATATATCACGTTTATTTCATAATTTAGTCCTCCAAAATATTGTTTTCACAATTTAGCCTAAAGTTATTCAAATTCATCAAAATTTCAAGGCAAAACATATTAATCTCACATCAAGCTTCCATAATTCATCAATTAACATCACAAGGCTCAATTTATCAACAATGGCACATTCAATAATCTTCACCAAAAATAGAAATTTAAGCATGGGCTTTGTAGAACTCTAAGCAACGATCACAGAAATGTAAAAATATTAAGAACCGAAGCAAAACATACCTTAATTTATGCTTGAGAGTAACCGAATGAACAAATGCACAAAACCCTTCTTTTTCTTTCTAATAATTGATGGAAGAACACATGTTTTTGACCTATTTATTTTGTTTGTTTTATTATAAACCATCTAATTATAAGTTTTCATTTGTAACCTTAATTTAAATAACATATAAAACATGTCATTAAGGCCATTAATGTCCACCAATATTTCAAATGGTTTAATAACCATTTAAGGCCTTAACAATTAAAAGCCATATTCCAATCAACAGATATTCACATAATTAGCCACTTTTACTTTTTATGCAATTTAGTCCTTCTTGCTAATTAAGCACTCAAACGGACAAATTTTCATACGAAACTTCCACACATGCTAATTCACATATAATAAGCACAGAAAATAATATTAAAATATTTTTTAGACTCAGATATGTGGTCCCGAAATAATTATTCTGACTAGGGTCTAAACTGGGCTGTTACACCATATCTCATGTAACATCCCTTACCCGGGTTCGGCATCGGAACCGAGCACGAGGCATTATCGGACGATAAGAAAACCAATCATTCAAGGTCGAGCCATAAAATTTTGTTCCAAATTAAAAATTTTTCATAATATATCATACAATCCTTAAAATGGGCCTACGGGGCCCAAAACATAATCTGGGAGTAGTTCGGGACCAAACCAGAAACTCAAAAAAATTTTAGAAACTTTGACCTATTAAGGGGCACACGCCCGTCTAAGATAGGTACACGCCCGTGTGGGTAGGCTGTGTAATTGCACAAGCACATGTCCCCAGCCTGTGCTGAATTTATTTTCAATTCGAACATATAGGGTTTTTCACACGGCCAAACACACACCCGTGTTCCATGCCCGTGTTCCTCACACGGCCGAGCACACGCCCATGTCTTAGCCTGTGTGAAAACTCCTAGGTATTCTGTTTATGACATCATCGCAAAAACTTCATCCCATTGTAACACCTCTTACCCGTGTTCAATGCTGGAACAGGGTACGAGGCATCACTGGATTTGTACACTTACAAATACACAAAACTGGCTATAAAATTTCCTTCAATTTAGAATCTAATCACATTCTTATCATATATATACATACATTCAAGTCCTTATACATGCCATAAACTTACAAATATTTCAAAAAAATTTTATACTAACCTTAGCCTGATAGTGTGATAGTATCTCTGGCGACCTCCAACTCGAGCTAGCATCTAAAACTCTATAGGAAAAAGGAAGGGAAAGGAGTAAGTATTATAGCTTAGTAAGTGAATATGTAAATAATAATACATTATTTATGGCATTTATAAGTCCCAAAATATGTCTTCACAATTATACAATCTTAATCTCACATGAAATTATCATTTACTTAAAATCAGTACAAGCTATCCATTCGAGTCCCAGTCACTAAATTATTTTTATCTGGAGCTACAGAGCTCCAAATTAATATTTGTAAATTTTTCCAGAAACTAGACTCATATATATTCTTGCCATAAAAATTTAAAAATTTTTGGTTTGGCAAATTAATACAGTTTATTCATTGAATTCTCCCCTATTTCGCGGTTCAGTAGCTCTGACAACTCTTCACTAAAATTTCAATTTCTCTTTATAAAAAATTCAAAAGATGTTCACGTTTGTTTCTTTAGAAAATAGGCTCAATAATTAATCCAACCATATAAATTATGTTCCTTAACTATTTTTTTTGCAATTTTTAATTATTTTTACAATTCAGAATAGGGGATCACGAAATCAATCTGAACCAGTCTTAAAAAAATATAAATTTCTCAAAATACAGAATTCCTTTGTTTTCTATGTTTCTTTTATATGAAAATATATTCAATAAGCTTTAGTTTCATATCTCATTCCACTTCTAACTCAATTTATACCATTTTTGGTGATTTTTCAAAGTCACTCCCCTGCTGCTGTCCAAAACTGCTATATTTCCAGTTTCACCTTTTTCATATATTCCCTTGTATCAATTTTTTCATAGTAACACTTAACCATATCAAATGTACCAAAGTTCGATCATTTATCAATCACATTTCTTACCACACATATATTCATGTCCTTATACTTATCACCACATTTTCATATAAATTCACAATTAATAGATTTTCTCGTTGAAAGCATCAGAATAGTAGCAGATATTCGGTGGCCTACACATAATACCACCCTTGTTGTAACAGCCCGAATTAGGGCCTAGTCGGAATAGTGGTTTCGTAACCACAAATTCAAAGTATAAATTTTGAATTTCGTGAATTTTTGATAATATTTGTTGTATTAATTATTGATGTGAAAATATTGTTTGAGAATTTTATTGTTAAAGTGCCCACATTTTTTGTTTGGGACTAAATTACATTAGTTGCAAAATGTGATGTATAGAGTTTAAGTACCCAATTGAAATGAGGGTTTCAATTGGAGGTCTTTATGTTGTAAATAGACCATCAAATAGTGTCATGGACACAAAAGGGCATTTCTAGAAATGTTTGTCAGTCATGTCATTAAGGGCATTTTTGTCCAATGAAGAAAAAGACAAAATAAGATGATATAAACATCATCTTCTCCATGGAAATGAATCCCATGGCTGCCGATTCTTCATTTCCTCCATCGCTAGGGCTTCTTTGCTTTCCATACTCATTTGTAAGTGCAATTTTGCCCCGTTTTTGATTATTTTTGTATTTTCGAGTTCCTCAAAGTTTAAATTTCATGATTCTACCATTATTTTCAAGAGATTTTGGGGTTCAAAAATAAACCCATTTGTGTTAAGTGTGTATTTGGTTGATTAATGGTAGATAATGAAGGCTTAGAGGGTTATATGCATGTTTTTGGGAATGAAATTGGATGAAATTAAGTAAAAAGGGGGCTAATTTGTAAAGTTTACAAATTGTTCTTAAGTATGTTAATTATTGGTAAATTGAGTGTCATTGTTGTGAAAATGGGTTAAATAAGCCCATGGAATAAAGAAAATGAGATTTTGAGTCCAAGGGACTAAATTGTAATTATTGAAAAGTTGAGGGGTAAATTTGGAAATTTACCCAAATGTGAATTATGTCCGAAATTGAATAGATAATTGATAAATGATATTTTGTGTGTTAAAAGGATGTGACAAAGCCTGAGTAAGGGAAATAGAAGAATCTCGAGAAATTAATTCGTTGGTGATTCAGGTAAGTTGTATGTGAATTCTAGCATATTTTGATAAAATATAATTATTTGTTCATAATCGTGTGATTATATAAATATGTGAATCATGAAACAATCGAAAACCATATATATATCCGTAAATGTGGAATTAAGGTAAATACATAAAATTCTGATTAGTTGCTGGATGTACTTCTGAAATTATCCGAATAATTGTTCGTTTATGATTGCGTGATGATAATGATTTTTGAATTGTGAAATGAATGGAAATTGATGTACTTCTGTATTCGTGGAAAATAGGTATGTTCTGTGAATTTTGATTAATCATTTGATATATCTCTGAAATTGTGGTAATGATGAATTATCTATACGATTCCTATTGAGCAAGTTAGAATAAATATAGATATAAGTGACATTGTCACTAGAGGGTTCTGATTCTGCCTGATATAGTTCCCGAGTGCTGGGTAGTCTAGCATGTGTTGCAGACACCTGTCAGCTTGTGGGAGCAGGCCCGTGGTAACTTCTGTTCTGTTTCTGATAGTAGCTTCGGCTACCACTTTGTTAGTAGCTTCAGGTACCACTCTGTTAGTAGCTTCGGCTACCCCTCTGTAATGTAGCTTCGGCTACCCCATGGCTCTACCATGTCTGTGAGGCACTTCAGTGCTAACCTCTACATATCTAGTTATATTCTGACATTGCTCAATGGGATTAGATTAACCATTCTGTAATGAAGTGTTTCTGCAGGTAAAACAAAATAATTCTGTACATGGAATTTGGTATGGAAACATGCATATGATTGCTATATGAAATGTGCCCAAAGGAGTAAGTTAAAGATGTAGTGATATGAGTGGATATTGGCTATGTTAAAGTAAACAATTCATTGAATTGTTACATTGCTATGAATTTCATATGACTTACTGAGCTATTATGGCTTACTTTGTTCCTTTCTTTCTTCCCCAGTATATCAAGACTGTGGGATTGGAAGCCGAGGCGTTCGAGTATGCTTCACACTGTCAAGCTTCATCGGTATATTATGTCTTGATATGTTAGGTTTATGGCATGTCTAGAAGATTTATAGATATGTATAGGTATTTTGTAAACTTATAAGTTCTATGTTCTTAATGTCTGTATAAGTAAAGTATTAGTTGTATTGGTTTTATGTGAGAATGTTTGCATGTTAGGAAGGTTAAGGCTTGGCATATAGCCTGACACGGCCTGCATGGCATGGCACACGGGCGTGTGTCATGGCCGTGTGGGATTTGGCAGAATGCTCCACGGGTATGAGGCACGGGCGTGCCTAGGCCGTGTGCGATACACGGCCTAACCTTACGGGCGTGCCACTAGACCGTGCCTTCCCTGCACCTTGATTTAAATTTTAGTGTACCACACCGATAGGAGACACGGCCGTGTGTCTCAACCCTGTGGGAGTACACGACCCCCAAACGACCGTGTGGGGTGGTCGTGGCCAATTTGACAGATTCGACCACGGTCTCTGGACATGGGCATGTAAAGGCCACACTGCCTTAGCACACGGCCGTGCTATGTGTCACACGGGCGTGTGACATAGTTTCGAAAGTGAAAAAAATTTTTCGGGCGTTCGATTTGATAGGATTCGAATCCTAATCATCTGTAAAGTCCATATTATGTCCAAAACTCTCGATCAGGGTCAGAAAGACCGAATTTGTATGTGATTTTGTGACTGTTTTGGAGTTAAGTTCTGTGAAGGTCCGTTTAAATCTGGTAACGCTCTGTACTCGATTCCAGTGACGATCTCGAGTATAAGGGTGTTACATTTTAATTTGTATCAGAGCATGGTTTAGCCGATTCTCGAACTAAAGTAGCAAGTGTGGTAGTCTGTCTATACATGCCATAAGTATAGTGTGACAGTGTGATATTCTCCGGCTCCCATGAATGATTCTATTAGAGTTGTGATGATGTTTCTGACTGATCTGTTGTTGATTTAACTGAAATGTCATTGAAATGACTATATGTGTTTGTGATATGTCTGATTCTGGAAAGACATGAAATGATATGTAAGAAATAGCATAAAGTGAATTGTGCTAGTGTGATAGTATTGTGATAATATTACATGTATTAAGTTACATGTGTAAATGAATGTGAGAGTCCCCTTCGAGGCTTAACGACCTCACCCCCTTATCAATGATATTTTGATAATAAGGTTCATGTGTAATGAAATTTGATTGAGTTTCTATGAGAGAGATTAAAGAGTATTGTGGTAGATAAGTGATTCCGTAAATAAAATTCGGAGTGGTTTAGTAATAAGTTGAGGTTAGAAAGTATGGTAATATGTTCTGAGAGATTTTCTAATTGAAAATTTGTTAATTGTTACTGATAAGGGAAGAAAGACTGGTTCTGGTAAATTAATTTGATTGGATCTGATGTTTGAGCATGTGTCTACTGGGAAATCTTCCAGAGCAGTTTCTGTTAATAAATGAAATTTGAAACAGTATGAGAATTCATGATGACAAGTGAATTGAAAGGATGTTTGAATTGAATATCTGTAGTGGAATAGAGTATGTTAGTCTCCATTGGATGTTCTACATTTCCTATTCACAGAGATACATATGTGATTGTTCCTTCTCTGATAAAATTGTTATAGAATGAGAATGTTATCTGACTCTACTGTTTAATAAAGATATGGTCATTTTGATTTGTTTACAATCAGTATAATTGTATTATTTCTTTGCGATTTTATTGTACTGTGGTTGGAATGAGTCTGAGAGAAAAATTTGTATGAGGTTATTCTCTATTTTTGTTGAATGGTATTCGATGGTAAAGAAAGGTTGGAGAATATATTAAGAATAGGAAATCCGAAATGAATTGACTATCTATGATAGAGTGTAATATGTGCATTTGTCTATGAATTGAATTTGAGACTTTACTAATCTCACCTCTTATCAATAAAATGTTACGATGAAGTCTGTGAGATTTGAATAGAATAAGTTTATGATTAAGGGATTTCAAAAACCTGAAATTGGAAGATTGAGTGAAGTGGTGATATTTAGATAATTATTGTAACTCCTCCTAGACATTTTATGTGTACGTTATCTTCAGAGATATATATATATATATGTGATCTGTTTGGGTTATGTTTGATATGGTTTCGTCTCTTCCTGGTATTCTATTCTATTGTACGAATATGAAAGTCAATGGAAAAGTCTGTAAGTGGTTAATAATCTGTTTCTTCTAAGTTGTTGTTCTGTTAAATATATGTGAAGGTTATATTACTTTTGTTACTGAGGAATTCAGTGTCCAGGAGTGACACTGTTCTTTCTGGATCTTATATGGAATATTATCAGAATCGATATCATTCTATATGGGTCGTGATTCTCTAATATTTAGTGTAACTTCAGACGTCGAAACTTTGTTATGTTGATTTCCTTATGATATCATGTGAATGATTGCAAGAGACCTCTATTTGACAGGAAAACTATGTCTATGATGATTATAAATTCTGGTTCAAAGGATAAGAGTATAGTGGTACCTTCATCTGAGCTACAGAAGTTGTATTTCTGCATTGATTTCTGTTTGAATTATAATTGACTTTCTTTTGTGCTCGAATGCTTTATAAAGAAATCGAGATATTGTTTATTACTATGGTTAAGATCTCAGTATGATTATGATTCTATGATTCCCAATTTAGTGGTTGTGATTTCTATAAAATGATAAGTCTGGGTTACCTTATAACGAGAAGAAACGGTATCTGTAAAAAGGACTGATTTGAAAGTAGTCTGACTTGATGTTATTCAATTGAAAGGATATTTGAATTTCACATGATGAAATTTATCCACTGTACTGGGGAGATAAATTTTTAATTGTATATGTATGAACGGAAGAGTTAGTATTATTGAAGACTTAATACAGCAGTATATCTATTGGAATAATTTTGTCTGAGAAATGTTATGGTAAATGTAAGTTTTTCAGATTGTTAAAGTTTTCTTGTGCATAAGGATATTTTAATTGAAGCATCAGTTCTGGTTTAGTCTGAGTTGAGTAAAAGAATTTTAAATGCTTATTGTTAGTAATATGAGTTCGGTGTGATTTTGATTTTGATTCTGAAATCCAAGTAAATGTTATGATCGACTAAGATTCAGAGATAGACTTTATATTCTGGAAGTATAGAATTAATTCGTATGATTTTGTGTGACGCTTTCAGTAATAGATTTTCTGTACATCTGGGAAACATGAAAGGATATATTTCTAACTTTAGTATGAAATGTTTGATCTGTCAACAAATTTAGACTAAATATCAAGTGTCATCTGATTTGTTACAACCGATCACGATTTCTGAATAAAGCGGGATTCAGTAATTATAGATTTTGTTTTGGGTTACCTCTATTTCTGGGAAAGAAAGATTTGATATGGAATCAAGTGATAGATTGATGAGATCAGTCCATAGTATTCCGGAATCTGGGATTTACTTCGCGATCCAAAAGAAGACTTCAAGATTATTGATTATGGTTTTCTTTTGGTATTCTCTGAAACACTATTTTACCATGAGGAATTCTATTCTTGGATTCTTGGCATAACATCGTATCTTGGAATTTTGTACTCTGGTCTTCTTATTATTATTCTTTTTATATAAATCTAGAATGTTACTACTCCGATTCATTTCTGAAGTATTTTCTTCCCTGATCTGAAACGACTACATTCGCTATGATTATGTATTTGGAGCTCTTTGATTCTTATGAAAAGTATATGATAGAAGTTCAAGCTTGAATCGTACAGTGATCTTTTCTCTCTTATATGGATTTGATAATTCCGAGTATATAGTGGGAACTTAGTATACTTTCCGACTTAGATTGAATAGTACTAAACGTCACAGAAGAGACTTAATGTATGAGACAGAGTGGTAAGATTGGGATACTTAAAGGTTTTATGTAGTTATGGACTGATTCTATTGAAAGAAAGTCTGAGTTTAGTGCATTAAATGCTAAAACAAGGTTCTTTTGATGAAACTGAGTAATATGGATGTGCATCGGAATGTGTTAGCCAAAATAAGTCATAGTAACTATTATTTGACGTTGAAATTTTAAAAGTATAAGATTTCTGTTAATGTTATTATTGTTCTGATCTGAGATATGTGCCAAGATAAGTTAAAATTTATGCCAGAAATTTTAAATACATTTCAGTTGTGAAATGTTGTTTGATATATGCGTTGTCTGTTTGAGATACGTATTTAGATATATGTTCGGATGTGCAGATATATATAGCCAGGGTATAATAAGGATTGTGTATGCTATATCACGCTCTGACTCTGTACTTAGATGACAAGTTGATATCTGATGAAATTGAAAATTTAGTCAATTTGGGATAAAATCAGTCAGTAGTATTATGGGAATGGTTATGAGATAGAAAATTTTTGTCCGAATCAATGAAAAATTGTTATTGACTTTGAAAAAAAAAAAGAAATATCATGGGATTGTGATAAATCTTCTGACAAGAAAAGATCTGTACCTTTGGGTTGGTGTGTAAAAAGGTTTGTTTAATAAATGACTAAAATGTTCGTGATGTGATCTGTTAGAGTAAACTAAAGTTTCAGCCTGTTAGTGAATTGAGAATCGTGATTCCGAGAAGTTTATGAAAATGTCTCTCATATTTGGAAATTTGTTTTACTCTGATATGATTTTCGGGGATGAAAATCCCTGAAGGGGGAGAGTTGTAACAGCTCGAATTAGGGCCTAGTCAGAATAGTGGTTTCGTAACAACAAATTCGTAGTATAAATTTTGAATTTCGTGAATTTTTGATAATATTTGTTGTATTAATTATTGATGTGAAAATATTGTTTGAGAATTTTATTGTTAAAGTGCCCAATTTTATATTTGGGACTAAATTACATTAGTTGCAAAATGTGATGTATAGTGTAACACCCCAACCCATATCCATCATTGGAATAGGGTCACGAGGTATTACCGGAGTTTATAGATTTTTTTTTATCACATGATAACTCATTTTATAAGAAATTGTACAATTTAAATTTTACCACTCTTCTATAAACACATGTATATTTTCATTTGATCATTTACCCTTTCGACGTATCAAATAATAAACATATTACCATTTAACCAATAGCTTGGCACTTGTCTAAGCGTCAACAACAACAGTCATTAGTATACTGGAATATACTTCATATAATTTTAGAATCGATAAACTCATTGTATCAACATATCATACTTGAGATTATTACTTATTACGGCTTACCCAATTTCCATGTATCAGCATATTAAAGATAGCCACATATTCCTATAATATGATATATATTATTCTCTTGCCATTTCTTCAAAAACATAAATCATTCATTATACCAAAATTTCATGTATCATTGTTTTCATGAATTTTGTATATATTTATTCCGGGACAATTCATACTCTTGAACATTCATAATTATCAGGTAAGTTTCATATACATGTATTTTCCATGTCATATTTTTAAAATATCAAATAAATATTATTTTCATGTATTTCAAGTTCAATTTCGTGATTATTGTTTCGTGCTCAAATTATTTCCATGTCAGGGCTTTATTTATTAAGTCATTCAAAATTTTATCGTCATACAATTAATATTATTAAAGTATACGAATCTATAATCATGGATGCATATATTCATCAATAAATTCCATGTACAAATATCATCATCTTATATTTCCATATATCCAATATCACTGTCATTTTTTTATCATGTACTTCAGGAATATATGTACAAATCTTTTTATATACATATTTCCTTTTCTGGTCAGGATTCTTACCTACTGAATTTATCGGAATATCGATAGTTAAAATCATATAGTATACTTAAAATATGCAAATCCGTAATCCATCAATTCACATTTACCCTTTTTAGCTATGTGGTTACCATCTTCTATATTTATCCCGTTGAATTTCTCAGAATTTTGATGGATTTTCGATAGTACACTCCTGATGTACAATCTCATTAACCGTCAATTCATACAGGAGTACACTTTTAGTGTACAATTCCGGGTCCGTCAATTCGTATACATGTGTTGCCATGGTCTCTTTCAACCATGGTCTTATTCATTTTCTCAATATGTTGCCATGGTATCTTTCAACCATGGTCTTACACATTTCATTTTAGTGAGCACACTCCCGCAAACCTCACTCTCCCGCGAACCACAATTCTTGGCACACTTCCGCGAACCTCAGCTCTCATGTATTCTTCGGAAGGGCCTATACACATATATTCTTCGAGAGAGCCACCAGCACACTCCCGCGAACCTCATTTCCCATATATTCTTAGGGAGGGCTGATATTAGGATTATCCTTTCAGGCTTAATCATTTTTCCTGTATTCTTCGGGAGGGCTATATCAGGATAGGATCACCCGTCCTGGCTAGATCCCCTTTTACCGTCAATTCCTTTTCAGAGATCCATCGAATTTTCCTTTCATTCAACCGGGATTTCTTCCCCTTTTTATCAAATATATCAATGTTTCATCAATTTTCATATAATGAACATTCAATTCATATTCACATCAATAACATACATTTCAAGCATTTTAGAATATAATTCAAGTTACACGAACTTACCTCGTTGCTTGTTCGTGTTTATAAATTCATTAATCCAATACATTTTCTTTTCCACGTTCGAGTCTCACATTTGAGTCGTTTGGGTCTTTATAAATAAATTTGATCATTGTTTTCATTTATTCCATATTTTAATACATTCAATTAGTGCTCTAGGCAAAATTACCATTTTGCCCCTAAACTTTTAATTAATGACGATTTTACCCTTAGGCTCAGAAAAATAAATTCTTGCAATTTAATCCTTATTTCCCGTCGTTATCATCATACATATTAATAACATTCCATAAATTCTATAAAATATCAAAATTTTCCATAATTTCAACACTTTTCAATTTAATCCTTAAAACATGTTTCCCCTCGATCTCGAACTAAATTAACAATTTTCATTTAAAATTTTCAATTTAAATAATATAATAATCCATTTCATGTAATTTGATCATTTCTAACATTTTTACAAAATTACCCATAAAGTTTTACTTTTATTCAATTTAGTCCCTGAGCCTAAAACATACAAATTAGCCATGCTAACTGAATATTCATACATATTTTCCTCCTCCTCCTCTCCATTCCACATCCTTAATTTATATATTATGCTTATAAGTAACATTATCAATAATTTCACTATTTACTTATATGTGAACGCTCAAGCTGTCCACCTGCGTCATAGTCACTAAATTATTTATATCTTGAGCTACAGAACTCCAAATTAAGATCCGTAAATTTTCCCTAAAACTAGACTCACATATATTCTGACAAGAAAAGTTTTAGAATTTTTGGTTTAACCAAATAGTACAGTTTCTTCTTTAAAATCACCCCTATTCTGCTATCTGACAGTTCTGACCATTCTTTACTAAAAATTAATTATCTCTTCATACAGGATTCGGATGATGTTTCTGTTTATTTCTATTGAAAATAGACTCATCAAAGAATCTAACCATATAACTTATGTTCCCATGATTATTTTTATACAATTTTAATAATTTTTCCAAGTCAGAACAGAGGATCCCGAAATCATTCTGAACCAGTCTTACAAAAATATAAATATCTCAGAATACAGAATTCATTTACTTGTTCTGTTTCTTTTATATGAAGATAGACTCAACAAGCTTTAATTTCATATCTCACTCAACTCCTAATTCAGTTTCTACTATTTTTGGTGATTTTTCAAATTTAGCTTACTGCTGCTGTCCAAAACTATTTTAGTGCACGATATTAATTACTAAGTTTATATCACCCTTATTTTCTTTCTCTACACCATTTCCCATCACTTTATCTTATTTTCTCTTCACTACCATATCAAGAAAATAGAATCTGATATAAGAAAACTCTACATTAACATCATTTACATGCTTTATAAATAATATTAAACTTAAAAATACATGGAAATCTTGATGTTCTTACCTTGTTTTATTGTTTCCAAACTTTAACTTCATTTTCTCTCTCCTCCAGCTTCTATTTCTTGAATCCAACTTGATATTCTAACTCCTCATAGTCTCCTTAACATTTTTTTCCTTCGGTAGCTATGGAAATTCTTTTGATTTCTAGGTGAAAATGAAAAATTTTTGGTGGAAGGACCAAATTGTAAAAAAAGCAAAACTTTGTTTCTTTCTCCCTTCCTTTCACGTTGGTGCATGGGAAAGATGGTGGTTTCTTCTCTCTGTTTTTTTTTTCCACACACACACACACATATAAATACTAAATAAAATAATAAAATAATAAAATATCTTATTAAAATATTAATAAAGTAATATTTATCTTATTAATAATTATAAAATATTATCATACCATCATTACCTTCTAGATTTCTCTCTCCTTCTAATTGACCATTTTGCCCTTCATGATCTTTTAAAATTCCATCCTTGAGTCATCACTTAATTTGGTAAAAGTACGATTTAGTCCCTCATAATTCTTTCTCCTATTCAATTTGGTCCTAATTAATCCATTTTCCTTAGTTTCTAGTGTAACACCCCCTACCCGTATTCGTCGCTGAAATAGGGTACGAGGCATTACCGAAGTTTACCGAACAATAGTTTTTTTTTAAAACTCAATATATCCCCTTATAACCATGTAACCTTCCCTGCAAAACTTAAACCGAGACCAATCCAAATCAATCAATTCTATTCAACATATTTTTAAAATAGATTCATTCACATTCATAAGATAATCTCATCATATACCAAACCAAGGTTTGTTAGCCATACCAATGGCTAACTTTACATTCATTTCACATCAACATTTACTTTATTAACTTATACATGCCATTGATTTCCAAAATAAAGTTTCTAGATATACCAAAATATTGAGGTTGATAGTGTGATGTATCCCCGACCGAATTCGACCCCCGAGCTCTTAATACTACAAAACAGGGAAAAAGAAAATAGGGTAAGCACATTGTGCTTAGTAAGCTCATGTAACAAGAATTACTTACCTAATATTTTCAATGCAATATAATAAACATACATACATCCATTCAATGCATTGTTACCTTAACATGCACAAACTGAACATTCGAGTTAGTACAATAATTTTAATGTATCAATAATATATATACTGTGATTGATGAGCTCATCAATACCATGATTTCCTCTCCATTATTATTTTTCCATATTTATCCCGTTGAATTTCTCGGAATTTCGATGGATTTTCAGGGGTACACTTTAGTGTACAAATCCGGGTCCGTCAATTCATATTCATGTGCGCACATTTCCATTTCAGAGAGCACACTCCCGCGAACCTCATCTTTACAGTGGAATTACCAGTCCAGGCTAAATCCCCTGTAATATAAACTCATAGAGTATTGTCGGGATTACCAGTCCAGGCTAAATCCCCTGCAACGACAATTACTCTAATGAGCTTGGATCTGAATTACCAGTCCAGGCTAAATTCAGACCCTAATTTGGATTACCCGTCCGGGCTAAATCCATTTTCCACATATTCTTCGGGAGGGCTATATCAGGATAGGATCACCCGTCCGGGCTAGATCCTTTTTACCGTCAATTCCTTTTCAGAGATCCATCGAATTTTCCTTTCATTCAACCGGGATTTCTTCCCATTTTTATCAAATATACCAATGTTTCTTCAATTTTCATATAATGAACATTCAATTCATATTCACATCAATAACATACATTTCAAGCATTTAAGAATATAATTCAAGTTACACGAACTTACCTCGATACTTGTTTGTATATAAAAATCTACTAATCCCAAACTTTTTCCTTTCCTCGATCTAGCTTCGTGTTTGAGTCTTCAGGATCTAAATAAATAAATTTATTCATCAAATTAACATTTCACGTTCATATGTACCATTTTCTACAATTCCACTACTATTTATAGTTCATCCAAGGCTGTCTACTTGCGTCAAAGTCACTAAATTATTTTTATCTTGAGCTACGGGACTCCAAATTAAGATCTGTAAATTTTCACTGAAACTAGACTCACATATATTCTAACCATAAAATTTTCAGAATTTTTAGATTATCCATTTAGTACAGTTTATTCTTTAAAGTTACCCCTGTCCTGCTATATGACAGTTCCGACCTTTCTTCACTAAAAATTAATTATCTACTCATACGGAACTCGGATGATGTTTCTACTTATTTCTCTTGAAAATAGACTCATTAAGGATTTTAAACATATAAATTTAAGTCCCTAATTATTTTTATACAATTTTTGGTGATTTTCCAAAGTCAAAACAGGGGAACCCGAAATCATTCTGACCTTGTCTCACAAAATGCATTATATTTCAAGATTTACAATTCTATTGCTTACTCCGTTTCTTCTACGAGAAACTACACTCAATAAGCTTTAATTCCATATTTTTTTCACCCTCTAATTCGATTTCTACAATTTATGGTGATTTTTCAAAGTTGGACTACTGCTGCTGTCCAAAACTGTTTTAGTGCAAGAGGTTTATTACCATTTTTCCCCCAAGCTTTTAATAAGTGATAGTTTCGTCCCTACTCAATTAACCTCTCAATTGAGCTGATTTTTCTCAATTAATACTTTATTCTATCATTTTAAACTACCTTATAACCTTTGGGAATAAGAATTTCAGAACCAAACTTCAATTTCACACTCTTTTACAAATAGGTCCTAAATATCCACTTTATTTACATTTTGTTCCATAAAATCATCATATAATAAGATTAAAGCTTAAATTCCATGCTAAATATTCATATACTTACAGCACTCAACCATGGTGACTTTCAATTTCTTCCATAAAATCAAAAACTAATGAATTTAATAGTAGGACCTAGTTGTAAAAGTCTTAAAAACACAAAAATTACAAGAAAAAGGCAAGGATTAACTCACTTGGTGCAAAACTTATGAACAACCAGCTTAAAGAACCCCCCCATGGCGTTTTTGCTGATGAGAATGAAGAGAAATCTCAAGAAATCTAGATATTTCCATATTAGTCCTAGTTTTATTTAGTTAATAATGCAATATTCCAATTTTACCCTTAATTCATTCATTTTTCTGCTAATTTTATGCCCTTGCCGTCCAGCCCAAATAAATTTTGGGTCTATTTACTTTTTAAATCCTTTCTAATTAAAATCTTAAGCTATTTAATCATCCTAACAACTTTTACTCCTTTTCTAATTTAGTCCTTTTCATTTAATTGACTGCCCAAACGTTAAAATTTTCTAACGAAATTTTAATACAATATTACTAACATTTCACAAATATTTATAAAAATATTTTTGACTCGGTTTTACGAGATCGAGATCTCGATAACTTGTCTTTACCTAATTTCTTCAATAATTTTTTTTTCTTAACTAACCACTAAATCGGTAAAATTTTTTTTTCGATATTTTCATACAAATTTTCCTATCATATCAATATTTATGCAAAAATATTAAAATAAAATTTTCTTTAAATCAGATTTGTGATTATGAAACCACTGTTCCGATAACCTTGAATTTAGGCCATTACAACTCTCCCCCCTTTAAGGATTTTCGTCCTCGAAAATCTTACCAGTAAAGAGGTTCGGGTATTGTTTCCTCATTGCCTCCTCCGGTTCCCATGTCGCTTCTTCAATCCCGTGCTTTTGCCACAATACTTTTACCAAATTTATCTTTTTATTTCTGAGCTCCTTTGTCTCTCGTGCCAAAATCTTAATTGGTTCTTCACTGTAACTCATATCTGGCTGAATCTCCACTTCTGTCAGAGAAATAACATGTGAAGGATCCGACCTATACCGTCGTAGCATAGACACATGAAAAACGTTATGGATTCTATCAAGTTCCGGTGGTAATGCCAATCGATAAGCGACTGGTCCAATTCTTTCTAGGATTTTATATGGCCCGATAAATCTTGGACTCAATTTACCCTTTCGACCGAACCGGAGAACTTTCTTCCAAGGAGACACTTTTAGGAATATCTTGTCACCAACCTGAAATTCAATCTCTTTTTGTTTAAGATCAGCATATGACTTTTGATGATCGGAAGCTGCTTTTAGACTATCTCGAATCACCTTTACTTTTTCTTCTGTTTCCCGAATCAAATCAACCCCATATATCTTCTTTTCACTCAGCTCTACCCAATATAATGGTGTTCTACATTTTCTACCATACAAGGCTTCATACGGAGCCATTTTAATACTGGACTGATAACTGTTATTGTAAGCAAATTCAATCAAAGGTAGATACCTCTCTCAATTACCTTCAAATTCTAATATACAACATCGGAGCATATCTTCCAATACCTGAATTACACGTTCAGATTAACCATCTGTTTGAGGATGAAATGCAGTGCTGAAATATAATTGAGTACCTAAAGCTTCTTGTAATTTGTTCCAGAAACGAGATGTAAATCGGGGATCCCTATCTGATATAATAGAGACAGGCACTCCATCTAGCCTGACAATCTCAGATATATACAATTCAGCTAATTTATCTAAAGAATAATCCATACGTACTAGAATAAAGTGTGCTGACTTCGTCAATCGGTCAACGATCACCCAAATAGCATCTTTCTTTCTCGGAGACAACGGTAATCCAGATACAAAATCCATTGTAATTCTTTCCCATTTCCATTCTGGTATAGTGATTGGCTGAAGTAACCCCGAAGGTACTTGATGTTCAGCTTTAACTTGCTGACATACCAAACATCTTGATACAAACTCAGAGATATCACGTTTCATACCTGGCCACCCGTACAACTTTTTCAAATCATTATACATTTTATTACTCCCTGGATGTACAGACATAGTACTGCTGTGAGCCTCGTGTAGAATTTTCTGTATGAGCTCTGAATTCTGAGGTACACATACCCTGTCTCTGAATAACAAACAACCATCGATCCTAACCTGAAATTCAGAATCAGTACTCGACTCACATTGTGCCCGTTTAGCTTGTAACTTTTCATCATTTTTCTGGGCCTCACAGATCTGCTGTAGAAACACTGGTCTAGCTTTCATTTCAGCTATAATTGAACCATCACCAGATAATGATAACTGGGTATTCATAGCTCGCAAAGCAAATAAAGATTTTCAGCTCAAAGCATCAGCTACAACATTAGCCTTACCTGGATGGTAATCAATAGTCAAATCATAATCCTTTATCAGTTCAAGCCATCTGCGCTGTCTTAAATTCAAATCTTTCTGTGTCATCAAATATTTCAAGCTTTTATGATCAGTATAAACATAACATTTCTCACCGTACAAGTAATGCCGCCATATCTTCAACGCAAATACAATAGCAGCTAATTCAAGATCATGTATTGGGTAATTTCTTTCATGAGGTTTAAGTTGTCTTGAAGCATAGGCTATAACTTTACCTTCTTGCATCAAAACACAACCTAAACCATTTAATGAGGCATCACTGTAAATAACAAATTCCTTACCCGGTTCAGGCTGCACTAGTACAGGTGCTTTCGTTAACAAATCTTTCAATCGATCGAAACTCTGCTGGCATTCATCGGTCCACTCAAACTTTACATCTTTCTGTAGTAGACGACTCATTGGAGAAGCTATCATAGAGAACCCCTATACAAATCTCCGATAATACCCAGCTAAGCCCAAGAAACTTCTAACTTCAGATACATTTTTCGGTGGATTCCAATTTACAATAGCTGAGATTTTATTCGGGTCTACCTTAATGCCTTCAGCAGATACAATATGTCCAAGAAAACCCACTTCTCGAAGCCAGAATTCACATTTACTGAATTTAGCATAAAGCTATTTTTCACGTAAAATTTGCAACACTATTCTCAAATGTTCTGCATGTTCATTTTCATCTCGGGAATAAACTAAAATATCATCAATGAATACTACCACAAATCTGTCTAAATACGGTTTGAATATCCGGTTCATCAGATCCATAAATACTGCAGGTGCATTAGTTAGCCCAAACGGCATAACCAAAAACTCATAATGCCCATACCTGGTTCTGAAAGCTGTCTTTGGCACATCTGATTCCTTTACCCGTAACTGATAATAACCCGATCGAAGATCAATCTTTGAAAACACTATGGCACCTTTCAACTGATCAAATAAATCATCAATCCGGGGTAACGGGTACTTATTCTTTATGGTTACCTTATTAAGCTGTCGGTAATCGATGCACAGTCTCAAAGATTCGTCTTTTTTTTCACAAACAAAACCGGGGCACCCCAAGGTGAATGACTCGGTAGAACAAAACCCTTATCAACAAGTTCCTGTAACTGTATCTTTAACTCTTTTAATTCTGTAGGAGCCATCCAATACGGAGCTATAGAAATTGGAGTAGTTCCTGGAACCAAATCTATAGAGAATTCCACTTCTCTTTCTGGTGGCAACCCTGGTAATTCCTATAGAAACACATCAGAAAATTCACATACCACTGGCACTGCCTGAATCTTCGATTCGGATACCTTAGTGTCTAATACATAAGCAAGAAAAGCATCATACCCCTTTTTGATATACCTTTGAGCAGTAATAAGTGAAATGACATCAGATAACCCCTCTGTCTGATCAGATTTAACCCGAAGCAATTCACCGTTCTGACATTTTAACAAAATATATTTCTGTCTACAATTTACTACCGCATCATACTGGGTTAGCCAATCCATGCCCAATATCACATCGAACTCATCAAAAGGAAGTAACATCAAATCAGCCGAGAAACAATAACCTCTTACCATTAGTAGACAGTCTTTACAAATTTTATCCACCAACACAGACTGGCCTAGGGGGTTCGAGACTTTAACCACAAATTTAGTTGGTTCAACAGATAAATTTTTAACACATGCAAGCTTTATACATATATATGAATGCGTAGAACCAGGATCAATTAATGCAATAATATTAGTGTCAAGTAAAGAAAATGTACCAGTAATAACATCGGGTGCTGAGGCATCTTCTTTGGCACGGATGGCATATGCCCTAGCAGGTGCTCGTGCCTCAGACCTGCCTGCAGATTCTTTCATGGCTCCTCGGCTACTACTGACATTTCCGGATGGCCGTGGTGGTCTGCCTCTCAAAACTGGATTACTCAGCTTCAATATTTGTTCAGCTTCTTTTTTACCCCGTTCTGGACAATCTCTGAGAAAATGATCAAATGAACCACATCGATAACAAGCCCCACTTTTCAGCTGACATTCTCCAAAATGAGCTTTATTACAATACTGGCATCTCGGGTTAGGAGTACCGACACTGCCCACACTGGTCACTGATGGAGTAGATGGTCTTGGATTGGAACGTTGAGAGCCTCGTTCTCTACTTGAATATCCAGTGACTGAAGTGAAACGATCTTGATACTTTTTCAATTTCTTTGAAGCAGAAAACTGTGATTTACTCACCGGTCTCTTACTAGCAATCCGAGCTTCCCTTTCAGCTTGTTTCTTCTCTTTACTCAGCTCTTCTGCTTTATAAGCTCGCTCTGTCAGTGTAGCAAACTCACGGATTTCAAGAATTCCAATCAACAATTTAATGTCTTCATTTAGCCCCTCTTCAAATCGTTTACACATTTCGGCTTCTGATTGTACCCATTCCCGAGCATATTTACTCAGCCGAACAAATTCTCTTTCATACTCAGATACCGATCTGTTACCCTGTTTCAGCTCAAGAAATTCTTTTCTTTTCTGATCAAGAAATCTCTGGCTGATATATTTCTTTTTAAATTCATTCTGAAAGAACTCTCAAGTAATATCTTCTTTCGGAACCACTGAAGCTTTAGTCTTCCACCAATGATAAGCCGTGTCTTTTAATAGTGAGATAGCACATTTCAGACATTCTTCTGGTGTACATGATAATTCTTCTAAAACCTGGGTAGTATTCTCTAACCAAAACTCAGCCCTTTCAGAATCATCATCAACTGCAGCTCGAAATTCTTCAGCCCCATACTTTCTAATTTTATCAACAGGAGCTTTTCCTTTTCTGATAGATTCAATACTTGTACCTTGTGTAGTCTCAGGAACCGGTGGAGGAGGAGGAGGAGCTTAAGTTTGCTGCAATACAGGGTTAGTTCTTATATACTGAGTAAACCAATCATTCATCATTTGATAAAAGACCATTTTAGCCTCTTCACTTTGGTCCCTTGTCTCGGACCTTCTACTACTAGCAGCTTCAACTTCTCTTTGTTCCCTTTCCGAGGCCTAAGCATGACTCCCGGCTTCCTCGGATTGAGCTCGGTCGGCAGACATTTACTATAAGAAAAACTTATTTAAATGGTCAGGAGATATCACACTATCAACAATAATTTAAATGGCATGTATAGCTAATACCGTATTTGCTACGTCGGTCCGAGAACCGGGTAAACCGTAGCTCTGATACCAACAAATGTAACACCCCCTACCCGTATTCATCGCTGAAATAGGGTACGAGGCATTACCGAAGTTTACCGAACAATAGTTTTTTTTTAACTCAATATATCCCCTTATAACCATGTAACCTTCCCTGCAAAACTTAAACCGAGACCAATCCAAATCAATCAATTCTATTCAACATATTTTTAAAATAGATTCATTCACATTCATAAGATAATCTCATCATATACCAAACCAAGGTTTGTTAGCCATACCAATGGCTAACTTTACATTCATTTCGCATCAACATTTACTTTATTAACTTATACATGCCATTGATTTCCAAAATAAAGTTTCTAGATATACCAAAATATTGAGGTTGATAGTGTGATGTATCCCCGACCGAATCCGACCTCCGAGCTCTTAATACTACAAAACAGGGAAAAAGAAAACAGGGTAAGCACATTGTGCTTGGTAAGCTCATGTAACAAGAATTATACTTACCTAATATTTTCAATGCAATATAATAAACATACATACATCCATTCAATGCATTGTTACCTTAACATGCACAAACTCAACATTCGAGTTAGTACAATAATTTTAATGTATCAATAATATATATACTGTGATTGATGAGCTCATCAATACCATGATTTCCTCTCCATTATTATTTTTCCATATTTATCCCATTGAATTTCTCGGAATTTCGATGGATTTTCAGGGGTACACTTTAGTGTACAAATCCGGGTCCGTCAATTCATATTCATGTGCGCACATTTCCATTTCAGAGAGCACACTCTCGCGAACCTCATCTTTACGGTGGGATTACCAGTCCAGGCTAAATCCCCTGTAATATAAACTCATAGAGTATTGTCGGGATTACCAGTCCAGGCTAAATCCCCTGCAACGACAATTACTCTAATGAGCTTGGATCTGAATTACCAGTCCAGGCTAAATTCAGACCCTAATTTGGATTACCCGTCCGGGCTAAATCCATTTTCCACATATTCTTCGGGAGGGCTATATCAAGATAGGATCACCCGTCCGGGCTAGATCCTTTTTACCGTCAATTCCTTTTTAAAGATCCATCGAATTTTCCTTTCATTCAACCGGGATTTCTTCCCATTTTTATCAAATATACCAATGTTTCTTCAATTTTCATATAATGAACATTCAATTCATATTCACATCAATAACATACATTTCAAGCATTTAAGAATATAATTCAAGTTACACGAACTTACCTCGATACTTGTTTGTATATAAAAATCTACTAATCCCAAACTGTTTCCTTTCCTCGATCTAGCTTCGTGTTTGAGTCTTCAGGATCTAAATAAATAAATTTATTCATCAAATTAACATTTCATGTTCATATGGACCATTTTCTACAATTCCACTACTATTTATAGTTCATCCAAGGCTGTCTACTTGCGTCATAGTCACTAAATTATTTTTATCTTGAGCTATGGGACTCCAAATTAAGATCCGTAAATTTTCTCTGAAACTAGACTCATATATATTCTTACCATAAAATTTTCAGAATTTTTGGATTAGCCATTTAGTACAGTTTATTCTTTAAAGTTACCCCTATTCTGCTATATGACAGTTCCAACCTTTCTTTACTAAAAATTAATTATCTCCTCATACGGAACTCGGATGATGTTTCTGCTTGTTTCTCTTGAAAATAGACTCATTAAGGATTTTAAACATATAAACTTAAGTCCCTAATTATTTTTATACTATTTTTGGTGATTTTCCAAAGTCAAAACAGGGGAACCCGAAATCATTCTGACCTTGTCTCACAAAATGCATTATATCTCAAGATTTACAATTCTATTGCTTACCCCGTTTCTTCTATGAGAAACTAGACTCAATAAGATTTAATTCCATTTTCTCAATATGTTGCCATGGTATCTTTCAACCATGGTCTTACACATTTCATTTTAGTGAGCACACTCCCGTGAACCTCACTCTCCCGCGAACCACAATTCTTGGCACACTTCCGCGAACCTCAGCTCTCATGTATTCTTCGGAAGGGCATATACACATATATTCTTCGAGAGAGCCACCAGCACACTCCCGCGAACCTCATTTCCCATATATTCTTCGGGAGGGCTGATATTAGGATTATCCTTTCAGTCTTAATCATTTTTCCTGTATTCTTCGGGAGGGTTATATCAGGATAGGATCACCCGTCCTGGCTAGATTCCCTTTTACCGTCAATTCCTTTTTAGAGATCCATCGAATTTTCCTTTCATTCAACCGGGATTTCTTCCCCTTTTTATCAAATATATTAATGTTTCATCAATTTTCATATAATGAACATTCAATTCATATTCACATCAATAACATACATTTCAAGCATTTTAGAATATAATTCAAGTTACACGAACTTACCTCGTTGCTTGTTCGTATTTATAAATTCATTAATCCAATACATTTTCTTTTCCACGTTCGAGTCTCACATTTGAGTCGTTTGGGTCTTTATAAATAAATTTGATCATTGTTTTCATTTATTCCATATTTTAATACATTCAATTAGTGCTCTAGGCAAAATTACCATTTTGCCCCTAAACTTTTAATTAATGACGATTTTACCCTTAGGCTCAGAAAAATAAATTCTTGCAATTTAATCCTTATTTCCCGTCGTTATCATCATACATATTAATAACATTCCATAAATTCTATAAAATATCAAAATTTTCCATAATTTCAACACTTTTCAATTTAATCCTTAAAACATGTTTCCCCTCGATCTCGAACTAAATTAACAGTTTTCATTTAAAATTTTCAATTTAAATAATATAATAATCCATTTCATGTAATTTGATCATTTCTAACATTTTTACAAAATTACCCATAAAGTTTTACTTTTATTCAATTTAGTCCCTGAGCCTAAAACATACAAATTAGCCATGCTAACTGAATATTCATACATATTTTCCTCCTCCTCCTCTCCATTCCACATCCTTAATTTATATATTATGCTTATAAGTAACATTATCAATAATTTCACTATTTACTTATATGTGAACGCTCAAGCTGTCCACCTGCGTCATAGTCACTAAATTATTTATATCTTGAGCTACAGAACTCCAAATTAAGATCCGTAAATTTTCCCTAAAACTAGACTCACATATATTCTGACAAGAAAAGTTTTAGAATTTTTGGTTTAACCAAATAGTACATTTTCTTCTTTAAAATCACCCCTATTCTGCTATCTGACAGTTCTGACCATTCTTTACTAAAAATTAATTATCTCTTCATACAGGATTCGGATGATGTTTCTGTTTATTTCTATTGAAAATAGACTCATCAAAGAATCTAACCATATAACTTATGTTCCCATGATTATTTTTATACAATTTTTAATAATTTTTCCAAGTCAGAACAGAGGATCCCGAAATCATTCTGAACCAGTCTTACAAAAATATAAATATCTCAGAATACAGAATTCATTTACTTGTTCTGTTTCTTTTATATGAAGATAGACTCAACAAGCTTTAATTTCATATCTCACTCAACTCCTAATTCAGTTTCTACTATTTTTGGTGATTTTTCAAATTTAGCTTACTGCTGCTGTCCAAAACTATTTTAGTGCACGATATTAATTACTAAGTTTATATCACCCTTATTTTCTTTCTCTACACCATTTCCCATCACTTTATCTTATTTTCTCTTCACTACCATATCAAGAAAATAGAATCTGATATAAGAAAACTCTACATTAACATCATTTACATGCTTTATAAATAATATTAAACTTAAAAATACATGGAAATCTTGATGTTCTTACCTTGTTTTATTGTTTCCAAACTTTAACTTCATTTTCTCTCTCCTCCAGCTTCTATTTCTTGAATCCAACTTGATATTCTAACTCCTCATAGTCTCCTTAACATTTTTTTCCTTCAGTAGCTATGGAAATTCTTTTGATTTCTAGGTGAAAATGATAAATTTTTGGTGGAAGGACCAAATTGTAAAGAAAGCAAAACTTTATTTCTTTCTCCCTTCCTTTCACGTTGGTGCATGGGAAAGATGGTGGTTTCTTCTCTCTGTTTTTTTTTCCACACACACACACACATATAAATACTAAATAAAATAATAAAATATCTTATTAAAATATTAATAAAGTAATATTTATCTTATTAATAATTATAAAATATTATCATACCATCATTACCTTCTAAATTTCTCTCTCCTTCTAATTGACCATTTTGCCCTTCATGATCTTTTAAAATTCCATCCTTGAGTCATCACTTAATTTGGTAAAATTACGATTTAGTCCCTCATAATTCTTTCTCCTATTCAATTTGGTCCTAATTCATCCATTTTCCTTAGTTTCTAGTGTACACCCCCTACCCGTATTCGTCGCTGAAATAGGGTACGAGGCATTACCGAAGTTTACCGAACAATAGTTTTTTTTTTTTTTAAACTCAATATATCCCCTTATAACCATGTAACCTTCCCTGCAAAACTTAAACCGAGACCAATCCAAATCAATCAATTCTATTCAACATATTTTTAAAATAGATTCATTCACATTCATAAGATAATCTCATCATATACCAAACCAAGGTTTGTTAGCCATACCAATGGCTAACTTTACATTCATTTCACATCAACATTTACTTTATTAACTTATACATGCCATTGATTTCCAAAATAAATTTTCTAGATATACCAAAATATTGAGGTTGATAGTGTGATGTATCCCCGACCGAATCCGACTCCCGAGCTCTTAATACTACAAAACAGGGAAAAAGAAAACAGGGTAAGCACATTGTGCTTAGTAAGCTCATGTAACAAGAATTACTTACCTAATATTTTCAATGCAATATAATAAACATACATACATCCATTCAATGCATTGTTACCTTAACATGCACAAACTCAACATTTGAGTTAGTACAATAATTTTAATGTATCAATAATATATATACTGTGATTGATGAGCTCATCAATACCATGATTTCCTCTCCATTATTATTTTTCCATATTTATCCCATTGAATTTCTCGAAATTTTGATGGATTTTCAGGGGTACACTTTAGTGTACAAATCCGGGTCCGTCAATTCATATTCATGTGTGCACATTTCCATTTCAGAGAGTACACTCCCGCGAACCTCATCTTTACAGTGGAATTACCAGTCCAGGCTAAATCCCCTGTAATATAAACTCATAGAGTATTGTCGGGATTACCAGTCCAGGCTAAATCCCCTGCAACGACAATTACTCTAATGAGCTTGGATCTGAATTACCAGTCCAGGCTAAATTCAGACCCTAGTTTGGATTACCCGTCCGAGCTAAATCCATTTTCCACATATTCTTCGGGAGGGCTATATCAGGATAGGATCACCCGTCCGGGCTAGATCCTTTTTACCGTCAATTCCTTTTCAGAGATCCATCGAATTTTCCTTTCATTCAACCGGGATTTCTTCCCATTTTTATCAAATATACCAATGTTTCTTCAATTTTCATATAATGAACATTCAATTCATATTCACATCAATAACATACATTTCAAGCATTTAAGAATATAATTCAAGTTACACGAACTTACCTCGATACTTGTTTGTATATAAAAATCTACTAATCCCAAACTTTTTCCTTTCCTCGATCTAGCTTCGTGTTTGAGTCTTCAGGATCTAAATAAATAAATTTATTCATCAAATTAACATTTCATGTTCATATGTACCATTTTCTACAATTCCACTACTATTTATAGTTCATCCAAGGCTGTCTACTTGCCTCATAGTTACTAAATTATTTTTATCTTGAGCTACGGGACACCAAATTAAGATCTGTAAATTTTCTATGAAACTAGACTCACATATATTCTAACCATAAAATTTTCAGAATTTTTGGATTATCCATTTAGTACAGTTTATTCTTTAAAGTTACCCCTGTCCTGCTATATGACAGTTCCGACCTTTCTTCACTAAAAATTAATTATCTACTCATACGGAACTCGGATGATGCTTCTAATTATTTCTCTTGAAAATAGACTCATTAAGGATTTTAAACATATAAATTTAAGTCCCTAATTATTTTTATACAATTTTTGGTGATTTTCCAAAGTCAAAACAGGGGAACCCGAAATCATTCTGACCTTGTCTCACAAAATGCATTATATTTCAAGATTTACAATTCTATTGCTTACTCCGTTTCTTCTATGAGAAACTAGACTCAATAAGCTTTAATTTCATATTTTTTTCACCCTCTAATTCGATTTCTACAATTTATGGTGATTTTTCAAAGTTGGACTACTGCTGCTGTCCAAAACTATTTTAGTGCAAGAGGTTTATTACCATTTTTCCCCCAAGCTTTTAATAAGTGATAGTTTCGTCCCTACTCAATTAACCTCTCAATTGAGCTGATTTTTCTCAATTAATACTTTATTCTATCATTTTAAACTACCTTATAACCTTTGGGAATAAGAATTTCAGAACCAAACTTCAATTTCACACTCTTTTACAAATAGGTCCTAAATATCCACTTTCTTTACATTTTGTTCCATAAAATCATCATATAATAAGATTAAAGCTTAAATTCCATGCTAAATATTCATATACTTACAGCACTCAACCATGGTGACTTTCAATTTCATCCATAAAATCAAAAACTAATGAATTTAATAGTAGGACCTAGTTGTAAAAGTCTTAAAAACACAAAAATTACAAGAAAAAGGCAAGGATTAACTCACTTGGTGCAAAACTTATGAACAACCAGCTTAAAGAACCCCCCCTATGGCGTTTTTGCTGATGAGAATGAAGAGAAATCTCAAGAAATCTAGATATTTCCATATTAGTCCTAGTTTTATTTAGTTAATAATGCAATATTCCAATTTTACCCTTAATTCATCCATTTTTCTGCTAATTTTATGCCCTTGCCGTCCAGCCCAAATAAATTTTGGGTCTATTTACTTTTTAAATCCTTTCTAATTAAACTCTTAAGCTATTTAATCATCCTAACAACTTTTACTCCTTTTCTAATTTAGTCCTTTTCATTTAATTGACTGCCCAAACGTTAAAATTTTCTAACGAAATTTTAATACAATATTACTAACATTTCACAAATATTTATAAAAATATTTTTGACTCGGTTTTACGAGATCGAGATCTCGATAACTTGTCTTTACCTAATTTCTTCAATAATTTCTTTTTCTTAACTAACCACTAAATCGGTAAAATTTTTTTTTCGATATTTTCATACAAATTTTCCTATCATATCAATATTTATGCAAAAATATTAAAATAAATTTTTCTTTAAATCAGATTTGTGATTACGAAACCACTGTTCCGATAACCTTGAATTTAGGCCATTACATCTAGATTATTCCATCCTTAAAATATTTGCACTATTGGTCCTTCAACTTTTCCATATTTACAGTTTAACCCCTTAAATTTTAAGTATTTACTCTTGGGCCACAAAACTTTTCTCACTTTTACGATTTAGTCCTTTCTTGGATTAATACATCATAATCACTTCCTACATAGATTTTGTTGATATAGCTCAAAATTTCTCTTTTTATTTCTTTATTTCTTTATTTTACTATATCAAGGATAGAAATTTTCGGGATATTACATTATAGAGTTTAAGTACCCAATTGAAATGGGGGTTTGAATTGGAGGTCTTTATGTTGCAAATAGACCATCAAATAGTGTCATGGACACAAAAGGGCATTTCTAGAAATGTTTGTTAGTTATGTCATTAAGGGCATTTTTGTCCAACGAAGAAAAAGACGAAATAAGATGATATAAACATCATCTTCTCCATGGAAATGAATCCCATGGCTGCCGGTTCTTCATTTCCTCCATGGCTAGGGCTTCTTTGCTTTCCATACTCATTTGTAAGTGCAATTTTGCCCCGTTTTTGATTATTTTTGTATTTTCAAGTTCCTCTAAGTTTAAATTTCATGATTCTACCATTATTTTTAAGAGATTTTGGGGTTCAAAAATATACCCATTTGTGTTAAGTGTGTATTTGGTTGGTTAATGGTAGATAATGAAGGCTTAGAGGGTTATATGCATGTTTTTGGGAATGAAATTGGATGAAATTGAGTAAAAAAGGGGCTAATTTGTAAAGTTTACAAATTGTTCTTAAATATGTTAATTATTGGTAAATTGAGTGTCATTGTTGTGAAAATGGGTTAAATAAGCCCATGGAATAAAGAAAATGAGATTTTGAGTCCAAGGGACTAAATTGTAATTATTGAAAAGTTAAGGGGTAAATTTGGAAATTTACCCAAATGTGAATTATGTCCGAAATTGAATAGATAATTGGTAAATGATATTTTGTGTGTTAATTTAGTCCAAAAAGGATGTGACAAAACCCGAGTAAAGGAAATAGAAGAATCTCGAGAAATTAATTTGTTAGTGATTCAGGTAAGTTGTATGTGAATTCTTGCATATTTTGATAAAATATAATTATTTGTTCATAATCGTGTGATTATATAAATATGTGAATCATGAAACAATCGAAAATCGTATATATATCCGTAAATGTGGAATTAAGGTAAATACATAAAATTCTGATTAGTTGATGGATGTACTTCTGAAATTATCCGAATAATTGTTCGTTTCTGATTGCGTGATGATAATGATTTTTGAATTGTGAAATGAATGGAAATTGATGTACTTCCGTATTCGTGGAAAATAGGTATGTTCTGTGACTTTTGATTAATCATTTGATATATCTCTAAAATTGTGGTAATGATGAATTATCTGTACGATTCCTATTGAGCAAGTCAGAATAAACATAGATATAAGTGACATTGTCACTAGAGGGTTCTGATTCTGTCTGATATAGTTCCCGGGTGCTGGGTGGTCTAGCATGTGTTGCAGACACCTGTCAGCTTGTGCGAGCAGGCCCGTGGTAACTTCTGTTCTATTTCTGATAGTAGCTTTGGCTACCACTCTGTTAGTAGCTTCGGGTACCACTCTGTTAGTAGCTTCGGCTACCCCTCTGTAATGTAGCTTCGGCTACCCCATGGCTCTGCCATGTCTGTGAGGCACTTCAGTGCTCACCTCTGCATATCTGGTTATATTCCGACATTGCTCAATGGGATTAGATTAACCGTTCTGTAACGAAGTGTTTCTGCAGGTAAAACGAAATAGTTCTGTACATGGAATTTGGTATGGATAAACATGCATATGATTGCTATATGAAATGTGCCCAAAGGAGTAAGTTGAAGATGTAGTGATATGAGTGGATATTGGCTATGTTAAAGTAAACGATTCATTGAATTGTTACATTGCTATGAATTTCATATGACTTACTGAGCTATTATGGCTTACTCTGTTCCTTTCTTTCTTCCTCAGTATATCAAGACTGTGGGATTGGAAGCCCAGGCGTTGGAGTATGCTTCACACTATCAAGCTTCATCGGTATATTATGTCTTGATATATTTGGTTTATGGCATGTATAGAAGATTTATAGATATGTATAGGTATTTTGTAAACTTATAAGTTCTATGTTCTTAATGTTTGTATAAGTAAAGTATTAGTTGTATTGGTTGTATATGAGAATGTTTACATGTTAGGGAGGTTAAGGCTTGGCAAATAGCCTGACACGGCCTGCATGGCATGGCACACGGGCGTGTGTCATGGCCGTGTGGGATTTGGCAGAATGCTCCACGGGTATGAGGCACAGGCGTGCCTAGGCCGTGGGTGATACACGGCCTGACCTTACGGGCGTGCCACTAGATCGTGCCTTCCCTACACCTTGATTTAAATTTTAATGTACCATACGGGCAGGAGACACGACCGTGTGTCTCAACCGTGTGGGAGTACACGGCCCCCAAACGACCTTGTGGGGTGACCGTGGCCAATTTAATAGATTCGACCACGGTCTCTGGACATGGGCGTGTGAAGGCCACACGGCCTTAGCACACGGCAGTGCTATGTGTCACACGGGCGTGTGACGTAGTTTTGAAAGTGAAAAAATTTTTTTGGGCATTCGATTTGGTCGGATTCGAATCCTAATCATCTGTAAAGTCCGTATGATGTCCAAAACTCTCGATCAGGGTCAGAAAGAGCGAATTTGTATGTGATTCTGTGACTGTTTTGGAGTTAAGTTCTGTGAAGGTCCGTTTAAATCAGGTAACGCTCTATACTCGATTCCGGCGACAGTCTTGGGTATAAGGGTGTTACACTTGTAGCCGAAGCTAATTGGTGCACATAGTAGCCTGTACTTAGTACTACACATGTGTCCAATATCATCTGATACACGTAGTAGCCTACACATAGTACTACACACGTGATCGAAATAATCAAGTGCGCATAGTAGCCTGCACATAGTACTACACATGCGACCCATCCATCTGGTACACGTAGTAGCCTGCACTTAGTACTACACACGTGACCTAAACCATCTTGAACACATAGTAGCCTACACATAGTACTACACATGTGTTCCCACAGCAGATCATCCATATCTTTCTATTCCGAAGGTTCAACCGGGTAATTCTTCACTTTTCAACATTTTACCAATTTATTCATACTCAATTTTGATTCATAATTTACCTCAATTGAGCATTTAATATGCAACCATAACTCATATAATATCAAAATATTATAATATAGTAAACATGATACATTATTTACGTATAAACTTACCTAGGTGAAACATATAGAAATTTTGCAATTTAGTCCACAATCTTTTCCTTTTCCCAATCAAGATCGATTCCATATCTTTCTTGATCTAAAATAACACATTTAGCTTATTTAATACTCACATTTATCAAAAACATTCCTTAACTCTAACTTTGGCAAAATTATAATTTTACCCCTAAACTTTTGCATATTTACACTTTTGCCCCAAAGCTCGGAAATGAAACTTTTTCCCTAATTCTTATGTTTTCTAACATGTTGATCATTTATTTACTAACGGCAACATCAAATTCTGACTCTAACATATACTTATGAACATTAGGTATTTTTACTAATTATGTCGTTTTACTCGTTTTCACTTAAAACGAAGTAGCATAAGTTATTCAACATAATTTAAAACCTCATAATCTACCATAAAACATCAAAAAACACAATTATTCAACATGGGTCAATTTTTTAAATCAAACCCTAGCTCAAATAAATGGTAGAAATAGAGAAATCATGTTACCGGGATTTTAAAAACGTAAAAATCATTAAAAACGGGGCTAGAACGGACTTACAATCGAGCTTGGAAGCTTGAAAAACCCTAGCCATGGTTTCTCCATGCTATTTTCGACCTTGAGGAAGAAGATGGGAAAAAATTGGCTTTTAATTTGATTTTTTAATTCATTTAATCATTAAATGACCAAAATGCCCCTAACTTAAAAAAATTCTTTTTCACCCATTTCATGTCCATTTTTGTCCAATAAATTAACCAATGGTCTAATTACCATTTAAGGACCTTCAATTTAAAATTTCATAACAATTGTACACCTCTAACTTGTAGAACTCAACTTTTGCACTTTTTACAATTTAGTCCTTTTGACTAAATTGAGTGCCCAAGCGTCGAAATTTTCATACAAAATTTTTAAAAAAATAATTTCATAAAAATGTAAACCATAAAAATATACCTAAATGGAATAGTGGTTACGAAACCACAAATCCGAGGTCAAAATATTTATTCCGATTGAGTTTTATAATTTATTTTGTTTTTGCAATATTTTGTGAAATTTTTGTTACAAAATTTTATTATTTATTTGTCCAATTTGATAAATTGGACTAAATTGAAAAAGTAGTAAAATGTGCAGTCTAGAAGGTAAATGTGTTTAATTGAAATGGGTTATATTTATATTTTTATGGTTTACATTTTTATGAAATTATTTTTTTAAAATTTTCGTACAAAAATTTTACAAAATATTGCAAACACAAAATAAATTATAAAACTCAATTGGAATAAATATTTTGACCTTAGATTTTTGGTTTCGTAACCACTATTCCGTTTAGGCCCTGTATTGAGCTATTACACACAAAGGCCAAGCCACACGCCCGTGGGCTAGGTCGTGTCTATCACACGGTTGGGACACACAACTGTGTCTCCAACCTGTGTGCTTATTACAAAACATTTAATTTTCATAATTTCAGGTGTAGGGGATACACGGCCTATCTATACACCCATGGGACTGGCCATGTGTTGCACACGGCCTAGACACATGCCCGTGTGTCTACCCATGTGGACAATTATAGGCTATTTTCCAAGCCAATTGCCACCCTGAAAATAAGCACAAACTTATACCATTTTCACCACTACGTACCGTGACAATAATAGACAACTAAATGGCCACAAGTGATGGTTTAACAACATACACCAACCCATTTCTATGCATACACACCAATCAATTCATGAATTACCTCATAATGATATATATATAAGAACTAACATTAACATTTGGCATATCTCATGGCATTAGTTACAAAATAACACAAAAAGAGACATATACCCACATGGTTATGAATCCTACTCAACATTTACAACACCATTATACTCCTATACATGCCATAGTCTAAGGAGTTCATTTCAATATACCAAAAGTTAATGTTGATAGTGTGGGTGATCCTCTGACACATCACGATCCCGAGCTGGCTCGACTGAATCTATAAAACAAGGGAAAAGAGAAAAGAGTAAGCTTTAAAAGTTTAGTAAGTCTATATGTAAATAACTAACATAATAGCAACATTTAGCTATACTAAGGGTTATCTCCCACACATCAACTTACCACCTAAACTTACCAACATTCCCATGCAAACCCTGCATAATATTTTCACCTACTCAAGTCCTCATGCACTAATGCACCCACATGCAATAACCCACAATCTCATTTGCCCAAAAGAATGCACTTGCACTGACATATCATACTACCATACTAAACCTCTTTAGTAAGCCTTCTCGTTGAACTCTTCGGATTAACATTCAATACTCGATGGATTTTTAACTCATAGCTCCACCAACCCATAACTCAGCTCTCGTGTACACATGGTGACTTAGCTACATACAACATTGTTCTCATGTATGCATGGTAAAGCTCACCTTATCACTCATGTGACATAGCTATCTTTGATCCGTAGCTCTCGTGTACACATGGTGAAGCTCACTTTATCACACATGTGACCTAGCTACATTTTATCTGTATCTCCTGTTTTTCCAAAGGTTCGACCGTGAACTCCCATTTTCCCACACTTTCAATATCTTAGGAATTATTCAACATCAACCTCTCATAATATACATTAAAATTATTATTGTACAAATAAAATGGACATATTACTTACATATAAACTTACTTCGACAACAAAAGCGATACTTTGTAATTTAATCTAAAACCTTGCCCTTGCACCGGTCAAGGTTAATTCCTCAATCTTCTCGATCTATAATGACACATTTAACTCGTTTAATACACACATTACTCAATTTAGCCCAGAATCATCCCATGACAATTTTTACCATTTTACCCCTAACTTTGTCAATTTTTACAACTAAGTCCCTAGGCTTGTAAATTGAAATGTATCCATTTTCTTGGCTACCCAAGACTAGCCGAATCTCAATGGCACCCAAAATAGCCCACATATCTCATAAATTCATACTTCTACCACACAATTTATTAACTTTACAAACTGGTCCCTATTAGGGGCTTTCATGAAAAATCACCTAGTAATCACAATTTACCACATCTTAGACTTTCATATTCCACCATTAGACATCAAAATACTTGCATGTCATATATGGGTAAAATTTTAAACATCAACCCTAGCTTGAAATAATGGTAGAATTAGCTAAAGCAAGCTACGAGGATTCCAAAAATACGAAGAAAATTAAAAATAGGGCTAGAAATCACTTACTATGAGCTTGAGAAGTTGTCAAAACCCTAGCTATGGTGACTCTTCATATTCGGCCAATGTGAGAAGATTATGGACACATGTTGGCCTTATTTTCCCTTTTTATTTCTTTTATTAACTAATGACCAAAATGCCCTTCATTAAAAACCTTTGGTATTCTATCCTTCCTTGGGCATTTTTGTCCAAACTAAGTTCAAATGGTTTAATTACCATATAAGGACTTCTAATTAAAAAACCTATTTCAATCAAGGACCTTTATGGAGTAAAATCCATATTATTCACATATTGTAATTTAGTCCAACCTACAAAATTAGACATGCAAACATTAAAATTCATGCACCAAAACTTCACATAATTAAACACCAAACAAACATCAAAACTCAACCGGAATAATACTTTAGACCTCGGATTCATGCTTTCGAAATCACTTTTTCGTTTAGCCCCTATTTCAGGCTGTTACATCCCAGATATGGTATTACACAGAATCACATATCGATGCCATTGCCCAACTATTGTCTTATACAAAATCATTTATTGCCATGGTCCAACCATGGTCTTTTCTATTAATTCATCTTTCGTTATGAGACAATTTCGATAGATTCTACATTTTTACTAGTCTTGAGCAATTAATTTAAATTCTACAATTTAATCAATTATATATGATCACAACGCATAGTTAAACTGTAACACTCCAAACCCGGCCTAGACGTTAGGGCTGAATCTGGTGTGTCATATTGAAGTGTTTTTCAAAAACCATATTTTCATTGAAAACCCTTCTTACTGTTTAAAAACTTCTTGCCATTTAAAACTTTTGTAAAACCCCAATTTACGTTAATTTATTTTTAAAACGAGGTTCATTGGAAAGTTATACCTTTTGAAAACATTGGTAGTTGCGGAATCTTAATTTAAAAGAGTCAATTTACACAAACGAGATGTTTTCGAAGTTAAGTCGCGAAACCATTTCGAAAATGTTGCGGAAACATAGTGTTTTGAAAGCAGATTGCTTTTGAAAAAACTGCGTCCTAAAACTAGCAAATATAAAACTTAATACCGTAAAATCCCAAATTAAAGTCCAAAAGTTTAAGAGAGGCCTTATTACAAACCAAACCAAAATTAAGGTGCTTATAAGTATACTAAACAAAACAGGAAAACATAAGTAGTTGTGTGGCCATCTCCAATTCCCTCGCAACACCGATCCTCCTAACGCTGGACATTACCTGAAAAGTTAATAAACGGGGTGAGTTTATAGAAAACTCGGTGTGTAATCCCCTACTAAAAAATAGTCAGTCAGAATATAGAAAATAGTAACAGTCCAGAGTATATATGGGCCAAAGCCCAATACATTGTCATCTAGGTCTCAGCTCATAACAGAATCAACTAGACCTAGCCTGTCTAGTAGATAGTAACAATGGGCCTTAGCCCATTATAAAGTCAGAAGCACAACACATGTAGCCTTAGCCAAGTACAGTAGCAGAATCAGAATGCAGCATGTATGATACATGATGCATGTTATCCCATCTAACCCTGGACTTGCCTCCGTCCAACCCTGCGCTTATTGTGGGGATCAAATCAACCCATCCAACCAACACATCGAGAGTTAGCACCGGTTGCGGCACTAACCGATATCGCAGCATGCTGTCTGTAGTCAGAATGGCCAAAAGCCATAACCAGAATGGCACAAAGCCATCATCAGGATGGCACAGAGCCATAATAATATGTGTGGCAAAAAGACCTCTATAGAATGGACAACACTAAGCCATCGATAATGTACGTGGCACAAAGCCAGCGATAGAAAGGATAACATTAAGCCATCGATAATATGCATGGCACAAAGCCATCGGTAAATGGATAGCACTAAGCCATCAACAATGTACATGGCACAAAGCCATCGGTAGAATGATCGGCACTCAGCCATCGAAACAAATGATCGGCACTAAGCCATCGATCAGTCCACAGTCGTCTCAGGTGACCCACACGGCTTTATCATATCAATACAAAAATACGGTTCTAAGCCTTCAGTAGGTCCACAATTGTCTCATACGAACCGTGCGACCCTATCAGATCAGATCTTCCTCCGTACAATATCTCAACCCTCATGCAACATGTCATGTATGCAAAATGACATGCTTCTAATTGGTCATACAATCACAGTCAAATTAATCCAACCATAGTCATACAATCACAATCAAATTAGCCCAATCATAGTCATACAATTACAGTCAAATTAGTCCAATCGTAGCACAAGTTGATCATTTACCCTCAAGGGGCAAAATAGTCATTTTACCATCTGAGGGTATTATGGTCATTTACCTATTTGGCGTCTCGACACTGATAATGACCCCATTGAAGGTCTACAGTCTCCTCGAGCGACTTAAGTAACCTAAATAGACATAACGGTCTAAATGGGCCTAAGGCCCATACTCGGCCCATACTCAGCCCAAGTAGGGACCACATACTTATTTAGCCCGCTAAGCCCAAAATCAACCTTAGCCATGTAAACGACATAGCCAGGTCTATTGTTTCCACATATCCATGACAAAGACTCGAGTGGGACCCACGAGCCTATTAGGCCCACACGGCCCGCTTCGACCTAAAATTGGCCTAAGCCCATGAGATTGTTCATGATGGCCTCTACTATCACATTATATTCTCCACACGTGCGTTCGCACGCTCGTGTGGTGACCGTTGCCAATCTTTCAGCTTTTTGGTATTTCAGCATTTGTCGATCTATTACCAGTACAATGTGAGTGCACACTTTTGGCTTTTTAGCCGATCAACAATAGAGCACAAGGTTACAGTCTATTCCGTGTGAAAAGTTACACACTTTCGGCTAAACAGCCAATTAACAGAAATAAGGTTTTGATACACACCTTCGTTACCAAAGAGACCGACCAATCCTTAAGCACCCAAAAACCTACATCGATTTCCAACACACAATCAAACGTAAGTCAATAAGAATTCAATCAACTTTAAACATTATACTAAACTCCCACCAAGATAACTTGCCCACAAACTTACCCCTATCAAAAGCAATCGATTCAATTATGGCTCACTCCTTGACTCTGCTACAAAAGACCAATCAAAAGACCTTAAGGATGTGTCATCCAAACTGTACCTATCAACTATCGCCCGAAAACAAAACATCTACAATTGACTTAGGGGAAATAGAACATTCGGCTAAACGAATCAACGAAAGAGGTGGAAAACTGGATGAGAGGAGAAAAGATGAAAGAAAAGGAACATGACTAAGAGAGAAAGAAGACAATATTTGGCTAGGAAAAAAATCGTAACACTTACCAAGAAATCAAGGGATTTAGGAAGTACCTCAGCAAGAATAGGCCAGGGGAAATAAAGAAGAAAAAGAATATGATTAGGCTTTAACAGATTCGGCCACAATATCAGAGGGTATACGGCCAAACAAAAAAGGGGGAGATGATTCGGCTTAACTAATAATAGAGAAGATCAGCACAAATGGGAAAAGAAAGGAAGAATCAGTACATGCTAGGAGAAGAAAGCCATATAGAGAGAAAGAAACAGTTTGGATGAATTTGAGTACCCGAGAGAGAGTGTGGGTTTTGGCAGAGCTTATCAAAAAGAAAGACAAGGGATGGGCTTAAACATACCAAAAACAACAGGAAAAGTAAAAAGAATGCATGGGAGGTCACCTTTTAGTGCAAATTCGGCAACACATAGAAAAAGAGAGAAAGGAAGATTTCGTAATCAGGAATTTTGATAACCCAATCTGACCAAAAGTATGAGAGACCCCCATCTAACCAAATTCCCTAAGCTCTCCCCTCACCAAATCGGCACAAACTTCTCCAATTCAAACACTTTTACCTCTCCATAAACCACTCCCACAATCTCTCCTTGATCCACTCCTTCAAATCCGCAACAAACAATATTCTTATCCCTTGATTTTGCCAAGTCCACAACCACTCAAATAGAGTTTTAGACCACTAAAAACTCTTGCTGTCCATGAAGCAAAATAAATGCCCCTTTGCATGCAATGAGATTTGAACTCAAGCTCCCATGTAACTTAATCCACGCCACTAACCACATTACCAACTAGCTCCTTGTGTCATAAAACAAACACAACTAAATATAAGCCTATTAGCGAACATCTAGATTTACCTTAAGAGCAAAAATCAAAATTTTATAAAAAGCCAAGGCTTGAACCTAGGACTCCTCAGGCACTCCCAAACACTCCTAATTCACTTAACCATTAAAGTTAACATGCAATTTATGCTATTTCCTCACACACATAAACTTTTATGTGCAGATTCCTAGTGTTTCCCATGCACAAGGCCCATTTCTACTAGACCCAAATTTAGGGTGTTACAAACACAATCCCATAACGGTTATTAACATACGAACTTACCTTGGCATAAACATGGTGAAAAGGAGCTAACCATCAATTACTCATTTTTCCCTCGTTTTAATTTCGAACCTTATTTTTCTTGATCTATAATAGCAAATTTAACTTATTTAATAATCACATTCTCAATTTAGTCCAAAAATTACACTATGGAAAAATTACACTTTTTCCCCTAAACTTTAACATATTTACACTTTAGTCCCTAGGCTCGTAAAATGAAATGTACTTAATTTCTTTGTTACCCAAGCCTAGTTGAACTTCTTTCATGCTTATAATAGCCCACATTTTTCTTTTATTTTACATTTCTACTACCATTTTATAAATTTTCACAAATAAGTCATTTTATGCAATTTCATCAAAAATCACTTAGTAAAAGTTGTTAAAAACACATCAAATTCTTCCATTAAACATCAAAATACATGCATGTCATACATGGGTAAGTTTTTAAACATGAACCCTACTTCAAAATATGGGTATAAACAGGTAAATCGGGTTACGAGGACTTCAAAAATGTAAAGAACATTAAAAACAGGGCTAGGATGCACTTATAATCGAGCTTAAAAGCTTGAAGAAAACCCTAGCTATGGTGTCTTACAAAATCAGCTAAGGGAGGAAGATGGACACCAAATTTTGACTTTATTTTCCCTTTTTTATTCTTTTATTAGCCAAATAACCAAAATGCCCTTAAAGCTTTCTTTGAAAATTTACCCTTCCATGTCTATTTTTGTCCATCATGAGATATAATGGTCTATTTACTAAATAAGGACCTCTAATTTTCAATTCCATTTCAATTAAACACCCAATGCTTCTAGAACACATATTTTGCACTTTTTTGCAATTTAGTTCCAATAGTTAAATTAGACACTTTATCGATAAAATTTCTTTATGAATTTTTCACACATGCATTCAATCATTCTATAAACCTTAAAAATTTATCACAATGAATTTATGTACTTCATATTCGTGGTCATGAAACCACTATTCCAACTTGGCCCTAAATCAAGCTATTACAATTTAGACTTTAAAACTAAAATATTAGACTGCAAATCACATGTTTTAAATAAAAGTTGAATATTGAGCCATTAATGGTGGGTTTCGAGATTGTGAGTCAAAACTTGGTTTCAAAGTATTTTTAACTTTTTTTTTTGCATGATTAGAAGTTTTTAAACTTACCTTGAAGTTTCATTAATGATTTCTCATGTTTTAATGAATTTTGTGAAATTTGCCTAAAAGATGTTGAAAAATGTCGATACCATGAATTGAGTAGATTTGCCTAGTTCAAGGTTTCGAATTAGGCGTAGATGATTAATTAGATGAACAGAACTGATTTTAGGAAAAAGATTGAGTAAGGACTGAGATATTAGAATTTAAAGTTTGTTATGTTAATAGTTTAAGTTACATGAGAACTTAGCTTAAAGCTTGTGTTTTAGTAGGTTTGAGTGAATTTTTTATTGTTACTTGACTGTGGTTATTGTATGATTTTTGTGTGTAAAGCCCCGGATTTGTTAGAGCTTACTACAAGCTAGGGAAGAGCTAGTTAAGTTTTTGACTTTTCGGCAAAAGCATAAAGTGGTGAGTGTATGGAATTGCTACTCGTAAACACGAGTCATGTGTTATTTGAGAATTTAGATGTAGCCCAAACCCCTACTCTATGTTCCAAGTGTAAGTTTTCTTGAATCTATAATTATATTGTGGTTATGTATTGTGCATGAAATGTGATAAGTGAGTATGGTGATTATTGTGTAAAGTGCAATTATATAAATGAAATAAATGTGTAATACATATTTATTACTATGCTTATATTTTTTCAAAAGATGCTAATATGTAGTGATAGTGCACGGATAATCGATAAGTAATATATGTTGTTTTTGGGATATTTAGACTTGTGATCTTGGAGCCATTGGATATAGTTGACATGTCATAGGATTGTGAGTACTCACTTATATGTATTATGGTTTTGGGTGTTGAGGCCCTGGGACATGTTTGGAGGGATAAGAGAGTGAGAGCTAACCTCCATTCAACGAGACATGTAAGGGGAAATAAGGTGAGTGTTGGCTACATGCTTCACTATTGGGAAATGTTTGACTCAACGAGTCTATGTGGTGTAACGGAGATCCGTGTATCTGATATGTGATGATAGAGTTCACTATATGTTTTATATCCCAAGTACCATCTTATCATATTTTATGTAATCATATGGAATATGTTGTATGCTTGAATGAGTATGTATGCATTATGCGAATGAACTATTAGATGATGCCTGATTTAATACTATATATGATGTTAGACTGAAGAATAAGGTTCTTGTGAGAAAATGGTTGGTTGTGTTGCATGATGAAAAGTTTGCGTTGTGGAAATTCTTTGCACTCATTGAGCTTGTTGAAGCTCACCCACTCATTTCAACATATGCAGATTAATGATGTCACGGTGTAGGCGGTGTGGTTTCTGAGGGAGTGATCGAAGGAAGACTAGTTATTCATCATAGGTGTTCTATTATTTATATTCGTATTAGGGAAATAGGCAATGTTGTAGAACTATTTTGGGTTATTGATCCTTAAACATTTTGATTTGGCCTATAAGAATTTCATTTTATTTTCATGTTAGAATATTTAAACGTTAATGTTGGCATAACGATTGTTGTTTGGATGATTTGATGCTTTAGACTGATGAATTTAGCTAGTGAATGATGAAATAAATAAAGTACTTGATGCATGTTGCTTAGGAACCATTTGGAATGATTTATTTGCTCATCTATACTGCATTTTTAGCTCCAATAGCAAAGGTATCGATAGTTAGTTTTGAAAATCGATACCTCTGTGAATTAAAACATACAAGAAAACAAATTAGGGATTTGGTATCGATTCCTTATCTCGGGTATTGATACTAGAGAATAAAGTATTGATAATTTATAGCAAGTACTGATAATTTTAAACAATTGGGATTTTTGGTAGAGAAACAATAAGCTATTTTGGTATCACTTTTTCGTGGGGTATTGATACCCCATGAAGGAAATATCGATACCTTAAATGTTAGTATTGATACCCATGAACAGTTTTATGGAATTTTGGTAAACAATCATTTTGCCTGATTTTAACTTTATGTAAGGCCTATTAGTGAATGTTTTGCACGTGATAATGTTAATTAACTAATTGGATGACTTAAAACTTATATGGGTTAACAAAAGAAGATCGGTTTGCTTAGATCTAGTTTCCTACTTGATGTACATGAGATGAGACGGTGGTGTGGCATCCCTTATTTGGGCTTGGCAACTAGGCCGGGTATAGGGTGTTACATACTCCCTTACTAGCTTTATACTTTTAGATATTTGGACTACTGGTCCAAAAACTCCACAAATTTAATTGTACTTGAGTTATGTCTTTCTATTTTTATCAATTTATTATGTATCTATAATTCTCAATAAATTTGTAACGCCCCAATTTTCAGGTTTTTGAGATTTTGCTTGAATTTTTTTTTGCTTGTATGGATATGCTAAATTATGCTTTGAGTGTGTTTGGTGGACCTTTAGAAGGCCTAGGTTTAAGTTTAAAGCCTGGTAAAATTTTAAATTTTGGGCTTATAAGAGAAGGGGTTGTGGCTAAGTGGGCTTTAAAGGAGAAGTTGGGGTTTTTATGCACAAGAAGGCCTATGACAAAGTGGCAAGATGGCGTCACTTAAGAGCATGGGAGTGGCGTGTGGAGGCTTGTAAGGGATCTAAGGTTTGAAACTCTTGGTGAGCAGGAAGTTGGTTTTATTTTTACTGCATGTACAAGGTAAGTGGTGGACTTCAAGTGAAATTTTGAAGGTAGAAGTTTAAAGTGCTCATGGAATTAGGAGGGGGTGATAAGGGGAGGTTATCTAGGAGAAAATCTAGGAATTTTGGAAAGGGAAACAAGAGTTGGCTGATTGTAGGGGTCTTGGAGGAGCTAATTCGGTTAGTGGGTTTTGAAACATGCATTTTCGGCAAGTGTAGTATGAGTGTGCTGAATACCCCTTTTTGGTTCTTTTTAGGATTTGTTTTGGGCAAGCTTTAGCGTCGATTAGGTAAGGTTCAAAGGTTTTTCGTTCTTTGTTCATTCTTTTCCCCTCTTCTTAGTGTTCTAATAGCCGAAAACTCGAAAGGTGTTAGCCCTCCTTGTACCGATTTGTTCAAAGAACCGAACCTACTCTCCTCTTACTTCACTTTCTTTCTTTTCTTCTTTCTCATTTTCTTCTCCTTCTCTCCAACGATTGATTTGATTTTTCTTAAGCCTTTTAGCCGATTACTTCAAGGGACACAACCTGAAATTCTTCTTGGCCGAATACTATAAAAGTTGAAATCTCGAAACCTTAAATTCTTTCTTGCCATTTTCTTCTTAAACTGAACCTTACTCATCTTTATTTTGGAAAGCTGAAATCACTTTACAATCCCTTTTCTTTTACTTTCACCTTCTTCCACCCTTTTTATTATGGTAAAGGGCCAATCTAGTGAGGGGCAGTTTGAGGCTAGGGACACTGAAGTGATCTAGATCTAGATCTAGTTGTAGTTTTTGGCAAAAAGGGTAAGTTGGTAATGGTGGCCGAATGTGATGGTGATGCCTATTCCGGTGATTTTGTTGGATTATAGTTTAATAGTGTGGTGAAATTGTTGTAGGTTTCTCAGGTGCAGATCTCGACGTAGTACGCAAACAGGTGTGTAATCGACACCCTCTAGTAGATTAGATCGGCAAAAGCTGAAAAGCCGAAATGCCAAAATGTCGGCATTTCGAGGGATTGCGAGTGTACAAGCGCTTGTGGGTCAATTTGAAACTGCAAAGTTGGTATTTATGAACGGTAAGACTATTGTGCGCGTTTTCGTGCATGTTAGTAGTTTTAGGCCTCGATGGGCTGAAAGTGGGCCTAATGGGCTTACGGGCCAATATGGGTAAAATCATGGGGTAAGTATTTTCGGGTAATCTGGATAATAGTTATGCTAAAATATAGGTAAAATTTGGACTAGTGGGTCACAATAGCTTGTGGGCTCCATTGGGCACGTTAGGGGTTTTGGGGCCCGATGATTTCGTATTAATAAATTGGGCTAATTGAGTCGTTCAGGCGACAATAGGTCTATTAGTAGACTATAATGTGCATGAAACCCTAAAATCTAGCGAATTTACTGAAATACCCCTTGAGGGTGAAAATTACTGTTTTACCCCTAAGTGCTAATAGACAATTTTACCCATAGAGAAAAGTTGACCGATTTGCATGATTACTGCTTTTGTAATTCTATATGCCATGACATATTATATTTTGATTTGATGGGGTTGGGTTATTGTGACAGAGGAAGTGCTAAAGTGGCAATGCCACGTATTCTACTAAGGGGCTCTGCCTCGTATTACTGTTCTAGTGGCTTGGCCATGATATCTGTTTAAGCAGCTCTACTGCGACAGTGGTGTATAGGGCTGGGTGGGTTGAGTTATTCCTCACATGGTGTGTAGGGCTGGTACGGGTGGTGTGTAGGGCTGGATTGGGCTTGGGCTTTGCATACATATATATAGTACTGTAATATGATCTGTTACTGTAATGGGCCCAAGGCCTCACTGTTGTCTGAATAGGACCAAGGCCCAGTTATCACTGTATCTGAATAGGGTTTCGGCCTAGTCTATGCTTGAACTGATCTCTGATGCTGGTTAGGTTAGCTTACACACTGAGTTTTCACAAACTCACCCACTTTCTTCTCCATCCATGCAGGTAACCCCCAGCCATAGAGGACTTGGAGTTGCGAGGGATTCGAAGTGGCCACGTGATCTTCTGCTTGGTTTTTAGTTTTTAAATTTGTTTATTTGATGCTTTAATTTTAATTTGTGTTTTAATTTGTAATAAGGCCGCTCAGTATTTTTATTTCTATTTTTGTGTAGTTTTTTGATGTTTTTATTCAGTACTTGTTTAAAATGATATAATTAGTTCGCGAGGGTTTTTATCTCAAACTTAACAAACGTTTTCAAAACCTTCATTACGTAATGAATGGGTAACCTAATAACGAAGACTCACTGATAAGATCTCTTAAACTTAAACTTTAAATGGCAGAGGATAAGGTTTTTATGAACTAAGTCAGTTATTTACAAAGGTAAAATATGGTTTTACTTAAGTCAGCATAACGAGTATTTAAATAAGATCAAAGCGTAGTCAAGGGTCCATGTGACACACCAGATTTGGCCATAACATCTGGGCTGGGTTTGGGGTGTTACATTTAGTGGTATCAGAGCCAAGTTGCAAAAACTTGGTTGTGGATCGCGTCCAAATATTTTCTTAAAATTTAAATTAAGGCCCAAAATGGTATTTTGGAAAATCGGTTTTGAAAACCTCATTAAGAAAACCATTTTTAAATTGATTTTCTTCAAGATGTTTTTATTTTTCTAAAAGTCTAGGGTTTTTCTGGATACAAAGATTAATCAAAGAATTTAGCATAAACAAAAGTTGTTTTTTTTTATGAATCTGGTTTCTAAAAAGTGGCACACCGAATCTTCGGCACCAAGTCTGTAAGTACCCTCTCTACTTTACAATATTTGATTAAGATACTGTGATACTGAAAACTTACTATAGTATTAAGACCCTACTGAGATTCTGTAGTTAGGGTAATAATGAGACTGTAGAAGATTGAGACAGTAGGAAAAACTGAAAACTTTAGAAGATTGAGACTGTAGCTTGGCTACGATTCTGCGAAAACAAAACTCTAAAATACTATTTATGCATAAGACATCTGTAATAAATACTGTAATCCATAAAATCCATAAAATTCATAATCCAATCATACAATTCAAGCATGTCATTTCATCATAGAATTTCATATCACAATTTTACCAATTTAGGCCCACAAATTCGGCAGGCTCATACGGGATTTCAGGATTTCAGCTTTTGCCGTTTCACCTTGTGTGTAGTGTTTGAACACACCTGATTGACGACTCGCACTCACACTATCCTCAGCCTTGACCTACAATCAACACTAGTTATGAATCAATTCCATACTTTACTATAACTTAATTAATCCTGAAGCCTTACTGTGTACCTTTGGCTTTTCTAGCCTTTCCTTAGCAAATAGTCTCGAATATTCTTAGATCTACATCAACACATATTTTATCAACATCAGGTGTAACACCCTAAATTTGGGCCTAGAAGTAGGGCCTTGGGCCTGGGTTCGGGTGTGAGATAGTTCGAAATAAAATTATTGATGTGTTGAATTCTGTTATGGAAGGTTATTATTAATGGGTTAATGTGGTATTTTAGTGAACTGCGAAGGATTCATAGCGTGGGAAAAGTCTTGGGCTAATTTCTGGGATTCCAGGATTTTTGTGATATTTGGTGTAATGTTGAAATTTTGATATATGGATGTGTAATTCGTGTTTGGAGTGTGTTATTGGGCCTATAGAAGGCCCAAGTGTTGGTTAAAAACCCAGAGAATTCTTGGATTTTTGGACTTAAGGAATAGAGGACTTGGAAAAGAGGAGTTGTAAGGAATAATGTGTGTAATAAGACACAAAAAGGAGTGTGGTGTAGTGGCAAAGTAGCGCCACTTAGGGGACAAGGAAGCAAGGGGGTTCAAGGTTCAAGTCTTGGCTCTTACAATTTATTTTGGTTTTTCTTTTAAATAAATCTGGAAGCAAGTAGGTGAGCTTTAAAGTTAAATGTGTTGGACTTATGACACAAAGGAGCTTGTGTCCGAGTGGTGACGGCTTGACAGGGTTATTGAGACGACTTTGGTTCGAATCCCGTTGCACGCAAAGGTTGATTATTTTGCTAATGCTTTAATTTTGGGGGGATTGATGGAGAATCCCACATCGGAAAGCTAACATGAGAGCAGGTGAGGAGCTAGCTTTAAATAGAGCAAACCAGGAGGAGAGTAGGCACAGCCTTCTTGGCTGATCCCTTTCGCTTTATGGCGTGCCCGTTTGGGTTGGGCATCGGCTAAGAGTGTTTGGAGTGCGGATTAACTTCAGTCTTCTATCAGGTGTGTATTTCTCACTGCTCTAGCGGTAGGACGGCTACTTCGGGCTGCGATGGGCCGAAGAGGCCATGTGGGCCCAATGGGCCTACGGGCCCAAGTGGATAAGTTGTTTGATTGTATAGCAAATATTGGGCTAGATTAGGTGAATCTCATATCTGTGGCTAGATTTAGGCTAAAAGGGCCACACAAGCGTGTGGGCCCATTTGGGCCGACAATGGGCCCTAGGCCCATTCGCATTATTATCTCTGTTTAGAAATGCTTTAGTTTACAAAGTTACTAAAATACCCTTGGTTTACAAAATTACTGAAATACCTTGGTTTACAAAATTACCGAATTACCCTCGATGTGGAAAATTACAAGAAATATCCCGATCTATAAAATTATCAAATTACCCTTGATTTGTACAATGACAGAAGTACCCTCATTTGTAAAATGACGAACATACCCTTAATTTGTAAAATTACCATTTTACCCCTAATTTGTAAAATTACCATTTTACCCATGATTTGTAAAATTACCGTTTTACCCTTAATTTGTAAAAATACTATTTTACCCCTAATTTGTAAAATTACCATTTTACCCATGATTTGTAAAATTACCGTTTTACCCCTAATTTGTAAAATTACTATTTTACTCCTAATTTATAAAATTACTATTTTACCCCTAATTTATAAAATTACTATTTTACCCTTAATTTGTAAAATTACCATTTTACCCCTAATTTGTAAAATTACCATTTTACCCATGATTTGTAAAATTACCGTTTTACCCCTAGGGTGTTAAATGACTGTTTTGCCCCTCGTGGGTAAATGACTAACTTGTGTGATGATTGGGCTAGTTTGACCGTGGATATAAGTTGGTGATATGAATGACTTGACTGTGATCTATTCTTATTTTTTGGGGATTTGGAAAAGTTGGAATCCCTATGTGTTTAGGAAGGCTATCGAAATAGCGCCTAAGGCTTTAAGGGGCTGTTACCAATTATTTTACTCTATGCTTGTAAGGGTTAAAGGCTGCTGACTAAGGGCTTGGATCAGTGGAGCGTTCGGATCCAGATTTGGATATCAACTTCAGCAAAGGTAAGGATTTAGGGCCTTGTTCATGGATGCCCGAATATGGTAAGAGTATGTTAAATTTAGTTATCATTGATTCGTGGTCTAATGTTTTAGTAATCGAATGTAGGATTGACTTGGATCGGATATAGTCATCGTTCGTTGCAAGCAGGTATGTAATGAACCTCATAGTAGCTTAGATTAATATTTGCTGAAAAGCCAAAATGCCTAAACTTCGGCATTTTGAACTTATGGTTTTGTGAATGGTTTGAGATGTGATACATACGATAAGATCGGTGATTGGATCGATAGAACAGGTAAGGGCACGATTTTGTGCATGATGGTAAGTTGGGCCTCGATGGGCTAAAATTGGGCCCAATGGGCTTACGGGCCCATATGGGTAAAAATGGGCAATAGACATTTCTTAATAGAATATAGGCTTAAAACTAGTTAAATTAGTAGTTAATTGTAGGATTTGGACTAAGTGGGCTTAGACGACTGAACTAGCTGCATAGGGCCCATTAGGGGTTTTTAGCCCATAACTCGGTTTTACTAAAATAGGCTAAAATTGCTGTTTAAACATTTGGAATTGATGAATAAGCATGGAAAACCCTAATAATGGATAAAATTACATAATCACTCTTAAAACATGAAAATGTCTATTTTGCCCCAAGGTAAAAAATATCTATTATACCCTTAGGGTTTCATTCTGAATATGATGATTGTGATATTGTTATTTTACATGCTATGACATGATATGCACATGATATGCACATGATATGCTACGACATGTATACGATATGCCATGTTTTACTCATTAAATGCATGGGTTGGGTTATTATATGATGGAAGAAGTGATAAAGGGCTTTGCCCCAGTTTACCGAAAAGGGCTTTTGCCCCAGTTATTAAAAGAGGCTTGGCCTCCAGTTATATGATAAAGCAGCTATGCTGCCAGTGGAGAGTTTGGTTGGGTGGGTTGAGTTATTCTCCACATGGAGAGCTTGGTTGGTACGAGTGGAGAGTAGCGGATGGCGGGTTGAGTAGTCTCCCCAACTGGGCTTTGCATACATACATTGACATTACATGTGATATTGAAATGGGCTTTGCACACATACACTGATATTATATGTGTTGTTAAAATGGGCCTTTGGGCCATACCATTTACAAAAAAGGCTTCGGCCCAGTGAATTGATTTATGAAAAAGGCTAAGGCCCAGTAACCGATATTTGAAAAGGGCTTCGGCCCAGTTATATGTTGAGACTGATTTGGGGGCTTAGGCCTAGTATGCTGATATTGATTTGGGCTCTGTAAGTGGCTTGTTGCACACTGAGTTTTCCAAACTCACCCTTTTTCCTTCCATCCTTGCAGGTGAGCCTTAGACTGGTGGACTTGGAGCTGGGAGGGATTCAGAGTGGCCACATGGACTGGACTATTGGATTTCTAATTAAGTTACCTATTTGAATTTAGATTTAATTATTTATTTCTGGTTTTGGGTAAAAAGGGCCTCTTTAATTATTTTTATTTTGGGTTTTTATTCTTTACTTATTTAAATTGGTTTTAGCTTACGTAGGATATTATTTAAATCGAGTTGAAAATAAATGATTTTAAGACGTGATTTTTATAAAAGTTTCTTGTTTTCAAAATCACACGATAACCAAGCAAAGCTTCCGCAATTTTAAATGATCTTGTAGATAAATATTTCAAATAGTTAAAGTGTGGCAATGGTAGTGTGCATGTCTAGGAGTGGATCCAAGAAGAGCTTGGTACTTAAGCAATCTATTCGACTCACCTCCTCTTTTATGGAATCCTACCTGGTGCCCAGCTTCCATTCACCTTAAGTCTTAACGAAAAAGGTCAAATTTATTTGATACTTAAACCGTTTTCAAGATAACATGTTTTATAAAGGTTACAAATTTGAGTTTTCGATATTTGATCTGTCTTTAAAATAACATGTTTTTGCAAACTACAAGGGTTTATAAGCTTTCATAAAACTTTTACAAAGGTTTTAACGATGTTTGCAAAGGGATGATTATTTCAATGAATCACGTTTTGGAAAAAGACAAGCTAAGGTTTTATTCAAGTTTAACGGTAAGAGTTTTTAAAAACTTCAAGGGTTTTCAATGAAAGCACGGTTTTCGAAAAACACTTCAATGTGACATATCAGACTTGGCCGTAACATCCAAGCCGGGTTTAGGGTGTTACATCAGGTGACTTATCTTCCACACGAGTCACCCTTAAGGCTACACATATACTCGACCACCCCCTTAAGAAACCAAAATTGAGAATGAGACACTTACCAAAACTCGCCTCCAAACTAACGGCCTAGATATCTGCTGATTAAGCAATTGGCTTTTCAATAGTAGCTTAAGGATGGTAATCAAAGACGGATAGTGATGAAAGAAAAGAAATTAGCAAGGAACCACAAGTATTCAGCTTTTAAGAAAAAGAAAGGAACTACTAAGGGTTTCGACAAACAATAAATGGCTATTTCGCAAAGGAAAAATTCAGCAAAGATGGAACAAATGGGAGAAGAAGAATTCGACAAGAGGAGGAGAGAAAAGAAACTATAAGAAAGTAAAGAAAACCCTACTATGAAATTCAGCAATCCTTAAATAGCCAATAGACGAACCTAGCCTACCCTAAAATCCAATTCGGCACCATCACTCCCCTCTCCCAATCTCCTACTTTTTCTCCTTTATCCATACCTTAAATTCTCTCTTGATCACTCCCTATCAGAGTCCATTCCAACGCCACTACCTTGCCTTCCTAATGCAAAAATAAAATCTTAAAAAAACCCTCTCTACACCTTGAACCTTGGACCTTTTCTATTGCTTGAGACGCCACCCTTACTCCCCAAGTGGCGCCTCATTGCCACTAAGCCACAGGCCCAACTGTGATCCAATTTCCTCCTTTTTGTCTTAAAAGGCCTACCTCCAACCTCTAGGGTTTTCTTCAAGGAAAAATTAAAATTTTTGCCAAAGTCCTCCCTAAACCTAGGGCTTCACACATCTTTTATTACTCCCTAAAATTAATGTTATAACACTGCTGGTGTTACATTTAGTGGTATCAGAGCCCAGTTGCAAAACTCAGACTGTGAAATGGGTCTTAGATTTTGGGTTTTAAAAGCAAGTAGATTAAAAAGTTTTTACAGGTTTCTTTAAGTGTGGTTCACCGAGCCCTCGACGTCGAGCCAAGTAAGTTCCTCTGTCATTGTTTAAAATTTTGAATTATACTTTGATAGTGGGCTACTTTAAACAATAAGTTCTTAGAGACTTAAGCCCATAGGAAACTTGATCTTGTAGTGGAATCGCATCGGCGAAACGACTTTTAAATCGCTAATTACATAAGACATAAGCCTTAAACAGTGTAATTATGAACTAATTTCATAAAATTCATTAATCCAGAAATACACAATGATGAGCGCAAGAAGAGGTGGAAGAGGCTGTGGTAGAGGCCGTGGAAGTATAAGGGCTGGGTTGTTTGAGTCGGGCCACGTGCCCAATGTTGGCACAGAGAAAGCGCCAGCCTCATCAGTGACAGAGGCGAAACGTCATGAGCAGGCTGTCGCCACTGAGGATGCCTGATCACAGGCTATGTTAAGGATCTTAGAAACGATCGCTGGACCCAATAATGGAACAGGTAATCGTGGGTCGACCCCAGAATGACTTCAAGCTAATGGGGCAGAAATCTTTAAGGGTGTAGCTCGAATGGCCCCGAACGTGGCTGAATACTGGTTGGAAGCCACGGAGAGAATAATGGATGGGCTGGATTCCTCGGCAGAACAAAAGCTGAAAGGGGCAATATCCTTACTGAGGGAGGAAGCCTATCAGTGGTGGTTGACCATAAAGGAGGCCAACCAACCAGAGCAGATCAGCTGGGAGTTCTTTAAGTCAGCATTCCAGGGAAAGTATATTGGAGTAGGCTGTGTGGATGTTCGAAGGAGGGAGTTTCTAAACTTGACTCAAAGGGATAAGTCAGTAGCGAAGTATGAGGCGGAGTTCTTGCGTCTTAATCGTTATGCTAAAGGAATAGTCGCAATGGAGTATGAGTGGTGTGTGTGGTTCGAAGATGGTTTAAGAGACAACCTTAGGGTACTTATAGCTCCACAGAGGGAGCGCGACTTTACAGCCTTGATGGAAAAAATAAGGATAGCAAAGGAAGTGAAGCTTACGGAGTGACTCAACCGAGAAAAGGAGAAGAGCAAGCATAAACGGAGCATGGAGGCTTTGAGGGCTGGATAGAAGCTGGTAAGGAGGGCCAGAATAAATGAGCCAGTTAGAGTTGTGGCCCCTATTGCTGCTGTTAACTTTGGGAGACTGCCCTGAGTTATGTGTGGAAAAAGGCATGCGGGAGAATATTGGTGGAGTATAGGAGGTTGTTTAAGTTGTGGATCCATGGAACATAAGATTAGGAGTGCCCTAGAAGGCCAGGTCAGGTACAAGTCAATGGCAGAGGTGATAACCAGCAGCAGAGAGGTGGTCGACAACCTCCTAGGGGCCGTGGTCAGGATAAAGGAGGTAATGGCGTAGGTCATGAGCGAGCAGCTCCGAGCAGAGGTGTAGGACAGGCTGAGGTAAGGCAGCTAGCTTTGGTCTATGCTGCTCGTCGCAGAGAGGAAAGAGATGCTCCAGATGTAATAACGGGTACGTTTCTTATTCGTGAGCTACCTTTTGTTGTGCTAATTGATGTGGGGTCAACGCATTCATACATTGCATACAATAAGACCGAAACCTTAGGGGATGTGTTTGAGATTGTTGCAAATGAGATGACGGTGTTAAGTCCTTTGGGGCAGTCGGTGAAGGTTAGTAAGTTGTTTAAAGATGTACCATTGGTAGTTCAAGGGAGTACCTTTCTAAGGGATTTGATGGAATTACCCTTTGGTGAGTTCAACCTCATCTTAGGTATAGATTGGTTGACAAGGCACTAAGCAACTTTAGATTGTACCGCGAAGCGAATGGTGTTAAGAACCATGGAAGGTGAGGAAGTAGTGGTGTTGGGAAGCGACGTGACTATCTGTAAAACGTGATTTCGGCTCTAAAAGTGGAGAATTTGGTTAGGAAGGGTTGTGAGGCTTATTTAGCTTATATCAGTGATATGGAAGCTAAGAGTGGTACTGTTAAGGATTTAAGAACAGTAAGAGATTTCCCTGATGTTTTTCTAGAGGAATTGCCTGGGTTACCCCCGTTAGAGAGGTGGAGTTTAGAATAGAGCTGTTACCTGGTATGGCACCTGTGTCCATTGCACCTTATAGGATGACACCGAAGGAGTTAGGGGAATTAAAGGCCCAAATTCAAGAGTTATTGGACCGAGGTTTAGTAAGCCTAGTGTGTCTCCATGGGGAGCACCGATGCTATTTGTGAAAAAGAAAGATGGGTCCATGAGGATGTGCATCTATTATCGGCAGCTAAACAAGTTAACCATTAAGAATAAGTACCCCTTGCCTAGGATAGATGACCTTTTCGATCAACTTAGGGGAGCCTCAGTTTTCTCAAAGATTGACTTGCGTTCAGGATACCACCAACTGAGGGTTAAGGAAGCAAACATATATAAGACAGCCTTCCAAACTCGTTATAGACACTACGAGTTCTTGGTGATGCCGTTTGGTTTGACGAATACACCGGTGACTTTTATGGATCTTATGAACTGGGTTTTTCAACCTTATCTAGACCAGTTCGTAGTGGCTTTCATAGACGATATCTTAGTATACTCGACGACGGAGGATGATCATGATGCACACTTAAGGACTGTGTTGCAAATTTTAAGGGAGAAGCAATTGTATGCTAAGTTTAACAAGTGTGATTTTTGGCTAAGGGAAGTCACTTTCCTAGGACATGTAGTCTCGGCTGGAGGAATTAGGGTTGATCCCCGAAAAGTGGAAGCAGTGTTGGATTGGAAGCCACCTAGGATGGTGTCAAAAATTTAGAGTTTTCTAGGATTGGCGGGGTACTACAGGCAGTTTGTGGAAGGGTTCTCACTGATAGCGGCGCCCTTGACCAAGTTGCTCCGAAAGGGAGTGCCGTTCATGTGGTCAGACAAATAGCAGGAAAGTTATGAGAAGCTTAAGAAGGTGTTAACGGAGGCCCCTGTTTTGATTCAGCTAGAGCTGGGGAAAGGATTCACGGTTTATAATGATGCGTCACACGTGGGCTTGGGCTGCATGTTGATGCAAGAACGGAAACTGGTTGCGTATGCATCGCATTAGCTTAAGGCTCACGAGGGGAATTACCCAACCCACGATTCGGAATTGGTGACAGTTGTGTTTGCCCTTAAGGTTTGGAGACATTACCTGTATAGAAAAAAGTGCACTATCTATATGGACCATAACGTTTAAAGTACCTCCTAACTCAGAAGGAATTGAATTTGAGGCAGCGTAGGTGGATTGAGCTGTTAAAGGATTACTATTGCTCAATCGAATATCATCCGAGCAAATACCCTAAGTCGGAGAGCTATGTTGGACTTGAGGGCGATGTTCACTCGGCTAAGTCTATTTGACGATGGAAGTTTGCTGGCCGAGTTGCAAGTGAAACCGTTGTGGGTGGATCAGGTTAAGGTGAAGCAACCTTTAGATGAAACCTTGAGTTCTAGATTCAAACAAGTAGGAAGTGGTGAAGTGACGGATTTTGGGTTGAATAATGATGGGTTGTTATGTTTTTGTGGTAGGATTTGTGTGCCAAGAGACGAGAAGCTAAGGAAGTCTATACTTCGAGACATGCATAGTAGTCCCTATGCTATGTACCCCGGTAGAAACAAGATGTACCAGGATTTACGAGACCTATATTGGTGGCCAGGGTTAAAACGTGAGGTTACAAAGTTTGTGGGCAAGTGTTTGGTATGTCAGCAGGTGAAAGTGGAGCACCAGCTACCATCAGGGTTACTCCAACCAGTTAAGATTCCACTATGGTAGTGGGAGCGAGTCACTATGGATTTCGTTAGCGGGCTACCCTTAACGCCTGCTAAGAAAGACTCTGTGTTGGTTATTGTATATCGGTTAACTAAGTCAACCCACTTTATATTGGTCCACACCAACTACTCATTACAGAAGCTAGCTAGGTTGTATGTAGCAGAGATTGTGAGACTGCATGGAGTTCCAGCCTCTATTATATCTAATAGAGACCTTCGTTTTATGTCTCGCTTTTGGATGAAGTTACATGAAGCGCTGGGTACAAGGTTGAATTTTAGTACAGCATTTCACCCACAGACTGATGGTCAGTCGGAGAGGGTTATTCAAGTTTTGGAGGATATGTTGAGAGGATGTGTAATGGAGTTTCGGGGTAGTTGGGAGGATTACCTGCCGTTAGCTGAGTTTGCTTATAATAACAGCTATCAAGCAAGTATAGGAATGGCACCATATGAAGCACTGTATGGACGAAGATGTCGTACTCCGACTTGTTAGACTGAGTTGGGTGAACGGCGAGTGTTGGAACCGGAGTTGGTGGTAGACACCGAAGATAAAGTAAAGTTGATACGGGATCGGTTGAAGGAAGCGGAGGATAGGCAAAAATCGTATGCTGACCTCAAGCGGAGAGAGATCGAGTATGCGATTGGAGACTTGGTTTTTCTCAAGGTTTCCCCATGGAAGCAGGTGTTAAGGTTTGGGCAAAAAGGCAAGCTAAGCCCTAGGTTTATTAGGCCTTATCAGGTTTTGAAGCGGGTTGGGCCAGTTGCCTATCAGTTGGAATTATCTCTTAAACTAAGCCAAATACATGATGTGTTCCATGTTTCGATGTTAAGACGTTATCGTCCAAACCCTTCCCACATCGTGTCAATTGAGGAAATCGAAGTTAGACCTGACTTAACTTCTGAGGAAAAGTTGGTTCAAATTATTGATCAAGATGTTAAGGTACTGAGATGTAAGTTAGTTTCTTTGGTTAAGGTGTTTTGGCGTAACCATAGTACCGAGAAAGCTACATGGGAACCTGAGGAGACAATACGGTGTCGATACCCTCATCTGTTTAGTCAAGGTAAATTTCGTGGCTAAAATTTCTTTTAGGGGGTAGAGTTGTAACGCCCCAAATCCTGAAACCCTATCTTTTGTGCTTTGATGTCGACTTGTGTGGTTAGCAGTGTTAGAACATTAATTTTAGGGAGTAATAAAAGATGTGTGAAGCCTTAGGTTTAGGGAGGACTGTAGGGAAATTTTTAATTTTTGCCTGAAGAAAACCCTAGCGGTTGGAGGTAGGCCTTTTAAGACAAAAAGGAGGAAAATGGATCACAGTTGGGCCTGTGGCTCAGTGGCAAGGAGGCGCCACTTGGGGAGCAAGGGTGGCGTCACAAGTAGTAGAAGAGGTCCAAGGTTTGAGGCGTGGAGAGGGTTTTTTTTAAGATTTTATTTTTGCATTAGGAAGGCAAGGTAGTGGCGTCGGAATGGACTCTGATAGGGAGTGATCAGGAGAGAATTTTAAGGTATGGATAAAGGAGAAAAATAAAGAGATTGGGAGAGGGGAGTGATGGTGCCGAATTGGACTTTAGGGTAGGCTAGGTTCGGCTATTGGCTATTTAAGGAGTGCCAAATTTCATAGTAAGGTTTTCTTTACTTTCCTATAGTTTCTTTTCTCTCCTCCTCTTGCCGAATTCTTCTTCTCCCCTTTGTTCCGTCTTTACCGAATTTTTCCTTTGCCAAATAGCCATCTATTGTTTGCCGAAACCCTTAGTAGTTCTTTTCTTTTTCTTAAAAGTCGAATACCTATGGTTCCTTGCCGATTTCTTTTCCTTCATCACTATCCGTCTTTGATTACCATCCTTAAGCTAGTGTTGAAAAGCCAATTGCTTAATCAGTAGATATCTAGGCCGTTAGTTTGAAGGCGAGTTTCGGTAAGTGTCTCATTCTCAAATTCAGTCTCTTAAGGGGGTGGTTGAGTATACGTGTATCCTATAAGGGTGACTCGTGTGGAAAATAAGTCACTTGATGCTGATAAAATATGCGTGTTGATTGAGATCTAAGAATATTCGGGACTATTTACTAAGGAAAGGCTAGAAAAGTCGAAGGTACACGGTAAGGCTATGGTAAGGCTTTAAGATTAATTAAGTTATAGTAAAGTATGGAATTGATTTAAAAATGGTGTTGATTGTAGGTCAAGGCTGAGGATAGTGTGAGTGTGAGTCGTCAATCAGGTGTGTACAAACACTACACACACGGTAAAATGGCAAAAGCCAAAATCTCAAAATCCCGTATGGGCCTACCAAATTGGCAAAATTGTGATATGAAATTCTATGATGAAATGACATGCTTGAATTGTATGATTGGATTATGATTGGGCTTAATGGGCTTTATAAGCATGATTGGGCTTAATGGGCTTTATAAGCATGTTTAGGCTTTGTGGGGTTGTAAGAATGCATGCTAGGGTTTAATGGACTTTAGGCCTAGTTAAATGGGCTCTCAAATTTTCATAAGACTTAACTAAGTAATAAACATGTCCGTGGACAAGTCAATAGACTAAGGTGTGGCAACCGACATATGCATGTCTAAGATTGGATCATGGAAGAGCCTAGTACTTAAGCAGTCCGAGTGACCCACCTCCTCTTCTCTTGAATCCTACCTGGTGGATAGTGTCTGTTCATCTTAGCCGCGAGGACGTGTTGATGGGTCAAAATCCATAATTAAAATCTGTATCATTAGAAAATTACGAAAATACCCTTCTAGGATAAAATTACAAAAATACCCTTCTAGGATAAAATTACGAAAATATCCTTCTAAAGTAGAATTACGAAAATGCCCTGTAAGGTAGAACTACTAAAGCATCTTTGTAGGGTAGGAGTATCGAAATACCCCTGTAGGGTATATTTCCGAAAATACCACTGGATAGCAAAATGACCAAAATACCCCTAAGTGCTTAATATGTGAAAATGTGTGAAAATGAGTATGATGCATTCATGAATTGTATGTTGCACTTAGGTGGGTTTTGACAATACAAAGGAAGTGCTTTGAGGATCACATAGTCGCTTGATGATCGTGGATCCACCGTAAGCTTTCAAGCCACTGAGTAGCTTGGCTACACCGTATATATATAGTAGCCCTACTGCAACGTGAGTAGTGTCGCTGTGTGTGCTACCATTAGTGCGTAGAGGATGGGTGGGTTGATGTAGACATCCCCACAGGTATGTTGGGCTGGCACGAGTGGTGTGTAGCGGTTGGATTTGGGATGGGAACATTTGCATACATGTAATTTTGGTATGATATGTGGTCAATGTGGGCTAAGGCCCAAACCACTGATATTGTTAGGGCTTAGGCCTAATGTGATTTGTGTATATTGAATTGATTTGATTGACAAGGGTCGTACACACTGAGTTTCAAAACTCACACCCTTATTATTATTATGTTTCAGGTGTTCCACAGTAGACAGCTCGACGTGGGAGGGGACTTGGAGATAGCCACACTGCAAGTTACTTTGGAATTTTAAATATAGTTTTATTGAGTGTTTTATGATAGCTACTTTTAAATTGTCACTATGATGTAATAAGGCTAAGTATCTCCGTATTCACTATTCACTTAGGATTTATTATTATAATTGATAAACATGTTTTTAGTTTTTAACTAAATACACTCTTCTCAAGCTTACTTCGTTGTAAACCAAGTTTTAGCTAAACCATTTTGAAAGCAATGCTTCAATGTGACAATGCCAGATTCGGCCATAGCGTCTAGGCCAGGTCGGGGGTGTTACATTTAGAGATACAAGGTAGGATTTTCTCTGTGGACTTGATAGAGCTACCCTTTGGAGAGTTCGATCTGATTCTTGGTATGAATTGGCTAGCTAAGCATCGAAGGACTTTGGATTGCACTACTAAGCGGATGGTGTTAAGGACCATGGAGGATGAAGAGGTGATGGTTATAGGGGAGCGAAGAGATTACTTGTCCAACGTTATCTCGGCTTTGAGAGCTAAAAAGCTGATTCGTAAGGGTTGTGAGGCATTTTTGGCATACGTGAGTCAGTCTGAATTTGAGAGTTTGGCCGTAGGGGATGTTAGAACTGTCAAAGAATTTCAAGATGTTTTTCCGGATGAGCTTCCAGGGTTGCCTCTGAATTGTGAAGTCGAATTTGGAATCGACTTGTTGCCTGGAACTGCTCCAGTGTCCATTGCTCCTTATAGGATGGCACCAAAGGAGCTAGTAGAGTTGAAAGCTCAAATTCAAGAACTTCCAGATCGGGGTTTTATTTTGCCAAGTGTGTCTCCGTGGGGAGCACCGGTATTGTTCATGAAGAAGAAGGATGGGACGATGCATATGTGCATCAATTATCGTCAGTTGAACAAACTGACGATTAAGAACAAGTACCCTCTGCCAAGGATCGACCACCTGTTTGACCAGTTAAGAGGAGCTTTGGTATTTTCCAAGATCGATATTCGATCTAGATATCATCAGTTAAGGTTCAAAGAGGTGGATATTCATAAGACAGCATTCAGGACTCGGTATGGTCATTACGAGTTTTTGGTAATGCTATTTTGATTAACGAATGCACCAGCGGCCTTCATGGATCTGATGAATCGGGAATTCCAACCCTACTTTGACCAATTCGTGGTCATCTTCATATACGATATTCTGGTGTATTCAAAAGCTGAGGAGGATTATGATAAGCATTTCTGAATTGTTCTGCAAGTGTTGAGGGTGAAACAACTGTATGTGAAATTCAGTAAGTGTGAATTTTAGTTACGATAAGTGACATTCTTGGGTCATGTTGTTTCTACTGAGGGGATTAGGGTGGATCCTCAGAAAATTGAGGTTATTCTGGAATGGAAGCCGCCGAGATTTGTGTCAAAAATTTGAAGTTTTTTGGGTTTGGTAGGGTACTACAGAAGATTTGTGGAAGGGTTTTCGTTGATTGTGGCACCGTTAACGAAACTTTTGAGAAAAGGTGTATCGTTTGTCTGGACGGAGAAACAACAAGAGGCTTTTGAGAAATTGAAGAAAGTTTTGACTGAGCCACCTGTTTTGATTCAGCCAGAGTCTGGGAAGGATTTCACTGTGTTTAGCGACGCATCGCACGTTGGGTTGGGCTATGTTCTGATGCAAGATGGTAAAGTGGTTGCTTATGCATCGCGATAGCTTAAGCCTCATAAAGTGAACTACCCTACGCATGATCTGGAGTTGGCAGCAGTGATTTTTGTGTTAAAGATCTGGAGGCACCACTTGTATGGAGAAAAGTGTATTATATACATGGACCATAAGAGTCTCAAGTATTTGTTGACTCTGAAGGAGTTGAACCTTAGGCAACGAAGATGGATAGAGTTGCTTAAGGATTACGACTGTTCTATTGAGTACCACCCAAACACAGCTAATGTGGTAGCTGATGCACTGAGTCAAAGAGCTGTAGCTGAGTTGAGAGCGATGTTCGCTCGTCTTAGTCTGTATGACGATGGTAGCTTGTTAGCGGAATTGCAAGTGAGGCCGACCTGGATAGGGCAGGTTAAGGAGAGGCAATTATAGGATGAGTCACTGGTTTCTTGATTTTAACAAGTTAAGAATGGTGAAACTTCTGATTTTGGATTGAATAGTGAAGGAGTTCTGTGTTTCCGAGGAGGAGTTTGTATTCTGAAGGACTGTGACTTGAGATAGTCAATTCTGAGAGAGGCTCATGGCAGTCCTTGTGCCATGTATCCTGCAGGGAATAAGTTGTATCGGGATCTACAAGAGTTGTATTGGTGGCCTGGACTTAAGTGTGACGTAACAGAATTTATGGGTAAGTGTCTGACATGCCAGTAAGTGAAAGTTGAGCATCAACTGCCTTCTGGACTTCTGCAACTAGTGAAGATTCCACTTTTGAAGTGGGAAAGAGTCACCATGGATTTTGTGAGTGGGCTACCCTTGACGCCTACCAGGAAAGACTCGGTTTGGGTAATTGTGGATAGGTTAACTAAATCTGCTCATTTCATACTTGTCCGAACCGACTACTCACTTCAAAGGTTGGCCAAGTTGTATGTGGCAGAGATTATGCGACTTCATGGAGTGCCAGTTTTGATTATTTTTGATCGGGATCCTAGGTTGACATCTCGATTCTGGCAAAAGTTGCATGAGGCGTTGGGTACAAGGTTAGATTTTAGCATTACTTTTCACCCTCAAACAGATAGACAGTCAGAAAGGATGATTCAAGTTCTGGAGGACATGTTGAGGGGATGTGTTATTAATTTCCGAGGCAGTTGGGAAGACTTCTTGCCATTAGCAGAGTTTGCATACAATAATAGTTATCAGACGAGTATTCGAATGGCACCATATGAGGCATTGTATGGTCGAAGGTGTCATATGCCTACTTGTTGGATGGAGTTGGGAGAACGTCAGGTTCTTGGGCTAGAGTTAGTGGTGGATATAGAAGAGAAGGTCAGGCTGATCAGGGATCGATTAAAGGAGGCATTTGATAGGCAAAAATCTTATGCTAACTTGAAGCATAAGGAAATTGAATACTCAGTGGGAGATATGATTTTCTTAAAGGTTTCGCCCTGGAAAAAGATTTTAAGGTTTGGAAAGAAGGGCAAGCTGAGTCCGCGGTTTATCGAGCCTTATTGAGTTCTTAAGCGGGTGGGCCCAGTAGAATATCAGCTGGAACTACCTCAGAGTTGGACCAAATTCATGATGTCTTTCATGTCTCCATGCTAAGGCAGTGTCGGTCTGATCCTTTTCACTTCATACTAGTTGAAGAAATTGAGGTTCAAGCTGATTTGACTTTTGAAGAAGAGCCTGTGCAAACTCTGGACCGTGATGTGAATGTGTTAAGAAAGAAATCAGTCCCTTTGGTGAAAGTGCTTTGGCAAAATCACGGCAGAGAAAAAGCTACGTGGGAGTCAGAAGAGGCGATATGCCAACAATACCCTCACCTGTTTGGACCAGGTAAAATTTCAAGGCCGAAATTTCTTTAAGGGGGTAGAGTTGTAATGGCCCAATTTTTGAGTTTTTGAGATTTTGCTTGAATTTATTTTTTTTTTTTTTTTTGCTTGTCTGGATGTGCTAAATTATGCTTTGAGTGTGTTTGGTGGACCTTTAGAAGGCCTAGGTTTAAGTATAAAGCCTGGCAGAATTTTAAATTTTGGGCTTATATAAGAAAGGGCTGTGGCTAAGTGGGCTTTTAAGGAGAAGTTGGGGTTTTTAAGCACAGAAGGCCTGTGTCAAGGTGGCAAGGTGGCGTCACTTAAGAGCATGAGAGTGGCGTGTGGAGGCTTGTAAGGGAGCTAAGGTTCGAAACTCTTGGTGAGCAGGAAGTTGGTTTTATTTTTACCGCATGTGCAAGGTAAGTGGTGGGCTTCAAGTGAAATTCTGAAGGTAGAAGTTTGAAGTGCTCATGGAATTAGGAGGGAGTGATAAGGGGAGGTTATCTAGGAGAAAATCTAGGAATTTTGGAAAGGGAAACAAGAGTTGGCCGATTGTAGGGGTCTTAGAGGAGCTAATTCGGTTAGTGGGTTTTGAAATATGCTTTTTTGGCAAGTGTAGTATGAGTGTACCGAATACCCCTTTATGATTCTTTTCGAGATTTGTTTTGGGCAGGCTTTAGTGCTGATTAGGTAAGGTTCAAAGGTGTTTCATTCTTTGTTCTTTCTTTTCTCCTCTTCTTAGTATTGTAAAAGCCGAAATCCTGAAAGGTGTTAGCCCTACTTGTGCCGATTTGTTCAAAGAACTGAACTTACTCTCCTCTTACTTCACTTTCTTTCTTTTCTTCTTTCTCTTCTTCTTCTCCTTGTCTCCAACGATTGTTTTGATTTTTCTTAAGACTTTTAGCCGATTGTTTCAAGAGACACAACCCAAAATTCTTCTTGGCCGAATATAAAAGCCAAAATCTCGAAACCTTAAATTCTTCCTTGTCATTTTCTTCTTAAACCGAACCTTACTCATCTTTATTTTGGAAAGCTGAAATCACTTTACAATCTCTTCTCTTTTACTTTCACCTTCTTCCACCCTTTCACTCAGAAACCGAAACCTCCTTACTTTCTAGTGTGGTATTGAAAGCCGAATCCCTTTGGATCTCTTTTCTTCTTGCGATTTTGACTAGATTTATAATAGATCTGGGTTAGGCTAGTGATCAGTGGTTATTTTGTGTGGTGAGGCTGTGAAGCAGACTTTTGGTAGGTAGCCCTTTCTATTCTATTCTTTCTTACGAATTAAGAAAAGCCGAAAACCCCATTGTCCATGGTGGTTATTGGTTTTGACTCCTTTTTGGAATAAAAACTTAATTTAGCCTTTTCTTTTGGATCTCGTGTATGTTAGTATGGTAAAAGGCTGATCTATCGAGGGGCAGTTCGAGGCTAGAGGCACTGAAGTAGTCTAGATCAAGATCTAGTTGTAGTTTACGGCAAAAACGATAAGTTGGTAATGATGGCTGAATGTGATGGTGATGCCTATTCCGGTGATTTCGTTGGATTATAGTTTAATAGTGTGGTGAAATTGTTGTAGGTTAACCGGGTGCGGATCTCGACGTAGTATGCAAACAGGTGTGTAATTGACACCCTCTAGTAGATTAGATTGGCAAAAGCTGAAAAGCTGAAATACCGAAATGCTAGCATTTCGAGGGCTTGCTAGTGTGCGAGTGCTCGTAGGTCGGTTTAAAGTTGTAAAGTTGGTATTTACGAACGGTAAGATTGTTGTGCGTGTTTTCGTGCACGTTGGTGGTTTTGGGCCTCGATGGGCCCAATGGGCTTACGAGCCCATATGGGTAAAATCATGCGGTAAGTTTTTTCAGGTAATCTAGATAATAGTTCTGCTAAAATATAGGTAAAATTTAGACTAGTGAGTCATAATAGCTTGTGGGCTCTGTCGGGCCCATTAGGGGTTTTAGGGCCCGATAACTTCGTATTAATAAATTAGGCTAATTGAGTCGCTCTGGCGACGATAGGTCTATTAGTAGACTGTAATGAGCATGAAACCCTAAAATCTAGCAAATTTACTGAAATACCCCTTAAGGGTGAAAATTACTGTTTTACCCCTAGGTGCTAAAAGATAGTTTTACCACTAAAGAAAAGTTGATTGATTTGCATAATTACTGCTTTTGTAATTCTATATGCCATGACATATTATATTTTGATTGGATGGGGTTGGGTTATTGTGACAGAGGAAGTGCTAAAGTGGCAATGCCACGTATTCTGCTAAGGGGCTCTGCCTCGTATTACTGTTCTAGTGGATTGGCCATGATATCTGTTTAAGCAACTCTACTGCGACTGTGGTGTGTAGGGCTGGGTGGGTTGAGTTATTCCTCACATGGTGTGTAGGACTGGTACGGGTGGTGTGTAGGGATGGATTGGGCTTGGGCTTTACATTCATGCATATAATACTGTAATCTGATCTGTTACTGTAATTGGCCCAAGGCTTCACGGTTGTCTGAATAGGACCAAGGCCCAGTTATCACTGTATCTGAATAGGGCTTCGGCCCAGTCTATGCTTGAACTAATCTCTGATGCTGGTTGGGTTAGTTTACACACTGAGTTTTCACAAACTCACCCCCTTTCTTCTCCATCCATGCAAGTAACCCCTAGCCATAGAGGACTTGGAGCTGCGAGGGATTCGGAGTGGCCACGTGATCTTCTGCTTGGTTTTTAATTTTTAAATTCGTTTCTTTGATGCTTTAATTTTAATTTGGGTTTTAATTTATAATAAGGCCGCTCAGTATTTTTAGTTTTATTTTTGGGTATTTTCTAATGTTTTTCTTTAGTACTTGTTTAAAACGATATGATTAGTTCGCGCGGGTTTTTATCTCAAACTTAACAAACATTTTTAAAACCTTCATTATGTAACGAATGGGTAACCTAATAACGATGACTCACTGATAAGATCTTTTAAACTTAAACTTTAAATGGCAGAGGATAGGGTTTTTATGAACTAAGTCAGTTATTTACAAAGGTATAATATGGTTTTACTTAAGTCAGCATAATGAGTATTTAAATAAGATCGAAGCGTAGTCAAGGGTCCATGTGACACACCAGATTTGGCCATAACATCTGGGCTGGGTTTGGGGTGCTACAAAATTTATTCAAGATCCTCTTTTTATTTCATTATTTCAATAATAATATTGCATGCAAAATCATTGTCGACCACTTTTATTATTCAGTTCCACATTTTCTCGAATTGACATAACTTATTGAGATCTCTTATTTTCATTATTTTAATCTTCAGTTTCAGGTACCTAAATCTCTTATAGAGTTTTACTTATTAGTTATGTATTGGGTCTCTTATGGAGCACATGACTACACTATATGACCATCTAGAAGAATTTTCATCTTTGGAACCAATCAATCAATTATTTATTCTAACTGATTGTCCTACTAAGACTTTGATGCAAATTAAAATATCAGATGATATATAACAATTGGTTATTCTCATTAAGTTTGTAAATACATCTAACAGTTAACTTGTAATGAGTTATCCTTGTTGAACTTCTAGTTCAAATTACTCTCCCTCGAACTTATTACAAGTTATTATTTCTCTCCCCTTAATGTCAAGAAAACTTTCGAATCAAAATTGTAATCACAAATCATATCATAATTGAATCTCCAATACATTCAAAACATCTAATAATACAAAGAAACTTGTAATTAGTATATATTCCCAACTTTCTTTGAGGATTCACTCATCTTTGTATGTTGTGATGGAGCAATTGGAGCATATACACACATACAAAAATTCAAAGATGAGAAATATTTAGCTCTTGATAAAAAATTAATTATAATGGGGAGTATTTATAACTTATTGGCTTGATGCGTACAACACGTAAACCAACATAATCTCATGTTGAAATAGGAAGTTTAGTTATCATAAGTAATGGTTTAGACATTAATCAGAGGTGTTCAATCAATAATTTCTCTAAACCATCGCACACATAAATAACAAACTTTTACAAAAGTTTTTCAAACTCAATCAATAAAAAGACTAAGATATAAACTCATCAGTATTAGCAAGATGATTGTATTAATTGCATGATCTAAAATTAATTATTTAAACAAGAGATCTTGCAAATGACAGGTTGCATGTTGATAACACATATGTGATTATTTTGTAGATGTATCTACCAAAATCTTATAATATCAAAACCATCTACATGGTGGATGAATGAGCCCATATTCATTTCAGAAATGCATGACACTAAATCTCAACTTTAGCTAATGAGTTTCTAACAATCAATTTTCATTGAAAACAAGAAACAAATGAGAATTCCTTAATTAAAGAAACTTCTGGTTCTTTAATGAATGGCCATACAAAACACGAAGCTTAGTAAGTTTGCATGTAAATAATTAACAGCGTCAATCAAGCAATATCCTACACATATCCAAAGTATAACTTATCACAATGTCATCAAATAGCATGGATACACCATAAATCAGGTCATTTTCATAATATACATTAACTCTCACATTCATGGTTTACTCATTCACTTCTTACCAAGATCTCATCGATTCATAAACTCAATAGTTATGAGCTTCGTGTACATACCTGCACCCTTTCAACATGAACATACATTGTCCTTTCTTTAGCATACTCTTTGGATTACCCATTGAACCACTTGGAATACTAAAGGATACTCGGGAAATCTCATATACATGTAGGATGCCAACACCATGTCCCAAACAGGGTCTTACACGGGATCACATATCGATGTCGATGCTACATCCTAGATATGGTCTTATACGGGATCTCATATCAATGCCGATGCCATATCCCATATATGGTCTTATACGGGATCTCATATCGATGTTGATGCCATATCCCAGATATGGTCTTATACGAGATCTCATAACCTTAATGTCATGACATTTGTATCCTACCTATTCCTAACGTTCAACCGGAATTTCGAGACATCAAAACCTCATCACATCGTCATCGAGTCATTGTAACCAAAATTCATAGAACAATTATACATATCATACAATAATAAAGCATTAGATACATAATGAAGTAATGTTGCATTATTTACCCACAAACTTTCCTCGGTACCAAAATGTGACTAGTTATTCGGTTTAGCCCTAAAATTTGTTCTTCCCTCAGTTTAGGTTTGGACCTCTTTCTTTTTGATCTATAATAGCAAATTTCGCTTATTTAATTATTTCATTGTTTAGAATAATCCATAAATCATACTTTGGCAAAATTATAATTTTTCCCCTAAACTTTCACTTAATTACAAATTAGTCCCTAGGCTCATAAAATGAAATGTACCCATTCTCTTTAACATACAAGCCTAGCTGAACCATTTTCATAACTATAGTAGCCCACAATTTCCATTAAAACACATCCCTACTACATGTTTTATAACTTTTACAAATTAGTCCTTTGTTGGTGTTTTCATGAAATGTAACACCCCAAACCTGGCCTAGAAGTTAGGCTCGAATCTGCTGTGTCACATTAAAGTGTTTTTCAGAAACCTTGCTTTCATTGAAAACCCTTTTTATTTAAAAAATTGTTGACATTAAAACCTTGCATAAAATCTCGAATTTCATTTGTTTGTTTTCAAACCATGGTTTATTAAAAGCTTTTCTCCTGTAAAATGTTATTACCCTTTTAAACCCTATTTGTTGTGGAAGCTTTATTTAAAAGAAACCATTTTACGAAAAAGGATGTTTTAAGAAAACAGTTAACATTTTGGAAAGAAATGTGATTTACCTATACCAGATATAAATAAAAGTAAATAAAAACCCAAAGTTAAAATTCAGAAATTATAAAGGCATTATTACAACCCAAAACTAAATTAAAGTACTCATGAATAATTTAATGGAAAACAGAAGCAGATGTGTGGCCATCTCCGAGTCCCTCGCAACACCGGTCCTCCTAAGATTGGGGATTACTTGAGAAAAATTATCAACGGGGTAAGTTTATGAAAACTCAGTGTGTAATCCCCTTACTAGAGTAACAGTTAGTGCACGGAGACAAAAATAGAAACAGATTGGGCCAAAGCCCTATAACAAAAATAGTACAGACCAACTCAGAGCATACGTGGGCTAAGCCCACTACAATACCAATTGGGTCACAGCCCATATCAGATACAGAACAAGTGGCCTAAGCCCAATCCAGAGACAAAACTCAGAAGCAGACATGCAATAGTATGAGTATGCATCCCATCCCAATCCAGCCAACACACCACCCGTACCAACCTTACGCATCTATGAGGAATAACTCAACCCACCCACCCAACACATCAAGTTTAGCACTGGTCGCGGCACTAAGTCAATAGAACGGCTCAGCACCGTAGCCAGAATAGCTAGAAGCCATAAATATCACAACAACGCTGCCAAATAACAAAACGGCTAAAAGCCGTAAGCAGAATAGCACAAAGCCATCGATAAATGCATTATGTTAGGCACATAACCATCAATTAGGGTAACATAACCAGCACACAGCCATGGGGAAATGTGGTACACACATAATCATCAATAAATGCGATTGGCATGTAGTTGTAGGTAAACAAAATTGGCACAAAGCCATGATTAAGGTAGCATTGAGCCACAATTAGGTTGGCATTGAGCCATAATCAGAATAAGTGGCTTTAAGCCATCAATACTGGATCCATAGTTGTCTCGTGTGACTCGTGTGATCCTCTCAGAACAGAACTGGGTCTACAGTCATCTCGTGCGACCTATGCAACCGTATCAGAAAAGAACTTCCTCCATAAACAATCTCCCAACCCCATGTAGTATGTCATGTATGTGAAACGTCACGCCCATAAATAATCATACAAATCACAGCCACAACAGTCTAATCACAGCCATGCATTCTCAGTCAAAACATAGTCAAATCAATCAGATTGTATCACCAGTGAGTCATATTCCCTCGAGGGGCAAAACGATCTTTTTACCTATTAGGGGTGTTTTAGTCATTCCATCCTACATGGGTTTTTTAGTAATTCTACCCTACAAGAGTATTTTAGTAATTTTACAAATCGAGTGTAATTTGGTAATTTTGCAATCTAAGGGTATTTCGGTAATTTTGCAATTCAGGGGTATTTCGGTAATTTTGCAAACCAGGGGTATTTTGGTAATTTTGTAATCCAGGGGTATTTTGGTAATTTTGCAAACTGAGGGTATTTTTGTAATTTTGTAAACTAGGGATGGCAATTTTACAAATCAGGGGTAAATTGGTAATTTTACAAATACGAGGTAAAACGATAATTTTACAAATTAGGGGTAAAACGGTAATTTACAAATCAGGGGTAAAGCTATAATTTTACAAATGAGGGGTAAAACAGTAATTTTATAAACTAGGGCTTAACGACCCAACCAAAGGTCCCTTGTCGCCTCGAGTGACGTTTGTAACCTAAACAAACTAAACGAGGTAATTGGGCCTAAGGCCCTTACTCGGCCCAAGTGGGCCCACACTCTCGTGCCGCCTATTTAGCCTAGAAACAACTACGGTTATGCAAACACACAGCCCGAATCAAACACTTATCCCGTCACATATATTTTATCCGTGTGGGCCTATAAGCCCATTGGGCCCACACGGTCCATTTAACCCAAAAATAGACTCTACTATACCAATTGCTCAGTCCGAACCAACGGTGGCCTTATAATACACAATTTAATCCATGTGGGCCCCACAGGCCCATTGGGCCCACACGGCCCATTTTGGCCCATCGAGGCCATAAACATTCTACAATCAATAACAGTACAAAATATGCTGTCTCAGCTTTTCAGCCGATCAACAACCAAAACAATATACACGGATACACACTTCTGGCTTTTCAGTCGATTATCTAACATAGCATACGATTACCCACGCTTTCGGCTTTACAGCTGACTATCAAAATAGCATATAGAAACAAACGTTTTATCAATTTATGCGGAGCCATAGAAATAGGGTATCCGGTTACTCACCTGAAATACTACTGTTGTCGCAACACTTCTAGATCACAGCACCTCGACTACTCTGGCCTATACTTCTAACCCGTTAGATTAAGAACCGGTCCCACCTCTTTGTAGCTGGTTTGCACCACAATCACTACCTATAAATTAACAGTACCAAAACTATTGGTTAACCAAGTACTATCCTAATATGAGCACATAACCAATAAAAACTAGACAATAGGCTAATAATTGAGAACTCACCATTAGTTACCCTTAACAATCGGCCATAAATAGATTGAACTCCGTCCACCCTCAAGAAAAGAACAGGTTCGGCACTTCAGAGGCTTACCACCACAAAAAGAAGTAGATGAGGAGGGAGAGAATCGCCTTAATCCAACAAAAATTGAAAGATGTTTGAGATGGAAGAGAAAGGTAATCAGCCACTTATAAGAAAGAAAAGAATAGAGGGGAGGGCGGTAGAGAGAGAGCAAAACCCAGAATTTGGTCTAAAGTAGAAAGGTAATAGAAAAGAGAACACAATAAAAGTTGAGAAGAGAATTGGTACAAAATATTTGAAATGATGAGAAGAGGATGGAATGGCACAGCAAGAAGGAAGAAAGACAAGAGAATTGGAAGAAGAAAAGAAAGTTAGAAAAGAAGAAATCGACCACTAGATGACCGAATTGGTAAAACAATTTCAGCATAGGATAAAATGAAAACCAAGAAGGAAAAAAAAAACTAAAAGAACACACAAAACTCTCTAGCAAGATTCAGCTATCAAAGAAGGAAAAAATGCCAAAAAAGAAAAAGAATGCCACGAGGATTCGACACTACACTTATCACTCCAAAAATGGAAATCACACCTACTCCAAAGACCAAATTCAGCTCAAACTCCCCAACACCAAAAAATCCCATGATTATCTCCTTGATTTCCTTTTTAATTTACTCCACAATTTACTCCCCATCACCCATTCAAATTTGAAGACCAATGCAAACCTCCTCCATGTAGAGTTCAAGTCCAACTCAACCTCTGGCCAAGCAAGATGTAAAATAAATCACCCTTTTTGAGCAAAGAGGGATTCGAACCCCAAACCTCCTTGCCATGCATGTGATGCCACCACTATGCCCCACAAGTGGCGCCATCTGCCACTCCAACACAAAGCTCTTTGTGTTACAAAATTACCTCAATTAATTAAAAGGTATGCCACTTGAGGTCAAGATCCCACTAAGGCCAAAAATCAAAATTTTTCCTATGGCCTAACTTGAACCCAGGACTTCATAGAAGCATCCCAACACTCCTAAATCACTTAACTACTAGACTAAACATGAAATTTGTGCAATTTTATTGAACAATTAAAAATCCAATCGCCCCGATGCTCAAGGCCCAATTCATCTAGGCCTAATTTTAGGGCGTTACATGAAAAATCACTTGGTAAAAGATGTTTATCATACATCAAACTGTCACATTTCTCTATTAAACATTAAAATACATGCATGACACACATGGGTAAATTTTTGAACATGAACCCTAGCTCAAAATAATGGTAGAAATAGCTAGATCGATTGATAACGACTTCAAAAATGTAAAGAACATTAAAAACGAGGCTAGGTTGCACTTATTAGTAAGCTTGAAAAGTGATAAAACCCTAGTTATGGAGGCTTGCAAAATTTGGCACACACATGAAGAAGATGAGCAAATTTTGACTTTTTTTCTCTTTTTATTAATTTAATATCTAAATGACCAAAATGCCCTTTTAATCCTTCCTTGAAATTTTACTCTTCCGTGTCCATTTTTGTCCATTATGACATAAAAGGGTTTATTTACTAAATAAGGACCTCTAGTTTTAACATTCATTTTAATTTAGTACCCCAAGGCTTATAGAATCTCATATTTTTCAACTTTTGCAATTTAGTCCTAAAAATTAAATTAGGCACTTGTTCACAAAATTTCTTCATGAAACTTTCACACAATTATGTAAACATGTCATGGACCTCAAAATAATCATAAAACAAACATTTCTACTTCGAATTTGTGGTCTCGAAGCCACTATTCTGACTAGGCCCTAATTCAGGATGTTACATAACATATAACACATACAGAGTTATATTGTCTTACCTTTTTCAATACATAACATATAACATATACGAATTCATATTAACAAACTTTTTCCATATCCTTCATTGGGTTAAACCTTAGATCCCAAATATATCAGAACAAATATTACATTTCTTATCATATTGGACACATATATATTCCCGTGAGTTCAGGACTCTCTGTCATAGTTAACAACTAACATGTCCTACCATAGACAGCACCCATATCACTAGGCTAGTTACAACTAACATGCCCTACCAGAAACTTAGCACTCATGCCAATTGGTTAGTAACTAGCATACCCTACCAGTGGCTAGCCAACCTATTTAACAACTATCATGTCCTACTAGTGGCCAATCATACACGCCAATCTGGTTAATAACTAACATGCCCTACCAGTGGCTTATCATATATGTATACCGAGTTTACACCCCAAAGAAGTCACATCTGACCCTTGTTACAAACAACCACATGCAGATGTATATATATAGAAGCATACTACAGTTCACGAAGACATCTAACCTGACTTCTAACTATAGTAATTGAAACTTAGTAATAAACTCGATCTAGAAGAAAACTCAGAGAGGTAGCACAAACTGGATACTCATAAAACAATCCTAACGAGATTGTTACACTATATTAATTGCTACACACAAAACCCTTTCTTACTATTTGATCAGTTGTTCATTCCTCTCTAACGAAGAACTCTTCTTTAAGAAGAATAGCTGGGTATAACAGAGAAATAGAAAAGAGAAAAAGAACCCCCATTACCAAAGTTCACTGATATTTATAGCTCAAAGCTCTCTCTCTCTCAAAATTAACAAGTGGCTAACATGCAAAATTAAGTTATACTCCATTGTGGTGTAATACCCAAACCGGGCCTAGACGTTATGGTCTAATCTAGCGGTGTCACATTGCCGTGCTTTTTCGAAAACTTGATCTTGTCAATAAAACTCGTTTGGAGGTTAAGGCCTCTTTGTTAATACTCAAATCATCTTGATTGTTTGTTAACCATTTTAAATCGTCATTACTTTTAAAACATTGATTGTTACAGAAGCTTAAAAATTGTGTTGTGGAAATATGATGTTTTGAAAACAGTTAATGTCATGGAAAATTACGCTCTACTTTTAACACATATTAATCATAATAAATAAAAATACCAAATTAAAAATTAGAAAATCAGAGAGTCCTTATTACAAAAAAAAAAACCTAAACTTAAGTTACTGAAAATAAAAAGTCGATTGTAAAGTAGATGCAGATGTGTGGCCACCCTCGAGTACCTCGCAGCACCGATCCACCTAACGTTGGGATTACCTGTACAGTTAAAAGTGGGGTGAGTTTATGAAAACTTTGTGTGTAGTCCCCTAATAGAACAACAAACAGTCAGTCAAATACATAGAATACAAAAGCAGTCTAGGCTTGAGCCCATTATAGCAGACAGTACCAGATGGGCCTTAGCCCAATTCAGTAGCAGAGTCAGAAGTAGAACATATGTGGGCTTAAGCCTAATACAGTTTTAGTTCAGAACAATAATGCAATAGTACAATCCACTCAAATCTAGCCAACACACTACTCCGTACCACCAATACACCCTGTGGGGATAAAATCAACCCACCCAGCTAGCATATCAATATGGCAGCAAGGCTGCCAGACAACAGAATCGTAGCTTAGCTGCCAGTAATAAGAATGCAGCCTAGCTACTAGTAAGATAAGTGGCTTAAAGCCATCAATTCAACCTACTTTCGGTAATATGAATGACACTAAGCCATCGATAATATGCGTGGCACAAAGCCATTGATAAAATGGCTAGCACTAAGCCATCAGTAATATGCGTGGCACAAAGCCATCGGCAGAATAGACAATAGTAAACCATCGATAATGTGCATGGCACCAAGACATCGGCAAAATGAACAGTACTAAGCCATCGATAGTATGTACGACACAAAGCCATCAGTCGATCCACAATCGTCTCATGCGACCCATGCGACCTTAACAGATCAGTACGAATATTCGGCTTTAAGCCTTCGGTGCGTCCACAATCGTTTCGTACGAACTGTACGACCCTAACAGATCAGTACTTCCTCCATAACAATAACTCAACCCATACAGCATGTCGTGCATGTATGCAAAAAACATAAATATCACATAACATACTCAATCAATCAAACATCATATAAGGCATAATAGTCATTCTAACGTACAGGGGTATTACGGTCATTTTACTCTACAGGTGTATTATGGTCATTTTACCCTTCAGGGGTAATTTGATCATTTTACCCTCTGGGGGTAATTCGGTCATTTTGATCAGAATAGGTCTAAACTCACCTACCGATGCATCAGAAGGTCTACTGTCACCTCGAACGACTTATGTAACCCCGACATGCAAATCAGTGCATAAAGGCCCAAGGCCCATTATCCGACCCAAGTGGGCCCACACGTTTGTGTGGAAATTTTAGTCTAGATATAGCCATGGCTATGCGAACTACATAACCCAGTCTATTATATATCACAAAATGTAAGTTTTTATCGTGTGGGACCCACGAGCCCATTGGGCCCACACGGCCTATTTCAGCCCATCAAGGCCCAAAATGGCCTAAGCCCATGAGAACTCTCATGACGACCTCTACAGTCATATTGAATGATCCTGCACGTGCGTTCGTATGCCCAAAGTGACAACCGTTGCCACATTTCTGGCTTTTCAGCTTTTTGCTGTTCTATGATCTAAAGTAATGTGAGTACACACACTTTCAGATTTTCGGCTGACTAACAGGTACAGGGTATTGTTACACACCTGTTTACAAAAACACGTACGAAGTCCATGAGCCCCTTGACTGAATGATGTGCATTTTAATCCTTCTAGATCGCTGGCTAAAATCGGTCGTACACTTCTTGCCGATTAATGAAACATTGACTAAAGTTGAAGAGGAGTAGATATCAGCCCACCTTAACACCGAGGCAAAAAAAAGCACCCTCTCCCCAAAATTAAACAATAGATATGGAAGGATGATGGCATAGCTGACCAATTGTTAGAGAATAGTGTCAAAACAGAAATGAAACGAAAGGATAATGTTTATAGTATTCGGATGAGAAAGAAAAGAAACAATAGAGGGGAAAGAGAACTAGCATGAATAAGGAACAGGGAATTATGGAGAAGAGAAAAGAGCAGAGAAAAGAAAAGGCTTTGGCAATTAGCACTTTTGGCAAAATGAAAATAGCATAGCAAAAGAAAACCAAAACAAAAAATGTACGAATGGTAAATTCCAAAAAGTGTTCGGCACCACAAAGAGAAAAGAAGAAAACCAAAATGCAAAAATCCAAAATGACAAAAAGAAAATACGGCACTCACTCCCACTACCACACTAAATCGAACTCCTATTCCATTACTATCCAAAATTCAGCACAATTGTGACAGCCCTAATTTGACCCTAGTCAGAATGTGGTTTCAGGACAACAAAACCAAGTCGAAAAATTTTCTAAATGCTCATTTCTATGTCTATTATATGTGTTAAATCATGTGTGAAATTTTTGATGTTTTGATGTAGTCATTTGATGTGAATTTGTGAAAAAGGACTCAAGTGATAAAATTTAAAGATGTGATAGATGGTTTTTAAAGGGCCGAATAATACATGCATTAAAAGTAAGGGACTTGCATGTCAAATTTCCCTATTTATAATAAGTGGCCGGCCATGACATGATTACTTCCACTAGTTTATGTTTTCTTATATTATTAAATTGAAACTAGATTAAAATTATTATAATAAAATGTATTAATTATGAAAAGATGAATAAAACAAAAGAAAGAGAGAAATTTGTTCATTTTTTTTTGGGAGCTTTAGTCGAAAAACACTTAGGAGAAGAAGAAAGAAAACTCAAGGGGAGAACTGGCCATGCATGTTAAAACTTAAGGTATGTTTGAAGTTATTTTTGGACATTTTGGTGTCTTTTGAGTTAGATGTTAGTTCTCCTTTGTAAAACATGTTAAAACATTAGATTTGGGTGAGTTGAAGCTTTCGGCTATGAAGCTTTGAGTGTGTTTAAATGGTGTTTTTTTTTAGAAAGGTGAAGGCTTGTTTGGTCATGTTATTTGAGTCATTGATAGTTAGTAATATGAGCTTGTTAAAAGAAATTTGTTGATAGGTTAAATGACTTTGAGAAAATCGGTTATCCTAGATTGCTGAATGCATTATGAAAGCTCTAATGATGAAGTTGGGATTGTGATATGAATTAAGTTTGATAGTTTGGAAAATTAAAAGTATAGTTTAGGTGTTGGTGTTTGTAATGCCGAATCTAAACTAATTTAGTCATTAATAATAATCAGTTTTGGGTTATTAGATGAGGTTAGATGATTCAAATGGTATAAATGAATGTATGGAATTATTGATTAACCGAATATGAGCTTGATATATATATTTTTTTTGATTTGATTCACTATAGTATTCGGCAATGAGTTTTGGTAAATTGATAAATAAAATGTTTCATTTGTGGTTTATGAAATAATGCTTTAATGTATGTCTTGGGTAGGAAATTCGGTCATGAGTACCTTGAGATGATGTTAAACAGAAATATAATGTTTTTAAAGTAGGTGCCGAATGTGAAAAAAGTTTAAATGACTAGTTAAGTGATATGTTTGACTACTTATATTTTTTGAATATTATGAGAAATGTGTTTGAGAGGTTCAAATGGTGAGTTCAAGGTTATATAAATAGATTTGATAGACTTTGAAATTAAAAGTAAGACCTTGGTGTTTTGTATATGTATAGCCGAAATATTTTGAATGTGGAAATTCGGTTTTAAATTTATTAAGTAATGTTTTAAATGTTCTAATATCAAATTGAAGTGAAATCAACATTCGGTCATGTTAATTATAATTGATGATTGATAAATGAAATTGTTAAAAATGTTGAAGTTTAGTACTAAAGTCTTTATGTTTGTGATGAAATGGCCAAATGAGATTATTTATATAAGACATGTAGCCGAATGGCTATTAGCTTATAAACTAAAATAGTGCTTAAGATTTATGTGGTACCATGATTCCATAATCAATTGCTGAATGTGAGTGATAAGTAATTAAACAAATTTATTTGTTTCACTTAAGCTTAAGAGCAAAGAGGAGCAAGGTCTGATAAGGGAAAAGAAAAACATTAATTGAGTAGCCAACCACAATCGTTCGAATATATCCGAGGTAAGTCTGGAGTAGTCACATTTAGTACGTAATTGAAAATGCCTTGATATGTGTATGACAGTTGTGCTGTGACCTATCGATTCTATTTGAATTAAGAATTATGTGATAAATAATTTTGTATATGGCTTATAACCGAATGATCACTATGAGTTAAGCTTGAATGGTGAATTGGATTTATGATGTTTATGTGTAACACCCCAAACCCGGCCCAGATGTTATGGCCAGATCCGACGTGTCACATTGAAACATTTTTGAAAAACCATGTTTTATTCTCAAAACCCTCTTAGCAAAAATCTTAAAAAGAAAAGAATGCCGTTGCCACAAAAAGTGAATGGAAGCTGTGCACCAGGTAAGTATTCGAGACAGAGGAGGTGAGCCATGAAGGCTACTTAAGTACCAGGCTTTTAATTGGATCCAATCCTCGACATGCCCACAACCATTGCCACACTTTAGGTTGTTGATAGGTTTTTGAATATATCTTGAGTTGGAGTTCTTTCAAAGTGATAGTTTAGATAAAATATTTTATTTCATCATTGTGTATTTTGAAATCAAGAGTTATTTTAAAAAAACGTAACCTAGGTCTAGCCCATTTTGAAACATTAATAGTAGCGTAGAATATAAAGTTTAAAACCAAATAATCCCAAAAAGAAAATAGTTAAAATGGCCTTATTACAACCCCAAAATCAGACAATAATAATAATTAAATAAAACTTATTTAAATGCAGTTAATTAAAACTCCAAATGAACACCATGGCCACTCTGAATTCCCTCCGGCTCCAAGTCTCCACATCAAGGCTCACCTGCAAGGTTTAGGAAAGGGGGTGAGTTCAGAAACTCAGTGCATAACAAGCCCTTTCAGAGCCCAAATCCACACATGTACAATTTCAATTTCAACATATACTGGGCTGAAGCCTTTCGGGTAACTGTTACTAGGCCGAAGCCTTTTAATTACTCAAATCACTAGGCCCAAGCCTTTCTGTAATCGGTACGGCCCATAGGCCCATTTCAATATCACATATGCCCAATCATGCATGTATGCAGAAGCCCATTTGGGGAGACTACTCAACCCACCAACCGCTACTCTCCACCCGTACCAACCAAGCTCTCCATGTGGGGAATAACTCACCCCACCCAACCAAACTCTCCACTGGCAGCATAGCTGCTTTATCATATAACTGGAGGCTAAGCCTCTTTTAATAACTGGGGTGAAAGCCCTTTTCGGTAAACTGGGGCAAAGCCCTTTATCACTTCCTCCATCATATAATAACACAACCCATGCATTTAATGAGTAAAACATGGCATATCGTATACATGTCATAGCATATCATGTGCATATCATGTGCATTTCATGTCATAGCATGTAAAATAACAATATCACAATCATCATATTCAGGATGAAACCCTAGGGGTATAATAGACATTTTCACCTAGGGGAAAAATAGACATTTTCATGTTTTAAGCGTAATTACGTAATTTTATCCATTATTAGGGTTTTTATACTTGTTAACAAATTATCAACGTTATTAAGTGTTTAAACGGTGATTCTGTCCATTTTAACCAATTTGGACCTTTTGGGCCCAAAACCCCTATTGGGCCCTACGTAGCCGATTTAATCATCTAGGCCCTTTTAGCCTATGTTCCATAACGATTTTAACAGTCTCAACATGCAATTTATCCATATTTCATTTTCTATCAAATTTACCCAAATGGGCCTGAAAGCCCATTGGGCCTAATTTTAGCCCATCGAGGCCCAACTTACCAAATTGCACGAAATCGTGCTCTTACCTGTTCCATCCATTTCGTTTACTGTGTCCATCGTAATTGAACTCATCCACATACCATCTCGTGTTTACAAATTACAACAACAACGGAATTCAATATTTCGGCTTTTAAGCAATATGAATCTAAGCTATTACAGGGTATGTTACACACCTGCTTAATGACGATCGATTTCTCAAAGTCTACCACGCGCTTGTCCTACATACATTTATTTGACATATCAGGTTTCGAAATCCAAGTGAGTAATAATACAGTCTATCAATACCATTCGGCCACTACCCCTAATGCCGTAGATTACTTACCTTTGCCGGATTCGACGATTCGAACTAAGTTTATTCAATACCGTCTCCCCAAATCTTGCTGCTCCTCCAAAGTTATCTACCTTGCCATAATATAACCAAATAAATGGATGAAAAGGCCCACTAAGGCCTAAACCTCAAATCGACAACCTCCCTAGCCATAGAGGGTTTCAGCTTTACTCATCATCTAAGATATCAAATTTGAATAAAGGCACGAGTACTTACCACACTACTCTTTTGAACTACTCTTGACTCTAAGCAAATCAAGCTCCCAAACGCTAGCAGAAAACGCCTTACAAGAATCTTAGAATTCGGCCACCAAGTCTCCCAAAGGTGCTGTGCTTCCGGCTTTTGGATTAAAGAAGGAAAAGATAGTTATGGCCAGAAAGGGTGTTGGTAGAGGGGTCTAAGGGCTTTTGGACAAATAAGAATCAACAGAAGAAAAAAAAAGAATATAAGTTTACCTTGTATAGAAGTCGACTGCCCCTTTGAATCCTTTGGGATTTAGCTTGTACACTATTCAGCTAGCAAAAGAAAAGAGAGGATGATAGGTTCAGCTTTTCCTAGAAGAGAATGGGAGGAAGAATGAAAGAAAAAGAGTTTTGTGGACGGAAAGAATGGAAGAAAACGAGAGAGTTTTAGCTTATGGACAATCGACACAAGTGAAGAAAAAGAAGAAAATATGCCCAACTAAACTTAGTAGCCGAATTAGCACTACAACACCCCCTTGGCCGGCCACACTTCTTCTCATTTCAAAAAATCCTAAAATCCCTCCTAGATATGCTCCCCCTTATCTTTCCACTATCCATGCACTTGACCGATTCAAACTCTTCTCACACAGAGTTATAATCGACTTCAAACTCTCACATGCACAAGACATAAAAATAACCACCACCAATACCTGCTCCATGATTCGAACCTTGGCCTTCTCTCCTCACTTACACGCCACATTTTTAGCTCCCTAGTGGCGTTACTTAGCCACTCCACCAGGGGTTCTCTTGTGTTGCAATTTACCCATATCTTTTGATAAGGCCTCCTAACCAGAGCCCCTAATTCTTAAAGTCAAAAATTCAAAAATTCTACCGGGTTTTTAGCCAACTCATGGGCCTTCCATAGGCCATTTACACACTCTAAACATGAATTTCACAACCACATACCAACATTTAAAATTTTACCAAACATCGCACAAAATTACTAAGCCCCAAAAATCAGGATGTTACATTATGTATGACTTTTGAACCAAAATTTAAATGATGGTGTTCATATGATGCTTACATCCAAATGTAACAAATGATTACTAATGTGATATGTTATATGAGATGTGATAATATGTGAATAATTATTCATGATACATGATGTATATCTGGACTTGAGGTCCGAGGCTTGGTGCTGGATATATATCCGAACTTAAAGTTTGCAGGCTTCGTGCTGGTATTGTATCTGGGTTTTAAAGTCCCGCAAGTATAATGTTGGTGAATTAATTTAGATTTTGATATTGAATGATCACAGTAAACCACCATCGAGTAAGTACTATACATTTAAGATGTTCAGGTACGTATTACCTACTCATATGTGAATTGACTTTGAAATGGATCATTAGTATCAACAAAGAATATAGATGTGATTGATTCTTATATTGTAAATATGAGGATGACCTAATTGGTCATGGTATGTTTGTATATGAAAGTATATGCTAAAAATTTCCTTATTTTACTATTGTACATTATGCCAAGGGATTTTGTAAGTTATTAGTTTCATAGTTCGATATACGTATGTGGATGATTTTCATATTTGTAGATAAGAGAATGACCTAACCGGTCGATATCTTCATATGTGAAAGTATATGACTAAATTTTTATAATATGCGCTTTTAAAGTAAAGTGAAGTATGTGAGGAAAATCTATAAGTACTTGGGTATATTCAGCCATAATACTATAAGGATTGAGAATGAGTTCGTTTAATTGAATGTTTTGGTTGACGATAAGTCTTTAATTGTTTGTGATACTTCAAACTTACTAAGCTTATGAAAGCTTACTCTGTTCTCTGTTTCTCTGTTTTACAGATTGTCGATTTTGACCACCGACTCGGGGATCCTCAGCAGTTCGTCACACTATTGATCTTTTTGGTACAGTTATATTTTGTACTCGATAGGGCATGTATAGATTAGGCTGATGAAACAATATTTTGTAATTGTAAGTATTTGACCATACAAAAGTGGCATATGACTTAAATGATTGAATGTATTTCAGTTTGTGTTTTATGACTAAGTGATTGTGAAAATGAAGGATTTGGTTTAGTAATACTTCTTTACCCTAATTTGGCGATCAGATACGGGTTAGGGGTGTTACTACAATCCCCCTACACTTCAAACTCCTTTGTTTTCCTCGACAAAATTCTCCATAATTCTCTTCATGGTTTGCTCCTAAAATCCCTCCATGACCAGTTCAAATTCCTCTCAACAGTGTTTCAGTCCAACACCACCACATTACCACACAAGTGACAAAAATAACACTCCCTGTGTAGCTCAGAATTTGAACCTCAGGCCTCAAAGTTACTCTACATGCCACCTTGCCACTAAACCACAGGCTCTTTTTGTGTCACATTTTAACCACAAATATCCTTAAAGTCTACATGCTAAAGCCAAGGTTCATTTAAGAAAAACCAAAAACTTTGTAAAAGCTAGGGCTTGATCCCAGGACTTCTCAAACTCTTCTCAGCATATTTAACCACTGAAGCAAGCCTTCATCTATGTCACTTTTTGCATAACAAGTATTCATGTGCCGACTTCCAAACGCCCTGCAATGCCCCAAATTTTAAGGTTTCAGGATTTTTGCTTGAATTGATATTTGCATGATTGGGTATGATAACTTGATGTTTTGGGTGTGTCTAGGGGGCCTTTGGAAGGCCTAGGTTAGGCCCAACCCCTAGAAAAAAAATTTAATTTTGGCCTTAAGTGAAACTGGACACTGGTAGGTAGGACTTATAAATTAATAGTGTGGTTTCTTAGCTCAGAAAGCCTTGTGTTAGAATAGCAGGAGGCGCCATATGTGGGGCTTGGTGTGGCGTGATTTAGCAAGAGTGAGAGCTGAGGTTCGAGTCTCTTTGCAAGCAGGCTGTATCTATTTTGTTAATTGGAATCGACAAGTGGTGGAATTGGGTGCAAACTCCTTAGCTTGGTTTTGAGATGAGGATGGCTTGGTCTTGTAGGCTAGAATTAAATTCAAATGGATAAGTTGAGTTAATCATGGAGAAAATCTAGGAGATTTTTGAGGGATGAGGTGTGGAGGAAGAGTTGCCTGAATGTTGGAACTTTGGGGTTAGAAATTCTGCTAGGGACTCTTGGTAGTTGCATTTTCGTCATTTGGGAGAGTTGGGGGCCGATTTCTTCTTTTGGGTTTTTGGGATTTCACGTTTTGGTCATTTTGTATTGATTTCTTTAGTACCGACTAAGTGTAGTTCTTTTGGGGGGTTCCATTCACTTCTTTTCTTTTGATCTTAGAGTCAGAATCAGTATTGTTCTAAATCTCTCATTTGGCTGAAGCTTACCACATCCAAATCTCCTGGTTGGCCAAATCTTCTTGAAACCGAAGCTAGTCTTTTTCTTCTCTTCTTCTTTTAGTTCTCTTTGGCCAAATATTATTCTTTTTTTTCTCTTCTTCTTCTAGGCCGAATGTTACTTACTTTTCTTCTTGCCGAAAAGCCAAAACTTACATCCCCTTTACCCATTCGCATACTTCTTCTTCTTCTTTGTTCTTGTTTGTTCTCAAAGTGGGTACTCCCTTTCACGGCACTGTGATTTTAGGATAACAAGGATTAAACAGTAGTAAGTACTCTATTCTTTTCCCTCTTCCTTTAAGTGTTTTGGGGAAAAGTCAAAACCCCTAGGTTTTCTTATGCTAATCGGCCTTAAACTTGTCATTGGAAACCGACTAAAGTTCTTTGTTTCTTGGCTATTTGCACTCTTAGCCATTCGTAGGAGTCAATCATGTGAAGGGTGGTTGGTGGATAGTAATAGCGAAGCGATTTAGATCTATTGGCTAGATTTTGGCAAAGGTAAGTGGTTGGTGGTTTTGTGTTAGTGTTGGCCAAATACCATAGAGATTTGGTAGTGATGGCTTATGAGCCAGACTTTAATATTAACGATTTTTTTAGGCTATTGTAGGTTGATTGTTTGCAGGATTATCTGACTCTATTCGTAATCAGGTGTGTAACGACACTCCCTAATAACTTAGATCGGCAAAAGTTGAAAAGCTGAAATGCAAAAATGTTAACTTTTCGAGGTCTTGCGAGCGTGTGAATGCTCGTGGGCTGATTCAAACCCACAAATCGTGGGCAATTAACTGTGAGGGCCATTGTGCACGTTTTCGTGCATTTGGGCTATTTTGGGCCTCGACGGGCCGAAACAGGCCCGATGGGCCTACGAGCCCATACGGGTAAAGCTATGTGGTAAGTGATATCTGGTACGTTAGATGTTAGGATCAATAATACGATTTGTGAAATTAGACTGAGCGGGCCATACGAGCGTGTGGTCCCACTAGGCCCATTAGGGGTTTTTGGCCTGAATACACTATGTGACTATATAGACTTTCTGAGTTGCTCGAAGTGACGCTAGACTTGCTAGAAGGTCGTATTAGGTAATGAGATACCGAGACTTAGTGTAATGACCAAATTACCCTAGAAGCATAAAATTACCATTTTACCCCTAGCTACCAAATGACTGTTATACCCATATTAGTGGATTGTCTGATTTATGTATGCTTCATCTAAATCTATTAATCTGTATGCATATGATAAATAGTATTGTTAGTTAGCATGGGGTTGGGTTTGGATTCGGAGGAAGTTCTGTAAAGTGGCACTACCACGTACTGTGAATGTGGTCAGACCGCAAGCTTGTGCAGACTGTGGGAAAGTACATCAAGGTGAATGTTGGAGGCATTCTGAAGCATGCTTCCAGTGTGGGTCCAAAGATCACCAAGTCAAAAATTGCCCTCAGAGGCCGGCACAGATGCAAGCTACTGAACAGAGGGTTGCTCAGCCAGTGAGAGGTGGTCAAAAAGCACCAAGGGGCTGTGGTCAAGCCAGGGGTGGAAATGGACGTGGATGTGGAGCACCGGGCAGAGGTGCTGGAAATGTTGAGGCACGACAGCCAGTATTAGTCTATACTACTTGTCGTCGAGAGGATGGTGATGCACTTGACGTCATAACTGGTATGTTCTTAATTCATAGCACGCCATATACTACTTTGATTGACATTGGGTCTACACATTCGTATGTTGCGTGTGATGTGTCTGGGACGTTGGGTGTACTATCTGAGAACAATGTGAGTGGGGTATCTGTAATTAGTTCACTGGGCCACTCAGCTAGGGTAGACAAACTTTTTAGAGATTTACCCTTAGAGGTACAAGGTAGAATTTTCTCTGCGTATTTGATGGAGTTACCATTCGGAGAGTTTGATCTCATATTGGGTATGGATTGGCTTGTTAAGCATCGGCCGAACCTAGATTGTGCGGCCAAGCGAATGGTATTAAAGACTACTTGTCCAATGTTATCTCGGCATTAAGAGCTGAAAAGCTGGTTCGCAAGGGTTGCGAGCCGTTTCTGGCATACGTGAATAAATCTAATTCGGAGGTTTTGTTAGTAGACAAGGTTAGAACTGACAAGGAATTTCAGGATGTTTTTCCGAAGGAGCTTCATGGGTTGACTCTGAATCGCGAAGTTGAGTTTGGAATCAATTTGTTGCCTGGAACAGCTCCGGTGTTTATCGCTCCTTATAGGATGGTGCCAAAGGAGCATATGGAGTTGAAGACGCAAATCCAAGAAATTTTGGATCGAGGTTTTATCCGACCGAGTGTGTCTCCGTGGGGAGCGCTGGTACTGTTAGTTAAGAAGAAGGATGGAAGAAGAAGGATGGAACGATGTGCATGTACATTGGCTACCATCAGTTGAACAAACTGACTATTAAGAACAAGTACTCTCTGCCAAGAATCAATGGTCTATTTGATCAACTTAGAGGAGCTTTTATATTTTCCAAGATCGATCTTCGATCTGGATATCATCAACTAAGGGATAAATAGGCAGACATCTATAAGACAACATTCAGGACTCGATATGGTCATTACAAGTTCCTGGTAATGCCGTTTAGACTTACAAATGCACTAGCGGGCTTTATGGATCTTATGAATCGGGTATTCCAACCCTACCTAGATCAGTTAGTGGTTGTATTTATAGACGATATCCTGAAGTATTCGAAAACTGAGGAGGATCATGATGAGCACCTCAGATTCCTTTGCAAATTTTAGGAGAGAATCAGCTTTATACAAAATTCAGCAAGTGCAAATTTTGGCTACAAGAAGTGACATTCTTGGGTCACGTTGTTTCTACCGAGGGGAATAGGGTGGACCCTCAGAAAATTAAAGCTATTTTGGAATGGAAGCCAATGGGGACTGTGTCAGAAATTTGGAGTTTTCTAGGTCTAGCAGGGTACTATAGAAGGTTTGTGGAAGGGTTTTCTATAATTGCGGCACCATTGACAAAGCTCCTAATGAAAGGGGTACCGTTTAATTGGGCTGATAAGCAACAGGAGAGTTTCGAGAAGCTAAAGAAAGTATTGACTGAAACACCTGTGTTAATTTAGCCAGAGTCTGGGAAGGATTTTACTATGTATAGTGATGCATCGCACGTTGAATTAGGTTGTGTGTTGATGCAAGAGGGTAAAGTGGTTGCCTATGCATCACGTTAACTTAAGGCTCACGAGGCGAATTACCCTACGCATGATCCGGAGTTAGCGGCGGTGGTTTTTGCGCTAAAGATCTTGAGGCACTACTTGTATGGAGGAAAGTGTATCATTTACACAGATCATAAAAGCCTCAAGCACCTCCTTACTCAGTAGGAGTTGAATCTTAGGCAACGAAGATGGATAGAGTTGCTTAAAGATTATGATTGCTCAATTGAGTATCACCCGAGTAAAGCTAATGCGGTAGCGGATGCTCTAAGTCGTAGGGCTATATCTAATCTGAGGGCGATGTTCGCTCGTCTCAGTCTTTATGATAATGGTAGTTTCTTGGCGAAACTACAAGTAAGACTGACCTGGACTGAGCAAATAAAAGAGAAACAATTATGGGATGCATCGTTAGTTTCTCAGTTTTGATAGGTGGAAAATGATGAAACTTCTGATTTTGGATTGAACAGAGAAGGGATTTTGTGCTTCCGTGAGAGAGTTTGTGTTCCAAAGGACTCAGATTTGAGGCAGTCTATACTTCGAGAGGCACCTTGCGACCCTTGTGCCATGCATCTGCGTGGAAATAAGTTGTATCGGGATCTACAGGAGCTGTACTAGTGGACTAGACTTAAATGTGAGGTAACAGAATTTGTGGGTAATTGTCTAACATGCCAGTAAGTGAAAGCTGAGCATCAACTGCCCTCTAGACTTCTGCAGCCAGTCAGAATTCCACTTTGGAAGTGGGAAAGGGTAACCATAGATTTTATGAGTGGGCTACCCTTGACTCATTCCAAGAAGGATTCGGTTTGGGTGATTGTGGACAAGCTGATGAAATTGGCTCATTTTATACCTGTCCGAACAGATTATTCACTTCAGAAGTTGATGAAGTTGTATGTAGCTATGACAATGCGACTTCATGGGGTGCCAGTTTCGATTATTTCTGACATAGACCCTAGGTTTACATCTCGATTTTGGCAGAAGTTGTATGAGGCGTTGGGTACGCGGTTGGATTTCAGCACTACTTTTCACCCTCTGACTAATGGACAGCCGAAGAGGGTGATTTAGGTTCTAGAGGATATGTTAAGAGGATGTATTATTGATTTCCCAAGTAGCTGGGAAGATTACTTGCCATTAGCGAAATTTGCGTATAACAACAGTTACCAAGCGAGTATTCAGATAGCTCCATATGAGGCATGTATGGTCATAGGTGTCGTACACCTACCTATTGGATGGAATTGGGTTAATGTCAGGTTCTTGGACCAGAGTTGGTGGTAGATACTAAGAGTAATGTTAGGCTGATTAGGGACTGCTTAAAGAAGACATCGGATAGGCAGAAGTCTTATGCCGATTTGAAGCGTAGGGAGATCGAGTACTCTATGGGGGATTTGGTATTCTTGAAGGTCTCACCCTGGAAGAAGGTTTTAAGATTTGCTAAGAAAGGCAAGTTGAGCCCTCAGTTTATTGGGCCCTATCAAGTTTTAAAACGGGTGGGTCCGGTGCCATATCAGCTGGAGCTGCCTCCTGACTTGGATCAGATTCACGACATGTTTCATGTCTCCATGTTGAGGCGGTACTGTTCTGATCCCTTACATATTATACTGATTGAGGAAATTGAAGTTAAACCGGACCTGACTTTTGAGGAAGAACCAGTACAAATTCTGGAGCGTGATGTCAAGCTTTTAAGAAAGAAATCAGTTCCTTTGGTAAAAGTGCTTTCGCATAATCACGGCAGAGAAGAAGCTACATGGGAGCTTGAGGAGGTGATGCGTCAACAATATCCTCACTTGTTTGGATCAGGTAAAAATTTCGAAGCTAAAATTTCTTTAAGGGGGTAGAGTTGTAACGCCCCAAATTTTAAGGTTTCAAGATTTTTGCTTGAATTGATATTTGCATGATTGGGTATATTAAATTGATGTTTTGGGTGTGTCTAGAGGGCCTTTGGAAGGCCTAGGTTAGGCCCAACCCTTGGTAAAAACAATTTAATTTTGGCCTTAAGTGAAACTGGACACTAGTAGGTAGGACTTATAAATTAATGGTATGGTTTCTTAGCTCAAAAAGCATTGTGTTGGAATGGTAGGAGGCGTCACATGTAGGGCTTGGTGTGGCGTGATTTAACAGGAGGGAGAGCAGAGGTTTGAGTCTCTTTGCAAGCAGGCTGTATCTATTTTGTTAATTGGAATCAACAAGTGGTGGAATTGGGTGCAAACTCCTCAGCTTGGTTTTGAGATGAGGATGGCTTGGTCTTGTAGACTGGAATTAAATTCAAATGGATAAGTTGAGTTAATCATGGATAAAATCTAGGAGATTTTTGAGGGATAAGGTGTGGAGGAAGAGTTGGCCAAATGTGGGAACTTTCAGGTTGCAAATTTGGCTAGGGACTCTTGGTAGTTGCATTTTCAGCAATTGGGAGAGTTGGGGGCTGATTTCTTCTTTTGGGGCTTTGGGATTTCACGTTTTGGTCAATTTGTATTGGTTTCTTTAGTACTGACTAGGTGTAGTTCTTTTAGGGGGTTCTATTCACTTCTTTTGATCTTAGAGCTAGAATCATTATTGCTCTAAATCTCTCATTTAGCTGAAGCTTACCACATCCAAATCTCTTGGTTGGCCAAATCTTCTTGAAATCGAAGCTAGTCTTTTTCTTCTCTTCTTCTTTTAGTTCTCTTTGGCCGAACATTAGTCTTTTTCTTCTCTACTTCTTCTAGGTCAAATCTTGGTTACATTTCTTCTTGCCAAAAATTCGAAACTTACATCTCATTTACTCATTCGCATACTTCTTCTTCTTCTTTGTTCTTGTTTGTTCTCGAAGCTGGTATTCCCTTTCAACGCACTGTGATTTTAGGATAACATGGATTAAACTGTAGTAAGTACTCTATTCTTTTCCCTCTTCCTTTAAGTGTTTTGGAGAAAAGCTGAAACCCATTGGTTTTCTTATGCTAATTAGCCTTAAACTTGTTATTGGAAACCGACTACAATTCTTTCTTTCTTGGCTATTTGAGCTCTTAGTCGTTCGTAGGAGTCAATCACGCGAAGGGTGGTTGGTGGATAGTAATAGCGAAGCGATCTAGATCTATTGGCTAGATTTCGGCAAAGGTAAGTGGTTGGTGGTTTTGTGTTAGTGTTGGCCGAATACCATAGAGATTTGGTAGTCATGGCTTACGAGCCAGATTGTAAGATTAATGATTTGTTTGGGCTATTGTAGGTTGATTTTTCGCAGGATTGTTTGACTCTATTCTTAATCAGTTGTGTAACAACACCCCTAATAGCTTAGATCAGCAAAAGCTGAAAAGCTGAAATACTAAAATGCTGACATATCGAGGTCTTGCGGGCATGCGAACGCTCGTGGGCCGATCTGAAACCACAAATCGTGGGCCGATCAGAACCCAAAAATCGTGGCCGATTGGCTGTGAGGGCCATTGTGTGTGTTTTCATGCATTTGGGCTATTTTGAGCCTCAACGAGCCGAAGCAGGCCTAAAGGGCCCATGGGCCCATATGGGTAAAGTTATGCGGTAAGTGCTATCTGGTACGCTAGATGTTAGGATCTGTAATACGGTATGTGAAATTAGACTGAGCAGGCCACACGAGCGTGTGGGCCCACTGGGCCCATTAAGGGGTTTGGACCCGAATACACTATGGGCCTATATGGACTTTTTGAGTTGCCTGAAGTGACTTAAACCTGCTAGAAGGTCGTTGCTTTGTGTTCTATCATGCCCAAGCTTCAATTTTTGAAATTTATGATGTTTTTGAGTTATACCATTGTTGAATGCTTGGTTGTTTTGATGAATAATGGTGTATTATTGATTGTTAGTTTATTAAAGTGATTTTTGACAAAAATGTGAATTAGGGATTAAATTAAAAAAGATAGAATTTTTTGTGGTTAGAAATGTGATTAAATGAAAGATATGGGTTTATATGGACTACAAGAGTATTCAGCTATAGAGAACTTTAAATAAAAATGTATAATTTGTTATTTTGTGGATAAAGGACTAAATTGCAAAGTGGTTAAAAGTATAGGGCAAATATGTAATTTGTCAAATTTGCATGTTTTTGGACTAAATTGAATGTGTTAATGAATAATTGAGTTAAATTTGATTAATATAGATCAAGACAAACAAATCCTAAAACTTGATCGGGGAAAACGAAAGGTAGACGAGTAGATATTGGGTATACGAGCTTAAATTGAGGTAAGTTCGTATAATTAGAATCAAACTTGTATAATGTTTACAATTGTTGCTTTATTGTTATATATATGTTTAATGAACTATGGAATCAAGACTGCCTATTAAATACATGTTGAATTACATATTGATTATATGTCCAATTTGATTACCAAGTCCCGTTCGAACAGTAGAAAATCGTAGGATACAAGTGACATGTCACTAAGGCTACAGGGTGGTTAAGCTCCTGCGTTTGTTGCAGACTCAGCATAGCTCATGAGCTTAGATGTTCAGCTTTCAGGCTTACTGTTCATCCTTCGGGATTACATGTTCAGCCTATGGGCTTACTGTTTATCCTTTGGAATTACATGTTCAGCCTTCAGGCTTATCGTTACAGAGTTAGAAGGAGCATACCGAACATGGCTTCAAAGAGCACATATGATGAATTGATGCATTTATAGGTTTATATATCTACACTGTGTGTGTATCACCCAAGTATCCCTTGATGTTTCCCAAGGTTCAACGGGCATTACACTGATTTGTAATATAGGAAATACATGCTACATGAACGATATGTTACAAGTATATGATTACATGGTATATGTTACATGATTTATAAGGATTAAGTAGTATAATAGTATAAATGCTATTTGATGACTTGATAAATGAAGTATATGAGTTATATGTATGAAATGTGACATGGATTATATGATCTAATAAATAGAAGATGAAAGGTTATATGTTATAAGTATTGAAGTACATGAATGTTATATGCATGATTTCATCCTTTCTATGGATGAATATATGGTTATTATATATGACTAACATGTGGTTGAATCCTTTGAATAGGCAATATGAGCTTATGAGCTGATTTTTATTGCTTAAATTGCTTATTTATACTTGGTAAGTGTGTTTCTATATTTTACGGGCTTATTAAGCTTTAAAAGCTTACGTTGTTTACTTTCTCGTATTTTATAGATTCGGAAGCTAACTCGATTTTGGACAAAGTCGGAGATTGAAATTGTAAGGGTATGCCCAAAGATCAATCATGAGATGGTTGTAATAACATACTTGATTTACCATGTTTATTGATATAAGGCGTTGCCATTATTATTTCAGTTTCTTTTCTGTGTGTATAAATAAACTGCTTTATAATAATATCCTGAGAATAATATGATTATTCTTAAAAGGTCCTTAGTCAAGTATTATTGTTGACAAGGAAAATAATAATGCATTAAGACTAACATGTAGTTGATTGATGATAAAGAGTTGCCATTGATATGGAGTGTCAGAATCAATGCATGAATATGTGTGTTAGAGAACAACATATTGGACTGACTCGCTATGAGAATATTTATTGGATTATTATGTAATTGTCACAGCATTACTCATAGTGATTAATATGTATATGATCCTCAAACTTGAGATCATCATTATCCCAACATCGTGAGTTGTATATTTTGATACAATCAATCGTACACCATAACTGGTTGTTCTATAAAAGCTGATGTTGGATATACCACAATCTATGTAGAGGGATATGGTTCATCAATATAGGATAAGTCCCTCCTACATAATGGGGGTAATATCTTAGGCCACTTGATTGAGTGAGACTAGAAATGCATGGCCATGCTGAAATAAGTTGATATGAGATGTCATACTTATTTGTGTATCATAGTCTACTTAAGGTATCAAGAAACATGGGATGGACTATGCAAGTGTGACTATTCCATGACTTGTGTCCATTCTAGAGATAAAGGACTTAAGGATTAATGCATGAAAGGTTAATAAAAAAAAGGTTATGTCGAATCATGACTTCTTGTAACTTAGGTAGTAATGATGCATTGCTAGATGCCACTCATTGTTTGTAACATTAGAATCATTCTAGTATTACTGCTAACGTTACAAGAACCTACAAGGTCACACCCTATGGTTGAAATGAATGGAATAAAACATAGTTGGTATTGTGTTTGGTTGTCACATGAATTAAATTAATTATAGAATTAATTTAATTAGGCAATCAAATATCGAACATATTATATGGACAAGGATGTTGTACACATAAGGAGAACATAATTCTATTAATATATGAATTTGGTTCGTATATAAATTTAAATAAATATAGTTTACCAAAATCTTTATTATAATTAATGTAATTATAATTTTCGGTTAAAATATTATTATATTTATTTATTTATTTATGATTATTATGTTCGGATTAACATTTAATGAATTAAGAATTCGTTATATGCATACCAATTAAAAGGGGAGTTATAAATAGAAAAGGAGAAAAAAGACCCTAAAAAGTGAATATATATATATACAAACCCGAATTTTTGCTACTAGGTCTAGCAGCCGTCAAGCAAAATATATCTGAAAATAGTTTTGGGGATTTTTTCCGTTCATCGTCAACTGGGTGGATTACGTAGAGGTTGGGATCATAAAGATTGCGACTTGGATTCATAGCAAAATAGTATTATCATTGCCAAGGCATCACTGTCTACTCAGATTGAAGTTTCGGTAATTTCGAAACATTTTTCACCCCGATTCGTTCCTCGCACATGGATCCATGGTTTGGATCGCCGGAATATTTTTTTTTCTACTATGCCTTGGGGGTACCAATGTTCCAACAGAAATCACACTATCCATTCAAGCTTTCGATACTTTTAAATCTTTGTAAATGTGGTAAATATGGCACGTATAGGCAAGTTTATAAGTCAATGTTTATGATAGCTATGTTAATGAATGTGGTATGATTTTGGGCACTTATTCAAGCTATGAGATATGGCTTGAAATGATAATGGTTAGCTTTTCATGAATGCATTATTTATTGTGCTCTTTATATGATATTTTGGATGAATGGTACATGACATAGGTGAGGTTTGAATATGGATAATTGATTGGTGGTTTTACTGAAATGATTTGATAAGTTGAAATAGGTATGGAATTGGCTTATTTGGTACATGTTTGGTTGATGCAAATTGGCATGACATTGATTGATTATGAGTTGGTATAAATGTGCTTGTTTTTGGCTGAGTTGGTTGCTCAAATGGTGTATGAAATGTTGTAAAGTATTGCTGGTAGGTACATGAGCATTTGGGAATGAAAATGGCTTATACCAAGCCTATTTAGTACCACACGATTAGAGCACACGGGCGTGTGACTCAACCGTGTGGCCCCTGTATTGTAGTTGAATTGGTCAGGATGCCACATGGGCTAGACACATAGTCGTGTCTAGTACCCGTGGCCTCAAGTCAGTAGCTTCATCAAATTCACATGGCCTAGACACACGGGCGTGTCTTGTGGCCGTGTGCACAAGTCAGTATGTATGCCCTGTTTTGCCACGGCCTGGACACATGGGCGTGTCTGGCAGCCGTTCAATTTAGTCCCTGATGAATGAATGAAGCTTTATATGACTGTTTTAAACATGTTTTGATGGATTATTGTATGGATTGTGATTATGTGTGATAAGTTTAAAGTATTACTGTTCTGGTCTGAGTTACAAGTCCGGTAATGCCCCTTACCTATTCCGGTGATGGTTACGGGATAGGGGTGTTACACAAAACTCCAGACCTAGACTTCGACCATGCAAATTAGCAACAAATACTACTACAGAACATGGAAACCCATCAAGATCTATTCATCATTTCTAATGTTGCAAATCCCCAAGCATGGCCTTATATCTTCATCTTACTGATTTACCAGATCCATCAGACTTACTATTTCACAATATAACAAGAAGAGTCATAAATCTTACCATGTCATGGAGTAATCACTAGTGAAGATCTAGATCTACATCTTTAGCTTGAAGGAGAGAAAAAAATTGTAAGTTCTTAAGGTTTCAAGTAACAATACTTCTTTAAGAGGGATGAAGTAAAACTTCCTCTTTTTCTAAACTGAATATCTAAATATCTAACCTAAGCCTTTATTGGAGCCTAACTCGTGTCACAAATAGTCACCATTGCCTTTATAAATGGTTTACAACAATGAAACCCCAATATTTAATATTTTTGGTCTAACCCTTCATTCCATCCTAACTACCCCAGTAGTATGTAACTAACTTGGTAACCCAATAAGCTGGGCATAAAATACATTTGGTGATAACCCAATTCATTCCAAAAGTCCTCATTATTCTTACCAATCTCTTCTTCTCAACACTTTTAGAGAACAATCCTTGCATAATACTCTAATGTCAACTATGTGTTTGACCTATACGCTGAAAGCATCAATTGGGAAAATAGGACTTTGCCACTCAAACTACTTTCAAGTTACCCACCTAACTCAAGACTCGCTAAAACTGGGAGTTACATGCTATTGTGATTTCTCTTGAAAACTTGGATATGTATTTTTTTTCTTTATGTAATTTAATTAGAAATCTTTCACTTTAATTTATTTTCATCATCGACCAATTTGCCTAGTAATTAATTTCGCAATATTTGATTCGCATAAATAGTCCTTTTGGAGATGATAACTCTTACTCACTACTTTATTACTTGTCAACGATTGTCTATACTTGCACAACAATCGAATTAATTTCGAGACAATCAACACAAGAGATAATAAAAAGAGTTAATGCCTACATTGAGTAGCTCGGTAATCTTAACGATAGATGTAACACCCCTTACAAGTATTCGACACCAGAATAGGGTACGAGGCATTACCTTTACTAAAAAGCATGCAATTATACAACTTTAAACCTTCGAAATATGTCCCAAATTAAAACTTTTCAAACATGACTCTTCAGTCCTTCATATGGGCCTACTAGGCCCAAAACTAAATTTTGAAATGATCCAGAACCATTCTGGGTTCCTTGAAAACTTCCAAAAATTTCCACTAAAGGCAGCGCACACGCCCGTTTGGAAGGGCAACAAACCCGTGTGTAAAAACCTGGGTATTCTGTTTCTAATGTCAGCGATCACACGGTCGTGGCACACGCTTGTGTGCTGGCCGTATCCTCTACACGGCTGAGACACACAGCCATGTCTCATTCCCATGTGGAACACTGATAGGCATTTAACTTTATCCATGCAAGGTGCAGGGGAACACGGCCTAGTCACACACCCGTAGGCTAGCGGTGTGTCACACACGGCCTAGGCACACGCCCGTGTGCCTACCCTTATGGACAAAAATAGGCTATTTACTAAGCCTCTTTGTCACCCTAAAACAAGACCAAAAGATAGCTTAACATGCCATTTTTTTTGCTCAAAATACAACCATAATTTGGCATTCCGACACATTAATAAATATCAATCTAACCAATCACACACATTTCTACTACTAGTACACATTCATGAATAACTTCAACTTTTCCTTGAACTCATCTCATTAATAATAACTAGAACCATTTTAGCCAATTCCAATGGCCATTTACAAAATGAACTTAAATGTCATAAATGGCTACCACAATTGGCTCACTAGGTATCTTACACCAAAATGACCATCTAACCTATACATGTCATTACTCAAAACACAAAACATTACAATACCGAGAGCTTCAGTTGATAGTATGTACATTGCCTCCTACGTCCTTGGATCCTCGAATTACTGAGGCGGCACTATAAGAAAATGGAAAGGAAAAGGGGTAAGCATAAAACTTAGTAAGTCGTAAGTAAATAAATATCAACAATTTACCAAGTCATGACAACTTTCATTTCAACTCAAATCATGCTTATTACCAAAATGGTCACAACTTAGTAAGTCGTAAGTAAATAAATATCAACACATGTTTGGGACATGCATCAGTTCTAAGACGAAAGCTAGTGTAAGACATGTCTAGGACATGCAACAGCCTCAAGATATACAAGCTAGTGTAAGACCTGTCTAGGGCATGGCATCGGCACCGATAGATGAGAGCCAGTGTAAGACCTACCTGGGACACGGCATCGACCTTGATACATTGAAAGTCAGTATAAGGCCATGTTTGGGACATGGCGTCGACTTTACCAAAATACCCCTTTAGGGTAGAATTATCGAAATACCCCTATAGGGTAGAATTACCGAAATACCCCTGTAGGGTAGAATTATAGAAATAGCGCTGTAGGGTAGAATTACCGAAATACCCCTTTAGGGTAGAATTATCAAAATACCCCTATAGGGTAGAATTACCGAAATATCCCTGTAGGGTAGAATTATCGAAATACCCTTGTAGGGTAGAATTACCGAAATACCCCTATAGGGTAGAATTACCGAGATACCCCTATGGGGTAAAATTATCATTTTTCCCCTAGGGTGTTAAATGACTGTTTTGCCCTTGTGGGCAAGTGACTGACTTGGACTGTGTGTTCGACGGATTTGACTGTGTTTGTATGACAGTGATTTGACTGACGTGACCGTGGTTGTGTGATTGATATGTTTTAATATGTGTTTAAATGACTGATACTGAACATGGCCATTCTGCATATATGTGTGATGATTGAGCATAGCATACATGACATATTGGGTTGGGACATTGATATGGAAGAAGTTCTATTCTGATAGGATCGCACGGGTCGTATGAGACGACTGTGGATCCAGTAATAATCTGATAAGGTCGTACGGGTCGCACGAGACGACTGTGGACCAACTGAGGGCTTAATGCCAGTTATTCTAAGTATGGCTCTGTCCCAACCAACATATGGCTCTGTGCTATTAGGATTATGGCTTTGTGCCGATTATATTTGCCTAAGGCTATGTGCCTATCTTATTTACTGATGACTGTGTGTCGATCACATTTACCCATGGCTGTGTGCTGGTTATATTACCCTAATTGATGGCTATGTGCCAATCCTATTACAGTTACTGGTGGCTTTGTGCCAATTATGATACTGCTACTAAAGGCTTAAAGCCGCATTTAAATTAGCAACATGGCTGCGTCATTGGTGTGTAGGGCTGGGTGGGTCGAGTTATTCCTCACATGGTGTGTTGGGTTGGTACAGGTGGTGTGATGGCTGGACTGGGTTGGGATTGTATTTGCATATTGTTCTGATTCTGCTATGGGCTTGGCCCACACTGTTCTGTATAGGGCTAAGGCCCAGACTGATTTGTTCTGTATAAGGCTTCGGCCCAGTCTGTTCTGCATATCTTTATTATACTGTTAGTTATTCTGTTTTGAGCTTAGGCCTACCTGATTCTAATTCTGATTTTGATTCTAATTCTGATAATGTTTCTGATTCTGTAATGGGCTAAGGCCCATCTGGTACTGTCTGTTATAGTGGGCTAAGGCCCAATTGATACTGGAGCTGTAGTAGGGCAGGGGCCCAGATTTTTAATTCTTTTGTATGAATGACTATTCATTTTATATAGTAGGGGATTACACACCGAGTTTTCAAAAAACTCACCCTGTTTAATAACCGTGCAGGCAATCCCTAGCTTTAGGAGGATCGGTGCTGCGAGGGACTCAAAGAAGGCCATACATTGCTTATGCTCTGTCTTGTTTTACTTTTAAGTACTTTATTCTGATTTGGGTTGTAATAAGGCCTTTTAAATTTTTTTGGTTTTTACATTTAGGATTTTATTTATTGTTTTATAATTACTAGAAGTAGGACACGAGTTTTCCAAAACAACAACTATTTTTTAAAATATCATGTTTCTGCAACTATTTTAAATTAGGCTTCCGTAATAATTAAGGTTTTAAAGGTAATAACATTTTACAAGAGAACATCTTTTAATAAACCACGTTTTAAAAATATGCATACAAAATTTGAGATTTTATGCAAGGTTTAGACAGCAACAATTTTTAAGAAGGATTTTTAATGGAAACAAGGTTTTCAAAAAACACTTCAATGTGATACGCCAGATTCGGGCCTAACTTTTGGGCGGGGTTTGGGGTGTTACATGAGAACTCACTAACATGTTATATAATTAGAAAATGGATGAAAACGAGTAAGTCAAGTTGTGTTTATTCTTTGAATCGCACATAGATCATGATGTGTTGAAAGTACGTCTTACATGATAATTATGTTGCCTTTATTTACTTATGACTTACTAAGCTTTATGCTTACTCCTTCCCTTTCCATTTTCTCTTATAGTACGCCTAAGTAATTAGAGGATCCAGGGACGTCGGAGGCATTGTTTACACTATCAACTGGAGCATTCGGTATAGTTAGTTTTTGTGTTTGAGTAATGGCATGTATAGACTAATTGGTCATTTTGGTGCAAGTTACTCTAGTTAGCCAATTGTATTGGCCATTTATTTTATAAAGTTCATTTTGTAAATGGCCATTGGAATTGGCTTAAATTGTTCAAGTTATTATTAATGAAATGAGGATGAGTTCATAGAAATTGTGGATGGTTACCTAGATTAATTGTGCATGCACATTATGCAAATTGTGGTTGTCAGAAAAATGCATAGTTATGGACATTTAGATGTACAATAGATGTTGAGTCATGATATGAAATGTTGGGTTGTATTTGATTTGATCTTCTTTCAGGGTGGCAAATAGGCTTGATAGATAGCCTATTTTTGTCTACATGGGTAGACACACGGGTATGTGTCTAGGCTATGTGTGACACACGATCAACCCCACGGGCGTGTGGTTAAGCCGTGTTTCCCCTACACCTTGCATGAAAAGTATTAAATGCCCAGTAGTAAATACACGGGCTGAGACACAGCCGTGTGTCTCAACCGTGTGGGGAGCACGACCCAGCACATGGGCGTGTGCCATGGCTGTGTGTCTGCTGTCGATAGAAACAGACCCAGGGTTTTACACACGGGCTGCAACAAGGGCAGAGCACATGAGCATGTGCCAGGCTGCTTGAAAACCCTTATAGGTTCAATTTTAGAAATTAATTCCACACGGACGAGGGGCACAAGCGTGTCCCTAGGATTCTTTAGTCGTGTGAACCACATGGGCCATTAACACAGCCATGTCTAGAGGCCACACAGGCATGTTGCCCTTCCACACGGGCGTGTACCTTGTTTATAGTAGTTTTTGAAGAGACTTTCTTAAGTGCCTGAAATGGTCCCGGATCATTCTAAACCACGTTCTTAGACTCGTAGGCCCATGTGAAGGTCTGTAGGATATTGTTTGAAAAAGTTTTAAATTGGGACACATTTCATTGGGTGTAAGTTGAATGGTTGTATGTGATTTAGTAAGGTAACGCCTCATACCTTATTTTGGTGTCGGATACGGGTAAGGGGTGTTACAGTAAATGACTAATTGGGACGATCATTGTTTGGTTTTTGTTTCCTTTCTTTTTTTGAAACTATTTATTTTTAATAATATCTGTAACAGACCTAATTGGGCCCTAATCAAAAAAGTGGTTTCGAAACCACTAAACCAAGTTAAAAAATTTATTGAATTTTATAATTTGTGCGTTTTATATGTGACTTAGTATGTGCCAAAAGTTGATATGAAAATTGGTGTTTTAATTTTGCCAATTTGATGTCAAATTATTAAAGAACTTTTTTATATGGTTTTGGAACCACAGAACTGAGTTAGAAAAGTATACGAATGCTATATCCTGTGCTTAGTATACTTGAATTTTTCATATTTGATAAAATAATATGAGAATTGGGTTAATGGTATATTTATTTGATTGAAATGGACTTGGTTGAGAAACTTAGAAAATAAGGTGGTTAAATGTTGCATTGGCCGAATGTAATGTCTTAAATTATAGGGTGTTGCATGGCAAATAAACCCTTTCATTTTGATATACGGTAGTGGTAGCAATTGATATTATTATATGCATTTTTTATATTATAAAACCATTAAAGTTAAAATGTTTGTTAATAAATAAACTATAATAAAATAGGTGAGTGGTGATAAAAACTATGTTCTCATGTCCATACTTTCATCTTGCCAAAACCACAAAAAAATAAAAAAATAAAAGGGAAGAAGAAGCCAAGGTTTTCGGCTTTAGCTTTTAATCCATTCAAGGTATGTTTTCTTGAAATTTTTCTTGGTAAATATGGGAATTGAAGATTTTGATAGGTCCTTAGCATAGCCCATGTGCAAAATTTTGGGATTATGTTTAGTTAACCATTCAGCCATTGTTGTAAATGAGAGTTTAGATGAGATTTTGATGTTTTGGTTGGGACATGGTTGTATTTTTTTTATTGAACTTGTGAAATTTGGTTAATGGTGTCTTACAATGAGCATGTACAATCGGTTGGGTGTTAAATCTTGAAGTTTTGGTGTGTTAAGTTAAATGCCACAGTAAAAGGTTGAAGGAGTGCACTTTTGGTTTGGAGAATTATGCATTCGGCTAGGAGTCCATGTTTCTTTGAATGACATTTTGATGTTTTGATTTTATGCTTGTATACAAGATGATTGCTTAGATGTTAGTAATTATTTATATGTTGCCAAGTGATAATCGGCTAAGAAGTTAAACATTTTATTTAGATATCTCTTTCTCGTGTAAGTAGCTGAATGTGGAAAATGTTTAAAGAAAAATATTCAAGTGTTTAGACTTGGTTATAAGGTTATTTAGATGTGTACTTGTGTTTGTGACTAATGTGATGCCATTAAAAATCTTATAAGGTATACAGCCAATGTGGTCAAGTAGTGAAATCTTGTGTTAAATGTTAAGATAATGTTTAATTGTTAAATTGGTTGTTGTAATTGCCGAATGACCCCCCAATTGAGGAACCGAGTGTTTGTTTTGAGATTTGTGAAAGCTTGAATTTGATGATAAAAATAGCAATTGGCTAATGTGTTTAGGTAAATTTAGATGCTGAATGTGGAATTAAGAAATTAGTTGAGTAATGTTTGTGAATTGAAATAGTAATAAGGTGTTGTTAGATGATAAATTGGATTAAGCATATTACCGAATGTGACTTTAATTAAGGACTCGTGTAAATTTTTATTTATTGAGTTGATGGAGGGTTTCGAAATGTGCAAATATGAAATGTTTAATATTATGCTTTTGGTGATCTAAAGGGTATTCGGCCTTACTAAGAAAAAAAATTATAGGAAAAGGGATTTGTTGGCAATGTTGCATTTGGTCATATATATGTGTGAGTATTTTCGATCATAGTTAAATGTTTGGTTAAGCATGAATGATGTTTTCAATTTCATAATCGTATTACTGAATTTTTGGCTGAGTGTGATTTTGTTAAGGGATTTCTACTATTTAGCTAAAAGACATTCGGTCATGAGGTATATTAAGTGAGTAAATATTTGTTTGTTTGTTTAATTGAAAGCTCAAGAGCAATGAGGGCAAAAATTCGGATAAGAGGAAAACAAAGCTGGTTGAGTAGCATATCTGTAATTATTCGACGACAGTCAAGGTAAGTTCTTAAGTGCTTAAATTAAAATGCTTATGTTAAATTATGGAAGAAATGAAATGAACCTCTATAATATGAGCATAACATGATAATTTACGAATGTAAATTGATAAAGTAGTGTATGTGATTAATAAAGTTACGATATGTTATATGCACATTTAAGTGAAAACATGTGTGGAAGCGTGATATAAAGAATGAAGGTGGGATTTGATAGTATAAGCTGAATGTGGCATGAATAATTAAATGAGAATTTTGAATATGGAATGAGTACCGAATGTATTATGAGATGAATTATGGTTTAATGATATAAAGTGAGTGGAAATACTAATGTGATTGAGAAATTAAAGAAAGGAAATTAAGACTTTAGTCAATTTTAAGTGTTTAAACATAAGTATCAGTGAAGGTGACATGCTATATCTTGATAATTAAATGTCTCGTATAATATATGTGTATTATCGAATGATACACGTAAATGGAATAAAAGCTATATAGTTGACATGAGTAAATTATCAAATGGTGAATATGATATAGAAATACCATAATAGTTGTGCTATTTGCCGAATGGCTAATATGGAAAAATGTATAAGATATGTATATGTGGGGAGGCCGAAATGGTTAATGTTAAATGTGTGCAAGTTATATATAAATGTGTGTACTTAATGAGGTCAAATGGCTAAGGAGAATGTTGAATGGCCAAATGGTTATTATAGAATGAAAGCAAATTATGTGTTGTATGAGTAGGTACGAATAAAAGCATCATCCTACTTAAGACGTTTGTGTTATGTGAATATTAAAAGTACATGAAATGATATATGAATAACTTTGTGAATTGACTATTGTACGATATTATTCAGGTCTATGACCTAGTAAGCTTCGTGCTGGTAATCTATCCGGGCTAAAGTCCCGTAGGCTTCTTGCTGGTGATATGTTTGGGTTTAAAGTCAGGCTGGTTTTCGAGCTGGTAATGAATACAGGTTCTTGAACCTAGCAGGCTAAGTGCCGTTGAATTATTTCAAACTAAAGATTATTTGCATACCTAAGGTAATGAAAAAAAAAATTAGTTAGATGAAAATCTATCAAGTTGAGTAGTATTCGGTTAGATGTGCAACTACAAGGTATGAGTTGTATTTAGTCATCTTACGTATATGTGATAAGGAACATGTTTGGTCCTTTAGGTATCTATACGGAAATTTAATATTGTCATGTTGAATTATTTAAAGATAGTGATGTGATTATGAACTAGAGAATTTAGTTTCTATATATGTATATACATATGGGTATGTGCAAGAAATGAGTGCATATGAACAAGTGGTTAGCAATGGTAGGCGTACAAAGATTAAGTATCATGTATGTGATGCTTACTTACCATGTGAATTTGACTTCGGATGATTTATGAATGTGCTTTGGGAATTAATTATGAAATGGTTATGCATTATACTAAATGGGTATTGATTCTATGAAACTATTCATGAAAGATCATGACATGAAAATGTGATTCCAAATATGGAAATTGAATGTGGTTATAGTATTATGATTTAGTTTGATTGATTGAATTAGAAGTAGTAATGAAGCTTTTAGATGCAAAGAGTATATGATTTCAAATTTGGAAGAAATAAATAAGTTATATGTGCATACATAGGGTTGAACTATTTGACTGAATGGTGATATCCCTTGACATTGATAAATATGATTTGTGCAAGGTCTAAGACTATGAGATTTAGTGATGAAACAACAATTAAAGATGTTCAGTACACTAAGTTGGCTAGGTATGTATTATGTACTCGTATGTGACCTTAATTTGGATTGAGTCAAAAGAATAGGAAATAATGCATATGCAATTGAGTGTATGAATATAAATGTGACCACAGTACATGTGACTATTATACATTTGGCCAATATCTGATGTCATGAGAACTTGTTTGATTAAACTATAATAAAGGGATTTAGATTTAATTGAAATTATATGCTATTGGTGTCTTGTGTGCTTGTGAATATTTAACCATCTTGGTCATTATCATGAAAGTATATGTGAGTTAGTTAGGCGATGTGTTTATTGAAATTATAGTTTGTTATGAAGCTCCAGACTTACTTCATCGAATAGAGGAAATTAATGATAAATGATATTGGATGAAATCATTTTGTGACTTTAAACTTAAGGCCAATGAGAATGTCAATTAAACTATGTGCAATTCTAGTTAGGTATATTCAGCCAAATGAGACTTTACTTAGATTTTTGTATATGAGATAATTGTATTTGATTCAGCAAAGTTACTATTTTGCTTAAGACTTACTAAGCTTATGAAAGCTTACTCTGATTGTTTCGTGTTTCTATTTTATAGATCGCGGACTCTTACTACCAGCTTGGGGATCGTCAGCAGTTCATCACACTATCTACTATTGTGGCAGCCAAATGATTTTGGTTTGTCTTATGGCATGTATAGGATAGACTATAGTAGCATGATATCTTGACTATTGTTTATAAGTCATGCGAATATGGCATCTTTTGGAAGTTTACTTTTATAAGTTATAAATTTGATCTTTGTTTGTGTCTAGCAATTTTATAAATAAATTATCTTTATTCAAGAAAATGTTCAAAATTTTTCTGTTCAGATCTGTTTTCAAACTTCCGGTAACGCCTCGTCCTATTCCGGCGATGATTATGGGATAGGGGTTTTATAATATCTCCAACTAGTTTTTCAAAATAAAAAATCTCTTTTTCTGCTTATTTGTTTCTCTTTAAAAAGGTATTTGTCTTTAGATTTGGTAGAAATCTTAAGGGAGTTGCAAGGTTAAACCTTATCCTCAATGGTTGATCAAATTAGTCAATTTGGGAAAATCCTTAGTTGTGGAAAGCTAAGGTAGTGGAGTAGGAATTTGGGGTCAAACCACTCTAAAATTGTTACGTTCACTATTTCATTTTCTAGATTTGCTTCTACCAATTTTTTAAAAGGCCAATTCACCTCCCATCTTGGCTATTTTGATTAAGTTATCAAGTTAAGAATTGGTATCAGAGCTAGTCTTTAAAGATGGTATTACAAACAAGAGAAGATCCTTAAAGAAGCTCATCAATCATTAACTCAATCCACAAAGAATGACATCCACTTCCAGGTCTATTTTCTATGGAGAATCTCAATCTATCTCCAAGCTTCCATACTTCAATGGTGCAAATTATTCTTATTGGAAGATGAGAATGATGTTATTCCTTCAGGTCAATGACCTTGTGACTTGGGATATCATCATGGATCTCTATCCCCCTCAAACAAGAAGGAGAGCTTTTAGTTCCAAAGAGCAACAAGGAATTGAACGAGGAAGATAGAAGGAGTATTTAACTTAATGCCAAGGCTATGCACACTTTATTTTGTGCACTTGGTATATAGTAGGGTGTCATCATAAGGGAACAGGCCAAGTTAAGAAGTTAAAGGTTAGAATTGTCATACTTAATTATGAAACATTGAAGATGAAGCCCAAGGAGGATATCAAGGTAATGTCTGATTGGTTCACAATCACTATTAATGGGCTCAAGTCATATGGGAAGACTTATTCTAATGAAGAAGTGGTGAGAAAAATGCTTTAGAGCTTGCCAAAGTCAAAGGAAGTTAAAGTGACTACCATAAAATGTAAAACCCGATGCCTAACCTGTTCGTCAAGTCCGGATATCGAATTTTACAATAACCCAACATGCTTGTTGAAATTTCTTTTTTGAATCAAATTACTTAATAAAATTATTTTGTCCAATAATAAAATTTTAAAGCTTGAAAACATAAAATGAAAACTAAAACCCTTAGGCAGAACCTCTGTGGGTGCCCCTCTGTAAACATGTAAGCCTCTGTATTTCACCTCGCTCCTAGTCAAGTCTAGCTTGGTCCTTTGTGGTGCATGAATCTTTAACTATCCTACATTTAAGCAGAAAACCTAAAAGTTCATGAGAACTTAGTGAGATCTACATACAAAATTTAATAAAAGTGCAAAATTTGACTCCCTATTAGTTGCATTTAGTATCTTTGGCAGATACAATTGGCGTCTATCCAAGTGATTTTAGAATTCATGGACTTTCCCACATTTAACTACCCTTAATGCTATAGAGAAATAGGGTTCAATAACATTATCAAAATTCTTGTGCCTTTTCAGTCTATTTTTTATGGAGGCTTCCTAGTACATGTAGTTCCAACCTTTAAAAGCTTCATAAAATCCCTGCCATTCCCCATGGCCATATATGACCTCCGCTTTCCACTATTCTTTGATAGACTTTGCTAGTCGTTTGGCCTTGGACATGCATTTCCTCATTTGAAGATTTCAATCAGCTTATTAAATAATTCGACTAATATTTTTATCGTCTTATAGATTATGATTGCGTCCCACTGTTGAACAATCTGTGCTTGCTTAAGTCATACAAAAATTCCATAATTTCCTTAATAGCTAGTATTTACAGGTGCCCTATTTACCTCTTTAGCAAGGAGTTTCCTTTCCCTGTTCACTTTGTCAGTATGGAGACACAACCTTGGCGCCCCTCATTAATCCGGTGGTCTATGTTCCTTAGATGTACCAACTCATTTCTTCTTATGACTTGTCATTCCATGCAAAATGTGAATATTACGTTTGCCCTTAACATCCTATATGAATGGCGAATCTTCCAATTTCAATCCCCATGTCAAACTTTCTAGCAGATCTCCCTTATTTATCGTCCCAACTGACCATTCTATGATTTCTGTCCCAACAAACTATCCTATTTTTACTGTATTGTCAGACTATCCCGTGTTTAACGTCTCGTCAAACTTTCTATGATGCCATAGTATCTTTCAAATATGGTCTTACTCATTTTATCATCAATTCATTTTCTTGATGTTATTGCATCTTTCAGCTATGGTCTTACACAATATAACCTCGTGTTTATTGTCTCAACGGACTACACTAGTGGCCATTATCCAACTATGGTTTTACATTGTTCCATGTGTTTAGTGTCTTGGTGGACTACTTGGGTTGCCATAGACCAACTATGGTCTTACACCTGTTTACCATGATGTCATAACATCTTTTAGCTATGGTCTTACTCATTTCTGTCATGATGTCATAGCATCTTTCAATTATGGTCTTACTCATTTTAGGCACATAGCCTCTGATTGGTCCGATGGCCTAGCCATGATCTTTACCATCCATTCATCCCCTTTTTTTGATCCAGTCCTCCAGTTCACTAGCCTATACGTTGATGGTTGATGTAATACCTCTAACCCGTTTCTGTCACTAGATTAAGGTAACAGAGTTTTTTGATAACATTCCAAACATTTAATAGTTCATACGATAATTATCCAATCATGATTACAATTAATCAATCACATTCCATTCATAAGCTAATGTACATATACAGACCTTAAAACGATTCTCTAGGGCCTTAAGAATAGATTGGAAACATTTTAAAGTCAAAATGCAACAAAATGGGAATGTTGGGAAAATTTTAAAAGTTTTGGAAATAGGGGATACACAGCCATGTCCTAGCCTGTGTGTCCGCCTGTGTGAGAATCGATGTTAAGTCACAAGGTCGTGTCGCTGGCCAGGTCTCAGACCGTGTAACTAACTGTTTTAAGACACACAACCGCGTCACAGACCGTGTGCCAAGCCGTGTGAAACCTGCATCTAAAGACAATAAGACACACGACCGTGTTGGCCACATGGCCGTGTAGCAGACCATGTGCCAGGTAGTATGAAACCTACATCTAAAGACATAAGACATAGACTGTGTGGGTCACACGACCGTGTGGTAGCCCATGTCTCAAGCCGTGTGTACCACAAATTGCTTCAAAAACAAGGTAAGTTTTTCGCTAACTTGTTAATCAATCCATGTATTTAGCTAACTTGTTAATCAATCCATGTCTAAAACCATATCAAATTCATGACGAAAAACACTTTCATATAAGTCCAAACATACCAAATACTTACAATTCAAGTGCCTAACCAATGTCCTCATTGACACCACAATTTAGTAACCATTCAATTAGTAAAAATCTTACTCTTTTATACATCTAATCCATACAATTCATGAACCAAAACTCAACTCAAGAAGTTATGCCATACATTTCTTGAAAGCCAATTTAATTGAAACTTATAACATTCAACATATACATAAGCAATTTCAACAATTGCAAAACATGTTCCAAACACATATCCACCATATCCGTATATGTATACTTGCCTATAATCACATGTTTAAAATACTCAACTTCTAGGACATACTACACCCATTCATAACTATACACCAAAAGTCTAAGACCCCAAAATATCATCCTAGGTGCATGCCAAAATGTAAAGAGAGCATCACTGACATTGAGTTTGAGATTTGATCATTGGATGTAGAGTCGTCAAACACCAAATAGTACCTAACCTAAATATAAGGAAACAATCTTATCTTAAGTAATCTCATCATCCCAAGTACCTCAAATAAATTTGATGATCTATATTTTCATAATCCATAGCATATATAGTTATATTTATAGAATTTACCACTTAATTCAACTAGGTATTTCATATATCTCCTATAATAGCTTCCATAGACCAACCGTCTATGGTGATTTAGTTTTACCTTATCGATTTAAGTCACTCAATGAATGGCACCCCATGCCTTAATGGTTAAATTGTAGCTAACTTTGCGCCCAACGCTAGTCAGATAACTGACGATGGTTGTGCCTAGCACTAGTCGAATGAGTCGACGATGTTTTGCGTCTCACGCTAGTCGAATAACTGGCAATAGTTGTGCCCAGCACTAGTCAGATAAACTGACAAAAATTGCGCCCAGTGCTAGTTGGATAACCAACGATGGTTATGCCCAACACTAGTCGAATGAATTGATAACAATTATACCATTGCAAATCCATAATATCATATACATAATTTAATACCATCGTCCATAATTTCGTATCACATTCACCTTAATTAACTACTAAACACTCATTGGTTAATTCTATAATGTCCTTTTTCATATCGATGATTATATAGTCTTAACATCATTCATTCAATAAAAAATATCTAATTACACCAATGAGAACGTAGTTCAATTGTAGTTAACAATTATCTAATTAAATTAAATAACTTATGTTCAAGTTCTAGGACCGCAAACTTTCCAAATTACGAAAGCTATTAAAATTGAAGAAGATCACTCGATAACCTTCTCCTTTCCATAATTAGCAATTAATCCACTCAATTTTTGATTTAAAAACAATGATTTAATTTAATAATTTGACAACTAAGAATATTTTTTCTCAAACATTTAACCCTTTACACAAATTTCACATCTTTGCATTCAATATATACACAATTCAATCCATAATCCAAAACCCCCAAATTTTAGTTTTCTCAAATCAATTCCCATCAAACCAATTTATACTATTTTTCAGCATTCTTTTAATGTAACAGCCCGAATTAGGGGCTAAACGGAATAGTGATTTCGAAACCATGAATCCGAAGTCTAAAACATTTTTCTGACTGAGTTTTCATGTTTATTGTGTGCTTGAATAATTATGTGAAATTTTGGTGTATGAATTTTGTTGTTTGCACGTCCAATTTGGTAGGTTGGACTAAATTGTAATAGGTGAAAAATATGGGTTTTAATCCATAAAAGTACCTGATTGAATTCAGTTTTTAAATTAGGGGTCTTTATATGGTAATTAAACCATTTTAACTTAGTTTAGACAAAAATGCCCAATGAAGGATGGAAAATCAAAGGTTTTTAATGAAGGGCATTTCGGTCATTAGTTAATAAAAGAAATAAAAAAGGAAAATAAGTCAAAAATAGTGTCCATCTTCTCCCCCTTGTGCCAAATTTGAAAAGTCACCGTAGCTAGGGTTTTGTCAACTTCTCAAGCTCACAGTAAGTGATTTCTAGCCCCGTTTTTCATCTTTTTCATAATTCTAAAATCCTCGTAACTTGCTCTAGCTATTTCTACAACTATTTCAAGCTTGGATTGATGTTTAAAATTTTACCCATGAATGATTATATATATTTTGATGACTACTGGTAGAATATGAAAGTTTAAAGTGTGATGAACAACTTTTACTAGGTAATTTTTTATGAAAATTTCATAAAGGACTTATTTATAAAAGATGAAATGTGGTGTGCATAAGTTGTGAAATGATAGAAATTGGGAGCTTCTATAAGAGGAAAAGTAGTTCAGCTAGGCTTGAAATACAAGAAAATTAAATGAAAATCATAAACCGAGCCCAGGGACTAAAGTGTAAAATTGAGAAAGTTATGGGTCAAATTGCAAAATTTGCTATTGGAAGATTTTGGGCTATTTTGAATAATGTGATTATTAAATAAGCTAAATGTGTCATTATAGATCGAGAAGAATGAAGAATCGACCTTGACTGAGGCAAGGGTAAGGTTTCAAACTAAGTTGCAAACTATTGCCTTTTGTTATCAAGGTAAGTTTATATGTAAGTAATACATCGATTTTAATTTTATAATAATAATTTAATGTATGTTATGGATACTATTGGGTGACTTCTATGACTTTGAGAACTACAGAAATCACAGTTTCCGATTGAACCTTTGGAACACAAAAGATATGTATAATGTGTAGCTAGGTCACATGTGTGTTTCTGAGTGTAGGACACCATGTGTACAAGAAAGCTACGAAATACTATGTGGTAGCTAGGTCACATGTGTAACACGGTGTGTATACCATGTGTACACGAGAGCTCTGAGACAATGATTTCATAAGTAGCTAGGTCACATGCGTAATACTGGGTGTATACCATGTGTACACGAGAGTTACGGGTTAAAAATAGCTAGGTCGCATGTATGGTATTGAGGGTACATCATGTAGACATGAGAGCTATGTTATATGTAGCTAGGTCACATGTGTGATTCCAAGTGTTAGACACCATGTAAACGCGAGAGCTACGACATTTAATGGCTAGGTCACACGGGTGATATTAAGAGTTCACCACACGAGAGTAAGATTATGTGTTGGTGGAGCTATGTGCTGAAACCACCAAGTATTTATGAGCCAAAGAATATGTGGGCGAGTGTATATGTGTGCAAGGGTGCATGTGAACTTAAGTATATGTACATAGTGTGCTTGGTATGTATGTGATATTGGTAAGGCTAGGTGGGGAAGTTGATAGGTGGTAATATGATTTTTGGACATTAAGAGAGTTGGTATGATGTTAATTATTTGCCTATAAACTTACTAAGCTTCTGAAAGCTTACTCCTTTCTCTTTTTACTTGTTTTATAAAGTAGGCAAGCCAGCTAAGAGATCAGGAAGTGTCAGAGGATCACCCACACTATCCACAACATTCTTTTCGTATTGTAATATGAATTTTTTTAAACTATGGCATGTTAGGGACTTAGTGGTGTTGTAAGTGTCAAGTTGGTTTGGCTATCATGTAGGCATTTGTCTTTTGATAAGTTATTTTGTAATTAAGGCCATATGATATGGCCAATGATGATATTGGTATATATATATATCTTTATGAGGTAATTCATGAAATGCTTGGTGTGCTTGTGTATGTGAATGAGTTGAAATGGATGATTAATTGTTAAATGAGGTCATTTAGATGCCTAAAACTGTGTATGGTGTGGTGTTAAATATGGTAAAGTTTGTATATGTTTTAGGGCAAAATATGGCTTGGAAAATAGCCTAACTTAGGGCCACGAGGCTGGCCACCACGGCCATGTGTGTAGGGTGTGTAAAACTTGCACGAAAATTTTGGAGAATAAGGACGTCACACAGCCTGGTCACATGGGCATGTTCCGTGGCGGTGTGACCAAATTTGCATGTTGACGTCATAAACAGAATACCCCAATTTTTCACACGGGGTGAGAACACGGGCATGTCGAGGCCGTGTGAAGGACACGGGCCATAGACGCGGGCTTGTGCTTTGCCGTGTGAAGATCCTGTTGGTTCGAAATGAAAAATAATTTTCCCAAAATTCCACATGGGTAGGGGACATGGGCGTGTGTAACCACATGACCTGCCTATAGGGATGTGTCCCTATCTCACACGGGCATGTGCCCTGTTTTTAGCAAATTTTTCCAAAATTTTTCTAAGTTCTTAGTTTGATTTCGGACCACTTCCAAACTATGTTTTGGGCCCTGTAGGCCCATTTTAAGGATTGTATGATATATTATGAAAAGTTATAAATTGGAATGAAATTTTATGACCTGACTTTGTATAATTGGTTACGTTATCGTCCAGTAATGCCTCGGAAGTTTTAAGTAATTAAACAAATGGTACTTGTGAATATGTCATGATATATCATGAAAATTAAAAATCTTTTATTTTATATATATATATATGTATATTGCCGAATGGTATGTATGAAAAGGAACAATAAGATGTAGTATGAGTATATATGTATTCGGATGATGCTAAAGTTTTAAAATGTGATTGTGTTATATGAAATCTATTAGCATATGATTCGATGTGGATATAAATTTGTAAATTGATACGCGAACTGTGTTATTCGGGCTATAGGCCTAGCAAGCTTTAAGCTGGTGATACGAATCAGGCTTCGTTCCTAGCAGGCGAATTACCAGTGAATAAAGAATAGACCTTAAGTCTAGCAGGCCTTGTGCCGGTGAAGAATTCAGGCTCTTGCCTAGCAGGTTTTATACCGGTGATTTGTTTTAAACCTGTGATTAAAAATGTACAAGACATTGTGGACATTGAGTAAGAGAAATTGAAGTGTATTAAGTTGTATAAATTTGGTCACAAAGGTAAGTATGTATTGATCTTTAATACACTTAAGTATGTATTGATCTTTAATACACTTATGTATTCGACTTTTATACGAAATTAAACGTAATGTGCATATTTCAGTTTCGGTGGTGTTGTATTAAACTATAAGGATGGTTGGAAAATGTTATTATGTGTGATCCATACTTTGAAGTTACATTGAATATATGGGATAGTTAAAATGTTACAAAATTAAGATTAAATCATAGGCATTATATGTGATTTCATTATCTCTGACATTTGGTTAAGTGCTACCTTGTTTATTTACATAATTTTAAGTGATGTTAAATAAGTACATAGTTATATATTCGGCCAAGATAGCCCTTGTGATATTATATTAAGTTATTACATATATGTGATAATTTGAATATTATATATTTAGTATTGAGTTGTTTAATTTGCTTAAGACTTACTAAGCTAATTACTTACTGTGAGTATTTGTGTTATGTTTCGTTTTATAGATTTTTGGCTGAAAGTTACGTGCTCGAGGATCAAATCCGAAGTCGTCCACACTATCGTCTACTTTCGGTACTTTTAAGAAAAAGTCTTTACTCAAACTTATGGCATGTATAGGTTAATATGTAATTTTGTTCGTTATATGTATAACCGAAGCTATGCGAAAATAGCTTAGTCATTTTGTTAAGTTGACTTCTACGTTTAAATGGGATTATGTGGTCGAACCTTGTAAGTATATGCTTATTTAATAAGTGTGGATGTGTTTATGATGACCTTTCTAGAATTGATGTTTTAAAATTTTTTTATATTTGGTTATAATGTTTATGTATGCGTGTGAAGTGATGGATATGAAAGGTGCATAGTGGTTAATGTATAGATTTGTTTATATGCATGGTTTTGTACAAGTGGTAGGAGGAAGTAGTAAAAAAGGAAAGTGAACATCAAATAAAGGGTGTTTATATTTGGCTTATGCATGGGAAATTGACCATTGGAATAGTAACTTATATTTTTAAAAGTCTTAAGAGATATATGTGTAAGAGGTAGTTGGTTGATTTATTGTTGAGTACATGAGTACTAGAGTGATTTTAATAAGTAGGTTTGACCATACCTTAATTATTTAAACTTTGTATTGAAATGATCATCATTCCATGAGGATTTCGAATATACTATATATATATATTTGTTAATGTGGTAATGCCTTGTAACCCAGTTGGGCGACGGATTTGTGTTAGGGGTGTTACAGGGCTTGAGTTGATTTGGGCTCCAGATGGGCTTTCATTACACACTGAGTTTCCAAGCTCACCCTTTTTCTTCCATCCATGCAGGTGAGCCCTAGACTAGTGGACTTGGAGCTGGGAGGGATTCAGAGTGACCACGTAGGCTGCGTTGTTGGTTTTAATTAAGTTATTTATTTTCTTATTTATTTTTAATTGTTTTTAATTCGGTTTTGGGTTTGTAATAAGGCCGCTTTAATTATTCTGATGTTGGGTTTTCAATTATTTATTTATACTATACCTTAAATGATTTGAATAAAGCTGTGCGAGTTTTCCTAAAATTAATCAATGTTTTCAAAACAAAACCCTCGTAACAAATGAATAACAAACCAATGATCAAGATATGGCAACAAGATAACTTTTAAACGGTTAGTGGATAGGACAAACACTAATTAAACCTGGATTTTCTTCCCAAATTATAGAAACGATTTTACAAAGCTCACCCTAATCATAGTAACTAGGAAGCGTGATTAGTCCTTCGTTGATGTGACAACCAGACTTGGCCATAACTTCTAGGTCGGGTTTGGGGTGTTACATTTAGTGGTATCAGAGCCAAGTTACAACAACTCGGCTGTTAATCGAGTCTAAAAAATTTTTGTAAAATTTTTAAATCAAGGCCCAAGAAGGGTATTTTTGAAATCAATTTTGGAAAATTCTTAAGAAAAACCCTTTTCAAACTCGTTTTCTTCAAGGAACACATGTCTTAAGGTTTATTCTCAAAAGTTAAAGTTTTCTGTGCTTTCTGAAATCTGGTTTCTAAAGGAGTGGCACACTGAATCCCTGGCACCAAGTCTGTAAGTGTTCATCTCTTATAGTATACTGTACTGAGACATTACTTTAGATAAAACTAAGACCCTATTATGATATTGTAGATAGGGTAGTACTGAAAACTGTAAGACTGAGACTGTAGGGGAAACTAAACCCTAGAAGACTGAGACTGTAGCTAGGCTACGATTTCGTGAAAACAAACTCTGAAACTCTATTTGTAATAAGACATTTTGAAATATTAAACTGATGTCATAAAATTCGTAATTAGATAAGTCAATATGAGTATGAGGGCAGCTCGTGGACGAGGCCGTGGACGTGGCCGAGGGAGTGCGCAAGCTGGATCTTCGTCTTCCAGACATATGCCAGCTGAGGAGGTGCGAGCTCCGCCAGCGACTGAGACTGGATCCTATGACCGGGCTGCAGGGGACGACGCTCTGTCCCAGGCCATGTTAAGAGTTTTAAAGTGGGTCACTGGGGTGAGCACCGGAGTTGTGAATAGAGGGTCCATTTCTGAGCGACTCCGGGCTAACGAAGCGGAGGTTTTCAGGGGCATATCTGGAGTAGCCCCAAATGTAGCTGAGTATTGGCTGGAAGCTACAGAAAGAATTATGGACGACCTAGATTGCTTGGTGGAGCAAAAGCTGAAAGGAGCGGTGTCTCTACTACGAGACAAGGCATATTAGTGGTGGACCACTGTGAAGGAGAGTACCCCAGCTGAGCGGGTAACTTGGGAACTATTTAATATGGCTTTCAAGGGAAAGTACGTTGGAGCAAGTTATGTGGATGCACGTAGGAAAGAATTTCTGAACCTGGCCCAGGGCAATAAGTCCGTTGTTGAGTATGAGGCGAGATTTCTGAGGTTGAGCCGGTATGCCAGCGGTATAGTTGCTACTGAGTACGAGCGTAGCGTTCGTTTTGAGGATGGCCTCAGAGATGAGCTTAGGGTGCTGATAGCTCCGTAGAGGGAGCGTGACTTTGCTGCATTGGTGGAGAAGGCTAAGATAGCCGAGGAGCTGGAGCGAACTGAACGACAGAACCATGATAAGGATCAAAACCGATTCAAGAGGGATTCTCAACCTTCTGGTGCTGCAAATCGAACTGCCAAGAGAGCTAGAGTGGAGGAACCAGTCCGAGCAGTTCCGGTGAATATAGTTAGACCACAGGCTTGTGAGGATTACGGTAGAGTACATCTGGGAGAATGCTGAAAGCGTACTGGGGCTTGCTTTCGATGCGGGTCTAAGGAGCACAAAGTTAAGGATGTCCACAGAGGCCAGCACAGGCTCAAGCCATTGATCAGAGGGTTGTCAACTGGTGCGACGTGGACCACAACCACTGAGAGGCCGTGGTCAACGTAGAGGTGGCAACAAAAATAGTCGTGGACGTGGAGCACCTGGCAGGGGTGCTAGGAATACAGAAGCTCATCAACCAGCATTGGTATATGCTGCTCGACGTAGAGAGGAGGGTGACGCACCTGACGTCATAACTGGTACGTTTTTTTATCATTAGCGTGCCATACACTGCTTTGATTGATGTGGGTTCAACTCATTCGTATGTTTCATGTGATATATCTGGGTCATTGGGTGTGCACTCTGAGGAAACTATAAGTAGGGTAACTGTAATAAGTCCACTGGGTCACTCAGTTAGGGTAAACAAACTCTTTAGGGAGGTGCCTTTAGAGACTCCAGGTAGGGTTTCCTCTGGAGACTTAATGGAACTACCATTCAGAGAGTTCGATCTTATTTTGGGGATGGACAGGTTAACTAAGCATAGAGCGACTTTGGATTGTGCGGCTCAGAGGATGGTGTTAAGAACTACCGAGGATAAGGAGGCAATGGTTATTGGGGAGCGAATGGACTACTTGTCCAATGTTGTTTCGGCCTTAAGGGCTGAGAAGCTGATTCGCAAGGGTTGCGAGGCGTACTTGGCTTTTGTAAGTCAGATAGAGATTGAGGATGTGACTGTGGAGACGATTAGAACTATTAAGGAATTTCAAGATGCCTTTCCTGAGGAGCTTCCTGGATTACCTCCGAACCGAGAAGTCAAATTTGGAATGACTTGCTGCCTGGAATGGCTCCAGTGTCCATCGCGCCCTATAGGATGGCACCAAATGAGTTAGTAGAACTGAAAGCACAAATCCAAGATTTGTTGGATAGAAGTTTCATCAAACCGAGTGTGTCTCTATAGGGAGCACCAGTACTGTTCGTGAAGAAGAAGGATGGGATGATGCGTATGTGCATCGATTATCGCCAGTTGAACAAACTGACGATAAAGAACAAGTATCCTCTGCCAAGGATCGACGATCTGTTTGACCAGCTCATAGGAGCTTCGGTATTTTCCAAGATTGATCTTCGATTTGAATACCATCAGTTAAGGGTCAAGGAAGTGGATATTCATAAGACAGCATTCAGAACTCGGTATGGTCATTATGAGTTTCTGGTTATGCCATTTGAACTGACAAATGCACCTGCAGCTTTCATGGATCTGATGAATCGAGTATTCCAACCTTATTTGGATTGATTCGTAGTCATCTTTATCAACGATATTTTGGTGTATTCGGGAACTGAGGAGAAGCATGATGAGCATCTCCATATTGTTTTGCAAGTGCTAAGAGAGAAGCAACTCTATGTAAAATTCAGTAAGTGTGAATTTTGGTTGCGAGAGGTGACATTTCTGGGTCACATTGTTTCTGCCGAGGGGATTAGGGTGGATTTTTAGAAAATTAAGGCGGTACTAGATTGGAAGCCGTCAAGGTTGGTATCGAAAATTCGAAGTTTTTTGGGTTTAGCAGGGTACTATAAAAGATTTGTAAAAGGATTCTCTTTGATTGTTGTACCGTTGACGAAACTGCTGAGGAAAGGAGTAGCATTTGTATGGACTGTGAAATAGCAAAAAGCTTTTGACAAGTTGAAAAAGGTATTGACTGAGGCGCCAGTGTTGATTCAGCCGGAGTCTGGGAAGGATTTCACTGTGTATAGTGACGCATCGCATGTGGGGTTAGGCCGTGTACTGATGCAAGAGGGTAAGGTGGTTACTTATGCTTCGCGACAGCTTAAGCCTCATGAAGCAAATTACCCTACGCATGATTTAGAGTTGGAAGCGGTGATTTTCGCGTTAAAATTCTGGAGACACTATCTGTATGGAGAAAAGTATATTATATACACAGATTATAAGAGTCTCAAGTATTTATTGACTCAGAAGAAGTTGAATCTTAGGCAACGAAGATGGATAGAGTTGCTTAAGGATTACGACTGTTCAATTGAGTATCACCCAGGCAAGGCAAATGTGGTGGCTGATACACTGAGCCGAAGGGTTGTAGTTAAGTTGAGAGCGATGTTTGCTCATTTGAGTCTTTATGACGACTGAAGCCTGTTAGCGGAGTTGCAAGTGAGACCAGCTTGGACTGAGCAGATTAAAGAGAAATAGTTAGAGGATGAGTCGTTAGCTCCTTGGTTTCAGCAAGCTGAGAATGAGAAGAATTTGGATTTTGGATTGAATAATGATGGAGTTCTGTGCTTTCATAGAAGAGTTTGCATACCGAAGGACTCTAACTTGAGGCAGTTAATTCTGAAAGAGGCTCATGGTAGACCTTGTACCGTGCATCCTGGAGGAAATAAGCTGTATCGAGACTTGAGAGTTTTGTACTGGTAGCCTGGACTTAAGCGAAAGGTGACCGAATTTGTGCTAAAATGTCTGACATGCCAACAGGTAAAGGCTGAGCATCAACTACCTTCTAGACTGTTGCAGCCAGTGAAGATACCACTTTGGAAGTGGGAGAGGGTAACCATGGATTTTGTGAGTGGGCTACCTTTGATACCCTCTAAGAAAGACTCTGTATGGGTAATTGTGGATAGGTTAACAAAATCTGCTCATTTCATACCTGTTAAGACCGATTACTCACTTGAAAAGTTGGCCAAACTGTATGTGGCGGAGATAGTGCGACTGCATGGGGTGCCAGTTTCAATTATTTTTGATCGGGACCATAGGTTTACATCTCGATTCTGGTAGAAGTTGCATGAGGCGTTGGGTATGCAATTGGATTTTAGCACTGCTTTTCACCCTCAAACAGATAGACAGTTATTCAGGTTCTAGAGGACATGTTAAGGGGTCGTGTTATCAACTTTTGTGGTAGTTCGGAGGACTACCTACCATTGGCAGAATTTGCGTACAACAACATTTATCAGGCAAGTATTCAGATGGCTCCATATGAGGCACTTTATGGGCGAAGATGTCGTACGCCTACATGTTGGATAGAGTTGGGAGAACGCCAGGTTCTTGGACCAGAGTTAGTGGCAGATACTGATAATAAGGTTAAATTGATCAGAGATCGGTTAAAAAAGGCATCTGATCTAAAGCGTAAGGAAATCGAGTTCTCTGTAGGGGATATGGTCTTCTTAAATGTCTCGCCTAGGAAGAAGATATTGAGGTTTGGTAAGAAGGGCAAATTGAGTCTGCAGTTTATAGGGCCTTATCGGGTTCTTAAACAAGTAGGGCCAGTAGCGTATCAGCTGGAGCTACCGCCAGAGTTGGACTGTATTCATGACGTCTTTCACGTTTCCATACTAAGACGGTATCAATCAGATACTTCGCACGTTGTACCAGTGGAGGAGATTGAGGTAAAGACTGATTTGACCTTTGAAGAGGAGCTTGTGCAAATATTGGATCGAGAGGTCAAACTGTTGAGGAGGAAGTCAGTTCTATTGGTAAAAGTGCTTTGGCACAATCATTGCAGAGAAGAGGCCACTTGGGAACCAGCAGAGGCAGTGCGTCAACAATACCCTCACCTATTTGGATCAGGTAAATTTTGAGGCCGAAATTTTTTTAAGAGGGTAGAGTTGTAACGCCCTAAATTTCGGGATTTTTCGATTTTGGTGAAATCTTGGAATTTGTTTGGTAGATTATTAAAATTTATGTTTAAGTATGTTAGTGGGCCTTTAGAAGGCCCAAGCCTAAGTTAAAACCCAGTAGAATTTCAGAATTTTGGATTTAAAGTGAATGGGACTTGGTTAAGTGGGCTTTTAAGAAAGAGTGAGTAAAATATGACACAAGTGAGCCTGTGGTAAAGTGGCAATATGGTGCCACTAGTTCCTAAAAAAAGTGGCGTGTGGATGTGTGTGCGAGAGCCAGAGTTCAAGTCACAAGGTTAGCATTATGTGTGTTTTAATTTTTGTGCATGTGCCAGGCATGTGATGGAGGTTAAGTAGAACTCTGATGGAAGAGTTTGAAGTGTCCATGAGATTAGATCAATGAGGGACAAAGGGAGAGATTTTAAGAACTTTGAATGGAAGATAGTAGTGGCCGTACAAGGGACTCATGAGGGAGTATTGCCGATTGGGTCAATGGGTTTGTTGTTTAGGGTGCTACCCGAATAGTTTTTGGGGTCTTTTAGGGTTTGTTTTGGCTCTTCTCTTCTTGGCTACCGATTAGGTATAGTGATAGGTTCTTTTCTCTCTTCTCCTCCCTCTGTTCACAAAAGCCGAAAGTGTGGCAAATACCCCTTTAGTCGTTTTTACCAAAGGAAAACCCTTTTCTTCTTTTTCCTCTACAAACTGATTGTCCAACCCTTCTAAACGAACCTACCTTCTTCATCTTCTTCCTCTTTTCTTCAATAATTGTAGTTGACCCATCTAGAACCTATTTGGCCGATTTCTTCAAGAACTGAAGACCCGAAGTCCTTTGTTGCCGATTTCTCTCTGACCGAACCCACCATTGCCAATCACCCTTTGATCAAAGTCATTCCTTCTTTTCTTTATCTTCTTCGTTGATTCTCTTAAACCCTTCTTAACTGATTATTCAAGACTAAAACCCGAATCTATCCTAGTCAAACTTCTCCTAGCCGACTACTCTTAAAGAAAAGCTGAAATCACTTGGGTCTGTTCTCTATTCATAACTTGGGTTAGATCTACAACGGATCTGGAATAAGAAGCTATTCGGGAACGACTTTGGGGCAATTGAATCTTTGGTAAGTGTCGAAACCCCTTTTCATTTGTGTCTTATGGTTCAAGAAAAGCTGAAAATCCCTATGTGCATAGGGAGGTTGTCGATTGGGGCTTAAGGCTCTATAGGTCTTACCAATTGGTTTATTTTGTGCTAGTGTGATCTAAAGGCTACTGATTGAGAAGTGTTGGAGGCTAAGATCAGTGGAACGACTAGATCTAGAGCTAGTCCCTATTTTTGACAAAGGTAAGTGTTTTAAGGCATTAAGAGAGGTTGGCTGATTATGGTAAGCAAGATTACATTGGTTGCCATTGAATCTTGGATCTAATATTGTAAGTGACTGATTGTAGGATACCCGTGGGAGATCTCGTTAGTGTTTTTTGGGAATCAAGTGTGTAAACGAACACCCTCTAGTAGTCTAAATCGGCAAAAGCCGAAAAGCCGAAATGCTAAAATTCTGGCATTTCATGGGCTTGCGAGCATGCAATCGTTCGTGGGTCGGTTGCAAATAATCAGATCCAAAATCATAACTTGTAAGATGGATGAGTGTGCAATTTCGTGCACTTTGGTAATTTGGGCCTCGATCGGCTAAATTTGGGCCCAAAGGGCTTACGGGCCTAATGGGCTTGCGGGCCCATTTGGGTGAAAACTAGCAGTAAGTGGGTTCTAGTGATTTGTATGTTAAAACTATTAATCTAGACATAGAATTTGGGCTAAACGGGCTAAAATAGCTAAATGACACTGTAGGGCCTATTAGGGGCTTTAGGGCCCAATAACTTTAAATTGCTAAAATGGGCTAGATAAGTTACTGAGATGAAAATGACACTGTTAATAACTAACTTGCATAAAACCCTAAAAACTAGTATAATTATTGAAATACCCCTAAAGGGTGAGAAATTATTGTTTTGTCCCTAGGTACAAAATGACTGTTATACCCCTAGGGCTAAATTTGACTAAAATGCATGCTTTACTATTTCTATTTACTGTATGCCATGACATGATTATCTGTTGCATGGGACTGGGTTTATTTATGGAGGAAGTGCAAGTCGCATTGCCACGTTTACTGAAAGGGGCTTTGCCTCGTTTTACTAAAAGGGGCTTTGCCTCGTTATACTGTTAGTGGCTTGGCCACGTTATCTGAGCAGCTATGCTGCGACTGTGGTGTGTTGGGCTGGGTGGGTCGAGTTATTCCCTACAGGTGTGTTGGGCTGGTACGGGTGGTGTGTAGCGGATGGATTTAGGCTGGGTTTGGGAATGCATGCATTAATACTGATCTGTTACTGTAATGTGCCTATGGGTCGTACTGTTATCTGCAAAGGGCTAAGGCCTAGTTAAACTGATATTTGAATAGGGCTTCGACCCAAACTCATTGTATCTGAATAGGGCTTCGACCTAGTTATTACAGAGATTGGTTAGGGCTTAGGCCAGTGGGCTTGAGCTAATTTAGGCTTCGAATAGGCTTTCATTACACACTGAGTTTCGAAACTCACCCTTTTTCTTCCATCCATGCAGGTGAGCCCTAGACTGGTGGACTTGAAGCTGGGAGGGATTTAGAGTGGCCACGTAGACTACGTTGCTGGTTTTAATTAAGTTATTTATTTTCTTATTTATTTTTAATTACTTTTAATTCAGTTTTGGGTTTGTAATAAGGCCGCTTTAATTATTCTGATTTGGGGTTTCAATTATTTATTTATACTATTGTAACACCCCATACCCAGCCTAGAAGTTAGACTCGAGTCTGGCGTGCCACATTGAAGTGTTTTTTGAAAACCATGTTTTCAAAGAAACCTTCTTAAAGAAACTTGTTGCAAACTAAAACTTATGTTTGTTTATTTTCAAAACATGGTCAACTAAAAGTTAATCCCTTTTAAAAACATTATTACCTTTAAAACCTTCTTTGTTACGAAAGCTTAATTTAGTTAGTTGCGAAAGACGTAGTGTTCGAAAACAGTTAACATTTTGGAAAACTGTGATTCAACTCTAGCAGATATAATTCAAAGTAAATAAAAACCTTAAAATAAAAATCCAGAAATTATAAAAGGCCTTATTACAAACCAAACCCAAAATAAAGTACTTGAGAGTAAATAATTAAAACAGAAAGCATAAGCAGTGTGTGGCCTTCTCCGAGTCCCTCGCAGCTCCGATCCTTCTAAGGCTGAGGATTACCTGAAAGGTTAATAAACGGGGTGAGTTTACGAAAACTCAGTGTGTAATCCCCTACTACAAATACGAACAGTCAGTCATGTAAAAGAATTAAAAAGTTTGCCCTACCACAGTTCCAGTATCAATTGGGCCTTAACCCACTATAACAGACTGCACCAGATGGGCCTTAGCCCATTACAGAATTAGAAAACATTATCAAAACTAGAATCAAAATGAGAATCAGAATCAGAATCAAAATTAAAATCAGAGTCAGTATCAGTATCAGAATCAGAATCAGAATCAGAATCAGAATCAGAATTAGAATCAGAATCAGAATCAGAATCAGAATCAGTATCAATTAACAGAATCAGAATCAGAATGTGAATGCAATCACAACCCAGTCCAGCCATCACACCACCCGTACCAACCAACACACCATGTGGGGAATAACTCAACCCACCCAACCCACACACCAATGGGCAGCAAAGCTGCCAATAATAGAATATCGTGGCAGAGCCACTAGAATCAGATAACGTGGCAAAGCCACTTAACAGAATACGTGGCACAAAGCTATCGGTAACGTGTCTATAATCGGCACAAAGCCTGTGATATTGGCCAAAGCCTTCGGTAATGGCACAAAGCCCATAATAACTGCACGAAGCCCATAATATCGATATGAAGCCTACAATAATGGCACACAGCCTTCAGTAATGGCACAAGCCCATAATAACAGCATGAAGCCCACAATAATGGCACACAGCCTTCGGTAAGATGATCAACACTCAGTCATCAATCGGCCCACAGTCGTCTCAGGTGACCCATACGACCTTATCAAATTAGTACGAATATACGGCTCTTAAGCCTTCGGTGGATCCACAGTCGTCAAGCAACCATGCGATCCTAACATATCAGATCTTCCTACATACAAAATCCCAACCTATGCAACATGTTATGTATGCAGAATGTCATGCCCATATTTGAATCAAACAATCACAGTCAAGTCATTCATATCACCAACATATATTCATAATCAAATCCGTCAAACACACAGTCCAAGTCAGTCACTTGCCCACAAGGGCAAAACAGTCATTTAACACCCTAAGGGCAAAATGGTAATTTTACCCTACAGGGTATCTTAGTAATTCTACCCTACAGGGGTATTTCGGTAATTTTACCCTATAGGGGTATTTCGGTAATTCTATCCTATAGGGGTATTTCGGTAATTTTACCCTACAGGGGTATTTCGGTAATTCTACCCTACAGGGGTATTTTAGTAATTCTACCCTACACTGGTATTTTAGTAATTTCACAAATCAAGGGTAAAACAATAATTTTGCAAATTAGGAGTAAAAAGATAATTTTACAAATTAAGGGTAAAACGATAATTTTACAAATCAGGGGTAAAATAGTAATTTTACAAATTATGGGTAAAACGGTAATTTTACCAATTAGGGGTAAAACAATAATTTTACAAATTAGGGGTAAAACGGTAATTTTGCAAATTAGGGGTAAAATGGTAATTTTACAAATTAGGGGTAAAATGGTAATTTTTTAAATTAGAGGTAAAATGATAATTTTACAAATTACGGGTAAAACGGTAATTTTCCAAATTAGGGGTAAAACGGTACTTTTACAAATCGAGGATATTTCTGTAATTTTGCAAATCAGGGGTATTTCTATAATTTTACAAATCGGGAGTATTTTTGTAATTTTACAAATCGAGGGTAATTCGATAATTTTACAAATCGGGGGTATTTTTGTAATTTTGTAAACCAAGGGTATTTCAGTAATTTTGTAAACCAAGGGTATTTCAGTAATTTTGTAAATCAAGGGTATTTCAGAAATTTTATAAATCGAGGGTAAAACGGTAATTCTGTAAATCGGGGGTACTTTGGTAATTTTACAAGTCGAGGGTATTTCAGTAATTTGGTAAACTAAAGTATTCTAAATAGAGATAACAATGTGAATGGGCTAGGGTCCATTCTCGGCCCAAATGGGCCCACACGCTCGTGTGGCCCTTTTAGCCTAAATCTAGCCACAGATACGAGATTCACCTAATCTAGTCCAATATTTACTACACAATCAAGCAACTTATCCAATTGGGCCTATAGGCCCATTGGGCCCACATGGCCCTTTTCGGCCCATCGCGGCCCGGAGTAGTTGTCTTACCGCTAGAGTAGTCAGAAATACACACCTGATAGGAGACTGGAGTTCATCCGCGCTCCGAGCACTTTTAGCCGACGCCCAACCCAAACGAGCCCGCCATAAAGCGAAAGGGATCAGCCAAGAAAGGTACCTTTACTCTCCTCATGGTTCTCCCTATTTAAAGCCAGCTTCGCATCCACTCTTGTTAGCTACTCGATGTGGGATCCCCCCATCATCAGAGTTTAAATTCAACACCAACTCTTGCAGCCCCTGTTAGCAAAATAAAAGCTCTTTGATTGCCATAAGTTTCGAACCCTAGACCTCCTTGCCAACTTTATGACGCCACCTTCCTGCCTCTTATGTGGCGCTACTTTGCCACTAGACCACAAGGCTTTTTGTGGCACAAATTCTCCAACAATATTCTTAAGGCCTATCTACTACACCCAGGGTTTAATTCACCTTAAACCAAAATTTTTGCTAGAGTCCAAGTTTGAACCCAGGACTTCTCCAACACTTCTCAGCACACTTAACCACTGAAACAAGCCTTCATTAACGAAATTTACATGCACAACAAAATATTATAAGCTGCTTCCAACTGCTCCCATGCTCAAGGCCCAAAACTTCTAGGCCCAAATTCAGGGTGTTACAACTATACCTTAAATGATTTGAATAAAGCTGTGCGAGTTTTCCTAAAATTAATCAACGTTTTCAAAACAAAACCCTCGTAACAAATGAATAACAAATCAACGATCAAGATATGGCAGCAAGATAACTTTTAAACGGTTAGTGGATAGGACAAACACTAATTAAACCTGGATTTTCTTCCCAAATTACAGAAACAGTTTTACAAAGCTCACCCTAATCATAGTAGCTAAGAAGCCTGATTAGTCCTTCGTTGATGTGACACACCGAACTTGGCCGTAACGTCTAGGCCCGGTTTGGGGTGTTACAGTAACTACTAGATCTTCTCTTAGAAATACATGTAATTATGTTGCTTTTATCTCATGCATAGAGACTAAAAATATCAACAAAGTATTAAATGATGAATATTGGATATTGACTATGTAAGAAGAGTTAAATTAATTTGAAAAAAGTAAAGTATGAACCCTAGTTGAAAGACCTTGTGATAAATATACTAAATGGGTTTTTAGGAACAAACTAGATGAAAGTGGTAACATAGTGAGGAACAAGGCTAGGCTTGTTGCTCAAGGTTAAACTCAAGAGGAAGGAATAGATTATGATGAAACTTATGCTCTTGTAGCTAGAATAGAAGCCATTAGAATGATTTTAGCCTTTGCATGCTTTAATGATTTTAAACTATATCAAATGGATGTTAAAAGTGCTTTCATAAATGGTTTTATAAATGAAGAATTGTATGTTGAACAACCACCCGATTTTGAAGATTTCAAATTTCCAAACCATATTTTCAAACTTTATAAAGTTGTAAATGGTTTAAAACAAGCTTCTAGAGCTTTGTAGTAAAGATTATCAAGTTTTCTTGTTGAAAAGGTTTTTGTAAAAGGAACATTGGCACAATAATTTTTATTAAAAGAAAACACAACGATTTATTAGTAGTACAAATTTATGTAGATGATATTATTTTTTTTGTACTACTAATGACTCTTTTTATGCAGACTTTTCAAAGTTAATAAAGGTTAGTTTGGGATGAGCATGATAAGAGAACTAAATTTCCTTTTTGGACTAAAAATCAAGCAAAGGAATGATGTCTTCTTCATCCATCAAGCCAAGCATACAAGGGAGATGCTCAAAAAGTTTGGGATGGATATCCTCAAACCACAAGCTACACCTATAAGCCCTTCTACAAAGCCTGACAAAGATGAAGGTAAATGTGTACATATAAAATTATATAGGTCAATGATTGGTTCTTTATTTTATCTTACCATAAGTAAACTCAATATTATGTTTAGTGTTTGCTTGCTTGCTAGATATCAACCATTTCCAAAAAATCACATTTACAAGCCCTTAAGAGAATCTTTAGATACCTTAGGGACACTCCTAACTTAGGTATTTGGTATCCCAGAGACTCATCCTTTAGCATGCATACATTCTCGAATGCAGATTTTGGAGGTTGCAAATTAGATAGGAAAAACACCCCCGGTGCTTGTCAATTCCTAAGCAACATGCTTGTATTATGGTTTTTAGAAAAACAAAATAGTGTTGCATTGTCCACCACCGAAGCATAATACATTTCTATCGGTAGTTGTTATGCTCAAGTTTTATGGATGAAAAAATAACTAATGGGATATGGAATTGATGTAGATATCATTCCTGCCAAATGTGACAATACTAGGGCTATTTGTCTCACTAAAAAGCCTATCCAACACTCTAAAGCTAAGCACATTGAAATTAGACACCATATAATTAAAGATAATTATTTTTTAAATGTTTTAATACTTTTTCAATTCAAATAACCATATGTCTAATATTATAAACAAACTATTACGCAACAACTAATTTAACATTAATTATTTTGTTAATTTGTAAATATAATTATAAATACAAATCACAAAGAATACTATAAACTCTAATTTATATATGTTTTTTAGTAATTTATAACATATTTTTACTTAAAATTACTATCAATCTTGAGTATTTTATTATTAATTGAATGAATTTTGTTAATATTTCAATAATGGACATGATTTAAGGAAGAATGCAATTTTATGTTATTTTGCATTAAATTATTGCATAATTTAATTGTTTTGCTACATATTAATTTTTGAATTTATTTAATGCGATTGGACTAAGGAAATTATGTATGATTTATTTACAAAATAAAGTTACATGGACATGCCCAAATTCACTCAACATGGACAGCAAGCACATGCAAATAGGTCATGAAGAAGTTGCTTTTGATCCAATTGAACATGGATCAATTGATAGACAAGTCTAGTAAACAACTAGGTCACCAAACCATCCAACAAGAGAAGAACAAACCTAATTTGGCATGACACTTGTGAGCAACCCAAAAACCAGTTATCGGTAAATTTATTAGAGGTCCCTAAGTTGCAAATGAATCATAAATCAACCTACAAGATTTGGCTTTGAAACTGCCCAACCCTTGCTTAAATCAAGCAACCAACATCCATTCCTTTCCATAATATGTGGCAAACCAAGCAAAAGAGTAAATGAGGAGATTTTCACACTATTTTTAGTAAACTCATCCACCAACCTTCACTATAAATACCTACCTCCATTCCTTATTTCAAAGCATCCCTATATCCCTTACTCATCTTTACATACATCCCTTATTCATTTCTCTCATTCCCTCTTTTCATCTCAACACATAACATCCTATATTCCTTTTCTTTTTTAGCTAGCAAAACCTTGAGAAGATTATATCTTGGTCGGCCACCTTGAGAAGCTATTAGCAAAGGAGAAACACAAGGATTGGAGGAAACTTCTTCAATCATAGTTCACGAGACTGCTGATTCAAATAGAGTTTAATTTTCCTTTACTTTGTTACTTTAATTAAATCATTTTTGCAATGTACTTTGATATCTTTTCATCAACAATGGTAGCTTAAATCTATTTAGCTAGGTTGATTCCATCAATTCAATGAAGTTTGTTTAAATCATGTTTATAGTGTTTTTGCCTCAGTCGTTCATGTTTTCAATTAAACTCAAGCATGTATTTCATTCATACGTGATTGGATGCTTTAGAATTAGTTGAGCGATCCAAACCCGACGGCAGCTAATAGACACAATAATTGAAAAGTGCATTCTTAATTTATATCCAACCCAAAATAAATTAAAGGTTCGTAATAACTTGGCTGAGCTTTATTACCTTGCATGGATTTCAGGTTTACGTGATTAAATTGTTTCAGACCAACCAGTCCCTGTTACTTCACATGAATTCTGGGAAGCTCTTAGTTTAATATGATCAATAAAATGTATGTTTTACTAAGTAAAAAATTCTGAAAGGACTTAATTTGGTTTCAAGCCCATGAAAGATTGAGTTGCCATGGAATATTTTTTGAACACTGTTAAACATGAGAAAAATAAATCAGAATTGAATGATGTAATTATTCTAGCCTATTTGTAACACCTCAAACCTGGTCTGGACGTTATGACCAGATCTGGTGAGTCACATGATCCTAAACTACGATTGTAACCTTTTAGTACGCGTTGAGACTTAGGAGATATTTTATAAAACTAGCAAGGTGAAAAAAAAGTTCTGGTTAAAACTACTTTAAGTTGTCATTATTCAAGATTGTTTAAATTTTATAAACGTTATTTTGAAAACGTTATTAAGGTTTTGAAAACCCGCGCAGCCTATATCTAGCAGTTTCGATAAAGTACGAACCAACTCCTTTAGAAAGTTAAAACCCAAAAAGAAAATTTAATAGCGGCCTTATTACACATTAAAACCCAAAAATTAACATAAAATTAAAATACTAAAACATAAATGAAAACCAGTTTTATTGCAGTCGCTGTGGCCACTCCGAACCTCTCGCAGCACCAAGCCCACTATGGTTGAGGGTTACCTGCAGAGATTAATTAAAAGGGGGTGAGTTTGACAACTCAGTGTGCAACATTATCTCAACCATAGGCCAAAACAGATCAAGCCTCAGAAACAGATTTAATTGGGCCTTGGCCCATTACAGGAATCAGGTTAAGCCCAAAAGGCTCATAACAGAAACAGATCAGATATAAGCATTATGCAAACAGAAACCCAACCCAGATCCATCTTCAACACCCCCGTACCAGCCTTACACCATGTGGGGAGACTACTCGACCCACCCAACCGCTACACACCACAGATATTTGCAGCGAGGCTGCCAGATATAATTTGCAGTGAGACTGCCAGATAACATTTGCAGCGAGGCTGCCAGATATATTTGCAGCGAGGCTGCCAGATATTGTGACAAGGTCACCAGATACAGATATTGTGGCGAGGCCACCAGATTTACAGCGAGGCTGCCAGAAAATATGTGGCGAGGCCACCAGATTGCAGCGAGGCTGCCAGAACGCTTCTTCCATCATAAACCCATACCCCATGCAACAGATAATCATACTAGCATGCAATATATAGCATCTCATGCATCAGATATATTCATATTAATAATTCACTCATGCAGATACATAACATCATACATTTCATACAGAATTGACCCTAGGGGTATAATAGTCTTTTTACACCTAGGGGTATTTTGGTAATTTTCCATATTTAAGGGTATTTTAGTCCTTATTCATATTTCCAGTGACTTTATGCTAGTCTGATAAATTAACAGTCCCTAAATAACCACGGAAGTCCACTTAAGCCAAATTTCCAATTTTTACCCTTTTTAGCCTAAAACCCCTAATGGGCCTTACTATGTCCAACATCGTCGATAAGTCTGTTAAACCCAATTTTAGGTTCTAGTTTACCACCTTAACCAAGTTTTTATTATTCAAGTTACCAGAAAGTCTTTTATGAACATATTCAAATTTGGGCTCGGAAGCCTATTGGGCCCGCTTTGGCCCATTGAAGCCCAACTTACCAAAACGCTCGAAATTGCACCTTCTGCAATTTTGCCATTGCCAATTCCCAATGTGACCACAACAGAGTATTCGGTCACTCTTACTTCTTTCCAAGGCTGATTTTTCGGTCACCTTTGATCGGTCACTTAGCCCAATTTCGATTATTTCAGCTTTTAGCCATCCTAGTCTATGATGGAGATACGTTACACACCTGTTACTGATGAAACGTTGACGAAATCCACGTACGAAGAACCCCTTTCGGTTATGGACTAGATCACTGTGTTCAACCGCGTTAATCTACAATAGCCTCCTTTGCTGAACGTCTCTTGTCCGCTCTAGCGCACATAAATCAAAGAGATAAGCCATAAGGCCCTTAGTCTAAAAACGTTAACCTTCCCCCCTAAGGGGTTTTCGACATCCAATCTTAATCTTAAAGATAGACGAGATAATACCACGAAATACTTACCGAACTTAGTTCCAAACCACAGCCGTTCCCTTTGAAACAACGAGGAAGAATGGGTGTTGGAGGGTTACGATTTTAAAAGAGAAAGAAATAAAGTCTTTGGCACCAGAGGAATCGGCTAACAAGAGAATCGGGAAGAAGAAGAAGTGATAGGTTTCGGTCACTAGATAAACAAAGGAGGTGTGGTTTCGGTCATACAAGGTATTCGGCCATGGGGGTTTTGATCAAATGAACATTCGGTTTTAGGGGTTTGAAGAAGAAGGAAAGAATGAGAATGTATAGAAAGTGTTTCGGCAAGGTGGGTGTTTGTTTTCGGCTTTCTTCTTGAAGTTGTCGACAGAGGTTTAGAGAAGAGGGAAAGAAGATTGTATCTGGCTAGAAGAAAAATGGTGGTGAAGGGGATCGGTTTAAGGTTTGAGAAGAAGAGAAGAAGAGAAGAAGAAAAGCAAATAGATGAGAATAGAAAGCAAAAAGGAAGTGCTTAAGTCGACTGGAGATTCGGCAACAAAGGGAAATGGGGTTCGGCTACAAGGTTGATGAGAGAAACGAAATGGCAAAAGAGAGGTACCTAATACGCTATGCGAAAATTGACAGAAAAAGGGAAGCTTTTCTTACTTAAGGAAAATCGGCACCAAAACATAAGAACTAAAAGAAGAATTCGGCACACATAAACACCTATTTGCCGAAAGTGCTAACACTATTTCCCCCTAGCCGAATTGCACTTGCAAAGCCCCACAATCGGTTACCTCCTTTCAAAATTTGAAATTCCTAGATTTGCTCCTCAACCTCCTCCACGATTTGCTCCCCTTGACCGATTCAAATCCCTTCCAAGCAGAGTTCAATTCGGCTTCAACCTTTTACCTGCTCAAGCTCAAAAATAAAACACCACCTTGCAACCTCTGGCGCTTGAACCCTTGACCTCTAAGCTCACTTAGGCGCCACCTTTTAAGGAGCCTAGTGGCGTCTCCCTTGCCACTTTACCACTGGTTCAATTGTGCTACATTTCGCACACAATTTCTTAAGACCCTTATTTTCACTGATCCCCTATCTCCCAAGTCAAAAATACAAAATTTTGCCGAGCTTCCAACCAACTCATAGGCCTTCCATAGGCCCATTAACACATCCCAAACATGCATTACACACCTAATTACTAGCATTTACACATTTTATCAGATAAAGATAAATCTAAGAAAAACCTGAAAATTAGGGCGTTACACTATTCATGTTATTGATTGTTAAAGTTTGTGTTTTTACTGCTTAACTCATTTCATACTTTGCATTTAGATTAATTTGCATTAGGGATCATCATATATTTAGTAATTTATTTTCATTAATCACTCAAAAATTATTGTGTTTTTCTCACCAAATTGTTAACTTTAATTTTAGAATAAATTGATTAACATACATAGTCCCCGTGGATATGATAACTCTTTTACTTACTTATTACTTGATAACAATTGTGTACACTTGCACAAACCAAGCATTACAAGTTTCTGGCACCGTTGTCAATGATTGTTGCCTTAATTTTTGTTTTTGAAATTATTCTTTTCTATTTGTTTTTTATTTTACTTCTACTTAATTTCTAACTTTACTATTTAATTCTTTATTATTTACATTTTGTGATTTTATTTTCAAGTGTTTATGAGCATAGATCAAATTATCGATTTATTACCAATAGACCCTAAAATCAAGTGAACATTTAGACAAAGAAGAAGTGAAAGATTAGCCCAAAGACAAGCCAAAATGGACCTTGGAAATCAAAATGATGTTAAAGGAAATGGAGCCACTAACGCTTTAATTCCAATCCTTATTGCTGATGATAAAGATTGAGCCATAAGACAGTACGTTGTGCCCCTTTTTAACGAGTTAGATTTGGGAATTAGGAGACCAGTGATCGAGGTGCCCTAATTTGAATTAAAGCCAATGATGTTTCAAATGCTTCAAACCATAGGCCAATTTAGTGGTATGCCCACGGAAGATCCACACCTTCAACTTTGATTATTCATGAAGGTGTGCGATTCTTTTAAAATAGTAATTGAAGATGCATTGAGGTTGAAGTTGTTTCCATGCTCGTTACAAGATCGAACACGAGCATGGCTTAATTAGTTGCCACCATATTCAATTTCAACATGGCAAGAATTTGCTGAACGTTTTCTAGTAAAGTATTTCCTACTTAGCAAAAATGCTAAGTTGTAGAATTATATCAACACTTTTCAACAATTGGATGACCAGTCCTTATACAAGGTGTGGGAAAGATTCAAAGAGTTACCTTGAAGATTCCCTCACCACAAGATTCCACATTGCATCTAGTTGGAGACATTTTATAATGGTCTCAACGTACACAAAAGGTTGGTGGTAGATGCTTCCATAAATGGTGCCCTCTTGTCGAAGTCTTACAATTATGCTTATGAGATCATCGAGAGAATAGCTAGTAACAATTACCAGTGGCTGAAAAATCGAGCAATTTCAAGAAGACTAGTAGTCAAGATGCATGAAGTGAACGCCCTTATGTCACTCTCAACTTAGATATCTTTCATATCTTCATTGTTCAAATAGTTTGCTACTAACGATTTTAATCTTGTTGCAACCCAACCACCAAGTCAATCCAATGTTATTTCCTATGTTTAATATGAGGATGGTCATTCTTTTGAGAATTGTCCATCAATCCCGAGTCAGTTTACTATGTGGGGAATCAACACCAAAGTAGAAGTGGACAAGGACCACAATCCAACTTCTATAATCCTTCAAGGCGTAACCATTATAACTTTTCTTGGAGTAACTAAGGAGCAAGATTGAACAATTACATGTAGCACAAACCAGGTCAACCCCAAGGGTTCAATCAACAAGCTCCAAAACCATCACAAGCTGAGTCATTAAATAGTAAAGAGAACTTGTTAAAGGTGTACATAGCGAAGAATGATGCATTAATCCAAAGTCAAGCAGCAACACTAAAAAATTTAGAGAACCAAATGGGTCAGTTAGCTACAGGTCTTGGTAATAGACAACAAGGAGCCTTGCTGAGTGGCACAGAAAATCCAAGAAATTTAGGTAAGGAACATTGCAAGGTAGTTTCTTTACGAAGTGGTAAGACATTGGAACCTAAGGAAGTTGTGGTTGAAGATGAACCTATTGAGGAGGAAAGTCAACCAATAGTTGAAATTCCTACACGAAAAGAGCTAGAACCTACAAAATTTGATGAGGTAAAATCTAAACTAGTGAATTTTAATAAGCTAACATCTTCTTTAGATGCAGATTATCTCCTCAGAAAAGTTGTCTAGTCTAACCCAAAGTTACATCACCTCTGTATCCTAAAAAATTCCAACCAAATAAGCAAAAATAGGAGGTGCAATTCAAGAAGTTTTTGGATGTTTTAAAATAACTTCACATCAACATCTCACTGGTGAAAGCTTTAGATAAATGCGTAACTATGTAAAGTTCACGAAGGACATCCTATCCAAGAAGGAGAGGCTTAGTGAGTATAAGATTGTCACTTTTCACAAAGGAGTGAAGTGTGTTATTATAGAACAAGCTACTTCTGAAATTGAAGGACCATGGAAGCTTTACTATACCCTATAATATTGGAGAATCTTATTATGGTAAAGCTTTGTGCGACTTAAGAGCAAGCATCAATTTGATGCCCAAGTCTATTTTTAAGCTGTTTGCAATAGGCGAAGTAAGACCTACGACTGTGACACTTTAATTGGTGGATCGCTCTTTAGCATACCCAAAGGAAAGATCAAGAATGTTTTGGTAAGAGTAGATAATTTTATTTTTCCTACTAATTTTGTTGTCTTAGATTTTGAAGTAGATAAGGAAGTGTCGATCATCTTGGGGAGACCTTTCCTAGCCACGTAATGAACATTAATAGATGTGCAGAAAGGTGAAATTACCATGAGAGTTTAAGAAGATTAGGTAACATTTAATGTTCTTAAGGCAATGAAATTTCTTGATCCGATGGAGGAATTTTCGATGATTGAGGAGCTAGAAACCTTAGTTTCTATGGAATGGGAGAACAATTTTGTGGAGAACCCATTGTAGAACACCTTAGGGTTTGAACTATTGGAAGATGAAGAAGGTAATGAAAACATGGCTTTGATGGAAACTAATACAAGGGATAATGTTCAACCAGCACGGTTTGAACCGTTAGAATTGGAAGTTTGAGAATACACACAACCAAAGTTGTCAATCGAGGAACCACACACACTTGAACTTAAGGTACTTCATTCCCATTTGACATACATTTATTGGGGTAACTGTTCTACTTTGGCTATGATTATTTCAGTAGAACTAACAGAACACCAAGAGGAGCTGCTGATCGAAGTTTTAAAGAAATTTAAAAAGGTGATGGGTTGAACCATAGTTAATATTTGTGACAGCCCTAATTTGACCCTAGTCGGAAAGTGGTTTTGGGACCACCTAACCGAGTCACAAAAATAAATAAATGCTATATTTTATGTCTATTATATGTGAAATCGCATGTGTGAAATTTTCATGCTTTAATTATGTCATTTGGTTGTGGAATTAATTAAATGGACTTATATGAGAAACTTTGAAAATGTGCTATGTCTATTTGTAATGGCCAAATATAGCATGGGTTGGAAAATGGGGATCTGCATGTCAAATCTCCCATTTTTAACTTAGTGGCCGGCCATAATGGTGATGTTTATAATATATGCACTTTGTTTTATTTCATTTTAATTTATTATTAGTTAAAGGCCTTATTTTATAAGTAAAGAAAATATTATAATAAAGGGAAGGTGATAAAAATAAAGTACATGTTTTCTTCATCCTCACTTAGCCGAAAATAAACAAAGAAAAGAGATAAAAAGAGTATGAAGCATTTGGCCATGGTCTTTGCATGAATCAAAGGTATGTAATGTGATTTTCTAAATTGTTTATGGAATTTAGTTGCTAAATGTGCTGTGTAATGAACCCATGGTTCAAAATTCATGAAATTTGGGTATAGTTGCATACGGCAACTTGTTAAAAAAAATTGGGAAAATGGTGATAAAAATTGGTAGTTCATGCTTAACGGTTAAATTAAACTTTAAATAGATGGAATTATGTGGTAATGGAATGAATTGAGTTGGGAATGTATAAATTCTTGTGTTTGTTGATTTTTGGTACATTCGGCCATGGATGTTATGTTATCCTTGATGTTTTTTTAAATGTTTTGAGTATTGAGAAATTATAATTGATGATTTTAGCTTGGTAAAATTTAATATTTGTGGCTATATTGATTTGTGGTAATCGACAAATTGGTGTTATAAAGGTTAATGTATAATTGAAAATATTATATGAATGTTGCCGTAAAAGTGATTGAGAAAAGGGTATTTAATTGTTAAATTATATATATGGCTTTTGTACGTGGAGGAGAGTTGTTGGATATGTGATGAATTGTTGTGTAAGTAAAGTTTAGATGATAAACGGTAATTGTCTAATATGTTCTTGTGAAAATAGCTGCTGTATGTGAACTGTTATAATAGTTGAAAGATGCATTTGTGTTTATGATAAATGTGATATTTTTGGGAAGCTTTAAAGGGGTATACGACTGTGGATAGAAAGTTAAGAAGTAGAAGTTTTATGTTAGCAGTAATTAGCTATAGTGATAGTATTAGTGCCAAATGGGGAATTATGCATTTGTTGATTAAATGGTTGTTTTATGGGGATGTTTTGATATGTGCGAAATGCTGGATTTAGGTAATAGTTAAGTAAAAGAAAGTATATATGTGATATATGATTAAGTTAGATTGATGTAGTTTTAAGATTTTTCATGGCATACGGCTATTGAGATCAACTTATAAAAGCCTTATGATGAGGTTAAGTAATAATGTTTAGATTGTATTTGAATTAACAATTGCCGAATGTAATCTTAGTAAGAGTACCTCAATTTGATTATATATATATATATCGTCATGTATCAAAGTAATTGCGTCTTGTGTAAACAATGTCATTTTTTATGATAATGCGTGTTAATGTGCATGATTTCTGCTATGAGATTATGAGTATAAGGGTCGTATATATATATATATATATGCATATACTTATGAATTTACGGTCGAAGAATTAAGTGATAATAAGATTAAATTTATTTATCTTAGCTCAAGAGCATAGAGGGCAAAATTCGGACAAAGGGAAATCAAAGTTGGTTGAATAGCATATCCGTAATCAGTCGACGACAGTCAAAGTAAGTTTTAAGTAATCAAACGTAAATAACATTTGATTATAATTTGATATATTACATGAATTGGTATTCTTTGTAATCTATGGATTTAGCCGAACTTTAAAGATAAAATGATGAGGTGTTGTATTATGCTTATATGGCCTAATGGCAAGCATATCATATTGGTAAGTGTGAAATGTGCTTTTAAGATCGTGTGATAAGTATGAAATGAATGTGAGACAAATGCTATGCATAAACTATCGAATGCTAAGTGTGAAGATGAAATGAAAGAAAGGTGATTGAAATGATATGTGAATGTAGTGCTTTGAATTAATCCTATTAAGTCGAATCAATGAATTACATCGAGGCGGTTAGATGTTGTGATTATGGGACTTTGAGATTTAAAGAAACTATATGTCAATGAAATGAATATAATGTGGCCATGCATATATGGCCATTTGGTATTATATAGTGAATATGTTATATGTGAATAATGTGCATAAGTAAGTTCTTAATTGACTAAGTTGATTTTATGTGTTTAATGATTAAATGAATATAGAAATTTGAATGTTAAGCTTATGTGATAATATTTATATATATGCATATGAATGAATAGCAATGTTAACGTTATGAGCCGAAAGTGGCTAGCTTGTTTGATTGAATTGTGGATGGCAATGAATTATATGTTAAGAGTTTTATAGAGAATGATAAATGACAATTGTATTTTGAAGAAGCAAGGGTAAATAATATGAGCATGAATCTAGAAATGGCTAAGTGTGATAGTCGAATGTGCTATGAATTAACATATGTGAATGGTATTTTGAATATATTGTATGATGTCATGACCGAAATAGGGTATGAGGTATTACCTTACTAAAACTCATGCGAATATACAAACTTGAGTCAACAAAATCCGTCCAAATTAAAACTTTTTTGAACACAGCCTTACAGTCCTTAATATGGACCTACAAGGCCCAAGACTTGCTTAGAAAACTAGCCAGAATCAATACGAATACTCAGATAGCTTTTAAGAAAACCTACTGAAAACAGGGCACATGCTCGTGTGGTAGGGCAACACACCCGTGTGGCCTCTAAACATGGCCGTGCTGATGGCCCGTGTGGTTCACATGGCCTAAACACTTAGGGACATGCCCGTGTCCCACCTCCATATGGATTTATTTTCCATCTTCAACTTACAAGGGTTTTCACACGGCCTAGCATATGCCCATGTTCATGGCCTGTGTCCTTCACAAGGCCATGACACACCCGTGTCATAGCCTGTCTGCAAAACTTTGGGTATTCTGTTTCTGACGTCAGCATGCACACGACCATGGCATACGCCCGTGTGCTCAGCCCATGTTTGACACTGACTTGGCCAACTTAGGGTACAGCGGACACACGGTCGAGCCACACGCCCATGGAATGAACTGTGTGTCACACACGGCCTAGACACATGCCCGTGTGTCTACCCGTGTGGACAAAAACAAGGCTATCTGCCAAGCCTATTTGCCACCCTTTCTTGTACCATCCTACACAACATTATGAAGCTACCTTTCTAGCGTATGCATACCTCCTAAACATTCATAATCAATACCTCAATACATCAATCAAATGCTTATTTAACCATACATTATCCTCATATAGTTAATAAGCCAAATTTATGGCTATATATGCATTGAACACTAAAGTATCCATGGTTAAACTCACGTTACACATAATATGACAACTAGCCTATACATGCCGTATAACTAAAATTTGCAAAGCTTTAAATACCAAACCATGACGAGATAGTGTGTTGAGATCTCCCTCACATATAATCATTTGATTCATGTTAGCTATCAAATACATTTTGAATAATTACACACGCATGAAGAGTTTATAAGGTCTCACCGTATAATCATTTACTCCCTTATAGGGTTTACAATGACTTTTGAAATCTTACTCATTTCGATTATTGTATGAGATGATTGCATACTTATGAAATCACTTACTATACTTATGCATAATGATATGAAATATTTCTCATTCGATTCTTTGATAATTTCATAAGCTGAAAATATTATCTCATATGTCAAACCATGACCTTACTCGTATTAACAATTTGGAATTATTATACACCTCTAAGTTACTACCACTCAGTATTCACATGAATTTTATATGTACCTGTCTCACTTAATTCAAGTACTTTTTCACTGTCTTCTTATCTTTATCCTTTGATTCACTTACACATTATTAAACAACACGTTATCTCAGGTCATTATTAGTAAACTTCATAAACTTATAAATCTTTCTCATCTCATTTATAAAATCAGATATGAATTCCAAAATGTTTTTCTTACCTGTTGAGTCATTCGGAACACCATCGAATGCATCGAGAATCGCGTATGTACAATACCACTGCTACATCCCAGATATGGTCTTACGCGAGGTTGGCTGCCGATGCCATGTCCTAAACTTGGTCTTACGCTGACTCATATTTGTCTGTGTTGATGCCATGTCCCGGACATGGTCTTACACTGTCACCTAACGAGGCTGATGCCATGTTCCAGACATGGTCTTACAATAGCTCTCGTATCAACACTGATGCCATGTCCCAGTCATGGTCTTACACTAGTGCACATAACGAGCCGATGCCATGTCCCAAACATGGTCTTACACTGACTCTCTTGTACTGAGGCCGATGCCATGTACCAAACATGGTCTTACACTGGCTCTCCTCTGTCCGTGCCGATGCCATGTCCCAGACATGGTCTGATACTGACACATATCCAAGCAGATGCCATGTCCCAGACATGGTCTTACACTGACACAAAAGAGGCCGATGTCATGTCCTAGACATGGTCTTACACTGGCTCTCCTCTATCTGTCAATTCATCACAAGTCATAGTACGACTGTACTTGACCCTGCACTAATCCTGTTTGGTCCTTCGATCCAATTTCATACTTACAGGTTATCATGGTTGGATAACAAACATTCTCAATAATATAGCATCTCATGCAAATTTAATAATTGATTTGTGTAATGGTATTCATATGAACTTACCTTGTTCGTAGAAACGACGAACTAAGTCGACAAAAATTCGATACTTTGTTCTCCCTCGTTCTCTGTCCAAATCTCATTTCCCCCAATCTATAAAATAACCACTTTTACTACTTTAGCCATCAATTTACACAATTTAGTCCAAAATTCACATTAGGGCAAC